>CP129453.1:18485833-19751666 GCA_030445155.1 Quercus variabilis | reverse complement strand
AGATAATGAAAAAAATGACAGACATATTATTTGCCATAAATGTAAAGAATATGGACACACTAAAAAACAATGTGCTAGACAGAATAAAATTGCTAAACAAATTAGTATGTTAGAATTTGGAAAAGACACACTAAATGAATTAATGAAAATATTTAATGTTAGTAAAAAAGAGATAGATCAAGTAAAGAAAAAGGAAGAACTAAAATCAACCAACCCATTTAAAGTTAATAAAAGAAAAAGAAAACAAAAAGACATAATAATGAAATTGATAGATAAATTACCTAATCAAGACAAAAAAGATTATTTACTAAGTTTGAAAGAATCTATAAATATACCTATTGCTTGTATTAGATGTAAGAAATATGGACACCATGTTACAGAATGTAGGAAACAAGAAAGAGCCAAAAAAGAAAAAGATAAGCAAGAAAAGATAGAAAAGAAAAAAGATAACGAAGAAATAGAATTAGTAACTTTACAAGATTTAATGACAGAAGCGAAAATACTTAAACAAGAAATTAAAGATATTAAAGAAGATGATCATATATTGTGATATTACTTCATCATCGACAGACACTTCTTCAGATAATGAAAAAATTAAATTATGTAACTGTAATAATCCTGATAACTTTTATTGTAAAAGAAAATTAAAAATAAGTGTTTTAACTAAAATAGAAGATATAATAATGGACTTAATAGACAAACTTTCGGATTCACAGACTAGGAAGGATTATTTATCTAAATTAAAAGAATCTCTAACCCAGGGTGACACATTTGAAACAGATCTAAAGGATTATAAGTCAACTTATAATTTTTCAGATATTACTGATAGATTTAAACCTAATAAACCTACAACTGTGACAGATTTGCAAATAGAAATTAACAATTTAAAAAATGAACTGACGGAATTAAAATCAGAAAATTTCATCTTAAAAGGCATGATTGACCAAATAGCTGCACAAGTAATTAACATAAAAGACAGAATTAAATTTTGTAATAAACCCCTGATAGATTCCGTTGATTCCTCTTTTCTTGACAGAAAAACTTATAATGACGAAAGTTCTCATAAAGATGACTGTAAAGATGAATTTTTATACATAATTGATAGAATGATATTTCAAAAATGGTACACTGAGATAACCTCAGTTGTTAATAAAGAATTCTCATTGACAGTTATTGCCCTTGTTGATTCAGGTGCTGATATGAATTGTATACAAGAAGGATTAATACCTTCTAAGTATTACGAATCAACAACTGACAGATTAACTCAGGCTAATGGTGATAGACTTAAAATAAGTAATAAACTAACTAAGGTATACATACATAATAATGGCATCAATTTCAGAACACCTTTCTTCCTGACAGATAAGTTGTCCTCTAAAGTTATATTAGGAAATCCTTTTCTGGCCTTGCTTTACCCATTTTTTACGACAGACAATGGAATAAGTACTAATATTTTGGAAATAGAAGTATTCTTTAAATTTCTCATACCACCAATTCCCAAGGATATATACTTATTGAAAGAAATTTCCATCTCAAAAGACACAAGTATTAGTAAATTTGAATTAATAACAGATGATGAGATTCCTACAGCTTCAATGATAGATGATACTATCCTACCCAGTAGTAGTAGTACCTAAATAAATAGTTATATATATATATATATATATATATATAAAATTCAAGGTTAAAATTTTCAAGGTTTTATGATGAATTTTCCTCCCTTTGTTGACTTGTCCTCCCTTTGTCCTACTTCCTCTTTTGTATCTAGCTTCCTACGTAACATCCCTTGTTTTGTCTTAGTCATGATATTTCCTTGTACTATAAAATCATGACTTTCAATCTTTTTTGTTCCCTCTCAAATACTATTTCCCCTGTAAATATTAATCCTTATATAATAATCTTAATTAGTTAATTTTAAAATTAACGGTCAATTGCCTGGCAAGCAAGATAGCCATTCTAAGGCTAAACTCTATGACCATATTTTGCCCAAATAGAAATCTTTAAATAAGATTTCAGTCAAAGCATGAAGGCGTCTCAATAGAGACAATATCCCTTCAGAATTCTCAGACATATTAACAGAATAAGCTATGGTATTATCAAGACAAAGTAACAGACAATTACAGACAGTATCAATCCACATGTAAGAAGGATTTTCAAAACCAGACCAGTCCAGGACAGCACAAGAGACAGACAGGTGGCACTACTATTTACTGACAGTCGACACACTATTATTCAAAGACAACTATTATTCAAAAACAGTACAAGAGACAAGAGACAGACAGGTGGCACTACTATTTACTGACACACAAGATTCCAGACAGATTCCAGACAAGTTACTATTCATAAAGTAAAACATTTATTGTTCAAGATTCTACAAGATTCTACCGACAGATTAACTTGGGTTCACTTTACCTAACGAGTTACTTTTGAAGACCTACTATTAGACTACTGTTCAAGATTTACTCTACCGACAGATTAACTTGAGTTCACTTTACTTAACTCAGGTTACTTTTAGAGGCTTACCATGGTTCACTTCATCTATAAAAGGACAGACTCCAAAGACAGAAGACAGGTCCAAGTTTTAGGTCCCAATTTCCAGGTCCAATTTCCAGGTCCAATTTCCAGAGAAAGTTTTAGAATACCTTTTAGAAAGCCTTTGTAATAGCCTTCCCTCTCAGAAAGACTTTTTGTAACTTCCCTTTTTGTAATCTTGTAACCTTTCTCCTCAGACAGTTTACTTTGTAATCTTGTAACTCTTCAGACAATCTTTTATTTTCAAGCTTGTATCAAAGACAGTTTGTTTTCAAGTTTAATCAAAGACAGAAGTATTTTCAAGTAAGATTTTATCAGTTTCAGTTTTCATATTCCATACTCTGTTTTAACTTATTTTTGAATATATCTGTTTTGCTATTTTCTTCTTTATCATCTATTTTATCATTGTTTATGCTTCTATATTACTGCTGTGCGCTCTCCTGGGTAGTTATGCAGTAATACAGAAGCATAAACAATGATAAAATAGATGATAAAGAAGAAAATAGCAAAACAGATATATTCAAAAATAAGTTAAAACAGAGTATGGAATATGAAAACTGAAACTGATAAAATCTTACTTGAAAATACTTCTGTCTTTGATTAAACTTGAAAACAAACTGTCTTTGATACAAGCTTGAAAATAAAAGACTGTCTGAAGAGTTACAAGATTACAAAGTAAACTGTCTGAGGAGAAAGGTTACAAGATAACAAAAAGGGAAGTTACAAAAGTCTTTCTGAGAGGGAAGGCTATTACAAAGGCTTTCTAAAAGGTATTCTAAAACTTTCTCTGGAAATTGGACCTAAAACTTGGACCTTAGAACTGGACCTGTCTTCTGTATTCGGAGTCTGTCCTTTTATAGATGAAGTGAACCATGGTAGGCCTCCAAAAGTAACCTGAGTTAAGTAAAGTGAACTCAAGTTAATCTGTCGGTAGAGTAAACCTTGAACAGTAGTCTAATAGTAGGTCTTCAAAAGTAACTCGAGTTAGGTAAAGTGAACCCAAGTTAATCTGTCGGTAGAATCTTGTAGAATCTTGAACAGTAAATGTTTTACTTTATGAATAGTAACCTGTCTGGAATCTGTCTGGAATCTTGTGTGTCGGTAAATAGTAGTGCCACCTGTCTGTCTCTTGTCTCTTGTACTGTTTTTGAATAATAGTTGTCTTTGAATAATAATGTGTCGACTGTTAGTAAATAGTAGTGCCACCTGTCTGTCTCTTGTCTCTTGTACTATCCTGGACTGGTCTGGTTTTGAAAATCCTTCTTACATGTGGATTGATACTGTCTGTAATTGTCTGTTACTTTGTCTTGATAATACCATAGCTTATTCTGTCAATATGTCTGAGAATTCTGAAGGGATATTGTCTCTATTGAGACGCCTTCAAGCTTTGTGATGTCGCGGAAGCCTGAAGAGAAGCACACACGATACTCTCTTTGATGGACAGAAACTAAACTGTTAGTTTCTGGTAGTAGACCTCGAATCCACGAGGGGTTTCCCTGAATCCACAAGGAGATAAAACTGGAATCCACTAGAAAAAATTTTGACAAAAGTCTGTGTTTATTAATAATAGTCTAATTTGCCTCTGACGGCTACAAAACATATAAATACTGAGAAAAAACGTTTAAAACCCTAATTCGCACTAATTAAGCGATTAGGTGACAAAATTACCGAATTTTACCAAAAATAGCAAAATTGAGTTAAATGCAAAATCATAAACTACCGACCTTAAGGGTCGTCCCGAAACAGACGGGACCTTATTCTGACTTTTAAACTAAAAGTTATTAAGGAAAAACAAATAATACTATAAATAGCAAAAACACTGTTATCGAGGCCTTAATGAAGGAATTCGCCTAAATTTTGGCGACGTTCATGGTGTCATGAATCTGGATCAGAACGTCGTTTCCCTTCAACCTGCCAAATTTCATGCAATTCCGACACTGTTACCCCGATGGCCCCTACTAGCACCCCCCTTTGATCTTGCGTTGTGACTTCCTGCGCCCCTGCTGCTCAAGGAAGGCATGTGCTGTCTGTTCTACATCACTTTGACTGAAATCTTATTTAAAGATTTCTATTTGGGCAAAATATGGTCATAGAGTTTAGCCTTAGAATGGCTATCTTGCTTGCCAGGCAATTGACCGTTAATTTTAAAATTAACTAATTAAGATTATTATATAAGCATTAATATTTACACGGGAAATATTATTTGAGAGGGAACAAAAGAGACTGAAAGTCATGATTTTATAGTACAAGGAAATATCATGACTAAGACAAAACAAGGGATGTTACGTAGGAAGCTAGATACAAAAGAGGAAGTAGGACAAAGGGAGGAAAATTCATCATAAAACCTTGAAAATTTTAACCTTGAAATTTTTTATTTTTTATTTTTTATATATATATATATATAACTATTTATTTAGGTACTACTACTACTGGGTAGGATAGTATCATCTATCATTGAAGCTGTAGGAATCTCATCATCTGTTATTAATTCAAATTTACTAATACTTGTGTCTTTTGAGATGGAAATTTCTTTCAATAAGTATATATCCTTGGGAATTGGTGGTAGGAGAAATTTAAAGAATACTTCTGTTTCCAAAATATTAGTACTTATTCCACTGTCTGTCGTAAAAAATGGGTAAAGCAAGGTCAGAAAAGGATTTCCTAGTATAACTTTAGAGGACAACTTATCTGTCAGAAAGAAAGGTGTTCTGAAATTGATGCCATTATTATGTATGTATACCTTAGTTAGTTTATTACTTATTTTAAGTCTATCACCATTAGCCTGAGTTAATCTGTCAGTTATTGATTCGTAATACTTAGAAGGTATTAATCCTTCTTGTATACAATTCATATCAGCACCTGAATCAACAAGGGCAATAACTGTCAATAAGAATTCTTTATTAACAACTAAGCTTATCTCAGTGTACCATTTTTGAAATATCATTCTATCAATTATGTATAAAAATTCATCTTTACAGTCATCTTTATGAGAACTCTCGCCATTATAAGTTTTTCTGTCAAGAAAAGAGGAATCAATAGAATCTATCAAGGGTTTATTACAAAATTTAATTCTGTCTTTTATGTTAATTACTTGTGCAGCTATTTGGTCAATCGTGCCTTTTAAGATGAAATTTTCTGATTTTAATTCCTTCAGTTCACTTTTTAAATTGTTAATTTCTATTTGCAAATCTGTCACAGTTGTAGGTTTATTAGGTTTAAATCTATCAGTAATATCTGAAAAATTATAAGTTGACTTATAATCCTTTAGATCTGTTTCAAATGTGTCATCCTGGGTTAGGGATTCTTTTAATTTAGATAAATAATCCTTCCTAGTCTGTGAATCTGAAAGTTTGTCTATTAAGTCCATTATTATATCTTCTTGTTTAGTTAAAACACTTATTTTTAATTTTCTTTTACAATAATAGTTATCAGGATTATTACAGTTACATAATTTAATTTTTTCATTATCTGAAGAAGTGTCTGTCGATGATGAAGTAATATCACAATTATCTATCTGATGAATTTCATTATCTGTCTCATCACTATCAGTCTGTTCTAATATACTCATTAATTTACCTTTTATTTTCCCTGATAAGTCAAGTTTATTTATTTTCCTTTGAAAGTTACAGTATCTACTAGTGTGTCCTTTTTTCCCACATTTAAAGCAAATAATATCTTTATATCTGTCACTTTTCTTTCTTTTGGACTCTTCTTTCTTTTCTTTAGTTCTACCTTTATGATATCTTCTATTATTATTCTTGTATCTATCCGTATCTCTCTTTTCTTTTGTTCTTTTCCTAGATGGAGCAATCAATGGTTCAAAGCCATATTGCTCACAAAAGGTTCCTAACTCTTTTTTAGCATACTTTTTCTCTCTTTCTATTTGATTTTTTAGCCTTAAATCATTACATAACCATAGACCTGTTTTATTAATTGAAGATATTATATCTCCATATGTCAATTTAGGATAGTCTATAGTTCCTTCATTATTGGCTATGTCAAGTCTAACTTTTTGAGCAAAGAAATAAGGTAGACCAGCAATAAATTTTTCTTTCCAATAGGATTGCTGACAATCATTCCTACTTAAAACTTTTGAAATAAAAAAATCTTTATACCATCTAAAGTCTGAAAGTTGTGGACATCTTAAATTAATTAAAACATCTGAAGCTCTTTCTTTATATTAGTTAGGATCTCCAACAAAATGTTTAGTTATAGTAAAAATTAAAGTATTAACTGCATCTTGTGAAGGCTGTCTATCTGTCATTATAACACTTCCATCTGTTTCTCTTTTAACTGCTGATAATATTTCATTTCTATCATCATTATTTAAATAATGATCCCACCAGCCTTTCAATTGGCTAGTAAAACCAGTGACAATTAAATGGGCTATCTGGTGGTCCTGTCTTCCATGATTTTTATAAACATTAGTTAGCAAGGTCATTTCATGTAAAAGGTTTATTATTTCATATTCTGACATTCCATCTATATTCCATTCATAAATTAAGTCTGGTGAGTAAGATGAATTAACATAAGTATGTCTTTCTTCAAATTGCAAATCAGGGGGAGTAGGTTTAGGATACCAATTCTTTTTAGGATACAATTCTTCAATTCTTCCTTTTTTGCGGTCTTGCGATGAAGATGCTAAAGTTAATTTATTAATCTGTAATTTGTCTGTAAACTGTGATTCTAGATTTTCTACATCTGATGAGTCTATCAAATCTGTCAATTTACTATCTTTTGATTCTTCATCCTCTGAAGAGTCAGTCCGTCCTAATGTTATAATATTCTTATTTTTTAATGGCTCCGTGTCTTTTAATGATTCTAGTTTCATTAAATCTAACTTTTTATTTATTTCATTAAGTAAATTATCAGTTTTTTCTGTCTTGGGCCTTTTCAAAGGTACTCTAAGGTGAGGAGGTATCTCATGAGGGATAAATAAAGGGGTATTGGATGCATTTTCTTTCTTTATGGAAGTGGAAGGGGGTGTTATTCTGTCTTCTATATCTTGTAGCTTTTGACCAATAGATTTTAGATAGGTATTAGTATAATTATTCTGTTGAATTATGCTATCTAGGTTCTTATTGTCATCACTTAGACTAGGTCTTTTAATGGGAGTGGCCAACACTTGGACTCCACTATTCTGATTTAATATAATTGATTCAAATGGTGGAAAAGTTTGATATACTTTCTCATGATTTTCTGTCTTCGTCCAAGACAATGTTTTTTCTATTACACTTATATTTTTGTTATGATAATCCAAAAAGTCAAAGAAACTAAAATGTGTCTGTAAGTCTGTCACCATTTCATAATATTTGGCTTTTAAATTATTTCTTTCTTGTTCATTATATTCTTTAAAAAATTGGGTCTTTCTATCATTATTTTCAGGTTTTAAGTAGTCATATTTTAATAATTTTTTATCTAAAACAAATTCCTTGGCTAAAACATTAATTTGTAATCTGTCATCTGTAAATCCTAATATATCTGTATGGGTAGGAGAATCAGGTTGAGGTTGGGGCTCATAAAGGGCTTGATGGACGTTGGGAGTTGGTTGTGTGGTTTCTGTTGGATAATAGGCGGGTTCAGTCTTTACTGGGGTTCTGGTAGTGTTTATAGGTGGAAGGTGTATTACTGGAGGAAGATTCTAGGGGGGTAAAGGTCTAGAATCTGAGAAAAATGTTCTAGAGGAAAAGGAGCTTCTAGGGGTAAACATCATAGGAGTCTTTCTACCTGTAGAACTTCTGGGTCTTATGAGACTGTCTGTATGTCTGTCATTACTATTAAAAGAAATAATAATTGTACCATCTGTATTTTGGGCTATGAAGTCTGGTTCAGTGTTTTCTATTTTTGGTGTGGGAGCAATGGCCTCAAGTCGCCATTTTTCAGGAAGGGTTATATCTTTCCACTGTATCTGTCGGGGTACACGAAGTCTATTGTTTGCTGTTGAGGCTTGTAAAAGAAGAGTATGGCCTTTGGGGGAAGGTTCAACCATAGATTGTGGATTTATAGTGGTTTTCATGAGTTTATAATAAATCCTATAGATAATAGCTAAAGGTTCTGAGCCTTCTTTCATATAGTAACCATTTGTCTTTATATTCAAAGATAAAGCATCCATGATATTTCTGTCAGTCAAACTTAAAGCAAAATTGGGATAACAATTAAAATATACTGGTCCATTATGTAGGCTAGTTTCCATCTTCCTACGTAATGATTCTTTGAGGGTATTATTTGCTTTTAGCTTTAGCCTGTCCTTTGTTATCACTTTCCCTACATCTTTTACTTCTTTATCTTCTATACGTGTTGGTCTTTCCCAAGCATGGCCATCTCTTATGTTATCAATTCCTTTACAACTATTTTCTTTCTTTAGTTCGTCCTTTTCTTTGTCTTTATATATTATAGATATAGTTTTGTCAGTTGCTTTTGAATTATCTATCAAGCCATCTTTTCTACCATTTATCATATTTATTGATATCGAATTATCCTTTTGCCTATTATGCCAATTATCTGTCATAGCTTTTGTCAAAGGTGATCTATGATGGGGTTCAAATACTTTTTCTTCTTCTAAAGGTGAATTTAAAATTTTCATTTTTTCATAGAGGTCCAAAAAGCTATCATTTTTTCTTTCTTCTTTAGTGTATGTCGTAGATCTTTCATCATTTTCTATAGTTTCTAATTTTTTATTAATTATATCTAAGAAACTATTATTGTGTCTATTAGTCTGTTGGTTAATTTTATCTCCTGTTAATATACTCCAATTTTTTGCATTATTATTATAATTATAATTATAGTCATCCATATCACTGTCAAAATCAGAATCAATTTCATAATCCATAATACTGTTTGACCAATTATTGTCTATATCTCTCATGCTATAACCTTCATCATAATCTATATCATCATAGTCCATGTTTCAAATTAGTGTGTGCCTAACCTAAGTGTGAACAAGCAAATAGATTATGAGCTGATAAATGTATTTGTTCTCTTTCTAAGCAATTAATAATTACTGGCGGAACTTTATTACTAACCACTGATATCCTTGCTATCGGGACCACCATCTCGGGAAACTCCATTGCGGGACCACCCAAACAACGAACTGAAAGAAAATTCTTTATTAATTACTAAAGTGATTTCTGTATGCCAGTTTTGAAAGATTGCTCTGTTAATTAAACTAAAGAAATTCTGTCTATTGCAGTTATCTTTTTCTATTAAAGGGGTTTCTATCATGGGTCTAGGGAATTCGAATTCTTTCAAGTTCATTATTTCTTTAAAATTCTGTTTATTTATATTTACGGAATTATCTTCTTTAATATTTTTAATTTCTTGTTTTGCTTTTGTCAATAAGTCTTGTATGGTTACAGGTTTTACTGATTCTGCATCATCTTTTTTCTTTTTTATCTTTTCTTGCTTGTCTTTTTCTTTTTTGGCTTTTTCTTGTTTTCTACATTCTGTAACATGGTGTCCATATTTCTTACATCTAATACAGGCAATAGGTATATCTATAGATTCTTTCAGACTTAGTAAATAGTCTTTTTTGTCTTGATTTGGTAGATTATTTATTAATTTATTTATTATGTCTTTTTGTTTTCTTTTTCTTTTATTAATTTTAAATGGGTTAGTTGATTTTAGTTCTTCTTTTTTCTTTACTTGATCTATCTCTTCTTGACTGATATTAAATATTGTCATTAATTCATTTAGTGTGTCCCTTTCAAATTCTAACATACTAATTTGTTTAGCAATTTTATTCTGTCTAGCACATTGTTTTTTAGTATGTCCTTCTTTTTTGTATTTATGGCAAATAATATGTCTATTATGTCTGTCAGTATTCTCATTATCTGAAACCTCAGTAATATTTAAAACTGCTATATCTTTTTCTTTCTTTCTGTCCGTATCTAAGGGTAAATTTAAAATTTCTATCTTTTTGTTTAATTCTGCCAAACTGTTATCTATCATAGATTTCTCAATTAATTTTAGTCTTTCATCAATTTTTTCTTTTAAACTATTAGTATTATCAACTTTACATCTATTGTTGACTACTCTTGCTTTTACTACACTATCACTATTTTCCTTTTTATTATTATTAATTTTCCTTCCTTTGTTGACTATTTCTTTTGCTTTGGCTCTTTCTTGTCCTATTCCTTCTTTTTGCTCTAGTTTTGTACGTATAACATCTTTTATCATATTATTTTGTCTTTCTATGTCTCTTCCTATTTCTAGCTTCTTACATATAATTTGTACTAAGCTAGCTTCTTCTTTTTGCTTTTCCACCACTTCTTTAGAACTATCAATACTAGTTTTCCAACCATTATTGACTTTCTCTATCTTATTCTTTATGTCTAGTTTCCTACGTAGAGATTCTTCAAGAGCACTATTTCCTTTTAATTCTAGCATGTCCTTTCTTATAACTTTCCCTACATCTTCTTTTGTCTTTAGCTTCCTACTATCTTGTCATTCAATTGCTTCTATCATGTCTTTTACCATTCCTTTTTTAAACATTTCTTTATCTTCTATACGTGTTGGTCTTTCCCAAGCATGGCCATCTCTTATGTTATCAATTCCTTTACAACCATTTTCTTTCTTTAGTTCGTCCTTTTCTTTGTCTTTATATATTATAGATATAGTTCTATCAGTTGCTTTTGGATTATCTATCAAGCCATCTTTTCTACCATTTTTCATATTTATTGATGTCGAATTATCCTTTTGCCTATTATGCCAATTATCTGTCATAACTTTTGTCAAAGGTGATCTATGCTGGGGTTCAAATTCTTTTTCTTCTTCTAAAGGTGAATTTAAAATTTTCATTCTTTCATAGAGGTCCAAAAAGCTATCATTCTCTCTTTCTTCTTTAGTGTATATCGTAGATCTTTCATCATTTTCTATAGCTTCTAATTTTTTATTAATTATGTCTAAGAAACTATTATTGTGTCTATTAGTCTGTCAGTTAATTTTATCTCCTGTTAATATACTCCAATTTTTTGCATTATTATTATAATTATAATTATAGTCATCCATATCACTGTCAGAATCTGAATCAATTTCATAATCCATATTACTGTTTGACCAATTATTGTCTATATCTCTAATGCTATAACCTTCATCATAATCTATATCATCATAGTCCATGTTTCAAATTAGTGTGTGCCTAACCTAAGTGTGAACAAGCAAACAGATTATGAGCTGATAAATGTATTTGTTCTCTTTCTAAGCAATTAATAATTACGGGCGGAACTTTATTACTAACCACTGATATCCTTGCTATCGGGACCACCTTCTCGGGAAACTCCATTGCGGGACCACCCAAACAATGCCAGTTCGTCGGCTAACAAAAAACGGGCTGACCAACGCGAATGCTATGGTTTGCCAACGAGTGTAAGGCTGACTAATGCTATCAAGGAGCAAGTAGTGGCTATGCAGTAATATGAGTTCCTAGTAACTTCTTAATTGCAAAGAAATAAAACTCGTCTCTGTATTGATGAGTAATCCCGGGTAGGGATCATATCTGTCTCCTGTTCTTTCATAAACTCTGTCTGCATCTCCAAAACTCTCATACCATGTAGCTTTATGAGATAACCATATTTCACCTGTCATGTCTTCTGTTCTGATAAATGCTGTAGAAACAAATACTTTAAAAAGATACATCCACCTGTCATAAGAACTAGTTAAAGCTGCATGGGTTAATATTTTCTGTTGGATTTCAAGAAGTAAATTTCTGATGGCAAGCCTCGTTTTTTGCTGAATCTTAGGGTGGAGCTTTGAAAAGCTTGTCCCCATAAGATAGCTTTTTAGAGACTGTGATTCTGTCTTTGTGGAGCTTGAATCTCCATCCTCCTTGCCAGGGAGTTGACAACCGAGAGCTTCAATAAATGCCCCGGTGTTAACAAGGTGTAATTCCAAAGTCTGAAGGGTCTTTTGGAATAAGTCTTTCTGTTTAAGGGTAAAAGCTGCCTGTAAATTATCAAGAAGTAGCTTAATGTGAAGAGGGAGGTCTGTAAATTCTCCGTCCTGAAACATAAGATCAGTGTGGAGCACTTTTTGCAGAGTTATACTATTTTCACCACATGAATACATTGCTTCTGCTTGCAACGTATCCTGAAGGGATATTGTCTCTAACGAGACACCTTCCTGTCCATCTATAATTCTTACTGAAGGCTTTCGAAAATGTTCGGGCACTGCAAGTGCCTTGCCCTTTCCTTTCCTGTCTGCCTGAGAAGTTCTGTTACTCATATTAGTCTGCAAATGGGATTGGGGAAAAGGATTATGTCTTGACTGCAAATGGGGTTGAGGAAAAGGATTATGTCTTGAAATATTATTTTGAGAATGATCATTTGCATACAAAGTCTCTTTCAAACATATTTTTAAGATCTTTTCACTGGTGGCTTTCTGTAAAATTTCTTTAAAGTATTTTATAAGAAAATTATTTTTAAATTTCAAAGTATGTATAGTAAAACAAAGTTTTTCCTGTACACTTTTGTGCTCTTACTGAGTAGTAATAATATTGGAGCAGTCATGATGGAATCTACCAAAGTGAATAGCATCCAAAATATTTTCAAGATCTGTTATGATTCTATCCGTGCTATCCATGTATGTATATATCTCATTTTGTGGGAATAAACTACCCAGGAGAGAGCACAGCAGTAATATAGAAGCATAAACAATGATAAAATAGATGATAAAGAAGAAAATAGCAAAACAGATATATTCAAAAATAAGTTAAAACAGAGTATAGAATATAAAAACTGAAACTGATAAAATCTTACTTGAAAATACTTCTGTCTTTGATTAAACTTGAAAATAAACTGTCTTTGATACAAGCTTGAAAATAAAACATTGTCTGAAGAGTTACAAGATTACAAAGTAAACTGTCAGAGGAGAAAGGTTACAAGATTACAAAAAGGGAAGTTACAAAAAGTCTTTCTGAGAGGGAAGGCTATTACAAAGGCTTTCTAAAAGGTATTCTAAAACTTTCTCTGGAATTTGAACCTAAAACTTGGACCTGTCTTCTGTCTTTGGAGTCTGTCCTTTTATAGATGAAGTGAACCATGGTAAGCCTCTAAAAGTAACCTGAGTTAAGTAAAGTGAACTCAAGTTAATCTGTCGGTAGAGTAAATCTTGAACAGTAGTCTAATAGTAGGTCTTCAAAAGTAACTCGAGTTAGGTAAAGTGAACCCAAGTTAATCTGTTGGTAGAATCTTGTAGAATCCTGAACAGTAAATGTTTTACTTTATGAATAGTAACCTGTCTGGAATCTTGTGTGTCAGTAAATAGTAGTGCCACCTGTCTGTCTCTTGTCTCTTGTACTGTTTTTGAATAATAGTTGTCTTTGAATAATAATGTGTCGACTGTCAGTAAATAGTAGTGCCACCTGTCTGTCTCTTGTCTCTTGTGCTGTCTTGGACTGGTCTGGTTTTGAAAATCCTTCTTACATGTGGATTGATACTGTCTGTAATTGTCTATTACTTTGTCTTGATAATACCATAGCTTATTCTGTCAATATGTCTGAGAATTCTGAAGGGATATTGTCTCTATTGAGATGCCTTCATGCTTTGATTGAAATCTTATTTAAAGATTTCTATTTGGGCAAAATATGGTCATAGAGTTTAGCCTTAGAATGGCTATCTTGCTTGCCAGGCAATTGACCGTTAATTTTAAAATTAACTAATTAAGATTATTATATAAGCATTAATATTTACAGGGGAAATAGTATTTGAGAGGGAACAAAAAAGACTTAAAGTCATGATTTTATAGTACAAGGAAATATCATGACTAAGACAAAACAAGGGATGTTACGTAGGAAGCTAGATACAAAAGAGGAAGTAGGACAAAGGGAGGACAAGTCAACAAAGGGAGGAAAATTCATCATAAAACCTTGAAAATTTTAACCTTGAATTTTATATATATATATATATATATATATATATATATATAACTATTTATTTAGGTACTACTACTGCTGGGTAGGATAGTATCATCTATCATTGAAGCTGTAGGAATCTCATCATCTGTTATTAATTCAAATTTACTAATACTTGTGTCTTTTGAGATGGAAATTTCTTTCAATAAGTATATATCCTTGGGAATTGGTGGTAGGAGAAATTTAAAGAATACTTCTGTTTCCAAAATATTAGTACTTATTCCATTGTCTGTCGTAAAAAATGGGTAAAGGAAGGCCAGAAAAGGATTTCCTAATATAACTTTAGAGGACAACTTATCTGTCAGGAAGAAAGGTGTTCTGAAATTGATGCCGTTATTATGTATGTATACCTTAGTTAGTTTATTACTTATTTTAAGTCTATCACCATTAGCCTGAGTTAATCTGTCAGTTGTTGATTCGTAATACTTAGAAGGTATTAATCCTTCTTGTATACAATTCATATCAGCACCTGAATCAACAAGGGCAATAACTGTCAATGAGAATTCTTTATTAACAACTAAGGTTATCTTAGTGTACCATTTTTGAAATATCATTCTATCAATTATGTATAAAAATTCATCTTTACAGTCATCTTTATGAGAACTCTCGTCATTATAAGTTTTTCTGTCAAGAAAAGAGGAATCAACGGAATCTATCAGGGGTTTATTACAAAATTTAATTCTGTCTTTTATGTTAATTACTTGTGCAGCTATTTGGTCAATCATGCCTTTTAAGATGAAATTTTCTGATTTTAATTCCTTCAGTTCATTTTTTAAATTGTTAATTTCTATTTGCAAATCTGTCACAGTTGTAGGTTTATTAGGTTTAAATCTATCAGTAATATCTGAAAAATTATAAGTTGACTTATAATCCTTTAGATCTGTTTCAAATGTGTCACCCTGGGTTAGGGATTCTTTTAATTTAGATAAATAATCCTTCCTAGTCATTGAATCCGAAAGTTTGTCTATTAAGTCCATTATTATATCTTCTTGTTTAGTTAAAACACTTATTTTTAATTTTCTTTTACAATAACAGTTATTAGGATTATTACAGTTACATAATTTAATTTTTTCATTATCTGAAGAAGTGTCTGTCGATGATGAAGTAATATCACAATTATCTATCTGATGAATTTCATTGTTCGATCTCAACACTATCAGTCTGTTCTAATATACTCATTAATTTACCTTTTATTTTCCCTGATAAGTCAAGTTTATTTATTTTCCTTTGAAAGTTACAGTATCTACTAGTGTGTCCTTTTTTCCCACATTTAAAGCAAATAATATCTTTATATCTGTCACTTTTCTTTCTTTTGGACTCTTCTTTCTTTTCTTTAGTTCTACCTTTATGATATCTTCTATTATTATTCTTGTATCTATCCGTATCTCTCTTTTCTTTTGTTCTTTTCCTAGATGGAGCAATCAATGGTCCAAAACCATATTGCTCACAAAAGGTTCCTAACTCTTTTTTAGCATACTTTTTCTCTCTTTCTATTTGATTTTTTAGCCTTAAATCATTACATAACCATAGACCTGTTTTATTAATTGAAGATATTATATCTCCATATGTCAATTTAGGATAGTCTATAGTTCCTTCATTATTGGCTATGTCAAGTCTAACTTTTTGAGCAAAGAAATAAGGTAGACCAGCAATAAATTTTTCTTTCCAATAGGATTGCTGACAATCATTCCTAATTAAAACTTTTGATATAAAAACATCTTTATACCATCTAAAGTCTGAAAGTTGTGGACATCTTAAATTAATTTAAACATTTGAAGCACTTTCTTTATATTGGTTAGGATCTCCAACAAAATGTTTAGTTATAGTAAAAATTAAAGTATTAACTGCATCTTGTGAAGGCTGTCTATCTGTCATTATAACACTTCCATCTGTTTCTCTTTTAACTGCTGATAATATTTCATTTCTATCATCATTATTTAAATAATGATCCCACCAGCCTTTCAATTGGCCAATAAAACCAGTGACAATTAAATGGGCTATCTGGTGGTCCTGTCTTCCATGATTTTTATAAACATTAGTTAGCAAGGTCATTTCATGTAAAAGGTTTATTATTTCATATTCTGACATTCCATCTATATTCCATTCATAAATTAAGTCTGGTGAGTAAGATGAATTAACATAAGTATGTCTTTCTTCAAATTGCAAATCAGGGGGAGTAGGTTTTGGATACCAATTCTTTTTAGGATACAATTCTTCAATTCTTCCTTTTTTGTGGTCTTGCGATGAAGATGCTAAAGTTAATTTATTAATCTGTAATTTGTCTATAAACTGTGATTCTAGATTTTCTACATCTGATGAGTCTATCAAATCTGTCAATTTATTATCTTTTGATTCTTCATCCTCTGAAGAGTCAGTCCGTCCTAATGTTATAATATTCTTATTTTTTAATGGCTCTGTGTCTTTTAATGATTCTAGTTTCATTAAATCTAACTTTTTATTTATTTCATTAAGTAAATTATCAGTTTTTTTCTGTCTTGGGCCTCTTCAAAGGTACTCTAAGGTGAGGAGGTATCTCATGAGGGATAAATAAAGGGGTATTGGATGCATTTTCTTTCTTTATGGAAGTGGAAGGGGGTGTTATTCTGTCTTCTATATCTTGTAGCTTTTGACCAATAGATTTTAGATAGGTATTAGTATAATTATTCTGTTGAATTATGCTATCTAGGTTCTTATTGTCATCACTTAGACTAGGTCTTTTAATGGGAGTGGCCAACACTTGGACTCCACTATTCTGATTTAATATAATTGATTCAAATGGTGGAAAAGTTTGATATACTTTCTCATGATTTTCTGTCTTCGTCCAAGACAATGTTTTTTCTATTACACTTATCTTTTTGTTATGATAATCCAAAAAGTCAAAGAAACTAAAATGTGTCTGTAAGTCTGTCACCATTTCATAATATTTGGTTTTTAAATTATTTCTTTCTTGTTCATTATATTCTTTAAAAAATTGGTTCTTTCTATCATTATTTTCAGGTTTTAAGTAGTCATATTTTAATAATTTTTTATCTAAAACAAATTCCTTGGCTAAAACATTAATTTGTAATCTGTCATCTGTAAATCCTAATATATCTGTATGGGTAGGAGAATCAGGTTGAGGTTGGGGCTCATAAAGGGCTTGATGGACGTTGGGAGTTGGTTGTGTGGTTTCTGTTGGATAATAGGCGGGTTCAATCTTTACTGGGGTTCTGGTAGTGTTTATAGGTGGAAGGTGTATTACTGGAGGAAGATTCTAGGGGGGTAAAGGTCTAGAATCTGAGAAAAATGTTCTAGAGGAAAAGGAGCTTCTAGGGGTAAACATCATAGGGGTCTTTCTACCTGTAGAATTTCTGGGTCTTATGAGACTGTCTGTATGTCTGTCATTATTATTAAAAGAAATAATAACTGTACCATCTGTATTTTGGGCTATGAAGTCTGGTTCAGTGTTTTCTATTTTTGGTGTGAGAGCAATGGCCTCAAGTCGCCATTTTTCAGGAAGGGTTATATTTTTCCACTGTATCTGTCGTGGTACACGAAGTCTACTATTTGTTGTTGAGGCTTGTAAAAGAAGAGTATGGCCTTTGGGGGAAGGTTCAACCATAGATTGGGGATTTATAGTGGTTTTCATGAGTTTATAATAAATCCTATAGATAATAGCTAAAGGTTCTGAGCCTACTTTCATATAGTAACCATTTGTCTTTATATTCAAAGTTAAAGCATCCATGATATTTCTGTCAGTCAAGCTTAAAGCAAAATTGGGATAACAATTAAAATATACTGGTCCATTATGTAGGCTAGTTTCCATCATTCCTAGGAGTGAATCATTAAATCTTAAATGTCTGTCATCTCTTAAACAAAGTAAAATACTTGCATTTAAAGCTTCTCTTGTTAATGGTTTTACAGCTACCTGTACTAAACCAACATGTAAAAATGCATATTTTTCTTTATGTCTGTCAATAGAGTCTATTGAAAATAATTGAATTGTCTCATATTCATTAAATAAAGAGTAAGTTCTTTCCACAGTTTTTATGGTGTAATCTGTCAAAAAAGATAGTTTAGAAAAAGTAGTCTGTTTGTAGATTTTATCAATTCTTTCTGTTGGTCTGAAAACTGAAATTGATAAAATCTTACTTGAAAATACTTCTGTCTTTGATTAAACTTGAAAACAAACTGTCTTTGATACAAGCTTGAAAATAAAACACTGTCTGAAGAGTTACAAGATTACAAAGTAAACTGTCTGAGGAGAAAAGTTACAAGATTACAAAAAGGGAAGTTACAAAAGTCTTTTTGAGAGGGAAGGCTATTACAAAGGCTTTCTAAAAGGTATTCTAAAACTTAGAACTGGACCTGGAAATTGGACCTGGAATTTGAACCTAAAACTTGAACCTGTCTTCTGTCTCCGGAGTCTGTCCTTTTATAGATGAAGTGAACCATGGTAAGCCTCCAAAAGTAACCTAAGTTAAGTAAAGTGAACTCGAGTTAATTTGTCGGTAGAACAGTATCTTAAAATATCTGTCTTATCTTTTTCTAAACTACTTTTGTGCATAGTAAAATTTGTCTATCTGTCAGGAGGCATGCTAGTGAATAGTGATCTGTCTTGTTGAATAGTGATCTGTCTTGTGTCTGGTGAATAGTGATTTGTCATTTTTGTCTGTCTGGGAAAACTCTTCTGTCTATCTTCTCAATCTGTATCTGCATAGTTATCATAATCTATCGGATCAGTGTTATCCTCATACTGCTCATGCTTATGGGGCACCCCATAATCATTGCATAAAGCACAATACGAAATCAGAATGAAAACAGGAACATGATCCTTGGCTGTCATTAATCTGGGATCTTTAACAATCCTTCTTCTCCCAATAAGCCTTCTTGCTGAAGGTCTTGGACCATACACAGCTATCCTGTCGGTGTAGCCATATAAGTGGAAATCTCTGTCTAAATCTTTCTGTACTTCATAAATCTTGTTACACTTGAAATTAGACAATTCTTGAGCCAGAGCACTTGGATCATCTAGTGATAAGTAAGTATCTCCTGAATACCAGTTGTATTCAGGAATAAAGCCCCAATCATGAATAAGAACCAAAATATGTGCTGGCTAAGATTCCATATAATAGCTAGTGTCCCAAACTGGAAGTGTACTCCAGATTTCCATCTTCATATAATTAAGTCCTCCAATCTGTGCTGCCGCTTCTTTAATGACTTTGGGGAATAAACTAATCTGAATTGCAGAAGTTATAACTAGTTTGCTAATAAACCCTGCTTTCAGCATTTCAGATAACCATAAAGGATCACGAATTATTGGATCTTCTGTCTCTGTATTAATGAGTAATCCCGGGTAGGGATCATATCTGTCTCATGTTCTTTCATAAACTCTGTCTGCATCTCCAAAACTCTCATACCATGTAGCTTTATGAGATAACCATATTTCACCTGTCATGTCTTCTATCCTGATAAATGTTGTAGAAACAAATACTTTAAAAAGATACATCCACCTGTCATAAGAACTAGTTAAAGCTGCATGGGTTAATATTTTCTGTTGGATTTCAGGAAGTAAATTTCTGATGGCAAGCCTCGTTTTTTGCTGAATCTTAGGGTGGAGCTTTGAAAAGCTTGTTCCCATAAGATAGCTTTTTAGAGACTGTGATTCTGTCTTTGTGGAGCTTGAATCTCCATCCTCCTTACCAGGGAGTTAACAACCGAGAGCTTCAATAAATGCCCCGGTGTTAACAAGGTGTAATTCCAAAGCCTGAAGGGTCTTTTGGAATAAGTCTTTCTGTTTAAGGGTAAAAGCTGCCTGTAAATTATCAAGAAGTAGCTTAATGTGAAGAGGGAGGTCTGTAAATTCTTCGTCCTGAAACATGAGATCAGTGCGGAGCACTTTTTGCAGAGTTACACTATTTTCACCACATGAATACATTGCTTCTGCTAGCAATGTATCCTGAAGGGATATTGTCTCTAACGAGACACCTTCCTGCCCATCTATAATTCTTACTGAAGGCTTTCGAAAATGTTCGGGCACTGCAAGTGCCTTGCCCTTTCCTTTCCTGTCTGCCTGAGAAGTTCTGTTACTCATATTAGTCTGCAAATGGGATTGGGGAAAAGGATTATGTCTTGACTGCAAATGGGGTTGAGAAAAAGGATTATGTCTTGAAATATTATTTTGAGAATGAACATTTGCATACAAAGTCTCTTTCAAACATATTTTTAAGATCTTTTCACCGGTGGCTTTCTGTAAAATTTCTTTAAAGTATTTTATAAGAAAATCATTTTTAAATTTCAAAGTATGTATAGTAAAACAAAGTTTTTCCTGTACACTTTTGTGCTCTTGCTGAGTAGTAATAATATTGGAGCAGTCATGATGGAATCTGCCAAAGTGAATAGTATCCAAAATATTTTCAAGATCTGTTATGATTCTATCCGTGCTATCCATGTATGTATATATCTTATTTTGTGGGAATACATTTTCTCCATAAAGTCTTTTATTAATTACTAAATTAGTCTGGGGAAAATCTATAAGAGGCTTATAAATCAAGTCTGTCAAGAAGTTAAATCTGTCTTTACTCAAGAAATTATCACAATTAATATCTTCTTTAATGATTAATGAAGGGGAGTCTGTCAAGTCTTCTTTTATTAAAATATTTGTTACACGAGTGTTTGAGATTGCTTTTACTACAAATGGTGCATGAATGCTATCTTTTATAATTTTATTTAGTATATCTGTCAAACTATCTATTTGTTTAGTCCAATCATGTTGGCTTATAAGCATAGTTCTATCTTTTGTCTTGGATTCTTTTTCATAAAGTGGTTGGACTATTTTTTGAATTATATGTTGATGTCTATGTAGAAGAGCAACAGGAAAATAAGAACAAATCTCTGTCTCTGGACGAATCTCTGTCTCTATGTCTTGTTTATCCTTTTTTATGTCTTTTTCTGTCAACTGGGGAGCAAGTGATATTTCTTTCTCTAAAAATGACCAACTTCTTTTAGTTCTATAGATTCCTTTTTTATTAGTATCCTGTAGGATAGTGATCCTGTAGGGGAAACTAATTTCTTTTGGAATAAAAGGTAGAATGGAAGTAAAAGGTACGTTAGTTACATTAGTCTTAATTTCCTTTTTTGTTTCCATAAAATAATTTAAAGAAAGATCACATATCTCATTGGGTAATTTATGATTAATTAATCTAGTAGCCGCCTGAATTAATTTTTTCTGTATACAATTCATGTCAGTGCCTGAGTCTATTAAAGTAATTTCTGTCAAAGAAAATTCTTTATTAATTACTAAAGTGATTTCTGTATGCCAGTTTTGAAAGATTACTCTGTTAATTAAACTAAAGAAATTCTGTCTATTGCAGTTATCTTTTTCTATTAAAGGGGTTTCTATCATGGGTCTAGGGAATTCGAATTCTTTCAAGTTCATTATTTCTTTAAAATTCTGTTTATTTATATTTACGGAATTATCTTCTTTAATATTTTTAATTTCTTGTTTTGCTTCTGTCAGTAAGTCTTGTATGGTTACAGGTTTTACTGATTCTGCATCATCTTTTTTCTTTTTTATCTTTTCTTGCTTGTCTTTTTCTTTTTTGGCTATTTCTTGTTTTCTATATTCTGTAACATGGTGTCCATATTTCTTACATCTAATACAGGCAATAGGTATATCTATAGATTCTTTCAGACTTAGTAAATAGTCTTTTTTGTCTTGATTAGGTAGATTATTTATTAATTTATTTATTATGTCTTTTTGTTTTCTTTTTCTTTTATTAATTTTAAATGGGTTAGTTGATTTTAGTTCTTCTTTTTTCTTTACTTGATCTGTCTCTTCTTGACTGATATTAAATATTGTCATTAATTCATTTAGTGTGTCCTTTTCAAATTCTAACATACTAATTTGTTTAGCAATTTTATTCTGTCTAGCACATTGTTTTTTAGTATGTCCTTCTTTTTTGTATTTATGGCAAATAATATGTCTGTCAATATTCTCATTATCTGAAACCTCAGTAATATTTAAAACTGCTATATCTTTTTCTTTCTTTCTGTCCGTATCTAAGGGTAAATTTAAAATTTCTATCTTTTTGTTTAATTCTGCCAAACTGTTATCTATCATAGATTTCTCAATTAATTTTAGTCTTTCATCAATTTTTTCTTTTAAACTATTAGTATTATCAACTTTACATCTATTGTTGACTACTCTTGCTTTTACTACACTATCACTATTTTCCTTTTTATTATTATTAATTTTCCTTCCTTTGTTGACTATTTCTTTTGCTTTGGCTCTTTCTTGTCCTATTCCTTCTTTTTGCTCTAGTTTTGTACGTATAACATCTTTTATCATATTATTTTGTCTTTCTATGTCTCTTCCTATTTCTAGCTTCTTACATATAATTTGTACTAAGCTAGCTTCTTCTTTTTGCTTTTCCACCACTTCTTTAGAACTATCAATACTAGTTTTCCAACCATTATTGACTTTCTCTATCTTATTCTTTATGTCTAGTTTCCTACGTAGAGATTCTTCAAGAGCACTATTTCCTTTTAATTCTAGCATGTCCTTTCTTATAACTTTCCCTACATCTTCTTTTGTCTTTAGCTTCCTACTATTTTGTCTTTCAATTGCTTCTATCATGTCTTTTACCATTCCTTTTTTAAACATTTCTTTATCTTCTATACGTGTTGGTCTTTCCCAAGCATGGCCATCTCTTATGTTATCAATTCCTTTACAACTATTTTCTTTCTTTAGTTCGTCATTTTCTTTGTCTTTATATATTATAGATATAGTTCTATCAGTTGCTTTTGGATTATCTATCAAGCCATCTTTTCTACCATTTATCATATTTATTGATGTCGAATTATCCTTTTGCCTATTATGCCAATTATCTGTCATAACTTTTGTCAAAGGTGATCTATGATGGGATTCAAATTCTTTGTCCTCTTTTAAAGGTGAATTTAAAATTTTCATTCTTTCATAGAGGTCCAAAAAGCTATCATTCTCTCTTTCTTCTTTAATGTATATCGTAGATTTTTCATCATTTTCTATAGCTTCTAATTTTTTATTAATTAT
Source organism: Quercus variabilis (assembly GCA_030445155.1). NCBI lineage: Eukaryota > Viridiplantae > Streptophyta > Magnoliopsida > Fagales > Fagaceae > Quercus > Quercus variabilis. Next base: position 19,728,177 of record CP129453.1, on the reverse strand, counting down.
GTCTAAGAAACTATTATTGTGTCTATTAGTCTGTCGGTTAATTTTATCTCCTGTTAATATACTCCAATTTTTTGCATTATTATTATAATTATAATTATAGTCATCCATATCACTGTCAGAATCAGAATCAATTTCATAATCCATATTACTGTTTGACCAATTATTGTCTATATCTCTCATGCTATAACCTTCATCATAATCTATATCATCATAGTCCATGTTTTAAATTAGTGTGTGCCTAACCTAAGTGTGAACAAGCAAACAGATTATGAGCTGATAAATGTATTTGTTCTCTTTTTAAGCAATTAATAATTACTGGCGGAACTTTATTACTAACCACTGATATCCTTGCTATCGGGACCACCTTCTCGGGAAACTCCATTGCGGGACCACCCAAACAACGCCAGTTCGTCGGCTAACAAAAAACGGGCTGACCAACGCGAATGCTATGGTTTGCCAACGAGTGTAAGGCTGACCAACGCTATCAAGGAGCAAGTAGTGGCTATGCTGTAATATGAGTTCCTAATAACTTTTTAATTACAAAGAAATAAAACTCATACACCTACCATCCATGGCTCCGATACCATTAACTACCCAGTTAATAATGCACCGACTATTTTGATCATTAAAAAAATTAATTAATTGATTTATTTGTTTTTCGAGGGTCAAGGCATGTTGTATGATAATATTAGAACAAATAAAAATAAACTAAAAATGTTAATGTCTTATCATTATATGCATCACATTGAAAGTACTCCGCAACACTAATGCAAGGTTGCCTTGTTCAGACCGTGTTTCGACAATGACAAGACAGAGCTATTAATAAAAGACAAGCACATTGTGCTTATTCCATGACACCCACATTGTGCTTATTCCAAAAACCAAGAACCCGGAAAAAGTGAGTGATTATAGACCGATTTCTTTATGTAATGTTGCTTACAAAATTGCTTCAAAAGTTGTGGCAAACAGGATGAAATTGGTGTTGCAGGAAATAATAAGTGAGAATCAAAGCGCTTTTGTGGCGGAGCGCCTCATCACCGACAATGTCTTGGTGGCACATGAGATGATGAACCATATTAGCAAAAAGAAGAAGGGTAAATGTGGCGAGATGGCCATAAAATTGGACATGAGTAAGGCGTACGATCGGGTTGAGTGGGAATGTTTGGAACAAATTATGAAGAAACTTGGCTTCCATGAGAAATGGATTAACACCGTGATGAGATGTGTTTCTTCGGTGAAGTATGCAATAAGGATCAATGGGCAACCATATGGCTGTTTCCAACCAACCCGAGGGTTGAGACAAGGTGACCCATTGTCACCCTATCTCTTCCTCCTATGTGCTGAGGGCTTGTCTGCCTTGCTGAATGTTGCAGCTCAAAGAACGGCCATTAAAGGGGTGGCGGCTTCAACTAATGGACCTACAATATCCCATTTATTTTTCGCCGATGACAGCCTGATATTTGGAAGAGCAACAGTAAGTGAAGCCACAGAAATTCAAAGAATTCTCAAGATTTACGAAACATCCTCCGGCCAACAGCTAAATTGTCACAAAACCTCTTTGTATTTCAGCCCAAATACTGACAATGGAATAAAAGAGAAGGTGAAGACTATGTTCGGTGCACAAGTTATTAAACCTCATGAAGCCTATCTAGGGCTGCCGTCACTGGTGGGGAGGTCTAAGAACAATACCTTTGCGCAGCTTAAACAAAAAGTGGCTAACAAAGTGTCCGGATGGAAGGAGAAATTACTAACGCCTGCTGGGAAGGAAATTCTGATTAAGTCTGTAGCTCAAGCGGTCCCTTCATACACCATGAGTTGTTTTTTGCTGCCCAAGAATCTCTGTGAAGAGCTGACTAGTATAATCAGACAATTCTGGTGGGGACAGACAGGGAATGAAAAGAAAATCGCATGGTTAAACTGGGATACGATGTGTTTGCCTAAAGACAGGGGAGGTCTTGGCTTTCGAGACCTGAGAAGTTTCAATTTGGCTCTCCTGGCCAAACAGGGTTGGCGACTGCTAACCAATTCCAATTCCTTATTTAGTCGAGTTTACAAAGCGAAATACTTCCCACATTGTAGCTTCACTGAGGCGACTTTGGGTCGGAGTCCATCTTATGCCTGGAGGAGCTTAATGGCAGCACAAAGCATAGTTCAACGAGGTATGAGATGGCAAGTAGGGAATGGTAACAAGATTAGAGTTTGGCACGATAAATGGATCCCCCGACCATGCACGTATAAGGTGATTTCCAAGGAAAAACCAAACTCCACTAATACTCTGGTTTGTGAGTTCATAAACAGAGTAACTGGTGAATGGCAAATTGACAAGCTGAATAATTGGTTTTTACCCGAAGATAGAGATGCTATCCTGAGTATCCCTCTGAGTTCTAGTAACACTCAAGATAGGCTGATTTGGGCTGAAAATAGGAATGGGAAGTTCTCTGTCAAAAGTGCGTATGCACTAGCGTTGGAAGAGAAGGCACGCGCTACTGTAGCTGACTGCTCGGATGAAACAACCAGGAAGAAACTTTGGAAGTCCATATGGCGCTTGAAGATACCACAGAAAATAAAACACTTTGCATGGAAAGCAAGCCGTGGTATTTTAGCCACGAAATCCAACCTTGCGAAGAGGAAAATTATATCAAATGGAACATGTGAGCTTTGCGGACAAGATGAGGAAACGGTCTGCCATTTACTGTGGAGCTGTGACCATGCTAAAGAAGTGTGGAATAATAGCAAGTTTGCATTGCCGTTTGAAGTCTCGATGCACTGGGATTTCTTGGACGTGGTTGCGAACCTACAAAGGTGTGACCACCTTCGGCCTGGGCAAATGGAACAATTTATTACGGTATGCTGGGGGATATGGAAAAATAGAAATGAGCTACGGACGGGAGGAAAAGGAAAGGCAGGTAGAACAATTCTTCGGAATGCTTTACATCTGGTGGAAGAGTTTCGGTCTGCAAATGAAGCAAAAACAGAGCACCAAGTTGAAACCGAGCCTTTGGTCACTTGGCAACCACCACGTCAAGGATATTATAAAGTAAACACTGATGGTGCGGTTTTCTCGGACAGAAAGCAAGCAGGGGCCGGAGTATTAATCAGGGACGGCACCGGGGAAGTGGTCGCTGCCTTAAGCAAGAAGTGGAAGTGGCCGTTGGGTGCCGTAGAAGCTGAAGCGAAAGCCTTGGAAGCTGGGATCGTGTTTGCTAAAGATGTTGGTATCAGAGATGCTGAGTTTGAAAGTGACTCTTTGCTTGTTTGCCACGCCCTACAAGGACTAGGATCGCCACCTGCTTCCGTAGTCACTGTGCTCGCTGGAATAATGGAACAAGTCTCACACTTTAGGCGGTGGAAGTTCACTCATACTAAACGACAGGGAAACGTCCCTGCTCATTTACTCACTCAACACGCTAGAAACGTTGAGGACTATATTGCATGGCTTGAGGACTGCCCAGGCCTGACAGAGCATGCCTGTATGCATGACAAAATGTAACTTGTTCTTTTGCTTTAATAAAGTCAGGTATTTCCCATCAAAAAAAAAAAAAAAAAAAAAGACAAGCACGTACAACAATAATAAGAATTGTCATTTCCTATTACCGGACCATCTGCAATAAAACAAGTTTAGTTAACAATGTACCGACTATTTTGATCATTAAAAAAATTAATTAATTGATTTATTTGTTTTTCGAGGGTCAAGGCATGTTGTATGATAATATTAGAACAAATAAAATAAACTAAAAATGTTAATGTCTTATCATTATATGCATCACATTGAAAGTACTCCGCAACAAACCAATCCTGCACTAATGCAAGGTTGCCTTGTTCAGACCGTGTTTCGACAATGACAAGATAGAGCTATTAATAAAAGACAAGCACGTACAACAATAATAAGAATTGTCATTTTCTATTACGGGACCATCTGCAATAAAACAAGTTTAGTTAACAATGTACCGACTATTTTGATCATTAAAAAAATTAATTAATTGATTTATTTGTTTTTCGAGGGTCAAGGCATGTTGTGTGGAAAATTTTGTATAAACTTGATAAATCATTTAATTATAGTTGATGTGAAATATAATTAGGGCCAGATTAATGTGTGTCCTTAAGCTATTAATTTTTTAAAATATTTTTTCAAAAATTGAAAAAACTGTCAATACTTTTGAACAGAATGGTCAAAAGTGACTATTTTGAAATGGAGGTGAAATGTTTTAATATAAAAGTTAGGGATCTCTTTCGAGGAGAGATTCTCACAAAATATATATATATATATATATATTTATATTATTTAGATATTTGAATGTGTACATGTGTTGTTGTCCTTATTTAATAAAGGATCTTTATCAAAACCGAGTTGATACATTTTGAGGCCTAAGACAAGTTTAAGGTGGGTATTTTTATATTTGATCTATTATTTTATTTTTATTTTGGTATTTAAAAACCATTTTCTTTTAGATACAAGAATATGAATTAAGTTTTTATATTTAGGTTTTAGTAACATTTAATTTCAAATGAAAATATAACTAATCAACTTAATCTTCTTGCGACATAATCGATTTTAAGTATTAATTTAAGCTTCTTGTATAATAATTAAGAATTTTTTTATTACATTTGTAAACATAATTATGACTATTTTCACTGTTATACACCTGTTGTATTATTTCATTGTATTTTAACTCTCTTTTTTTTATTTATTTTTGAGATTTCATATTTTTTAAAGTTAATTTTGATAAATTTTATGTATTATTTCATTATACATATTATATATGTAGGGTCTCGATTTTCGGACTAAGCCCAAAAATGAGTGGGATTTTGGTCCAATGGACCTGGTACAATGAATTTGTAGAGAGTGGGTTATAGAGTTAGGTTTTAGTGCATGGATAACAGTTAAAACGGATTTTTATGTTGACCAAACAGAAATGGGTTAAGTTTATCGAAGAAGGCTTGTCCTCGGCCCAGTCCGAGGAGCTCTACTTTGGTGTATATTGGATGGCAATGGTTGCGAGAGTTCTTAAGATCGCCCTCCTGCCTCCTTTCTATGGTAGGTTGCTCCTATTATATAGTCCTCTTTAAACGATCTTGACTTTCCACTTGTTGATCATCCAAGCCTATACTTGAGTGTTTGTCCTATCAAACGCCTTCTTTGGCGTTCTGTGAGTTGCAATAACCAAGGTAGCACTGTTCATGGATCATTTCCTCATTAATGCGGCCAGAACGTTAGTTGTGGGCATTTAATGCGGAGATGACAGTTTCTCCTTAGATTACTCCTCCACCATGCTCCCATGGTTGACCCATCATACTCGTCCTTTTTTTTGGAACGCTCTGGAAGGCTGCCTTTGATGGTGTGCCGCTCTTCCCCTCTATGATTTTGGTTGACCGAGGACAGGATCATCCTCAGCGATGTTCCTCGGCAATTTGGGCTTTCTTTGTTCGTCCTCGGCCATTCCTTCCTTCTTAGCATGGGCCTTGGGTTCATTATGAAATGGGCCGGAGTTGCCAGATTCTTTGGCCCCACAATAACCCCTAAAAATCTTGCAGTCCAACTCCTCGGACGGAGAGAAAGATTTTGACGTCCTCGGGTCTTTGTCACAGCTTGTCAAGTCTTGTTTTTCATCAGCACCTAAGTCTCTTCACCTACCCAAAGCACGTTCCTGGCACTTTGGTATACGGAGCGCGCCCTCATTAAATTCTGGCAGCTCTGTGTTCCCTACACTCAACGGTGTGACGGTGATCTAACGGTTGAGGATTTATTCAAAAATTGGACAGGAGTTATTTCGCTTGTAACTCCTTCTTTGGATTCCGGGCGAATTAATTTCTGCTAGATTTCACCTCCTATATAAGATGCTCCGGGGGAATCGTTCTTTCATATTTACAAATCTTCGAGTTCAACAAGAACTTCAAGTTCTCAACTCTCCAAGCATTATCAAGGACATTTCCAGGAATGTGATCAAGGTCTGGTGAATGTGATGGCCCTTGATAAGGGCAAGGGCAAGAAAACCAAGCCCCCTTTAGGAACCAAGAATGCCGCCCCGATCCTGGACGACACAGTTAAGGCAAAGGAAGCAGAGGCCGAGGATGTTCCCACCTTCCAACCGAGCAAGGAAGAAGACCCTCCTCCTTCGGCCAAGAATTGAAGCAGGCACAGATCGCACTAGACTTTCAGCGCGACAAAGTTTGGGTCTCACCTTGATGGCAGGACATCGACGGAGGTTTGCAAGATTGTCAAACGGTTGATGCCTAAGTGTTACCGTCTCCAATGCTTAATTATCATGAAGCTGGGAGAGAATCAAGGGAACATCCTAGGATGGGGCCATCAGGCGCTTTTGCCTCTTCTTCTTTCTCATCGCTGGTACCACCCATACTAGCTTGGTTGCCGCTAGGACAAGGTGGCTGGTACCATTCCCACCGACTTTCTCTTCTTAGAGTTAGCCTCAAAACAAGAATGCCTCAGCCTCTCCTATTATAGTCAGCTTTAAAACAAGCTTGTCTCAGTCTCTCTTTGTATAGTCGGCTTTAAAACAAGTCTGCCTCAGCCTCTCCTATTATAGTTAACTTTAAAACAAGTCCACCTAAGCCATTTGGTGTATGATGTATCTTTCCTTTATTTAATAAAAAGGACTACACTTTTTATTTTATGAATTTTAATTTCTCATTTCTCTACAGTAATAATTTAGTGTATGTATGTTGTTATTTTTCCTTCCAATAAGGCTTGGAACTAGTGTTGATGGTAACAAAAAGTTGTCACCCTGACTTTAACAAAACCGACAATAGCACCCTGTTGCTAACCTTAAATAAGTTAGCCATGAAAGGATGTTGGATTTAAAGCAGGCCATCCGAGGGGGCCCTCGTGCATTAAGGCTCTGTTTTGCATTTATAATGACGTCATGGTGTCGGTTTTTCCCAAGCGTCTGGTTCGAGGATCCAGGCACGCCCTAGGTTCTATTTAACACCTAGATAGTTTTCAGAAGTTGTTGGTTTCCTCATAGGTTTGAGTCCAAGGATCATGCAAGACCTTGATTCTGTCTAACACTTAGGTAATTGACAATGTTGGATTTAAAGGAGGCCATTCAAGGGGACTCTCGTGCATTAAGGCTCTGTTCGGCATTTATAATGACGTCATGATTCGTGTCTATGGTACAAGAAACATAAAAAGAACCTTTAGCAAGTACCAAAAAGTGCAATGAGACCCATGAATAGTAGTAAAAATAAACTAAATAGCAAAAAAAATCTCGCTTTTTAAACCAATGTCAAACGCACACTAAGTATACAATTTAACATAAAAGAAAAGAATATATTTAAAAATAAATTAAAGGTTTAAATTTACCTTGGATAATGTTTTTTTTTTAGAGAGTTTTAATATATGGCGTTCACTTCTAATGATGTGTTCCTGATGATAGCTCTTTATTAACTCTTTATCATCAGACCAATACATCAATTAGTTTTTGGTGTAGGCGGAGATTGAACCCAAGATCTCTTATTCAACTATTAGAGACTCTACCAGTTGAGCTAATTGAAACCCACACCTTGAATAAGGTGATGTATGGTGAATTAAAACATATTTAATTTTCAAATTTGATTTGTTATCAATTTGAGAGAGAGAGAGAGAGAGAGAGAGAGAGAGAGAGAGAGAGAGATTGTTTTTGTTTGGCCATGTAGGAGATTGGATAATTAAAGTTGACAATCTATCATGTGGGAGATTTGCATACAAAAATTGAAGGCTCAAGTCATTTGTGGGAAATTGATAATTAATGATAATTTGACACAATTACAATAATTTTGTTTTGGTGAATTTATACTGGGATTTCAATAAAGTTTTATTTCTAATAACCAACAATTTCGGAGGTCTTCTTGGGGGTAAAAGAGAGAACATACATACAATCCATCCATGCTTTTATTTTATATTATTTTCCAATAAATTAATTATTGCCCCAAAATTTTGAGGCCTTCTTTTTACCTAATGGAGGTCCTACTTCCTAGGCAATGGCCTAGCCTAACACTATGTTTGGATGGGTGGATTTTAGGGAGGATGGAAAAATTTGGAGAGAAAATGAGAAAGGATGTTGTTTGGTAAGAAGGGAGGGAGAGAAAAAAAATTTGGTAAAGCCCAGGCATTTTCCACCCGGGCCCACCTAAAACTTGTCTCTCCAAAATGGAGAGAAAATGGTGTGGGAGAAGTTTTATAGGTAAATGACAAAATTACCCACTACATTATTTTGTCCCATTCTCGGTTTTTTTTTTTTTTTTTGCCTGCTTTCTTGGGCATTTGCTGTTTCTTACTTTTTTTTTTTTTTTAAATCCTTTTTTCTTTTGATTTTCTCGGCTGTACGTGTAGTGTTATGTTTTTTTTTTTTTTTTTTTTTTAAATTTAATTAGACATGATTTTTTTCCCTGGACATAATTTTAATTGTTTAATAAATTTAGGTGATTGTTTTTTTTTAATTGCTTGTCATATTTTTATTTTAATTGTGCATTATTTTTTAACAAGGATATATAAGTAAATTTATATAAACTCACATTTTCCATCCCTTCACTTTTTCACTCCCAACCAAACAAAAAGGAGGAAAATTAAAATCTTTTCTATCCTTCCACTTTTCTATCTTCCCACCATTTTCTATCCTCTTACTTTTCTACCATTCCAACCAAACACACCCTAAGAGTCAAGGCTCATCTTTGTTGTGGATTATGGGGGACCAAAGTTGTGTGTATGTAGATATATTATATAATTTAGTAATTGGGAGAGAGGAATTTGAACTTTTGATGTTTTCGTTGAAACTTAATTCAACTTGAATAGTATAGGTTGGATTGAGTTAGATCTTATTTGGTATACCCACTCAAACACATATTTTCAATTTTTAAATAATATTACACATATTTTTACATTTTTTTTACCTACACATATTTTTCATATGTTTTCAAATAACAAAATATATAGTTTTAAGTGTATTTACCTAACACCAACTTAACTCTAGAGATGATATAAGAGATGGTTTTGTTATATAGTTTTAAGTGTATTTACCTAACACCAACTTAACTTTTAGAGATGATATAAGAGATGGTGTTACGTCGAAAAACTCTTAAATCCAACCATGCACGCCTACAAAGTAGTAACCATTTATGTCATTTTATAGTCTGTTTCAAGTTTGACTTGCATGTTTGGGTGAATTAATGTGCAAGGGCCCGAGTTTTGAGTACATGATTGGACAGGAGGAGTTGATTTGATTGAGCCAACCTATGACATTGACAAGTTACGTTGGCTTTCAATGAACTGTATCACTATTACGTAATATTCTAAGGAATTATTAGTAAAAATATCCCCTCTCTACACACACCCCCCCCCCCCCCCCCAAAGGAAAAAAAAAAAAGTAAATTTAGTTAGCAACATGTACAATGCTGTCAATGCACATGAAATTTTAACAAATATAATCTTCTCTCACCTTTTTTTTTTTTTTTTCTTTTTCTTCTCCTTCTAATTCTAAATATGATAGTTGATCGTTATAGTAGTTATTAATAGATATTTATCATATATGTTTTTTCTAGAAGAAATAGACATTTATCATGGTTATGTTTGTATATAAAACTATCTATCTTAAGAGCATTCTCAATCATTGAGCTAAAAATTTAACTTTTTAGCTCCACCAAAAGTTACTTTATTTATTTTACCTACATATATATTGCAACAGTGAATCTATTTTAACTTTTAACATAATAAAATAATATAACTATTACAATAAAATAATATATCCCACTTTCAAAAAAAATTCACAGCACCAACCACAATCACCTCTTCCATCAACCACAGCCACATCCACACCCACAACCACCACCACCACCACCATCAGTCCATAGCAAGGAAAAAAAAAAAAAAAAAAACAAATCTCCAATCTTTTTCCTCAACCCAGACCAAACAAAATCACCAATCACAAAAAAAAAAAAAAAAAAAAAAAAAAAAAAAAAAAAAAAACCAAATCTCCAATCTTTTTCCTCAACCCAGACCAAACAAAATCACCAATCACAAACAAAATAAAAAAATCACCAATCACAAACAAGCACAATGTTGGCGAGCAAGCACAACCACAAACAAGCACTCCGATTGGCGGCGTGGGTTTGAGTTGATCGGCAACTTGGGATGGTTGGTGGATCTAAGGTTGAGAGAGTTGATCGGCGATGGGTTTGAGCTGATTGGCGGCTTGGGACATTGACGATCGATGGCGGCGACATTGACGATTGGTGGACGGTGGATGGCGGTGACGTTGATGATCAGTGGATGGTGGTGACGTTGACGATCGGTGGCGATGACGTTGACGATGGTCAGGCCGACGGTGTTAACGTTGACGATGAGCTTCAGTGAATGAGAGAGAGGGAATGAGAGTGAATGAGAGAGAGTAAATGACCGGAGTGAATGAGAGAATGAATAAAAAAAGAAGGGGGCTAGAATAAAAAATTACTTTTTTTTTTAGCTCCAAGCTACAATGCACATTTATCTATAGATGTGCACTGTAGCAATTCAGCTAAAAAATTTAGCTATTGCTCCACTGTTGCATGGGGTTTTTTTTATTTTTTTATTTTTTTTTTATTTTATGTTTTGGCACATCTAAAATAGCAATATAGCTATTTAGCTCCACTGCTGCAAGTGCTCTAACATTTAAAGAAAATATGTTGTGATAGGATTTTACTTGAGGTTGTAAAAATATATATATATATATATATATATATATATATTGTTGGAGCATTTTAATATTAAATAATTAAAATGAATAAATGTTATAACATAAATATAAAAATATGGGAGTGAATATGGAAGATGAAGAATTAGTAAAAATGTTTAATCCCACATTGAAAATGAGAGAGACTATTTTGTTCTTTTTAATTGTGGTGATTAATGAACTAACATGAATTGCCTCAGATATTGGGCTAGATACGTAAATAAGGGGGAGGCGAAGGGTGGAGGTAAATTCTTCAGAAACTTCTTATCTCACCATTAATTGTGTAATTACAGTCCATCAGATTAATATCCAACAATTAATCTTGTAACACTCACTACGTTATAATAATGGACAATAATAGACACCCATCAGGAAGGGTGTTCTTTCTGGTGGAGTTTTGAGCTTAAACACTTTGTGTGCGCTTCAGTCCAAATACTGTTGTATAATTTTTTCATTGAACTAATAATATTAATAAGTACTATTCAGTTTCTCTTTGTGTTATTTCCATTATCATTGTGTTTGTACCAACACACACAGATATATATATATATATATATAGATATATAGATAAAAGGTTTTATAAGAAATACTTATATATAATTTTAACTCAATTTGTAAAAAAATTATATTATAATAATAATGTGGAAAGTATGTACTTTCAAAAACTTATATAGGAAGATTATGAGAGTCAGATAAAAGTCAAAAATTTTTATTTTTATGATGTATAATTCGGAATCAAGTAATACAAGGTTGCATTGATGTCTTGATTGCTTAAATCAAAATTTCATTGATCAAATTATTCATACTATAATGACATAGACACTATTTCTACAACATATGTCACAATTTGTTGAGTAGTAAGTTGTAATTGATTTTCATATGAGCTATCCCAACGTCACTTTACGATCAACCCTTTAAGAAAAAAGATAAAAGCTCCAATGGATGCTATTAGTTTCAAAGTTAAAGCTTTTGAAGTGGATCTCTAGTTTGCTATGGATGTGAGAAAATTTGAGTTTGTGATTGAAGGAGACTCGATGATCACATCCCAGGCTCTAATCTAAGTAGACAATCCCCTCCCCCCTCTTCGTTGGCTTCAGTTATATATATGGCACAATGTCTACCATTCATGATTTCAGTTGAGTGAAGATATCCCATGTTCTTAAGGAAGTAACAGACCAACTCATTTGTTCGCAAAACATAATTTAGACATTGATGATTTAGAATGTAATTTATGTTTTTTTTCCTAAATAAAATTCATAGTTTTCCAATAAAAAATATTAAAAAATGTCACCTAAGCATTTGTGACAAAAAAAAGAATGCTAAAAAAATTTGTGTCTACATTCTTATTATTACTCAAACAAAGGTGATGTTCAATTTCTAATACGGAAAACAACACTTGGTGGTTTCAATTGTTTAAATTAGAAGTTATAGAAATGAAATTATAATTTGATGAAATTTAGAGTAAATAAAAGATGAAAAGGATTGGGTGGCGGCCCATTGCACTGAATACATGTCTCTCTCTAGCAATCCTTTTAGAACAAAGACACATGAGTATAGTTATCCTAATAGGAATAGAACCATGTACAAGCTGGGGGGTATCCGCTTGAATCGACAGATTTATTAAAATTTTGTCAATAAATCAAGTGTGTTGTTAACGGGTGCCGTAAAGCACCCGTTAATGTCATAAATTTTAAAATAAACCATTCACCTTTTTTAAAGATGTAGAAAAAAATTGAATATGTATTAAATGTGTGTCAGTTTAGATGAAAAAAGTTAAATTATTTTGTAATAAACTGTTAACGGGTGCCGTACAGCACCCGTTAATGTCATAAATTTTAAAATAAACCATTCACCTTTTTTTAAAGATGTAGAAAAAAATTGAATATGTATTAAATGTGTGTCAGTTTAGATGAAAAAAGTTAAATTATTTTGTAATAAACTACAGTTAAAAAGTAAAATTTTGCCAATTTCCTATATCTTGAAATTTGTGAGAGATCATAAAAATGAATCACAGCTGGTTCATTAACAGGTGCCGGCCAGCACCTGTTAACAAAGTCCATAAATCAATTGGTCGCACCTAACTTAATCAATTGGTCAACAAATTTATTTATTGAGTATAACATGTTATTATTGTGTTGCGAGAACTTAAAATCTCAAATTTGATTGAGAATTGGATCTAGACTCTTCGATTTTTGCACCAAATAATTTACTTGCCACAAAAATAAATAAAAAATAGATGGGACACAGGACACAAAATTAAAATTCAATTTAAAATCTAATTAACTTCAATTAAAATTAAATTTAAAACCTAAGTTAAAACACTCTAATCACTAGTTGATAGTCAAGTAAATGGGAAAGTTTTTGCTCCATACTAGTATGCAACAATTGTTGCATAATGGATTATGTAGCAAAAAAAAGAAAGCAACACGTGTCTAGGCGCCAATATGCAGTAAAACCTTTCACCAAGTAAATTGTGGCAAAATGTGTGTTCTTAGGTTGCGTTTGGCATAGGCTTAAAAAGTTAGCTTTTTTTACTATTTAGCTTATTTTTGCTAATATTTATGAGTCCCATTGTAGTTTTTGATGCTATTCATGGGTCTTACTGTACTATTTCAGCTACTTTTTAGCTTTATTTACAGTACTTTCAACAAAAAGTTTTCAGTGTCAGCTAAATAAGTTATTCCCAAATAGACTCTTAGACTTTGTTTTTTTGGTACAAACTCATTAGCATTGTAACTCCCAACCATAACCAACATGGGAAATACTTATTCATAGGTCCTACTGTACTATTTCAGCTACCTTTTAGTTTTATTTACAGTACTTTCAACAAAAAATTTTCAGTTTCAGCTAAAAAAGTTATTCCCAAACAGACTCATAGACTTTATTTTTTTGGTACGAACTCATTAGCATTGTAACTCTCAACCATAACCAACATGGGAAATACTTATTCATAGGTCATACTGTACTATTTTAGTTACTTTTTAGCTCTATCTACAGTACTTTCAACAAAAAGTTTTTAGTTTCAGTTAAATAAGTTATTCCTAAACAGACTCTTAGACTTTATTTTTTTGGTACAAACTCATTAGTATTGTAACTCCCAACCACAACCAATATGGAAATACTTATTTCGGATTTTAATTTGTTCTACAATTCAAAAATTACTAAGTATACTTGTACCTTAAAAAATGTGAGAAAAAAAAGGGAAAAAAGTGAAGTTTTAAAAAACTGATGCAAAAAAAACTGTCAAGACTTGTCAATAGGCGATTGGATTACATCATTACAAATGGCTCCACAACATAAAACACTCTAATTACTAATTGATATTGAAGTAAGTTGTGGCAAAATATGTGTCCAAACGTTTGTTCTAACTTCTAAGACTTTATTTTTAGGTACATACTCATTAGTATTGTAACTCCCAACCATAACCAACATGGAAATACTTATTAACTCCAATGAATGCTATTAGTTTCAAAGTTAAAGCTTTTGAAGTAGATCTCCAGTTTGCTATGGATGTGAGAAAATTTGAGTTTGTGATTGAAGGTGACTCGATGATCACATCCTAGGCTCTAATTGAACAATCCCCTCCCCCCTTTTCAATGACTTCAGTTATATATATGGCATGATGTTTACCATTCATGATTTCAGTCGAGTCAAGATATCCCATGTTCATATGGAGGTAACAAACCAACTCATTTATTAGCAAAACATAATTTAGACATTGATGATTTACTTACTTGGATTGAAGAGAGTCCTTATTTCTTAGAACAAGTTATTCTCTAGAATGTAATTTATGCTTTTCGTCTTGAATAAAATTCATAGTTTTCCAATAAATTTTTTTTTTTTAAAATGTCACCCAAGCATTTGTGACAAAAAAGAAAAGAAAAGAAAGAATGCTAAAAAAAACGTGTCTACATTCTTATTGTTACTCAAACAAAGGTGATGTTTGATTTCTAATATGGAAAATAACACCTGGTGGTTTCAATTTTAGAAGTTATAGAAATGAAATTATAATTTGATGAAATTTAGAGTAAATAAAAGATGAAAAGGACCACCGCACACTCTTGGTGCAATAGTCACTCCACAAATATAAGGGTATGTTTAGTAGACTGTAATAGGCGCTATAATGTTATAGTTATTCTTATGATTTAGTTATTTTTTAATTTGGTTATGTTTTTATTATAAGGAATAGTCATTTCTTATGAATAGCTATTCTTCAAAATAAGAAATTACTATTTCTCTTTAAAATGTTGTATTAGCTATTCCTTAGTAAATGCAATAATTTCAAATTTTAATATACTTCCAAATAAACAAACTTTCCATATACATCTAACAATTATAAAAATAAAAAAATCATAAAAAATAACAGATATCTCTCTTAAATTTAAAAGTAACAATTTTTAAGGAGATATAATTGTTTGAGTAAGATATTTCCTAAAATAAATGTTAAGTTTTATTCTAATGTTATAACTCACAACCAAATTAAAGATGTTTAGTTATTACATTACAATACAGTTTATTACTAGTAATAAATATTCCAATTCCTGTCGTAATCCACATTTAGTGTATCAAACGTATCCTAAGTGTTTGTGGGGTGTGGGGGGAAAGGGTCGGGATTTAAGTCTCCAGGAGAGAATTTTACACATATATACACTAAGATTAGGTTATAGTAGAATTTATATCTTATTGTAAAAAAAAAAAAATGAAAAGGATTGGGTGGTGGCCCATTATACTGAATACATCTCTCTATTTCTATAGCAGTCCTTTTAGAACAAAGACACATGAGTATAGTAATTGACAAATTTATTAAAATTTTGTCAATAAATCAGTTGGTTGCACCTAACTTAACCACTTACAAAGATTATAACACGTTCTTATCTATTGCCACTTGCGAACTTAAAACCTCAAATTTGAACGAGAAAATGCACCTTCATTAACCATAAAACTTTTATAGTGTGTGTGTCTATATATATATATATATATATATGATTTTGAATCTAATTGGATTTAAACTCTTCGTTTTTTGCACTCAATAATTTACTTGCCATAAAAATTAAAAAATTAGATGGGACACATAATACAAAATTGAACTCTAATTAAAATTCAATTTGGAATCTAATTGAATTTAGACTCTTTGATTTTTGTATCTTTTTTTTTTGACTGTGAAGATAGAAATATATATTAAAAATAAGGGGACTGAATCCCAAAGTATTACAAGGCTTTTATATGTTGACTACTCTCAGTACAACGAGTTCAAAAGGGAAAAACAAAAGCCAACGTATTACAACACAAACCCAACGTCTTACAAAGACAGCAAAACACACTCAGGTGCTTAGGATCGAGCAAGGCTTCTGTTTAGCCTCTGGTAGTCCTGTAGCAGCGAAGTGGCACCTCGGAGAATAACACTCGGCTGGGACTGCTCCCCTTCGAAGTGGTACCTGTTCCTCGCATTCCAAATAGACCAAGCCACCATTGCCCACAACTCCAGTTCAGGTTCGGTGAGCTTAGCCACCATCTGTCTAGCGAGGAGGTGGAAGTTTGGTGTCGTCGCTCCACATTTCTGCAGTTTACCTCTTACCAGTGCCCATACATTTCGAGCTAGGGGACATTCCCATAGTGCGTGAGTAACCGTTTCATCAACTTGGCCGCAAACTGTACAGAGTGGATCGATTGGTACCCTCCTTCTACATAGATTAGCCCGAGTAGGTAGTATGTCAGAGCAAGCCCTCCACACAAAGTTTCGGACCTTTGGTGGTACCCCAAGCTTCCATACCTTGTTCCACAGCTTCTTGTCTTCCCAAGCCAGTGAATGTTCAACCCCCTCGGCCTTGTTCAAGCGAAGAGCTACCTGATATGCTGATTTGACCGAGAA
Source organism: Quercus variabilis (assembly GCA_030445155.1). Taxonomy (NCBI): domain Eukaryota; kingdom Viridiplantae; phylum Streptophyta; class Magnoliopsida; order Fagales; family Fagaceae; genus Quercus; species Quercus variabilis. Next base: position 19,711,611 of record CP129453.1, on the reverse strand, counting down.
CTCTTGGTTTTTATTCTCCTTCCACCGAAGCCTATCCCTTGACTGTAGGTTGCCAAGCTTAATGCTCAAAATTTCCTTCACTGTGGACTGCGAGAAAGTAGATTGGATCAACTGCTGCTTCCATTGCTTAGTATGTTGGTCAATGAGGTCCCCCACCTTCAGATTTGTGTCTGCTCCTGGTCTGAAGAGTGGGGGGTTGGACAGCCACCTTTGTCTTCGAACATCAATATTTTGGCCATCACCAATCTGCCACATCGTTCCTTCAGTGATGAGATCCCTAGCTGCTAATAAGCTTCGCCAAACAAATGATGGGTTGCTCCCTATCTCAGCCTCCATAAAGGAGCACCGTGGGAAGTATCTCGCCTTGTACACCCGATAAAAGAGAGAGTGAAACACAAATTTAATAATTCACTTGACACACAAATTTAAAAATTAGATGAAACACGTGGTACAAAATTAAACTCTGCTTAGGATTTAATTGATTTTTTTTTTTTCAACTTTGATTCTATTTATTAGTACAAATTATAATCAATAAATATTTTCTATTGAAGCCAAAAATTTAGTTGTCTCTCATGTCTGGTTTGGTGCTATATCTCCAGGCCTTTTGTTGTATTGAATTCTTGCTTTCTTTCGATAAAAGTTAAACCTTCTTTTTTTCGGTGGAAATGAATAAAAAAGAGAGTTAATCCTGGTTTTCAAAAAATATATATACATATATAATGTAATGAAGAAACAACAATTAAATTGGCAATATTCTTTCAAATTGAAAATTTGAAATACAAAAATTTTCTTTTCTTTTTTGAATTTTTTTTTTCACATTTATTAACTTGGACTATTATGAATTGCCCTTAATAAGAATAGTATTAATAATTGAACCATTCTCGTGCATTATTTTGCATTAATAGTTTTTTTATTTTACTAGCTTGACCTAGCTAAAATCATCGTTTTGCATTAATGGTTAATAAGATGGAGAAGCAGAGAATCTTTCCCAAAATATATAAATAAAAGTCATACTAACTAGTAGCCTTAGGACATCCAGTAGCCTTAGTACATTAGTTAATAATTCATTTTAAGAAAATTTTGACACAACTTTTATAAGAAATGAAAAAAAATGTCAAAATATTAATGGGTTATGCTAACAAGTGCCCTTAGGGCATTAGTTAACAATTCATTTTAGGAAAGTTTTGACATCACTTTTATGGAATATGAAAAAACTATCAAAAGATTAATTGTTTTTATTTTTTCTTTTCTCATAAAAACATTATTTAAATAGATTATTAACCAATACACTAAAGACATTCATTAGCATTTCTCAATATTAATTGTTTTTTTTTTCTATAAAAACTTTATTTAAATGAATTATTAACCAGTGCTTTAAGAATATTCGTAAGCATTACTTAGTGAATAAATAAATGGGAGAACTCTTGAGAGAGTTTCCAGGGAATGTATTAAAAAGAAAAAGAAAAAAGAGAGTTATCATGAAAATGTAGCATTTTAGACCTCGCAATCAACAATTAATTTTGTTTAGCAAAAAAATCAACTTTTTCTTAGGAGGTGTTTGAGAGAGGAGTTTAAGTTACGTTGTTTGAGTGTTTTTGATATACAAATATGTAAAAATATGTATAAAAATATATATAATATTATTTAAAATATGTAAAAATGTGTTAGAATTAATCTACCAAACACTCACTTAACCTATAAAATCAAGCAACAATTAATTTATTCCTCAAAAAAAGAAAAAGAAAAAAAAGCAACAATTAATTTGATGACACGAAAGTGACTAAGGAGTACCGCTGGTCCACAGGTTCACGGCTACCAGATGCCTGATCAAGCCCACCTATCATGTAGACATCAATGGAACTAACTTGATACGATGATGTGGAACTCGCAGCTTCACTTGAGCGTGAAGAAAGGGTCAGTATCACAACATCGAAGATAGGTCTGTCTGATAAAGGAATTCTCTTAAGACGAGGCACACACTTTTGTGTCTGTCGGTGACAGTTTATTTAGTTTTTACTGTTGAAGGTATATTGAAGTATATTTATACATTTAAAAAAGTGAAAAAATAGGAGAAATTGAGGATTTAAAAGGCTGGTACCAAACAAACTGTCACCGTTTAGAGCATTTATATCAGTGTAGTTATAATGCTATATTTCTAAAATTTAGTTTTACAAACACAAAAATTACGCTGCAGTAGTAGAGGTAAAAGTTAAAATTTTAGATGATTTGCTACAGTGCATATCTTTATATAGATGTGCACTGTTCATCAAAACTAAAAATAAAATGCATTATTTTATTCCAGTTTTGATTTAAAAAAGGTCACTTGCTCTCTCTCTCTCCCATTCACTCTCACCGAGCCTCTCTCTCTCTCTCTCTCTCTCTCTCTCTCTCATCTAATCTCTGAACTTCATCTCTCTCAATCTCACTCTCTGCTCACTACCTCTCCATCTCTTCTTTCTTCCTCCACAGACCCAGACCCTTCTTTCTTCTTCAGAGACCTATCGCCGATCTGCACGAGCCTAGTCGCCACAGACCCGTCGCCGCCGACCCACATTCAGCCGCCGACCTGACCCATTTCGGCCTCTCTTCTCTATTTTCGGTGTTTCGGTTTTGTGTTTCGGGTTGTGCTTGTGTTTTGGCTTTGTGTTTCGAGTTGTGCTTGTGTTTTGGCTTTGTGTTTTGGGCTGGGTTTTTGTTTTCAACCCACGTTCGGCCGCTGACCTGACCTATTTCAGCCTCTCTTCTCTATTTTCGACGATTCGATATTATGTTTCGAGCTATGCTTGTGTTTCGAGCTGTGCTTGTGTTTCGGCTTTGTGTTTCGGGCTATGCTTGTGTTTCGGATTTGTGTTTTAGACTGGGTTTTGGTTTTTGTTTCAAGCTGGGTTTGTGTTTCCGGCTGTGATTTTTCTGCTTTTTTTTTTTTTTTTTCTTCAATAGTTTTGATGGGCACGACAGAGTTGTGGTTGTACAGTGATTTTTATGGGTTTGATGGTGGTTGTTGTTGTGTGTTGGTGGTTGAATGAAATATTATTTTATTGTAGTGTTTATATTATTTTATTGTGTTAAAAGCTAAAATAGATCTACTGCTGTAGTATGTGTGTAGGTAAAATAGATAAAGTGACTTTTTGTGTAGCTAAATAGCTAAAATTTTAGATGCACTACTGTGAATGCTCTTATCCATTCGTGATTGAATTGCATCATTACACAGGGCTTCACAACTTAAAACACTCTAATTACTTGTTGATATTCAAGTAAATGGGAAAGTTTTTACTGCATATTGGTATGCAGTAATTTCTGCATAATGAATTATGTGGTAGTAAAAAAAATATAACACGTGTCTAAAGGCTATTATGCTGAAAAACCTTTCCCAAGTAAATTGTGACAAAATGTGTGTTTTTAGACTTTATTTTTTGATACAAACTCATCAGTATTATAACTCCCAACCATAACCAACATGAGAAATACTCATTTTGGATTTGAATTTTTTTATAATTAAAAAATTACTAAAGTATACTTGTACCTAAAAAGATGTGAAATAAATGGGAAAAATGGCCGTTTGGTATGACATTTTAAGCAGCAATTTTTAGTTTTTAAACAACATTACACGTATTTTTACATATTTTTTCACTCATACGTATTTTTTAAAAATACAAATAATATTACTAGAATAACGTTACCAGACAGGCCCTAGTTTTAAAAAATTGATGCAAAAAACTGTCATGATTTGTCAATTGGCAATTGGATTACATCATTATACATGGCTCCACAACTTAAAGAACTCTAATCACTAGTTAATATTCAAGTAAGTTGTAGCAAAATATATGTCCAAACGTGTGTTATTAGAATTTATTTTTAGGTACATACTCATCAGTATTGTATCTCCCAACCATAAGCAACATGGGAAATATTTATTTCGGATATGAATGTGTTCCACAATTTCATATTGAGCGGTACGTAGGTAGGTAAGACCATTTTACAAGTTTTTGATTCTTGATGTATCTATAGCCATAATATTAGTTTCATCTTTCAGTGGAAATGGGAGAGTTTATTTTATTGATCATACGGAAGTGGGAGAGTAACTCGGGGGCAGAGGCCCTCCCAAAATTTTTTAAAAACTTCATAATGTATGTATATTTTGTAATTGTTTAAAATATTAAACCTTAAAATCAATATTTGGCCCCTCCAAAAAATAAGAGCTGGCCTAGCAAAAAAGAATTGAACAACTAATTGTTGGGTTCCAAAAAATAGTTGTTAAGAACAACAAACTATCCACCTTGTAACATAAATAGTTGTTACTTTCAAATTTTTAGATTTTTCCTCTCTTAATTGGTAAGTTTTGTTTGTTGAGTTCAAATAGTAAGTTTTTAATAAAATAAATTTCTCTTAGAGTTATTTTATTTGAGACTAAGTCTTTTTGTTGTTTTTGTTAAGCTTCAAATTGTTTGTCAGTGCTTAATCAGTTAGTCACAAAGCATCAAATGAGAAAAAACTACACTGAGGATATGTAATGTTAGGGAGTGACAATACTTAAAAAGCAATTTTCTCTTCGAACCACATCTTCAAAACACAAGTAGACAACTTAAATTCGATCAAACCTCAAGTGGATAAAGTTTCAAATTTTGAACTACAGGTAACCAACTTAAATTTGAACAAAACTACATGTGGATAAATTGTAATTTGCCCTTAATTGAATAAGTTGAAAATAATTTAACTTGAAAATTTTCCTTAAAATTGATTGAAACATTAATTACATTCAAATGCCCAATTATTCAAGTCTATTTCACTGTTGGATTTTATTTTTAGAATTAGCTTGTAATCCCATGTATATGCATTGATACGCTTAAAGATATACAATAAAATGCATAATATAATTTATATATATATATATATATATATAATTTAAATACTATTGATAGTCATTTTTATATTTTGTTAACTCTTTTAAAAAATTTGTAAGGATATTATTAGGTATAAAATGTAAATTGTCCATATTAAAAAAAAAAAAATTATTATGAAGCACTTTTTTTTTTTACGATTTATTTATTCCAGACTTTTTGGTTTTTGTACTTAATAACTCACTTGAATGAATATTTATGATATGGTCCCACATTTGATTTTAAAATTAAGAATTAAAATTATTTAAGAATAAATAATTTAGGACACATGACGCAAAATTGGAACTCCAATTTGAAATTCTAATTCAAGTTTCTCTAAGTTTCATCTATTATATATATATATATATATATATATATATATATATTAATGTCATGTCAAAACTCTAAAGTCAAAAGTCATTTAGTTTTTTATTCTTTATTTTTCTTTTCTTTTTTTTTTTAAAATAATTACAACATACTGTTAACCTTGTAACTCGTACTATTCCCAAACCCCCTGTGCATATTACTCTTTTGACTTCAACCCAAAAATTGGTGGGGCTTTAATTTTAAGACCTTGTTGACAACCGTGCATGTTACTCTTTAGACTTTAAGGTTTTGTTTAGTTGGGCCCTAGACCCCCTGTGCATATTTCTCTTTTGACTTCAACCCAAAAATTGGTGGGGCTTTAATTTTATGACCTTGTTGACAACAGTGCATGTTACTCTTTAGACTTTAAGGTTTTGTTTAGTTGGGAATAAAAAAGTGAGGGGTTAGAAATTTTTTGATGTTTTCTTATGTGAGCTTAGTTGGGAGGATTCCTCCTTCCGTTTCTCTTCAAATTGAGGGGATTTGTTTTTGCTAGCTAGAGAGTTAATGCACCTAGACCCCACCAAAATCTCTCTCCTTTCCATCTTCCTTAAATGACTCCAACCAAACAAATACCAAGGTTCCTCTCCTCTAGAGGCAGCTCTACAGAGAGTCCAGGTTCGTCGCAAAACCACCTTGTCCTAAAAAATAAATAAATTATTATGTACAAATTTTAAAAATTTATGATTTTTTTATCTTTTAAAAAAAATTTTTGACGACCTAAATTTTTTTTAGGCCCAACATAATTAAATTTTGGACAAAATTTGGCAACAAACTTAGTTGTACACTAAGGTTACAATTTTTTTTTTTTTTTATTGAATGTGAATTTTAACAAATTTACCATTTAATTACATTTTCTTCTTAATCCTCCATACTTTCAAAATTTCAAGAAGATAAAAGATCAATAGTTATATTGTCAATCAAATATTTAAATTTCAAGTTTTTGTAGCCTAAAATTATACATAAAAAATAATTGTATAGATTAAATGGTAAATAACATACGATTGGCATGAAATTTTGATGCATTTTAAGAAAATAGAGAACATGTAATTCGTTGATTAGATTTTCAAAATATGTAGTAATGTTAATTCATTTAGTGAGAGTGACTACAACTTAGTGAGAGTGACTACAACTAAGTTTGTAGCCAAATTTTGTTCTTAAACTTTAGTCCCCTTAACAATATATTAAATCTTTACAAATAAAAATAAAAAGTCCAAGAGAGATTTTATTTAACTAAACTTTTGAAGAGATGTAACTTACAATATTAATAATGAGACTATCATGTAATGATTTCAAAATAAAAATGTTTGTAAAAGGAAATTGTAAGATTTTATCCATTTGCGCGTGCGTGTTTTTTTTTCAATGTATGAAGTTCTCTTATTGTTAGATTTTGTATAATTTAAGTTTCTTAATGATCATACTCAAAAAAATTCTTGGAGCTGCCAGGCTCACCTCCCACCAATACAATACTATTGTCCTATAATAAAAAATACAATATCATATCGTGATCATCCTCAACTTGCATACGTGCACAAACTGATTTACTTCATTAGAAAAAGAGGAACAAAAAATAAGGGTATGTGATATGGCAGTGTAACTGTATAAAGATTATTTTGAGGGCACACTATTAAGAATTTAAGATACTGAAAACGATAACATAGCTAACAATGTATCTGCCAACTAAACAGACTGCTCTCTGAGCTCTCCCTTTCCCCTTAGTCTTCTGTTTTTAATGAAGTTTCCTTTTCACCAAAAAAAATAAATAAATAAATAAAATCTGCCAACTACCTTCTCTTCTCTTTATTTACAGCCCATTTATTATTTTTCCCAAAAAAAACCATTAATTCACTCACTCACGGTCTCATAGTGCGTGTGACCCACCTATGTGTGAGAGACCTGGCATACATGCCGGGTACAAAATATAATTTTCGCATTATTAGACTCTCATTATAAAGGGCAGTCCTAACTCCAAAAGACATCTCAAAAAAAACAAGGACATGGGAATGGTTTCTAACATTAAGCTATCAACCGTGGTGCCAGCCACAGTGAGTGATGAGAACAATGTTCATGAGCTCACAAACATGGACTTGGTCATGAAGCTCCATTACATTCATGGGGTTTACTTCTTTACAAGTGAGGCAGTCCAAGGGCTCTCAATACAGGACTTGAAGAAACCCATGTTCCCATTGCTTGACCTATATTTCATGGCATCAGGGAGGGTTAGGAGATCAGAAACAGGCAGGCCTTTCATCAAGTGCAACGACAGTGGTGTGAGAATTGTTGAGGCAAAGAGTGACAAAACCATTGATGAAGCTTTAGCCATGGAGGATCATTCATTTCATCATGGCCTTGCTTATCATCAAGCTCTTGGTCCTGATCTTAGTTTCTCACCTCTCGTCTTTATACAGGTACCACCTCTTAACTCTTTTGGTCATTTGCTTTACTCTAGTTGCTCGAACTTGTTTCCAACTTTTTCAGTTTATTGCATGAACTTATGAGCAGATTTTCAAAGTTTTACCTTTTTAAATTAAGTTCAATTTAATTTTTGAATCCAACAAACCATGAAAAATAATCACTTCCAGACAAGAAATTATTATTTATATAGGGAGGACTGTTGATGTGATCCTCTCTGACCAATAAAATGATATTATCTATGCAAATGTATATATGAACTTCTTAATCAACATAAGAAATAAAAAATAAAAATTACCATATGATGTCATATTTGCATAAATAACAACATTTTATTGATTGGGAGGACATGGAGAACCATGTCATCAATCCCCCTAATGGACCTAATAATTTCTCCTTCCAAATAGGCTGGATAAGCTTACTTCCATGAGTTCATTTTGTTATTTTCTTGGATATACATTTTTTAAATATCGTATTTGTTTAGGTATAATTATATTTTAACAAAATAAGTACGGAAACAACTCATATATTGAAACTAATAAAATTGATCATTTAGCATGGAAAAAAAAAAAGTTTACCTCCAAATTAGTTTAAAGGAAAAAGAAAAAAAAATCAACCCACCATGTGATTGTTAATAAAATCACACAAATAATTTTATGAATCACTACGTAAAGAATTGAAAGAAATTCTTTTCATACAGATTTGATAAAAAAAAAAAAATTATCCAAAAGTATCTCATGCGGAAATTAATTAGCATATAAAAACACTGAAATAGTTTATAGATATCTTATATATATATATATATATATATATATATATATTCAATAGAATTATGTAAAGCCTTATTGTACGTTTGGATTGAAGGGAGTAAAGTAGAATAGATTTGGCCCAAAATTAGCCTATTTTCAGCTAACTCTACTCTACTTTTCTCCACTCTCCCTCCCTTCCCCTCAATCCAAATAGATTTTTAGGATTTGTTTGGTTAGAGAAGTGAAAAAGTGGGAGGATGAAAAATTAGTGGGAGGATGGAAAAATGAGAGAATAGAAAAAATTTAGTTTTTTCTTATGTGTGTTTGGTTGGAGAGGTGAAAAAGTAAAAGGGTGGAAAACTCTTTTATTTAGTTTGAGAGAAAAATGAAAGAATAGAAAATATAATTTATATAAATTAACTAATATATCCTTGTTATATAATATATAAGAAATAAATATATTTACACTCATTAATTAATATAAAAATTAACACAAATACATATAAATTTATATTATTTTTCTTAGGTTAGCGTGTGTGTGTATATATATATATATATATATATTTGAAGTAACCGTAGGTTAGCATATAGTAGAATATAGATAACAGATGTGAAAGCATTCAATAGATTCATTTATTACACCCTTCTCATAACAAAAAAAAAAAAAGATTCATTTATTACAGCCTTTACCGGCCACCATATTGGGAAATTGGGAATTGAGACCCACCAATACCATTCAATGCATATTCATTCATCATGTCTGCATACCTGTATAAATAAAAATGTTGGTGAATGAATTGACCTCATTTGTTAATGACTATTTTAAGGATTTTCTTTATTTTATTTTTTTTTATATTTTTTATAAAAGTAGTATCAAAATTTCTATAAAATAGTTTATTAGTAATTATCTTAAAAACATCTATTAATAAAACTCATCAAATAAAAAAAAAATTAGAACCATAATTTTTACTACAATTTACTCGTGATAAGTAATAAATAATGCAATTAAAAATACGAATCATACATTACTCATAAAAAATTATGATGCCAGCATTGCTCATCTAATAAACCACTCATAAAAAGTAAACCATTACAGTTACAACAAGGTCCTTTTCATGTTTTGTGTTGGCGGCCACCTCGTAATTAACGTTGGGCGTTGGGAGAGTTAAGTGGCTGTAACTGTACAATACTTCCGATTGGACGCTTCATACGACATAATGCCTTGGTTTAGATAGCATTGATACATGCGGTACGTTTTGTGAGTTACGTTTTCTCCGATTTTTATTTTTGTCCGGTTAACATGTACCTTTAAGGAATACATTAAACTTTTTATTTTTGGAAACATTTTCTTAGGAATTGAAAAAATTGTTATTATCTTTTCAATTCTCAAGAAAACTTTTTTCAAAAATGAAAATTAATGTGTACCCTAATGGCACACATTAGTAAAATCTTTTTTTTTTTGGGCCTGGATTTGACGACAGTGGGAAACAATTTTTACTGTGCATGAATAGTGCAATACTGTTTATGCACTGTTCACACGTTAAAAAATATTAAAAATGAGTTCAATGTACTATTCATAGATTTAAAAATTATTTTGTTACAGCGTTTTCAGTAACAATCAGTTTTCAATAACTTTCAGCAACAATGAGTTGTATCCATACGGACCAATGTTTTGTTTTTGTTTTTACTTGGCTTTTGTTAACAAGTGTTGGCATAGATTACAATATTAATAAATGTTAAATTGTGAGTTATAATACATATTTTTTTAAATAAAAATATACTTATTAATGATTCAAGTCAAGTGTGTTTTTTTAATTTTTAATTTTTTTTTTGTCATATGTATGCCGTTGAACTCTATTTTTTTTTAATGTATAAAAATATTATTTAATAAAACATTTAATGCACCTTAATTATTACACTTAAGGCATTTTTTTTTTTCCTTAAGGTTAGAAAAATTTAAACTCTAAATATCTTTTTGAAAAATGCTAAAAAAATTCATGATGTTCCATAATCAACCTCAAGAGGGTTAGGTAGTCGTAAACAATGTAAAGTACTCCATGATTTTATTTATTTATTTATTTTGATGGGAAGTATTTAAAGTACTCCATGATTGTATGCTTCGCAGTTCACACTACAACAATATGATTTTTTTTTTTTTTTTAGTAGTGTTGTGTCATGTCACTCACGTGTGTAATGGTTTGCATTGGCTTATACTTATCAAAGTGATGTTATACAATAAATTTTTTACTATTAGGATTTGTAGAGATGTTATAGTATAAATTTTACTATGAGGATTTATACTAATGCTATAATATAAATTATTTTATTGAGGTGATAGTAATTATCATATTAATTATAAATTTTTTTGTAATAAAATTAGTAATAATTTAACATTTTAATACTAATTAACTGTATATTGGTATGTACAATTGCAATCACTACTCATATCCATGAATTGTGCGTACCTTAATTTTTTTTTATTTTATACTTATGGCTAAAATATTATTGTCTCTAAACCTTGAATGAATTGATTTCACTTTTCATTCCTAAACTTTACAAAATTCTTTTTTCATTCCTAAAATTTTTTAAGAGATTTTTCCAAGAATTTAGGAATGAAAAAAGAGCTTTTTACAACAGTTTAGGGATAAAAAAAACCAACTTTTTAAATTGAAAATTGATAATTGTAACATTTTTAATAGTTTAAGAACATTAAAAAAAAAAAAAAAAAAACTTTAGGGACAGAAAAAAATTCATACAAAGTTTAAGAACAAAAACAACAATTTAGATGCCTATTAATAATTACCATTATAATCAAATTTCATATTTGAAGAAAAATCAGAGAAAAAAAATCATATTTTATTAAACTTTCACTTGCAATTTGCAGGTTAATAACAAATTGTATTCATTCTTTAATGAGCCTATATGTATATTGTAAAAGTGGAATTGATAACACATATACTGATTTCATATGTCTATTTTTAAAACATGCAATAATGACACGCGTCTCTTCTTCATAACAAACAATAACTTTTGATATACAATGATTACATGTGTCCAATTTTCAAGTCATGCAGTAATGACATGGGTCCATTTTTCATAACAAACAAAAACTTTAATGTTCATGCAGTAAGTGATTAGAATGAATTATCAATCTATTTTCAAATTCTATCACTCACTTTTAAATTATTATTTTTTCCATTGTGACCTTTAAATCATTCAATTTGTATTTATTGTGGTTATTAATATTTTTCAAATAAAAATGTAGAATGTAAATTTCCTGTAATGTAATGTGATCATGATATAGATTTTGAGAGTTCATTTTTTATTTTTTTAAATTTTTTAGGAAAATTTTTATTTAGTTAATGAAATGTTAATTTTGGTGATATACAAAAAGTAACGTAGGTTAGTACTATTCTATGATAATATAGAACTCTAAACTATATTCAAGGTACCTTTACCACCTACTCACCTAGTGAAATATATAGGCTTATCAAGCATAATTGGGGGAAAAATGAGCATTTACCCTTAATTTACGAACTATGCAGTAAAATACATTTGTTTTGAAACTATTTAGCAAAATGTTCTGTTTTTTAAACTCGATTATAACAAAATTGAGTTACAAGTGAAACTCAACATTAGTAATGTCAAGTTCTATACATATTTTGCCACTTCAATTTTTTTGAAAATTTAAGTGAAACTCGACATTATTAATGTTGAATTCCACTTAAAAATATACATAAAACTTGATTTTGAGGATATTGAGTTTTACACAAAATTCGATTTTGTTAAAATCGAATTTAAAAAACAGAGATATTTTGCTAAATAGTTTCAAAATATGAGCATTTTGCTGCATAGGCAAATGTCCATCTTCCTTGCACAACTGCACTGATTCAAATTTTATGGTGATTTTGCAATTTTGTCTAATAATAAAGATTATGACTTATGAGATTTAGAAATCATATTAAATAATATATATTGCATTTAAACATTGAGAATTTAGTTTTACCAAATGCATATGCAACTAATTTGAACATAATGATTTCAAATTTACTTTTTTGTCAATAAATTTTTGTGTGCAATTGATACTTCATTCAAATAATCTAAATTAAAAGTATAAATCCAAAACATTAACTTAGGAAAGCTACGGACACAAATTTTATTATAAAAAATTTTATAACTGTGAGTTGACAAAATATTATTGATTCTCTTATGAGTCTATCACGAACACTATCATGTCATTTTTTGTTATAAACTTATGGCCTCAAAAATTGTAAAATTTATTGTAAAATATATTTAAAATCTAGACTTATATATAGGATGATAAGAATTTGTAGAAGCTTGCCTACCTTTCAATTTGTTTCACGTGGAAAATATAAGTCCTATTTCCCTTTCAATTCTTTATTAGTATTATTATTTTTCTCTTAAATGAATTAAATCCCTCCCTCGTTTGGTAAAATCCTAATTATTAATTGCTGTTTTCGTGTGGTCGTGGCTTGCAAATTGCAATCAGTTCACTGATTTCAAATGTGGAGGAATGTGTGTGGGACTCAGCTGGGCCCATGTTCTTGGAGATGCATTCTCAGCCTCTAATTTCATCAATATGTGGGGCCAGATCATCTCTGGTAACAAGCCACCAAAATGTCTCCACGTGGCAAATCCAGGTAAGTCCGAATTCCCACCTTCAACTCGCAAGAAAGCAGCTTCTATTAAAAGTGTCGACCCACAAGGAGATTCCTGGAAAACTCCAAGTAATTGTAAATTGGAAACATACTATTTCCAAGTCCATGAAAAACAACTTCACCATATGGTAACAAAAATTTGTGCAAGAGAGTACCAAGCAGCCGAAGTGTCACATTTCGATGTTATCTCTGCTTTAATATGGAAATATTTATGTGACATTAGGGAAGAGATAGGTCCAAGTACTGTCACAATTTGTTCAAACAAAAAACCCAATTGGAAAAATGAATTTCCAAGTAATGGCATGGTTATAAGCATGGTTGAAGCAGATTTATCTGGGGTCAAAGATGATTTGTGGCAGGTGGTAAAGCTAATAGCTGAGAAGAGAGTGGGTGAGAATAGTTTGATTGAAGAAATGGTGGAGAATGAAAATGGAGAAGTTGATTGCATAGTATATGGTGCAAACTTGACACTGTTAAATTTGGAAGAGGCTAAGCCTTATGGCTTGGAAATAAATGGACATAGACCCATTTTTGCAAACTATGTAATAAATGGGGTTGGTGATGAAGGGGCAGTTTTGGTGCTTCCAGGGCCTATAAATTGCAAAGGGGAAGGTGATTGTGGAAATGGACTCATGGTGACTGTGGTTCTGCCTGAAAATCAAATTTCTCTGCTCAAATGTAAGCTTGAAAGGGATTGGAATATCATTTGAAATATAAACGCAAGAAAATAAAGATACACATGGTTAGAAGTTTGAGAAACTGGATTCTATGGATGACTGTAAGCAAAGAACCTAATAAGTGTGCTGCAATTTTTTTTTGTTAGATAAAGTGTTGTGCTTCTATTTGATTTTTGAAATAACAACTATATTGTTCTTGAGTTATGTTAGTAACGGCAATGTAATAAATCAGTCACAAACTATATGATGAATCTCAATATAGACTAATGGGCATTATTCACATGTATCGTATGAAAAGAGTATTCTATTTGATATCATATCTTGTGATTGAGTTCTAAGAACTGGATAGACTATCGCCCAAAATACTAATTAATGGTCAAATCTCTCTTTTTTCTTTTCTTTTTTTCCTTTTCAAATTGTGTCTTTTTTATTTCTATCCTTAATTTGAACATTCCAATCATGGTATACTCCCCAAGTGCTTCAGCTGCACTTCCTAAGACGTTTAAGCATGATATTAATGGCCATTTAGCTCCTCTTTAGTTCAAGTTTAACGTCCGTTCTCCTTTACTCATTCCACACACTCTTGTAATATAATTTTTTGAAAATATAAAATTATACACAATGAATAACATTCTATTCAAGAAATTATATAAAAATAAATTCTAGTAACTAATGCAAATCATTACTTACTTAATTATATAAATTAAGCATATTAATAAAAAGATAATCCCAAATAAATATATAACAAATATACATTTTAAGCCATTATAGATATCCCATCTATAGACTCAAAGCACTATCAAAAGAATACTGAAAACTGCCATTTTCGCTTCCTCCATTGGAGGAGCCATAAGCATAGGGTAGTATTTCCAAGTAAAAATGTGTTGTATATTAGAAGCCCTTTTTTTTATTATTAAAGGATCCAAACATACTTTTTTTTTTTTTTTTTTTTTTGACAAGAGGATCCAAACATACTTAATTGTGCAATTCTGATGAATAATTTTTAGGTAGTCCTGGAGTACAGAAAATGGTACTCTTTCCTCTTACATTCATAGTGTGGTCTGCTCATTAAATTCATGGTAGAGTCTACCATAAATATGAGAGAAAAAAGTATCATTTTTTCATGCTTCGAAAGTAACTAAAAACTTTTCAATTCTAACCAGATTTTGGCATTAATGTTGGTATGATCGAGGCATTGATTAAGGGTGTCCAAACCAACCGACCCACCCGGCCAACCCGACCGATCCGATCCGAGAACCGGCTGATTCAACACTAGTGATGGATCGGCGGCGGGTCGGTCTCCCAGAATTAGAGACCGGCGGGTCAGTTGCCGAGTTTGAAACCGAAAAAACCGATCCGACCGTATTACACCGAAAAAGTTGTTGTTTTCCATCGATGGGAGCATTTTGCCAGTGGTTTTACTTCGATCAGTTGAGAAATGGCCTGATTTCTTCAAGATCCGGTGAGATCTCATCGAGATCCGGCCAGATTTCAGCATCTCCAGCTCGATCTGGTATAGATCTAGTGGATTTCATCATATTCCGGTATGGTTTTGCAAATTTCAACCCCGACCGAGAACTGATCGGTCTTCGAGGAGGTCCAACCACCAGAACCAACCCCTTTCATCGGTCGGCGGTGGTTCTAAAAATGGTAGACTCGAAGTAATCAGGTCGGTTTCGGGTTGGGCACAAATCCGACTCGGACCGACCCGTGGACAAGCCTAGCATTGATTAAGGTAATAGGAAACTAATGCAGAGAAAGGGAAAGCCCAATTTATAGAAACCGTAACAAAAAAGTGTGTGCTACCATGACAAATTTTTCTCTCCCCAGTAGGAGTTTTTGTCTCTCTCTCCTGTAAGGGAGTTGTTTTCTCTCTCAAGTAGGAGTGTATGTCTCCCATAGTTTTTCTGCAACTATGGGCTTTTACGTTGAAGGTCTTAGAAGCTTTCTTTGTTTGCATGAGGTTAGGTTGCAATCTCTAGTTATGGATCAAGTTATCTTGGATGGGCTGCAAAACTTGCAACTTACTAAAGAAGAGAAAGAAGGTATACAAATATCTGCTGCTAGTAGAGCCGAGTGGTTGGAAAAGTGTCATCTTAGTTTGTTTGGAAAAATTTTATCTGATCGTCAACAAAATATACGTGCGTTAAAGAGCACTCTAAGATCAGTGTGGAAGATGGGATTAGACTTGAGGATCATGGAAGTGGGGAATGATATCCTTCAATTCAAGTTCAATTCTAAATACCAAATGGAATGGGTTGAGAGGAATGGCCCCTAGAACTTTGATAACAATCTACTATTGTTATGCAGATGGAGGAAGGGATTAAAAATCGCGAATATTGTATTCTCTCACTTGCCATTTTGGGTCCAAGTTTGGGGAGTTTCATTTGAGCTTATGGTGGAAGAAACGGGTAGGGATATTGGGAATAGGATGGGCAAGTTTCTTGAAGCTGATAAAAGAGCTTGGCAGTTTGAGTGGGTGAAGTATATTAGGATCAAAGTAGAGTTGCCATTGCACAAGCCTTTACGTAGGGGAGGTTACTTGTTGAATAAAAAGGGGGAGAAGGTGTGGGTCATGTTCAAATTCGAAAGGCTCCCAACAGTGTTATAGGTGTGGAAGGTTGGGCCATGATGACAGGCACTATGATGCTACGGAACCGGGGCAAGCGACGAAATATCAGTACAGAGAATGGATAAGGGCCAACGGAAGCTCTAAAGGAGGGCTGGAAAAGATGAAGATGAGGAAGGAAGTGAACCATTCGTCAAGCAATGATCGGCAACGGCCTGTGGAACAACCAACAGGGGCAGAGGAAGCCATGGTTGGCAGTGGAGAAGGAAGTAGAAGCGATGCAGTAGACCGGTTTGTAGAGAAGCAAGATGAGAGGGGTGACGTGGAAATGATGGACGGACAGCAAGTTAGGCGGCTTGTCATTCTAGTGGATGGGACAACACGACGGTAAGTCCACCAAACGTTGAGATGTCTGAACTCACACCTGCTCTCAGGAAAAGTTTGAGTTTTGAAAATAATGGAGGTGAAGGTGACGCGCCAGGAACGAGCCAATCAATAGTGGGCTGTCAAAGTGGGTATATATTAGAGGAAATGGAAGTTACAAGTCCAATCAAGCCCATCATGGACTTCTCAGAATATAAGGATGATGGGTTCTTAGATTTGGGCCATAAGACTAAAGATTTGGGGCCTAAGACTATAGGGAGTTGGAAAAGGCTTGCAAGGGAGAAGAGACTAACTAAAGAAGAAGATGTGATGGGCCAGGAAAAAAGAAGCGAAATAAAGAGAACGGGAGAGTTAGAAGAATTAGAAGCAGAGGAGAATAGAAAGGTGAAGAGGAAGCAAGGGAAAAACACCAAAGAAATGGCGGTGACTGCTGTGCAACACCGCCGAGAGCCATGATGGCCTTAGGCTGGAACTGCTAGGGGCTTGGGAACCCCCGGTCAGTTGGAATGCTATGCAGTCTTGTGCGGCGCAAGGATCCCGAAGTGGTTTTCTTATCGGAAACAAAAATGACGATTGCTGGAATGAGAAAGCTGAAGATGAAACTAGGTTTTGATAATGGTCTTTATGTTTAAAGGCAAGGGAAAGGAGGAGGCTTGGCAATGTACTGGAGGAAGGAAGTTAATTTGGAGATCAAGAGCTATTCAAGATACCACATTGATGCAGGGGTAGTAGAAGAAGGGTCTGGTTTCAAATGGAGGCTGACCGGTTTTTATGGGCATTCGGAGACACATAGGAGGAAAGAATCTTGGAGATATCTCGATACTCTTAATCTTCAATTTAATTTGTCTTAGGTATGTTTTGGCGATTTTAATGAGATTACATCAGTAGAAGAAAAATTAGGGGGAGCTCTGAGACCCCAAAATTAGATGGAGGCCTTCCGAAATATTATTCATAAGTGTGGTTTTAAATACCTGGGTTTTTCGGGTTTTGAGTTTACCTGGTACAATCAACAGAAAGGCAGTGATAGAGTTTATTTGAGATTGGACAGGGCTCTTGTAACTCCAAAATGGATAGAACACTTCATAAATGTAAGAGTCCAGCATTTAGAGGATACCACGTCTGACCATTGTCCCCTGTTACTTGCTAATTCTCATGCTCTTCATAAACGTGGTAAGCGCAGATTTTTCTTTGAGGCTATTTGGACAAGACGGGTTGACTGTAAGGAGCTAATTGAGGAGGTCTGGATGATCCGAGTGGTTTTCGTGCAGGGCTTAAAATGTGTGCGAACAACCTAGCTAAGTGGGGTAAAGCTGTGTTTGGGCAGACTGCAAAAAAGATTCAGGAGAAGAAAGAAAAGCTGGGTGAGTTGTTAAAAAATGATACTGCACTTCAACATGGGGCTGAAATTAATAGACTGAGAAAAGAGATTAATCTTTTGTTGGATGATAAGGAGGTGTGGTGGCAGCAGAGATCAAAAGTTCAATGGCTAGGGGAAGGGGATCGCAACACTAAATACTTTCATCACCGTGTCTCAGAGTGGAGAAGGAAGAATACAATTGTCAAATTATGGAATGATGAAGGTACTTGGTGTGATAGCAAGGAGGGGATTGTTAGAATAGTCACCAGTTATTTTGAAGATATTTATACCTCCACACTCTTGTCCCAGATGGAAGAGGTGACAAACCTAATTCAGGCCAAGGTGTCCGAAGAGATGAATGAGGAACTTACTAAGGAGTTCACTATGAAGGAGGTCAGAGCAGCTTTTAGGCAAATGCATCCAACCAAAGCACCTGGGCCAGATGGTATGTCTGCTATTTTTTATCAGAAATATTGGGATATTGTTGGGTCTGATGTAACTAATATGGTATTAAATGTGCTTAATTTAAATGCCTCTTTATTTGATATTAATAATACCTATATAACATTAGTGCCGAAAGTTAAAATGCCCAATAGGATGAAGGATTTTCGACCCATTAGTCTCAGTAATGTAGCATACAAATTGATCTCCAAAGTGCTTGCAAACCGTTTTAAGAAAGTGTTGCCTTAAATAATATATGAGAATTAAAGCGCTTTCTAGTCAGAGAGATTAATTATAGATAATGTGCTTATTGCTTTTGAGTTAATGTACTATTTAGATCATAAGAAGAGTGGTAAGGATGGCTTTATGGCAATTAAGCTTGATATGAGCAAGGCCTACGACAAGGTAGAATGGGATTTCATTGAGAGAGTAATGAGGAGGATGGGTTTTCATGAGAAATGGGTTGGGTGGGTGCTGAAATGTATTACAACAGTAACATATTCTGTATTGATTAATGAGTAAGCTCATGGTAGAATCTCTCCGACTAGGGGACTTCGACAAGGCGACCCATTATCATCCTATTTGTTTCTTCTATGTATGGAAGCCTTTTCTGCCCTTATATCTGATGCAAGCAATAGAAATATTCTCAGTGGAGTGTCCATTTGTAGGGGCTGTCCTAGAGTCACTCATTTATTCTTTGCGGATGATAGTCTATTTTTCTGTAAGGCTAATAGGGAGGAGGTCAGCAAGTTTGTTGAAATTTTGGGGCTTTTTGAGGCTGCTTCGGGGCAAAAAATCAATATGGATAAATCTTCGGTGACCTTTAGCCATAATACTCCAATTGAAAGAAGAAAGGAGGTCCTAGAAGTTCTAGGGCCAATGCAAGAGTCAAGGCAAGGGAAATATCTTGGTCTTCCATCAGTGATAGGCAAGTCAAAGAATCAAGTCTTTGTAGAAATAAAGGAGAAGGTTGGAAAAAAACTCTCCGATTGGAAAGAAAGAATGCTATTTGTGGGAGGAAAAGAAATTTTAATTAAAGCAGTCACATAAGCTATCCCTACATATACTATGAGTTGCTTCCAACTCCCTAGGGTTTATGTAAGGACTTAGAAAGAATGGAGAGAAATTTCTGGTGGGGTCAAAGAGATCAAAAAGCTAAAATGGCTTGGGTTTGCTAGAGAAAAATGTGCAAATCAAAATCAAAAGGCGGAATGGGCTTTTGCAACTTACAAGCCTTCAATCTAGCAATGCTGGCGAAGCAGGCATGGTGTATCCTGATCAACCCAAACTCGTTGATTGCTAGGATTTATAAGGCCAAGTACTTCCCTTATAGTGATATGTTGGGTGCAAAGCTTGGATGCAACCCCTCTTATGCCTGGAGAAGTATCTATAACAGCTTGGAGGTTATTAATAGGGGTATAAGGTGGCGGGATGGAAATGGTAAAATGATTCATGTATGGGAAGACAAGTGGCTACCTACTCCTATAACCTACAAAGTTTGCTCCACCCAACAAGATATTGGTGATTTCCCAATGGTGTCATCACTAATTAATGAAGAAATAAGGCATTGGAAAGTGGACATGATTAAGAGGTTTTTTCTTCCTTTTGAGGTTAACACCATCCTAAACATCCCTCTCAGCTAGGGATGGCAATTTTTACCCGATCCATGGGTACCCGGTCCGGCTCGACCCTAATGGGCCGGGTTTTACCCGGTTCGATTAGAAATAGGGTCGGGTATGGATTTTTTTTAAAAAAAAACCCCGAAGCGGGTTCGGGTTGGGTCCGAGTTTTATCAAAAAAATCCGAAACCCGACCTGAAACCTGGCCCGGATAAAACCCGGTTACCCTAAATTACAAAAAACCCCCCCTATATATATATAGCTCTAACTAACCCTAACATCCTCATTTGTTCAGCAGCAGCTCACGCCTCCCAGTCCCTCCTTCACAATGCCTCACCCTTACAGAAGCACACTCAAGCTCTCATTCTCACTCTCATCCATCCTCATAGTCACAGCTGACACCACCACCACTAGCATTAGAACCACCACCACTAGCATTAGAACCACCACAACAACCACCAAAATACATACAACATATCCGACCCATGTTGAAGCAAACCCCATATCAAAGCTCACACCCACAGCAGCACAAACAACAAATCCAAAAACACAAATCCAAGGAAATCTCAAACCAAATCCACCATACACGAAACCCCAATCAAAATTTCCTTGAGATGAACCCAAATACATTTGAAATCAAAATCCAATCCAAACCAAACACATGCAAGCAACATCAGATCTTTAATAGCCAAGTCAAATCTAAATCCCCAAACCCACAAATCAAATAAAGAAAAAAATAGAAAAAGGAAAACCTCCACGGAGGTGGCAGCGGCGAGCAGCATGGTTTGCTTGGGTTCAAGTCTGGCCAAGGTAAAGGGTCAGATTGGAGAGGGCTCTGTGGCGAGGAATGAAGGAAAACCACGATGGAGGTGGCAGCGGTGAGCGGCGGTGAGACGTCCAGCCGTGGAACTTTGAGAGAGGAAGATGATGAGATGAACCCATGATCTTTCCCAAACAGGCAAACACGTTCTTATGGGGGGAGAGGAAGATCAATGGCATACAGATGGCACATTGTTAAAATATATTGAATGACAGTCTCATGTATTATTACAATTGTTACTAATGTGTAATTCCAAGAACACAAAGAAACATACATGTGTAAGTAAAGTCAGAAGAAACAATAAGTGTAACTTTTTTTGGTTTGATAATTGATAAATTCTGTAATTTTTTTTTTGGGGGTGATTTGTGATTGAAGTGTGGAAAATGAAAGCATGGGTTTTGTGATTTCTGATGTGAAGCCTGAATTTTTTTTTTTTTTTTTAATTTTTTTTTAATTGGGTCAAGGTTTAGGGCCTTTAGATTGGGCCTTGAAGGCAGATGGCCGGACGGGGCCCGTGGGGCTCGGCTGGGGTAGGTCTGGGTCTCGAAAAAAAGAATCCGGTTAATAAACGGGCCGAGTTCGGGCCGCGGGTCTTGACCTGCAGGTCGGGTCTGAGTATGAAAAAATCCGGCTCGAACCTGACCCGTTGCCATTCCTACTCTCAGTTATAATTTGTCGGAAGATAGCATAATCTGGATGGGGAACAAACAAGGCGTTTTTTTAATCAAAAGTGCTTATTATGTTGCTCTTCCAGTGGTGGGGAAGTCTGAGGTGGGTGAATGCTCAAGTGGAGACAGTAGGACTCTCCTATGGAAGAAAGTGTGGCAACTCCAGCTTCCTGCCAAGATCAGAATTTTTGCTTGGAAGGCTTGCTTGGATGGGCTGCCCACGAGCCTTAATCTAGCAAAGCGAGGTGTAAAGCTTAAGGCCGAATGTCCACTATGTGAGAAAGCAATGGAAAGTACTAGTCATGCATTAGTATATTGTAATAAGCTATGTGAAGTTTGGTGGAATTGGCAAGATTATCCAATAAACTTGTTGGCTGGGAACATGTGCCTTGTGGATTTAGCCTTAAAACTTTTGGATGCTGGATCTCCACTTGATCTTGAAACCCTCTTTGCCACTGTGTGGGCCATCTAGTTTAATAGGAGTCAAGTGGTTCATAAGGCTAAATGCAGTCCCTATTCTCAGATATGGAACCTTGCGGTGCATACTCGAAAGGACTACAAGAATGCCATTCTGTATAATCATGTTAAGCAGCAGGCCCCAAAAGTTTGATGGGTTGCGCCTCCTTCAAGAATTTATAAGATAAATGTAGATGGTGCTACGACGCGTTTTGGGGGTTGGTCCAATGTGGGCGTGGCTACTATTCAAGATAGTAGAGGGATGGTTGTAACTGCGTCCTCAGTGGAGACTCCAGGAATTTTGTCCAGGGTGTTCCTGGACAAACTAGAACATTAACCTATCCTATTCCACTTTGAACAAATTTCAGGTCATTTTGGTCTATTTAGGGTGTTTCGGAACATTTCGGAAAATACTGACTAAAATTCAAGATTTGGCCGAAACGAAATTTGTGCTTTAAAAAAAAAAAAAAAAAAATCTTAAAACCAAAAAAAAGCCTTTGCAGCGTCCTGCAAGGTTTTGAATGGGGATTATGGTGCAACTGTTACAGAAGCCTTTGCAGTGGATGAAGGAGTTCAGTTGGCCATGGAGTTGGAGCTTTAGCAAATCATTGTGGAATCCGATTCAACTGGGGTGGTTGAGGCTATTAATGAGAGAGCAACTGCAATGGTGAGTTTGGGATGGTCATCCAAGGATCTTTGGAGCTGCTTCAGTCTTTTAGGAGCTGGACTGTGAGAAATCTGAAAAGGGACTACAACAGAGCGGCGCATGAGCTTACTCAGTTTGCTAAGGCTGCAGGTTCTTCTCAGCAGTGGAAAGGAGTGGAGCCGCCTATGCTTAAGGCATGTGCTGCTGTTAGATAGGGCCAAAAGTTGAATCTGTATTTTTTTGCTCTTTCTTTCCTCGTTGCTGTGTTTTGTTGTATTCCAGTTTCAGATTAATGAAATGCCAGGTTCAGTTTCAAAAAAAATAAAAAGAAAAAAAGAAACCGTAACAAAAGTAACCCAGTACAAAAAATAATTATACAATAGTGAACATAGTTGTTAAAAGACCTCCTATTCCCGTTCGACTGTTCCTGACCAGGAAAACATTGTCTAGACACCATTAATTACGACGTGCAGCTAGCTCTTTTGAGCCTTTGACTTATTTGCATGAGATCCCAAAGGATTTTTAATTTTAAGCATTCAATGATTTCAACAACATCACTTTCTTCTTTCAATGATTGCGTACTTTCTCATGTTCTTCCTTGTGGCCAATTCGATATTCGATAAGATTTCCTCACAGTTAAGCTTCGGTGCCTGCTGAGTGCTGAGTTTCAGTACAAATAATGTATTTAACTAGATTGAACTTGATGGAATAGTTTTGGATGGTTGAGATTGTGAATTGAAAAAAAAGAAAAATTTTCAATTTTAAATATTAAATAAATAAATAAATAAAAAGTAAGAAAAAGTTAAAAGTTAAAAGTTAAAAAATAAAAAATGAGTATGGTAAAAGTTTGTTGTGAGAGGAAAAGAGGGTAATTGAGCAGATTCAAATCATATTTATCTAGTGTTTAAATGAATATTTTGTATTTAAATTTCATTTAAATTATGTATTTAACTTGTGTTTTATATTACATTTTCTTTTAAATATTTAAAACATCTTATACTTACTTTTAAATTACTTTTTTTTTTTTTTTTTTTCTAGTAAGTAACTTAGGCCTAAGCCAATTGGCCTAAGGCTAGCATAATTGCTTGCCCCGTAATTGTTAGTATTGTATACAAAAAGTTTCATATCATAAAGGTATATTGTGAGTGTTCATGAATTGTACGATTTAGTAGTTCGTATCGTATGAATTCTACCATATTGTAAAATCGTACGTATCATATAATACATAGACATATGCTTTAAAATAGTTTTTTTTTTTGGTTAAAATTTTTGCTTTTATTTGAATCTAACAAGTTGTTAGATTACTTAATTTAACCCAATAAAATATAACATGTCCATAAGTTATTTTTCTCCTCTTTCTCGTACAAAATTTGAACTACACATTTACACTTCACTTTTATATTTGCAAATTTCTTGAGTGAGCAAGAAGCCGAAAAAATTATGTTTCAAGTCCATGATGGATAGAAGTAGGCTGTGGCTCACATCAAGCAGGGCATAAAATGCGTTGGCTGATCAGAAGGCATGGCCATTACTGGCCAACCCTCTTGTCCGATTTCTTTTAATATGCTAAGAGATTTCAGGCCTGCCAGAAACATGGACCAGTGCAGCATGTACCAGCTTCAGAATTGCATCCGATCTTAAGACTTCACGCCTCGACGCTTTGATCCCTTGTTTCACTCCGGCCTGATCACACGTAGGAAAATACGCCTTGGCAAAGCTCTGCCTGACAGGAAGAAGTTTCGCCGCTCGCCTGACACAAAACCAATCGGAAAAAGGAGGGGAGAAGAGCTAAAAAACGTTAGAGGCGGTACTTACTACATCCGATTGCCCTGCGCAGCCGTCTTAAGCAAATGAACTCGTGGATAAGTAGGCCTTTCTTGCAGCCCAATCTTCCGCCGAGTTCCCCCCTCAGCTCACGCGATAATCGGGACAGAGAGACGATAGGCGAGAACAGACTGCTATTGGCGGCTTTGCCTATCTATTCTATTATGACTGGCTTGGAGACATCTTTCTATACGATGAATAAGATATTAATTGACGATATAATTATTTTTATTTTTTGTTATTGTTGTTATAAGTCCAAGAAGTTGGAATGCCATAAAGAAATATTTTAAAAAATTATTAAAATAAAAGAACAAGAAGAGATAGTAACTGTTGATGATGATAAAGAAAATTTCAATGAAAAAATAAATTTGTAAAATGATGTACATGATAACAACACAAACTTAGATGGTGTTGATTAGACAAGATGATGACTATGGTGAAATAAAATTATTATTTTGGGTTATTGTCATGTATTATCATTTTTTAGTTTAATCAATTTGATTATGTATATTATAAGCACATGTTAATTTGATTTAATTAATTAAAAATTATTACATAAATGATATTAAATTACTCATTAGTTGAATATATTCCAAATTTATGATGAATATTCCATTTATATATGTATATCTATATATATTTTTTAAAATTTTATTAAATATTTGTGTGTCTTACGATATATAATACGATACGATACACTAAACATAAAAATTAAAAAATGATTTACGATACAATTCATGTTTTGACAACTATAGACTTCCTATCTTTCTAGGATGCATTTGCATCCACTATTATATATCCACCCTTACCCCTCAGTAAGTTTTTCATAACTTCCTTTAACTTCTCGTCTTGTGGGCCTAACAACTAAACATGGCAAAACGGGTTAGAATTTTCTGACCCAACCTGATGACCCGTAACCTGATTGACCCGTTTAAAAATGACCCATTTTGACCTGCGACCCAATTGACCCAACCTGACCCAACCGTTTTGTCACGTCTACCAACGTTGAGTAGATTGAGATTGAAGTGCAATTCTTATAAAATATTTACTTATTCTTCTTCACTTATAATATATTATGTACTCCATTATAGTTTGTCATTCTTTACTTGCCACCTTCATTTTCTCTTCCTACTTTAAACAAATCGAAGATTATACCAATATTAACTTCTAAAAAGCTGGAACAAGAGTTGCACCAAATTTGGGTATCAAGTGTTTAGTTGTAATTGGTAAGTGGTAATAGTATCACTAGTGAGAATCTAATCACAGTTAAGGAACTCGTAAACAATTGACAGATTGCATCTATTTCAAAAAAAAAAAAAAAAAACTTGTTTGAAAAATACAGATCAACTCAACCCGTCCTGCAACCCGACTCAACCCGCGACCTGATTGACCCGACCCAACCCACCTGTTTTGCCATATCTACTAACAACAGGACATTCAAGGTTTTAACTGCCCTAACCACACCAATTGGAACTACTGGGTGGTTTTCAAAACAAGCCTTGTTTCTATGGCCCATAAAATAGCTACAATACAAGCTCATATTTGTAAGGATATCTCTTAGTATGGGTCATCTTTTAGCATTTCAATTGGAGGTATAAACAATTACAAAGCTAGTCTTTAACTTATTCGGTTTGACACCCCACTGTGAACCAAGGAATAAAGTTTCTTTACAAATTAGTTTGGAGAGAAACTCTTCAAACTTTTTTTTTTGGTGATTTTGAAAATCTAATTGTTGAATTTCATGTTCCTTATGTTCTTATCATGCATATCAAATTTCGTTCAAATCGAATATTATTTACTATTCGATCAATAAACTTATTTTTTATACACAATTTTAGATTATAAAAACTTGAAATTTTAACATTTGTTTGATGACATAGCAATTGATCTTTAATTTTCTTGAAATTTTACAAGTATAAAGAATATAATAAGAACATGCAATCCAATAATTCGATTTTCAAAATTTACTCTTAATATAATAATATATAAATAGTTTGGAGAGAATAGTTTGTAGAGTTTATCTTCAAACTAGTTTGGAGATAAATTTTGTTTAAACGATACCAACCTAGGCACTTCACGCGTGCACACACACAAACACAACCAGAAGTGCTTTAGTTTCTAGCTCCCTTTCGCATAGAGAGCATACATGTATATTCCATGGAGAACTTACATGGCCACTTTCCACAACAACATTTTCCATCTTTTATGAACCTTACTTTTCCATTGACAAGCCCATACAGGTTGATTATCATCAGAAGCCAATTTGTATTGTAAAAACTTGGGAACTTGTTCAATCCATCTCCTTATAAATTTCGTGCATAACTTGCCAGCCTTCTCGTGGCTATAATCGTTAGATACTAATATATTACCTTGGGTCATGTTAATTAATATTCTTAGAGTAATGGTTAATAAACTATAATGGAAAAATTTGAACATCATTTTTATGAGAAATATAAAAAATTATTAACAACATTTATTATATAGGAAACACTTTATGCTAAACTTACACATCAAAAGTTTTTTTTTTTTTTTTTTGGGGTATATGTTAGTGTTTATTATACACAATTATCATTTTTATGATAAATATAAAAAATTATTAACAACATTTATTAGGTAGGAAACACTTTATGCTAAACTTACACATCAAAAGTTTTTTTTTTTTTGAGTATACGTTAGTGTTTATTATACACAATTGTCCACACACATTTTGCACTGGATTCAGTGCGCCAGAGTTTTTTCTTTTTTTTTTAAGTAGAAGTTAGAAACACAATAAAGATGTTAAAAAAGAAGAAGCATAAATTGCAAAAATTAATGTGGGACGTGTCTTTCACACATTTTAATTTTTGGCTATAGACAATGACATGCCATCTTTATTGATTTAAACACTACAATCAATTGGCCAACGGCGTGAAGTCATATGGCTGAAACTTACAGGTTGTCTATTACTTATAAATTATCATCTCATTATTATTATTATTATTATTATTATTATTATTTTGAGATAGTTACAACTTATGAAGTCTATTTTTTAAATAGTTCTTTATCATTAAATTAAAATATTAATTAATTTTTGATATATGTAAAAAATTTCTTATTTAACTATTAAAAACTTTACAAACTGAGCTAATTGAAATTTATTTATTATCTAATTAATTGAAAAAAAAAAAGTACTGAAATCAATTGTGATCTTTGGCCATAGCAAAGTTGTCAGAAGAGTAAAAGCAAGAACCTACCAAGGCCAAAAGAAACAACAAAAAAGGACAACATAAAAGGTCGCATGGCAAAATGTGAACAAGGAACCAAAGAGATACACGACACCCGATTGGAGCTTTTTGTCAACTCACAATTAACACTTTTTCGATCTAAGAAGAAAAGTCAAAGAAAACGCATAGTTTCATCTAAAAAAATAAATGCAAAGTTCAAGTTCAACCAATGCACTGGTAAACACCAAAAGAATCACCACACACACACATAAAAAAAAAAAAAAAAATTAAAAAAAAAAACTAACGAAGTGGTATGTTGTAGATGACATATAATAAAAGCAACATTGGTAATAGACTCATATAAAAAACAATATTAAATCAATTACAACTTATTATATAACTTTAATTAATAACTTATGAAATTTTGAATTGTTTAACATAAAATTAAAAGTTAAAAATATATATATATATATATATATATTTATTATGGGTAGTGTTAACGGACCGTTAGCCCGTTATACAATTATTTTATATCAATATTTTACTAGTTTTATATGATGTGGAGCCAGTGAAGCTAATTTTTCAGTCCCCTCATCAATTCATACAGATTTTTTGTTAGCTAGAGTCTATAATAACTCCTTCATAACGAGTATCTTGTGGTGTCCCGCTAACATTTTCCATATACTATTAACATGTTTTGTAAAGATCAATGATTCCACACCAGTTCAACCCCCAAAAAAAAAAAAATGATCACACACCAGAACAGTATATTCCTACCATTCTTCTTCTTGTTCGTCATCATTTTCTTTGTTTTCCATCCAAACAAACATCCGTGTAAAACAAAAGTTCCAGTGTTTGGGGGGCTTGTTTGTAAACCAATAATATTTTGGTGATATAACCCCATTTTGAAATTATTTAGAAAAGTAAAAATTTTCTCTTTTCATATCGTATCTTTGAAATATGATTTTGTCTTTGAACTTGAAGACAGATTTAATTAATATCTTTGAAGACACGAGTTTGTCATGGCGCAAATTTCAACTGCTGTGAAAGAGACACAAATATTATTTTATTATTTAATTTATTTTTACTATTATTTATTAACCTTATTGTATTTTTTGGTATTATTTATATGTCGCACTGTATTATTTCAACTAATTTTTATTTTTATATATTATTTTCAGCAAAAAAATTTCAAATCCAATAAATGAAAACTTTCGTCCAATGGAATCGCAAATTTGCATAATGAATTTACTTTCTTAACTTTATTTTGTTAATCGTAATATAATTATATATTAAACAAATGTTGTATAAAAAAAACTATACATTTGACATTAGCTTAAAAATAGCTTTAAATTAATAAGCTGGCTTATTTTCAATTGTACGTGTACTTATTTTATATCTACTATTTACTAAAAACAAATATTTTAAAAAATGTACCTCTAGATTTATTGTTAAAGTTCTTTGAAGTCCACAAATATGATGTAGTAAATTAT
The DNA here is from genome assembly GCA_030445155.1 of Quercus variabilis. Classification (NCBI taxonomy): domain Eukaryota; kingdom Viridiplantae; phylum Streptophyta; class Magnoliopsida; order Fagales; family Fagaceae; genus Quercus; species Quercus variabilis. The sequence continues at coordinate 19,682,371 of CP129453.1, read as the reverse complement.
AAGTAGAGTCCTATCATTTTTATATGGATCTAGTGCTTTTTCTCCACCATATATGGTTAACCATATTAGAGTTGTGACAAAAGTTGTGCTTAGGGCGATAAATGAACTAAGCCATTCATAAACATCTTGCGATATGTCTTGCTAAAAAACTCGTTCGTGTTTGTTTATTTATAAACAAGCCAAACCTAAACTTTATTTTTATGTTTGACTTGTTTAATAAACGAGGTGAGACCAAGCAAAATAAATTGTTCACGAATAGGCTTGTGAACAATAAAACTTGATTAAAAGAAAAAATCTAAGCATATACATACTCATGGGCTTGGTAACTAGTTTGAAAAATAAACTCATATATTATTAAGCTCTTAATAATTAGGAGTTGGAATCACTCGTACAAACTAAATAAGCTCGATAACAAGCTAAATATTGTGCTTGATAATATGCTTGTATTGGATTTCGAGCTAATCTTGATTAATGAATCAAGTTGAGCTCAAGATTTTGAAATTTTTAATAGGCTTTGGTTTGAACAGTGTTTGTTACAACTTAGTTCAAGCTTGATTTGAGTTTAAATATATATATATATATATATTTTTTTTTTGTGTTAAGCTTATATCGAACATTTACTAATGAGAAATGCTAGTCCACAACATTTTTATATCAAATTATAGGTGGTTGGTTGTTATTAGTTCAAATTTAAATTTAACACTAAGATTACTTTTTTTCCCCAATAATAACAACCACTAACAGCTTGCCATTTAGGATTTGTTGTAAAAATGTTGTGAAGATATTGTGGACATATCATTTCTCTTTACTAATCGAAAAAACTCAACCTTAATTAGAATTCAATTGTGGCTAATTTTGTGCCTAAAAATCTGCCATGTGTACATGCTTAGACAATATTCAATTAGACAAAGCCTTTTAAAGTCAAAACTCAGACAAAACTCAATTAGATTCCAAATTAGAATTCAATTGTGGCTAATTTTGTACCATGCGTCCACTTAAATTTTTTAATCTTTATGTCACTACCAAATGAGTTAATGAGTGCAAAATACTAAGAATATAATATTAATGAACTAAAAAAAAAAAAAATCACACATACTCAATAAAAATCACCACACGGTTCATCTTATTAAAATTAGGAAAAAAATTGATCATAAGTAGTATTAAATTTAAGTAAAAATTTTAATATGTGACTAGTTACATTTACTTAAACAAAATTTAATAATATTTTTAAGATAAAAATTGTGTTTAATTTTAAATGCATCATAGTATCTATACTACTATTTAAGAGTTCATCTGTTTGGGATTCTCATTTTTTTTGGTTAAAAAATACTCCTACACTCTTATGTTTAAGAAGAGACGAAATTAAAAGACAATCTGGTAAAAATACAATTTTAACTTCCACTAAAGCATTGCCTAAAAAATAGGGTCACTCTTCTTTGACTTTCAAATTGCTTTATTCACTTATAAATTATAATCTATACTACTATTTAAGAGATTTCTTCTGTTTGGGATTCTCATTTTTTTGTTAAAAAATGACCCTACACCCTTATATTTAAGTAGAGGCAAAGCTAAAGAATAATCTAGTAAAAATATAACTCTACCTCCCACTAAAAAATTGTCTAAAAATTAGGGTTACTTTCTTGTTGATTTTTAAATTACAATTTTTTTTTACTAAGTGACTAACTTTTAAGATTATAAATAACTTCATATATAACCCCCATTAAAATAAAAAATTATTAAGAAAAAAAAACATGAAAGCCTTTTCTATTAAAAAAAAATTAATACCTTTCACTAGTGGGGGAGAGAAATTTCAACCAATTGAGCTATTACTAAAAAAAAAAAAAAAATTATATTAAAGCTAAAATGTTGTGTTTACATATTTTTAGTATCAGACCATCACAACTCAAAAATAAGGTTGAAATATTATTTTGCGAAACTTTTATATAACGAATTATTGTGCAATTTTGTTATGTCCATAAATTTTAACATAGCACATGCTTCCATTTTTACTAAAATTTTATTAGAATTGCACATATTACTACAACTAACCGCAAACACAGGTTTTTTTTTTTTAGTTAATAATTTACTTTTATTATAATTTAGAATTACTATAATTTTTAATCACAAAAATATCTAAAGATGTGATGAGACACTTATCACGTGTGTGCTCAGAGAGGCTAATAAATTCTAAATGCGTAATATTAATAAAAAAATGTGTAAATCTTAAATTGAAATGAATAAAAAATTATGATAGTAAAAAGAGTTAGGATCTGTTTAATAATAAATTTCTAGTAACATTGTTGTTATTTTATAAAAATATATATAATATTTTTTAAATATTAAAAACTGTTATTTAAATAATAGTAACAAACCCTTCCTTGTATTTACAAATTTTACCTTACCGTTTTAAATCATTTTTATTATGGATAGCATGCCACGTCCACCGCCCAAAAAGCTGTGAACATTTTACGTGTTAATTTTATCTTTTTAAAAAGCCCATATCTTTTGGTCAATGACAGTGGACCCCACCTCACATCACAGACCAGTTATCCTTGTCTCCACACCACGCCCTCTTCGTTCTCTTGATCTCTCTCGGTTGTCTTTAAGGCTAGCCTCCGCCATTTTCTAGGGCTTGTTTTTCAAGCCCCTACAAAAACGGCACGGCAAACGAAGTCAAAAAAAAAAATCTGAATGAAGCTCAAATATCACGCTTAAAATTGAATATCAAAAAAAAAAAAAAAAAGAGCTGAGTTTGAATATGGGTTCGAATTCGGAATTGGTACGGACTATTGAGTCCGTGCTGGGAATTTCGCTGGGCGAGTCGGTATCGGACTCGGTCGTCCTGATCGTTACGACGTCGTTTGCTGTGATAATCGGACTTTTGGTTTTTGTGTGGAAGAGATCGTCGGATCGGGGCACTAGTAGTTTGGTGAAGCCGGTGGAAGTGCCTAAGTTCTCGTCGTCGAACAAGGACGAGGACGATGAGGTTGAGGTTGATTCGGGAAAGACTAAGGTCTCTGTTTTCTTTGGAACTCAGACTGGAACTGCTGAGGGATTCGCTAAGGTAAATCTGTTACTGTTTTTTTTTTTTTTTTGCTCGTTGTATTCAACGTGTTTTAGTTTTTGAGTGTGTCTGTGTGAGTGTTTGTTTTTTTATGCGCAACATGTAAAAATCTTTTATCTTTTTCATTTGTTGCCTATGTTAATGTGTAACTGTAAATTCTTAGTATGGAAAGCTAATTTGTTGTTGTAAGAATTGCGATAAAGAATGGCGCTATGAGATTTGAGTTTGTTTAGAATTTAGAATAGAGATTGAAGTGAACGTGAGCTGAGGATACTATGTTTTTAGTTAGGATAGGCGGTTCTTGTGTTGAGGAGGGCATTTTTTATTATTATTATAGAATTTTGCGAATAATAGTGTCTTGGTGCGATAGGTCGTGAATTCAAGTCTGGGAATTAGCCTCTCCAAAAGAATTGGGGAAAGGTTGCGTACTAATTACCTCTCACAGGCCCTGTAAAAAGTGGGAGCTTTATGCACGGGGTACAAGCTTTTAATAGTGTTTTGGTTATCTTATTGTAGAATTTGAAACCTATGGTACACCAAAGGTTTTCTTTTTGGTGTAGGCGGGATTTGATCCCTGATTCCTTATTGGACAACAAAAGATTTTATTAGTTGAGTTAACGGGGAACCACAAGGATATTGAAGATGTGTTAAATAAAGGAAGTGAAATTGGTGGGAAGTTTATTTGTAACTTTCATGAGGTTTTATTATTGGGTCGGCAAATGCTATATGCATATACGGCTTCTGTAATTAATGTAAACTTTATGGTTAGGGTGAAATGGATTGAGGTGTGGCTGAGATAATTTTCTGCATTAAAACTTAAAATTGAAACTTGAAATAGCTTTGTTGTGCCTAGTGTTTGGGTGTGGTTGGCGGACTAGGCGCCTTCAGAGTTCATGTCATGAGCATGTGACGATATTAATGTGCATTATATGCGGCATTTACAATGACATGTTTAGTGCACAAATGGCAATGACTTTTTAGTCATGTTTAGTCATGTCATTGTAATGACAGTTGGGATGGACCTGGCTAAGTCATTATCCTGCATGATTAAAACTTATGTAAATACTTGTATTGAACTCCTGAAATGGTTGGTTCCTTATGAGTAGCTTATCTTTATAATAATAATAATAATAATAATAATAATTATTATTATTATTATTATTATTATTTGTCAGTGATTTTGCAGAATTTTTTTACTTGTTTTTAGGCATTAATATGAGCATGTTGTAATCATAGGCTTTAGCTGATGAGATCAAGGCAAGATATGAAAAAGCAGTTGTCAAAGTTATTGACCTGGTAAGTTGGATTGGAATTGTTGCGTGATGTTGCATTTTTACATGAATAATCCTCTTCAAGAGATTTATTTTTAATATTGTTATTATTTTTTACCATTCGGTATTTTTTTGATTATGTTTAAAATAGGATGATTATGCTGCGGATGATGATCAATATGAAGAAAAACTGAAGAAAGAGACTTTGGCCTTTTTCATGGTGGCCACGTAAGATAGATCTTTAACTTTACTGGCATTATGTTAAGTTTGAAATGCATATTGATTTTAGAAAGCGTGGTGTATTCAATATATTTGGGCCTGACATTGTAGTTATGGAGATGGAGAGCCAACTGATAATGCTGCAAGATTTTACAAATGGTTTACTGAGGTTAGCAGCCTTACTACAAATCTACAATGAATACAAATTCTAATGTCCCAAGTTGCTAGAAACTTAGAACTTGTACTTTCATTTATATCTGATATATTAACACGCCTGGCTTTTATTTTCAGGGTAATGATAGGGGTGCATGGCTTCAACAACTCAGATATGGTGTTTTTGGTTTGGGTAACCGTCAATATGAACATTTCAACAAGGTAATTTAGTCTGCTGTGTATGCTCATCGTTATCGTATCATAATTGTGGCATCTAACGGCACCCTTTATAAACAGATTGGGAACGTGGTTGATGAACAACTCAGCGAACAAGGTATATGTTTCTATCAAACACCTATTCTCATGGCCTTACTCTCTGATAGGAATTCTCTTAATGTTCCTTGCTGCGCATTTGGGTTACTATTATTGACAACTTGGAAGAGAGTGCTGAAATTTTCAACATTTACATTCACTATTGTGAGAATCACTTTGTTCCATTCTTCTATCATCTAATCTTGTACCCTCTTAAAAAATGCCCCCAAACCCCAAAAGGCCTTTCTTTCGTTTTAATGCTTTCTTGTCTGCCTACTCTAGGGCACAGATTTAGTTATTTGTCTGGGAAGCATTTTGTAGTAATTTAACTTCATGAACTTGTAGTTGTAGGCTTGTAGATGATTTTTATGAAAATAAGCATTTGTATTACATGGTACTCAAGTTTTGGCATTCTCTCTTAATGGTAGCCGTACATAATTGATATTGACTTGTTAATGTGACTTTAAATGAACCTTCAGCTAAATGCTTAGGTGACAGTTTTAGTGGTATGTAGGGCTATGTTATTTTTAGTGATTAGTAATTTGTATGTAATCTTCAGATACTTGAAAGTTAGATGGTGAATTCATTGTGTGACCCAGAGATATAGGGATTGTCTTGCTTGAGCTCATCTATTATGATTTTCTGCATTTCTACCAAATTGTCTCTCATAATGTTTCAGGTTTTTTGAAACCCAATTTAACCAAATTTGTGAATTTGATGTTTGTAACTTCAGAGATTTCTTGTGATGGGGTTTTATGCAGAGCAAGCACATGCTGTTGTTTAAATATTGATTCTGGTTTCTAAGATAACTATCATTAATTTTTCTTCCATATAAGTTTTTGGCTAAGCTCTTGACCAAAGTTGATGTCTAATAATTTCTTTCAGTCATCTTCTTAACTTCTGAGACACCGTCTTCAATTGGAATAAGTGGTGACTGCATGAGCCAATATTTTGTATGGTTTCATACTAAAACTTCTTTTAAAATGTGACTTATCTGTATGCCAAAATATACGTCTAACTGGTAACTTCTAATTATGTAAGAGCATAGTTGTTGATCAATTTTTGCTTTGCCCCCTTGATATAATCTGTTTAAATTCTATTGAACTTGTGTCTATTTTGTCGATGCAGGTGCAAAGCGTCTTATTCCAGTTGGTTTGGGTGATGACGATCAATGTATTGAGGATGATTTTTCTGCTTGGTATACTTTGTAATCTTTCAATGCAATTTATCTTATCTTTTTTTTTTTGCAACTTTTTTGTTTTCCTTAACTGTTTTTAAATATTAGCTTTGGGAAGACAGTGCTTTAGCATGCAATATGGCTTCAGTTTTCTGTTTTAATGATTTGGTTGTTGTTTTCTAGGAGGGAACAATTGTGGCCTGAGTTAGATCAGCTTCTCCTAGATGGGGATGATGCTAATACTGTATCTACTCCATATACAGCCGTTATTCCTGAATATAGAGTAGTGATTCATGATCCTATTGTTACATCTTATGAGGATAATTACTCAAACATGGCAAATGGGACTGCTTCATTTGATATACAGCATCCTTGCAGGTACTTGGAGTGGTGCATGTGGTTGGTTCTATCATTGCTATTATTGTTTACTAAGTGTGCGTTTGGCATTGGCTTAAAAAGCCAGTTTTTTTTTTACTATTCAGCTTATTTTTTATACTATTTATAGGTCCCATTGCACTTTTTAGTATTATTCATGGGTCTCACTGTACTATTTCAGCTACCTTTTAGCTTTATTTATAGTAGTTTCAGCAAAAAAATTTCAGTTTCAGCTAAATAAGTTATTCCCAAACAGACACTAAATTGGTTTTATTTCTTTTGCTTGAAGAGTTAATGTTGCTGTTGAAAAAGAGCTTCACACACCTGAATCAGACCGCTCCTGCATACATCTGGAGTTTGATATTTCAGGGACTGGTATTACGTAAGTTCATGAGTATGTGACACTTCTATTTACAGATTTGGATTTGTGGTGAAAGCTTTAAGTTGGTGATTTCTTTTTTTAAATTCATTCTGTTAACTAGGCTAGTCTGCAACTAGTATTTTTTATTCCATAGTGGGATTTTCATTAGATTCGGATCATGTTAGCGCTTGTAGTATGATAGTGTATTTATTATCAGGCCAATAATACAGTTGTTGAGGAAAATAATTTATCACTTAAGCAGTCTAAATGACTGAATCACAAGTTTTTTGTGTTTATGTATTTCCCTCACATTTACAATAATGATTTTTTCAATTTTCAATAGAAGCATAGAAAATTAACTAATACTTGGAATCTTACATTATAAATGATTAGAGTTGGAAGTAATATCATGGCTTTTTCCTTTCATACTGTGACTTAAAACGATAAACCTTTTTATGTTTATTGTGGGGGGAAGGTTTGACCTATGTTATAGTTGATATTTGATATACATGTTTATATGGATTTCTTGGCCTAGGTAGAATTGGGCTTTTTTTATTTTTTATTTTTATATTTTTTTTAAAGGCTTCTGTATATATAGTCTTCCAGGATTAATATCTGCTTACCTTATGTGCTCATCTCTCTCTCTCTCAATGTTAAATGAATAGTTGGATTGGCATAACATGTTGTACTTAATACTACTGAAATTAAGTTTTTGACTGGTGATTATCATTCCCCCCTTTTTCCTAAGGTATGAAACTGGAGACCATGTGGGTGTTTATGCTGAGAATTGTGATGAAACTGTTGAAGAAGCAGGAAAATTGTTGGGTCAACCTCTAGACTTGATATTCTCTATTCACACTGACAATGATGATGGCACACCCCTCGGAAGCTCTTTGCCACCTCCTTTCCCTGGTCCTTGCACACTGCGCACTGCGTTAGCACGTTATGCTGATCTCTTAAATCCTCCTCGGAAGGTTACCTTTTTGCCTTTGACAGTTTATTCCCTTTTTTCTGTTCTTGATTAATTACTTGAATAATTGTTTTTAATGGTTTCTGATTGTTTGTGCTTTCAGGCTGCTCTGATTGCTTTGGCTGCTCATGCTGTTGAACCTAATGAAGCAGAGAGGCTTAAGTTTTTGTCATCACCTCAGGGGAAGGTTAGCAGATCACTAAGTTTTTGCCTTTTTTTTTTTTTTTTTTTGAGAAGGGGGGGGGGGGGGGTGTGGTTCTTTTTGTTCTTGTTAGATATTTATCGTTTGTTTATGTGTTCTTGCTAATTCTGATTTCGATTTTCTTTGTCTAGGATGACTACTCAAAATGGGTTGTTGGAAGTCAGAGAAGTCTACTTGAGATCATGGCTGAGTTCCCATCAGCAAAGCCACCCCTTGGTGTATTTTTTGCAGCAGTAGCACCTCGCTTACCGCCCCGTTACTATTCAATCTCTTCCTCTCCTAGGTGTGTAATTCTTCCTAATTATGGTGATTTATCTCATAATATAGAGCTTCAACTAATATTACTGCATACAGATTTGCACCCAATAGGATTCATGTAACCTGTGCTTTAGTTTATGGTCCAACTCCCACTGGCAGAATTCACAAAGGAGTGTGTTCAACCTGGATGAAGGTAATGCTCAGCCAGTGGTTATGTTTATCATTTGTCTCTTTTTTCTATTTTTTAGTAGTGTACTATTGTACTAGGTGGTCTATCAATTTAACATGTGCATCATCTCTAAGGCTTTGTTGTAATATTCAACCATATTGAATGAAAACAGAATGCAGTTCCTCTGGAGAAGAGCCGTAACTGTAGCTGGGCTCCTATTTTTATTAGGCAATCTAATTTCAAGTTACCAGCTGATCATTCAACACCTATCATCATGGTTGGACCTGGTACTGGCTTCGCACCTTTCAGAGGATTTCTGCAGGTCCGGAGTGATTTTATAATAATGGAGTTTTATTGCTAGTGTATGTAAAGATGAAAATTATATTTATAATTCTTTCTCCAGGAAAGAATGGCACTTAAAGAGGAGGGCGTACAACTTGGCCCTGCATTACTCTTCTTTGGATGTAGAAATCGTCGGATGGTAATGATTGTTGTTTTGTGTGTACCTTCAAGGACAATTAAATTTTGAAAAAAATTGAGTGCACTGTATGATTTCCAACTTTGATCTTTGTTTATAGGATTTTATTTATGAGGATGAGCTAAACAATTTTGTGGAACAAGGTGTGCTCTCAGAGCTGATTGTTGCATTTTCACGGGAGGGTCCACAAAAGGAGTATGTTCAACATAAGATGATGGACCAAGTAAGTAGTGGTAGGAAACAAGTAAGATTGCTGTTTGTGAGGTGTAACATATTATTTTTAACTGCATCAACAATTCTTTTTCATGTACAGGCTGCACATTTTTGGAGCCTGGTTTCACAGGGGGGATATTTATATGTTTGTGGTGATGCCAAGGGTATGGCCAGAGATGTTCATCGGACTTTGCATACCATTGTCCAGGAGCAGGTACATACTCTACCCCTCGCCCTCCCAATCTCTCTCTCTCTCTCTCAAACAGGGGTTGCACCTATACCTAAGGAGAGGCAACTATCTTTCAGGGGTATAGGGAAATAATATGGTTCAGGGCTGGGTGTATTATTGCTACATATTTTACTATTATTCTTAAATCAAATTTTTGCTGTCACATACATGTATCGCCTTTCCTTTATATGTGCTTATTTATCTCTTGTACACCTGATTTATTAAACTTTTGTTTCTTGACTTTTCACATATTTTATCATTTAACATATAGTTGACTAGGCTCGGATTGGCAATGATTTTTAATTAATTTTTACGTTATCTAAAAAACAAACGATATATATATATATATATGTATAGTTGACTAGCAACATTTTTTATACGTTTATTTGCTTAGATCGAATGCTGCTATGCAACATCCAATTGGCACTTTCCACTTCATCCATCTCACTTTTTTTTTTTTAATTGTTTTATAAGTAATAAGAAATTTTATTAGAATAAAGGGAAGCTTTGAAAGAGAGACTAAAATTCCTAGAAATTACAATCGAAGGTTCAAAATATCCATGAAATCAACTATAGAAATACAAGAGACCTTCTTCCCGCCCCCACCCACTTCTTTTTTAAATCATCTTACACCACTGTAATAAAGAATGCACAAAAATAGACTTGAGTTCAATCTCACTTATTTTTATGAGTGCCATTAGTGTTTGGTATTCGATTGGAGGAATCATGTTTCAAAATCTTTTTATGGTATGAATTTCAGGAAAAGGTGGAACCATCAAAAGCAGAGGCTATAGTAAAGAAACTCCAGATGGACGGACGATACCTTAGAGATGTCTGGTGACAATCCTTTGTTGGTTGTAGCATCCAAAACAAAACGCAGCAGTAGATTCATTTTTCTTGAAGCTTAAGCCTCTTTGAATGGCTAGTTCCTGCTCTCCTGGAGTCATGGCAGCAGGTTGGGACAAACATGATGAAAACCGAAATCTGGTTTCCTATAAAATTTATTTATGGTTTGCAACATGTTTGTCCCATCTTCTTTTCCCCCTTTTTTTTCTTATTTTTCAAATACAAGGAAAAATTATTTTTAGGGAACAAAATAGTTGCTTAATACAAAGATGTCCATGTCCAAAACAGAATACTCATAGGTTGTTTTGGATTGTGTTGTATGAATAATTATAATAAGGTAGAATATGACTGAATTTTGCTCTTGTTTGATGGACATTTAATTCTTCAGCCAGGGGCCTAAACTGATACAACTTCATTGTGGCAGTGCCATTGTGTATGATTTAAAAATGAACAAGTTTTGATGGTTGAATTTTCTCCTTGAATAGGACTGTCACTCTTTCTTTTAGGGCTTGGTGAGGGAAACAAACCTTGTTTTCTTAACATTGCTTTGATGTGCTTTCCTAGAAAAATATAGCTGGAATATAAAAAGAACAAGGACCAAAAAACGATGGGCACAGTCCAAGGGTCAAGGATACTACTTTAAATTACCCGAATATATTGTCGGAATGCTTCTGATAGATCAAGTCATTCAACTGTTCAGATGGTAAAAATGTGAATGAAAACCTTGGTACAAAGAGCCACTTGGTATTCACCTTGCCTTAGCTGAGTTATTTGACGTTACAACAGTGGTAGCCTATTGTGTTCTTTTATAGCTTGATGGTTCAGATTGGAAGTAATTCTGGAATGTGGGTGTGTGTTCTTTAAATGAATATAGCATGAGAATGAGTTTGAACTTTTTTTATAATTTTCCTAAATCAACCACTTGGAGATTTATCTTGAATTCATACCATTTGTTTTTGGTCTTCTAGAAGTTCAATTCCCAAATCAAGTTATTGGGAACATAACAGTGTTTATATTATATATGACCAATTCTTTGTTGTTTTCTCAGACTTAACCAAAAGGTCCACCACTTACCTTTAGATTCCTTATTGTGGTATTTTGGAACAAGATAAGATTATAAATTTTTAGACCTTGAGATGAATGCAGAAACAATGCAAGCACATGGTGACCCAACAGACTTCATTTTCACATTTTTCTTGAATTAGTAAGAGATTGACAGGTGCAATATCACTTTCTTATAGATTATTAGTGATAAACGATTTTAATTTTACACCAATAAATACATGACATATCATAATTACTAAAAAAATATAAGAATAATAAAAAGCAGAATTTACCAAAAACAAAAAAAAAAACAAAAACAAAAAAACATGACATCTCAATGGCTGTTTTATCCAATAGCTCACCTGCGATCTCCAATGGGATGTTTATTTCCAATACTTTTGTTTTCTTTCTTTTAACGTTTTCTCGTTGTCAATATAAAACCACGTGGTCCAAATTGCACATTTGGTTTTGTTTTCTTTCTTGGTAATCGGTATATTTATATACTACTCAAAAAAATAGAAGTGCTTTATCAGTTTATTACTTTATTGTTTCAAAGTAGGCAATTATTATCAATTATTGGAGTATTTTAAGGATAAATTATTCTGTAGTTTGGTGGACAAGTATTTTCAACCTTCTCTGTTCTCCAACCTAACAAATTAATATACGCATTTAATATTCTGTTAAAGGATACTTTCTTTAAAATATTAGTAAAAGTAAATTATACATAAATAGTTAATGTAGGGACCGGATTTGGGACATTTCTTCAGGTTGAGAGCGTAGACCTAAACCCAGCTTGCCCTTCAATGAATTTATAGAGTGTGGGCTCAAGAACTAGGCCCTAGTAAGGGGTACAACTGCCCTGCATGGTTGCATGTGAATTTATCAACTTAAACATGGATTGGGATGCATAATGATGCTCCTCGGACTGGTCTTCTGAAGCTTAATGTTCTTATTATTTCTTTCAAGATTGATTACAAAGGTCCAGAGGGCACGGGTCATTACAGAACTTCTTAATGCTGATTTTCCGTCCCCCTTTCAGGAGAGACTCCCTGCGTTATATACCTCTCTAAACTGATCTTAACCCTCCATTTGTCGATCAGTCAGGCCACCACTTGAGAGCCTGTCCTATCAGCCGCATCCCTATTCCTCCAGTGGGTTGCAGCACCCAAGGCAGCACTGTTCAAGAGTCCTGTTCTCATTAATGCGGCCAGGACGTTAGTTGAGGGCATTTAATGCAGAGGTGATAGCTCGCCTAAGGCTTGCTCCTTCGCCGTGCTCCCGTCGCCGACGCGTGGCACTGGACCCTCTCCTTCTCGGATATTCAAGAAGTCCCCTTTGGTGGGGTGGTGCTCGTGTTCTTCCGAGGTCTCGGACGCCCGAGGACGGGGCCATCCTCGGATATGTTCCTCGGGGGTCGGTCTTTGCGCTTTCATCCTTGGACCCCTCATGCATCCTTGGCGCGAGCCCTTGGGCCTGGCTTGGAGTGGGCCAAGGTTACCTGATTTTCTGGCCCCACAATAGCCCTTCAAAATCTTGTTGCACGCATCTTCGGGCGGGGAGAAGGATTTTGACATCCTCGGGCCTGCTTCGTGCCTAGTTAAGCCTTACTCCCCATCAGCACTAGGGTCTATTCATCTGCCCAAGGCGCGTTGCTGATGTTTCGGAATGCGTAACGTGCCCATCATTAAATTCAAGCGGCTTTGTGCTCCCTACGTCTAACGAGGCGTTACCAATCTAATGGCGGAGGTTTGTCTCGCATTTATGGGTGGAAAAACCCGCATGGCTCTTCGATTTGGGGTATAAATACCCACTCGAACCGCTTCTTCCTGTTTCTTATTTGCAATCAAGAATTCTCGCGCGTCCTTCCTGAGTTTAGCCACACTCTCACTTACATCTCCAGCACAAAAAGCCTGTCTGAGGAGCTCCTCCTCTTTCCAGTAAGTCACTTTATCCCTCTCTGAGCTCTCTTCCTCTTTACCCTTTCTTCTCCTTCACCTGTTCTTTCTTAGTTCCTTTAGGCGTCAATTGGGATGGGTAGGTTTAAGAAATACGTCTACACTGAGGAGGCGATGGAGAAATTCATCGCCGACTATAAGATTTCCGGCAATGTAGGTTTGAGATATTGTGAGGATGAGGATTGGCTCTTACAAAGACAGGAGGGCGAAGTGGTAATTCCCATTGTTGTCTTCCTCGAAGGGGGGATGAGGATCCCCACGGGGTTGGTGATGAGGGACTACCTCAAGCACTTCCGGTTGGCCCCTACCTAGTGTGGAATAAATGTCTTTAGGATTTTGGGCTGTGTGGACGCCCTGAATGAGAAGATGGGGCTAAGGTTGACCCACCATGACGTGAACTGGTGCTACAACCTTCAGCTCCTTAAGGGTAAGTCTTATTACCTAAAGACGATGGATGACAGGGTGCGGCTCATTCAGTGCCTCCCTGAGTCTAGCAAGGGGCTAAACGAGGATTTCCTCATCGTGTCCGGGGAGTGGCACGATGGTCTTCACTGCCCAACAACGGAGGGAATACCAGGTGGGGCAGTGGGAGTAGGAGGGGTTTCAAGTTCTCTTGTCTTTTTCCTTCCCCCTTTTTTTTACTAATGTGGTGGTGTTTTCCCCTTGCAGACCCGTACGCTTTTGAGCGCCACTTCCACCTGGTCAACCGAGAGAATTTACAGAAGGTGCTGAGGGCGTCAGTTTTTATAAACGAGGACGACAATCAAGTTAGGGCCGCCCATAAAATCTTGGGGTATACTCCCGTCCAGAAATCATTCCCGGTTCCAAAGCAAGTGATCCGAGCCAACGACCCTCGGCTTCAGAGAATTACTGTGACCGAGGACGGATTTCTGTTCCCCGAGGAGCCCTTCGAACCAGAAGTTGTTACTCTAGCCGTCCCTTCTTCTTCCCAAGTATTCGCCGAGACTGCCGAGTAGGATCCAGAAAGGGAGGAGGACGCGTTCGACGTTTTTGCCCAGCTTGATTAGTCCGAGGACCTTCCCGAGGACTTGGGTGACCCTCGTTTGACCGAAGCAGACCTCCTCGCTTCAGAAGCCCCTCCTCTACCAACAATGGGTTATAAGAGGAAGCCCCCCACCAGCTTGTTGGACCTGATTGAAGGCCAATCGGGGAAGTCCCAGCGGAAGCTTCCCCCTCCTCATCTGAAGACTAGGTTGACTTCTGCTTAGCAGAAGCTTCCCCTTCCTCCTCCTTCTCCTTCTGAGACGAGCCTGCCTTCTGGGTCCGTGTCTGTCGACCCCAAGAAAAAGAAGGATAAGGGCAAAAGGCTTATGGAGGATAAGCCAGTGTCCTCGCAGGAGGAGGACAACACTCTGCGGCCGTCCAAGCAGATTAAGATAGGCAGCAAAAGTCAGGACAGGTAGGTCGACACCACCTCGTCCGAGGCTCAAGCCTGGCTCCCAGCCCCAATGCTCCATGGGGAGCCCTTGAAGGATGACGCCTCCCTTAGGGACTTCAACGAGGGCGAAGGCGTGCACGTGGCCAACGCGCTGGAGAGATGCCTGCTGCTCCCAGTGGACATGGCCAAGCTGGACTCTTTGAGGAGTAAGCAGGTTTTCCTCAGCCTTAAGCGGTATCTGGGGATGGTAAGAACTATAATTTCGACTCCCTTCCCTTTCCTCTCCTTTTCCCCTCTTTTTTTTTTTTTTTTTTGAGTTGGGCTTATAGTGCATTGGCTACTCTGGCAGGCTGTCCAGGCCGTTTATAGGTTGGAGGAGGCGGCCAACGACCAGGGGAAGGCTCTCGACCAGGAGCGTGATAGGCAATTTTAGGCTAGCTGGACTTTGAAGAACTCCGAGGCTGACCTTGCCAAGGCCTGAGAGGACTTGAAGGCGATGACCGGAGCTCATGACAGCGCAGAGTTTGGTCTTGAGGGTGCCCAGAACCAGGCCAAGGAGTAGACGAGACGCCTGGGCGAGGCGGAGGAGCAGCTGAGGATCGCAAGGGAGCTGATCGCCGATCTTCAAGCTAAGGTGGCCATGGCCGAGAGGGCCCAGAGGGAGGCAGAGTGGGCTAGAGACGAGGCTCGGCGGGCTAAGGTCGAGGCAGATTTTGGCAGGGAGATGGCCTTGGCTGCCAAGAAGGAGGCCAAGACTGCAACCTACGCTGAGGGGGTGGCTGAGATAGAGGCCCTTTATAAAGCTCAAGTTTCGGGGGTATGTAGGCAATACTGCTCCCAAGTCTGCACTGAGGCCCTCAAAAAGCTGGGGTGGAGGCCTCGTCTGACCTGTGGGAGGCGGAGAGCGTGTACTACCCCTCTGCTATCCGCGAGGCCGCCCCTGATGGCAATAAGGCTGGGGAGATTGTTGAGGAGGTGGGGGCTGCTGAACTAAGGGAAAATCCGAGCGAGGAGGTGCCACAAGAGGTAGCGGAGGTCCCATCCGATGCACAAATCCCCACTACCGAGGAAGCAGCCATTCTCGCCGTACCCCTGCAGGCCGTCCCCTTAGGCCAAGGCTCGGAGGACTTAGAGGTTGCCCCTGTCCAGCCTGAGCAGAAGGAGTAGATTCCCTGGCGTCTCAGTTTAACCTGCTTTTGCCACTTGCTTGATCTTTGTCTATGCTTTTTTATGTCATTTTATTTTATTTTGTTGTTCTTCCCTCATTTTTGTTTTTATGTAATGTGGCTCTTGCCACGCAACTTCTACGGACACCTTGTTGTAATGGGAGTTTAATTTCCCTTCTTATTTATTTTGGTTGCTTATTCGTTTACATGCTATCTGCTTCTCCTCTTTTCTTTTTATTTGCATGAATTTAGCTTGAATTATATGTCGGCCAATTGCGTCAGTAACAATGATAAGGGGAAAAATGTATGCGTGGGCAGTCCTCTTATGTCCTAAGGGTTAGGTAGGGTTTTGATCCTTTCCTAACTTAGGATATTTTGAAGTAGCTAGTTTCCCCATAGGCTTAAGTCCGAGGACCATGCAATGCCTTGATTCTGTCTAACACTTAGGATATTTCGAGGTAGTTAGTTTCCCCATACGCTTGAGTCCGAGGACCATGCGATGCCTTAGTTCTGTCTAACAGTTAGGATATTTCGAAGTAGTTAGTTTCCCCATAGGCTTGAGTCCGAGGACCATGCGATGCATTTGTTTTGTCTAACACTTAGGATATTTTGAAGTAGTTAGTTTTCCCATAGACTTGAGTCCGAGGACCATGCAATGCCTTGGTTCTGTCTAACACTTAAAATATTTCGAAGTAGTTAGTTTCCTCATAGACTTGAGTCTGAAGACCATGCAATGCCTTGGTTCTGTCTAACACTTAAAATATTTCGAAGTAGTTAGTTTCTCCATAGGCTTAAGTCCGAGGACCATGCAATGCCTTGGTTCTGTCTAACACTTAGGATATTTCGAAGTAGTTAGTTTCCCCATAGGCTTGAGTCCGAGGACCATTCAATGCCTTGATTTTGTCTAACACTTAAGATATTTCGAAGTAGTTAGTTTCCCCATAAGCTTGAGTCCGAGAACCATGCAATACCTTGGTTCCGTCTAACACTTAGGATATTTTAAAGTAGTTAGTTTCCCCATAGGCTTGAGTCCGAGGACCATGCAATGTCTTAGTTCTGTCTAACACTTAGGATATTTCGAAGTAGTTAGTTTCCCCATAGACTTGAGTCTGAGGACCATGCAATGCCTTGGTTCTGTCTAACACTTAAGATATTTCGAAGTAATTAGTTTCCCCATAAGCTTGAGTCCGAGGACCATGCAATACCTTGGTTCCGTCTAACACTTAGGATATTTTGAAGTAGTTAGTTTCCCCATAGGCTTGAGTCTGAGGACCATGCAATGCCTTGGTTCTGTCTAACACTTAGGATATTTTGAAGTAGTTAGTTTCCCCATAGGCTTGAGTCCGAGGACCATGCAATGCCTTGATTCTGTTTAATACTTAAGATATTTCGAAGTAGTTAGTTTCCCTATAGGCTTGAGTCCGAGGACCATAAGGATCATGTAATGCCTTGGTTCTGTCTAACACTTAGGATATTTTGAAATAGTTAGTTTCCCCATAGGCTTGAGTCTGAGGACCATGCAATGCCTTGGTTCTGTCTAACACTTAAGATATTTCGAAGTAGTTAGTCTCCCCATAGGTTTGAGTCCGAGGACCATGCAATGCCTTGGTTCTGTGTAACACTTAAGATATTTCGAAGTAGTTAGTTTCCCTATAGGCTTGAGTCCGAGGACCATGCAATGTCTTGGTTCTGTCTAACACTTAAGATATTTTGAAGTAGTTAGTTTCCCCATAGGCTTGAGTCCGAGGACCATGCAATGCCTTGGTTCTGTCTAACACTTAGGATATTTTGAAGTAGTTAGTTTCCCCATAAGCTTGAGTCCGAGGACCATGCAATGCCTTGGTTCTGTCTAACACTTAGGATATTTCGAAATAGTTAGTTTCCCCATAGGCAGTTTCCCCATAGGCTTGAGTCCGAGGACCATGTAATGCCTTGGTTCTGTCTAACACTTAGGATATTTTGAAGTAGTTAGTTCCCCCTTAGGCTTGAGTCCGAGGACCATGCAATGCCTTCGTTCTGTCTAACACTTAGGATATTTCGAAGTAGTTAGTTTCCCCATAGGCTTGAGTCCGAGGACCATGCAATGCCTTGATTCTGTCTAACACTTAGGATATTTCGAAGTAGTTAGTTTCCCCATAGGCCTGAGTCCGAGGACCATGCAATGCCTTGGTTCTGTCTAATACTTAGGATATTTCAAAGTAGTTAGTTTCCCCATAGGCTTGAGTCTGAGGACCATGCAATACCTTGGTTCTGTCTAACACTTAAGATATTTCGAAGTAGTTAGTTTCCCCATAAGCTTGAGTCCGAGGACCATGCAATACCTTGGTTCCGTCTAACATTTAGGATATTTTGAAGTAGTTAGTTTTCCCATAGGCTTGAGTCCGAGGACCATGCAATGCCTTGGTTCTGTCTAACACTTAGGATATTTCGAAGTAGTTAGTTTCCCCATAGGCTTGAGTTCGAGGATCATGCAATGCCTTGATTTTGTCTAACACTTAAGATATTTCGAAGTAGTTAGTTTCCCCATAGGCTTGAGTCTGAGGACCATGAGGATCATGTAATGCCTTGGTTCTGTCTAACACTTAAGATATTTTGAAATAGTTAGTTTCCCCATAAGCTTGAGTCCGAGGACCATGCAATGCCTTGATTCTGTCTAACACTTAAAATATTTCGAAGTAGTTAGTTTCCCCATAGGCTTGAGTCCGAGGACCATGCAATGCCTTGGTTCTGTTTAACACTTAAGATATTTCGAAATAGTTAGTTTCCCCATAGGTTTGAGTCCGAGGACCATGCAATGCTTTGGTTCTGTCTAACACTTAGGATATTTTGAAGTAGTTAGTTTCCCCATAGGCTTGAGTCTGAGGACCATGCAATACCTTGGTTCTGTCTAACACTTAGGATATTTTGAAGTAGTTAGTTTCCCCATAAGCTTGAGTCAGAGGACCATGCAATGCCTTGGTTCTGTTAACACTTAGGATATTTTGAAATAGTTAGTTTCCCCATAGGCTTGAGTCCGAGGACCATGCAATGCCTTGGTTCTGTCTAACACTTAGGATATTTCGAAGTAGTTAGTTTCCCCATAGGCTTGAGTCCGAGGACCATGCAATGCCTTGGTTCTGTCTAACACTTAGGATATTTCGAAGTAGTTAGTTTCCCCATAGGCTTGAGTCCGAGGACCATGCAATGCCTTGATTCTGTCTAACACTTAGGATATTTCGAAGTAGTTAGTTTCCCCATAGGCTTGAGTCTGAGGACCATGCAATGCCTTGGTTCTGTCTAACACTTAGGATATTTCGATGTAGTTAGTTTCCTCATAGGCTTGAGTCCGAGGACCATGTAATGCCTTGATTCTGTCTAACACTTAGGATATTTCGAAGTAGTTAGTTTCCCCATAGGCTTGAGTCCGAGGACTATGAGAATCATGCAATGCCTTGGTTTTGTCTAACACTTAGGATATTTTGAAATAGTTAGTTTCCCCATAGGCTTGAGTCCGAGGACCATGCAATGCCTTGATTCTGTCTAACACTTAAAATATTTCGAAGTAGTTAGTTTCCCCATAGGCTTGAGTCCAAGGACCATGCAATGCTTTGGTTCTGTCAAACACTTAGGATATTTTGAAGTAGTTAGTTTCCCCATAGGCTTGAGTCCGATGACCATACAATGCTTTGGTTCTATCTAACACTTAGGATATTTTGAAGTAGTTAGTTTTCCCATAGGCTTGAGTCCGAGGACCATGCAATGCCTTGGTTCTGTCTAACACTTAAGATATTTTGAAGTAGTTAGTTTTCCCATAGGCTTGAGTCCGTGGACCATGCAATGCCTTGGTTCTATCTAACACTTAGGATATTTTGAAGTAGTTAGTTTCCCCATAGGCTTGAGTCCGAGGACCATGCAATGCCTTGGTTCTATCTAACACTTAGGATATTTTGAAGTAGTTAGTTTCCCCCATAGGCTTGTGTCCAAGGACTATGCAATGCCTTGGTTTTGTCTAACATTTAGTTTAGTCGCCAGAACGCGAGATACATAGTCACAATAGCGTAAGCATTTGAATCCAAAAAGGCTTCTTCATTAATAATAATACCTTTTTAGGTTATTTACATTCCACGGACGAGGTACAGGTTTTTCGTCCAGATCTTCTAAGTAGTATGCCCCTATCCCCGCTATTGATGTAACTCGGTAGGGCCCCTCCCAGTTGGGTCCCAGCTTTCCCCAAGAAGGGTTCTTAGCAGCCCTTACGACCTTTCTCAGCACCAGGTCCTCCGGTGTTAGTGGTCTGAGTCTCACATTGGTATCATACCCCTGCTTGAGCTTTTGTTGGTAATAGGCCAGCTGGATCATCGTTCGTTCCCTTCGTTCTTCTACCAAGTCCAGGCTCCTCCCCAGCAGTTCATCATTGCTGCCTGGGGTGAAAGAGCTCGTCCTTAGCGTCGGGAAGCTTGTTTCCAGGGGGATCACCGCCTCGACACCATAAGTTAAGGCGAAGGTTGTTTCCCCCGTTGACCGCCGGGTCGTGGTTCGGTATGTCCAGAGAACTTGGGGCAGCTCTTCTACCCATCTCCCTTTGGCGTCATCCAGTCTCTTCTTAAGCCCGTTGACGATAACCTTGTTAACGGCCACGGCTTGCCTGTTTCCCTGAGGGTAGGCGGGCGTTGAGTATCTATTTGTGATACCAAGCTCATGACAGTACCTCCTGAAGGCCTTGCTATCGAATTGGAGCCGACAAGGGTGTAGGGGACCCGAATCGTGTCACAATGTTTCTCCAAAGGAATTTCTTTGCGTCTACGTCCCTGATGTTGGCCAGTGGCTCGGCCTCGACCCACTTGGTAAAGTAGTCTGTGGCTACCAATAGATACTTCTTATTCCCTGGCGCTCTAGGAAATGGTCCTACAATGTCCAAGCCCGATTGGGCGAATGACCATGGACTGGTCAAGGGATTAAGGACCCCTTCTGGCTGATGGATATTCGAGGCGAACCTTTGGCACTGGTCACACCTCTTGACATAATCCTAGGCCTCTTGCTGCATCCTCGGCCACCAGTATCCCTGTGTGACGGCTCGGTGAGACAATGACCTCCCCCCTGTGTGGCTTCTGCAGATTCCCTCGTGCAGCTCTTCGAGCAGTAATTCTGCTGCTTCGGGGTGGACGCATAGCAGGTATGGCCTTGAGTAGGAGTGCCTATATAGTTTGTGATCCTCGGATAACCATAATCGAGGAGCTTTTCTTTGTACTTTCTCAGCCTCTAACCTGTCTTGGGGCAGGATATCATCTTTGAGGAATCTCACAATGGAGTCCATCCAGCTGGGACCCATTCCGACCCTAAGGATGGGTATCGCTTCCTTCACCACCTCACTCACCCTCTCCAGGTGCTCCACCAGTATAATCCGAGGTAGACCGTCTGCCGAGGAAGTTGCGAGTGTGGCCAATGAGTCGGCATGGCTGTTTCCACCCCTAGGGATATGAGACAGATTGAAGGGGTTGAAGTTCGATTGCAAGCGCTTAACTTGGCTCAAGTACTCTTGCATTCTCGGATCTCGGGCCTCCATCTCTCCCCTTACCTGTCCCACTACTAGTCTCAAGTCTGAGAACATCTTCACTGACTTTCCCCCCATCTTCCGTACCATGGCCATACCTTGCAATAATGCCTCGTACTCGGCCTCGTTGTTTGTGGCCAGGAATCCGAGCCTCAGGGATTTCTCTATGATATGATCTTCAGGGGACACTAAGACTAGTCCTACTCCCGACCCTCTTTGGTTTGCTGCGCCATCAACATATACTTTCCAGCATGGTGGCCTTGGGACAGAGACCGCTCCGTCGGCTCCCACTTCTATAGTTGGCTCAGCGAACTCCGCCGACAAGTCTGCCAGAACCTGGCCCTTTATAGCAGTTCGAGGTATGTATTTAACGTCGAAGGCCCCTAGGATGGTATTCCACTTTGCAATTCTTTCCGTGTAGTCGGCGGCCCGAAGCACGGACTTCAAGGGTAGTTGGGTTAAGACGACCACCGTGTGAGCCTGGAAGTAATGAGACAGCTTTCGCGTGGCATGGACCACAACAAGTATGACCTTTTCCAAGGGTAAGTACTTTACCTCGGCTTCGTGTAATGACTTGCTAACATAGTAGACCGGTTTTTGGACGCCACCACCATCTCGTATCAGCACCAAGCTCACAGCGTGGTGCGCCACA
The DNA here is from genome assembly GCA_030445155.1 of Quercus variabilis. Taxonomy (NCBI): domain Eukaryota; kingdom Viridiplantae; phylum Streptophyta; class Magnoliopsida; order Fagales; family Fagaceae; genus Quercus; species Quercus variabilis. Next base: position 19,660,328 of record CP129453.1, on the reverse strand, counting down.
GCGATGTATGCGTATAGGACCTCGTCGGCCTCTGGTTTAGACATGATGGGTGGCCGAGCCAGGTAATCTTTGAGCTATTGAAAGGTCGTGGCACATTCCTCAGACCACTCAAATCCCTTCCACTTATTGAGCAGGAGGTAGAACGGTCTGCATCGGTTGGTCGACCTGGAAATGAATCGATTCAGGGCTGCGATCATCCTAGCAAGCTTCTAGATCTCTTTGGGGTTTTGCGAAGGCCTTAGGTTTTAGGTAGCTCTGATTTAGTCAAGGTCGACCTCGATCCCCCGGTGGATGATGATGTAGCCCAGGAACTTGCCAGATCCCACGCCAAACGAGCATTTGGATGCATTTAGTCGCAGCCTGTGCTTCCTGAGGACGTCGAATATACAGCCGAGGTCCCATAGATGCTTGGACACCAATCTGCTCTTCAGCACCATATCATCAACATAGATCTCAATGTTTTTGCCCAACAATGGCTTGAATATTTTCGTCATCATCCTCTGATAAGTGGATCCAGCGTTTTTCAGACCGAATGACATCACCTTGTAGTGGTAGTTCCCAATGGGCGTTACGAAGGCCGTCTTCTCCTAATCCTCCAAGGCTAATGGGATCTGGTGGTAGCCTTGAAAGGCGTCTAGGAAGCTCATCTGAGGATGGCCTGCAGTTGCATCTACCAGCTGATCTATCTGTGGCATTGGGAAGGGGTCCTTCGGGCAGGCTTTATTAAGGTCCGTGAAGTCCACGCAAACCCTCCATTTCCCACTTTTCTTCTTGACCACCACAGTGTTGACTAACCACTCGGGGTAGAATACCTCTTTAATAGCGCCCACGCGCTTAAGTTTATTGACCTTTTCCTTAACTGCCTCGGCGTGTTCCTTTGATGGGCGTCGGGGCAGCTGCTTCCTGGGGATCACCGAAGGGTTGACGTTGAGGCGGTGACATATAAAGGATGGGTCCATCCCTGGGGCGTCGCAGGGGTCCCATGCAAACACGTCGAGGTTACTCTTGAGAAACTCAGGCAACTCCTCCTTCTCTCGGGGAGGCAGTTGGGTTCCAACCTAAAAGGACCTCTCCTGGTCGTCATTGATGACCACTTTCTCTAGGCCTTCGAGCCTTGCTTCTTCGGCGGCTGTGTCAGCTGGTGCCCCCGAAGTGGTTAGCTGCTATAAGTTTTCAGCTATGGTGGCCGAGGGCTCCGTATCTTGCAAACGTGAGGTGGCCGCGACCATGCACCGCTTTGCCGTTGACTGGCACCCTCGGATCTCGAGGATTCGGTCTCCAAATGGGAATTTCACTTTCTGGGGCAAGGAAGAGGCGACACCTCCTAAGGTGTGGAGCCAAGGCCTTCCCACAATGGCAGTGTAGGGGGAGTACGTGTTCACCACTATAAAGTCCACCTCCACTACTTTCGGGCCGGTCTGGATGGGCAGCCTAATGATGCCCTCCGGGATGACCAGCTTCCCATCAAAGCTCATCAAGGGGGAGCTGTAGGGCGACAAGTTCTCGGGCTTTAGCCCCAGCCCCTTATAGAGGTCGGGGTACATGACCTCCGTCGCCCTGCCACCATCCACCATCACCCTTTTGACGACATAGCCCCCAATTCTGAGGGCGATCACCAAAGCGTCGTCGTGGGGTTGGGTGGTTCCATCCTTGTCCTCCTCAAAAAAAGTCAGGGTCGGGTGACAGCCTCTTCTGGCCTTCTTTAGCTCTGACTGGGACTCCCCGGTGGCCATCTGGGCTACGGACAGCACCCGCGAGGGGCACATGCCTGTTCTTCCTAGCGCAGCCAAGATCACATTGATCGTTCCAGCGGGTTGCCCCATGGTTGCGTCCCTCCATGGCTCCTGGTAGGTCTGGCCCTGCTGGCTACTGGAATGGTGCAGGAGATGCTTTAGTCGCCCTTCCCAGACTAACTATTCTAGATAGTTCCAGAGATTCCTACAGTCCTCCGTAGCGTGCCCGTGGTCCTGGTGATACTGGCAGTAGTAGTCCTGATTACGCTTCTCGGGGTTCCCCGACATCTTATTCGGCCACCTGAAATACAGTTTGTTCTTGATCTTTTCCAGTACCTTGTGCACTGGTTCTCGAAACACAGCGTCGACAGCCTGGGCGTTTGTCGCCCCAGATTGCCCTATGAAATCTCTTCTTGGACGGGCGTTGTTATATCGGTCCGACCTGGAATCCCTCTTCTCCTGAGGGATAGCCTTCTCCTTCCCCTTGCCCTGCAGCAAGTCTTCCTCCACCTTTTTTATTTTATTTTATTTTATTTTTTTTTATATTCCGGTCCATTAGCTGCCGCACGCTGGTGGCGGGCTTACCAGTTAAGGACTTCCTCAAGCCGTGCCCCATCGAGAGCCCGTTCTTGAACGTGTTGATGGCGACATCATCGTACTTGCCGTCCAACTCGTTGTAAATCTCCCAATACTTGTTCGAGTAAGCCTTGAAGGTCTTGTCATCGCGCATGGTCAGGGACAACAACGCGCTCATAGGCCGAGGAGGTCTGCTGTTCGTGACAAAACGGGAACCAAAAGCCTGGGTCAGCTGTCTGTACGAGTCTACGAAATTTGTCCTCAAGCCGTTAAACCACCTCATTGCCACAGGCCCCAAGCTGGACAGGAAGACTTTGCACTTCGGCGCCTCGTTCTTAGAGTGAACGGCCATCCTCTGATTGAACTGGCTCACGTGCTCCACGGGGTCCGTTTTGCCATTGTAAACGGTGAGGGTCGGCTGCTGGAACCTCCGAGGGAGCTCCGCCTCGTCTATGCAACACGTAAAGGGCGACTTGGAGAGTCGGTCGAGCACCCTGCTCATGGCGTCACTTCCCAAGCCCTTAGGGGTGGGGCTGCCACACCTACGTCTTCGATAGCGCTCATCCTCGTGGGAGAAAACTTCATTCGGGGGTGTTGTTGACCTTTGCCTGTAGTTGTCATCACTTTCGTCGTCAGAGGGTAAGTCGAGGTTGGGTTCGGGTCGCTTTCGTTGTGCATGGCGCAACTTTCTCTTGAGATCATCTATCTCTCGCTGCATGGCGCCTTATCTTCCTGCCTCTAAAAGGCGTGACTCTTATCCTCCCGCAGTCTCGTGGCTGGGTCGTTGTCGTCTCCTTAGGGCACGCGACCGCTTCTATGTGTATGGCTTTCGCTGGTTTGCGAGGTGTGCACGCTTTCTTCTTGGAATTGTCTGTTCTCCTCATTCTGGCCGTGCCCCGTGTCGCCATAGTCGTTCGGTCGTTGGGGTCTTGCTGGTTCGTGTTGATGGGAATTCCCTTGGTGAGGGTCTGACCCTACCATGCCTGGCTGTTGTCCTTACTAACGCACGAGTTCTTCCCACAGACGGCGCCAATTGTAGGGGCGGGGTTTGGGACACTTCTTCAGGTTGAGAGAGTGGACCCAAGCCCAGCTTGCCCTTCAATGAATTTATAAAGTGTGGGCTCAAGAACTAGGCCCTAGTAAGGGGTACAACTGCCCTGCATGGTTGCATGTGGATTTATCAACTTAAACATGGATTGGGATGCACAATGATGCTCCTCGGACTGGTCTTCCGAAGCTTAATGTTCTTATTATTTCTTTCAAGATTGATTACAAAGGTCCATAGGGCACAGGTCATTACAGAACTTCTTAATGTCGATTTCCCGTCCCCCTTTCAGGAGAGACTCCCTACGTTATATACCTCTCTACATTGATCCTAACCCTCCATTTGTCGATCAGTCAGGCCACCACTTGAGAGCCTGTCCCATCAGCCGCATCCTTATTCCTCCAGTGGGTTGCAGCACCTAAGGCAGCACTGTTCAGGAGTTTTGTCCTCATTAATGCGGTCAGGACGTTAGTTGAGGGCATTCAATGCAGAGGTGACAGCTCGCCTAAGGCTTGCTCCTTCGCCGTGCTCCCGTCGCCGACGCGTGGCACTGGACCCTCTCCTCCTCGGATATTCAAGAAGTCCCCTTTGGTGGGGTGGTGCTCGTGTTCTTCCGAGGTCTTGAACGCCCGAGGACGGGGCCATCTTCGGATATGTTCCTCGGGGGTCGGTCCTTGCGCTTTCGTCCTCGGACCCCTCATGCATCCTCGGCGTGGGCCCTTGGGCCTGGCTTGGAGTGGGCTAAGGCTACCTGATTTTCTGGCCCCGTAGTTAAATTCTTAGAAAACTAAAGTTTCAAAAAAAAAAAAAAAAAAAACCTAAGAAAACTACACAATCACCTTGGATTAAATTTTCTCCCCAAAAAAAAAAAAAACTTGGATTAATTAGCTAAGTGAAAATGAAATAAATAATTTATTAAAAGGTTTAGTTTTGCTGAAAAACCTGTGATTAAAAATACAAACTGTGATAAACAAGGTACAAAGAAAAGCAGGAAATAATTGATTAAAACATGTGTTTCACTTGAGACTTGTTAAGGGAATTAATTTGGCAATTTTTTTTTTTTTTTTGATGAGATAATTTGGCAATTATTGAACATAAAGGGTAGAGAGAGAACTCAATTTAAAAAGATCAATTTTTTTAGAAGAAAAAAAAAAGGAGAAAAAAATTTAAGTTAGTGAGAACATGGTTAAAAAATAAATGGAAGCTAATTACTTATTTGTAGCATGATTTTATCACTAGTTTCCTTTTTTTTTTTTTTATTTACTTCATTACTCTCTAAAATATCGAAAATAATAATAGAAATGGACTTAATAATGGTTTTATGGATAAAATATATGGTAAATTCTATTAATATATCTTAAGATTTGGGTTAATATTAATCAGGTTCAAGACTTCTTAAAATTGATCAAATTAGCTTCTAAATCCAACTTAGACCATAAAACACTATTAGACCGATTAGTCATTTTTTTTAATTGTTTGAGAGACTAAAAGTTAGCTTTAAGAATCAAATTTACTAGTTTAAAAAAATCGTGGACCTATTTGATATTAACCCAATTCTCCACATATTTTAATGAAATTTACCTTAAATTATATCTTCTCAAAAAAAAAAAAAAAATGAAAAGACCAGGGGCACTACAGTCATTAGCTCTGTCTCCCTTTAGCGGCTCCACTATTTCCCGTACCACCGAAGAAGAATCAATATTTCTCTGGCAACCATAAAATCACCCTCACAAGGGCGCGCGCGTGTCTTCCACGCTCTCTCCCTTCCCTTCCATGACTCTCTTCCTTTCTCTTCCGACCAACACTCTGTCTCTCTCTCTCTCTCAATTTCATTTCTAGGGTTTCTCGCTCTTCAAAAAAAACCATGCCCTTATTATTATCACCATAGCTCAAAAAAGCAGCGGCAACAACAACAACAACAGCAACAACAACAATGGTTGAGAAAACCAAAAAGCAAAAGAAAAGCTTCATCAGCGAAGACGATATCTCCTCTCTCCTCCAGAGGTTCCTCCATTTATCTCTCTCTCTCTCTTTCAATTTCAGTTTTTGTTGATTGGATTGTGAAGTATGTTGGGTTTGGGCAGGTACTCGGCGACGACGGTGCTGGCTTTGCTTCAAGAAGTGACGCACAGTGCGGAGGTGAATATGGATTGGAATGCGTTGGTGAAGAATACTTCCACTGGGATTTCTGATGCTAGAGAGTACCAGATGCTATGGCGCCATTTAGCTTACCGCCATACTTTGCTTCATAAATTCGATCATGGAGCTCAGCTTCTGGTCAGTCACTCTGCCACTTTTATTAGTTTTTTTTTTTTTTTGGTATCCAAGTGTCCAACTGTATTGGAATCCAGAGTGTCTATGTACACACAAAATTTGTCAAAAAACTTCACACCCTGGCAGATGTTAGTGGCAGGTGAAAAAAGAGTAGTTCTAAGTTTATGTGTCACCACTTTTTCCACAACTACCTTACATTTTTTTCTTAACCCACCACTTTTTCTCCGCCACTCATAGTCTGCCGCATGCGGCACAAGTTGTGTCATTTTATGCGTTCTTAGAAATTTTTGTGAAAAAAATGATGCCAATGGTGGCTCTAGATTAGTAAAAGTTTGTCAACTCAATTGTTGTGAAAATAATTTTTTTTTTTTTTTTTTGGGTGTGTTTGTAGCATTTTCACATCGATCATATTCTTGTTACATTAATAGTAAAATTTGTAGTGGTTCTAGCATTTTCTTGAGTTTTTAGGAGATACATTATAGAGTTACTAAAATCCTTTTCATCCATTTTGAATATTTAAAAGAAAAAAAATGTTAAGAGTGATGCCAGGGTTACTAGTATACTACAAATTTTACTACATAACTTTATAACAAAGTGATGTATCATCAATTCACTTCAAAATGTGTGTGAATTGATTTGTTAATTAATGTCATTGGTGCCACTTTTAACAACATAATAAATAAATGTTTGAATTAGTTATTATGATTGATAATATCCTTAACATCATTCTTTTTGAAATGAATAGATTAGAGTTTACCATGGAATAAACATTAACTAATATTGTTTTGGTATTTATTAAAATTTTGATGATGTAACAAAATCCAATCCACCTTATTTCAAAATGAATGGATAATATGAAATATATTATCTATAGTTGAATGCTGAAGTATGTTAAAAAAAAAAAAAAAAAGGTCTTACCTAATGCATATGATGGGGTTTGTGAGAAGGTTAATATGATGGCTAGTATTGAAGTTTTGGTATTCGATGGTTTGATAGTAAATAGTTGAATTTGAAGCACATTTAGGCATATGGGAGAGGTGCTAAATATGTAATGTGTTATAAGAATTGGGGAAATTATCTGGGTTCTACAGGGTGGTATTTTAGAAAATGTTGAATGACCCTAGTTTGTGTTTTTTTTTGGCTAGCAAGTAAAAGATTGCCCACTAAGATTTTGGCTTGGCAATGAATATTTGACAGCCTAAATGTTTTGGCAACACAGTGTGGAGTCTTGTAATTATAAGACTAAGCGTAATATTGAAAATGTGTTTGTCTTGGTCATTTTTTTCTCCCGGTTTTTGGATGGAAGCAACTGAACTCTTTATGTGATGATAGTGATTAAATCCTATTGGAACAGGTTTTGGCATTCCATAGAACATTCTTTTAAGTTTAATTATGAATACATTAAAAATATAGCCAAGTTATCTTGCGAGCTTGAAGTAAAAATTTATTAGCTTCTTGCACACCCACTTCTTTAGTGAAATGGTACTTATTTCTGGTCCTATCATAATAGAATGAAATACTTGTACTGTGCATAAATACGTTATCATCTCAAAACTTTCTCAGATTTATATAAATTAAAATTTCCACCTCTTGTGAGACAACTTCCGCCCCACCAAATTGCAAGCTATACCTTTTCTTTTGTCTAAAATAAACTTTTCCTCGCATGCCCAGAGTTATACTTAAGATAGATATATTTTTCATATAACACCGATGTTAACATTGGCTTGCAGGATGATGATAGTGATTTGGAATCTGAAGTGGAAGCATTTCCCCCTGTTAGCTGTGAATCTTCAACAGAGGCTGCAGCATGTGTGAAGGTAAGTGAATAAATTGCATACTAAATGACTGATGTGTTTTCATTATTTTGATTTCCTTGGTAAATACTTTTAATGAAATAGGTTTTGCTTGATGAATTGACTATTTCTATTTTTTGCTTTACTGGATGGCCAAATAGCCCTGCCAGTTTGCTTAGAATTATGCTTTTTTTTTTTTTTTTTTTTGATAAGTAAGAAGAAAATTTATTTTAAAAACTACTTCATGAGTAGTCAAATGGAAGGGAATCACTAGATGCGAGCCCCCAAGCCTGAGATCAATCAAACATAGAACCAATAAATGAAGCAAGCAGCTGGTCTCCTGAGCTTTCCACATCCTCAGACATGCATTTATTGCGCTTCCGAGCTTCCCCAACCAATTCATCCAACCAAAAAGGAGATCTGGTTCCGTTCTTAGTAAGACCCAAGAGACCCCAAAAGATCTAAAGACAAAATGCCACAAGTGATTAGCCTTCTCACAATGAATCAATAAATGATCCACTGATATGATGAAGACAAGGAAGAGCTCAAGGAAAAAGAAGATTAAATATACAAAGATTCAAGAATTGTAGTCTAGTTTTGATGTCGGACCTTCTTAGCACCGTTGATAGGTCATTTTAGTTATTAGTATTAAGTCTTTTAGGTTGAGAAGCTGCTGGATCAGTTTTAATTAAGTTCTATTAGAATAAGGGCAATTTGGTAATTTTCATAAATCTGGCATGGGCTGTCGTTGGCCGTACCAAAGTCCCACGAGTCTTATTTAATGTTTGCGTATTATTAAGTCTTTTATTTAATTATTATTAGTATTCCTATTCATTCTAAGAATAGGTTATTTAGAGTGCAAGTCCTACTAGGAAAAGGATAACTATAGCCTCTATGTAAAGGCTCTATTATGGTCATGTAATGGAGAATATTGTGATTGATTAATAAAATTCAGCAGCTTATTTTTAAGCTTTGTTTGTGTGATGCAAACTTCTCCAAGGTGTGATGCCAAGGAACCCTAGGTGTGATGCTTAGGAAGACCTAGGTGTGATTGCCTAGTGTTTTATTTATGTTATTTTCTGTTTAACCCCTGTTTCAGCCCCAAAACAGTCATCAACATTCGTTCTTTCCTAACCTAAACTCTTAAATATCAACCCTTATTCAAGAATTCATCAAGAAACCTAGTATAGTGCTGAACTTCTTAACGGACCTGTATCAGATAATGATGGAGGACCATGGCAGCAACCATTGAAGACATATAAAATGCGTCCTAAGACTTTTAATTAGTTTTAAGTGTTAAGGGTATTTTAGTAATTTTATGTTTTCTGGAATGGGCTGTGTTATTAGTCCATTGGGTTTTATTTAAGTTTAGTTATTTAATTTGGGTTTAGTATTAGAGCCCAAGGAGTCCAAGTCCAAGTTTTGTTAGGTTTTTTAAGAAATCCTAGTTCTACTAGGATTAGGTTTAGTCTTCTATTTAAAGAGTTGTGGTGTTTTCTATTGAGGGGGAGATTAATAATATTTTCAGACTTTAGAGCTATAAGTGTGTTACGGTTTGTGTCAAGGAATCCTAGGAGTGATTCTTAGGAATTTATCTTTTATTTACTGTTCATGATTACTATTCACATCACTGTTCACTGCAACCAAAATCTTGATTTTCACCTTTGTTTCATTCCTAAAGCCCTATTAAACCCTGTTCCCCTTGTCCTACGTCAGATAAGCTTACAATTATGCTTTGCTGACAAGAAGATCTAGAATCCAATCTAGACATGTGTAAGAGTATACAAGTAATTAGAAAGCTTTGACTTCATGAATTTATTACTGTTTAGAATCACTTAGAAGATTGATGATTGAAATACAAAGAGGCTGTCCCATGATATATGTTCTGGCTCAAGTAGAATTCCATAAACTGCCAGCAACTTGCTGATTCTGAACTGTACATATTCCATAGAGGAAGTTTTAAAATTGGTTTTAGCATAGAGAATAAAAATTGTGGCTAAAGACTTGGGTATGTGACATCAATTAGGGCGAAGAAGCATGTTTTTTTTTTTTTTGATAGGTAAGAAAAAGTGTATTCAAAAAACTGTGAGATGCAAAAAAACACCAGCATAATAAAAGTACAAAACGATAAAACAGCAAAAACATAAAAAGCATTAATTACAGAGAAGAAGAGAGCTAAGGAAAAAAGGAATAGAGTCACTAGATGTGAGTCCCCAATCCCTAGCCCAATCAAAAAGGGAACCAAAAAAGAGAGCAAGCAGTTGGGTCTTCAGATCTATCCAAATCCTCAAATGTCCGCCGATTGCATTCCCTCCAAATACACCACATCAAACACAGCGGAACTAGATTCCAAATGTAAGATGATTGCTTCCCCAACCAATTCCACCAACTAAATAAACAATCTTGCACCGTACGTGAGGGAACCCATGAAATCCCAAAAATCCTAAAGACATCCATTGTCTCACCACAGCAACGACACATAATGCACCAGTCAACGAAGAAGCAACACCACAGCGAAGAAGCATGTGCTGTCCCTCCCCCTGACCAATTCACTCCGAAATTCCAGTGTGTACAATTTACCATTTGTAGATAGTAATACATCTTGACCTTGTTCTTCTATAAATGGGTGGGACAGCAAAGGTTTTGCATCAAAATGGTTTGATTAGATATTCATGACATTTTGACATTTTTTTTTTCTCAAAAAAAATGATATTTTGATTGTTTGCATTTTATTGATTCTGGTTTTATCCCAGTTGTATATGCGTTCAGCTTTTATCCATTTTGATTAACTTCTGGAGTATTCATGCCATCAAATATCTGTTCAATTGTTTAGATTCTTATTTTCGCTGGCAGGTCATGTTTTCACATCTGATAGGGGTTTGATATGTCTGAACAATGATGGTGCTTGAATTATTTGTTGATTTAACTGATTTATAGATCTTCATTTTCTCCTGCTTATTTTATGGGAATGGTTCCTTTGTTCAGGTACTAATTGCTTCTGGATTACCAAGTGACACTAGTATCCCAACCAGCTCAATAGTTGAGGCTCCATTAACCATAAATATACCTAGTGGCTCTTCATCAAGAGCTTCTCCTTCTGAAAATTCAGAAGCCACTAGTTCAATGCAAGGGATGAACATTACTGTTCCTGTGTCTGTTCAGAGACAGTCCCTTCCTTCAGCTGCTGCACCTCATGAATTATTGGATGCAAATGGATCAGCAAATGGCAGCATGCCTCTTCGAAGGAAAAGAAAACCATGGTCAGAGGATGAGGATCTGGAACTGATTGCTGCTGTGCAGAAATGTGGTGAAGGAAATTGGGCAAATATTTTAAGGGGAGACTTCAAGGGTGATAGGACTGCTACACAGCTATCTCAGGTTATTTTCTTTCTGTCAACCAACACATTAAACTTTACTTGGTTGTTTCATTAGTAAGCATTTGATTAATAGTTAATAGAAACTTTCTAGGTTAAAGCCGTTTCCTTATGGATAATTATAATTTAAAAAAAAAAAAAAAAAGTGTTTAGAGTCACTGGATCCCATCTGTGATTGATCAAGAAATTCAGCTTCATAGTCTAGCTGAACCACTTCGGCTTTGGGATGGATGATAGCTGACTCATCTCTAAGAAATCACTCAGATGTACCATCTATTAGACAGACTAATTAAGCATTCTACTGCAGTGAGATGCATTTACAGTGGTTCTTGCTTCTGTAAATATCATTTTCTAGTAATCTACATGAACTGCGAATCACTTGATTTTACAATTTAGGGCCCTAAACCTTTTTAACATCTTGAAAAGTCTTTTTTTAAGTTCACATGGTGCTGTTTAATTTTTGCCTTATTAAAGTAACATACTTCCTCTATATGAATTATGGTCTCCTATTCTGCATCTCACTTCATATATGTTCCATAATGGAAATAAAAGAAGTAAACTGAGACAGTAGTTTGTATGCAGAATGAACTAAAATAAATCATTTTGAAATTAAGGGCGTATTTTGGATGACTTACAAATTTTTTTTTTTTTTTCTTTTTCTGAACATGTGATACAATGTAGGTCATGCCTGTGAAAAACTGAAAATTTAACCTCAATCAATTCTTAGAGCTGTTTTGCCCTTCCTTTTCTTTTTGCATGGTTTTTCTTTTCTTCCTAATATTGATTGTTATGGGCTTTTCTTACATATGCAGAGGTGGGCCATTATTAGGAAGCGACGTGGCATCTTGAATGTGGGAACCAATCCCTCTGGCTCTCAACTTTCTGAGGAACGGCGGGCAGCTCATCATGCAATCTCCCTAGCCCTCATGCCTGTTAAAAGCCTAACAGCAGCTCGCCCTGGTAATCTCTTCTCCATTTTGATCTATTTGACTTTATTGAAATACCTGGCAAACAATTTAGCAAATTCTATTACTGCTTGATTAATCAGTCTGTTCCACTCTTATTGGATGTATTTGCAAGATGAAGAGATGTTGCATTCACAGTTTATTATGAATCTCAACTACTTGGTGGGTGAATCACCTCTTTCATGGGGGACATGCTTGTTTGATAACCTCCATAAGCTGCTTATTTGTTTATCCCTGAAGTTGTGGTGGAAGGTCAACCAAAGCTGATGCTATTTTCTCATCATAGCGTTCTATGTGTAGTTCAGGCCAATGTTTTGAATCTTCTTTGTTGCTAGCCTGCTGGGTCAAATGCTTAGTAGTGTTTGATCATGTGGAGATCTTATATACTATATATATATATATATATGGAGAAAATTGAATCGTATGAAATTTTTTAGTGATCAATTTCTTGATTTATTCCAATCCCATGATTTTCTCCAATAATCCAATGCTTTGTTTGGTCTTTACTAATACGGAAAGTATATACTTTCCTACAGAATTATTAAATTTTCCTGTAAGACAGATCGGATATAATTTTGACAAGGCAAAATGAATTTCCCTGAGAAGATAAGATAAATGATGTGTGTTTCTTAAGGCTTTAAACTTCTATACTTTAGCTGAAAGCAATTTACAAAGTTGTCTTAAATTTGTATGAATGGTTATCTTCTGTTACATGATTGATTGCGTACTATTTTTTGGTTTATGATGTTTCTAATGCAATTAGTTTTTGGTACTTGCCTTTTCTAAATATGGACGATCCTTTGAATTTGGATCAGCTGGCACAAATACAACCAGTAACTCTGTTCTTCCAACTACAACTGCTGAAGCTGTTAAGATTGGCAGCAGCTCACTGCAAGCCAAAGGCCAGTCTCAACAGGGCCCTGTCCCTAAAAAATCATCTCCCGTGGGATCATTGGGTTCCACAGAAAAATCTCGAGTATCTGCAAAAAAGCCTTTAACAAAGCCTGGTATTTGTTCAGATTCTGCATTAAGAGAAACTGCAGTTGCTGCTGGTGCACGAATTGCTTCTCCATCAGATGTTGCATCATTTATCAAGGCTACACAGGCGAAGAATGCTGTCCATATCAAACCCACCGGTGTTTCTTCAACAAAATTGCCCATGCCTCGTGGTGTGTCAACTCAAATAGAAACTCAAACCAATGTACGTTATGTTGGCACTGGCCTTGAAGCTGCATCATCTTCCTCCCATCCTGCTGTCACAGTCATACCTACTGCTTCGCATTCTGGTTCAGTAAAGGCTGTCTCACCAACCATTCAGCATAGTCCATCCACCTTTGCCACATCATTGAAGATGTCATCTGAACAGACTAACATTGTTAGCTCTACTCTGCCCTCTGAAGTTCTGCCAAAACAGGAGGTTAAGACTGCAGAAGAGATCAAAGCTTCTGCATCAGGCAATGCACCCAAAGAGCAAGTCCAAGAAGATAAAGCACCGTCATCAGACGCTGAAACAGTGTCTAAAATACAAATGACTGATGTTAAGAATCCTAATAGTTCTTTGAACATGAAGACAGATGATAGTGCTGAAGGAACTGTTGTTGATGACCAGGCTGAAACTAGACAAAATGCAAATGAAAACCAGATGATGAGTTCACCAGTTAGAGGTGACAATCAATCTGCCCCTGAGGTGAACTCTGAGAATCAAAGTGCAAATGAGAAACGGGCAAATTTGCCAAGCATGATAGAAGATGAATGTGGTGAAAAGCAGGAGGTTCTAATTAAAATTGAGGCTGGCAATGAGATTGAAGGGGAGAAGGTTAAGTAGCTTGTGCAAATTACTCTTAACAGGCTTTTGTAGGGTTCTATTTTGAATTGTTTTGGGAAAATCGTATTAGTGTAAATCTAAATGTCAAAGAATATGGAAATTAAATGATAAGATGAGCATCTTTGTAATATTATGCTAAAATGTGTTATTATGATAGTTTCCCTATATATATATATATATACATATATATATATATATATATATATATAGAGAGAGAGAGAGAGAGAGAGAGAGAGAGAGAGAGAAGGGTGTTATTAATGTCTTGAAGAAAAGAAAAGAAAAGAAAAGAAAAGAAAAAGTAAAAGAAAAAGAGCAGAAATTGTCCACATATGGTATGAAAGTAGCTAATTAAAATGTATTTCAAATCTAAATCCAAATGTTGTCATCCAAACACAACCTTAGATAAAACCTGAAATTTAGACAGTTAAAACAACCTTCATCCTGGACAAATGAGAGCAGGGTGCCATCAAGCCAGAAGGCAGTTGACCATCTGTTTCTTCTTTGCTACATCGCTAGGGAACTATGGTGTCTCTTTCCTCCCTGTTAGGCGTCAAGTGGGTTGCACTTCAAGGTTGTGAAGGTGTTAATATCCAAGGACAGCTATTTTATAGGCACTAGAGCAATGCAATTATTTTATTTCATTTTTTTAATGCCTGAATGTGGTGTATGCAGAAATAAAGAAAGATATACTTAACCTACGATTATATTGAATTCTGATTCTTTGGTGCCATAAATATTATACATTCCCCGAGTGGGATTAAACTTGCCATCTCATCTTTAAAATATCTATTTTTGTGAATTGAGACTTATGATGGTTTGCCTTTTCTTTTTGGGATTTTTAGATAGATGAATATTTTTTGTCTTCATCTTTAAATGATTTACATGCTACTAGAGTATCTCAAAGAAAAAAAAAATTCTACTATAGTGACACATTTTCTAACCTTTACTTAATAACCAAAAATAAAATTATATAAAAGAAAAATAAAATCTCTGGTGCCCTACATTTATGCACAGTAGTAAAGTCCACTGCATGGATGGTTCAAATATGTGCAATTGATTCTCACCTTAAAGATTCTATGTTTATGAAGACCCCCTTTAGTAGATAGATTAGGATTACAATGAAGTTAACCTGTTATTTGGCATTTACTGTTAGAACACCTGTGTAAGTAGATAGATTAGGGCATGTTTGAACACCTGTGCATATTCATTTATGTCAATTATATGACCCTCCAATTGAGTCCAGCTCTCTTTTGCATAATTCTTGAAACTGAGGCACTTTAGTTGGATGTTCAGGATTTTTATTCTGAGATTTCAAGTAATTAAGAAATATAATTGCAGAAGATCCCAGCTTTGATTTATCCTCTTTGGATGACCATGTACTTGATCTTGGTTCCTATTAACAACTCTTGGCCACAGTATTACGATACTTTTGTGTGTGCGTGCGTGTGTACATACAATGAGTTGTGGAGAAGGTTTTGAATCCAATTTCTTCCCGTAGAAAGATCAAGTAATGCCATTAATATAAAGGGTTTTGGCCAGTATTAGCAGACTTGAATTTGCTAAATGCATGTTTACAGCTTTCTTGTACGAATATATATGTGTGTGGAAATCCGTGGGAAGATAAATGCATGACCATACAGAAATAAAGACATGAAAAGTTTTTTGTTTCACTGAAATGAAATACGAGAAATGAATATTGAAATAAAGGGGGATGATCCCTATTAAATCATATATTTATACAACAAACACAATGTAAGGCAACAATAACCTCTCTTCAATTTCTAACTGCAAAGGCTATCTAAGACAATCACAATGAAGAGAAAAGATTCCAGACAATGATTCTTTCTTTTTGAGAAAGTTCCAGACAATGATTCTTGATACACTAAAAAGTGAATAAAACAAAGCAAAGTAGAGAAAGGCTAATCTACTTTGTAATTAAGAAATATAATTGCAGAAGATCCCAGCTTTGATTTATCCTCTTTGGATGACCATGTACTTGATCTTGGTTCCTATTAACAACTCTTGGCCACAGTATTACCATACTTTTGTGTGTGCGCGTGTGTGTACATACAATGAGTTGTGGAGAAGGTTTTGAATCCAATTTCTTCCCGTAGAAAGAACCAAGTAATGCCATTAATTTAGGAGGGTTTTGGCCAGTATTAGCAGACTTGAATCTGCCAAATGCATATTTACAGCTTTCTTGTATGAATATATATGTGTGTGGAAATCCATGGGAAGATAAATGCATTACCATACAGAAATAAAGAAATTAAAAGTTTTTTGTTTCACTGAAATGAAATACGAGAAATGAAGATTGAAATAAAGGGGGATGATCCCCATTAAATCATCTATTATACAACAAACACAATGTAAGGCAACAATAACCTCTCTTCAATTTCTATCTGCAAAGGTTATCTAAGACAATCAGAATGAAGAGAAACGATTCCAGACAATGATTCTTGATACACTAAAAAGTGAATAAAACAAAGAAAAGTAGAGAAAGGCTAATCTACTTTGTAAGTCCAGCTGCCATATCACTGTATTGTTTCTGTAATGCTGGAGTCACACATGAGAAGATTGATGGCTTTTGCTTCTTTGACTTAACCCCAAATAAGAAAGACCTTAAGGGAATTCGAGCCCGATTTGTTAAGTACTTCTTTAACCCAAGTTCCTCATCCAGTTGTGTCAGCATCTTCTCAACATCAACCTTCAGTGATTTCACACGATTGAGCCCTGCATGAAGTTCCTCAAAAATCTTATTGTTCTCCTGTTTCATGTTGAGGATCTCACCTTGAAACTTTGCAGCCTGATATTTACAAAGATTTGTCTTATCTGCTTTGGAATCTGTATTGGATATTGTTGATATCTCAGCTTGAATGATGCATAAGGATGAGAATCTATTCTGTAGGTCATCTTTCAGTACTGCATTATGTTCTAACCATAATGATAGTTCAGTTTGTATCTCTCTCAGGTGTCTGTATATTGGTCTGGCATCTGATTGTAAAGAATGTCTTCTACCACTTCCTTCATGCTGTTTATTTTTTAGTTTCTGGTACTCTTCACGCAAATCTTGGATTGAAGATTGGAACTTTTGTAACTGCTGAACTGAAGAGCTAATCCTCAACCAGAATTCCAGGTTTTCCTCCAACAGATCATCAATGTCTGAACGAATTTTTTCTTCAATAGCTAAAGTAGCATTTTGTTTCGTTATATGATTTAGCCTCCTCATCTTATTTTTGTCATTCTCTAGTAATAATTTCAAGTGTCCATGTGATTTTTCATTTGTTTCTGTGGAATTAGGATATATTTCACCAAAGAAATCAGCAAGTAAATGTTGGTCCGAATGGGGGCCCCGAGATGTTTGAGGCATGTCCTGTTGTACGTATTTATTTTCTGGTGTAGTGTAAGGTCCTACTGTTAGGCGGCCTAATTTCTGTTGTAAAGATTGGATCACCTCATCTTTCGAGGTAATAGCACTCTTCATTTCTCTTACCTGCATTGCCAGTTCAAAGATGCTATCCCGGTTTTTCTGCTCCACTTCATTGAGCGTGTTCCTTACTGACTTATAATTAGTAAGAACTGTAGTTAACTCCTCTAGCAGAATCTTTTCTCTGTCCTCTAACCCCTTTACAAAAAGTGAATTCCAGATTGGTTGATCTTCTTCCTCCTTGGCCTCTGAATCATGTGGCTTAACGTCAAGATTCCCATCTACCGTCTCAGGTAAATCTTGCTTCTCATCTCTTTCCTGCTGTATTGGTTCCTGAGTTTTTCCTTTTTCAGGCATCAAACTGAGGTCATTGCTTGACTTAGGCTGGTTTTCTCTTTCAACTTCAATAGAATTATTGAGTGCTAGAGTGTCATCATCATTCTTCTCTACCTTTTCTGCCATCACATCCTTTGAGATTATTGATTCATAAGGAGCCATCATATCACTTTCTTGAGTTTTTTCTTTTTCAGGCATCAAACTGAGGTCATTGCTTGAGTTAGGCTGGTTTTCTCCTTCAACTTCACCGGAATTATTGAGTGCTAGAGTGTCATCATCATTCTTCTCTACCTTTTCTGCCATCACATCCTTTGAGATAATTGATTCATAAGGAGCCATCTTATCACTTTCTTGAGTTTTTTCTTTTTCAGGCATCAAACTGAGGTCATTGCTTGAGTTTGGCTGGTTTTCTCCTTCAACTCCAATGGAATTATTGAGTGCTAGAGTGTCATCATCATTCTTCTCTACCTTTTCTGCCATCACATCCTTTGAGATAATTGATTCATAAGGAGCCATCTTATCACTTTCTTGAGTTTTTTCTTTTTCAGGCATCAAACTGAGGTCATTGCTTGAGTTTGGCTGGTTTTCTCCTTCAACTCCAATGGAATTATTGAGTGCTAGAGTGTCATCATCATTCTTCTCTACCTTTTCTGCCATCACATCCTTTGAGATAATTGATTCATAAGGAGCCATCTCATCAGTTTCTAGAGTTTTTTCTTTTTCAGGCATCAAACTGAGGTCATTGCTTGAGTTAGGCTGGTTTTCTCCTTCAACTTCAACGGAATTATTGAGTGCTAGAGTGTCATCATCATTCTTCTCTGCCTTTTCTGCCATCACATCCTTTGAGATAGTTGATCCATAAGGAGCCATCTTATCACTTTCTTCATCCAAGTTCTCTTCTGCTTTGGCATCAGGAACAGCTCTGACTTCCTCAACCTCCTCATCCTGCTTCACACTCGGAAAGTTCCCAGAAAGATGAGCCAGGTTACAACTTGCTTCTGTGGAATGTGTTTGGAGGTTATTATTTTGGTCTGTCAAACATTGGATCTGATTTTTCATTCTCAGCACCTCCTCCTCTAACTCTTTTATCCTGTTACTCATTATGTCCGAACTTTGCATCAGAGTCTTCTTGGCCTCTTCCAAGCTTCTAATGTGTGCATGAAGTTCATCTGTTTCTGACCTTAGTCTATTCACCAAAACAACCTGAGAAGAGACAGAAGTTTCAAGAGCAACAACATGAGTTACAAGTTGATCAATATTCTCTGCCAGTTCCATCACAGTGAGAGAGGTTTTTGAATTCACATCAGCTAGTTTCACAATCTTATCATGTTTCGCTTGTTCTAAGTCCTTCAATTCCGGTCTCATGCTCTCCTGCCAATTTGTTTGTTTTGAAAGAATGTCATGTCTCTCTTGTTCCTCATCAATTATCTCTTGGTCTAAGTCCTTCAATTCAGGTCTCATGCTCTCCTGCCAATTCCTTTGTTTCGAAAGAATTTCACCTTTAAGGGTCCCAAACTTCTCATGGGCTTTCTTAATCCTTTGGTGCTCTGCGTTTGCATCCTCCACTGATTTCTCATGTTTCTCTTGCAACATAACTAAAGTCTGTTGGCATGATTTCAGAGCGCTGGTAGCCATCAAACTTCGCGCATCATCATCTTCAATAACATTGTTTATGCCAAACTCATCTTGTAAGCTGCAAACTCTTTTATGAGTTTCAGTGATTTGGTTTTCAATTTCCCAGTACTTTTCATATCCACGTTCATACAACCTTTGTGCAAATTCCATTTCAGTTTGTAGTGCCAAAATTTCTTTCTGAAGCATATCAATCTCTTTTAATGCCTCAGCTTTGCTCAGTCCTGAAGGTTGAATAACAGCAGCTTTAGCAGAACTAGAGGTCCTCTTGGGTGGACCTTTCCTTGAGGTCGACATAGATAGGCTCCTGAAATCTTTAGATGGAAGCTTGGGGACTTTTGGGATACTTGAATTAGGGACAGCCTCATCAACCATGTCCAATTTTTTTGGATCATTAAAAGAAGTGGATGTTCCAGGGAGATTTTCTTCTTCTTCTTCTTCTTCTTCTACATCATCACCTATTGCATACTCAACCCGCTCAGGAAAAACTGTGGCAATGGTGTGGTTGGCACTTTGTAGCTCTGTTGATAGGCGATCATATCTCTCTGCCAAAGCCCGGTATGCCCGAAATGATTCTTCCACGAAGTATACAAGTTCCGGCCTCTTCCTGTAGTACATTTCTGCCCTCTGTGCAAAGGAGTCCCCTTCCTGGTCAATGATTTTGAGAGTGTTTTTCACCCTCTCCTCCATATCTGTTAATTTGAAAATGCATGTCAATAGCTAGTGGTTACAATAGTCTCAAAATATAAATGCATAACCGTTCTTAATAAAGTAAAATCTACATTACATAACCTGGAAATTCAAAGACAAATTTGAAAGCAATGAAACCATTCAACAATCTTTCTTACAAAATCAAAAATAAGTTTAGAAGAAATGTTTATATCCCTTTGAATGATAATGGTACCGCCGTACGTACCTGAAGGAATTGCAGATTGCAGTTGACATAATAGACAACTATATTATTATATTTTTCATGCCAATTTCAGGTTATATTTGATCTTAAATTATTATGTCATGGTGATCCTTTGAGTTACAATGTTCTAGGTGTAGGCTTTCAGAAAATGGATCAATGAAATCTAAATATATGGATACCAGTGAAGAACAAATGAACGTAATTCCATGCAAGGGAATAGATGAACATTTATGTAAAATTATTCAATGCAAACAGTCTATAACACGTTCCTCTTATGTAAAGAGGAATCCCACGTTTATGTATGTGAGAGGAAGGTATAATTTACGCCTGTAGTCAACCATTTTCTAACACGGTTAAAAAGATAAGTTGAGAAAATTAAAATAGACTCGAAGTGCAAAGGCAGAACCAAATAAGAGTCAAACCAAACCAACGTAAAAGTGAAATGTTCTACATTGAAATAATGTGTTAATATAAGAACTAAGAAATACCCCACCATAAAAAAAAAAAATAAATAAAAAAAAAAAATAAAAATAAAAAAGAACTGAGAAACCCCCAGATTGTTATTAATTAATAAAAACCAAAAATGCATTGTATATATACCTCGGAGGTTTTGGTCCAGCCATTTTGACTGCTTTGTCCTGATGTGGCTAGCCCACCACCATGAATATGCATTGCTTGCTGCTCTCTGCAACATTCTCTCTTCTTTTTCTTATTCAGAGAAAATCCAAAGACAAGCAACCCATCAAAGAAAAAACTTTGATGGTGAGGTGAAGGTGAAGGTGAAAGGAAGGAAGGGATGGCAAAAGAGAAAAGCAGCTAGGTGCAATGCCTGATTATGGAACCAGGCATGGAGAGGAGGATACTTCGCCACAGGTATAGGTGATAGATCAAATGAAATTGAAAGCTAATTTTGGAGGCCTTTAAAGTTCAATGCATAAAAGTTCACTAATAGGCTAAGTCCACAATATTTTTATAACAAATCTTAGGTGGCGGTTGTTATTAATTCTAATCT
Source organism: Quercus variabilis (assembly GCA_030445155.1). NCBI lineage: Eukaryota > Viridiplantae > Streptophyta > Magnoliopsida > Fagales > Fagaceae > Quercus > Quercus variabilis. Next base: position 19,639,423 of record CP129453.1, on the reverse strand, counting down.
GAATCTACATTTGAAAATAACAACTTGGCACATAGTAGTTTTAGTTTTTTATTTATTTTTATTTTTTTGATTGAATGGCACATAGAATTTGTTGTGTTAGTATTGTGAAAATGTTGTGAACATAACAATTAACATAATAATAATTTTTTTTTAAATATGTTATTTGATAATTATAGTGATTATTAATAGGCATTTGTTAGGGGAGTACTCCTTTTAATAAGGATGAATGATTTTTTTTTTCTTTTATTTAAAGAAAACATGATGTGCCAAAATGGTAATTGAGAGTTTAAATATAGGATGGAACTTAAATTTAATTAAAATAATTATTAAAATAATAATTTGTAAAATTGTGAAATTTTAAAAGCTTTTATTATAGGTCAACTAAAAATAAAATTGCTTCAATCTTATTTATATTATAGATTATAGATGTCTCTGTTTGGTTTTCTTTTTTTTTGGGATCGATTACAACTTTTTTGACCATCTATTAAGTTGCAACACATCATTTTTAACATAGTCCTGATATTGTTGGTTGCCCCATGAACTGGAATTGTTGCTAGCAAAGAATGAAATATTGCTGCTATGGTTAGAAATACTCCTAGTGTATTACAACTGGAATATCTTGTCTATAACAACATGCGCCTTAGGATTGGAATGCGTGACCTGGTGGATTGTGCCAATATTGTGAGAGTCTACATTGTTGTGAGTTGTGTTTCCTTCTAAATTTAGTGTGTTGTATTAGTTTTCTTCTGTTGGAAGATTGTTTGCTGAAAATTAATAAAAATAAATTCTATCTTTAAAATTTGCATTTTAAAAATATTGTAAAAAGTTAATTCAAACTTACCTTTAAAAGCCCACCTTACCATCACCAAGTAGCCTTGTTAAAATGAGAGCCCAACAACCACTTGCATATCACTTTGGGCTCGTAGAGATGGCCTAGTCTTAACAAAAGGTATTAACTTTTGAGTCCAAAAAAATGGACCCAAAACAACCTTGTTAATGTAGGTATTGTATTTGACCTTTTTTAAGGACTATCTTGCAACATGTGCAACGCACGAGATTTGTTAAATGTTACATTAATATTATTTTTTAGAATTGAAAAAAAAAAAATGAAGTGCAGTTGAATTGAAGTAGTTTAATCAGTCTTTTTTTGGTAAAAAGATTTGATTCATGTTTTGAATTTTTAGGGACTATTTCTTATTCTATTAGCAATTGTAACGTATTATGATTTAAAATTGAATAGAATTTAGTATTTTATTAGAGACCTTTGTCACTTGAAAGAGGTAAGAGATGGAGAAATATTAGGTGTTTGTGTTTGATGGGAAGATGGACAACCTATGTAGATAAGCAGAGAGGAAGGTGAAAAAAAAAATCTCTTTAGAGACCAACAGTATGAGACGGGGAGAGAATTTGGAAGTTTATAGGAATTGTGGATTAGAACTATGGATAATCTCTTCGGATTTTGAACCCAATAACTCACTTGACTTTAAAAATAAAAAATTAGATGGACATGTGATGCAAAATTGAGAATCTAAATAGATTTTCTTTCAATTTTGGCTTCAATTATATATATATAGTGTTACCATTGCATACCCTTTACGTGATAGTCACTTTACAAATGAAAATTCTTGTAGAGTGGGATCAATGGCTGCGGATTTGTATTCTTCTTGCAGACCCTTATTAAACTGTGACGTTCATATTATTGCATTATAATTGGAAAGAAGAACCAACGATCAAGTGGCTGATTCATTTAACCAAGGAAGCTAGTTGGAAAAACATGTATTTGCCAGCTTTAATTCACACCCTTTTATGTCTTTGTTTTAATACTAAGCTTAGACTACCTTTTGCTCAGTCTCTATGGACATGACTTCTTGTGTTTCCATTCATTGCATTTACTTTCACGCAGAAACAAAATTGAAATAAACATTTTGTTTTGTGATGTAACCCCATGACGCCCGACTTTATTGACTGAATCAAGATCGTGCACCTTCACTTTTCACCATCAAAGAATTTTGAACACCCTGGACTTGTATCTCAAGCCAAAAACATTTATATTGCTAAGCTTGTAGATTGGTGCAAAAAAGCGACTTCAAGAGCTTATTATTGCTGACTGATTCACTGGTTGCTTTAAGAATATCATGTTGGCCGACAATTTTATAACCCAAGTGGTGTATGCTTTGGATAGTCATGGGTCCCAATGAGGTGAGCTTGCGAGTGTATGTGGCATTGGGTCTTAACTCGAGAGTGGAAAGGGTGTTATTATGTTCGTGCTTAGGTAGGGAAACCACACCGGTCACCTATCCTAACTTTTTTTTTACCCAAAAAGAAAAAAGAAAAAAGAGTCCCAATGAGGTGAGCTTTTGAGCTGAGTATGTGATATGTATATAAGTAAAGAGTGTCAATTTTACAGAGTATCCGACGATCCGTAGCATAACTCTATTATGTATGCTTTCCATTTGTTAAAAAGTAATAGAAGATCGATTGTGTCTTTTTCACCTAGCACAATCATATGAAATGTATACTCAATATTGTTACTTTCCCAAGGCCATGATAAAATATGATCGGCGGAGCATGTTTAGGAAAGCTGTTGAGTCTAAATGATTTGACATGAATGATTAAGAAAGATTGCTTTTGATACACATCTCTGTTTTGTGACTCATAAAACGGGAGGTTCTTGTCAATTATATGTATATGTATTAGTCAGATAGATATTGACTGGAACTCACTAGTGCACAAGTGTGTTTGATATTGATAAAGAAAATTTGGAATTTTTTATTAACTTCCCTGTTTCATTCTTCTGGTATACAAGTCCTTCAACTGTTCCCAAATTGCATTCTCTTCCACACCATTTTCACTTTTCAATTGAGGAATTAACAGAATTTTTATGATAGTGGCGGTGGTTAAAATCCTTCCATCCCAAATATTTAAATTATGCAGACCTTCTGCTTATGCCTAGTGATATTAAATTTGATATACATATCCACACAACACACAAGAAAGTATCTCTTGCGATAGGTATGCCAAATCACCCATGTAACAATGCAATGAGTGAATTCCATGTGATTTAGCATGCACGGGCATGCACACTCTTACACAGGTATACCAAATCACCTAATGTAACAATCCAATGAGCGAATTCTATGTGATTCAGACTGCATGCGTGCACGAGAGAGAGAGAGAGAGAGAGAGAGAGAGAGAGGTCATCTTAGTATTTCACATAATATTTACAATTCTCTTATTATTTACATTAGAATCAAACATAATACTGTTTCCCATATGCACAGACATTTATACATCAAAGAATTGCAGCACACACCCGTACAACTCTTTCACTTTAGCCCAATTTTTGGCTTCACATTCTTAAAAATTTTCTAGTTAACTCACCTTGTTTTTTTTTTTTTCCTTCTCTCTTTTTCTACTTTTTATGGCTAAACACTCATTACAATTATATCACAGAGATTATATATACACCCTCAAATCTTAATAGCAGCAGGTCATTCCTTCCAGTCAACCCAGATAGAAATAGTCAGAAAGTAAGCCCCCTCCCAACACTGGGAAAACCATCCATCCCTCATCCTTCACCACTGCTATTCGTCGGAGTCAATCCTTTCTAGTAGAAACTTCAAACTACATATTCTCTTTTTCCTTTTTTTTTTTTTTTCTAACTTTTTTTTTTCTTTTTAATTTTTGTTTCTTCTACTATATACAAAATGTAGAATTGTTTACAAAAGCAGTGTGAGAAGTACCAAATGTAATCACCAGCAAGTCCTAGATGTCAGCTGCTTCGAAGAGAAGAGAGCCACTGTTCCATGTATTTCTCACTTTCTGCACAGTGAAGCAAAATACAGAGAAGAAATGAGTAAGACAATCAACTCATGTAAATAATGCAGTTAAACAATAATCAATTGGATGCATGAAAATTTCAAATGCACAGGCCGAATGCCATGGAAGGAAAGGGAAAGGGGACTTGGGATTCACAAAGTTGAAGAACATTCGATCAATGGAATGCCCCTTCCCTAACTATGTTGGCCTTGAAATCTCATACTAGACATAATCTGATTGTTGATTACCCCATCAATTATATCATGCTAAAATTGACACAATCCTCTTTGTGCAGGTCCTGGCAGCCCCAGGTCCCAACTTCACTTCTCCCATGCTTCAAATTGATAACTATATCCTCTACTGGCAGACTTTACCAATACAGAAAATGTATCAGCAGCTATCAATCATATTAGTTTGACAGCTTGGTTGGTCGCCTGTATCTTTATATGTTAAGCAATGTAATGCTAAAAGTGATAATTTTTGAAGGTCTTTCTTTTCTTTTATACACAACACACAGTGAATTTTGAACCCATAACCTCACCCTCACCCTCCACCCTGTTCTTAATGAAGGAGGAAGTACCATTAAGCTAGAGCTCATTAGCAAGTGTTTGATGCAATTTACAAACCCAATATCAGAACTTAGTTATATGCAACAACTCTATGGCCTACAATGTCCACACATCTCATCAAGTCCATGTTTCTACACGTTTTAGCTAACTCAAGGTTATTGCATCAGGGCTTTGACAGATGTTGCTTCCTATATGACCTTCTCCCACTTTCAATTTGTTAAGACCCAGAAATTGCAAGTTTTTATTTATTTACATTGAATGTCAGAAAAATTAACAGGCTCAATTGAGCCATCTAATTCTCTGTATGACTACCAAATAATACAAAATTAAAATTTTTCCTTTGCATCACATGAAAGTACAAACCCAAATAACCATGGCTGCTGCATTTAACTAACAAATTATTTCTGTAGATGAAACATTACCCTTTTCTGATTCTGATATGATCCTAAACTATTAGCAATACTAAAGGACGTGACCCTACACGATTGCCAGATTGATAGCATAAAAGTTATGATTTGTATTCAACACGAAAGCAAAATCCCTTAATATAATGATCAAAAGGTAATTTAGTCAATTATATTTCATGTATCAAAAACACTAAAAACTGTCTGGGCCCCAGGAATAGAACTCATGTAAGGAGGGAGTGGGGAAGGGGAAGGAGGGAACATGAAGAAGAAGAAGCTCTCACCATCTATATAACTATCTGGGATGTTGCCAACAGTGCTCAAGATATTGTTCTTCGAGTTCTCCACCATATCATGATAGCCATGACCATAGCATTGAACCAGCACGGCAAAACTGTCATCAGCATCATCATCATCACTCTGAAACCCGGGTCCATGAGGCTCTAACCATCCAATTGACCAATCTGAATCATCAGACTCTGAACCCGAAATACATTCCCCATCAGATGGTACAATAACAACATCATATTCCCTATCAATTTTCCGCTCTTCCCGACTATGCCGTTTGCGCTTCACCCTTCTTGATGAGAAGGACATTTGGGTCCCTTTAACCAAAGGGAGTTTCAGAGCATCAGATTCCCACATACTCGTATCAGATGAAGGATTCATCGAAGACCCATTGGAGATTCTAGGCTCTTTTTGTTTCCCACTCCACAACCACCAAGAGAGATTGGTAAAAGCCACAGCCATAGAATTGACTTAAAAATTCCTAAGCTCTTGGCACCAACTATTCAGTGTAAAATCCAACCAGTTTCTTTATCTTGTGATCCTATTCTTTAAAGCCCAAACTGGTAATAGTATCTGCCTTGAAGCAATAATCTACATTGAGAACAATTTATCAATGACAATGAACATACATGAACAACAAAAGGAAGTCATATATTCAAGCTCAATTCAAGCATTACTGATAAGAAATACATATATAAACCGAAAAATAAAATAAAAAACAAAAAAAACACTCACTTTCATGAACCATAAGCAGCAAAAGCTATAGCTTTAAATGAAAATTATATAAGTTTGGTTAGTTTGCTTGCAGAGAAATCTTAGGAAGTGCCTTTTCTATCAATTAACAACAAAAAATGTTCAAAAGCTCCACTATTTCCCTTTTCCTTTTCCTTTTCTTTCCTTCTCATTTTTTTGGCAACCAAATATGCAGGGTGTTTAAAGAAGAAGAAAAAAAACGCAACACAGAGTTACATAACCTCCACTGTAACATACATTGGATAGAGACACACACACACGCAGAGATTCCTGAATTAGATAGTCAAAAACCCATCTTTCCTAAAGAAGAAAACACGTATTTACCAAATTTAGCGCTCTAAAATAATGCAATAAACGAGACATTTAACAATAACAAAAAATAAAAATAAAAACCTCAGAGCCAAACTTAATTAAAGGACTCATTCACACAGCCAAATCTTAACAATTTTTTTAAAAAAATACAAACTTTCCCGTTTGCTAAATCATCAAAACAATCAAACCCCATGTTTTAGTTTTGGACTTTCTGATCAATCAAGCGCAGAAATGAACGCAAAAATATGATATCGAACAAAACAAATTAAAAATAGAAGTACTTGAATAAAACAAAGAAGAGAAAAAAAACAATCCAGCTTCTCTATAAATTCTTGGATTCTTCAAATCCTATGAAATGAGAAAAACAGCCAAAACTACCTTTTGAAAACCAACAATCCCAACAAACAAAAGAAGAAAAAAAAAGCACTAAAATTCTTGCCGTGTCCCTCAGACTTCGAATATTTGAAGAAGATTCAATGTTCCCAGATAAAGAAATAAAAAGATAGTTTTTTATCCATGTACCTTGAAGCCAGATTTACATTAAAGCAATGGAGTCTTGGGCTGTTAAGTTTTACCTCTCTCGGAAGAAAGAATCAGTTTTTTTTTTTTTTTAAGAGAGAATCACTCAGAGAAACAAAGAGAGAGAGAGTTGGAGTTCTATTCTTCTATAATGTTTTATAGCGTGTTGGGCACCCTGGGATTGCTCTAAGGTCTCCAATAGTTTGACAGCTAAAAAAAAAAAACAAAGACAAGACAAAAGTTTATCTTCAAAGTCCAAACCAGATTATTAGTGGAAAATTGTGCAAAACAGTTTTATTAATAAAACCTAAAACATTATAAAAAAAAAAACCTAAAACTAAGACAAAAGTTTATCTCCAAAGTCCAAACTAGATTATTAATGGAAAATTATTCAAATTCACAATTTAATCAGGTGTATTTTTAATCATAGGACCTATTTAAAGAATAAGTATAGATGATTTTATAAATCACCAAATAATAAATTGGAAGTTTCTCTAAATTAGTTTGAAGGTACTTTTATCCTTTTAAAAGATTTAATCTTGCGCAACAATATGTATGGAATGGAGACACTAGTTGCTTACACGTGTATAAATCTAAAGATGTGTACATCTAAAGATAAGGGTATGTGAGTCCCAAAATTAAGAAAGTGTATCTTATATTGTCTTATAAATAGCCACTTTCATGCTAGGAAATCTATCACAAGCAATCCATAAAAAGATGCTATGAGATACTTTTTCCACAAGTAGAAGGAGCATGTAGCTTTGTATACGGGTCAATGATATAACACTTTTCACAATTTATTGAAATGTCGATTTGTAATTTGATATAATGTTACTTTTACCAATTAAAGCTAAACATAACATTACTTATTTACTTTTATACAATCATGTTAATGACATGATTTTTACTTTTTACCATATATTAATTACAACATGATTTTTTTTTTTTAATGAAAAAAACATGATGTGTAATTACAAGAATTGGGACTAAATGATTTTTTTTTTTTTTTTTGGGTCATAGAATTATTGTTTGGATGCCTATAAAGCCTCTCTTTTTTTGTCTTCACAGCTTGCTAAAACAATCATATCACTTTATATGATTCATATTATTTACGGATGATAAGTTGTGATGGATTGCTATGACCTCACTTTAATTAGATGAATCATGAATCCTAATAGTCAAGATTTTAAGATGATATAAGTTGCAATTGCTATAATATTGCTTTAGAATATACGAATCCTAAAATAGTGAAAAACAAAATTATGAAAATTTTAAGGTAACTGTAGATGAGACTTGAGAGTAGTGTGGAATTGAATTATTACAAAGTTGAGAGTTGATGTGCCGGGAAGATACTTGGAAATTAGCCAGAAGGAAGCTCGTAAAAATTGTCAAGTTTGGTAATCATGATAATGGCGACGTGGTCGCTTGAATGACCACGCACTTGCGTTGCGTGCATGAATTGCTCAAGCAACTTTCACCCAATAGGGTACCAACAGTTTAGTGTGTTCCGCCTTTAGTTTTTGGGGCTTTTTTACTCCACAGATGACGCACGAGCGGCACGTGCTCCAATTTAAACAATTTTCTTTACAATTAAAAATATAAATACTAAAATAGATTTGACCAAAATTCCTTGAATCTAATCTAAACTTTTGTTTTTCCCATTTTCATGTTAGTCGGCAAGGGAATGGAGTTACCCCACCTTATTAGGCGTGCAAGTTTATCTCTCAATTTATTGGTTTGAATGGAAGATGTATTACTAAACAGTGAAAATATATTTATAACGAATTTAGTTTTACTTTCGTAATGAAGTTTATGTTTTTTATTTTTATAGAAAATAATATATTATGTGATAAGAGTTTAAGTGATAATTTAATGGTAATGATATTTGTGGGAAGAATATATTAATAGAGAAAAATTATAGTCTTAGGGCCTTAATTTTAAGTTAGTCTTGTATACTTCTAACTGTGTAAATGTGGGTTGTATCAAGTGTTTTACAGGTAGCAGAGTTAGTTAGTGGTTAGAATCAGTTGGGATAACTTAACTAACTGTATATCTGTGTTCTATGTGCATGTGGGTTGTATCAAGAGTGTTGTACAGGTAGTAGAGTGAGTTTTTATTGTTAGAATTAGTTGGGATAACTAACTGTACAGGCCAACTGTGGTATAACTGATCGTGCCAACTATGTTTAGAAGAGTATTCCTTCTCTCACTCTCATTTCTTTCTATCTTAGGAGGTCAGATTCCCTTGAAATAATCACTGCCATACTTCTTATAAAATTCCACCATTTCCGTACTTAGGATATATAGCTTAGAAACTTAACATATAGGCTGATTCCTAGTTTCCTTCAACTCTTATTAGGCCAAGTACTTGATGTCGATGAATTACACGAGGAAAAGAGAGAGAGAGAAATGCCTACCAACTACATAGAATTGGCCTGAGAAGAGTTGAGGAAAACCAAGAATTAACTCTCTGATTGCCATTGCATCATTTTGTGATACCACATGTCTGAGATTTAGACTCCACTTTCCACCCTCACTATTTACCTATTTCAAATATATATTATGTTGCGGTCCAAATAACAATTCGTCTTAAACTCCATGTAATAGGTTTTGAGGTGATTTTTTTTTTTTTTTTTTGAATAATTCAATAGTTACAACAATGGGGAGATTCGAACTTCAATTCTTCTTGTAAAAGAGATAATATAATGTCATTAAACTACAAGGTTTTTGGACGATTATTTCAAACCAAATTATTGGACATCTCTATCCATCATGTGCTAATGTGGAGAAAGTTTTCCTCTAAATTAGTTTGTAAGAAAATTTATCTAACTCACTACTTAATAATTGATAAAACCATTTACTATTTTATGTGTATATTTAGTCACATTATCTATTTAATGAGTAATGTGGATAGTTTTGCGAGCAATGGCCCACATAATAGACTAAAAAAGATTCCTCTAAGCGAAGAAAATTGTGCTCAAATAAAATTTACTCTAATTGAAGTTAAACCTTCGCCGTATATTATTATATTTTGGACATTCTATATTTATTTATAAATTATACCATTCAATGAAAAATAAACTTCTACTTAAGAAAAGAAAAAAAAAAAGAAAAAGAAAAAAAGAGGGTGTCACTGTTATCTGTCAACTATTTGATGGCGTTGTCGTATTTTTATTAACTATTCAGATAAATTTTAGATAAGTAATAATCCAGTTGAGAGATATTAGTAAATATATATCTCAGTATATTTTACAAAAAAATAGACTTGAATTCTCTAAATTTATAGGTAGATTACCCCTATATATAATTTATCTTCTGATATTTATTTATTTATTGGCGAGTATATATGTGTGAGTACTTAGTTTTGTCGTTTCCACTCCGCATTTTCATCATTAATATTGAGAAGTTGCATGTTCATGTTGATGCATTACAGAAACTTCAACCATTTCACGGTCAACAATATGCGCCTCTCTCTCTCTCTCTCTCTCTCTCTCACATGTGGGATGTTGAATTTATTTGTAAATCTGATTTTGAATAGACCATTTAGTGGATGTGAAAATAACTCTTCCTATGAATGTCATTAATATCACCTTATTCAATTAATGATAATCAAATCACAAGAGGAGAAGGAGAATATGACCACGTATTTTACGGTCCAAGTTTTTCCAGGAACTGGGGCATATGATTAATTATTAAACAGTCTTTTTTTTTTTTTTTTTACTTTTTAAAATACATTCACTGACAACTAGAAAGTCTACCATAATAACACGTTTCTTGGTATATGGAACTCATGCTAGCAATAGGGTTATATACATATTATTGGTAACTCACATCACATTGCTTTATAATTCTATATATATAGAGAGAGAGAGAATTGTGATAAGACTAAATAACATAATATATAAAAATAAATTGGATTATAAGTTCTATCATGTCATATGAATATGATAACCTTTTTATTTTACATTTTTTTTTTATCTTAATAGTCAATAATAAGGTCATACATGACAATAAATTTACCATATTTGCGAGTAACTTATATGATTATATCACATAAAACTATAATCCAATAATTCTATTATTAGTAAATTACGGTTAACTTATCTGATAAAGTTTTTGATGGTTGAATTCTCGATTTGTAGTTTAATTTTCGTTTATGCTCAATATTGATTAGTGTGAGCATATTCTTCATAAACTAATACTATAAATTGAAACTCTATAAATAAATAAATAAAAAGTAATTCTATTGATATTATATTCTCAAAATATTAGAGATTGAATAATCCATTAACATATGCGATTCCACCTTAAAAAACAACAAAGCTCATACGGCCAATTCCATGCATATCCTACCAATAAAAAGTTGAGGCTAATCTTGGTTAGTTCATCCACATCCAAGGCCTAAGATGGGGACAAAAGTAAACATGTTGGTACTACACTTGCCAATCCTCTACCTAAAAAAGGCAGGTCCACAAAGCTCTGATTTACTCAACCCCATCCCACTACTGTGATTTAACAAGTTGTCCATGAATGATTCCATCAGCTTATTTATTCAATCATTCATGGCTGACAATGACAATTATTGCCTTCATCGACCACACAATCTTGCGCATGCCACATGTCACTGCCACCATGGTCCTGTGACACGTTAAGGCCATGAAATTTTCACATTGGTGATATATTTCAACTTTATACAAATATGATATATAATGCGCAAACTATCCTAAACGAGTGTTTGAGGCATACAAATTATTGATTGTGATTAGTATAATATTAACTTTAATTTTATATGACAATTAAAAAAATATAGTTTTCAATGTAAATCTATTGACTTTACGGTATGTGATGGTAAGAATAATATGACGAGTAATAATATTATTTTTATATGATTCTATTATAAATGCAATTTTTATTATATCAACTAAACAATTAAGTAAAATGCCGTGATTTTTTTTTTTTTTTGTGTCGTGAATTTTATATATAGCTCTTCGCTCTGAGAAGAATGATGGTAAGACACATCACACACCAAATACTAAGCCTAGTATGTTTTAACATCAATTATAAAATTAAAAGATTGTTAGGCCTGTTACTCGTTGGTGTTGATCCTCCAGGCAGGAATTGGGGATCTGAGAGGCTGGGATTAACACTTATCAGCTTACCAAACAGTGAATAAAATATGGTACCTAAAACTTAATACAACGTCAAGGAAAGTTAAAGGTCATCATCTTATATGAAGTCCATGTCCAAGAAAAAGGTATTTTTAAGAAATACCGTATTTCCAAAACCATGTTTGGGTTTGGGAGAGAGGAGTAAGAAAAAGTTTTTCAATCAATATATGTGGGGGGAGGGTTGAGTTCAAGTTATATCCAATCACTTATTATTGAATTAATATTTTGAAAATCCAACCGTTGAATTACATGTTGTATATGTACTTAACATGCATGCCAATTTTCATATCAATCAGACGTTATTTACAATTTGATCCATAAACTCATTTTTTATATATTATTTTAAACTACAAAAATTTAAATTTTAATAATTAATTGATGACATAACTATCAATCTTTGATCACCTTGAAATTTTGCAAGTATGGAAAATATACAAAGAATTAACGGTGAATATGTCAAATATTCACGTCAAATTAAAAAATATTGAGTGATGCAACTTGAACTATATATATATACACCGCAATTTTTTTCAAATAATTCGCACAAAGTTTATTTAAAAAGATGGGAATTATACGTGAGACATGTACTTGAATTATATACGTTGGACGGTTGGAGGGATACTAATTGAAAAAGGAAGGAGAATGCGCAAGCAAATGCCTAATCATTGTTTAAAGATGAATATTTATATATAGCTTCTAGTTTCTAGTTTCTTCTTATTATTTTCTTCTTTAAAAAAAAAAAAAAGAATCTACTCATTATCTCTTTCAAAATTCCTCCACTTCTATCAATATATGATATATTTTTCTATTCAATTTTTTTTTTAATGATTTTAGAAGTCGCGTATCCTTCTTCTTCTTCTTCTTTTTTGTATTTTGTATTTTGAATAATTGTATTGCATTAAAATTCATTTTAACTTTTCTAAAATTTTATAAATAATTAAAAAAAAAAAAAAAGCTCATTTTAAGTGTCTTGAATTTCTATTTCTTCTTTAGTTAAGACTTAAGAGTCTTCGACGTTAGAGGCCACTAAAAGTAAAATATCTTTGCAAGGCTTAGGATAGGAATAACATGTATGACTAAGTAATGAAACCGATATTTTCTTGAAAATAAGGAAATCATTTGTTGAAAAGTTATCCTTAACGTGGAACAAACACCAACCTGAGTCAACACGGTACTTTTCCTTTTCTTGAAAAATTATCATTTGCATCTGTTTTTGTACCTTTTTCATAATTTTTTTTAATTAAAAAAGAATAAGTACGATCATGGAGCTAGTCATTTCCCACCCCACGGAATAATCCCTCTACATATATGACCCGAGAACCTAATTAAATATCAATAATAAATCAAATCCAAGCACTTATGACCAGAATGAAAGCAGACAATGAATGTCTATTTTATAGTGAAAAATTAATTTTCATGCATTTATTGTATTTGACAAGTGAAACAAATCAGCCTTATATATCTTATTCACACTATAAAAATGCAAATAGTTGTACTCTAAACTATTATGTTTTGTTCTACTAAAAAAAAAAAAAAAAAAACTTATTATGTTTTGAGGTTCAAATGATACTCTAGTGGTAATGACATTCTCTCTTGCTAATTTAAATATGTGGTTGGAACTTCACCTCTCATTATCTACTTATCTAAAAAGAACAATTAAGTTTCTATTTTGTTATTGTTTTTTTTTTAATAGCTAAAATGCACTTCTCATCTCTAAAATTATGTGCAAATTTGATTTTTATCCATAAAAATTAATAAGTAACAATTTTGCACTTAAAATATCTAAAATATACTCACCATTCCATTTATTTTTCATTAAATTTATTCTAAGTTACAATATATTTTTAATATATCATAACACTACATTTGTAGATTCCAATTAACTCAATTAGTAAAATCTCTGATCGTGAAATAAGAAATTTATAATTCAAGCTTTGCCTATATCAAAATCTAACTGGTGTGTTGATCTGATGATAATAATGAGCAATCATCATGGAATAGACATCATAGGTAGAAATTCTATCTTATCTATAAAAAAATTATAACAATGTTTTGTTTTCTACCGATGTAATCTATATAACAACAAACCAAAAAGATGAAATTCATATATTATAAAAACTTCAAATAATTTAAATTTTTAAATGACAAAATTTTAAGAACGAAAAAGTATATTTCATTTTCACCTCTTTTTTGTTTGCCCCAAACATGGCTTAGCACACATTCTCATAGACCAATCGATAACAGGCTGATTTCCCCTGGCCTAAAATCCCCATAATAAATTGGACTCATCAAACCCAATTCCGTTCTTTACAAAGCCCAATTGTCCAAAGTTCAAAACAAATACCAGGTCACACCTATGACCCATTTAACTGACGAAAAAACCCAATACACTCTCCCTTGGCATAGATTATTTTTGTCAACTTATTTTATTGTTCAGTTTATTTTTCCTATTATTTATGAGTCCAACTGCATTTTTTGGTACTATTTATGAGTCCCACTATACTATTTTAACTAAATTTTACATTTATCTACAGTACTTTCAATAAAAAAAGTTTTTAATTTTAACAAAATAAACAAATCTCAAACGGATCCTACATATGATAAGCAAAACCGAAGTACATGCATTTATTGTATTTGACAAGTGAAAAAAAATCAGCCTTATATATCTTATTCACACTATAAAGATGCAAATAGTTGTACTCTAAACTATTATGTTTTGTTATTCTAAAAAAAAAAAACTATTATATTTTAAGGTTTAAATGATACTCTAGTGGTAATGACATTCTTTTTTCATAATCTAAATATTTGGTCGGAACTTCACCTCTCTACTCCCCCATTATCTACTTATCTAAAAAGAACTATTAATGTTTTTTTTTTTTTTCAATGGCTAAAATGTACTTCTCATCTCTAAAATTAAGTGCGAATTTGATTTTTATCCATAAAAATTAATAAGTAAAAATTTTGCACTTAAAATGTCTAAATTGTATTCACCATTCTATTTATTTTCCATTAAATTTATACTGAGTTACGATATCTTTTTAATGTATCATAACACTACGTTTGTAGATTCTAATTAACTTAATTAATAAAATCTCTAATCGTGAAATAATCTCTAATTGGTATTTTGATCTGATGATAATAATAAGCAATCATTATGAAGCGAACATCATAAGTTAAAATTCTATCTTCTTTATAAAAAAATTATAACAACACTTTGTTTGCTACACATGTAATCTATATAACAACAAACCAAAAAGATGAAATTCATATCTTATAAAACTTCAAATAATTAAAATTTGTAACATTTTAAATAACAAAATTTTAAGAACGAGAAACTATATTTCATTTTCACCTCTTTTTTGTTTGTCCCAAACCTGGCTTAGCACCCATTCTCATGGACCAATCGATAGCAGGCTGATTTCCCCCACAACAAATTGGACTCATCAAACACAATCCGTTCTAAACAAAGCCCAATTACCCAAAGTTCAAAACTAAAACCGGGTCACACCCATGACCCATTTACCCGACGACAAAACCCACTAAACCCTTCCTCGGCAACTCAAAAAAAAAAAAAAAAAAAAGCGAAAACGAAGTGCATGCCGACACACAAAGCACACAGTTGCCACTAAAAACCCAAACCCACCTGACAAATTCGCTTTTTTCAAATGGAATCTCTAGCCTCTGCTTCCTCAACTTCCTCGCTATTGTCGCTCCGATCTCAATTCTCAAAGCCCGGAACACCGTCGGTCGGTTTTACCCATCGGGTCAAGCCCAAGCCCAAGCCCAAGCCCAAGTTAGAGGTCCGGTGTGTCTTGGAAGCCATGAACAACGCCGGCGCCGCCGCGGATGACAAGGAGGTGAAGCTATGGGGTGGAAGGTTCGAGGAGAGTGTGACTGACTTGGTGGAGCGATTCACTGAGTCGATATCTTTCGATAAGGAGCTTTACAAGCAAGATATCATGGGGAGTAGAGCCCACGCTTCCATGCTCGCCAAACAGGTTTTTCTCTTTTTGCTTTTTTTTTTTTTTGGGTGTCTGTTTGTTTCCTGAGAAAATGTCTTGTGGAAATGAGGAATTATGATTTTTGGAATGAGTGACACTTTGTTGAGTCTCAAAGTTGAGATTTTTTTATTTTGGCAAGAATATTCTTCAAAGTCATTGGAAGTATGTATACCTGTAGTGCATGTTCTATTATATGTGGAGTCTGTTTGTTTCCTGAGAAAATGTTTGATGGAAAAAAAGAAAGTGGAAATGAGGAATTGTGATTTTTGGAATGAGTGAGGTGATTTACATGTAGTACTGATACTTGGTTGAGTCTCAAAGTCAAGGTTTTTGATTTTTTCTTTTTGGGCACAACTATAGTGCATGTTCTATTTTTGTTGTAAAAATTTAAAATTCATAGACAGTGGGTGGTGATATGTATCATTTTGTTGTAGGGATTGATGAGTATGAGTGATAGGGATAGTATTCTTCAAGGTCTTGATGAGATCGAGAGGAGCATTGAGAATGGCGAATTTGTTTGGAGAACTGATAGGGAGGATGTGCACATGAACATTGAAGCAGCGCTTACTGATAAGATTGGTGAACCTGCCAAGAAACTCCACACTGCTCGGAGCCGAAACGATCAAGCCACGACAGACTTTCGCCTGTGGTGTCGTGATGCTATTGATAGGATTGTTGCACGCATCAGACATCTTCAGGTTTCAATGGTGATTTTGGCATTGAAGAACGAGGGACTTATCGTTCCCGGTTATACACATTTGCAAAGGGCGCAGCCTGTTTTGCTGCAACATCTTCTCTTAGCATATGTTGAGCAGGTTTGAATTTGATACATTTTTGCACTATCAAAGACGATATGGTTTACTGTTCATGTTCTAGCTGTGTTTATAGATGCTGGTTTTTCTGGACATTTTTCTAAAATCCTGTTTTTAATTAATAAGAATATATAATTAAAAAAAAAAGGTGAAAAGAATATAAGTGCACGAATGCTTGAATTGGTACATTTCACACAATTCAGTGAATTTTGAACCCATGAACTCAACTCTACCATGCTCTTACGAAAGGAGGAGGTGCCATTTGAGTTAGAGCACATTGGCATGCTTGATGCACAATTAAAGATTCTATTCATTATGAAATGGCAAGACAGGCTGTTGGAAAAACAACCATAAGGGTACAGATCAAAAAAAAAAAAAAAACAACCATAAGGGTGGACTCTTAAGCCCCTCTAAACTTAACATTCTTTGATTGAAGCTCTTTGGTGTTTCCCATAATAATAATGCTAGGGACAACAATTTTTCACTACCTTTTTCATATTGTTCTTTTAACCATGTATAAATTATTGATAACGTTATTTCTGGCATAATCATAGGAGTTGAAACATTTACTAAGATGTACTTCTTCCTTTTTTTTGAACTTGAAGAGACTTGGCCATAATGTTGTCTTGTAGCTTGAACGTGATGCCGGTCGGTTATTAGATTGCAGAGCTAGGCAGAATTTCTCCCCTTTAGGTGCATGTGCATTGGCTGGCACTGGCCTTCCCATTGATCGATTCATGACTTCAGATGCTTTGGGATTCACTGCTCCCATGAGGAACAGGTATTCCCTTGATAGTTTACTTCGTATGTGTCATAGGTGATAATTTTTGGTCCTGTGGCAACATGCAAAATGTTTTAACAGTTTGTGGTAGTATCTCTCACAGTCATCTGTTAATTTCAATCTCACATCATGTAATACAAATGCATATGCATGGTGATTGTTGTGTAATGATCTCAGCTTATCAATGCGGTAAACAGACTACAAGAAATTGCATATATCTAATGTTGGATTTTGTCTTTGGAGATCATGTTTGGTTTAAAGATGAATTTTGATGCTAATATACAAAATGAGACTGCAAACATATACCATATGGACAAGCAAATTTGTTTTCGAATGGTGCCTTAGAATTTGTTTTAGAATATCTATGATTTGACTCTATCCCACATGATCAATTTGAAGAGCCTGGCAGTGATGGTTTCTTGTGTACTTGCATTCATCTGCTGGACATTTTTTCTTTGTATTTTACATACTTCTTGATCTCTGGCATCCACAAATAACTGGTGACATTTTATATTTTGAGTAGTATTGATGCAGTTTCAGATCGAGATTTTGTGTTGGAGCTTCTTTCTGCTAATTCCATCACAGCCGTTCATCTTTCTCGGCTTGGTGAAGAATGGGTACTGTGGGCTTCAGAGGAGTTTGGATTTATTACACCAAGTGACTGTGTTTCTACTGGAAGTAGTATAATGCCTCAGAAGAAAAATCCAGATCCAATGGAACTTGTTCGTGGAAAATCTGCCAGAGTCATTGGAGACCTGGTTACTCTTCTCACGTTGTGCAAAGGGCTTCCTCTTGCTTACAATCGTGATTTGCAGGTAGAATGCTTTCATTTCTTCATTTGATGAGTGAAAAGAAAAGGAGAGGGGGTTGGGGGTCTATTTCAGCCTTCATGCATTGAAATTTGTAACCCACTTCATGTCTAGCTTACCTGCTTACTGGCATACATATGCATGCATGTAACAATGATTCATACACAAATCATACTTGCATGTATTATGTGTTAAATCTATAAATCTTTTGAAAGTTGTTGAAGATATTATAGATGCTTTACTTCTTTCAATAAAACCTGGTGCAGCTGTCTTGTTTGAGCCATGAATCTTCTGTAGGGCGGAGTCTGAAAAAGCTAGCTTACCTATATATATACACTAATCCATATATTTTTTTAATCCCATCAGTCTTTTAAATATGTGTTTTCCTTGACACAGGAAGATAAGGAACCTGCATTTGACAGTGTAAAGACAATTTTGGGGATGCTTGAGGTGTCTGCAGAGTTTGCTCAGAATATTACCTTCAATCAGGAGAGAATAAGAAAGGCTTTACCTGCTGGTCATCTTGATGCCACCACTCTTGCTGATTATCTTGTGAACAAGGTAAGCCGTGTATTTTGATAAACTTTTTCACCAATGGGCATAGTTCTTTGATTTTCAAATTTCCAGCATGAATAGAAATTTGGGGTGGCAAAATAAGCCCAAACCCATTTGTCCACCCAAACTCACCCACTCTAATTGAACCCAAACCCATCCAATTATTAGTTAGGTTAAATGGGCATCAACCCAATTAGACCTAGTGATTATTGGGTTTTAACTAAAAACCTTTAACCCAAAAACAATATACCCAAATTCAACCCAGCCCCTCTCATAAAAAAGAAAAAAAAGAAAGCAGTATAAGAACAATCGAAGTATAAATTTATATTTTTCCTAGGGATTATTTTCTCAGCAAACAATCATAGAAATCAAAACCCTACGAATCAAGCAAAAGTAGTATGAGTTTCTAGACTAGATAAGGTACCGTTCTTGACCAGCAGTGTCCCAGATCTGAACCTTGACAGTGACCATGCCGACCTCGAACACCAAGTCTTCGCTGGTGGATCGGATCACGGTGATGGGACCACCACTTGAACAATGCACGGACCCGAATCCCGTCAAGCTCAGCAATCTTACCCGAAACAATCTTTCCCCTGACTGTCTTGGAATAGGTGGCGAGGTAGTTGTCCGGCGGGAGAGTGATCTTGCAGTCGCCGCCAAGCTAGATGGAGAAGTCTCCACCGAGCTTGACGGAGAAGTTGCCGGGGGTCTTGTTTATGGAGTAGCCATGGATTGAGGAGGGTAAGAATCCGACTGGGAAGCGGTAGTTGGTGAGCTCAGTGTGGGTATTTGTTGCACTGTTTGGTTGCCAAGAAAGTGAGAGAAAATAGAAAAGAAAAGAAAATATTTTTTTATTTGGATTTTTAATTTAATTGCTGATGTGGATGTGCTTATGTGGAATTTTTTAATCCCAAGAATGGAGACTAGAGAGAGTGGAAAAGGGAATCCAAGAAAGTGTTGGGGTTTTCACTTTATTGGCATTTTGATAATTGGGTGAGTTGGGGTCTACCCATAATAATTGGGTTAGGTTGGATTTGGGTTAGAAGTAATTAGTTAAATGAGTTTTAATGGGTAAATGGGTTTTATATACCCAACCCAATTATGCCTACCCCAAACCCACCCATTTGACACTCCTGAAATGCAGCACTGAAACTGCCATGAAAGAAGTTCCACAGTTGATCCTAGTATGTTTTTGACACCCTTGGAATTGTTGATCTTAACCACCTAATTTATGCATCGCACTGGGATAAAATATATTTCAACTTCAAGTTGGTTGACATTTCTAATATTCAAATGACCCATAAATTGCATGCAGAGATAGTGAGAGAGGAATTGCAGTTTATACTTGCACCTATAGATTTTTTAGATACCAAGCCCTCCTCTCTCTCTCTCTCTTTGGTTTCTCAAAAGTTGTTACTCATAGTTTATTTATTATTGTTATTTTCTTTCAGGGTGTTCCTTTCAGAACTTCTCATGACATAGTTGGAAGGTCTGTAGCCTTGTGCGTCTCAAAAGGCTGCCAGCTTCTGGACCTGCATCTAAATGAACTGAGGACTATAAGCCCAGTTTTCGATGAGGATGTATATGACTTTCTTGGAGTAGAAAATGCAGTGAAGAAATTTAGCTCATATGGTTCCACAGGATCTGAGTGTGTTGCCAGTCAACTTGTCTACTGGGTTACTAAACTTGAAATCAAATGAAGCTGACTCTGGGAGTAAGTGGTGCTAGAGATCACTTTGGGACTTAGGAATGGCGGTGCAGTGAGCATCGAAGACTTAGCAATAGGATTTGTGTTAGGCATCAAGATGCGAATATCATCATAATGGGATGTTTTATCAGTGATATATAAACACTATTTTTAGATCAACAATAGAACCAACCCTTTGTTGTATGGAAAAAGTTCCTCATGAGTTATATAATAAATATTGTGCCTTTCAAATTAATCTATATGGATGGGGAAAGTATGTGACCCCCCATCCCTGTGAATGTAATTAGAGAACACTATCTCATTCTGATGCTCATGCTGTGAACATTATCTCATTCTAATGCTCACATGCTCATGCGGTTTCCACCATTGTAAATGCTCATTGAGGGCAAATAAAAAAATGACTGAAATTTTGTCTCCCATTCTACTCCTCACCGGGACAACCAACTCTCTTCTCTGTAATATAGGGATCCGGTATGCAATTCAATCATATTAGCTAAATCAGGGTATCTTGCTATGGACCCTCATAAATGGCACTGAGATCTCTATGTAGGTTTAAGTACAAGACCTAGAGGAATGATTATACAATTTTCAATTCATATGTTTTGGCCTGTTTCAATGTCCCATACAAACTGAATTAGTTGGATTGAAATCTTTGACACGAAATTCTATATCCAATTATTTAGGAAATTTTTGAGAACCCATCACTCTTATCTGCTTTGATGGAGTTTAAATGTATACTTTTTAACTTCATTTCATACCAGCCGATGCTGAGTATGAGGGGCTTCTGACCAAACAATACTTTGAACTGAAATTTCTTAAGCTATAGCAATAAGCACGGTTCACCTCAATTACGAAGACGACTGCAGACTACAGAAGAAGATGAAAACCCAAAATTTCCTATAGAAAAAAAAATTCAACAGCACTCAAGCAACCAAGGTTGAGTATCAAATTATTACACCATATCAAATACACAACCCATTCTGTAAAAGATCCCTCAATCTTCACTATAAAAAAATTTAAAAAAAAAAAAAAAAAAAATTCACTCCTTATATTAGATCCATGTACTCTCAAAATTCAAATAGAAATTTTCAGTTCAAGCTGATGGCATACATTTCAAACTTCTGTGTTGGTGCGAGTAATCTACGAAGAGGGGATTAAGGAATGATTGTCAAGTCAAAGGCAGCAGTTCTCTTTCTGAATCAATGCTCTAGCCTGCCGTACTAGATATCTTGAAGTAGGAAACACCAGCCACCTTACTAACAAACAAATTCATCAAGCTGATCAGAATTACTCTATATCAATGGTTGTTAATTGAGGACTGCTTGCTGCGCAGGCCCGGCTAATTTCAAAACAGTATCTGCTTGCATTTCACTTTTTATCTGCTTTTCTTGGGCCTTTGATATTTTCAGGAAGTGAGGAAGGTGGGTCTACGGTTACAACCTGAATTTCTGGTTTTCGCCCTTTCTTCTTCCGGCCAGGTTTTAAATCATCTGATTCAATCTGCAGGGATTCAAATTCTCAGTTAGCAAGCAAGGAGAAGTATGTAACAGTGTAGCACAAGATGGATCCCATCCATAGTGCTAAAAGCAAAAAGAACAACACCAGCAAGCATTAAGTTACGAATGTCAGTTGCAATAAGGGGATTGCAGTCCCTAGAGAGTTTCAAAAGTTCTTATGAGACAATGCAGATAGCCAGGTGCCAGAACATATAAGGTGAGTAGACAGCAAAATATCATTTCCTAGCGTGTTTGGATGTGCTGAAAGCTTAATTGTTTAAAGGTTAAAGATAGTTGTAGCTAGAAAAAGTAAGAATTTTAAAAACTGTACATAAGCAAATCAGTTAAAAGGCTAAAAGAAAAGGCTAGTGCCAAATAGACATGCATTTTTAAGTACTAAATATGGGAATGGCTTGGGTAAAAGACAAATTTGTGGGAAGAATCATACCAGCCTATTCCCAATGTCAGATAACGGTTGCTTTCTTGTCCTATGATTGCCGTTCATCTCAGCAGGCTTCTCGTCTAGTGCACGCTGAAGTAGCATTGCACCTTGCGAAGCAACTGTATTGGTCTTCTCTGCCTCAACAATCTCTGAACAATTCAGAACGCTTTCAGCCATCTCTGATTGTGGGGTGCTACTCAACTTGACTTGAACTGCTTCTCTATTGGTGCACTTTGAAAGTGCACAGCCACATGATTTTCCACAGCCAGCACCAGTAGATCTGCATCTACATTTCGTTGTCTTGCACAAAGATTTCTTGCTGCATGAGCAGCAAATCGTAACTGCATTTTTCTCCTTTGCAGCATTAGTGTCCCCAAAATGTTCTGATTCACATGTATCCAGGCTCTGAAAGAAATCTTCGCTACTCCCAGCAGAAAAGGAGGGTTGGCCCGAATTACCCTGATCATCAGATGTTTAAATATTTAAATATCATAGTCTAATACAAGTGAATTAATGTAGTATTTAATTTTGTATAATATGAATTTCTCGTACATCAAAGCTTTATATGTGTTACAGCCAAATAAACTAACCTGTGATTTATCCCTATGAACAAATTCAGCCTTTTGAATTTGTAGTTGTCTAACCAAACCACTTAGGCTGACTATTTGTTCCTTCAGATCTTTTATATCTTCATCCTGTTCTAAGCAATCAACTTCTTTCTCCTGTAATGGGCACCTTTAAAGTTCAAGAAGGAAAGGTTCATCAAAGGTTTTATAAGCATGGAATAGCCAAATAAACTGCCAGGGAAAAGAACACAGAACAATCCAGGAAGAAAAAATCAGCAACAAAGTTTCTCACCTAAGATTTTCTTGCTTCAGCAATTCTGATTCTTCCCTGAGCATTGCAACCTCCTCAGCCATCCTAGCCATCCCAGTCATGAAGTGAATAAAACAGGCATACCAGAAAAATGGTTCCACATGCAGCTTGAGATTGTTAAAAATAGAAGCTTTAATTAATTTTATTTTTCAAATTAACCTCTAGAAATGCATAAGTAGTACATAAAATTGCCCAGTTTTATCACCTTCAGTCTCCATGATACCCTACCATAAAAATTCAGGATGGTGGTATGGGAGGGAGATATAATACTCATATATATACCTCAAACAAAATGCTAAAAAAAGCATATGCAGTGAGACTTATTTGATACTTAGCTAGGGATATACATGACTCTAACAAAAGATGCTCAAGAGATATAACTTGTTTTCCTTCAAGGCAATCAGAAATGTGAAATACAGTATGCATCCATGCTCTCCTCTGTACATAGTTTCTTAATGGAAGAGTTAAAATTTTCAATAATAAAACTTAGTGTCAACTACTTTTCCCAGTCAGCATCTAGACCAAATCCAGTCATAACAACAGATTATATTACAAGAAATAGAAACTTTTTAAGTAACATGCAAATTTGGTGGGATGGTGGGTATTGAACCCATGACTTAACTCTTTACTCTGTTCTTACAAGTTATAAGAGGTGCCAATGCACCATTTGAGTTAGAACAAAACTAAAACTACTAAACTAATGACATTCTGAGTTTATTCATACCAAGGACTGAACCTTTAGCAAAGAGAACATATGAAAGCACTATATTAGTATTAGTTCAACAGGGGTAAAGATACAAAGACTCACTCTTCCATTTGACGTTCATATTGAGAACATAACTCATGTAACCATGATGAGGCTTCAAACTCATGCTCAACACCCTGCAGGGCCAGCACCAACCATTTCAAGTGAGGTGAAATATAAGAACTCCCGTAAAAGAAACTGGAGACCATAAAGTCCCATGAACCAATCTAGGCATGGATTAAACTCAAATACAGATGATCTCGTTCAGCACAGTCAGCAATTACACATGCATCCGTAGTATATAACTTTTTACTTTGGTCATTGCCTTTATGATTGAACTAAAAAATAGGAGTTCCCAGTGTTGTATATGTACAGTTTGCTCTTTATTTGCAAGACTGGACTGTCCAAAATAGAAGCACCATTTCAGATTTTGGTCTTGAAATTCTAATATGAAGGGGAAAAGACTTCTTGGTCAATTGGTGAAAAATGTCATGTAATCTTGAAGAATTTTAGTCTGTCAAATCAAACTATAGTATCAAAGTTAAGTAGCTGGAAATTTTGAATAGGAGCGCATGGAAGAAAAACAGACTGCATTCCAGCCATGATTTGTAGTTATTTGGCTTAGGGAGTACATACCTATTTCATGGGTTTTTTTTTCCCTATATTATATAAAATATATTAAGGTATTAATATTCCAAATAATTTAACCAAATTAACTTGCAAGTAAACACCCATGAAACGAATCCATGCAAAAATGTCATCCCATAAGAAGCACAGCCAAATGGCACTTCACATATATCACCAAATAATTAACTGATTGTGTACACAGATTTTAAATAATCCTTCCAATTCCGTAACAAAATACCTGAACTCCAGGAGTTTTGCCAACCCTGGCACCTACACATAAGATTTAACCAAGACAAAGATAAACAGATGTCAGATTGTATTATAATGGTGGAAAACAAACAAGAAAAGAATGAAGCACTAGATCTCCCCACCAGCTGATCTGCGTGACAAAGCCTTTCGAGATTCTATCAGCTCTCTTAACCGTTTTGTGGCAGCAGATGCCTCTTCTGTCTTTCGTTGTAAGACCTGCACAAAAGGACCAAAGGTAGGAAAACAAATTTCCAGAAGGGACTCACTTCCCCTCCCCCACCCCTCCACATCCCCCCCCCCCCCCAAAAAAAAAAAATAGTAGGCTTATATCATCATAAAGAAAACAAGGCTTTACCATCTTTAGTCTCTGGTTCGAAGCTAATAGCTTTTGCATCTCATACGCATTCCTCCTTTTCTCCTTCCTAAGCTGTTGATGCAGATATTCCAAAGAAATCAAATATATTGACATAATGGAAATCCCAGAAAAAATGCCCACAATCATCCAGATGTTTCAACAGCAACCTTATGAAAGCAAAGCAAGTTACTAGCATAAAAGGTAATAAAAATTATTTGAGCGCATGTTCTCACACCATTGTATAATTTGCTCTAGCTTCAAATTTAATGGCTGTGTATGACCAAGTTTACACTTACTACCAAGACAACTTGAGCAATATGTATTTTTTCAACTAAGTCCAGTGCATACTCCATACAAGGAAATATAATAAAAAGACTTAACTGCATGATGTGTTAGACACTACCATGACAAATCCTGATATGATGACACATATTCAAAGCATGATCAAACAATGCATGCAAGTGATCTTTTTTCTATTGAGACTAAGTAGGATTCTATTATGTAATGTCAGTTGAAAGGGATTTTGATGGAGAAGATAATTCATATTGCGTTACGCCACCTTGAACATATTTTCATGTATTAGATATCCAAATTCTATACAATATTATAATCAATCAACATGTCATCACATTCAATGAATAATTCTTAAAATACAAGGTTTCATAATAAATCAAAAGTTTAAAACTCAAACAATTGTGAGTCAAAAACCAAAAGAAAAACATTAACCCAAAGGTTTGTTAGTAAAAATCAGAAAGCAAAAAAATAAATAATCAAGAAATGGTGCTAGATAAAGATTGGAACATCATGCAAGGTAAAGATCATGATTAGAGCCTTTATTGGACTTCATAACAAAATATTTTCATATTTCAGTAAGGCTATATTTATAGAAAAATAAATGAATAAGATGAAACCAAATATGTGTAGAAAGACATCATCCTGAACAACCTAAACATAACAAACTAAAACATTAAATCTTGGACAGCCTGAGGAGGAGAAGGCAAATTCAAAGCATAAATTTAAGACCAGTGCATAAGAATCAAACGAAGATCCCCAAAGATTTCTTTTTCAACTTAACTATGGTGCCAATCTTTGAAATTCAATCTTAAGAAAACAATTAAATGATGCTGAATCCTGTAGTAATGCATATACCTGAAGAACTTCTTTTTCCAGTGAAGCCTTGCTTAATCTAAACTGCACAGACTCTAGCTTGTTCTTACAATGTAGTTGAACCTAGATATTAAGAAAGTGTCAATACTGGAAACCATGAAATGAACAGTTTATATAGACAAGCTCGTCTACAACAATACGGCACCTTCTGAGCCTTTAAACTCTGAATCTCAAACTGCAACCTTCTTGTTGCTTCGTCACCTTTTGGCCTTTTAGTTGAGAGTTGAGACTGAACATGTTGTTTCTTCTTCAACTCTGTAACCTGCAAAAGCAGAATATGGTTTCACAACATGCAATGATGTTGTTATTAAAACATGTTATCTTTATGCAAATAAAAATTAACCTGTTCTTCAAGGACATTCAGCTTTTGCAGATAATCCACTTTAAGCTTTTCAACACTACCATTAGAAGCAGGTGAAAGTGAACCATTTGCTACTTTTCCCCTTAGTTCCTCAATCTCCTTCTGCCAATTTTGATCAAAATTTCAGTAAGGAAGCAATACTGAAATACTCTTCCAAAGTTTTTGTTAGAATAATGGAAAAAAATAATTGAACTCACCATTTTATAATGGTTTAAACTTTTAGGACATGCGGTACTTTGTTGTGTTGTTAGAGTAGGTAGTCCTAAGTTCAACCTTATACCCATTTTACCTCCCACTTAGAAAGCTAAAATATCTCACGCGTCCTATTTATTAAGGGGGAATCTGGACTCACACGTGAGGGTAATATTAGAATAATGGTTCAAATTTCATCATTTCTTAACAACTTAAACTTTTAGAACAACCAGTAATTTATCAGTTTTCTCCGAAAATACACTTGCATTTAGGGATTTTTTTTTTTTTTTCAAAGAGCTTATCCTTGTTTATATCTTTCTCTCATCAAATAAACCCTATTTAGTTCTAGTGTTCTACACTCCTAAGATCCAAATATCTGAAAAGCAGGATTTCGATCATTTCTGTGGACAATCTCAGCTACCAAAGCAATATCATATTCAACCTAACGGAGTTTCTTTGTTAACTCAAAGTCCCTGTGAATGAAAATTTTCAAGTAATACCTATAGCCCAATCAAGTTAAACTTCGAGATGAAAATAAAATTCCTAGAAAAAGACTCAAAAGTCAAACACACTTTGGCACCTACTCTTAGACATTTCCTACATTTTCTCATCATCCAAACAGACTCGTAACAAACACAAAACCAAAAATAACACACGATCACATTCTCGGCAACCAAACAGACACTACAGAACACAGCCGATGACCTTGAAAATCAGAAAATCACTCATCCAAACTAATAACAAAATATTTTTAAAAAAAAACAAAAACAAAAACAGAAAAACCAAATCCAAATCCAAATCTAAACACATAACGGACCTGAAACGCTTTGTTTTCTTGTTCGAGCTGAAGAACTCTCTCCTCGTAATTCTGCTTTCGCTTAACATCAGAACCTGGCGACGATGAAGAAGCAGCTGGACTCGCTTGCTTTGAGCGACGATTCGCCTTCTTCATCTTCTTCTGCAATTCAATTATGGCTAAGATTTTTCTTCAACCTCTCTCTCTCTCTCTCTCTGTGAAATGAAACCCTAATTAATACGGACTCACCTATTTGTTTGAATCGGATTCGAATCCGAGGGAGGCTTTTAAAAAAGCTAAAAATATATCGTTAATGTTAGAGAATAGAGATCCATGTTTCACTGCTCATGCTCCTTTTAATTATTACAAAAATTTTCTCTTTCATTGTTCATTCATTCACTCCACGACAACTCCTAGCTTGCCACGTCGGCAGTGGTACTCCTACAATGGGAGCGAAAATTTTGAAATTCAAATTTGTAAACAAAAAGTTGTCGTTTGGACTTTTTGAGTTTGGGCCGAAAACGACCCAGACTCTCTGTCTCTGTGGCCCATCTGGCCCATATGTGGAACGTTGTCGTCCGGGATCGATTTACCAAACGACGAGCCTTTGGTAGAAACGGAATTGCATTAACAAAAACTAAATAGAGTTAGTGTGAAGAGGCCGTAGCCTCTCATAGTACAGACCAAAATTGTTATAAAATAACAGCATACATAAGTCCACCTGTGGACTTTCAAAAAGAATAAAATCTTGGCTTGAATTTAATCAGTTCAAGCCAAAGCATCTGCATATTTGTTAGCTTCATGAAAGCAATACTTCATCCTCACTTGAGGAATTTGATTAATGAAGATCTTGCAATCTATAATAAGAGAAGCGTGATATAAATTATTATAAATTCTTCAATAACCCAGCCAAGCACAGCTATACTGTCAAGCTCTTTCTCGATTGCCAAAAGGTTTAATCTAATACAAAGTATCAAATCAACCCTAGTGTTGATGCCACCCTTATAGATCGAATGAACCCTTTAACCCGTCTCTCCCTATGGTCACGGATTGAACCCCTTCCAGAGCCAATGAGTCTTGAATGCACAATCATACCCTCCATTTGAATCCGTTATGTTGATGTGATAATGGTGTCTATATAGGGAGTTCAAGTTGAACTCGTTTTGGAGAGACAATTTCAGTGTTGAAACTTGGTACTTGTCTTTTAGACAAGTTTACAAGAAGGCTATTCCCCAAATAAATAGCTTTAAAAACTGTTAATTTAGCAAATTATTTCTAAAAATTATTTATTTATAATTAAAACATGACCTAGTATACATGGACTTGCTTCTTCTTGCAGGTCATCTTTGAAAAAATGAAAACAATTTCATTCAACTTTATCCTTTTGATAATTCGATAGTTACATGAGGAAGTAAGGATTTGAACTATGGACATCTTTGTTGGACACACCAAGAGATGTTAATTGAGTTGCAAGATTCTTGGCCACTTTGTTCAACTTTAAAATTGTGAATTTAATTCACGTAATCATAATTCCAACATATATAAACTAAATAATCTGAATAACTAGATTAACTTCAAAGGCAATAGTAAGCATATGATGGTAGATATCATGTCTTTTTGTAAAAACCCACAAAAAACTTCTTTCATGGAATCCTGATAATTGCATATATCTCAAAGTTCACTATGTTGGTACCCCATACCAAGTAGGGGCAAGGATATTAATTCAAAGGCCACTGTTCTCTTTTCATCTGATGTTCTTTTCAACTAGAAAGGACTTGTGGGAGCAAGAATGCTAGACTCCTCCATTGATTCATCCAATTGACCAGCATTCTTCCCATCTCACTGAATAGATTGCTACTATTTGATGCAGCCATTGCATAGGGTAACTCAATACGAATAATTCTAACCCATATTGTGAGGTATAATTCTTCCACCTGGTCAATCTCTTTTCATACTCTCTATAGTTCCAATCTAGAAATTTCAAGCCTTAAAAAAAGATCCCAATGGTAAACCCAAAAAAGTTATGGGAAAAGAGCTTATTTTACAACTCAAAAACTTAGCTAATGCTTCTACATCCGGCAAAATTCCTACTGGCACTATCTCACTTTTGTTTAGGTTCACTCTCAACCCTGTGAATAACTCAAAAAAATACAAAATAAATTTCAAGTTTACAAGTTGCTCCCAGTCCACTACACAAAAAATTATAGTATCATTAGCAAACAACAAATGTGAGATAGTTAAAGCATCACCATTCCTTCCCTCGATTTTAAAACCCATCATCATTCTTTCCTTAACTGCCTTATCAATTATTGAACTAAGCACTTCCATGATAAGGATAAGCAAGAGAGATGACAATGGATCTCCTTGTCTCAGTCCTTTGGAGCTTGAGAAAAAGCTTGAAGGACTACCATGAACGAGTACAGAGAAACTAAAAGAAGATATGCACATCTGTATCCATCTTCTCCATCTCTCTCCAAACCCGTATCTCTCTAACAAATACAGAAGGCTTTCCCAACAAACATGGTCATAAGCCTCAATATTAACTTTGAAAATTAGTCCTAGCAAGTTGCTCTGAACTCTACTTTCCAGGCATTCATTTGCTATTAGGACAGAATCTAAAATATGTCTTCCCCTTGCAACTGCATTCTGTGAATCTGATACCAGCTTACCCACTACACTCCTCAATCTGTTTGCCAAAACCTTCGTTAAGATTTTGTAAAGACTTCCCACCAAACTAATTGGGCTAAAGGCTTCAATATTAGATGCACTTGGTTTCTTTGGAACAAGGGCTATGAAAGAGGCATTTAAACTCTTTTCAAAGGTGCCTCCCATATGAAACTCGTGTAAGAATCTCATCACGTCTTCTTTGATCACTCCCCAACATTTTTGAAAAAAGCATTGGTGAAACCATCAGGACCAAGAGTTTCATCCCCATTCATGGACTTTAGCACTGGAAACACTTCATCTTCTTCAAACACCCTCTCAAGCCATTCTCTATCTTCCTCCCCAAGGGTAGAAAATTCAAAACCATCCATCTTTGGGCGTGTTTCAACAGTTTCTTTGTACAAGTTCTTATAAAAAGCAACAATCCCATCTTTAATTTCACTCTCTTCCATGAGCATTAAGTCATCCACTTTCAAACTCCCAATATACTTAGCTTGTCTA
This sequence comes from Quercus variabilis, assembly GCA_030445155.1. Classification (NCBI taxonomy): domain Eukaryota; kingdom Viridiplantae; phylum Streptophyta; class Magnoliopsida; order Fagales; family Fagaceae; genus Quercus; species Quercus variabilis. The sequence continues at coordinate 19,608,455 of CP129453.1, read as the reverse complement.
GGGGAATTGGACAATCTATAAAAGGATTTTGTGTTACCATCCCCTTCCTTCAAACAATGTGTCCTAGAATTTTGTCTCCAACTCATTTCTTCTACCTAAACAATCTTTTCTATCCCGATCTTCAATTCATCTCTAGTCCTTATTTCTTCATCATTTAAGCCACTCTCCTCCTTTAACTCTAGCCATGATAGCTCACACAAAGCTCTACTTTTCTGCATCCCAATCTCTCCAAAAATCTCCTTATTCCACGTTTTCAGATCACCTTTTAGCTGATTGAGTTTCATGAATAAGACAAAGCTGGACGAGCCCATAAACCTATACATTTCCCACCAACTCTGCACCTTATCCACAAACCCAGGTACTTGTAGCCACATATTTTCAAATCTGAATTCACATATTCCTCTACTAGAAGCACCACAATCCAACAAAATGGGGTGATGGTCTGACACTAGTTGTGAAATCAACCTCTGCACTGCATCCAGAAAGTGTTTCTCCCACGCTATCAAAACCAAAAAACAATCAATGCAAGAGAAAGAAGGTTTGTCCTCATTATTACCCCATGAAAAAGGGTCACCTTTTAGTGGAAAATCCAGTAATTGAAGCCCATTGATAAAGTCTGAAAAGCCATGCAATGCTTGCTAAAAATCACGACAATTCCATCTTTAATTTGGAAATCTGAAAAGAGGGAAAAGAGTTAAATTCTTATATTACTGCTAAAAGAAACTATAAGTAGGTTACACATGCACTAGGCGGGTTTTAAATCCATGACTCCACCGTCAACTCTGTTCTTACAAGGTAAGGAGTTGCCAATTGAACAAGATTTTACTGGCTACAACTAACAGAAACTTGAGTTGTACAAAGCTTAAATTACTAACTAAGGAAGTTCTGAACTGATTCAAGGACAGAACCTTAGAGAGACTAGCCACGAGAACAAATGAAAGGACTATATTAGCCTTAATTCAAAAGGACATAGACCAAACAGTCACTAAAGAACACAACTGATGTCCTTGAAAATTAGATCACTCGACCAAACTAATAAAAAAATATTTAAAAATCAGAAAATCCAAATCTAAATACATAAGATGGATATAGCACAGACCTGAAACGCTTTGTTTTCTTGTTTGAGCTGACAAACTCTCTCTCTGTAATGTTGCTTTCCCTTATCATCATAAGCTGATGAGCCTTAAAAATAGATCCCAATGGTAAACCCAAAATGGTTATGGGCAAAGAGCTTACTTTACAACACAAAACTGCAGCTAATTCTCCCACATTCGGCACAATTCCTACCGGCGCTATCTCACTTTTGTTTAGGTTCACCCTCAACCCCGTGACTGCCATAAAGCACATCAAAAGACATCTCAAGTTTGTAATATGCTCCAAGTCCACTCCACAGAAAATTATAGCATCGCTAGCGAATGCGAGATAGTCAAAGCATCACCATTCTTTCCCTCCAGTTTAAACCCCGACATCATTCCTCCCATAACTGTCTTATCAATCATTTTACTGAGCACTTCCATAGTAAGGGTAATCAGGAGGGATGACAATGGATCTCCTTGTCTTAGTCCCTTTGAACTTTAAAAAAAGCTTGAAGGACTACCATTAATAGAGAAACTGATAGAAGATATGCATATCTTAATCCATCTTCTCTGTCTCTCTCCAAACCCATATCTCTCTAACAAATATAGAAGGCTATCCCAACTAACATGGTCATAAGCCTCAATGTTGACTTTGAAAATTAGTCCTGGCAAGTTGCTTCGAACTCTACTTTCCAGGCATTCATTTGCTATTAGGACAGAATCTAAAATATGTCTTCCCCTTGCAAATGCATTCTGTGAATCCGATACCAGCTTACCTACTATATTCCTCAATCTATTTGCCAAGACATTTGCTAAGATTTTGTAAAGACTTCCCACCACACTAATAGGACAGAAGTCTTCAATATTAGATGCACTTCATTTCTTTGGAACAAGGGCTATGAAAGAGGCATTTAAACTCTTTTCAAAGGAGCCTTCCATATGAAACTCATGTAAGAATCTCATCACATCTTCTTTGATCACTCCCCAACATTTTTGGAAAAAAACTATGGTGAAGCCATCGGGACCAAGAGCCTTATCCCCATTCATGGAATTTATTGCTGAAAACACTTCATCTTCTTCAAACACCCTCTCAAGCCATTCTCTGTCGTCCTCCCCAAGTGAAGAAAATTCCATACCATCCACCATCGGGCGACTTGGGCCCCATTCCTCCGTTTCTTTGTACAAGCTCTCATAATAAGCAATAATCCCATCTTTAATGTCGCTCTCCTCCATGAGCATTAAGCCATCCACTTCCAAATTCCCAATAAACCCAGCTTGTCTGTGGGAATTGGACAACATATAAAATAATTTTTTGTTACCACTCCCTTCCTTCAAACAATGTTTCTTAGAGTTTTGTCTCCAGCTCATTTCTTCTACCAGAGCAATCTTTTGTATCTCCGTCTCTAATACATCTCTACTCCTCATTTCTTCATCATTTAAACCACTCTCCTCCTCCTTTAACTCTAGCCGTGATATCTCACACAAAGCGCTACTTTTCTATATCCCAACATCTCCAAAAACCTCCTTATTCCATGTTTTCAGATCATCTTTTAGCTGGTTGAGTTTCATGAACAATACAAAGCTGGATGAGCCCATAAACCTATACATTTCCCACCAACTCTGCACTTTATCCACAAAACCAGGTACTTGTAGCCACGTGTTTTCAAATCTGAATTCACATTTACTTCTACTTGAACCAGCACAATCCAACAAAATGGGGTAATGGTCTGACACTAGTCGTGAAATCAACCTCTGTACTGCATCCAAAAAAGTGTTCCTCCCATTCTATTGAAGCTAAGGTAGGTCATTGTTACTACCCCATGTGAAGGAGTTCCTTCTAATGGATAACCCAGCAATTCAAGCTTGTTGATAAAGTCTGTTAAGCCATGCAATGCTTTAGGAAAATTATGATAATTCCATCTTTCATTTGGAAATCTGAAAAGTGGGAAAAGAATTAAATTCTTATATTACTGCTAAAAGACATTTTTTAAGTAGGTTACACATGGACCCAATGGGTTTTAAATCCATGACTTCACCCTCAACTCTGTTCTTAAAAGGTAAGGAGGTGCCAATTGAAAAAGATCTTACAGATACAACTAACACAAACTTGAGTTCTCCAAAACTAAATTACTAAAGAAGAATGTTCTGAACTGATTCATGCCAAAGACTGAACCTTTGAGAGAGAAGCAATGAGAACAGATGAAAGGACTACATTAGCAGTAATTCTAAAGGAGAAAAGATACAAGGACTCACTCTTCCATTCAACTTTCATATTCAGAACACGATCCATGTAACGGTATTGTGACTTCAGGTTCATGCTCAACAACCTGCACCAACCATTTCAAGTGAAGTGTAATATCAAGAAACATAAGAACTCACCCAAAAGAAAATATAGACCAACAAAAACCCATTAACCAATTTAGGCACAGATTAAACTCAAAGATAGAGGATTACCATCCAGCAGCCAGAAATTACACATGTACCTGAAGTATATAACTTTTGGTCCCTAGCCCTTATGATTGAACTAAAATAGTAAAATGTTTAAGAAGTCCCAGTGTTATAGATGTTCGGTGCACCCTTACTATGAAGGCTTTACTGTCCAAAATAAATGTGATGGGTAAAAGACTACTTGCTTAATGGGTGTCATGCAATCTTGAAGAATTCAAATCTTTCAAATCAAACTGTAGTACCGAAGGGAACTTGCTGCAGTTTTGCAAAATTTGGATTGGAGTGGATGGAAGAAAGTTGTCTGCAATCTAGCCATGATTTTGTAGTTATTTGCACTTAATAAGTGCACAAGTATTTCTTCTTCTTTTCTTCTTCTAAATTATGAAAACATAATAAGGTTTAATATCTTCAACAAATAATATAACCAAACCAAATCCCCAACTCACACACACTGGGCAATTACAATGAGGACTCCCTAAATTCACTTGCTAGTAAATGTCCCCAAAATGATTATATGCAAAAATGTCATCCCATAACAAAAAAAGTACATCCAAAGAGCATTTACTGCTAAATGTAGAAGCACGTGGGTGAATAACTGAGAGTTTAATGCTTCCAATTTGGTTATACCTGAACTCCAGGAGCATTGCCAACTCTTGCACCTACATGAGATTTAACTGAAAATAAGAAAAATAAATGTCAATGTATTATAGTTGTGTTAAATAAACGCAAACCGCTTTGATGGTCAGTAGATCTCCTAACCGGCTGATCTGCATGACAAAGCCTTTCTGGATTCTAACAGAGCTCTTAGCCGTTTTGTAGCCACAGACACTTCTTCTGTCTTTCGTTGTAAAACCTGAAAAAAGGCGTAAAGGTAGGAAAAATAGTTGTCCAGAAGTGTCTCACTAAAAAAAAAAGCTTCAATTAGTAGTAGGCTTATAGTGCCTTAAAGAAAACACAGATTCACCATCTTTAGTCTCTGGTTTGAAGCTAATAGCTTTCGCAACTCATACTCATTCCTCCTTTTCTCCTCCCTAAGCTGTTGATTCAGGTATTTCAAAGAAATAAAACACATTGACATAATAGAAATCTAAGATTAAAAAGGGAAATCAACAATTATCCAGATGTATAAATAGCTATCTTAACAAAGCAGAGCAAGTTACTAGCTTGTATGTCTTTACCACTAGAGGGTAACATAAAATATTTGAGCACATGTTCTATTTTACAAACCCCTCAAGCTAAAAATTCAATGGCACCAAGCACGCACCACGTTACCACTTTAAACTAACATAACTTGAGCAATATATTTTTCCCTCAACTAAGTCCTATGCACACTTCAGACAAGGCAATATAATACAGTGCCCCAACTGCATGAAGTGTTAGACAATACTATAAGATATCCTGATACACCAAAACATACTCAAAGCACAATCTGACAATGCATGCTAGCAACCTTTTTCTATATTGAGACTAAATAAGATTCTATTACGTAATTTTAGTTTAAAGGAACTTCTGATGGAGAAGTTTACATGTGAGTAACAGACACTTCGAACATTTTATGAAATATAAGATATCCAATTTCTAAAGAGTATTATAATTTACCAATGTGGCACCATAGTCAATGAATATTATCTATAGAAGGTCTCATAAGAAATTGAAAATTTTATGTGTTTCAGCTTTTTGACATAAATATAAAAAAGTCAATCAAATAATGAGAACAGACCCAAGGAAAATCAAATATAAAATACTAAAACCGCAAGAAAAGAACTCAATCTTCCCAAAGATTTGTCAATAAAAATCAGAAAGCAAGAAAAAATTAAACTAGAATTGCTGCAAGATAAAGATGGGAAGCATTATAAAACATTAAGATCATCAAATTACCCTTTTATAATATTTTTTAGGGTAAAATATCATTTTCGTCTCTAAATTATCACAAAAGTTCGTTTTTCATCCCTAAACTTTCAAAAGTTCTATTTTCGTTCCTAAACTATCACAAAAGTTCATTTTTCGTCCTTAAACTTTCAAAAGTTTTATTTTCGTTCCTAAACTTTTCCAAACGTATTGATTTTCGTCCCTCCCATATCAGTACTTTGTCAAGCCACGTCAGCAATCCGTCAGAACTTTTGCAAATTTAGGGACGAAAATAGAACTTTTGAAAGTTTAAGGACGAAAAACGAACTTTTGTGATAGTTTAGGGACGAAAATAGAACTTTTGAAAGTTTAGGGATGAAAAACGAACTTTTGTGGTAGTTTAGGGACGAAAATGATATTTTACCCTATTTTTTATGACAATAGTCACAATATAGTTCAATATTTGAAAACAGATATATTTAAATAAATAAATGAATATCTGAAGCAGGCATCTCAAAGATCTCTGAGGAACCCGAACAATGATAACATAAAAATCTCAAACATGAAATCCTAGACAATTTGAAACCAATACATAAAAATCGAACAAATCAAACTCAACCCTCCTCAAACATTTTATTTTTATTTTTCCAATTTAAACATGGGCTAATCTTTAAAATACAAGCTTAACCAAAAGATGGAATGATGTTGAATCCTGTAGTAATGCATATACCTGAAGAGATTCTTTTTCCAATGAAGCCTTGCATTCTCTAAATTGCACGGACTCTAGCTTGATCTTATGTTGCAATTGAACCTAAATATTAGGGAAGCATTAATGGTGTAAATCATAAATATGAACAATAATTTACATAGACATGCTCATCTTCAACAATAAGGCACCTTCTGAGCTTTCAAACATTGATTCTCAAACTGCAACCCGTTTGTTGCTTTGTCACCTTTTGGTCTTTGAGTTGATAGATGAGATTCAACATGCTGTTTCTTTGTCATCTCTTTAACCTGCAAACACAGAATAAGGTTTCAGAACATGCAATAGTGTTATCAAAACATCTGGTTACAACACAAACAAAAAATTCACCTGTTCTTCAAGGACATTCAGCTTTAGCAGATAGTCTTCTCTGAACTTTTCTACACCGTCATTGGAGGCAGACAAAACATTTGCAAGTTTTCCCCTTAGCTCCTCAATCTCCCTCTGCCGATTTTGACAAAAATTATGATAAGTAAGTAATACCGATATCCTGGCTTTTAACTTTTAAGGTGATGTTTTATAAAACTGACTTTCAATGGGTAGGGGGGAGGGTTCTCTCGAAAAGCAAATAATCTTTTTAAAAGTGCTTTTCTGTGCTTTCATTTTCATATCTGGATTGAGAAATAATAGCCTTTAGTACACTGATTCATGAAATAATTATTGGTAAGGCTGGGGCTGAAAATCCTTCTAATTTAAATAAGCCAAATAGCTTTACAATGCCGAAATATTTAACCCATAATCTTAGCAACCAAACTGAAATAATAAATGCCCGATGGTCTTATAATGGAGTTTCTATGTGTTCTCAAAGTCCCTAAAAACATAAATAAATAAATAATGACTACTTTCAAGATTCAAAAACACATGAGTTTCTACTCTTCCTAATTTTCAACTTCCCATGACTCAAAATTAAAAATCTTAAAGAGTCAAAATCACTTTGACACTTGCATTTTGACTTTTACAGATTTTCTCACCAGCCAAACAGACTTGTAAAAACAAAACCAATTATCTTGTATCAACTTCAAGTGGAAATCATCCTTTTCTCAAGTATCTTGTTCGCTAAACTTTAGCCCGTGAGCCATTTTAGTCGTCAAGTTTAAAATGATCGTTTTTAGTCCCTAACAAACTTAAAGTGATAACTTCTAGTCCCTAAAAAACTTAAAGTGAATTATTTCAGTCCCTAACAAAGTTGAAGTGACCACTTCCACTTCCAAAAAAACTTAGAGCTATTGGGTTTAGTCCCTAACAAACTTAAAATGATCGTTTTTAGTCCTTAATGTGTCTAATAAAGCGATTGCTTCTAGTTCCTAAAAAACTTAAAAGTCAATAATTTTTATTTTAGTCCCTAATAAACTTAAAAGTGATCATTTTTAGTCTCTAACATGTCTAATATAGCGATAAATGCAGGGCTAAACTTTAAGGACCAATAATTAGCACAGGATCACATTGCTTTCAATTGTTTTCTCACATTTTCTCGGCAGCCAAACAGAGACTACTAATAGAACACAAAAAAACAGTGACTTGGACCTGAAACGCCTTGTTTTCTTGTTCAAGCTGACGAACGCTCTTCTCGTAATGCTGAAGCTTTCGCTTATCATCAGAAGTTGACGATGACGAAGAAGCATCGACTGGGCTCACTTGCTTTGAACCGCGATTTTTCTTCTTCATCTTTCTTCTTCTACTTCTGCAATGCAATTAAGGCTGAGATTTTAAGCTAATAGAAACTGGAAAATGGAATTTCAAAACCCTAAAAATCGGTGAATCAATTGTGATTTTGTGTATAATAAAGGTCTCGAGCTTAATGGAGCGAAGAATTTGGAGTTCAATTCAATGGCTTTGCCACGTCAGCACCATCCGCTACTGGTACAATGGAGCGAAAAATCGTTAAGTGGGAATTTGAATTTGGAACGGTAAAAGAAAAGTGGTCGTTTCGATATGGGATCTCGACCGTTTTTGGCGAGTATTTTGGGCCGAGAACAACCCGAGCTTCTGTGGAGCGTTGGTCTGTACCCAATTCACAAAACGACAAATTCGGCCCATTCGGCCTATTTTTTATTTTTTTTATTTAAAAAATAATAATAAACAACTTCATGTTCCAATTGCTTAAAATGCAGAGAAAAATCTACTTAACAAAATTGATAACAATTCATACTTGTATTTTTTGTCTTCAAAATAGACTTTTTCAGAAAAACAAAGTGAATCAAAAATTAAATCTCCAAAGAGTGTAATGGATTTATTTTTTTATTTTTACTTTTTTAAGAAGGCCATGAACAATTTTGCAAAACAATCATCTTCGTCGCCCAAAACAATGGCAAGCCCATTTCCCCAAACACTCAAAGATCAAAAGCAGAAAAATAAAAAATAAAAACTCATGTATTAAAAACTCGTACTACATTTCCCTACACAATTGAATACTGCACAAAGGCTTAGAGCGATAGCCACAGCAAAATGATCAGGTGTTTGATATCATGTCTGTTCAACGAATCTGAAAAAAGCTTCATTCATGGAAACATGATAGCAGTACATGTCACATTGTTGGTACAAAGGAGAAATATTAGCTCAGAGGCCATTGTTGTTCTCTTTTTCTTCTGGCTTTTTTCTTCTATGCTGGACAGGACTTGTTGGGGGAAGAACTACAGACTCCTTATTCACAACTGATTCATCCAATTGACTAGCATTCCTATCTCTTAATGGGTTGCTACTATTGGATGCTGCCAAACGCATAGCCCTCGGTAACTTCAAAGGAATATCTGCTACCTCGCTAGCACTATTAGTTTCGGGCTTCTGAGGTACATCAGTGTTTTCTGGCTGTGAGGAAGGTGGAGGAGGATCAGAAACAAGCACAATAGTAGATTTCCGCCATTTCTTTCTCTGAATAGGCTTTGGTGCATTTGGCTTGGCCTGTAGCAAGTAAAAAATTATGATCAACAAACCAAACAGATTTCTGTAAGTGGAATGAGCATGAGAAGTAAATCACAAGAATAATGAGATATCCAAAGGAATAATACTTATAAGCTTATCGAAATTAGGCAAAGGTAGAATTGAGACATACCAATTTGTTTCCAATGTCAGCAAGAGCCTTCCTTCTAGGTCCGTTATCATCATTTTCCTCAACAGGCTTCTCAACCAATGCACTTTGTAGTAACAATGCTCCCTGAGAAGCAAGACTGTGACTCTTCTCAGTTTCATCAGAACCTGAGCCACTCCCGTTCCCTTCAACACTCTCTGACTCTGGTGAGCCACCCAAGTCCTTCAAAATGGTTCCTTTGTTGGCACACTTACTAGGCAAACAACCACACAAAGTCCCACAACTACCTCCAGAAGCTCGGCATTGGCATTTCATAGTTTTGCAAGAAGAGAATTTACTACAAGAGCAGCAAACACCTGATACAGCAACAATTCCCTCACCTGAAGTGTCTAATTTCAAGCTTCCTGAATCTTTGGTATCTAATGTATTGGATGCTACACTTGTTCTAGAAATCCTTTTCTTAATAGGTTTTTCTTCTTCCTCTTCTGACTCTACCACTGACTCTACCACCCAATCATCATCATCATTATTTCTTTCAATATCTGAATGTTCTGATTCAGATGTATCCATGTCTTCCAATATGAGGGAGCTCCGGTAGCCCTAAAATCATGTATAGAATAATTCAGCCAGTAAAATACAAAAAAAAAGCAAACAATTTTTGGCTGATGGTAAAAAAAAAAAAAAAAAAAGAACAGAAATAGAAACAATTAACCAATAATATGTGACTGGAAATCATGTATAGAATAATTCAGCAAGTAAAATACCCAAAAAAAAAAAAAAAAGCAAACTATTTTTGGCTGATTGTCAAAAAGAAGAAGAAAAGAAATAGAAACAAGTAACCAATATTATGTGACTGGAAATTCAGCAAACATTGTTGTCCACAAGTGTAATTAAGAGACCTACAGAAGGGTGAGCCTACCTGCTTGCGCAAGTCATACTTATGCCCTCCATTGTTTAGGTCCCCATCCATTGCCATTCTCATTTTCAAGGCTGAATTCTATTGCAAAGTAAAATTGAAAAAAGAAAAGAAAAAAAAAATTGATAAGAATAATAATAGACTTTCCAAGAAAGTCAAAAGGTTTGCATTTTTTTATTATCAGATAGAATAGTGGGTAATGACATTTAGGCAATCTTTTAAAAATAGTACATTTGTTTGCATCAGATGCATAACCAAGGAAAAAGGTTCTCTCTCAAATTGCAAGCTAGGAATAACTCATCCATTCAATTACCAGGTAAAAATATTAAAATAAGTTTACAAATCAAAATTTTAGAACACCAAATGGACAGTTGAACAATGTATGATGTCACTTAATAAGCATAGCTATGTTGATCCAAATCCAATTTAATGAAATCGATGGCCCACCCAAATCCAATAGATGTTATGTATATATGTAGATTGCATCACTATATGTTTTTTCCCTCTCCCAAGATATATTACTCATGGCCAGATTAGAGGAATTGCAAAAGGCATGGATCACACTGAGCCATGCACTTACCTGTGACTTCACTTGGTGTATGAGTTCTGCTTTTTGCATCTCCAACTGCCTGACATAACTACTGAGTCTCACAATCTTTTCTTTCAAATCTCTTATTTCTGAGTCTTTTTCTCTATAGGCAACTTCTTTATCTCGTACCATGCACCTGGAGAATGGAGAAAAAAAATCAGTTAAATTTATCACAAAGTATTTATTTAAAAAACACATGAAAAAGAAACCTTAAATTTTGGCAAAGTTAGCAGTACAAACTTTGACTTGACAAAATTACTACCTGGAGGAGGATGCTAAATTGAACAAATAATTCATTATATTTTTTGCATCAGCAAGGGACCGGACTTGGTTCCAACGACCCCGGCCACTAAAACCCCGCTCACGCTCTTCTGCTTCTGACAACTGTGACGCCATCGAAACCAAGGTGCTAGATGAAGTTGCAAGCATGTTTTCAAGTGCAAAGATCCTTGAATTTCTTGCACCCGGAGATATTGCTTCAGGGCAATCACTACATCAAAAAAAAAAAAGAGAAAAGAGAACAATGTTATTTAAGCATTGGTTGCCATCTAATGATAATCTTAAGAAACCCAACAGAGAACATTCAATTAGGGAAAAAATCACCTTAATTTTGATTGCCTGAGCAAGTCTGCTTCTTCTTTCAATCTTGCAACCTCCTTGGCCATTGTTGCCCTCCTATAATACCAACAAACATCACTTGGATCAACTCAGGCAGTACAAGAACCGAGTAAAAGAGCCATTAAAATCTCAACATTCCATGTGAAAGTTTATATTATACAAGCAAAAAATAAATTTCTGGAATTTCTATATCAAAGGATAATGAAATGTACTAAGCATGAAACCAACACTAAATTAATATGGCTACGACAAAGAAATTTCAAGAATTAGAGACAACATTGAGTCAACATTAATTTAACCAAAGCTTGAAAGAGATTAATATCCAAATCTTCTCATCTAAGGAATAATGCCATCAAATTAAATAGAGTTCCATTTATAAAACATTAAAGTTGTATTTTAACCACTTACAGAATGTTGGTTTTAAAAAAAAAATTCCAATCAATGGAAAGATAAAGCTTTGTGAAAATAACTTCTAAGTACTCCTTATACATTCTTCATCATTTTCACAAATAAAATGGGCAAAAAAAAAAAAAAAAAGCTAGACTTGTTAGAGTTTAGACAGAAAATGCATGAAACTACAATATAAAACCATTTAAAGATGCCTATCAGAATACACAAAAACCTACAAATAGATTATATACACCCTGTAAATCTGACCAACAAATTTTTTATATTAAAAAAAAAAAAAAATGAAGCCTTTTGATCAACACACCCAAGACACTAAAAGACAAATCAAATGAAAACTGATAATCTTCAACCTTGTCAATTCCAAAAAGCACAAAGGCATATAAGTGAATTCCTAAAGTGGAAGAATTGAAATAAGGACAACTCACTCTTCCATTTGACGCTCATACTCAGCACGTACTTCATGAACCCGCACAGTAACTTCAAGCTCATGCTCAATTGCCTGCATCAAAGCCTTCTCAATAATAAAAATATGTTAGTAAAAGAGAGAGACATCCCAGATTCAACAAAAACATGAAATAATGAATGACATCCCATTTACACATTTACACATCATTGTGTACACAAAGCAATCCTCCTAAGACAGTTTATTTTTTTCCTTCTTGAAGTACTTCTTATACATTATAAATACCTGAATTCCAGGACCACTGCCATTTCCAGCACCTGCGCATAATAGTTTACTTGTTAACAAATTATAATCAACATGCTGCAGAGAGAAGGGAAGGGGAGTGAACTGCATGATGTAGTATATCTCCTAACCAGTTTCGCGAGAGGAAGCCTTTCGAGATTCTAAAACATCTTTTAGCCTTTTTGTAGCCATAGAAGCTTCTTCTGTTTTTCGTTGCAAAACCTGGTATTAAAAAAAAAAAGTATGAAATAACTCTCTTGAATTGGGAAAACCATATCATCCTAGGCAAACATCACCTTACCATTTTTTGTCTCTGATTCAAGGCTAATAGCTTATGCATCTCATACTCATTCCTTCTCCCCTCTTTCTTAAGCTGGCAATTGACAAAAATGAAATCCAAATGACTAGCTATTGTATGATAATAAACAATGTTGATAATACAAGACACGATAGTCAAGCTATTCTATGCATGGTATCTTAAAACTTAACAAATAGAAACTTTATCTATTGTTCAGCATCTAGCAAAAGCAGATATCTGCTGTCTCATAAAAGTTCAAAATGGAAAGATGGTTTAAGTTAAAATCTAGGATTCGAGAATAATTCTCCCACATTTAAAAATGATGTCATTTATCAACACAAATTATTTTTAAAGAATGAACTTTCCAAAGACAAAGTTGAACAAGATTTTATATCAATATTTCATAATGAAGTACATCAAAAATTATTTCCTAGACTACACGTACATAGTGAAAGCCCTACACATAAGCAAAGGTAACACACAATGATGATAAAAACAACAGTCAACTATACACAGGCAACTATGTCTAATATCTTCAATTTATATGTGCTTTTTTATTACACAGCAAAGGTTACACAAATATGTGCTTTTTTATTACATCAATATCTTCAATTTATATTGTTTTGATTTTTTTAGTTATCAACTAGAGAGAAGTTACCTGGTTTCAGTATGCTGCACTTAAAGAAATAACAGCCTCAAAAAATGACTCACAAGTTGCATTTAATCATAATTTCTTTTGCTTTGTTAAAAAAAAATTGAAATAAAGAAAAAGTTGTCATACTTCGATAAAGCCAATTAAAAAACACATAGAGAGGGAGAGAGAGGGGTAGACACATAGATTGATATATGTATGTATGGTTACACTCTACCATATCCATGACCAGGCCCTAAGAAAGATGGGATCTAAGAGGCCCACAAACAAAGTTCAACAGTAGATTCAACCAATAAAGTATGTTGAGCATCAAGCACTTGATTCTGAATCATGAAGGTTAATTTTATATTCTTCATCCAGTTGCTGTAACCTTAGTTTATATGCATAAGAATATTTTATTTTTAAATCTTTCATAAGTGAATATTCATACCAACTTTCATCGTTAAGCTTATGCAATCTATATCTAGTATTAGCATTTAATCTCTAAAGTATTATAAAGCCTTCAATTGAACATGCAAGAAAGGATCACTCTATAATTTTTGCATACCTGGAGAACTTCTTTTTCTCGTGATGCCTTCCATAACCTAAACTGCTCAGACTCTTGCTTAATCTTATGTTGCAGTTGAACCTATAAAACACAATATAGTACTATAATGAGAGAAATGATTATTTTATCTACTTATTATAAAAAATTATTATTGTATCTATTTGACTGCAACAAGCTCCTCTGCAATCAAATTGCACCTTTTGAGTCTTTATTCTATGAATCTCATCTTGTAATCGTCTTGCTGCCTCATCACTCTTTTGTTTTTGTCTCAAAAGTTGAGCTTGAGCATCCTGTTTCTTCTTCAACTCCGAAACCTGCAACAAAAAGTATATGAGTCCTGAAATTGTAATTGCCATTGAAAGGGCTAAAGTGATTCAATTTCAATATTCACCTGTGCCTCCAAGGCATTTAACTTTTGAAGATATACTTCCTTCAACTTTTGAGCACCATCATCAGAAGTAGACGAAATATTTGCAAGATTGTGTCTCAGCTCCTCAATCTCTCTCTGCCAATTAACAGCATAGGTATTTTAAAAAAGCCTTACTAACAGGACATTCAAATCAGAAGACAAGGCTTACAGAAAGAGCACTGACCTGCAACGATTTCTTCTCTTGTTCTAATTCCTGAACCTTCTTCTCATAATGATTTTTAAGAACTGAAGTATCAACATTTGCAAACCGCTTCATTTCAGCCTTCACAGAGTAGATTATGACAGATGTGAACAGCCACAGCAACAGACAACAATGCAGATCCAAGATAGTAAGAAATGTAAATATTTAGCACTAGATTCACAACCAAATATGTAAATGGCTGAGACCATATAGTTGTTATATTTTTGTCCTGATAAGTTTAAGATGCCCACAAATTTAAGCTAGTGATTTATTAGAAACTTTTTACAAAAGTCTAGTGATTCGTGTGAAGTCTTTCAGAGGAAAACAAATACATGTCCCATTTTATGAATCAGAAAACATCTATCAACAAAAATGCTGTAATCTCCTTAAATCAAACATACAAGTAAATCTAGGTAGCCAAGATGGTGTATCTAAAAATGTGATATTTTTTTACCTCTTTCTGTTCAAGTTTTTTGTCCAATTCTTTGAGCTCCATATCTAATTTTTCTTGGAGAGAGGAATGTTCTAGCTCCTTTTCTTCATCTACAGTCTCATCTGTACGTCAGTTTTATATAATTAAATTTGCTCATTGTCAAGTAGCCAACTCTTAGGATGGAAGATAAAATGCAAAGATCACTACAACAAAAGGAACTGTTGAGCAAAGATGTCCAGTCAAATGCAGAATATTCCTAAATACTGTGGTACCATAATCACTATAAATAAAATAAAATAAAAATGGCATGACACGGCTTTCATCCTGTGGACAACAACTAATAAGGGATTGGCATTAGTTGTAATAAAGAGCAATGTGTTCAACAAAATGAAAGACAATAAAACAATAAAAAGAGCTTTACAAATGCTACCTGGAATATCCATGGCTTTTATGTCATAATCAGATGAAAACTCGTTAGTACATGGAAATAATTCGTTCTTTGAGTGGAGCCCATCATCATCTAAGTCAGCACATTCAACAAATCGACTGCGTTTTGAGCTATTCAAGTTTTTCAGATGCAATAATTCTCCTTCTAACTCTTGAATTTTTGAGGCATAATTTTTCAACACGTCAAAATCCTGAAATAGTTAATGATGTTGTGTCAGCAAAGTCTTTTCTTTCATCAGAAAAATGCAATCACTTGGAGCAACCAAAAATAAATTAAAAAAATCAATGCACTCAAACCTGATTTGAACTTGAATCGATCTCATCCCAAGATTTACCATTTCGAGCTAATTCAATTTTCATGATCAACTTGTCTTTTTCAACCTGAAGTGTTTAATGTAGGTGAGATCATATAGCTGGATTTTAACTAGTGTAGGGAAGATCATAAGAAAATCATGACATCTTATATAACTACTAAAGAGAATTTTGAATAAAACCTGAGCATCAAGAGCACGTTGTGTCAAATGCTCAAAGGTAACTTTACGTTCTTGAAGCTCCCTGTGTAACTCTGCATTGCTTGCTTCAAGTAAAGATATTTTGTGTTTGAGAATCTGGAAAAGCCACTAAAGGTTAATAAACATCCAAAACCAGCAAATTAGGACCCTAGGAGCACAAACCGACTTTTCTTATTCAATGAAATACCTGAAGTTCTTCAAACGGTGCATTCATTCCACCTTGATAAAATAGAAGCTCAGTCTGCAATTGCTCAATTTGGCTCCGCATTCTTTGCATTTGGGCTGCCATTGGATCACGATTGATCTAAATTAAGAATGAGGGAAAGATCATCAGAAAGAGAAGCATAACATGTGGAGGTGAAAAAAGAATAAAATTATGAGAGAATACTTACAACTGCCTTGTTCTGAATGTTGCGAGCACGATTTGCATACTTCAATGTGTTCAGGGTTTCCTCAGCATTTGTGTCGGCAGGACTTACACAAGCTTCAATCAATATAAAACATTGTAAACATTAAAAATAAAAGAAGTAGGAATTACAAGAAAGAAAGATCTAAGATGCTTGAACAAGTACATTGACACATACCAATCATAACCGTTTTGCTGTTTCCTCCAAGAGAATCCTACAGATTCAAATTTCAATAAACAATCATGAGAGAATTCTTTACAATCAGTCAAAATTTCACTTTAAATATCAAAAAATGTTAATATTAACCCTGATTGCAGTCTCCATATTACACCTTCTTACTATGTTTTCTTGCGTTGTGTAAAATATAATGTACTAATCCAATTTCCACAAATATTTGCATCTATTTGAGAGTAATCAAAAGCCTAGGTCAATTTTCTTTATGTATACTTGTTTTCTAGTAGATCATCTAGATTCAACAAACAAAAAGCATTCCTGTTTAACTGACCATAGGTCTACATAAAAAGTAAAGAGATTTAAGAGCTTTAAAAAATCTTAAATTTTCGTTGGTACAAGCAAATTTTGAGAAATTATACTTACAATTTAAGTAAGAAAAATAAATATTTATTCACTTGCCTGTAACAAGCGTGTTAACTTGCTGTCACGATATGGAACATGACCTCCCTCTTTCCTCTTCTTTTCATCTCCCAAGGCACTTATCACATTGCCAAGTGCTAATAAACCCTTATTGATATGAATTCCTACATCAAATAAACTATTAAAACAAACACAAACGGGAAAAACTCCAATTTAAATTATGTAACATACTTATCATTCCATATATCACATTCACAACAGATAACTATTTTAGAATTTAAAACTACAAAGCTATAGATGTTCATCTTGCCACTATCTTTTTAACCATATTGTAACAGATTGAAACCCCTAGACCAAGTCTCTAGCATCCTACCTTCTTTAAAACGCATGCCATCTGCACCTGTTCGTTTTGCACGTTCAGAACCAGCAAGATCCACTAAATGCAGTTTTGCACATAATATGTCATCACCAATGTCTTCATTTGTTACTCCGGCTACGAAGTGAGCAACTTTCTTTTGCTCCATAGTAATTGTAAAGATAGCATGTGAGCGACTGGACAATGATACAAATAGTTAACATGAAGTTCAACATTATAAATTATACAACTTTCAACATAATAGATCCTTAACCCAAGAATTTACCCTACACCTAGCACTTACAAAGAGGGTGCCAGTTGAGCTAAAGCTCATTGGCAACAGTTCAAATTATGAAATGTTCATTTAAAACTACAAAGCCATAGATGTTCATTGGCAACATTTCAAAAATATATAGCATTATGAAATTTGCACCTTGATTGGCTATTCATATTAGTACTCCCAGTGGCACGAGAGTGGGAACCGCGAGATAGATATGTTGCCATCTCTTCTTTTGTCCTAACTTCTGCCTCGGTGACTCCAGCAAGTGTTATTCCTCCATTCACCGTTTCTCTAATTTGTATGGGAACCCTTGCAGGCCCTGCATGCTTTACTAGAGCTACCCCTTCAACTTTAGAGAAGACAGGTGAATTTGGATCTAGTAAATCAAACACTTCTTCCTTGAATATCTGTCATCACATCATACCACATCAAGCAAATAAACTCAAGTAGTGAGGTGAAGGAAAACAAAAAACAAGCTAAATAGAAGTATTTCTTTTACCTCAATAAATGAGACTCTAATCAAAAATTCTGTTGAATCTTTTGTCATTTCAACTCTTTTGAATATGCTTTCCATTACTTTAGGTATGACTCCTACATTACTTCCCTCCCCTGAATAGTTAGTACCCATGGTGTACGTCTTCCCCGACCCCGTCTTAAAAAACACAAACAGAGTAAACTCAGAAATGTATCAAAACATATATTCAAGTATTCTAACTCTATAAGATAAAATGAAAGTTATACCTGGCCATATGCAAGAACAGTGGCATTATAACCATGGAAGAGTGCATCAACAAGAGGAGAAACACAATCATCGTATAATGCAGAACAGGGCGACCCAGTACTACCATAAACATAATCGAAGGTGAACGAATGCGAACCAATTTGCACCTAATTTTAAACACCAAATTTCAAAATTCTAGCAGCTCAATCATACACATATCATGAAAACCTAAAAATTTCAAATTCGATCAAAACTAATTTTTAAAAAAAAAAAAAAAAAAAAAAAAAACAACAAGTACCTGAGGTTCACCAGGAACCACTGAAATGCAATCTGTACAGCCAAGTAGAAGCTCGGACGTAATCAAAGGCCTGACATTAACCGCGACTCGCACACATTGTGAAGAATCTACGCTCCTCACTTCCGAATTCTCCATCTTCAAACCCAAATTTCAAACCCTAAATAAACAAATCCCCCCAAATCCAACACAACGAACAAACAAAACAATAGCAAAATTAGGGTTTATCTAACAAAAAAACTCATCCATCTACCAAAAAAAAAAACATATATCATTCAGCGATTGAAATTAGGCTTCAATGCGAAGAACAAGATTTGAATCGTAGAACATGTAAAAATGCTATAAAATCTGGATTCAAAGATTCAATAGCTTGAAGATGAGCTAATGAAACTTGGATCTGAGAGTTTCTGAGAGAGTACCTGTAGGAAATGGAAGTGTTAGAAGTGAGCGAGTGATATAGAATTGGAGAGTGGAAATCGAAGAAAGTCTCTGAGAGAGAGATAGAGAGAGAGAGAGAGAGAGAGAGATTGAGAGAGAGATCGATGGGCTTCGTTTGGTTGCGTTTGTTTTGTTTGGTTTGGTTTTTTTTGAAACGAAACAGAGAGAGACACACAATGGGGGGGCTTGACTGAGTTGTGAGAATTTGAAAGCGGACGAGAGGGGTTGAATTAAAATGAATTGGAGAAAAGGCGCTTAGGTCCGAATTCAAATATAGCATTGGTCACGTGCGCGGCATGTGCGTTGGGAAACGGTACTAATTTGCGGGTATGTTTGGAATTTTCTTGGAGCCGGTCGGACAGGCTGGCTGGCTGGCCCGCTTTAAATGGATGGTATATTGGTATTGGATTGGATTAGGGTGTATTTAATAATCCAACTCAATTAGTAATTTTTTTTTTTTTAAAGAGCTACACTTAGCTAAAAAGTCCAAAAATTTTAGGTTAACCCAACAAAGGTTTTACACGCATTTTCTTCTCAAAAAAAAAATATATATATATATATATATATATGTACATGCATTTCTTATCCCAAAAAAAAAGAGTTTGTACATGTATTTGGATTAGTTTTTGACTTTTTTTTCAATTTGTTCATCTTATTTAATTATGTACGATTTTTTAAATACAATTATACCCTTTTTTAAATTGTAATAGGAAATAGCATTAAATAGAATAAAAGTTTACCTATTAGCTATTTGCCAAGTCAAAACTCCAAACAGGCTCTCTACATTAGCTATCTGCACGATGGGTTTTCAAGTAAAACAAATTCTTTAGTCTGCATGAATCCTTTTTATCCCAAGGCATCTATACACGATACTTTTGTACAATTTTCTCATAATTAATTTAAAGAATGTGCTATAAATCTAGAGGTATTAAATTTTAGAGCCCGTTTGGTAATGTTATTCTAGTAATGTTGTTTATATTTTTTGTAAATACGTGTGGATAAAAAAATGTGTGTGAAAATACGAATTAAGTGAAATAGTTTAGACACAACTTCTTTGTATTAAAAAAAAAAAAAAAAAACAAAACAAAACCACCTTAGTTCCTTCTCAAGTGTTAAGTGGTAAATATAGAATGGTAGAGCTTGATCATATTTGAGCTAAAGTAATCAAGTTATTTTGGTTCTCCTGAATACATTAATACATTGTCGTCTTTGCTAATTTATATTGTATATGTACACAATTTAGGTACCGTTTGTTTCATTGCAAAATATTTTTCTAATTTAAAATGATTTAACCCGTAAGTTATAACTAGATGAAGCCAGCAATTTTTAGCAAGTTTCACGTATTTAGTATTTACATGACTTTTTCTTCTTCTTCTTTCCTTTTATTCACTGAGGTATAGTCCTACATTTTATTATTGAATTAGAAAACGACAATGTTAATTAGTAATGCTTATCATAAGTGTCAAGAGGTTTTTTGATAACAAATTATTAAAAAAAAAAAAAAAAGTGCCAAGAGTTTTGCCCTACTGTAGCATTGCCAATTTCGTGTATTCCAATAATCAGTTCATTTAATATTTCTTATTCAAATAAAAATCTATTAGTTTTTGACCATTTCTATCCAATTTTTTTGTTTGTCAATTTCAACTGCTAATAGAAAAAGGACAATGTCTCTTATTATTGAATAAGATATTTAGCTATTTAGAGTTCGATTCTTACCTACACTAAAAAACAATTGAGTGTCTTGGTCTGATAATAAAGAACAGTTTTCAAGAAACGACACTGAGAAAAAAAAAAAGAGTAATGTTTATTTTAAGTGTCAAGAGTTTTGCACTACAAGCTACAGTAACATTGCCAATCTCGTGTATTTTCTAATAATCAGTTTATAATATTTCTAATTCTTATTAGAAGAAAAGTTTGTCAGTTTCAACTTCTAATATAAAGAGGTACAGGAGGAGGTTTAAGTTTTTTATGCTTCACATGAAGCTCTAAAAAAATCCTCCAAGCATATTGAAGGCTAAAATGTGTAAAATCTATATATTTTAAGGCTAAAATCATAGGTTGCAGAGTCTCACTGGATTGGTCCATGTCTCCATGACACATAATTAGAGCAAAGCCTCTTTCAAACAAAATAAAAATTACAGCAAAGGCCTTTTAAAATTTTAATCCATCACGATTGTAATTTGCATAGAACAGGCGGGTTAGATTTTCAAATTGAACTCTTGATTACAACGGTAACCGACTAACCGTTAACTCTTTTGCACCTACTACTACCTTTTTTATTTCTTTTTAATTTAACAGCCATCATTACAAATGTGCACTAAGGAGAGGACGAGGAAGAAAACACGTCGGTAGAATAGTGTCCAAAAAGGGAGAAAGATGAAGAATGAGAAAAAAAGCTTAAGAAAAAGGTATAGCAACGCCTACCATGTTTGTCATATTAGTTGAAAAGGTGTATTAATCATGGTGGAAGAAACTCATAAATTTGGGAACTTGTTTCATTGAATTAATTAATTAGAAAGATGTAAGAGACTATATTTAATTACTCTGAGTGTGAGTTTGGAAATTTTCAGCTGCGTTTGGCATTTTGTGTGAGTCCCGTAACAAGTACGGATTTTAGAAATTTTTTCTTTAAAACTAGGTCTCACGGCACTATTTACACATTTAAAAATTATTTTGCTGTAGTGTTTTCAATTTTCAGCAATAAATAGCACTAAGAATGAGATTTTCAACTGCGTTTGGCATTTTGTATGGGTCCCGTGCACTATTTACGGGACCTATAAGTACAAATTTCAGCACATTTTTCTTTAAAACTGGGTCTCATGGCACTATTCACATATTTAAACATTATTTTGCTACAGTGCTTTCAATTTTCAAAAATAAGCGGTATCCAAATAGACTCGAGATTAAGTTTGTAATTAGTTCCTACACAATAATCTTATAAGTCTTTGAAATGACAATTTCGAACCATAAAAAGTTTAGAGAAATATGTTCAAGTGAATTGTTTAGATGCGTTTTTTTCTTTTCTTTTCTTCTCTTTTGCATTTTAATCACGTACGGCACCATGGTGCCCAGATCCATTTGGGCCTTAAGTTCTGACACAACAGCGCGGCTCATAGCCCCAATCTCTACCCAAAACCCTAGTCTAAACCCACACGAACTGTAGGCCCAGGTTTCATCACTTGATCCTTGCTCGGCGAACCATTACCGAACAATAAAAGAAGAATAACTTCCAAACACACCATCATTAGCATACTCGGCAGTGCCCAGGGAAGCATCGCTACCAGGCATGCCTACTGAAGTAGGAACTAAGTTCCAATGCCACTTTCACCACGTTCCAACTCCCACCTAACCATCCACTTGCGGCTGATGATATTGGACCTCCAATTGCACTAACTGTGACAATAATCATGATCCCTCCACTGATTTAAAACTCTAAATATGGGAAGTTAGAAAAGGAGAAGGGGCTGAAAAAAAAAAGAGAGAAAACATAGAGAGAGGAAGAGATAGCTTCATTGAGTCTCTATGCCGAGAACAATCTAAAGTAGGAAATCCAAAACCCACTGTACAAGTAAGTTGTGAGCCTAAAGGAGGGTTGGCCCAATAGCCTCACTATTGGCGCGCATAAATCATAATGTACAACTTTTTAAATATCATCTTCCTCACTGCACAGTCATATCTGTGCAAGAAAAACAAAATAAATGAAACAAACTGATAAAAATTAGCTCATTCAAACACGCAATAAGTGTAAGGTGTTTGCAACCTAGTTGCTTGTTTTGTTTTGTGGAAGTGATATTGTATTTTTAATGGTTGAATAAATTTAGAATTCTTGTTAGGAAGTTCTTAATCAGCAATTCACCATTGCAAAGACTTTATGAGTTAGGATAATCTCAATTAATTTATACTATAAAATGAGATTTTTCATTATATACTATTCATTATCCACGAGTGATGGACATGCATCCAGCACATTTAATTGAGACAGCTAATTTAAGGGATCTTGTCATCTTTTAGCCATTTCAACCTCTCCTCCTTCCTCTATATATATAGACTTAAGCTCCCACACATGGAGAAGCATTTTGAGAAACATTGAGAGCAAAGAGAAATATATGTGTATTCTATATTAGTTTCATAAATAATATGTTGTAGTAGATAATCCCTAGAAAATAAATAATTTAAATATAATCTCATCCTTATATTTTATTTTTCTTATCATTATATTTCCTTTATTTTACAAAACTTTTTTTTATTTTTTCTTCTTTTCCGTCTTATATGAATAAAAAACTATTAACTTATAAAGTAGCGATGGCCTTTCTTCTTTCTTTTTTTTAAGGTAAAAAAAAAAAAAAAAAAAAAAAAAGCCAATCACTACTTGGGCTGGGAGAAGTGCAGGTACCAACTATGGTGAGTAGTGAGTACCCTAGAAACGGACTGAGAAACAACATAGATGGTCAATGGCCCATCCCACTATAACAAAAAATAGTCCACTCACCTGGCCCTAGGCACAAAATTAAAAGATAAATTCTCAGAGTTCCTACACAATACTTTCATATCTTCCAAAAGGGCTGTGATAAGGGCTGTGATGGTCAAGGTGCCGTTAACAACTTTTTTGCAAATTTTTTGAAAATTTTTTTTGTCTGTTTTACAGCTTTATCTCATTTTTTCAGCTTTATAAGTATTGCTCAATGTCTTTTTTGACTTTTTCCTTATAATTTTTTTGTCTTTAATTTCTGCACCTTAACAAGCATTGTTAAAACATTTTCCCCTTCCAAAATAAACACATAGGATTCGTTTGGATTGAATTTATTGTTGCTAAAACTGAAAACTGAAAACACTGTAGCAACATAATTTTTAAATTTGTAAATAGTACCGTGAAACTCATTTTTAATATTTTTTATTGCGTGAACAGTATATAAACAGTGATAAACAGTACCATTACAGTACAGCTACAGTATCGATACAGTGCTTCTCTGAGTGCTTCTCTGTCAAATTTGAACTGCGTGCAACCCAAAAAAAAAAGAAAAAAAAGAGGAAAACGCCTAAACGTAGACGCCCAATCCAAACCCTCACATAGACCTTTTTTTTTTTTTTTTTTTTAGTGTTCATCCTCATCCAACTGTTCATCCTCATCCAAACGCTTCACGTAAAACCAAACCAATTCGACCTGATATGGGTAAAAGGGTATACCATTTAATTCAACTTCCTTCGTGTGTAAAACTCCAATGAGCCTTACACAAAATTTGGATTTTCAATGAGTGTTAAGTATTCAAAATTTAGGATTTTCCATTTATTTTTAATTTGAATTTTTTTTTTTTTTTTTTGGGATGAATTTTTAATTTGAATCTGAGACTTAGCTTTTAGCTCATAAGCATATTAAATTACATATATAAATTTGGTTCACTTTCATGTCAAATAAATTTGACCTTGTTCTCGACATATTTGATTAACTTTTTTTTAATATATATATATATATATATAATAAATATCATGAACAAAGTTTTTATCATTTCGCAAACATGTGTTAATAATTAATAAGGAAATTACAGTTGATATTGTATTATTTGAGTTAATTAGATAGGGCGATTTTTGTTTATGAACTTATAACAAATAAATTCACAAACATTTTATTATTAAAAATTGTGTATCATTTCACTACAAGATAAACTACTTATTATCAATAAACTATAAATAATAATTTCATATCTTATGAATATAATTATAAACACATACAATCTGATAAAATTATATTTTTAATACATAAATACATACAAAATATAATATTATATAGAGCTAAATAAAGTTTCATACTAACAATTTTATTCTTGAACACTTTATTATGTTTGAACTAAGTTCATTAATTATTTAAGTTACCTAAGTACTCTGATTTCTCATTAGCTTAAAAAATTTATCTACACACACCCTTTATAAATGAACAATAATATGTCCCAAATATTTTAGGGTTCTAGTCCAACTTGATTAGTCACTTACCCTATGCAAACATTCATCTCTCCCAATACTCTCACCACCATCCTTTCCCTTCTCTCTTATCTCTCTCACAAGAGACAAAGCTACGTTCAAGGGTTCCTTTAGATAAATGATTAAGATTTTTACTCTTTTGTTCCCCCCCCCCCCCCCCCCCCCCCCTCCCCATCCTCTACCCGCCCCCCGCGCCCAATATATGAATTATCTTTCAAAATAAACAAAAAAAATGTGTTAATTTTATTAATTCTTAATATTTAAGATGTTCCAACATTTAAGAAGGTAAAGGGGAACTTATAAATGAGAATACAACTATAAATATTTCATAAAGACTGTATAAATGTATATTTTTATTTACTTTTAGTATAAAAGTTAAGTCTTTAAAATTCTTAATTTTGTATGACGATATCTTAATGAATTTATACAATTTTTTATGAACCAGTGATATCTAATTAAAACTCATAATTTTAAGACATTATATATATAATTAAGAAGTTCAAAGGAGTAATTGAATCAATAATTATGCAAGTGTTGGTTTGCTACTCTCTCATAAAAGATGAAAAATTTCACTAGCTCTAAAACAAAACGTGTGTATGATATATATGCATATGTGTGTGTGGACATGAAAATTTGTCCTCCCTTCAAACAATAAATCATGGCTCTGACCTTCTCTCTCACAATATCACTCTCAAAAAAGTGTGTCTATGCCACACTTGATGAAGATGGGCATGGGGAATTTCTACCGATTCTAGGGCCAATGGTTTTGTCGTCTTTACTAAACGTACTCTATTTTGAAAACAATACATTCATGATCCAACCTTGGTTTGCTCTACATTGATAACATCCATATTTTAGGTTATGATAAAGGAAGGTTGAGCAAAGTAGAATCTACTATGCTCAACATCAACTAAAAAAGTACTTAGCATCTAGCGTGGACTCATTATGCTTGATACACCAAGCATATCCTATGTACATCATGGAAAAACATATGAAGATTTTAGACTTATGGGCATTTACCATACAGAAATTAATGATCAAATTACTTCCACATGGAAAACACGGATTGAGCCCGTAGCACATTCATTTGGATATGCATTATAAATCATTAATGACCCTTAAGAGAGTAATAACAATCTCAATAATTTTAAAAGGGAAAAGTTAGTGGATACTCTAAGGACATCAAGGGCGACGCTATGTATGATTCAGGATGGTCACAGGACCATCATGAGTTTGGAATTTTTTTTTTTTTTATACCTTAACAAAATGAATTTTAAATTAATATGGATTGTTGACCACCCTAGCAGGGACAAAACTAGGATTCAAATCTTGGGGGGGTCAAAGCTTAAAGCCAACAAAAAAAAATTATGAAAATAAAAACTAACATCTATTTCATATTCTAGAAAAAAAATGATTTATTATTTCCATATTTCGTAGTTCTATTGTACCTAGTCAAATAAAAAAAAAACAAACAAACAAATATGCCCTCACAAGCCACAACAATATTAATGTTAAATTGTTGCTGTGAGATTCACCAACTAAAAAAATGGACTTCTCAAAAAAAAAAAAAATCTAAAAGAATGGAATACAATTACACAACCATGCCCACAACATGACACCAATGTTTCTACTCACTAAAATGTTTGCTAAAGCCATGATTTAAATAGTTATTTAATGCTATTTAATTATTGACTATTGGGTATTGGCCACACAAATACTTAAATCACAACCACACAAAGAATTAAACTAAATCACAAGAAACAAACACAAGTTCATATATATATATATATACTAATATATTGGCTACACGGCCCACACCACACAAAGTAACAAAGAGTCAAAGACAAAGTTTAATGACTTAATACCAAAGTCTTTTCTCAAGCTCAGACACAGTACTCACATAAAGTAATAAAATTATGCTTTTATTACTAACCAGGTCAGAGAAAGTTTTTTAGTATTCACAAGCTTAGACAAAGTTATGCCTTTATAGATAAAGTAATAAAAGTAAAAAAAAAAAAAAAAAGTCACAAACAGTCAAACACAACATAAACTACGGTTACAACTCACACAGTCCCTAAAAAACACAAAGGGTAGAGGCAGAGCAATAGGGCAGAGGCAGAGCAATAGAGCAGAGAAAAAAAAAAAAAAAACACAAATATGAACTTGAGAGAGAAGAGAAAATTTTCAAATTCATCATACCTTAGCTGATTCAACTCTTGTGTGAGTGTGAACACCAATAAATGTAGATCGAGGATCTAAGGAACAACAGCAGCCAGCAAGCCAACAAATGTAGATTAGATCTAATGTGAGGAACAACATAGCAGCAACAGTAGATGGCAGTTATGGAGGCGTTGAGGGTTTTTTTTTTTTTTTTTTTTGAGAATTGGAGGCATTGAGGTTGAGTGGAGGAAGAATGAGGTAGAAATTTCGGACTTGTAATTTAGGTTTTCTGGAGTTTATTGTTTTGTGCGTGATTTTTGTTTAGTCCATATTTAATATATATATATATTTTTATTTTGTAGTTGGGGCATGAATTTTATTTTCTTATTTATTTTTTTTTAGGTCAATATTTAAATATTTTAGAGGATGAGAGCCAAAAATATACATATTTAAGGGAAAAATATTAATTTTTTGTATACTAGTAGTAAGGACGCAATTTGAGTCCCTAGCCCAAATGATAAATGAACTTAGTCCCAAAAAGCCTAATACAACGAATTTGTAGAGAGTGGGTTGGAAAACTAAGCTTTAATGAATCAGACAACAAGTAAAGTGGATTCAGATGACAAGAAAATGAAGATAGACTGGTTTAATCTAAATAAAATTGTCCTCGGCACAGTCCGAGGAGATCAGTTTTTATATATCTCTCTCATGTTAGATTATAAGTTTAATTCTTGAATGCTGCAGTGTTTTTCTCTTAATTTCTCCATCCCTATCTCTCAGGGTCTCTTTTCCATTTTATACTATCTTCCCCTTCCATCTCCACCTTCCTAAAGTCTTTAGGTAGCAGCTGTAAGGCTGGAAGTTATTGTTCAGGTATCACTTTCTCATCAATGCGGCTAGAGAGTTATCACTTTCTTATCAATGCGATCAGAGAGTTAACTGCAAAGTATATAATGCGGTGGTAGCAACTTTCCCTTTAGATATTTCGTAACTTTCTTCTATCTTGTTCTTTTTTGATACTTATCCTCATCCATGAAATGATCTGGAACGTTACTCTCGATAGCAGTCCACACCCTCTGATCTCGACTTTGCTCAGCCGAGGAGGCACTCCTCCTCGGACCACCCTCCTGGATGGTTTTGATTAGACTTCACTTCCTCACCTACTAACACAGATCCTTATGAAAGTTTTTACCCGTCTTCGGATTGTTTTACGTCCTCAGATTGGGCCCCTGATCCAATATATACATAAATATGGGCTCTTGGGCCTATCACCCCTACACCAAATTTTTTTTTTTTTTTTTTAAATTTTATTTGGGGGGAGGTGGGGGGGGGGGGGGGGGCATGGCCCCCCTCTGCCCTATTGTAGGTCCATCTTTGCACCCTAGGAAAAAAAAACCTTGATCACCCTAAAAAAAATACTTGAACACCCTAAATAAAAATTTGAGCCCATTAAAGATAAAATTTGACCTCTCCAAAATTTTGTTCCATTAAAGATTGAACCAAAAAATTGTGAAAAATTCTATATTCACAATATTTTCACAACACTTTCATAACAAATTTTAAGTAATAGATTATTACTGATAAACAAAAAAACAATTTTAGTGATATGTAAATTAGAACCAATAATAATTGTCAACTAAAATTTGTTGTGAAAATTTTGTGGACAGTATTTCTCAAATATTGTCCAAACAAGTAAATTAGCCTAAAAGCCCAAATCAAATGTTCAATTGTGATATTTTAAATTATTTTTTCAAAAGACATATTTTTAAATTGCTAATTTTTTTATATAAAAAAAAGTATATTTTCAAATAACTAGTTGGTTAGTGCTTGCTTTAGTCTTTCGCTGAACTTTTTGGTTTTATATGATACATATTATAGATACGCATATGCACTAAAATAATGTTTCTATACTTTATTGAACATGATTAATGTAATGGTTTCATGCCTAAGTTGAATATTTTGAATGAACTTATAGTTTACCCTTTATTCTTTTGTTAGCACTATTAACAAATTTCTTATAAGGAAATCACTTTTATTGCAAATTTTATCTTCTAAGCAAGTTCATAATTACTTGACTAATTTTCTTTCAGGTTCTAGACTATGAGAAAAGGTCTTATTTTTTCATCCTAATGATAAGGAGAAAATAAAAAGAGTATATTTACGAAGATATTCTTGTCAACCTCTTAACCATGATTTCCCTAAAAAGGAAATTAGTGGAGCATTGCATTGATTTAATCCTAGTTAGTTTAAAGAATGCAAAATATTGGTTGGAACATGTCATAAAAAAGGATGATGCATTTTGTTTATATTGTTACTTATTTAGGCAAGATTTTGGTAATTGAATGGGAGATCAGTAGTTTAAAATTACTTGGTTGTGGGTATTAAAAAAGATGTAACTGATAATATTAATAATGAAGTTATCATACAAAAATTTCAAATATAAAAAACTCATAGAAGGAAGTTTTAAAACTTTATGTATTTGATTTTTTTTTTTAATGGTAATATATTCAAGTTTTATTTTTTTTAAATTTTGTTTAATTTAAGTTTCTCAATGACCAACCTAAAAAAGAAAATTCCGAAACTGCCACGGATGGACATTGATTTATGAAATATTTCTAGAAAATTTTTATAGAAAAAAAAAAAAAATTTTGTTGACAACTTTTTATATTTACTTTAAAATTAGTATTAAAATAGTTTATAAACAAATGTTTTTAAGTCACCCATTAACCACCCATTTTAAAAAGGAACCAATCCAAAGGAATCAACCATCAAATTCAATTATCCTTTAATTTTGGGTAAACCGACAACGGAGGATAAAATTAAGAATTTCAAATTCAATTTAAACAAATATATTTTTTATTTGATAACCCAAACCGCATGATAGCTCCACAGTCAGCAGACTCAGCACACAGCCCAAACAAGCAACAATGAAATATCACCAACCAAACCGTCACGTTGGCGGCAGCGAAACCATATTTTTAAAATTGTTTAAAAAAAAAAAAAAAAAAAAACCGCACGCAACTCAAATAGTCTTTATCCCCGTCGGTCGCCACATAAACACATCCAAAACCTCGCAATCCCATTGGAACACGTGTCCTTCCTGAACTTTTTTACCCACTGGCGTATTTTAGCGTCACGACAACTGTTGAATTGTATTCTCTCTGATCTATTTTGCTTTTTGTTTCTTCGAAATTGATCGGAGAGTCTTTTTTCTTTTTTTTTGGTTCTCTGTGTTTGTTTCTCAGGAAAGTTGTTGGATATCTCTCGTTGCTGGAATTTTTTTGAGCTAAGTGAATTTGAAGTTAGTCTGGTATGTCTGGTATAATAATCTGAGAATTTATTTATTTTAGCTTTTGTTGTTAATTTAAGTTCAATAGTATGAAGTTTGTTTACAGGACGTGTAAATTATTAGATTCTTTGAGATCTAGGTTTTTTGGTTTAGATTCTTTGAATATTGGTATTATATTATGGGTGCGGTTTGGATAAGCTGTTTTAAAACAACATTTTAGGTTTAAAATTTGCAAAAAGCTGCTTCTTGTTGCGAAAGGAGTTTTGAGTTTTAAAAACGTAATTTTAAGCTCCACTTAACGAAACGGACCCTATATAATAATCATTTTTTTGTTTACAAAAAATTAAAAAGGAAAATTGTACTTAATTAAGTCATATAGTACTATTAAGTGAGCTACAAGGAACCAAACAGTACTAGTATTTAAATATTGGTACATTTAAATGAGTTAAAGAAACTAAATAGTACTACTATTTAGATGGAGTTTTTTTTTTTTTTGGGGGCCATTTCCTGTATTTGCTTTTCTTTGCACTGAATTTTGAACTCTTTACATTGGCAGGTGCTATATAACTTGATTTTAGAGTCTGAACTGCATAATGGTATTTTGTTACTAGTGGCATTTGCACAAATTACACCTCGATCCAATAATGGCACCCGCTGCTGGTTCTATCCGATTGTCCCGTGAATTGGGGATATACGGTGGTCATAGATGTAGTAACCAACACACTGTACGTGATTATTATCCTATTAATGTGTTTACTCGTGCCTAAGAATTTCTTTTTTCGGGCCTACAATGCTAAGCTTTTGTTTTTGTTTTGTTTTGATCACAGAGTGTGACGGGAAAGGATCGATTAAACTTAGTTAGCACCAATCTTTCATCGAATGGTTTGGTATGGTTTCTGTGGCTTCAGAATTTCATGCGACTTTTTTTTTGTTGTTTTGTGCATGACTGCATGTTTACTTATGTTGCTTTCAACATTGTTTCTCAAAGGACAAAGTTTTCTTCCAAATTGGATTGGAAAAATATCCTTCAACCCATTACGTGGTAGTTTAGAAGACCATCAATGTGTATTAAATCACATGACTGTTAGTCCTTTCTCAAATGCTTGTTATGTGACCACCGCATATCCTTGGATCCTTGGTGCGGTGGTCACTCCACAAATATAAGTGTTTGCAGGGTGTGGAGAGCAAAGATCGGGGTTCAAGTCTCCAGAAGGGAGCTTCACACACACATATACACTTAAATTAGGTTAGAGTAGAATTTCTATCTTGTATTAAAAAAAGAAGAAGAAGCTTGTTATGTGTTTTTGCATTCTTGTGTGTGGTTATCTATTCTTTATTCTGCTTGCTAAGACCTCGACAGGTCCATGCTTATAGTTTAGCGGGCGAAGCCTGCAAGTGCAAGCATGTCTCTTTGTATGTGAGATGAAATAAAAAAGTTCTCGTTTTTATAGAATCTGTACCTATGGAAAATTCTGTCTGTTGATGTCAGCGACAGGATGCCTGGAGTCTCCATCTCTTGAGCAGTGTGCGAGGTCCAATATGTCCTGTATCCCCCAGATGTAATGTTTTCTTGTGCCGTTCTGTTCTAGTACCTGGTGGAGGAAATGAGATTCCTCTTCTGAAATCTGCAACTGTGGTTTTGACAAGGTATATCAATTTTTGGTGTTTGTATTTTATCAATTTTTTTCTTTCTTTCTATTTAATAGCTCAGGTAACATGCTAATGTAGTTCCTAATATTATTTATACTCTCAGAATATTAGAATTACCTGCAGTTTGTGATTGTCTGTTGGTGAATCTAGTTTCACTGGACTCATGGAAAGGTTGTGATTTAATAGCATCTCGTGAATGTCATTTTGACTCTTTAAGTGGATCAGCATCCTATGATGTCGCTTATTATGTTGTAGCTTCATGCACTTACTTTTGGGGTATTCCTTTTGTTGCTTGTTAACTGTTTAATTAAGGAGCCCAATTAGTTTTGGGGTTCAATCTCTCTCTCTCTCCTCCTTCTAGCTCCTCCCTCCCTTTGGACTGGGTAAATGGGGATTATATGAAGGGCATCAAATACATTGTTTAAGTTCACAAAATTATTGTCTATTATGCGAATAAGAGCTCCATTTATGGCCTAGGTTGACATCCTGCCTATACTTGCATCAGTAACATAGTGAACATATCTGAGAATGGTACTAATGGGATCGCTTCTGAGTTTTTTGTACCTTTACTTTCTATTTTGGGAGTTCTCAGGTAGCTAGGTGGTTGTGTGTGTGTTTTGATGTATTTGATAGACTAATGGTTCTATTGGCCTTAAATTACTTTTCAGTGGGGGAAAAAAGGTTTTGAATTGTTTTCTCATTTCTAAACCATTTGGCCTCTTCCATATAATTTGGCCTTATGGAAAGAATTCTTACTAAATATTCAGGAAAAAGATGTTTCAATCAGAAAATTTTCTTATCACTTTAAACCAATCACTATGCTATAGTCTCCCCCCACCGCGCCCGCGCCGCCCCCCCCCCCCCACAAAAAAAAAAAACTCCTTCTTTCTCCACTTTAGAAGGGGCAATGTTCCTGTCCTGTGTTGCTAAAAATTAGCCACATTTTTCTGCCATGGTCTTGTACTTTTTTTTCCTCTACAGTTTTCTAATTTATCTTGCAGGTCATATGATGTTTTACGTGGAAACCCTCATATACATAAATTGATTCCAGCAGTTGGTATCATTGCTTTTGCTGCTTGGGGTCTTGGACCACTCATGCGACTGGGCAGGATTGTATTTCTTAATGTATTTATTCTACTTTCCTTCTATCATGCTTTTTCTTAAACAGTGGCCAAATCCCTTAATGGATTAATTCTCTCCTTTATGACAATTTGCTGCAGAAAACTGATAGTAGCTGGAAGAAAAGTAGCACGCACTATGTTATGACTTCTTATCTTCAGCCTTTGCTGCTATGGACTGGGGCAATACTCATCTGCAGGTGCATGAATATTTTGCAAGTAATTTGAGTTAAACTGTCTTTCCAGAGCATCAATTTTCATTCACTCTATCTGTACTAATTACAGCCTTCTTGTTTTAGAGCATTGGATACTGTAGTCCTACCTTCAGAAGCCAGCCAGGCTGTTAAACAACGACTTCTGAATTTTGTACGATCACTATCAACGGTGCTAGCATTTGCCTATTGTTTTTCATGGTGAGTGTGGTGCTATGGTGTCTCTTAATGCACGCCTCTGTGTGTGTGTGGAGATTCACTGGTTTTCTAGAATATTCTACTTTGATCTGTTGTCATTGTTTATAATCGGTTTGATCTATTGTCATTGTGGTTGATCTTTGCTGTTGATTGTTCAGTTATTCCATATGTCGCATCTGGTAGTGTGGTTTGAATTATGATTCTTTTTGGACATTATCTTTTCCTTTGCAGCTTGATTCAACAAGCACAAAAATTCTTTATGGAGACAAATGAATCCAGTGATGCAAGAAATGTATGCTTCTGTTAATTTTTCATCATGTGAATTTCTTCATTTCCTTATCATGTTTCCTTGATGCATATTGGTTTGCTGCAATATTTATTTTGGGAAAGTGAACGTAGCATCATGGCATACTCCCCCACATTTTTACTTTTTACTTATTTTGTCTGATTTTATTTTTTATTTTTTTGGTTCAAGTGTTCAGGAAATGATTTACCTCTTTTGAGAGAATAATTTGAGAGCAAATACAAAATCTCATTTTATAATATTTGATTCTTTCTTTGGCAGATGGGCTTCAATTTTGCTGGGAAAGCAGTTTATACTGCAGTTTGGGTTGCTGCTGTTTCTTTGTTCATGGAGTTGTTAGGTTTCTCTACCCAAAAGTGGCTAACTGCTGGTGGTCTTGGTACAGTATTGCTTACCCTTGCGGGCCGTGAGGTACCACCACATTTTCTTTTCATATAGTCTATTGAAGTCATTGCAGTTTTTATGTTTGTAGCATGCCCTGCATCATCCTTGTATATATGTTCAAAAATTGCTACCAGTCAATGTTTTCCTTAAGCCTTTTGTTGTCAAGATAAACATCATTTAAAACAAAACTTGATTCATATTCTTTATGGGTTCAGATATTTACCAATTTCCTTTCAAGTGTGATGATTCACGCAACACGGCCATTTGTTATAAATGAATGGATTCAAACAAAGATTGAAGGCTATGAAGTTTCTGGAACAGTAGAGGTTTGTATTAACTGTCTTTTTACTAAATTCTCTAAGAAAGGGAATTTGCATGAGCAGCAAATATATATATATATATTCACAATTTACAGCTTTTCTTCTATTTTATTTAACCTCTAAATAAATATATATTTTATTTTTCCAACTATTTTTCCAGCATGTTGGCTGGTGGTCTCCAACAATTATAAGAGGTGATGATCGTGAAGCAGTTCACATTCCAAACCACAAGTTCACTGTTAATGTTGTGAGGAACCTTAGCCAGAAGACGCATTGGCGCATTAAGAACTATCTAGCCATCAGTCACTTGGATGTCAACAAGATCAATGTTAGAAGCAATCTTGGTTTATCTGTGCTATTATACTTGTGTAACTAGGGACTTTCTGTTGGTTCTATCACCTGTTATGAGCAATTTGGCTGTCTCTTTTCTGTGTGCAGATTATTGTAGCCGATATGCGTAAGGTTTTGGCCAAAAATCCGCAAGTAGAGCAGCAAAAGTTGCACAGAAGAGTTTTCCTGGAAAGCGTCAATCCAGAAAATCAGGCTCTTATGGTAAGGGCCTTGTCTTGACCTTTTAGTTTAGTTTTTGTTTTTGTTTTTTAAATTTCTTTTAAGCAATAAATTTTTTTAATGTTTTTTATTGTATGATTTTTCATTTCTTGAGAACGTTTCAATGATGTATTCACAGGTTGTATCTTTTTTTATTATTATTTTTTATTTTAATTATAAATTTTACTGCTTGTAGAAAGAAGACATAAAAACACATTATGAGAATGAAGTGTTTTAATTGTGTCAACAATTTCGACTTAAGTTTCAGTTTAATCATCTAAACTCCTTGAGGGTTACATTCCACCTTTGAAAATAGTGTTTGCTGACAGGCCAGTAAACATCTATTCAATTGCTTCATGTAAGACAACTTTTTTTAGCTTACAGAAGTTTTAAAAAAGGTTTATATCCTATATAGCATCCGGTGGGCCCTCTTCCCCACGATTTGAGTTCATCTTTTTCTTGCTTCTATCCCATTTATATAATCAGAAGATATACACTCTGCTATAGTGCCTTTCTTCGAGTGGATGATGGTTAATAATGACTTGGTTTTATTACAAGTGTTAACACCTATCCATTGGGCAATGTTGTTGCAGATTTTGGTTTCTTGCTTTGCGAAAACCTCTCATTTTGAAGAGTACCTCCGTGTCAAGGTATGACTGTTACTAAATGCTTCATGCAATTGTGGTGCATCTTGTGCAAAGTAATGGAATAATTATGATTATATCTCTAGAAGTCTAGCTGGGAAATTGTATGGGAATATTTTTAAACCTCTCATTTTGGTTTTTTGATTATATCTTTAAACTCAATTAGCTGGAATATTTTTTCTAGTAATTTACCATGCTGTATTTTGTCATTAGCTTGAAGTTGACCTCGTTAATGATAAATTAATGCAATTAAACAGGAAGCAATACTCTTGGATCTTCTCAGAGTTATCAGTCATCATAAAGCACGGCTTGCCACACCCATCCGCACAGTTCAGAAAATATACAGTGATGCTGACTTGGAAAATATTCCATTTGCTGACACAATTTTTAGTCGTTCAAGAGCAGCTACTAACCGTCCCTTCCTACTCATTGAACCACCCTCTTATAGAATCAGTAGTGATGATAAAAGTAAGACTTCAGCTCATCCCACACATAATGGTGAAAATGATGGCAAGGTTGAAGCAGTGTCAACACCTGACTCTAAGGCAGAGACCAAGGCTGGATTAGTATCAAGTCTTGACCCCAAAACAGATCATAAGTCTGAGGCAATATCAGCCTCAGATGGAAGCTCAAACTTCAAGGCTTCAGCAATGCAGATATCTGACACCCAAACTGGGAATCCGGTGTCTAAAAGTTCGGTCCAAAACAACTCTGAAATGCTGCAGCTCAAGAATGAAAACAGAGGAGATGCAGGGAAGGAGACAGCAGAATTGAATTCCAAAGATGTAAACCCACTTGAATCAATGGCTGAGAAATCATTAGCTACTTCCCAGGAAGCTGGCAGTGAGAAAATGGATATTTCTACTGCCACTTCACAAGTAAAGTTGGATGGTGGGAGGGCTACTACATCGCCATCAACTGCAAGGCCTCCCTTAGAAGAAAATATTGTTCTTGGTGTGGCTTTGGAGGGGTCAAAACGAACGCTTCCAATCGAGGAAAAAGTGGCTCCATCTCCTTTGCTTGCCGAATCAAAAGAATTGACTGCTTGTAGGAATGGGAGTGAATCTCCTCTCGTTAGCAAGGATAAGAAAGACCGTCAAAGTACAGCGTTTCCTAGTGGATCACAAAGTGAGTAGCTGCATCAGAGAGGTGATAATTGCTGATGCAGACATCTATGCTACTATTGATTCAAGTTGTACAAGTGTATGCAGCTGAATTTTTAAAAGCTGCATTACATGATGTATGATTGTAAATAATTTTCAAATCAATTAGGCACATTCATGCCCAAATTCATCCACCACAGCCCATCTTGGGGTGGGGGTGCAGTGTGGTAAAGGATGGGCCAATTATCAGTTGCAGACATGAAGATTTGCCATTGCTGTAGATTAAAGACTCGTAAAATAGTGTACGTATTTGTTTTTCATCGTTTTTGCAAGTCTTATATTGCAATTCGTCAAGAGGGCTTAAGTCCCATTAAAAGTACATCCTCTTTAGGGCAGCCTTGTAGAGGAATTGCTTGCATAGTCTCTGGAGCAATTCATGGATAACAAGGGGATCGGGCATGCCCTGGGAACTGCACCTCTTATTTATTTATTTAATTATTATTAACTGGTTGCAAACTCACACGATGAGTAGAAAATATAATATATTTATTTTATAAAAATATAATGTAAAATTTATAAGTTAAATGGTGCAATGTGCACGTGTTATTTAAAAGTGTATATATATAATTAAATAAAAAATTAAATTACATAATTATATATATATATATATATATAAATGGAGAAGATGTTATTAAAATGGCTTTAAAAAAAAACCATAATTGATTGACTAATTTGAACACATTCAAGAATTTTTTTTTTTTTTAATAAAAAATTATACACCCTCATTCCATTAATCTTAATGTAATACATTAAGTTTAATTATTATATAAGTTTAGAATTGTAGCATTTTTTTCTTTTCTTTTCAAATATGAATATTAATACCTATATTATTAAAACTTTAATTTTAAAGTAATCTATTTTATCATTTTTATTGCTTTTTTAAGGTTCATATCTCTAATTACTAATGTCTATTTTGTTTGTATGGTGTATGGCTAAAATAGAATTAAATTTCATACTTTTTAGCACAAAAATTAATTTTTTTTAAAAAATTGAACCCAAAATTGAAAAAGCAACCTAAAAAAGAATCAATTTAAAGCTTAGTTCAAAATGGACCAAATAGATCGAAGTGGATCAATTAGACGAAAGTGGACAACAATGGACCGAGGTAGACCAAATGAATCAAATAAACCAAAATGGACCAAATTGGCCCAAATAGACCTAAATGCAACACTAATATGGTTTAATAGGAGCATAGCAACAATAGATGTTTTATGCAAGTTTGTGTCTTTCGATTTCACAGCATAAGCAGAAAAGATGGAAGATTGGTTCAGACCCACAGAGAGAGAGAGAGAGAGAGAGAGAGAGAGAACACTCAGTTTATTGACTGGCAATGAGAGGTGAAACCTTAAATAGTACAAGCTCAAGTGAAATCCACATCTATACATAATGAGAAAACTGATGTCACAAATATTTTTGATAAACAAGGCGCAAACAGATAAAAGTGCTTAGCAATCATAACATACAGAAAGTCGAGTCCTTTCTTAACAGGAGCAGGATAAG
Organism: Quercus variabilis; assembly: GCA_030445155.1. NCBI lineage: Eukaryota > Viridiplantae > Streptophyta > Magnoliopsida > Fagales > Fagaceae > Quercus > Quercus variabilis. Next base: position 19,570,025 of record CP129453.1, on the reverse strand, counting down.
TATGTATGGATTGCTTCTCCTTTCTTAACCTGATCTGCCCTTGTCTATTTTTATGTCCTTCAAGAACTGCCCGTTGGAACTCTGACCACTCCATGCTTTTATTCAGAAAGAGCTGGCCAAGAGTGCCGTGTTTGGTCTTATAGTCTTCAAGTTCATGTAAGCTCGATGTCCCACCTGTTGATAAAAGTAAAATTCTATTTGATCCATAATTTTGATACGTGGACAGAAGAATTAAATGTATCAATTTCATAGAATTAAAAGTAAGACTTCAGCTCGTCCCACACAAATGGTGAAAACGATGGCAAGGTTGAAGCAGTGTCAACACCTGACTCTAAAGCAGATACCAAGGCTGGATCAGTATCGAGTCTTGACCCTAAAACAGATCATAAGTCTGAAGTGGCTCCATCTCCTTCGCTTGCTGTGTCAAAAGAATTGACTGCTTGCAGGAATGGGAGTGAATCTCCTCTCGTTAGCAAGGACAAGAAAGACGGTCAAAGTACAGCATTTCCTAGTGGACCACAAAGTGATTAGCTGCATTAGAAAGGTGATAATTGCTGATGTGATCATTTATGCTCCTATTGATTCAAGTTGTACAAGCGTATGCAGCTGAGTTTTTAAAAGCTGCATTACATGATGTATGATTGTAAATAATTTTCAAGTCAATTAGGCACATTCTGTGGTGGTTCAGTAGGGTAAAGGATGGGCCAATTGTCAGTTGCAGACATGAAGATTTGCCATTGCTGTAGATTAAAGACTCGAAAAATAGTGTACGCATTGTTTTTCATCATTGAATGTGTTTTTGCAAGTCTTATATTGCAATTCGTCAAGAGGGCTTTAGTCCTGTCGTTGTAGAGGAATTACTTGCTTAACAAGGGGATCGGGCATGGCCTATGCAACGTACAACTGTACCTCATATTTATTTATTTATTTTATTATTATTTACTAGATACAAACCCATACAATGCGTAAGAAAGGTAATATATTTATATCTCATATTGTGTGATAGTGCTCCTTATATCCCATCTTCATCTCAAACAGTCAACCTAACTTAAGTGATTGGGAGTATGGGGTTCTGCCCGAGAATGATTAAGGTGTTACTATGGTTACGCCTAGATAGGGAAGTCACACTGATCACCCCCCTAACCATTTTTTTAACAATATATATAAAATAAAAAGATTTAAATTACATAATTATAATATTGTTTATATAAATGGAGAAGATGTTATTAAAATGATTTTGTTTTTAAAGCCATAATTGATTGACTAATTTGAACATATCCAAGACTTTTTTTTTTTTTTTAAAAATAAATGTACACCCCCATTTCCAAGAATTTTTTTAAAATATATTTAAATGTACATCCTCATTCCATGGAACACATATAACATGTTACATTAAGTTTAAATATTATATAAGTTTAGAATTGTAGCTTCTTTTTTTTTTTTTTTTTCCTTTCCAAATATAAGTATAGTGCCTATATTAATGAAATTTAAATCTTAAAGTAGTCTTGGGAATACTTATCATTTTTATTGCATTTTTAGGATTCATGTCTCTAATAACTAATGCCTATTTTGTTTGTATAAAATATTGCCCAAATAAAATAAAATTTCAAACTTTTCAGCCCAAAATTTAAAATGCAACTTACAAAAAGAATCAATGTAAGGCCTAGTTCAAAATGGACCAAATAGATTGAAGTGAACAAATTAGACCGAAGTGGACAGCAATGGACTAAAATAGACCAAATGGACCAAAGTGGCCCGAATGGACCTAAATGCAATGCTAATACGGCTTAATGATGAGTAATGTATTTCGTAATTATATTTTTATTTATTATAAGAACAATCATAAATGTAATATAGGAACAATCCAAAACACCAAAAAAACGTAAATTAAAAAAAATTAATAAAACTTAACAATTATTAATTGAACCAATATTAGGATAAAATTTTGTTTTTGATAATCTATTAAGGTTATTTTCTTTGTAGAAATTATAATTTCAGCCACCCAAAACATATTATTAAATAAACAATTATTAACAAAATCTAAGAATTAAATTTCTATACAAGCATTGTTATAAAATAATAATAATTAAAATAAAATTGTAAAAGTTAAAATTTGTCACCCATCAAATTATTTTCGTTTGGTTAACTTTTGCTTTTTTTCAACTGAAAGGCATTATAGAGTATTTCTAATACAACTATTAAGAGTACTTTGTCCACCACAAAGGATTAGAAAATAAACAAAAATTAGTAAAGTCTCATAGTTTAACATTTAAATTGAGTACTATAAAAAATCATACTATGTAACAAAATAAATACCAAATTATCCAAATCATGCTATGTAATAGAATAATATTATATTTTTATATGCTATATTTAATTCTTTAGAATGCAATAGGATAACATTTAACAATCAAAGAGAATAAAAAATAAAAACAACAACAACAACAATTTTAAAAAACAAAACTAAATCGCATTAACCCAAAATAGAGTTTCAAAGAATACAAAAAATTATCAACCTAAAGTAAAGATGCAAGAAAAATAAAAATAAAAATTCACCAAAAAATTTAGAGAGAGAATGGGAGGGAGAGAGAGAGAGAGAACCATTTTTTTGTGAGAGAAAACTATTCATAGAATAAAAGAGATAGTGACAAATTTATAGTAAGAGAGTGTGAATAAGAAGAGACAAACATAAAGGAAGATCAAGGGAAAAATGAAAAATGATATTATTATAGAGGGTAATGAGGAGATGAAAAGATAAGGGAGAGAGAAAGATTGAAGAAGTAGTGAGGAGATGAAATGGTAAGGGAGAGAAAAAGGTTGGAGAAGTGTAAATATTAAAAAAATAAATGTTAAAAAAAATTATAGGAAAATTGGAAAGAAAAAAATAATAATGACGTAGAGATGTAGCTCAACTGGAGCATAACAACCGTAAATACTACGCTTCAACTTTTAGATATATATATATATATATATATATAGATGTGTAGTTTTAAATATTATACAGATAAGTTACACATGCACCTCAATCTCTAGTAGGGATGACAATTTTTGCCCGACCCGCGGATACCAGCCTGGCCCGGCCCTAATGAACTGGATTTTACCCGATCCGATTAAAATAGGGTCGGGTTTGGGTTTTTTTAAAATAAAATAAAAAAACCCGAAGCAGGTCCAGGTCGAGTCCAGGTTTTTACAAAAACCCGACCGAACTCAGACCCGACCTGAACCGGTTATATATATGTGTACAATTACTATAATAACCTCTTATATATATATATATATATATATTGTTATAACCCTAACTCAAATGCCTCACCTCACACACAATCTCTTTAGACTTCAGAGCCCCTCTCATTTCTCTCTTCAACTCACTCTCCTCTCCCACTCTCATTCACTCTCCTCTCATGTCTCTCGCCGTCAGCCTCTCTCATGCTCTCATGTGTCACGCCGTTAGCCTCTCTCATGCTCTCAGCCTCTCGGTCTCACTCTCTTTGCCGAAGAAGATGAAGACGAAATCTTAAGATTCTCGCCGCAAAGATTCTCGGTCTCACTCTCTCATGCTCTCATGTTCTTCTTCCATTTTTTCTTTATTTGATTAGTGGGTTTGGGGATTTAGATTCTCTTTGTTTAACCTGTGGGTTTGGGGATTTAGATTTTGTTGTTAAGATTTGATGTTCCTTGCATGTACTTATTTTAGATTTTGATTTCAAATGTATTTGGTTTCTGTGAATAGTTTGATTTCAAATGTATTTGGTTTTTGTGAATAGGAAATTTGAATGGGTATGGTGAATTTGATTTGAGATTCATTTGGATTTGTTGTTTGTGCTGCACTGCTGCTGTGATTCTTTTTTCTCAGGAAATTTTTTTTTTTTTACTGATTGGGCTTCAAATTTTTTTTTTTTGGTTGAGCCCATTGGCAACGATATTCAATTGAATCAAGAAGCCGAACTTCTTTATGTACAAATTTGGGCCTCATACATTCCCTTTTATGTATGTTCATGTCTTTCGATTTCGCAGCATAAGCAGAAAAGATGGAAGATTGGTTCAGACCAAGAGAGAGAGAGAGAGGTGAACCCTTAAATAGTATAAGCTCAAGTGAAATCAACGTCTATACATAATGAGGAAACCGATATCACAAATATTTTTGATACACAAGCCGCAAACAGATAAAAGTGCTTGGCAATCATAACATACAGAAAGTCGAGTCAAAATCTGTGAGATTGGATTCAATTAAGCTTGACACATGCAATCAGGAGCAGGATAGGTATATATGGATTGCTTCTCCTTTCTTAACCTGATCTGCCCTTGTCTATTTTTATGCCCATCAAGAACTGCCCGTTGGAACTCTGACCATTCCATGCTTTTATTCAGGAAGAGCTGGCCCAAGAGTGCCATGTTTGGTCTTATAGTCTTCAAGTTCATGTAAGCTCGATGTCCCACCTGTTGATAAAAGTAAAATTTCATTTGATCCAGAATTTTGATATGTGGACAGAAGAATTAAATGTTTCAATTTCATAGAATAAGTAACTATATATATATATATATATATATGAAATTACACTTTACCACCCTAAATTATATAACTTGCTTAACTATATATGTAACTTTACATTTATTTTATAACATATAACAGGCTTTTGTGCCATTACACTAACCCTTTATCCCATTGGTCTTACCATGACATGTGGCCAACCAAAAAAGTCATGATTTGATGATTTTGATAATCTTGTCTTACCACAGTCTTTGTGAAGGCAATTTCACAAAAATTTCTGGATATACTTACCAAAGCATTATGCATGTTGCCAGGAGAAGCAGAAATGAAGATGTTGCTCTGCATGCTCACATAGTAGTCAACTGCTGCTAATAAAGAAGCTTTGCCTTCAACCTTGGCCCTTTCCTCTACAGAGGCAAGGCTCTTCTTATCTTCCATTAGTGGAAATAACTTGCGCAAAGTTGAGATCCTTGCCTCTCCACCATAAACCTGATTTTTAAAATAAAAATAAAAATCATTGATCCAGGTCTCAAGTCCTAACAGAAGACACCTGTTACGACTATTGAATGAGAAATTTCTAACAGACATAAAAACCACTTAGTTGTCAAATGATTGCACTCAATGAAAAAGTCATGAAAAACCTTGTGGGAAGCAAGATAAAGGCGGGTATTATTGTCAAAGCCCAAAGCTGCTAGAAGCAATCCAATCTCTTCTGGAGTCAATGGGCAACGTCCCTGATTCCGCAACTCCTCATCAGTGAACTGAGAGTTTAGGACCCTTCCTTGCCAAAGCACCTGCCGGTATTTTGCAAGAGCCAGTTTCTCGGCTTTACCCCCACCAAAATCACAAGCTGAATGAGCAGCCATATCCTGCTTGAGGACAAGTCAGCATTAAGAACACCAGGAATTACCTAATACATTAAACTGAATAACAAGTAAAAAGGTTATTCTTTTACCCTGCCCCAAAAATTCACAACTTATTCATGTAATGCTAAAATAGTCATGTGAGATGGTCATAGAAAGATGGCGCTGTTAGGAATCCATTCTGGGGGTCATTATTGGAATTGGATCCACTACCACTTCCCGAGACTAAAATCTAAATACTTTCTTTTTAAAAGTGTATAATCCGTTAAAAGTGCAAGGGGGCGCATACTATGTACATGGTAAGTCTATAAGAGATACGCCATAAAATCTAAATATCTATCCCAGAAACTTTCATTGGTAAACCTGCTCCAGCACTAGCCTTTTATAATACATAGTATTTATGGTCCACAGGAAAAGCATTAAGATTTCTACAAAACAAAATAAGGGAAGCCCCAAGTATCACCTTAAGATATCAGTCCATAAAAAAATAAAATAAAAAACACACCATAAATGGTTCTTTATAAAAGCAGATAAGTATATACCTTATCAAAGCGAAGATGTAATACAACAAATTTCCCAGCGTTCTGTTTTCCGATCTGATCTCTTCCCAGCAGTAGGTACTTAGTCTGTGCTGCCTGGTTTTTGTTGGGAGAGGAACGGAGGCGATTGACAAGGGTGTCTCCCAATGCTCTGATATGCGGAACAAAAGCTAGTGCTTGAAAGTTGACTTTACAACGTAGACGCTGAAGGTTTGCAGGCAAGTTTTCAAAAGTCAATCGATGAGAGAATGGAGCAATAGCAGCAATTCCATAACTGCATCAATGAAAAACTTTCTACGTAAACAATAGATATATTTTGAACATTGATAAGATTTTTTTTTCCTTCTCTTTGATAAGTAAAATTTGGCTAAATGCTACTGAATAACCATTATATCATCAAATTTTGGCATTAAGATTCCAAATCATTAACTATATTAAGAAAAAGTTGGCTCCACAGGATAAGATAGGAACACTTCATGATTATCTTAATTCACTACTTCAGTGTGTCTATTCTACACATCTTATCTGAGTAGCTTGTTTTTCAAAACAACATTCCCAGAAATTTAGATCCTTCATGTCGTCCCACTATTGCGACCACCTCTCCATTGTAAAGATGCTTTCCATGTTTTTTTAAAAACCACATCTATCATGGACCAATAGAAAAAGAAGTGACAGTCAAATGCCTACCCTAGAGACTACTAAGTCCCCAAACAATACCAGGAATCCAAATTAACTGCAAAAAAAGGAAGGACTCTAACGGACAAGAGCAACATAGAATCAACTAATCATAAAATCATCAACAATGAAAAAAGGATTTAGTCTAAAGTATCTAGCAAGAATTCTTAAGCCCAAAAAATAAGATCTAGTTATTCACTGACCTCTCCAATACAGGCAAGACATTTTCCAGATACCAGTTAGCTGTAGCATGAACAGGAGCTGTTTTGATTCTAGTAGCTCGAATGCCTGTACCATAATACTCCCTTGTGCTCCAAGAATACTCACTAGGTAGATCTTTCACTATAGAAACTTCATCACGCAGTACATCAATAAAATGATCAACATCAAATATTTCTGTGAATGAACTGCCAAATCATACACAGATATTATAAATAACTTATTTTCTAATTAAAAAATAAAATAAAATGCAGGTAATGTAACAAGTATAAACTACCTTGAATCTTGCCATACAGGATTCACTTCTAGATGCGGAATAACCAGGGTTGCATTCAAAATTTTAGCAACAGCAACTGCATCACATATCTTCAAAGAAACAAGGAAAACACTGAAGTTAAATAGAAATATACTATACACGCAAACTGTTAGCTACAGTTGCTACAACAAATAACATTTACTGTATAAATTTTCTTTCCCATTCTCTCCCAAATGCATTTCCACAGCATATTCTTGGTCACTTACCCCCATTTTCTGCTGGTTCAATCCTCCATCAAGGAACACCTGGATATACCCCCTAGATTTTTCCGGCACTGCCACATGACATTAAATGCGTGAGCTAACACAAGAAAACATTCTCAACAACAACAACAACAAGCCTTAGTTCCAAAACATTGGAGTCAGCTATGGATCATCAACAAATTCATCAAGGTCGGCCAAATGTATTCTTTTCCGACATTCTATCCTACCAAAAATCATACTCAATGTAAGAAACCTTCTAGTCACCCCAAATATTGAAATCACATTATCTCCAAGATTACCTACCCAACACTTCCATCTCAAATACAAGAGCTAGTAATAAACAAACCATTATATGCTCTAATTTCGGCACTCACATGGTACTTTTGTAGTCTCGGCACACGGCTTCCATCCTTGGTTAGCCAAGGGAGACCAGAGTCTACTCTGCTGTTGAACTGACTGAAACAACAATAACAACAACAAGAAGAAGAAGAAAAATCTTAGAGGGAACAAAAATATATATATTAAAAAAAAAAAACAATAAAGTTTAGACACACAATTTTTCATAACTGTTGAGACAGCATGTTATGATTGGTGCTAATAAAAGCAGTACCAACAATGGATTCATGAGAAAATGATATTTCTCTGATCGCAACTTGTCACGTGTTATGAAAAACATTGTAAGAATTAGCTTCCCTAGCATTACTAATAAAAAAAACTAAAAAAGGAAACATAAATAATAAGTCTACTGACACAAGAATTTACAACTTCTTTTATGTATATAGTAAAAGTGGTGTCAGTGTTGGGACTCATGTCCATACGAAAAAGATATTGCTCCAATCACATCTTTTCAATTCAGTTATGAAAAACATAATTCACAGTCCCTAGCATAACTAACAACAAAATTAAAAGGAAACAAAAACAAAGTGACACAAATTTTACAAGTTTATTTTTTTCACATGGCATGTTATATATATATATATACAATAAAAAGCCAGACATGTGCCTAACGTTGCACCAATCACAACTTGCCACGTCAACCAGCTGTGAAATTTTGTGAGCCCCAAGTAAGAAGTGCTCGGTTAAGTTAAGTTAACACCTACTCACAGTTTGTCGCTGTAAAGCTCCACGTAGTAAAGCCATGTGTCTAGGTTTTGGAGCATTCCATTCCTGCACTTCAATAAAACCACAATGAGAATGTTCTTCAACAATTTTTCTCCAAAACCAAAAATAAATTCTTCGTAGAAATCATGAAAACTAAATCACAGCGAAATTACAGAGAACATGGAAGGAGAGGCACGGCCCAGTGGGTCGAACAGATTGGGAAGGAGAAGCGGCAAGAGGAGCAAGAAAAGCCCAGCAATAGTGTGGCTCTGGGAATGGGACCCACTGAAATTGAGCTTCATGGTTGAGAGAGCTGAGAATTGAAACTCTTAAAACCCTAGAATTGAAACTCCAAACTGAGAGTGGAAAAGCTTGGGAGAAGAGAGAGCGAAGCCATTTTCGTGTTTTTTATTTGATTTTTGATGAGGAGAGGACAGGAGGGGGTGGAAGTTGGAACTGGGTGACAAGTGTGAAATAGCAAATCTCGAGGTGTCTGTGTGTAATGGAATCCCAACACGAATCGAGTGGACTCTGTAGTAATAAATACTATTAAAGTGGGTAAATATGCAACGATCAAAAAAGGTGAAGGTCCTATACTCTTGTTAATTGAGAATGATATACGCCCACAATATTTTTATAAATTATAGGCAGCTAATTGTCATTGGTTCAAATTTTATTCCAATAATAACAATCAGTAATAATTTGTCACTTATAATTTATTATAAAAATATTGTGAAAATATTATAGATAGATCATTTTTCTTGTTAATTTGCATTCAAATTGTCATGGTAAAGTATACAAAAAATGTTATAAAACATTTTCACAACATAATAAATTTTATGTGTAAGATTGATGAGTTCTTATTACTAGGCAAAAATGTAATTTCAATGATAAGCTTAAATTCGAACCAATAGCAACTTATCACTAATTATTTTTGTGGGGCCCGTGGGCCCGGAATCCCCGGCCCACCTTTAGGCTGGCCCAAGGCCCAAGCCGAGGAGGACAATCGTCCCAGATAGTCGTCCAAAGGGTCTTAGCCCTTCTCGGACCCATGCCGAGGACACGCCCCTCCTCGGCACACCTAGTCTAATCCCTGGTAGGGGGCAAACCCAGAATAGGTGGTCACATCCACACTTAGTGAGTTTGCCCGACTCCCCAAGCTACATTGATGGTGACAAGACCCCTGAGCAGTGCAACCTTGGAGGCCACAACCCACAGCATGGTGAAGAACCTGTCTGACGGGACAGGCTCTGGAGGCAGTGACCTAGATGGTCAACAGCTGTAGGGTCAAGATCAAACTATAAGGAGTATATAAGGCAAAGAGCCCCTCTGGTGAAAGGGGGGCCTCCTCGGACGCCAGCCGAGGAGCAACCCCAGACGAAGAGCGACAAAGGAAAAACGCAAGGAGCACCGGTGAGAGGCCGGCCGGAGCCAAACCCTTTGCCCCACTCTCTACAAATTTATTGTCGGGGGTGCACTTCGGAAAAAGGAGCCCCCACAATTTTATTGTAAAAGTGTTGTAAAAATATTTTGGTCATAACACTTCTCAAATTGTATTGGTTCGGTTATTTTCATAATTTTTTTTAGTAATGCTACAAATGTAAATTATTTTACAATATTTTTACTAAGGGTCCATTTGAATACAACTTATTGTTGTTGAAAATACTGTAGCAAAATAATTTTTAAATGTATGAATTGTGCCGTGAGACCCATTTTTAATATTTTTTTTGAATAAAGTGGTTATGGGTCCCATGAACAGTACGTGAACAATACTGGGACATTGCGTGAACAGTACCGGAATAGTGCGTGAACAGTGACATTTGTCTCATGAACAGTAACTTCTGTCTCCCTGAACCGCGTGAAAGCAAAAAGAAAAAAAGAAAAAAAGAAAACGCAACATTGAAAACACTATATCCAAACCAATACTAACTGTTGCTGTGACAAATTTGTATTAGTTTTCATTTGGACTTACCACTAATATCACATTTTCACTTATCAATAATCGTTCATCATATCATCACTTTGTAAAAAAAAGTTTGTGGCTTTAGTATTTTTTTTTCCCTTTTATTTTTGTAGGAGGACGACCCCTCTATCGAGAAGTTTGGGCCTGAATAACACCCGAGGTTGGTCAGAGATGTTGGGCTTGGATAACGGCCCGAGGTATTAGGCCCGATCCACAATCCATGGAAAGTTCTCATCGCGAGAATAAAGGGAAAGACCTAGTCAGTCTGGATCTATTATACCTGACAAAAGATGGCGAAACCTACTGAGTCGTGGAAAAGTTTCACCCGAAGATTCTTGACCTTGAAAACCGTTGAGGGAGGAATTACCCAGAAACACATTTGATGAGCCATGAAAAGTGGCACGCAATCTAAGTAATAGTTACTTTCAAATTAATTAGGTGTTTCTACCTAATGTATGTCGCATTTAATGATGAATGACTGACCTTAACAGTGTTTGACACCCCAAAAGTCCATTTTTATCATGAAATTGGAGGAGAAAACACCTAATGGGACAATGCTTTACTAACATTTGGATAATTCATTGAGAAGAAGGATGATTTGAGGGTATAAATAACCTCTTCCCACTTACTAAGTGGGGGACTGGAAAAATTAGGAGAGAGAGTCAAAGTCTTCGGAGTGTTATTGCTTATGAAAGCTTGCTTGTAATCTCGGCAAAGGTGTAGTTACATACTAGAAATATAAGTGTTTCATTTCGATCATTGATCTTACATGTTCAATCTTCCCATTATGGATTACCTTTTTGTTTAACAAATTAATTGTGACAATTAGAACCTTAGGATTTTCGTTGAGCTTCCAAGTGTTTTTGACCCCCAAATTTATTTATTATTATTTTTTTTTTATACATTCATTGGTTTAATTTTAAATGATACTTCATTGGTAATAGTATCTTTCATATATCATCAGTTTGGAAGTAAGTAGGTCAGTGACACTTTCGAAATTGCTCATTTTTTTTTAATTAATTCGTTAGTATTAGAAATTGCTCATTTTTTTAATTAATTCGTTAGTATTAGAGGTTTAAAAAAAAATCAAATTGTATTTCTTTTCACAATCTAGCAAGTCGAAACTACTCACATTTTCATTCTTAGGCTGTGTTTGTTTTGTGTAAAACGTTTTCCGGAAAATACATATTTTCCGGAAATGCTATTTTCCGGAAAAGGAAAATATTTTTAAGTGTTTGGTTGAATTATGAAAATTGTTGTGGAAAATATTTTTATGTGTTTGGTTATATTAGGAAAATGCTATTTTCCGGTAGCAAATTCCGGCAACAACACAACAACAACAACAACAACAACAACAACAACAGTAGCAAATTCCAAATTCCAGCAACAACAACACCAACAACAACAATCAGTTCATCCAAAAAAACCAATAACAACAATCAAATTAAAAAAAAAAAAAAAAAAACAGCAACAATCAAATTAAAAAAAAATAAAATAAAACTGAGAGATCGAGGAAGAGAGAGCTCCAGGTGCGATGGCGCGATCGAGGGTCTGGTCTGGGTCGAGCGGCGTTGGAGCGATGGCACGATGAAGGAGGCGATGGGTCTGGGTCGACGACGAGGTGCGATGGCGCGATCGAGGTGCGATGGCGATGGTGCGATGGCGAGGTGCGAGACCGGAGCTCGAGGTGCGATGGCGAGGTGCTGCGATCGGAGCTCGAGGTGCGATGGCGCGGTTCGTCGGTTCGTCGCGCCGGCGAAGTCAAAGGCTCGTGAACGGATTGCGTGGATCGGGCCGTTCGTTTTTCTGGGTTTCTCTTTTTCTTTGGTGGATCGGTCCGTTCATTTCTGGGTTTCTCTTTTTCTGCGTTGGTTTCTCTTTTTTTTTTTGCGTTCTTGGCTCCTGTGGTGTGTGTTGTTGTTGTTGTTGTTGTGCTCTCCGTTTCTCAATTTTCCGGAAAATGCCATTTGAAGGTAAAATAGAAGGTGAAATGCATTTCCACCGCTGGGGGGCTTATTTTCGGTCAAAGGGGAAATTCATTTCCGTTGACCCAATTTTCCTAAGCAGCCAAACACCCACATTTTACGGAAATTGATTTCCGGAAGTAGTTTGAAGTTGAAACAAACGCAGCCTTAATTTCAAGTGTATTACACAAAAAAAATTGTTACTTTTGACTTTTAAAACTTTGCGTTTTTTTCATAAATTTTAAATTGAGAATCTATGTGAAACTATTAATGTGGTGAAATATTCAAGCACCATATGCTTTAAGCTTGCAAAATGATCTTAGTTTTGACTGATACTTAGCAAACACCATGTGCATTAAGTATTGCAATTTTTTTTTTTCTTTTATCAGGCGAGAACAATTATTTAAGTGTTGACTATAACATATTGTAGGGACCGAATTTGAGCACTTCTACTGTCGAGAGAGTGGACTCAAACCCGATTGGCCCATTACAATGAATTTGTAGAGAGCGGGTTCAAGAACTAGGCCCTAGCAAACGGACAACACCCAATGTAGAATTCCCCTCCGTTGAAGGCTGGCGCACTAGGGTTACCCTCCAAGGTCGCTCCTCGGCACCGATCCGAGGAGCTTGACAGTGGTCTCTCTTCTTCTCCCTGCCCATCATCCTCCTTTACGTTCATCTGTTTCTTCCCCTTATATAGCCCCTTTTCTCACAATCTCTTTCTTCCACTTGTTGATCATCCACGCCCTTCTCTTCTGACCGTTTGTCCCATCAGCCACTTTACCAGTACTCATGTGAATTGCAGCAACCAAGGCTGCCCTGTCCAGAAATCACATCTCCATTAGTGCGGCCAGAGGGTTAGGTGAGCGCATTTAGTGTGGAGGTGACAACCTATCCGGGGCTTGCTCCCTCACTTAGTGTTGGTCTTGGTCCTCCGAGAATAGGGTCATCCTCAGCGGGGCTCCTAGCAACTCAGACCTTCATACTTCGTCCTCGGACGCACCTTCCTCCTCGGCATAGGCCCTGGGTCGGATGTAAAGTGGGCCGAGGTTACCAAGTTCTCAGGCCCCACAATAGCCCTTCAAAATCCTGCTGTCCGTATCCTCAGACGGGGAGAAGGGTTTTGATATCCTCAAGCATTCGTCATGATTCGCCCAACCTCGGCCTACGTTAGCGTTGGAGTCTTTTCGCCGGTCTAATGCACGTTTCTGGCGCCTCTATATACGGTGCGTGCCCGCATTAAATTTTGGCGGCTCCATGCTCCCCACGTCCAATGGTGTGATGGCAATCAGCCGGTGGGGATTTCCTGCCTTTATGGGCGGGAAATTTTGCCTGGTTATTTTTAATTGAGGATATAAATACTTGTTTAAACCGCTTTGCCTCCTTATTTGTGCATTCAGGAACTCCGGCGCATATACTCTGAATCCGATCGAATCTCCACACCAACCCGCGCTCCTTTCCAGCATAAAAAGCCTGTCCAAGGAGAATTTCCTCATTTCTGTAAGTCTTCTTCTCTCTGTAGCACAAATTTTTCTCTGATTCCTTTCTCTTATTCGCTCTCTCTCAGGTCTTTTAGTCGTTGCTAGGGAGAGGTAAATTTAAAAAGTTAGTTGAGTCTGAAGAGATGATGGAAAGTTCATTGCTGATTACGGGATACCCCGCAATATGGGCTTGAGGTATTGCAAGGAAGTGGATTGGCATATTATGAGGAACGAGGGTGAAGTTGTGATTCCCATAGTCGCCTTTGTAGAGGGAGGCATAAGAATCCCTATGGGGCCGGTGACGAGCGGCTACCTCAGGCATTTTCGGCTAACTCCCACCCAGTGCCCCATCAATATGTTTAGGATACTAGGGTGCGTAGACGCCTTGAGTGAGAAGATGGGGTTGAGGTTAACCCACCATGATGTAAATTAGTGCTATAATCTTTAACACCTGAAGGGTAAGTCGTACTATATGAAGACAAGGGACGATAGGGTTCGGCTTATCCAGTGCCTCCCTGATTCTAGTAAGGGGTTGACTCAGGATTTTCTCATTGTGTCAGAAGAATGGCACGACGGTCTCCATTTCCCGACAGTAGAAGGAGAGCCAGGTAGGGTACTTGGAGTGGGAGAGGGTCTAGCTTCTTTTCTTTTTCTTTGTTGTAAACCTCCTTTATTCAGTTGATGATAGGAGTTTGTTTCTCTTTCTGCAAATCCGCACGCTTTCGCGCGTCATTTTAACTTGGTCAACAAGGAGGACTTGGAAGCAGTTTTCAGGGCGGAGATCTTTCTGAACGAGGCCGATAACCAAGTTAGAGCAGCCCACAAGATCCTCGGATACGATCCGACCCAAAAATCATTCCCGGACCCGAAGCACGTGATTAGGGATCGTGATCCTCAACTTTGGCAAATCACTGTGGTGGAGCATGGGTTTTCGTTTTCTAAAGGATCCTCTATTCTAGAGGGCGTCCCATTGGCAAGTTCTTCCTCGTCCCATCAAGTAGCAGAGGCCGAGGGAGGGAGTTTGGAGAAGGAGGGAGAAGTGGTCGATCTAGGCTCGTCCGAGGACGAATTTAGTGCATTTAACCAAGCCTATCAGCCCAAGGATCCCTCTAGTGACTTGGGGGACCCCCACTTGTCCAAAGTCGGTCTTCAGTCCCCAAGGGTTGGTACTCAGGCTGAAATAGGTTCCAAGAGACAGTCTCAAACCAGCCTGCTTGACTTGCTTCAGGGCAGGCCCGAGAAGCGAGTGCCGAGGGAGTCACAGCCTAAGCCTCCTTCATCCAGACCTAAGCTTCCTCCTCCTCTACCAAGCCTTTGCCTGCACAGACCAGGTCGTCCTCTATTCTGCTAGTCTCGGACTCTCGGCTTGAGTCCTCCGACCCGAAGAGGAAGAGGCCTTCTAAGGGCAAAGACCCAGTGGAAGGGGGCAGATCCCATTCTTCTCAAGAGGAAGATGAAGCCCGCCGACCTTCCAAGCAGCTGAGACTTGGTGGTCAGAGTAAAGGGAAAGAAGTCGTCCAGCAGTCTGAGCCCCAGGCCTGGCTACCTGCTGCCATGCTCCACGGAAAGCCTCTGATGGACGATGCCACTCTCAGGGATTTCCAAGGAGGCGAGGGGGCTCGCGTAGCCAATGCCCTGGAGAGGTCCCTCTTCCTTCCCATCGACATGGCTGAGTTGAGGGGCATGAGGAGGTAAGAGGTTGCCTGCAACCTCAAAAGATACCTGGGCATGGTAGGACCTCTGATACTTGTTATTTCGTTTGGATTTTATTGCTTAGCACCTCCCCCCTTCTTTCCTTTACGGTGTATTTGTTTTGGTTGGCAAGTTATCCAGGTTACCTTTAGGCTGGACGAGGTGGCCGACAGCCAAAGTAAAACTCTGGGCCAAGAGCACGACAAGTACTTAAAGGCTGCGAGTACCCTTAAGAGATCTGAGGCGAATCTTAAGAAGGCAATCGAAAATCTGGAGGAGATGACGAGGGCTAGAGATAGCGTGGCCTCTGACCTAGCCGATGCTACGAAACAGGCCGAGGACCAGACAAAGTGCTTGCGAGATGTCGAGGGCCAACTGCAGGCTGCCAAAGAGGACATTACCGACCTGAAGCAGAAGTTGGCTGAGGCGATAGGGGCGAAAGGTGTTACCGAGTACACCAGGGACGAGGCCGTAAGGGCTAAAGAAGAAGCCGTGTTTGCAAGAATAGACGCTGAGCGCTTCATAGAGCAAGCAGAGAAAGAGGCCTTTGCTGAGGGGGTGGCCAAGACTGAGGCTACCCTTAAGGCCCAAGTCCCTGAAGTATGCAGGCGCTTCTGCTCCCAAACTTGGAGTGAGGCCCTCAGCCAGGCGGGGGTTGAGGTCTCGTCTGACCTTAGGAGGGCGGAAAGAGTGTATTATCCCCTCGCAATTCGCGAGGGTGTCTCCGTCAATCCCGAGGCAGGCTCTGCTCTATAAAGGACAGATGAAGGTCAGACTAATGCTGTCGAGGACACAAATTCAGTTGATAAGCCTGTTGAGGAGGCTGAGCACCATGGAGCGTTGAAGGGGGTAGGAACTGATAGTCAAGAAGTGCCCCAGAATGGGGTGAAGCCTACTGCTGACTCCCAAGCCACACTCGTTGTCCCTCAGATCCCTCCTGTCGAGGAAGGGTCCTCCGAAGTAGCCCCTCTGAGTCAGGGTCCCGAGGTGTCAATTGAAGCCTCCCGGCAAGCTCCTCAAGACAAGCTGTCCACCGAGTTGGGGAAGTAGGCCATCTCTTTGGGCTACCCCGTTTTAATGGCCTGGGCCACTCTGATTTGTTTTTTTTTTTTTTTTTTTTTTTTTTATATTGGCGACATTGTAATGAAACTACCTACTTTTTTGAAATATATTCAGTTGTTCACTTTTAGTTCTTCGATTGATACTTCCTTTTACTTGTTATACTTTAATGTTTTACTCAATACCTTGGTTCCGTCTAGGACTTAGTCTCTGAGGCAATTGGCTTTCCCTTAAGTTTGAGTCCGAGGACCACGCCACAACTTGGTTCTATCTAACGCTTTCATTCTTCTATAAGTAGCTAGTTTCCCCATAGGTTTGAGTCCGTGGACCATGCAAGACCTTGGTTCAGTTTAGTACCCAGGTTCTCCTTGCGGTCGTTAGTTTCCCCATAGGCTTGAGTCCGACGACCATGCAAGACCTTGGTTCAGTCTAACGCTTTTATTCTTCTGTAAGTAGCTAGTTTCCCCATAGGCTTGAGTTCTTGGACCATGCAAGACCTTGGTTTAGTCTAGTACCTAGGTTCTCATTGCGGTGGTTAGTTTCCCCATAGGCTTGAGTTCAAAGACCATGCAATACCTTGATTCGGTCTAACGCTTTTGTTCTTTTGTAAGTAGCTAGTTTCCCCATAGGCTTGAGTCCTTGGACTATGCAAGACCTTGGTTTAGTCTAGTACCTAGGTTCTCCTTGCGATGGTTAGTTTCCCCATAGGCTTGAGTCCGAGGACCACGCCACAACTTAGTTCTATCTAACGCTTTCGTTCTTCTGTAAGTAGCTAGTTTCCCCATAGGTTTGAGTCCGTGGACCATACAAGACCTTGGTTCAGTCTAGTACCTAGGTTCTCCTTGCGGTGGTTAGTTTCCCCATAGGCTTGAGTCCGAGAATCATACAAGACTTTGGTTCAGTCTAACGCTTTTGTTCTTCTGTAAGTAACTAGTTTCCCTATAAGCTTGAGTCCTTGGACCATGTAAGACCTTGGTTTAGTCTAGTACCCAGGTCCTCCTTGCGGTGGTTAGTTTCCCCATAGGCTTGAGTCCGAGGACCATGCAAGATCTTAGTTTAGTCTAACACTTTTGTTCTTCTGTAAGTAACTAGTTTCCCCATAGGCTTGAGTTTTTGGACCATACAAGACCTTAGTTCAGTCTAGTACCCAGGTTCTCCTTGCAGTGGTTAGTTTCCCTGTAAGCTTGAGTCCGAGGACCATGCAAAACCTTGGTTCAGTCTAACGCTTTTGTTCTTCTGTAAGTAGCTAGTTTCCCCATAGGCTTGAGTCTTTGGACCATGCAAGATCTTGGTTCAGTCTAGTACCCAAGTGTTCTTCTGTAAGTGACTAGTTTCACCGAAGGTTTGGGTCCGAGGACCGCGGAAGACCTTGGCTCAGTCTAGCACCCAAGTGTTCTTCTGTAAGTATCTAGTTTCACCGAAGGTTTGGGTCTGAAGACCGCGGAAGACCTTGGCTCAGTCTAGCACCCAGGTGTTCTTCTGTTTGGGGTGAAAGAGTTTGTCCCCAGCGCTGGGAAGCTTGTTTTTGGCGTGATGACGGTCTCGGCCCTACTTCACCTGAAGTGGGCTATTCCTCGGGCCGGACCCTCAACCCCGCGGTGCCCTGGGCGGGGGTGGTTCATACTTCTATCCTTGCGCGTGGCAGTAGCCCCGCCTTAGCTCCAAGTTTCTGCCCTCTTCAATCATGAGGCGTCCCACGATTGTTCGTGTTCCACGTTTGACGCTTCAATGTGCGAGGCGCACTCTCATTAATACCCTCGTGGATTAATGCAGATCCAGCGGTCGATGGCCTCCTTAGAATTCAGTCAGGATTAATGTCGCTGATAATCCTTCTTTTGAATTCTGTGTAGATCAGTTCCCACCAACCTCTATCTTCTATATAAGGCTCTCTAGAGGGGAATGTCCTTCCACACTCCACGAACCCTCTAGCTAAACAGGAAACATGACCCTAAACTCTCTGAGCCCCTTCAATAACCTCGCCAGGATTGTGATAAGAGTTTAGAGGAATGGGATGGCTTTGGATGGGAGTGAGGGCACGCAGGCCAAAGGTCCTCCTCCCTCGATTGAGAGCTGTTACAGCTGTAGTTCGCGTCAGACTTCCGACACAGCAAGGTTTGGGCATCATCCTGATAGTGTCATGCATAGCAGTCAGGAGGGAGGCCCATGAGGTACATAACGCTTTTCTCCGGGGCGCGTCCATGCCTGCCCTACCTGCTGGTGGAGGCTCATAAGATTACGTCATATTCGGTGCCCAGGTGTTGCCGCCTCCAATGGTTAACCACCATGGGGCTGGGAGAGAGTCAAAGGAACATCATGGGGAGGGGCCATCAGGCGCTCTTGCATCTACTCCTCTCTTCACGCCGGCACCATCCACACCAGCCCGGGGGTTATTGGTAGCCTTAAAACAAGCTTGCCTTAACCCCCTTCCCTAGGGTTAACTTTAGAACAGGCCCATCTGGGCCTCTGTTTGTAGAATTAGCTTTAAAACAAGCCTGTCTTAGTTTTTATTTGTATCTTGTACTTATTTTTGATTAATAAAATGTTGCGATGTTTGTTTCCTTTCCTATTCTCTTAATCTTTTACTTTTCTGCAATGATTATTTCTTGTGCAAACGCGTCATTGTTGGTTGTTCCTTCTTTCTCTTTTTTTTTTTTTTGATGGGATTTAGGATCGGTGTCGCCGGTGGTGACAAAAAACTGCCTAACCTCGCTCAAGCCCTCAACGGGGGAATCATTAACTGTTGCACTTGCTAATGCACTAGTTCTACCCCACAGACGGCGCCAATTGTAGGGACCGAATTTGAGCACTTCTACTGTTGAAAGAGTGGACTCAAGCCTAGTAAGCCCATTACAATGAATTTGTAGAGAACGGGTTAAAGAACTAGGCCCTAGCAAATGGACAACACCTAATGTAGAATTCCCCTCCGTTGAAGGCTGGCGCACCAAGGTTACCCTCCAAGGTCGCTCCTTAGCATCGATCCGAGGAGCTTGACAGTGGTCTCTCTCCTTCTCCCTGCCCATCGTCCTCCCTTACGTTGATCTGTTTCTTCTATAGCCCCTTTTCTCACAATCTCTTTCTTCCACTTGTTGATCATTCACGCCACTCTCTTCTGACCGTCCGTCCCATTAGCCGCTTTACCAGTACTCATGTGAGTTACAGCAATCAAAGCTGCCCTGTCTAGAAGTCACATCTCCATTAGTGCGGTCAGAGGGTTAGGTGAGCGCATTTAGTGCAGAGGTGACAACCTATCCGAGGCTTGCTCCCCCACTTAGTGTTGGTCTCGATCCTCTGAGGACAGGGTCATCTTCAGCAGGGCTCCTAGCAACTCAGACCTTCATACTTTGTCCTTAGACGCACCTTCCTCGTCAGCATGGGCCTTGGGCCGGATGTAAAGTGGGCCGAGGTTACCAAGTTTTCAGGCCCCATACATATTATTCAGCATTTCATCTTATCATTATTTTTATACTATATAAATTTTAGGACAAAGTTCAACTACAAAATTGGTTGAAGCCTTAGGCTACAATCTTACTCAATATTTTTTTTATTGGAGGTGAATTTTGACAAATCCACAATTGAATTACATATTCTTCTTATATCCTCCATATTTGCAAAATTTCTAGAAAATTAAAGATCAATAGCTACGTCATCAATAAATTGTTTGAATTGCAAGTTTTTGTAGTTTAAAATATAAGCTTATAGATCATATAGTAAATAATATCTGATTAACACAAAATTTGATATATGTATTAAAAGCGTAAAGAATATGCAATTCAACAGTTAGATTTTTAAAATATGTAATAATGTTTATTTTATTGAGTACAGTTGTAGCCTTAGGCTACAACTAATTTTATAGCTAAACTTTATCCTAAATTTATTTATCTTTCTCTCAGTCTTGTAGTATAATTTGAATGTTCTTTTGGAATATTAATATTATTAGATGGTTTAAATATTACCAATGGTAATAGTAATTGGTAGACATAATCACAAAATTTTCAACAAAAATATTTATAGATTAATGTGCAGGTCGTAAATGAGGCCGATGGACCCAGCCCCACTTAGGCTCACAACTTATTTGTTTGTTGGGCTGAATTTCCTACTACGGGTCATTCTCTAACTAAAGGCTCAATGAGATCACTTTTCTCCTCTTCAGCAATACACTACCTCCTCTTCCTCCCCTAAGATATTCTCTCTATTTGAATTTTCTACTTTCTATCTTCTCCCCCTTCCTTTCCAACCAACCCCTTCCATCTTACCCTCCCCTCCTATTTATGGTTCAAAGCTCAGACGCAGGTCATCAATGCTCTCATAGTTAGTGCGACAGAGGGTCCAGTAAGGTTCTCTAAAAGTGGGAGGTCAGGTATGGGTGGCTTTGGGACTTGGTTTCCACCTCCGTTGGTAGCTCGGTAGAGTCGGTGCGCGCTTAGTGTTACGAAGGGTCCAATCAGGGGGATGATAAATGAGAATTTAAGCTTGGATGGCTTTGGGACTTGGTGCCCACCTTCGTTGATAGCTCGGAAGCGGCGCTTAGAGGGACCTCTCTGAACAAAACAAGAATGACGCGTCGTTCAGTGACCTTTCTCCACATGCTCGGTAAATCTCTGCCGAGCATAACTTTAGTAGTGAAGCTTGGGCCCCCGGTTAGCGTTAGTAAGGACTGGGCTTTTGGGTGAATGAGAGTTGGGCCCAATTACTGTACACTTGAAGCTGAGATTAGGGACTGAGTGGGCCTAACTGTTTGGATGCCGCACATTAGCCCCCCCTTGATTTATGCTCGGCGCCCGGCATGAATCAAGGAACTCAAAGGGCGCACGTTACGAGTTCAGTGAGGCGACGTCTGGGGCGTTTGCAGGGCTCCATTAATACGCCCTAAAAAGGCGCACTGGATCTGGCCATGCATTACAACTCTCATCATTGCCTGACGCTTCGTGAACCGAGGAGGCGCAGTTTGCATCAGGTGTTGGAGTCATCAAGGCTTGCTAATCAATTTCCATAATGGCTGATTAACCACTGCCCATCCATTTTGGGTTCACTATAAAAGGTACACTCAAAACTATTCTTTTACTTTGCAAACTCTGAATTCTGCGACTTCTTCTCTACCGCGCATTCATCCGTGTCTTCATACTCCAGCCCAGAAATTTCTCTCTCCTTAGAGCCCACAATAAGTTTTCTACACTCCTTTTTTTCATATCTCCATTTCGTCTTAAATTTTAGGGTCTTAGGATGGGGTATTCATATCTCTTAGATACGGCTGCGGCCTTAGCTACCTTTAGGCAGGCCTTCAACATCCCCAGCGATGTGGAGGTTGCGTATTGTCATGAAAGTGAGATGGCGCTTCATAGGGGGGCAATACTGCCTTCTTCCCTTTAATGGCCATCTTGGAGGGTGGGGTGAGGTTTCCCG
Organism: Quercus variabilis; assembly: GCA_030445155.1. NCBI lineage: Eukaryota > Viridiplantae > Streptophyta > Magnoliopsida > Fagales > Fagaceae > Quercus > Quercus variabilis. Next base: position 19,548,061 of record CP129453.1, on the reverse strand, counting down.
TTGACCCCCTGATAATAGACGCACTTAGATACTACGGCCTGTGCCCGGACCAACTTCCTCCCAATTTTTACCGGTTAGTGAGTTGTGTGAGTAGATTAAACCAGACCTTCAATTTACAGCTAAACCAGCATGATATAAACCATATGTACAGTCTATGCGGAAGTAAGAAAACGAATTACTACCTCAAAGTGAGAGACATGAGGGTACGGCTGATATCCTGCCTGCCCGATTCAAATAGAAACTCTGCCGAGGAATTCGTTATAGTGCGTGGCAATTGGTTTGTCGGCGAATTTCCGTGTCCGCTTACTAGGCGAGAAGTGGGTTCGTGCCGATCATTAATCCTCTTTTTTCTTTTCATTATTATATATACCTTTTGTTTGAGTTTATGCTCGGACATACATGCATAAGCATTCTGCCTAATCTGATTTTCATCTCTATTGGTCATTTCAGACGGCAGGGTGTTCGTCTCGGACGTCAGACCCGTGCACGTAAGGGATCTCAATTTCATCCTCAGGTCCGAGATTTTCGTTCACACAGACGGGCAGCTTTGAGCCTCTCACCTTATACTCGGGGTCGACCCTGTGTACTCCACTTGGCAGAATTTTAGTCAAGCTCTGCTAGTTGACAACCCCCTTCTATCTTACATAGACATTCAGCACGCGAACTTTCTTCCCCCCAAGTTTACAGCAGGCGAGGCACGCGAACAGGGTCCCCGGTTTATTTGTTCTGACGAGATTCCACCAGTGAGGGACGAATCAGCCGAACGTGTCTCCCGGGCCTGAAAGGAACGTGCACACGAACAGATCTAGCAAGAAGCCCCCGTCCAACAAGAAGTTCACGTTGACCAGGAACCCCCACCCACAGATACCAAAGTAGTTGGTGAGTCATCAGGTGAAGCTATGGTGACTTGGAAAGTAATGTCAATCGCTCGGTTTGTTCCCGGAGCTCGGCCTGCCGGCATCAGCAGCAACCAGAACAACCTCAAGGTCGCACCCAAACCAGTTCACCACCGCAGACAACTCTTGCACGGCAAAGGAAGAGGCCGCACACCACCAAACAAACTTAAGTCGGCCTGAGTGATATGCGGTCAAAGACGCCCCCGCGGCCATCGAGCGGCATCGTAATTCGTGAACCCGCAACCTAGACGGGGCTGAACGTGGCGTCTTCATCCCGTGCCGTGCCCGTGTGGCAGCCCTCCTTTATGCTGGACGGCAAACCTCTTCCCTCGGATGCATGTGTACATGTCTGGGGGAAAGGGGCCGGTGGCCACATCGCCTAGACTTTGGCTCGTGGGCTTCTTTTGCCTAAGGATGTGCGTGCCTTCGAAGATGGTACAGATGAATCGATGGGGTGACGACTGCAATGGCACACTGTCGCGGTAAGTCTAAGCCCTTTTTTTATTTTATTTTATTTTTTTTTTTTTTAAGTGGCCGTCCATATGCTTTGCCAGGCTGCACAGCTGGCCTACATCCTTGACCGGCGCGTCACAGATCTGGCGGAGGATGCTGGCCGAGAGAGAGCTCTAAAGGACGTGGCCGAGGTAAATGCGAAGGAGAAAGCGGTGGCTGCCGCGACATCCGAAAAGAAAGCTGCTGCTGCGGAGAAGGCGAGGTTGGCCTTGGAAAAGAAGTACAAGGAACTGGAAGTTCAGCTGGGGGAGACCGAGCTCAGGTTGGGAGAGGCCGAGAGTAAACTCAATGCGCGGTCCGAGGAGCTGGGCGATATGAGGGCGGCTTTGGAGGAGAGCGAGAATAAGTGGTACCAGGAAGGATTCGCGAACGCGGAGAATTCGGTAGAACCGGTTATTCATGACGCACGGCAGCTCGGCTTCGAGGAGGGTTGGTTGGCCACTCTGCAGGCTTTGGGGGTCCCTGAGGACTCTCCTTTGCAGAACCCCGGCCAAATCCCATTTTCAGTCCCACTGCCTGAGCCGCCGACCACAGCTGGACATGCTGACGAGGAAGACACGACCAGCCTAAGGGAATTGGTGGAACAGATTGATTCCCATGTGGAGGTGGAAGAGCCAGAAGTGGTTATCCATCCTTGCCTTGGAGATCAGCCCGGCCAAGCACCCATTCACAATCCCGTCCAGCAGCAACCATCTGAGTCCGAGGCCCGAGAACACCCTGCAAACTCCGCATCATGATTACCAAACTTTGCCCCATTTGCCTTAAGAGATTTTCTTTGTTTGTTTGTTTGTTTGTTTTTTTTTTTTTTTTTTTTGGTTTGCCCATATCACCGGGTTGTGGTGATTAAACAATTTTAATTTTTTGCTGGTCTTGATACTCAAATGGCCGCCTTGTTTTGCAGCCGAGACAATGATTTCCTAACGTTTACAATTAATTCTCACTGTTTCTCTTTTCTTTTATTCTGTATTTGTGTGATAATTACCGGTAGGCCAAGTCCTGTTTCGTCATAAGGCAGGGATTTGGCCTGTTTACCGATTTTTATCCTTGGAAGAGTCGGGCCTTGGTCCTTAGGGTAGAAATTATAAGGCTTACACCTGCTCGGGAATATAGATCGAGTCGAGAGTCAGGTTTCTGCCCTTAGGATAGAAATCATAAGGTTACACCTGCTCGGCGATATAGATCGAGCCGAGAGTCAGGTTTATGTCCTTACGATAGAAGTTATAAGGTTTACACTCGCTCGGTGATATAGATCGAGCCAAGAGTCAGGCTTCTGTCCTTAGAAATCATAAGGTTTACACCTGCTTGGCGATATAGATCGAGCCGAGAGTCAGGCTTCTGTCCTTAGAATTCATAAGGTTTACACCTGTTCGGCGATATAGATCGAGCTGAGAGTCAGGCTTCTGTCCTTAGGATAGAGATTATAAGGTTTACACCTGCTCGGCGATATAGATCAAGCCGAGAGTCAGGCTTCTGTCCTTAGAGATTATAAGGTTTACACCTGCTCGGCGATATAGATCGAGCTGAGAGTCAGGCTTCTGTCCTTAGGATAGAGATTATAAGGTTTACACCTGCTTGGCGATATAGATCGAGCCGAGAGTTAGGCTTCTGTCCTTAGAAATCATAAGGTTTACACCTGCTTGGCGATATAGATCGAGCCGAGAGTCAAGTTTTTGTCCTTAGGATAGAAATTATAAGGTTTACACCTGCTTGGCGATATAGATCGAGCCGAGAGTCAAGTTTTTGTCCTTAGGATAGAAATTATAAGGTTTACACCTGCTCGGTGATATAGATCGAGCCGAGAGTCAGGCTTCTGTCCTTAGAATATAGATTATAAGGTTTACACCTGCTCGGCGATATAGATCGAGCCGAGAGTCAGGCTTCTGTCCTTAGGATAAATACAACAGGGCTGCCATATTTTCGTAAAATGGGATAACAGTAATCAGTATGAACCGTCATTTTCATTAGTCTTCATATAACAGCGGTGCTTCAAACATCCGCCCCCCCCCCCTTTTTTTTATTTTTTATTACACGGTCGATCAGTGATAGAACTTTTTTAGGTTATGAACGTTCCACGGCCGCGGTAGAGGTCTTTCGTCTAGGTATTCCAGATAATATGCTCCCGCACCTGCGATTGCGGTTACCCTGTAGGGCCCTTCCCATGTTTGAGCCAGTTTCCCAGAGTTGGTATCTCGCATACCCCCCAAGGCCTTTCTCAGGACCAAGTCTCCCGCACTGAATTCCCTGACTCTCACACCTTGGTTGTATCTCCTGGCGAGCCTTTGCTGGTACTCTGCGAGTCGCACGGTGGCCGCCTCACGGCATTCCTCCAAGCTGTCCAAGAGCCCGATCATCATCTCCTCGTTTTGGGCCGGGTTGAACCTCGCGACCCGTGCGCTACATAAGTTTATCTCGGTTAGTATGACGGCCTCTGATCCGTAAGTTAAGGAAAATGGGCTCTCCCCCGTGGATCTCCTGGGGGTAGTTCAGTAAGCCCACAGTACGTTCGGCAGCTTCTCAACCCAACCGCCCTTTGCGCCGTCCAGTCTTCTCTTCAACCCGTTCAATATTACTTTGTTCGTAGCTTCTGCCAAACCATTACTCTGAGGGTACGCCGGGGTAGAATACTTGTTTTTTATGCCGAGATCCTCGCAGAAAGTGCGGAAAGCTCTACTGTTGAACTGTAACCCATTATCGGATATTAACGACTCCGGCACCCCAAATCTAGTCACTATATTCTTCCAAACGAATCTCTTCACATCTGTGTCCCGGATATTCGCGAGGGCCTCGGCCTCCGCCCATTTGGTAAAGTAATCGACGGCAACAATCACGAACTGGCAGTCGTAGCCCGCGAAAATGGACCAAGGATATCCAGCCCCCATTGTGCAAACGGCCATGGGCAGCTGATCGGATTGAGTTGACCGGCGGGCTGGTGAATCAAGGGGGCATGCTTTTGGCATTGTTCACATTTTAGAGCATACTCGACTATGTCCCTTTGCATCTTTGGCCACCAAAATCCCTGGGTCATTGCCCGATGTGCCAGGGAACACCCTCCCACGTGACTCCCGCATATCCCATCGTAAAGCTCGGCTAAAATCTCGGGAACTTTCTCGGGGTGCAAACACAAAAGGTACGGTCCTCCGAAAGATCTTCGGTACAACTTGCCGTCTCCTGACAACCAATAGCAAGCTGCCATCCTACGTATCTTACCGGCCTCCTTTTCATCCTCCGGGACTTTATTCTCGACCAGGAAAGCAACGATGGGATCAATCCAACATGGTGCCAGCGATGAAACTGTGTCGACGCTGTCCACCCTGACCGTAATGTCGTCGGGGATCTGGATGCTTGGATCAGCTATAAGCTCTACCCTGATCAGCCGAGGCACATCCTCGACGCTTGATGATGCTAGCGTGGCTAAAGAGTCGGCGTGCCTGTTCCGTGCCCGTCCCACTTGGGACACTTTCACCGAGACAAACTTGCTTATGATCAGTTTTGCCGCGCACAAGTATGCCTTCATCCGAGGATCTCTTGCTTCAAAACTTCCCTGGACTTGATTGACAACCAACCGAGAATCTGAGTGTATTTCCACGTTCCGAGCACCAAGCTTCAATGTTGTCCTTATTCCGACGAGTAAGGCCTCATACTCAGCCTCATTGTTGGAGGCCTTAAATCCCAACCTAAAAGAGGGCTCTAGCAGAATCCCTTTGGGAGAGAAGATAACGATCCCGGCACCGGCTCCCTGGGAACTTGAGGCTCCGTCCACAAAAACCTTCCACGAGCAAGTTTCTACGCGGCAGATCATCTCTCCGACGTTTCTGGGTGAGAATTCAGCCACAAAATCTGCAAGGACTTGGCCCTTCACCGAATGTTGTGGTCAGTACCGTATGTTGAAAGAGCCCAGCTTGGTCCCCCATTTCGCTATCCGTCCTGTGAAGTCGGATCTTCTCAAAAGTGACTGTAAAGGATACTCAGTTAACACATAGACCGTGTGGGCCTGGAAATAATGCACCAGCTTCCTCGTGGCATGGATAAGGGCCAATACTAACTTTTCCAGAGGCAAATACCTCTTCTCGGCATCGACCATTGTCTTGCTGATATAGTACACGGGTTGTTGGATCCCCCCATCCTTCAACAGCACGGCACTCACGACATGATCAGATACTGCCAAGTACATAAATAAATCTTCACCCGGCTCCGACGCGGCTAGCATGGGTGCCCTCGCCAAGTACTCCTTCAAGTCCTGAAAGGCCTTGTCGCACTCTTCGTTCCACAAAAACCCTGTCCACTTCTTCAAAAGCTGATAAAATGGGCGGCAACGATCCGCGAATTTGGAGATGAACCGGTTAAGTGCTGCTAACATCCCGGTTAGAACCTGCACCTCCTTCGGATTGCTCGGTGGATTCAGCCTCTTTATTGCTTCGATTTGATCGGGATTGACCTTTATTCCTTGGCTCGTGATCAAATATCCCAAGAATTTTCCAGCCCCCACTCCAAACGCGCACTTCTCGGCATTAAGGCGCAGCTTGTGTCGCCTCAGTGTTTCAAATACTTCCCAGAGATCGCCCGTGTGTTGTTCCTCCCGTTTGCTCTTTACCACCATATCGTCAATGTAGACTTCGACCGTGCATCCTATTTTGTCACGGAACATCCTTGTCATCATTCGCTGGTAAGTCGCCCTGACATTCTTTAGCCTAAAGGGCATCACCGTGTAATGATAATTGGCCTCCGGGGAGATGAATGCCGTTTTTTCCTGGTCCTCGGCTGCTAGGGCGATCTGGTGGTACCCTTGAAAAGCATCTAGAAAACTCATCCTAGGATGACCGTACGTGGCGTCAACCAACTGATCAATCTTAGGCACGGGGAATGGGTCCTTTGGACATGCTCGGTTCAGGTCTGTAAAATCCACGCAAACCCTCCACTTGCCGTTCTTCTTTTTCACCACGACGGTGTTTGCCAACCACTCTGGGAAATAAGTTTCCTTTATTGCTCTCGACTCCTTCAGCCTTTGGACTTCTTCCTTTACAGCCTCGGCATGCTCCTTGGACGATCTCCTCGGCCTTTGTTTCTTAGGCGGATACGAGGAATCAACATTGAGTCAATGAACGATGAACTCGGGATCCACCCCGGGCACCTCATAAGGGCTCCAAGCAAACACATCCACGTTCTGTATTAACAGTAACAACATTTTTACCTTATCTTCAACATCCATACTCTCCCCTATATGAAAACACCTATCGGAATCTAGGAGTATCCGTACTTTCATCATCTCTTCGGTGCGTCTATCCCCCTTCTCATCTCGGGGACTCTGTAGTTGCTATAACGGGATATTTTGCTGCGCCTCTTCTTCCTCAGTAATCTTTCCCTGTTTGAACGATTCCTTCCTCCAGTCAACTAGTGTGACCAAACATTGTCTCGCCGTCTGCTGGCTTCCTCTTACCACTGTCACACCTTGCTCGGACGGGATCTTCACCTTCACGTGTAAAGTGGATGGGACAGCCCCCATTTCATGGATCCACGGTCTTCCCAATATCGCAGTGTACGGGGAGAAGGAAGCTACCACTATAAAGGTTACCACCACTTCTTTACCTTCCATGTTCACGGGCAGAGAAATCTACCCTTCAGGGATCACTACCTTACCATCAAAACCGACCAAAGGTGTACCATACTCGGCGAGGTCCGCACTCCTCAGTCCAAGTCCATGGAACAAGTCTGGGTACATCACGTCTGCTCCGCTTCCCTGATCTATCATCACCTTTTTTACCAAGAAACCGCCTATACGGGCATTGACTACCAGCGCATCGTCGTGTGGTTGGACCGTTCCCTCCAAATCGCTATCATCGAAGGCAATTGGTTCTTTGGTGGGCTTCATCCTTTTCCCGTGTGACGGCCTGTCTTGACTTCCCGCCGCCGTTACTAATGCCCACACCCCTTTCCCTCTTGCCGTGGAACATTTCTTGGTAGGAGCGTGGATGACTTCAATTATCCCGAGAGGGGGGGGGGGGGGGGAGCACGTTGCCCCTATGCGGAGTGCCTTGCCCTGCTCCTTGGTTCCCTGCGTCCGTCACAAACTCCTTTAAGTACCCGGCTTCGGCCAGCTGCCGAAGATGATCTTTTAGTACTCAGCATTGCTCGGTGGTATGTCCTTTATCTTTATGGTAAGTGCAGTACAAGTTCTGATTCCTTCTCGTTGGATCACCACCCATCCTGTTCAGCCACCTAAAGTAGGGTTGATGCTTGATCTTGTCTAGAATCTTATGCACCGGTTCTTTGAACACCACATTTACCTCCTCTGTCGGCGCCTCTGGTTCCTGAATCCTCACGTTCCCTCGTATCCTCGGTGGGAAATTGTTTTGCCGGGGATGATTTATCATTGGCGCTTTACCTTTGCTTTGCAGCCGGTCATCCTCTAGCCGTTTATACTCTTCTGTGCACCTCATTAGCTGTCTCATGTCCTCGGGAGGTTTCTTAGTCAATGACTCCCTTAGGCCTGACTCCTCGGGCAACCCCATCCTAAAAGTACTCGCAGCAATTTTTTCGTTCCCTCCACCGATCTCGTTGTAAAGCTCCCAATACTGACAGTAGTGCATCTACCGGTTGTGGTACACGGCTACAAGTAACAAATCTAACTCCGAACTCCTGAATTAACTCGGGGAAACTGCGAATGGAACCCTTCTGCAAACCATTGAACCATCTTAGAGCGGTAGGGCCCAGGCTTGAGGGAAACACCTTGCACATCAGCGCGTCATTCCGGGTATGCAATGACATCATTTGGATGTTGTGGCTGACATGTTCCACTGGGTCAGTCCTCTCGTCATAAGAGTTGAACAGGGGCCGTGTGAATCTGTCCGGCATTGGGGCGTGCTCGATGTCAGTTGAGAACAGCGACCAAGCAGCTCTGCGCAATGCACGGCTCATTGCGTCCATAGCCGCATTGTGGTTCCGCTTCTCATCCGGAGAATTCGAGCCTCGATCAGGATAATCCCGTGATCGCGAGCGATCTCGACGCCGACCCCTGCGTAGGTGAGATTCTCGTGAAGGCGAGCGCTCTCAGCAACGGCGGTATCCAGATTGATCGGACCCCGCTCCTTGTCGTTCCTCCCCGGCACCTGGTCTTCTTGCTCGGTTGTCCTGATCCATCCTCTGGTGCCTGTCTTCTGCCTCCAACTCTAAATCTCTCACCAACCTTCGCAACCGTTCAAGCTCCTCGTCTCTTTCATCAAACCGCCTACGCCCCGAGGCACCGGATACCGTCCATTGCGTTTGGTACGAGCCCTCTCCGAGTCCGGGACTTTCTTCTGCCCTCTCATGACGCCTGTCTTCGCGCCCCTTCTGCCTTCGTTCTCGCCAAGATGACCCCCAAGAGGATCCGACCGAGCCACTTCCAGCGTCACTCCCCGAACGACTTCCGGACATCTATCTCGTGTGCGAGTCTTAGCTGAACCACAGCAGTGTAGGAGATTCCCACAGACGGCGCCAACTGTGCAGGTCGTAAATGAGGCCGATGGACCCAGCCCCACTTAGGCTCACAACTTATTTGTTTGTTGGGCTGAATTTCCTACTACGGGTCGTTCTCCAACTAAAGGCTCAATGAGATCACTTTTCTCCTCTTCAGCAATACACTACCTCCTCTTCCTCCCCTAAGATATTCTCTCTATTTGAATTTTCTACTTTCTATCTTCTCCCCTTTCCTTTCCAACCAACCCCTTCCATCTTACCCTCCCCTCCTATTTATAGTTCAAAGCTCAGACGCAGGTCATCAATGCTCTCATAATTAGTGCGACAGAGGGTCCAGTAAGGTTCTCTAAAAGTGGGAGGTCAGGTATGGGTGGCTTTGGGACTTGGTTTCCACCTCCGTTGGTAGCTCGGTAGAGTCGGTGCGCGCTTAGTGTTACGGAGGGTCCAATCAGGGGGATGATAAGTGAGAATTTAAGTTTGGATGGCTTTGGGACTTGGTGCCCACCTCTGTTGATAGGTCGGTAGCGGCGCTTAGAGGGACCTCTCTGAACAAAACAAGGATGACACGCCGTTCAGTGACCTTTCTCCACATGCTCGGTAAATCTCTGCTGAGCATAACTTTAGTAGTGAAGCTTGGGCCCCCGGTTGGCGTTAGTAAGGATTGAGCTTTTGGGTGAATGAGAGTTGGGCCTAATTACTGTACACTTGAAGCTGAGATTAGGGACTGAGTGGGCCTAACTGTTTGGATGTCGCACAATTAATATTACTCAATGTATGTCAGGCCTCAAGACTAAATATAGTGGCTTTAAAAGTTGAATATGATTTAATAGTGTTTTAGAACTTAACCATAAGTAATGTTAAGTTGTCTCTTTTGAGCAAAATAAAATAAATAAATATATGGGTTTGAAATGAATTTGGATTCATTAAATATATGTGGAGCAAATTTGGGATTAAATTGCTCAAATTTAATAGAATTTGAAAAGAGTTTGGCATTTATTTATTTTTAATAAATTCAAGTTTAGAATAAGCACTTTAACCAAAACCTGTATTTTTCAATTTTTAAGTAAGTGCACCTAAATGGACTGAATTGGAGCGAAGTGGATTGAAATGTACTGTGAAAAAAAAAAAAAAAAAAAAAAAAAAAAAAAAAAAAACACCGAATTGGAGTGAATGGACATAAGCAATATGTCTTTTGCGACAATGATAACCTCTTTGTACTCTTATATATCTTGTTGTACATTTAAAGCAATATGTTTTTTTTTTTTTTGGTTTTTTTTTTTTTTTTCCTTTGATGGATCATTCAACCTCTTTGTACTCTTATATATCTTGTTGTACATTAGTTTCTGGCTTACATGGGAGATGGATGTGTGTTGCAATGCTGGTATCTATTAGAGAAAAACACTGGAAGTACAATAAATGCATTTTTCCCCCTCTCACTTGAATGATTCCATTAATTAAATCCAAGACTCACTTTTCATATGAAATGAGGAAAAGTTTACTCCCAAAATATTCTATAAATTTTCATCCGTCATATTAGCTTTAAAGTTTTCCTTTTCTCCACTTTAATGTTTGCAATTGGCACTACATGAGAAAAGAAAAAAAAGAAAGAAAAAAGAAACCGTTGAAAATTTATTACAAATTTTCCTTAAAATTGCAATTTATCATTGATAAACTCAAAGAAAGATTATAGTAACTTCGTATAGAATCCAATGGAAGACCCCTTACTTTTATAGAGTTATTACTAAAAATTAATAATGAAGGGCCTACTTGTACAAATTTTTTATCAATCCATTACATAATGATTTATAAATCCATCCATGTATACTTTTAATCATGTAGCATTATTCATGTTATTTATGAAACATGACTTAATAATTTGAAAGGGTCCACCAATCTGGTTTGGAGGAAAGCTGTCATTTCTATAATTTGTGTTGCTTGAAAAAGAAGAAGTGAAATTACATTTTTTCCCCCTCCCTCTCTTCCCCTATTCTTTTTTCCCATGTAGCGGGCTGGCTAAACCCAATTAACATCACAACACGGCCCATGTGGCTCCAACACTCAAACACAATCATCACTAAAATGGGTGATGGATTTGGATTTGGGCCATTATGGGGCATTCAAAAGAAGCCTAAAGAAGACCTTAAAATTAAAGCCTAACTAAGGAGACCCAATCCTTTTTATTTTTTAGGTAAGTAAACCAAGGAGACTACTAACACAAAGAAAATTAGCATAATTTCCACAATAAATTTTTCCTATGACCTAAAAAAAAAAAAAAATCATTGCAAGGCAAGGAAAATAATGAATTTTAACTTCAACTAAAAGGTGTACCTAAACATGTTCTATCAGTTCATCCATCCACCAACGGTACTATATATAGAGCCACAAACCTATTCACAGGTTGGCAAATCATTCCTAGAGTAGATAAAAGATAAACAAAAAAGTCATCCTCGGTCCTACTTACAGAGGGGAGACCTTTGATGTACTTTATATAATTGTAAGATTTCCTTCCCCTTCAAGGGGTGATATAAGACGCGGTTTTTTTGCAGGTGGTTGCTCATGCGTGTCTGCAATGTGATCATCACCAATCTCCTGCACGTTATCACAAGCAACCTCCCCGTTACCCACTATCAGCTCTTTTGCAGGTTGTTGCTCATGTGTCTCCGCGATCTGATCGTCAACAATCTCCTGCACGTTATCACAAGCAACCTCCCCGTTACCCATTATCAGCTCTTTTGCAGGTTGTTGCTCATGTGTCTCCGCGATCTGATCGTCAACAATATCCTGCACGTTATCACAAGCAACCCCGTTACCTATTATCAGCTCTTTTGCTGGTTGTTGCTCATTTGTCTCTGCAATCTGATCGTCACCAATCTCCTGCACAGTATCACAAGCAACCTCCCCGTTACCCATTATCAGCTCTTTTGCTGGTTGTTGCTCATGTGTCTCTGCAATCTGATCTTCACCAATCTCCTGCACGCTATCACAAGCAACCTCCCCGTTACCCATTATCAGCTCTTTTGCAGGTTGTTGCTCATGTGTCTCTGCAATCTGATCTTCACCAATCTCCTGCACGCTATCACAAGCAACCTCCCCCTTACCCATTATCAGCTCTTTTGCAGGTTGTTCCTCATGTGTCTCTGCAATCTGATCGTCACCAATCTCCTGCACGTTATCACAAGCAACCTCCCCGTTACCCATTATCAGCTCTTTTGCAGGTTGTTGCTCATGTGTCTCTGCAATCTGATCGTCGCCAATCTGCACATTATCACAAGCAACCTCCCCATTACCCATTATATCAGAATCTTGATGCAACAAGATATCTGAATTTTCTTGATGGGAGGGGAGGCCATCATTATTCTCATTACCATCATACATCTTATCAGGGTCTTCGGAACCTTCAACAGCAAAAGCATCCAGCAAAACACTATCTGCCAAACATTCCATGTTTGCCGTTGATAGACGTCTTTGATCATCTGTTTCTTCCCTCTGACTTGTACCCACATTTTCCCTGACTAGGCAATTTTCAATGATCCCTACATCTGAATCATCAGAGGCACAACTTAATGTCTCAGGAGATGAGTCAACAACATTGTCATGCTGTGTGTGCATGGAGATCCCTAAATTATAAGAACTTTCCATTCCAAGATCTCTTGATGAATATGGAATGCTACTTTCTTGAGGTATGATGCCAACCATTTGCTGAAAACCAGTATCACCGGAAGGCAAAAACACAAAATGGTCACTGTTTTCTGCATCTTCCTATGATGACGCAGAAAGATAAGGCATTAGACTTGCAAATATGGCAGTTGGGTTTCACAAGAAATTAGAATCACATAAATCTTACAAAATGGATACCGTTTTCCATGGGTTCTGAGGGCTTGCATGTGACTTAAATGTTATTTTATTGAACAAAAAAACACAATTTGTAAGCTGCATAAATATAATAAAACTTGATATTACAAATGAAAAGCTTTTTATTTTATTTTTAAACAGTACACAATCTTATTTTTTCTTTCTTTTTATTTTTATTTTTATTTTATAATTAAATAGTTGGGGGAGAGGGGTATTTGAACTTGGATGCCTCCTTTGGAAATACCTAGAGGTGTCAACCAGTTGAGCTATAAGGTTCTTGGCTTTATACCAAACAGTTTTCAGTTATTGATTAGAAAAATTGCTTGCTCTTTAATCTCTGTCCCTTTTTCCATTTTGGGAAGTTCCACAAATAGATGTCCAGTTATTCACTTTCCAAAATGGGAAAACATAATTATATTACTTCACTAAACTTTGTGTACTTATTATGAAATATAATAAATTAAAAACCATATATATGAAAAGCAATGGATTTTTATTTGCATGTGAAAGCAATAAATGTTGTTCCCTTAAATAGTTTAGATTTAAAGGTTTTTTTTTTTTTTTTTTTATTGAGAAAAAAGATTGGAAGGAATGAACAAACAAAATGAGACAGTTGTATCCGTTAGGTTTATTTCACAGGTTAGTCTAACACAGAAATTGGCAGGGAGAAATTATTTCCAATGCATTAACTAGCAAAGGGAGAAAATAAAATTCTAAATCAGTTTCATGTTATCACCAAACACTGCTTTCAAACTCAATGATATGAGAGGGAATTGGCAAATAATACAGAGACACAAGAAAAGTGTTAGAAAGCAACATCCAGAAACACTGAAGCTGCACGAAATTTAATAAACTTCCTTGAAAAAGAACAGCTTGTAACACTCACACAAACAGAAAGTGTTAGCAAGCAACATCCAGAAACACTGAAGTAGCACAAAGTGGAATAAAAAACTTCCTTAAATAGAACCAGTTGTTTTGATCAATTGGCATCCTTAGTTAATATTCTTAATTTCTTATAACTGAAAAAATAAAAATAAAACTGAGATATTCTTAATGAAAAAAGGAAGAAAAGTTAATACCTCTGTTGGACCATTGAGATGGTAATAAGATGACGATTGGTCAAAAGATGGTAACCGTCCAAGTAATGATCCTGCAGTTGCTCCTGACTCAAGAAACTCTTTGAGAACCAAGCCTGTGTCGTTGACACATTGAGAACTAATCGAAGATACTGATAAAACAGTCATTTCAATCCCCTGGCCAGCCTGGGAACTAGATAAATTGCCCTGGGGAGCTATTGCAGGACTGCATCTCTGAGAAAGAAACTCCACACCAGTTTCACTCTTATTATTCTCAGGAAATTCAGAGGGCCCATCTTCGTCACTGCAAGCAGCTGATGAGACTTCTGGAGAACGATGTTTTAGGAGTACAGATATTAGCTTCTGGATAAGAGTACGCTTCAGAGAAGCCTCAGCAGGTGGAAACCAATTCACATCAAGCTGGGGAAAGACAAGTGTAATTATGCATGAATAACATCTTAAGAATCAAATAAATGAAAGAGCATAATCAATATGTTATAGTGTAATACACAGTCCACACAGCACAAGCAAACAGAAGGGAAGATGGAAAAAAAAAAAAGGGAGGGGGGGGGGGGCAAAAATAGAGAATATTTAAATAAGGGGAAAAAAGAAAAGAAACATCAAAAAAGATTGGCTTAAATTCAAATTGACGTGTAATATAAGCTAAAAATTGCAATTCAAACAAATTATAAAGCTTACACCACAATCAAAACACTTGTAATAAAGGGTTCCACTAAGTATGTCAGGATTTCATGCAATCAATTTCAATACTTTACATGCCACAATCAAAATTCAAGGAACTAAAATGTGAAAACGTATTAAAATGTTCATGACGATAGATGAAAAGTGACAATTAAGCATTCTACTTACAAACTTGGAGGACTTGATTATTTTGAATGGACTGAAATTAACAGGAGCTTCTGCTAGGAAGAGCTCCAGATAGTGGAGCAGAAATAGACCACAATCAAATGAATTCTCCTGCTGTGGCAGCTGACATGGAATGTGAATTAATGTCAGAATAACAAAAATTATACATAACCCATGATTTTTTTTTTTTTTTTTTGGGGGAAAGGGGGGGGGGTTGTACAAATTACAGCCAATTCCTAGCAAAAATTGGTCATAACAAATTATATGCTAGGGAAATGAAAATAACCAGATAAATTAAGCTAAAAAAGATTGCATATGCTTCATAATTTTCTCAACTGGTAACTATAACTCAAAAGGAGAGTTGATTATTTTTGATAGCAAAAGGGAGGAAAAATATGTTAAAATTAATCTTCTATTAAATTTTATTATCTTGTGTAACTTTACAGATTAGTTATCTATGTAACTAAACAAAGTTGAATGCATCTTCATGTAAATTTTATTATCTTGTGTAAATTTAGAGATTAGCGATCAGCCAAAGAAAGTGTTAGAAAGGATACAACAAAATACATTAATGTATTTCATTCATATGAGATATCTATAACAGGCTCATTATATAGAGTGCACATTCCATCCACCCGCTCACACATGGAAAAAAAAAAAAGGGGGGGGGGGGGGGTCAATAATTCAATATTAAACCCATAAATGATGCATTATATAGCTCAAGAAACTAAACTTTTTATAAAAGAAAACTTAAGAAACCATCATCTTCCAAACCACACCACAACCCCCCCCCCCCCCCCAAAAAAAAAGAATAGTTAACAAAAAAGATTTACATTTCAAATACAATCATTTATATAGATAAATGAGATTAAGCCACATAAAATAAAATAAATAAATAAATAAATCAAATTCTTGGGATTTAATACATTTGTGGTTAACCCCATTTCTTTGAATAATAGGGAAAACAATTCTTTAACTGATATGAAATAGCATTAACAAAATTGGATAAAATATCTCTGGATAAATCAAGCATATTTTAACGAACTTAATTTAATTAAATAAGTTATGTAGTAGGGGGCCCCATATAGAAGAATACTAACTGAATTCAAGCTCCATCAAACATCTCCAACTTCTTCACAGTTCAAACTTTTTTTGCAGGTATTGTAGCTAAGAATGGAGGTAGATTTAGCCACATTTCACTGTAATTTCCATAGCATTGAAATTCCATAATGACAAAAGGAGACTCACTAACATGATTTTGATTGCATATAATGCTGAGAATAAAATCACAGGTGAAATAGTTGCTCTGCTGTATTGAATAACATTAAAATGTTATTCTGATGATCAACAAAACATTCAGTTGGGCCAATTCCCTTCCAACCCCACAGCTTACCCATAGTTGCTTGGCTGCTAGAAGCAACTTTACAAGCAATTTTTTTTTTTTATCCATGATTCCACTTTAAAGTAGAAAAAAGATTGTTAACTAAAACTAGAGACAATACCTCAAGTGAGACAAACCGCAGGTTAAGAAATTTAGAAGAGAGATCTTCTGGTGCCTCCTTTTGCCTCTCTTTCCACTCTTCCCACAAATAACTGTCATGTCAAGATTGTAATGAGTATGTGCACAATTTGCTGGATGTAACTTTTGAAAAGGTTTTTAAAAAAAGAAGCTTAAAATGAAACAGAAATGATTAATCAAGAATAAATTTAAAAATATTAGAGACACGAATTCTGAAAGGGAAAATGGAGAGAGAAAAACAGAGAAATATTAAGAAACACAATGTGAAATTTTGAATCATAAGCAATGTAGTTATTTCATTGACAAACCCCAAGAAAAACAAATGCTAGCTAAAGAATAAAGTATAATTCAGATGTTTACTCCATCTAAAATTAAAAATAAAATTCAGCCTGCTCATCAGTCATATATATAAAATTTTCTAAGTAACAAAAGAAAAAGTGTCCAAATTTACAAAGCAGTAGAGGATCAGAAGTGATGATTAACAGGCCTTAAAATGAGAAACAGAAAGAGGTAGCTAATACCTCTCATCAGCTCTTATCTAAGTAACGCTATTCACTAATTTAATCTACTTGTGAATGGAAAATGACTGCACATGACCTAGTGCAGATTTGGCTCAACTAACACAAGAAATGGATGCAATTGCCAATATAAATAATCATGCCTAAACTTAATAAATGGATAAAAGATTTTTTTTTTATAAATAATAAATGGATAAAAGATATAGAGAACAACTTAAAAAGTACCTACTTTTATTATATTTAGAAGGCAACCAAAAAAAAAAAGTATATATGACTCAGAAATGGTTCCTGCTGAATGAAAAGAAATGTTTATTACTGTCAGCAGTGCAATCAGAAAAAGACTCCCCATGTTGATATAATATGCACACAAGTTATAACATGCTCTAATTTTTCAATTGGTATAAAAAGAAATAGCCAATCATTCAAGAGAAATGACATTGATAAAAATAATAATAATAACGGATAAAAGCATACCTAAACACACATAAACACAAAAAGAGTCATGTACAGGACAAAAAAAGAAATGAAACTTAGGTCAAGTTTTATTTTTAACAAAACCTGATTTAAGCATAAACAATCTTCTGCAGAAACTTGAAACTAATTGTCACGTAACAATTTATATTAGGGTAAGTCATACTTTTGGTCCCTGAAATTTGGTGTAGGTACGGTTTTGGTCCCTCAATTAAAAAGTTCTAATTTGGTCATTGAAATGTTTAAAGGGCAACAATTTTGGTCTCTCCACGCTATGGCACCCCATTTTTCAGAGGACCAAAATTGAACTAAACACATATAAGAGGGATCAAAATCAAATCAAACCCACAAACAAAGGGACAAAATTGCTCACTTTTCGAAATTTTATGGACCAAAATGGAACTTATTCTAAGTATCTAGGACCAAAAGTGTAATTCACTCTTTATGTTATTAAAGTGTTACAAGAAGAAAATCTGTTATTGTAAAATGGACTCATAGAATACTTGGGTTCTTTGGTTTGAGAATAAATGTAGTACCACCATCTTCCATTAGAATCAAATCTGAAGAAGAAAAAGAAAAATACCTAACAGTTTGAGGAGACACAAAGCACTAATTATTTGAAATTATTAAATTGTGCTAGTAAATGCGTTCTAATTATTTCATCAGTCAAAATCATTATAATTAATAGTCATACTATAAAAATGCAATTTACCATGTAAAACAAACTCAAATACAAACTTTTTATAATTACCGAAAATAAGAAGAGAGAACTATCTCACAAGCAAACACAATTATTGATTAACCATTAAATAGATGGCATGCATATATCTTGAGACAAAGCGACAAGTTTGAACAAAACATTGGAGCAACCATCATCCCCTTTTTTGTGTGTGTGTGTGTGTGTGTGTTGGGGGGGGTGTGGGGTGTGGTTGTGGAACTCTACGTAAAGAGAAAAATATTTAGAGCAATACAGGAAGACACAAAAGGGCACTGATAATTCCATATAATGTGGCACATTCTTAAAATAACATGCCAAATCTATCAGAAAACAGAAACATATGAACTTCAAAAGTTCAAGGATACCTTTGAATAAGAGTTTTGATACCCGTATGATTTCCTTTGATAGAATCCATATGCAATATACATGGTACTTTAGGTGACTTGTCCAAATCTTCATCTGAAATATGACTAAATAATGAATGAAGGGGAGATTCAAAAAAAGAGGTAGCAAATTCCAAAAAAGAGCGTACCCTTTAATCTAGCCACTTCACCAGGATGACATATAACTATTAGGCTCCAATGTAGACTGTCATCAGAATGCAGACACAGTTCATATCAGTGCTCAAATTTAACTAGAGCCTACTGCAAGAAGAATAATGTTTTTTCAGACAATCTTACTTGAAGTTTATGGGAATGAAGATGAAATCTTTCTCAAATATATCAACTTTCCTTGTCCATTTACGGACACGTAGAAAAGCAGCCCTTCCGTCAGAAGCACTGTTTGGATCTTTGTCCATGTCAGCCAACTTCCGAAAGAAAAAACTATTAAAGAAGTGGAAACGGTTCCTTTCCTCAGGTTGAATCTGATTCTTCAAATACCTGCCAATCAATTAAGATTTTAAATCAAGAACATTAACATAGGAACAAAAACTCATAATCAGAATAAATTCAAACTTTTCAAACAATGGTGAGTAAAGCTCCCTTAGTAACTAAGCCATGCTTAATTCCAGTCTAAAAGATAAGACAATGGATATAGATCATAACTACAACCTGGGCAAATATTATGCCTCAATGAGAACAAACAATTTTTGACAAACATGGACAGTGAAAGATATGTTTTATTTGGAGAGAGGACTCAATTGCGTCCCAATATGAAGTAAGGATATAAATTAATCCAGTTGAAACTTAAGATCCACCAAAGAAAATAGGTAGGTCATAATTGAATGAAAACAATAATGTTTGCATATTACTTACTTGATATAGAAGTCGATGATTGTATCATTTACATAAGTGTCTGGCTGTAATAAATCAACATCTCTCTTACTAATGGAAACAGCATCAGGATCCCCTTTTGGATATATAACTTCTTCAAAAGGCTCGTCGAAACTGTACATAAACATCTCACAATTATTCGATAAACATGATACAGCACATAACCACATCAATATCACCAAAGCATACCGTTCTCTATAGCACAAGTTGAACATGAGCTATCATTAGGGAGTATCAACATGAATAGTTTGAAAAAAATACAACATTCTCTACAAATAGTGAAGGAATGAAAATCATTCTAAAATTCAGAAAATATGATGCTATTATCTAACGTAAAGAAAATTCTGAATCTTCTGATGAGGATAACTTGACACTAAGTGATGCTTAAGCACCAAAATACAAAAGTCTCTTCCAGTTTACTAAGCACTAACAGCATAGCCATTTTAGAACAGAAAGGCTACCTTCAGTTCAGCATTTGTATTTTCTCTTTTATTAATAATTTAAGCAATCATTAGAAATATTACATAGGAATTTCATGCAAAATTGACTATTAATGCAAGATGCAACATGCATGCTTCTACTTTTGACAGTTATGGACCACAAGTATTACTAATAAAAATATTACCAATAAAAGGGAAGAGAAAGCATAATTTAGGTATAAATCCTAAACCATTCATCCTATGTTAATCACTGAAAACTTAACAAAAATCCACAAAATGCACATCCAAAAAATGTAAGAAAACATTTTCAAGATACTATTAAGACCAAACTGATTTTGGAATCAAATATAAGTTAATCACATGGAAAGAAATTTGCCTATATTTAAATTGATAAATTATCAGCACAATATGCCAGGACATGGAAGTGCAAGGATCCCAGCACATTCCAAGCTTCAAAAGAGAAAGAGAACACAAGAAGGAAATAAAGAAAAAAGAGGTAATCCTCAAAGGCATATGACAGATGTCATAATATAAGATGACCAAAGAACATTCTGACAAAGCCAGCCTGATGCATCAAATTTTACATCTTCACAGTTACATCAAACAAAGGAGCAAAAGATCACTTTCACTCACTTTGGAAAATAGTGCCTCCTTCCAAGTAGATGATCCTCTTCCATTCCCATGTCCATACTACAAGAAATATGTAGAAAGTTATATTCCAGCAGATTAAAGAGTTAATACGCAAGTGTTTTTTACAAACACTTGCGTAAAATTGAGAAAATAGCATCTGCAAAATTTTTGCACCCAGCCAGCATCTTCACAATTGTACACAAATCAAAGCAGATCAAGAGAAAAATATCCACAACACATGTCATTAATACAACAAAGCATGGTGTAACAGTTAATGACAGCATAAAATATAAGTTAACATGCAGTTTCAAATTCTTCCTTGATTGATAACTTTTTATAAAACCAAAATGATACTGCAATCAGTACACACTACAATCCATAAGCAACTTCATATTGCTGCAAATGCAGTACATGGCTAAACCACGGACCTTATATTAGTATTATTTTATTTACAATTTACCTAATTTGTAAATCATTATGATACAAAGGAAAATAAGAAAATTAAGCAGTAGGATACAGAAACCCAACATGAGTGGTTAATTGGGGTAGACTTGCGAGGTAGTTTCAACATCAAAACTGGTTTAATGACACAAAAGAATGGCTTACTTGTGCCAAAACAACCCCCCCCCCCCCAAAAAAAAGACACACACAGCATATTCATTACCAGAATCAAATATTTTTTATATCCAAGGCATATTCTTTGAGGAAGCTCCTATTTTGAGTTTTCACCTTATGTTACCAAAAAAAAAAAAAATTTATCCAATGCATATTCACTACTCAGTAATATTAGCAATACTAATGGCCTCAAGCAACCCTCCCCTCCCCCCCCCCCCCCCCCCCCAAAATGGCATGATGCAGCAATAGCAAGGTTAGAGCAGCAATAGCCTCTTTGGAAGCCTAAGGTTTTCCAAAGGTTAAGGCAAAGACCAAGAAAAGGTATCTATGGTAGTAATTAGTAAATTAGGTTTTTATATTTTAGGCAAAAATGCAAATAACACCCTCAAAGTTTGCTCAATTGTCACTTTGGTCCTGTAAGTTTCATTTTTGTGATTTTGGTCCCGTAAGTTCACATTTGTTGTCACCATTTGTCCTTACTCCATTCCCTTAAAAAAGTTGCCTTAAAACTAGCCTTAAGCGATGATAGAAGATGTAAACTTTACCAAACAAGATGACCAAACTCAAAGGATGTAATTTGTACTTTTTTTTCTTTAAAAAAAAAAAAAAGAGATAGAGAGAGAGATTTTAATATGTTTTTAACATTTAACAAGACTTATGGATGGAAAGGATGATCAAATGCAAATTTAGAGGACCAAAATGACAAAAATAAAACTTACAACACCAACATGACAATTGACCGAACTTAAAGGGTGTTATTTGTATTTTTGCCTATATTTTATTTGGTTATTCAAGAGTCAAAAGTACTTTAGTAATTCTATAATTGTTGAGTATGGACCAAAGTAGTGGACCTTGGGTTTTATTTTATTAATAGTAAGTTTTTTCCTTAGTTTATTGGTCTTTATGTGTGGGCTTTGGTTTGATTCAATTGGGAGTAGGAGTCATAATTCTATTAGGCCATCAGGGGAAGTTAAGATTTAGAATCCATATAAGTATGGTAAATTCGATAAGTCCTTGAATGCTTCTTTTATTGCTCTTATTCCTAAGAAATATAAAGCATCTAATATAAGAGATTTTGAACCAATAAGTTTGGTGGGTAGCATCTATAAGATCTTGGCTAAGGTGTTGGCATATCAGTTGAGAGGGGTGCTAGATGGTTTCATTTCTGAATCTCAAAATGCTTTTGTGGGGGGTCGTCAGATTTTGGATTCAGTTCTGGTTGCAAATAAGCTTGTAGATGGTTGTATTCGGAGTAACATATCAGGTGTAATATGTAAAGCGGACATAGAAAAAGCCTATGAACATGTAATTTAGGAGACTTTGCTTTACTTGTTAGAGAGGATGGGTTTTGGAGTTAAATGGCGACAATGGATCCATACATGTATACCTTCTGTCCAGTTTTCAGTATTAGCTATAATGGTTCTCTAGTCAGTTTTTTTCACAATTCAAGAGGCTTAAGACAAGGGGATCCTTTATCTCCTATGCTATCTCTTGATGATGGAAAAGTACTAGAATGCTTAGGCAAATGGAGGGGGCTGGTATTATCAGGGGATTCAAGGTGCATGGAGTTGGAGGTGAAGAGTTATGTATATCTCATTTGTTATTTGCAGATGATACTATTCTTTTTTTGTTATACCAATGTCGAGCATATTCTTCATATTAGGATGTTGCTGACTTGCTTCACAGCGGTTACAGGGCAAAGGATAAATGTTAGTAAAAGTGAGATAGTTCTGGTTGGTAATGTGGATAATGTAGACGTTCTAGCTGACATTTTGGGCTGCAAGGTTGGAACTTTGCCTATGTCTTACTTGGTATGGCATTGGGAGCTTCCTATAAGCCGTCCTCATATATATATATATATATATTTTTTTTTTTTTGATAAGTAGAAGCCGTCCTCTATTTGGAATCCGATTTTGGAGAAACTGGAAAGACGATTAGCAGGATGGAAGAAAAGGTAGCTATCTATGGGTGGTCGCCTAACTTTGCTTAAGAGTATGCTTTCGAGCATTCCCACTTATTATTTGTCTTTGTTTACTATTCCTACTAGAGTGGCTAATAGGATTGAGAAGTTACAGAGGGATTTTCTGTGAGGTTTAGGGGATGAGCATAAAATTCATTTGGTAGGGTGGGATAAGGTGTGTTCTCCTATGGCTGGTGGTGGGTTGGGGATTAGGAAAATCACCACCTTTAATAAAGCCCTTCCGGGCAAGTGGTTGTGGCAGTATGGGGTTGGGGAGACACGCATATGGAGGCAGGTGATAGCTTAGAAATTTTTGGAGGAATGTGTGTGGGTGTGGGTGTTTTTTTTTTTTTTTTTGGTGGGGAGTTTTAGTAAGTTCATTTATTTTGAGATTAGGTTGGGAAGTAGGGTCCGGTTTTGGCATGATTGTTGGTGTGGGGATCAACTATTGAAAATATCCTTCCCAATTTTATTTAAGATTGCTACTCGTAGGGAGGCATTTGATTTTATTTGAGATTGCTACTCATAGGGAGGCATATGTGGCTAATATGTTGGTGAGTCACACGGCAAAGGAAGGGTGGAATTGGGATGTTTGGCTCCAACGTGGTTTCAACGATTGGGAAATGGAGTTGGTGGGGGCCTTTTCTCATGCCTTGGAGTCCCAAAATCCTCCAAATGAGGACAAGGATAGGATGAGGTGGAGGTTCAAGTCGAACACGAATTTTGACACAAAATCCTTTTATGTTTGTTTGAGGGGATCTAACTCCACTACTTTTCCTTGGAACAGCATTTGGGGTATGAAGGCTCCATGTCAAGTATCGTTCTTTGTTTGGATAGCTGCATGGGGGAAGATTATAACAGGTGACTATTTGAGGAGAAGGGGCATTCCAATTGTGGATTGGTGCTGCCTATGCCAGTGTAGTGAAGAGAGTGTTGATCATCTCCTGTTGCATTGTTAGAAAGCTCTTGGTTATGGACTTTTGCATTTAGATCATGCAGTGTTGCTTGGGTTTTACCCAAGAAGGTTTTTAATTTATTGGCAGGATGGAGAAACTGTCTGGGGGAAGCACTCTTCAAATATTTGGAATTTGATAATTGATGTCGCAGAAGCTACATTGTGTGATGCGGATTATTTGGAGGGAGCATAATAGTCGTACTTTTGAAGATGTGGAGCTTACTAGGGATCAGCTTAGAAGCTTTATTTGCAGGGACCTTGTTTGATTGGTCTCGTGTGTGGGGATTTACTTCTAGGAAATCCATTCCGCTGTTTTTAGATTTCCTTTCTTCTTGTACATATATATTTTTTTTATGGTTACTTCATTTTTCTAATGAAAAATAATGAAGTAGTCTTCTCCAAATAGTATATATAAGCTTTCTTACCTTTAAAAAAAAAGTATTTTATTGTACTAAAGCAAGAGGAAGTTGATTAAGAATATTATTTAGTGTTTTCAGTGGTGAGGCACAGTTGGCCTTATTATTTATTTTCTCCCTTTGTCTTCTCTCATTTCTTGTGGTACTATTCACATTTTTTTTATAGGTAATAAAACTTTTATTCAAAAATCCTGAACTGATGTTCACAATGGTGAACATTCTGATCAAGAAAAGATACAAGTTCAAAAACTTAATATAATAGAGCGTAAGAATTCAAAAATGGAAATGCAATTCGTAAAACCCCAAACACACACCCACATATACCATTCATACAGCTCCAGGAAACCATAAAATTCTCTCTTCCTTTTTACAACCCCAAATTAAGCCCTTTCATTTACCTATCAAATTTCAAAAGCCTAAAACCCCACATACTTCTACCAAATAGCCATCAAACAAGTCATCAAAACTACTATTTAATTCGTACCATCAACCCCATAACCCTTTTTTCAACAATTCTAAAGCCTAGACCCACAAATTCTCCTAACACTAAACCGACCACAAGCACACAGAATTTGTCCTATGTCAATTACAAGAAAGGGAATTTGTGCTTGTAGTGGGTTTAGGGTTAACATGAATCAAGGTGTTCCACTTTTTTTTGAGATCAATCAACTTTTACTTATCAAAAAAAAATAATAATAATAAGGATTAAACTGGATGCACAAAAAAACATAAGAAAAGTACTAGTCTCAATTCAAAAGTCATCACAGATTTTGTTGTGGATGCTAAGTTTAAAGAAATAGGGCTAGATGTGAACGTTCTAGGCTAAAGATTAAGTCTTTTTTCTTGCAAACTCTCCTTGATTGGAGTGTGGCTTTATCCCATTTTTCCTGTTTTTCCCTTCCTGTTTTACTTGATCGTTGTAATTTTGGTTTTTGATTTGTGCCCTCATAGTACATCCCCAATGTACTCGGGTTGGCTTTTTTTTTTTTTTTTGGAAAAATTACACTTTACCACCCTAAACTATACACTAAATTACACTTTGCACCCTAAACTATTCAAATGCACACTTTGCTACCTAAACTATCACAATTATCACACTTTGCACCCCCACATTACTTTTACTATTAAGTTAGACAGAAATTAATATCACATGACTTGCACATGATTTTTACTTAGGTGGCACACTGTTTAAAGACCAAAACACCCTTTTCACTAATAATTGAAATCAAATACTTATTTCTTTTCTCATTTTTTTTCCAGCTCTCTCTCTCTCTCTCTCTTGTGCGTACAGGTACAGCTCTTCCCCTCTCTCTTGTCCATGGCAGCTCTTCTCCTCTTTACCATTATTCAGTTTCTCTTCTCCCCAAATCAATTGCTGATAAGCACAAGTCTTCCTAAGGTCAAATGAAGTGATTGGTAGCTAGGGCGTTTCCCTACTTTTGGGCTTGCCTAAACATACCACCCTTGTTTTCTGGGAATTATTTGACTTTATGTTTGGTTTTCCAAATAGAGGGAAATAGATTAAAACATTTCAGTCTTGTTTTACTATTCATTTCTAAGATTAGCTCATTAGTTATTACAAGCAACGCAAAGATGGTGTTGAATTGGCTCTTGTTTAATGGAATTAAAGGACTAGCAATATTATGTAGTTCTTTGAAAATTAAAACTCATTGCAATGTCCTTCAGTGCTTTATAAAATACAATACAGTCAGTCATACAGTGCTAGCTTTGACCTCTGATGTTCTTGGAAAAGAAATACAGTCAGTCATACAGGGAAGAGCTGCTGGGCAGGAGAGAGAGGAAGGACTGTACGCAGAGAGAGAAAGACCAGAAAAAAAATAAAATAAAAGAAAAGAAATAAGCATTTTGTTTTTAATTGTTTGTGAAAAGGGTGTTTTGGTCTTTAAATAGTGTGACACCTAAGCGAAAATCATGTGCAAGTCATGTGATATTAATTTCTGTCTAAGTTAACAGTAAAAGTAATGTAAGGGTGCAAAGTGTGATAAGTGTGATAGTTAAGAGTGCAAAGTGTGCATTCGAATAGTTTAGGATGCAAAGTGTAATCTAGTGTATAGTTTAGGGTGGTAAAGTGTATTTCCCCTTTTTTTTTCTTTTAATAAAATTTTTACGTTACCTATCAAAATAAAAAAGTTTAAAGAAATAGCATTATTAATTTATCAAAAATAAAAGAAATAGCATTAGTAAATCTTTTTCTCTTGATTTGATAATTTAGCAAATTCCAATATTAAGCAACAGCTTTATCTAGTTAGTTGGCTCATATGACCATTCGGCTTTCACAAGAAACATGAAAAATTATTTGAGTTATGAAGAAAAAACATAAGAAAAACTAGAAGAAAAAAATATATATATGAATACATTAAGGAGAATTTAAAACTTACTGATCCACAATATCCCACGCAGCCATGTATTTCACGTTCATAGAGGTGATCATTTCCTGTTTGTGGGACCAATTAGGCTCAACTACTGCAATCTTCAACTCCTCAATGCCTAGAAATCCAGGTACGTGGAGTAAATCAGCAAAGTTAGAACCTGCTATTAGCTTAATAAAACAGCATACTGCAAAGCAGATAAAAACTTTAAACCACATCCTATTCAAGAAAATGAAAGTTCATACATATTTATTCTTCTAGACCAAAAAGAAGCAAATGTTGTCTTACAAAAAGGTATAACATATCTTTGCAAGAAAACATCTATATACATATAATTTGATAAACAATAAACATCTCATCAATACTTACAATGAAGACTAACTATTAGTATTTACTAACCATAAAATTACATTCTAATAAAGTAACTTTTTGTTATTGCAATATGCCCAATTTATCCACCCCCATTTCTTTAATAATGTCACTGTGAATATATCACGTTGGCTGTTGCCCAATTTTGTGTCTTCACTCATAGACATAGGTTAAATGTCATTGAAAAGGAAGTGACTGTTTGAACAAAAACTGTAGGGAGGATGAATAATAGCAAAAAACACAGGACTTTACATTAGTTTCTTTCACCTAACAAAGTATTTGATAATTTACCAAATAAATGTCAGTGTCACTCAAAAATTAGAAAACAGAACGGTTGACTAATTACGATATGAAGTGCTAATCGAACCATATGGGTGTGAATTTAAAGAGCACTGACCTTGAGTGCTACATTCATTATTTGTTTGAACTGCATCTTCTGTAATTACACGGAGCTTTATAATGACAGTCTCAACCTGAATGCAGCCCATATAAGAAAAAACAGTACTTCAAAACCAAACATATATGAATATCACCAAAAATCCTAACAGGAGCATTAGAACTCACTCTTCGAGTCCACTGACAAGCAATATCAATAACATCATCGACTCCGCATTCAAAGTTAAAGGTTCCTTCATTTCCATGTGGATTTGAACCACTAATTTTGATGCAACTGTGTGAGAAAGTTAACTGGGGACCCGTACAATAAATATCCCGATATAAAACATAATCCGTAGAAAGAACGACCTCCATATCTGTGTCATCCTGTGAATTGCAAAAAATGATAAATAGTCACAATTCAAGAGGCCTTCTGACCACTACAAATAGAGATATTAGTAAAATGTACCAAATTTTAACAACAATGGTGCCAAGAATTACCTAGAAATTTAAATGGCTATCTAGAGAATAAGTACTAATCCTATTTGCAAACACCATATACCCCAAACAATTATGGTTTATTTTAAAAGAATTCTCAGAGTCAGACAGAAGCTAGTGTCTTCAGTCCCGACAAAACCATATGCTATTTCCAATTGGATGTAAAGCATTATCCCAAGCCAGTGTGAGTGCAACCAAGGATGAACAAAAAATATGAGGTGGCAACAGAACTGAGTAACTTACAAACCATTTATTATAATCTATAAATGAAATAAGCATTAATTGATGGGCGTGGGGAATTTTGTGGAATTTCCGAATGATAATTCTCGCACACAGGTAGCAGATTTTGAAACTCAGGCTGGTAGCTTTCCTCAGTCAGCCGTGGGTGGTGGTGAGGGTGGGAAGGGTGGCATTAATGGCAAGAATAAATTTGAGGAGAAAATCCCGGAAGGAAATAAATTCAATATTTCCTTGAAGCCCAATTTGAATTCAAATAAGATTGAATTTGGAAAGTTACGTGATAGGAGGAAGGGACGTTGGCTAGGAAGAGGGCTGACTGTGAATGTGAATGAACATGGAAAGAGGCGGGTATTTTGGGAGGGTGGTAAAGGTGTTAAACAGGCTGGCAAATGGGTGAGTAATACTGCCCACAGTATTAGTGTGGGCCTGGGCTCAACTAAGAAAAATGCCCAAGCCTTGATGGGTAATACAGAACCCATGTTGGGCCTGGGTTTGTCAAGCACACTTTCTTTTGAGGCTGGTGAGAGCTCATCTAGTGGACTTAATGCTCTGGAGGCTTCTTACCAGAATGGGTTGAGCTTGCCGAACTCAGATGGGAGTGCCACGAAAGATTTTGAGAGCTCAAGGACCACACCCATCATTTCGGAGCAACGTGCGACGTCGTCGTGGGTATCGGTGGGCATAAATTCAGCCTTAGCAGTGACGGAAGTGGCGGGTAACGGCGGAGAGCTACTAGCTCAGCCACCCACTGCCTCGGCTAGACTAGCGGTGGTTGCCCAAGCCTCCCACGATCAGATATCGCCGATTAGTGAGCTGAGTGGGTCGAAGTTGGTGCCGGCGGTGTCATCGGCCTTGATATCGGAACCGGTAATGAACCCAATAGTACCGGCGTTAGTTTCTCTGGATTCTCCAGTGGCTTCAGAGGTTGGGGAGGAGGTTTTTGTGGGTTTGGAAGGACCGGGTACTTCTGATTTTGAGGGAGCTCCAACTACTCATCCCTCCATTAAGTATTTTGTTGAAGATTTGGAGCACACCTGGGGTGATTCTGAGAAATGGGTCCTAGAGCTTCGTGGAGGTAGGCAGATAGCTATTCCTCTCTCACTTTACCACTCACCTGGGAGCTTGTCGGACTGCTCCGATCTCAAGGGAGCTGTGAGACAGGGTAATAACACGTTCAAGGAAGAAAGGCATATTGTTAGTTGGGCGGATGAATGTGATGGTGTTTTGGACAATGTTTCTGCTGTTTCTGGGTCAGATTGTGAGTTGGGGGGATCTGATGGAGGTCTTGTAAATTGGGAAAATGTTAAAGAACCATTGGTTGTGCAACCGTTGGCAATGGCTAACCCAGTTGCTCCACTTGTGAAAGTGGCAGATGCTTCCACCCAATTATCTCCATGGATTGAGAAACGAATTAAAGCCTTTAGGAAATCTGTGGGTATTTCCTTGGAAGGCTTCGAAGCAGAAATTACTGGGATTTTTTTAGCTTTGGAAGCTAGGAAGAAAGCTAAAATGCAGGTAGAATGCTCTCAGAAGAGAGAGCCTAAGTCAAGTTCTAAAGGGCGTCGGGAGTTGAAAAGTCTGCTAAATTCTTGGAACTTTGAGAATAATTCTGATTTGGTTGGAGATGGCAGTGGGGAACGGGACTCTGTGGTGCCTCAATGAATTTGAAAATTATCTCTTGGAATGTTAGGGGGCTGAATGACTCTGAAAAAAGACTTCGAATTCGGAATATGATCAGAGGATGGGATGCTGACATTATTTGTTTGCAGGAAACAAAAATGGAATTGATAACAAGGAGAGAGATCCGGAGCTTGTGGGGTTGTCAACATTTGGATTGGCTATATTTGGGTTCTATAGGTGCTTCGGGGGGTGTTTTGGTGATGTGGGATAGAAGGATGGTGGAAAAAATTGACGAAGCAGTGGGAAGATTTTCTGTCTCTTGCAAATTTAAAAATGTAGTAGATCATTTTGTTTGGGCTTTCACTGGTGTATATGGACCAAATTCTGATCATGACAGGCGACTGCTTTGGGAAGAGCTGGCTGGTATTCATAGTTGGTGGAATGTGCCTTGGTGCATTGGAGGGGATTTTAATGTTGTGAGATTTCCTTCGGAGCGACTTGGTGCAGACTCTTTCTCTTCAGCCATGCTTGATTTTTCAAATTTCATTTCTGAACACAATCTTATTGATTTACCACTGGAGGGAGGTACTTTCACTTGGTCTAATTCTGGAGCAGCAGCTTCGCGGTCTAGGCTTGACAGGTTTCTTCTCTCTTCTGATTTGGAGGAGCAATTTCCTAATATTCGTCAAAAAATATTGCATAGATTACTTTCAGACCACTTTCCAGTTCTGTTAGAAGGGGGAAATTTTCACAGAGGTAGCCATCCTTTTCGATTTGAGAATATGTGGTTAAAGGCAGAGGGTTTTGTAGAGAAAGTGAGAACTTGGTGGGAGTCCTATCATTTTCAAGGTTCCCCTAGCTTTCGGTTTGCAAGCAAATTGAAAGCTTTGAAGCTAGACCTAAAGAAATGGAATGTAGAAGAATTTGGCAATGTGGAGGATAAGATGAACAAGTTATGGAAGAACCTTGAAGCATTTGACTTGATGGAAGATACTCGTCCTCTATCATATGATGAGACTTTGGAAAAAGAACAGCTTCGCATTGAACTTGAAAAAGTAACTCTTATGGTTGAAATATGTTGGAGGCAGAAATCTAGGGCCCTTTGGATCCGAGAGGGGGATAGAAATACTAAATTCTTTCATAGAACAGCAAACTCCCACAGAAGATTTAATAATATAGACAATCTGATGGTGGAAGGTGAATTGACTTCGGATCCTAATTCAATAGCAGCTTGCATCTCTCACTTCTTCAAACAATTGTACTCAGAAAATGAGGGCCAAAGACCTGTGCTTGATGAAGTGGAATTCTCTATGATTTCTGAGGAGGAAGCTGCCTGGTTAGAAAGACCTTTTGAGGAAGAGGAGGTATATGGTATAGTCCAAGGTTCTAATGGCGATAAATCTCCAGGACCAGATGGTTTTTCAATGGCTTTCTTTAAGGCTTGTTGGGACTTTCTAAAACTTGAAATTATGGAGATTCTTGCCAACTTCCATTCACAAGCTGTCTTTGAGAAAAGTCTTAATGCGACTTTTATTGCTCTAATTCCAAAGAAAGTTGATGCTGTCAGTGTGAGAGATTTTAGACCTATTAGTCTTGTGGGTAGCATTTATAAAGTCATTTCCAAATTGCTGGCTAATAGGCTGAGAAGGGTGATTACTGGAATTATCTCTGAGTCTCAAAATGCTTTTGTTCTGGATAGACAAATCCTAGATTCTGTCTTAATTGCTAATGAGTGTTTGGATAGTAGGCTCAAGGCAAGGATACCTGGGGTTTTATGTAAGTTGGATGTGGAGAAAGCTTTTGATCATGTTAGCTGGGATTTTCTTATGTATATGTTGCAGCGTTGTGGATTCTCTGAGAAATGGAGAAAGTGGATTTTGTTCTGTATTTCCACAGTGAAATTTTCGATCTTGATAAATGGCTCCCCTAAGGATTTCTTTGGGAGCTCTAGGGGGCTGCGCCAAGGAGATCCTCTCTCCCCGCTCTTATTTGCTATTGTTATGGAGGCATTAAGCCGTCTGTTGGATGGTGCGGTTCTGGCTGGACACATTTCAGGTTTCACTGTTGGTACCAGATCTAATACTCCCCTCATGGTGACCCATCTTCTCTTTGCGGATGACACTTTAATTTTCTGTGATGCTACAGCAAGTCAGATTGAAAATTTGCGGGAAATTTTAGCCTCTTTTGAGGCGGTGTCAGGGTTGCATATAAACCTGGCTAAGTCAGAATTAGTCCCAGTTGGAGAGGTGACTAATATGGGAGAGCTTGTGGCATTACTGGGTTGTAGACAGTCATCTTTGCCAATGACTTACTTGGGACTGCCTTTGGGTGCTAAATTCAAAGACAGGGCGATTTGGAACTCTATCTTAGAAAGAATGGAGCGAAGATTAACGAGTTGGAAGCGATTATACCTATCAAAAGGTGGTAAGGTTACCTTAATCAAAAGCACTCTTTCAAGTTTGCCAACTTATTTCCTATCTCTCTTTCCTATTCCTGCGGATATTGCTATTCGTATTGAGAGGCTACAAAGAAATTTTCTTTGGGGTGGGATAGATGAGTCTCCTAAATTCCGACTAGTAAATTGGGCCCAGGTTTGTTCTCCATTGCAGTATGGTGGTTTGGGTATTAAAAATTTGAGAACCTTCAATCAAGCTTTATTGGGGAAATGGTTGTGGAGATATGGAAGAGAGACAACCCATCTCTGGAGGCGGGTTATTGAGGCTAAATATGGGAATGATTGGGGAGGTTGGTGTACAAAAGAAGTCTCTAATCCTTATGGTGTTAGTCTTTGGAGAACCATAAGACAAGGCTGGCCAGTCTTTTCAAAATCCATTCAATTCGAGGTTGGTGTTGGTGATAGAATTAAATTTTGGCATCATGTGTGGTATGGGAGTTGCACCCTCCGGGAGGCTTTTCCGGAACTCTATAATATTAGTTGTAATAAGGAGTCTTCTATTGCAGATGTTATGTCCTTTCCTAACCAAAGGCTTCACTGGGATCTTCTTTTTTCTAGAGCTCCCCAAGATTGGGAAACAGAGCATTTTTACACTTTTCTTGATCTTATCAATTCAATGCCCCTTAATGGTGAAGGTCAGGACAAACTTTGCTGGAAACCAACTGGGAATAAGAATTTTAAAGTGAGTGAGTTCTATCTCTCTCTTTCCTCTACTATAGACATTTCTTTCCCTTGGAAGCCTGTGTGGCGGTCAAAGGTCCCTACTAAGGTTGCTTTCTTCTCTTGGACTGCCTCCTTAGGTAAGATTTTGACTACTGAAAATTTAAGGTATAAGGGTGTAGCCGTTGTAGATTGGTGCTATATGTGTAAAAAGAGTGGGGAATCGGTGAATCATCTTCTGCTTCATTGTCCTATTGCTTATGAACTATGGTCTATGGTGTGGGCTCTATTTGGTCTTCAATGGGTTATGCCGCGTGGTGTCTTAGATTTATTTTCGAGTTGGCAAGGCTCATTTGGTGGGTGTCGGAGCATTGATTTATGGAGGGCTGTCCCTCATTGTGTCCTATGGTGTGTTTGGCGAGAACGGAACTCAAGATGTTTCGAAGGAAAGGAACGGTCTATTCCAGAAATTAAATCTCTTCTTCTTCACACCTTGCTAGAGTGGAGTTCTTCCTTTAATCTCTTCTCTTGTTCTAATTTTTTAGAAATGTTGGATCTTTGCAATTTTTCTGTTTGATGTACTGTTTTCCTTGTACACCCCCAGTGTACTTGGACTTTTTGGTTAATACAATTCCGTTATTTATCAAAAAAAAAAAATTTTCCCTTGATGATAAGCTGTAAATCACCACATGCAATCATTGCAAGGAAAATGTGGACAAAAATACCATAAGTGCGAAGTGGCTCCCCAAAGCATTACATTATCCATCCAAAGTAGGTGGGAAAAATGACACAATAATGTTTTACATAGCCAATCAACAAATAATGCCCCAATAGATACGGAGAATTTAGGTGAAGGACTCCATAATCAAGAAATCCTGGACGGTTTAGTCTTTCAGATCTAAACAACATCATTTTTGAAACCCTCAAAGGTCAGTAAATTCTGCTCAATCTCTACTTAAAAAATCCTAATATTTTCAAATTTATTAAAAAAAAAAAAAAAGATAATTACCATTCCCATATCGCCAAAGGACTGCTCTGTTGCATAACCATTCAATGAAACTGAAATTATACAACAGAGTATAGTAAGAAGATGGAGGTGGTCCACATAAATGTAAAACACACAATGCAGTTAATAAGTATCATAATCCTGAGAAATACCTCCATCTTCTGCAGTTTCAGAGGTAGGACTTGAGGGAGAATTCCCACTCATGCTCTCATCAGCATCTGAGATCACATCAACTGGCTCATTCTGCACAAACTCCAGATAATGTAAACATGATTTTCAATATTCATTTATAATTAGAAAACATATGAAAGTAAAAGTACTTTGGATGGAGCCTCCAAAAGTGCAGAATCTATCTGCCCTTTTTCTGGAGTAGGAGCTACAAGGATTGAATCTTTTCTCTCCAGTTCAGAAATGAAACATCTGGATCCATTACTATCTGGTTTTAAATCAGGTTGTTCATGACCAATAGAATTGGAATCCCGGGTAGCATCCAACCCAGAGAAATCCCTTTTGTCAGCGAAGCTCTCTCCCTCTATGCCCAGAGGTTTAAATGAATTAGCATCATCACAACCATGTTTACAGTCAATTGCATCAACATCTACACAATGTATACTACCAACTTCCTTCGTTCCATGATTGGCTCCCTCAGTAACTGCAAACAATTATAAATGCATTAAGAATACATAGAAATGGATTAAAATATTAAAGCTGAATCAGTTTAGATCCAACTTAATTAAAATAACAAGTTAAACAAGTCTTAAAAAAAATATAATAAGAAAAAAAAATTCAGAGACAAGAAAAACCAATTCAAACATAAGAACAGGTTTAACATAAACTCCTGGCAACCAGCATGACCAGCAAAGTCTATAATTTATGGTTCATGACCACATGCTAATAATTTACCAAATTATGCAGGTAGAAAGACAGCTAAAGATTTTCTAATTCTTTACCATACAGATACAAAATTCTTGACCAGAAACCTTTCTTTCCCTACGAAAGAATTTCAAACAACAGTTTGGCTCAGCTACAAGCCTTGACACACACAATTGACAGGGACATCCACATGTCATTACCTAGTGCTTCTTAGGGTATCTTGGGTCATACTTTTTCTATTGTTCCATTCCTTTTTCTTCCCCTTTTTTTTCTTGTGCAATAGGATGAGGGCAATTTAGAAGAGAATCCATTTAATGAAAGTCTGTAAACTGAAACAAACTTCTTAAGCATTCAGTGTCACCTTAAAAAAAACATACTACTAAATAAAAAATAAAAAGATGCTACACACAAATTTCGGCCAATTTGGAATTGGTATGGAAGCTCAATCTATGCTGTCTACAGTAACTTTAAACAGAACGTTTTAATATTATATATTTCACCAGATTAATGATTAATTGAACTCAAAAAGTGAGCTTGGTTAATACAATTCCCCCCACCCCCACCCCCCAATATATATATATATATATATATTAAAAAAAAAAAAAAAAAAAAAAAACAAACAAACAAACAAACAAACACACACACACAAGTGTGAAAACCATCAACACAATTATACAAGGTAGTTCCTCGAGCATCTTGCTAAAACTTCCCTCTAATGTACTGTAGTGCATGTAACATAGGAAATTACTTCTCCATGCAATTTATTTAAATATAAATTACTAAAGGGTCCCAGAAAATATCCTCCTTCAGTCAAGACAAACTCAAGAAATGAGAGGTTCAAAATGCACAGGAAAGTGTATAGACCTCTGCTTGAAAAGTGAAAACACACTTCATTCAACTCAACATTCCTTAACCCCAACTAATCAGAAAGGATTTCATGAAATTCAATATTTTTTTTTTCTAAATAACATAATAACTTAACAGACCCAACCAAAACTTTCAGCAATTACTAAACAAAGAAAAGGTCAACAACTGCATACATTAAGCCTAGCCTGGATCATTGACTTACAGTTTACTCATACACTATAATTCCAATTCCTCCTACATCTGTGTGTGTGTGAAAAAACATTCGGTATCTTAAACCAAACACACCAACACACACATACAGCTAGTCAAGACTCAAGACGTCCATTAACTACTCCCGCACGAGTATATAGCAAGTGAAAATCTAAACTCTAACTGGGCACACCCTTTTTGTATCCTAAGAAACCGCCTCGGTTTTACAAATCTTGCCAATGCGTAAGACACAATGGAACTTCCTCTACTCTGGACAATTGGTTCCAAAATCGACGAATCACAGTCAACTGGACATGCGCAGCTCCAATTTGGGAGCTAAACTAATGGTGGAGTGTGAGATCGTGGCTCAAGTGCGTGTGTAAGTAACAATTAATAAGAAAAAACTAGTGGCGCATCAAATTCTCAATGAGAGATTCAAAACCAAACCTATATCGAAATCGAACACGCTCACTTTCTGTAGCGTACGTGCTCTACAAATTTAGCGCCAATTTATTCAAATATATACAAATAATCACGTAGAGAACAACTATTTTCCGAATTCTCGGAAAATTGCCAAATAAAGCAAAAAAAAAAAAAAAAGCCTGTTTGGTTCCCGGGAAACTGTTGGAAAATAGAGGAAAGCATTACCACATTCGAGAAAGTCGTCGTTCAAAGTGGAATGGTGATCGACGCTAGAGGTTTTGAACTTCTCGAGGAATTTTTCGGAAGCCAAATCAGCAAGCTCGTCTTCTTCCTTGAAATCGAACACGTCGAAACCACCAGCTCCTCTTCGCGGAGAGCTTTTCATCGTGATCGCGAATAAGTAGGGTTTTCAAACTCTATTAAGCTCGACTCAGTGAGTGAGGAACATTTAGGGTTTAGGAGAATCGCTGAAATTGAGAGAGAGAGAGAGAGAAATTGGGGAATTTTGGGAGAGTTGAATCGAGCCCTAATTTTGTACGGAGTAAGAACGAATTAGAGCCGGTAACCAGTTTTCAATGAAAAAATTAATAGTTGTGGAATTAGCAGGGTTTAGTGATGATTTTCCACTCGCAGTGACGGAGCGTGGAAAAGATTTTCCACGGTTTGTAAGGGGAAAGTATTTTCTACTCGTTTTAACAGAGCGTAGAGACTTGGAATTTGTGGGTTTTAGCAGTTTATACTTTATATATATATATATATATAAAGTGGGAAGTATCTGCTTTCCTTTTCGTTCTTTTCTTTTCTTTTTTTCTTTTTTTCTTTTTTTTTTTGGATAATGGAAGTAACCAAGTACTTGCTTTCCTACTTCCTGGCAATTTAGGACAACGAGACACTTAAAAAAAAAATGGAAATTTACAACAACAAAAATTTCCGCGGTGATTTTTGACTCAAATTATGTAGGTCTATCCTAAAATTTCAGAGCACTTTCCCCCTTTTTGAGTAAAATCAATGACTCATTGGACTTGGACCACTTTGGTCACCCCTTTTTGTTGATTGGAGTGGCAAGGGGAATCGGATTAGAGGTGCTCACACGCAAGGTGGAAGCAGTGTAAGTGCAATATATTTAAATGCATTAAAGATGAAGATAAAAATAAATAAATAAATTGTTTATAAACGAGTAAGAGATTCACAGGGTGTTTGGCATTGCAAGTAGGATGTAGCTATTTAGCATTTTGAGTAATTGACAAAATACCATGAATAGTCAAAAAGACAGAAATATTCCGACACTAAGTGTGAAATTGTAAATCTTTATCCTTAAAATTGTTTTAATTTCTAATGACTCCTTTAAAGTTATTTAGTGTGAAATTGCCAAATATTTACCAAATTCAGCTAAAAGAAATTTAACCCCTTAACACAATTTTCAACACATCTAAAAACAAAACCAAATATCTTAAATTAAAATGAAAATGTTTTTTTGATAAACTTCTTAATGGAAGTCATACGAGAAATTTGAATGAACTAAATAACCAATTAAAGATAGTATTTATGGTTTGGATTAGTGGCGGAGCCAAGAATTTAGGCCGGGGGGGCAAGATTAAAAGACAAGATTGGAAGTAAAAAATTAATCTAAAAAAATTAATCAATATTAATAACAAAATAAGCAAACAACTATATGATAATATAATTGTCATACAGAATCTAACATAAAATGTAAACTTTAATTTATTTTTTCACACCTGGCTTGTTTTACTCAATTGCCCTCTACGATTTTTCATATTTTGAAACCGCTGCATGATTTCTTCACAGTCAATAGTCTTGAATATATCTTTCTCAATATATGTGACTAGGCAATCACTCATCCACTGATCTCCTATTCAATTGCATAATCGATTTTTAATTATGTTCATTGCTGAAAAGCTCTTTCAACAGTAGCTGTTGCAATTGGTAAGATCAATGCCAAAATCACTAATGAGTAAACCAATGGATATGAAACATTCTTTTTCATTTCTACCATCTTTTCAGCAAGCTGTCCAATTCCTTTAAGTGCTGAAAACTCTTCAGTTGACTGCATGTCATGGATGTATGTCTCAAGTTGGTTATCCAAGAAAGAAACTTGAACTGTTGAAAAATCACTTGGATAAAACTGAGCAAGCCGAATCAATTTCTCCTTGTTGAATGCTGAAAATAAGTTATCTAGGTTCAAACACGCAACACAAATTAATAATTCTGAATTTTCAAAACGACTATTAAGTTCCTGAAGTTGCATATCTATAACAGTATAAAAAAGCTCCACTTGATAATGATGTGAATTTTTCATGTTTTGAGCTTTTCGTCGTGGGCGAGGTTGATATAAATCATCCATATCAGGAACATCAGTATTATTTTTTGCACAAAATGCAGAAACCTCCTCTAGCAAAGTGTTCCACCCATCATCTCTCATGACCTGTAAACGTTGCTTTGAAATGTCAACCAACTTCATAGCATTCACAATATCTTGATCTTTTCGTTGTAATGCCTGTGACAACTCATTACTTATGCCAAGCACACCTTTCATCAAATGTAAATCAAACACGAATTCAAATGTTTGGAGTAAATTAATTAAGATATTTGCTTCTGCTCTCTGATCAGAATCTAAACCATCTTCTATAATAGTTTCAATCACATCAATTACAGAAGAAAACATGTGAATAAGATTAACAAGTGCACCATAATGAGAACTCCAACGTGTATCTCCAGGTCTTTTTAGACTCATTTCTTGATTCAAGCCACGACCAGTTGAAATTTCATTATTTTTTAATGCTTCTATAACTTCAGCATTACGTTTTTCGCGAAGAATATCACGACGTTTGCATGATGCTCCAACAATATTGAATACCTTTGCAACCAAGTTAAAAAAGGTTGCAATCTGGATGTGATTTTTTGCTACTGCAACTAATGTTAGTTGAAGTTGATGTGCAAAGCAATGGACATAATAGGCAGAAGGATTATCTTTCAAAATAAGAGTTTTTAGTCCATTTAACTCACCTCGCATGTTGCTTGCCCTGTCGTAGCCTTGTCCCCACGATCTACTAATGGTTAAGCTATGTTTATTAAATACTTCCTCAATTGCACTCTTTAGTGTCACTGCTGATGTATTATTAACATGTGTAATGCCTAAAAAGCGCTCATTCACATGTCCCAATTTATCCACATAGCGCAAAGCAATTGCCAATTGTTCTTTAGTAGACATATCACGTGATTCATCAACTATAATAGCAAATAATGAATCTTCAATGTCTTTAATAATAGCATTTATTGTCTCAACGGCTGCAGCATTTGCTATTTCTTTTTGGATATCAGGAGAGGTCATTTGATGATTTTCAGGAGCATTTTCAAGGACTGCCTTATCAATTTCTTCATTGTGATTTGCAAGAAACCGTAATAATTCAAGAAAATTTCCTTGATTATTAGAGTCTTTAGATTCATCATGGCCACGAAATGCTAATCCTTGCCGTTGTAGAAAACAAATACAATCCACTGATGCATTCAAACGAGTCCGATATTCCCTTTTCTCAACATCTGATTGCTTGCTTATAACTGTTTGAATACTTTGTCTCTGGTTTAACAAAGCTTCACATTTTCTTTGAGCTATATTATGTGCACTGTTGTGATCCCCAACGTGATTTTGTAATTTCTCATTTTTTTTCCAATTTCTGAATCCTTTAGTAACAAATGAGTCTCCCCCTCCTTGATCACCAGTATCAGGTCGAAATATATAACAATATAGACAATATGCAGCATCTTTCGCAATGCTATATTCCAACCAACTAGGATATTCTTTGAACCACACTGGATTAAATCGACGCTTTGTTTTGCCAAATTGACTTTGTGGAAAATCATGGTTAACTGGTTGACAAGCTTTATTTTGTAGATAATGCCTTCTAATTTGATCTCTTTCATTAGGATGATAGTTAGAAATTTTTATTCTTAAACCAGGATCCATGGGAAGATTTGCAACATCCACTTCGATACGAGTTCGTTTAGGACTTGATCCGGACTCATTATTATGATCAGGATTCTCTATAATCTCAATTAACTACAAATATATATGTCATATCATTAAAATAAAGAAAAAAAATTACAATTTATGATTAAGAATAATCAAATTAGAAGATCATTATAAATACAAATAGTTTAAACATATAATTTGAATTATAAATTTATGGTTAAAAATAGTCAAATCAAGAGATCCATCTAAATATAAACAGTTTAAACATATAATTTGATTCTTTAAAAAATTAAATAAACAAATAAATCAAAGTAAAAGTATTAAGAGTATGCATACCTATGAATATTTGAATGTGTGACTTAAAAATCCAACTTGAATGCTTTTAAAAACTGCACACAAACTTTGAGATCCAAAGAAATAGACTAGTTTGAAAAGAAATTTTTTCTCTTTGATGGGAGGCCATGCTTTGTTTGCATATTTTATATATATATATATATATATATATTTTTTTTTTTTTTTGAGTTCTATGCTTACTGATTTCTACTCCGTGTAGGTGTAGGCTTGTAGCAAAGTTTTTTTTTTTTTTTTTTTAAATTATTACCAAGTGGGACCCACGGTTTTATTCAGTAACGTGAATTCATTGAATAGTAGCGGCTTGGTAATTGGTATAGAGTATAAAAAAAAAAAAAATCAAGTTTATTAAGTGGGACCCATTGATTTTATATATATAATTGCTAGTAGAAGTCTGCTGCTACAAGGAAAGCTGAAAAGTTAACGTGAATTCCCTGAATTGGGAATTTTTTTTTTTTTTTTGTCTCTAGTGTAGGGGGGGCAAATATGGCATTTCAGGCATTCTTAGTGAAAAGATTTGAAAGTTCAGGGGGGGCACCTGCCCCCGCTCGCCCCCCCCCCCCTCCCTCCCTCCCTCCGCCCCTGGGTTGGATCAATGATGAATGTATATAACACATTGAGGATGATAGAAACTATTAGTCCCTTATTGTGTATGGTAATGTTTCTAGACTGGGAATCACCAACATATACCAAAAAAAAAAAAAATTATGTAACGTAACAATGAATGAGGAGTCTCAGTATTTGTAAGTGGAACTAGTGAATCTACAAACGAAGAAGAAGAGATGTCAAAACAATGACGTTTGTCTAAATGATAAATGGCATCATTTCTCATTTATATCTGGCGTGCCTTATTCAAGGCTGTAAACGATGTCACTTTATGGAACTATTCTTCCTCACTGAGCACAGCTTTGACTTACTCTGTTTCAACCAACTTTGCTTCAAATATTTGTATAGACTTTGTTTTAGATATTTTGTATAAAATGAGATATTTTTATATACAGCTGTCATTAGGTTGTTAGAGTTAGTTAGATTGGATCTTTCTAGAAATTGTGTAAGCTATATATTGCATTGTATGTGCATGGAATTGATTAAGCTTATAATACAAAGTTCAGAGAGTTTTTCTTCTCAACTTCTCTCTCTGTTTCGTATTTCCTCCATTGTTGAAGCTTCAAGCTTTTTCTAATTCTCGCATGGTATCAGAGCCACAATCCATGGCATCCTCTACTCCTTCAAGCTCTATTCCACCACCACAAACTACCACAATAGTCACTCCTACTCAGTCTCCTTCACCATTGTTACTTCTTTCCAATATGTCAAACCTAATGTCCATAAAACTTGACTACACCAATTATATTCCATGGAAGCATCAGTTGATCACAATTCTAGAAGCTTATTCGTTGATTGAGCATATAGATGGCTTATCCATTCAACCTTGTCAATATCTCCTTGATGCTCAAGGAAGCTTGACCACAAATGTGAATCCAGACTTTCTGACTTGGAGAATCAAGGATAAAGCTTTGTTATCCTTGATCAATTCTACTCTCACTCCACAAGTGTTTCACTTGTAGTTGGAATTACCACTTCTAGAGAAGTATGGAATACTCTAGAACAAAGGTTCACATCAACCTCAAGGGCAAACATCTTGAACCTAAAACTTGAGCTACAAAGCCTTAAGAAAGGATCTGATTTAGTCAATGGCTTCTTGCAAAAGATCAAGATTGCACGAGATAAACTCCTTGCTGTTTGAGTTGTTGCTGATAATCTACAAAGCCTCAAGAAAGGATCTGATTCAGTCAATGGCTTCTTGCAAAAGATCAAGATTGCACGAGATAAACTCCTTGCTGTTTGAGTTGTTGCTGATAATAAAGAACTTATCTGTAATGTTCTTCATGGTTTGCCTAAAGAATTTGCTCACTTTTGCTCTGCAATCCGAACCAGGAGTGATCCAATTACCTATGAACAGCTTTCTATCATGTTATAGAGTGAAGAACAGGCTATGGTAGAGAATTCTGATAATTTCTCTCATTCTCTAGCCATGTATGCTTCTGGTAATAAGCATTCTAACAATCCTCAGTTTCAATCACAAAATCATGGTGGATCTAACCGAGGAAAAGGTAAAAACAATAATAACAGAGGCTGAGGTGGAGGAAGGTACACCAACAACGGTGGTGGAGGTCAACAACAACAGTTCTACTCACCTAAACAACAACAGCAGTTTTACACACCACATTTTCATCAGCAGAATTACTCTCCTGCTCAGACCTCTCAGTTTGGTGGCCAAAACTTCAAGGGTGATAAACCTATTTACCAAATTTGTGGAAAGGCAGGTCATCAAGCCCTTGACTATTATCACAAAATAGATTTTGCCTATCAAGGCAAGAATTCACCAACCAAACTTACTGCAATGGCTCAAGCTTCTAATGCAGCTTTGACAAACAATCAAGATCCTTGGCTAGCTAATTCTAGTACCTCAGATCATCTCACTGCCAATCTTGGTAATCTTTTTGTTCAGTCACAATACAAAGGACCAGAGCAGATCACAATGGGCAATGGTCAAACTCTTCATATCAATCATATTGATAATGCTTCTCTTTCTACGAAATATCATAACTTTGTTCTCAAAAACATCTTACATGAACCTAAAATAGCCATGAACCTTCTGTCTGTTCATAAATTTTGTTTGGATAATAATTGTTCTTGCCATTTTGATGCTTACGAACTCAAAATCCAAGATGCTCCTACGGGGAGAATCCTCTGCTTGAGTGAGAATGGAGTTTATCCAATCTACTCAAAGAATTACATCAACCATCATCAACCTGTTAAGCATCATCCTCACTCTACTACTACACATTCACAGTCACATAAACCTATCTCATCTTCTCTTCACACTCAGAAATCCAATAAGTGGTTGTTGTGGCACCACAGATTAGGTCATCCAACTAATAGTATTCTTAGGACATCTCTATCTTCTTGTAATAATTCAGTGAATTGTAATGATTCCGTTTCAAATTCTGTATCTCATTGTAAACATTGTCTCAGTGGGAAAATGCATAAATTGCCTTTTAAGAAGTCTTTTTTTTTTTTTTTTTTTTTTTTTTCTAAACCTCTTGAATTAGTTCACAGTGATGTTTGGGGTCCAACTCTTTACTTCTATAAATGATTTTAGATACTATCTTGTATTCATTGATGAATTTTCCAAATCCACTTAGGTATATCTGCTACAACATAAATCTAATGTGTTTGATGTTTTTAAGTACTTCAAAGCATATATTGAAACTCAATTGAATGCACATATTCAAATCTTAAGAACTGATGGTGG
Organism: Quercus variabilis; assembly: GCA_030445155.1. Taxonomy (NCBI): domain Eukaryota; kingdom Viridiplantae; phylum Streptophyta; class Magnoliopsida; order Fagales; family Fagaceae; genus Quercus; species Quercus variabilis. The sequence continues at coordinate 19,504,266 of CP129453.1, read as the reverse complement.
TGGTGAATACACTTCTAATGCCTTTAATCATTTTTGCTCTAGTTCTGGCATTATTCACCAAACCTCATACCCTCATACCCTCAGCAGAATGGCACTGCTAAGAGGAAACATTGACATCTTATTGAATGCTCTCTCACAATGTGGTCTCACTCAAACCTTCCTTTGTCCTATGGGTCTTATGCAATCTCTACTGCTACTCATATCATTAATAGGCTTCCCACTACTATTCTTCATACCAAATCACCTTGAGAAGTCCTATTCAACACTAAACCAGATCTCCTACACCTTAGAACTTTTGGTTGTACCTGCTTCCCTCTTCTCAGACCCTATAATAAACATAAACTTCAACCACACACAACACCTTGCATCTTTCTTGGCTATCCAGCTTACTCCAAAGGCTATATTTGTTTAGAACCTACTACACTTCGAATTTATATATCAAGGCATGTCCTATTCAATGAATCTAAGTATTTGACTTTACAAACCACTTCTTTACATGCTAGTCCATCATCTGATACATCCTCCTCGTCTTCTATTACCCATTGGTTGTCATTCCTTCCCATTTTTCTACTGACAATACATCACAGTCTGTTGTCCTTCCTGAGGTCAGCCCCACTGCACATGTCTCTTCCTCTGCACCTAGTCCTTCTCATCGTCCCTCCTTACTTACTTCTCCACCACTTATTCTTGGCTCACTTCCTTCTTCATCTCAGTCTCCTACATTATCTTCCTTTCCTACATCTCCTTTGGTTGAGTCCTTGCCATCCACTACTGTGACTTCTATGCCTGTGTCTGTGCTTGTTCAAAACATCCACCCCATGATCACCAGATCCAAAGATGGCATTTTTAAGCCTAAGGCTCCAAGCTTGCATCTAAGCCTCGGATTGATTATACCTTTACTGAGCCTCCTACTTATAAAATTGCCTCTCAATTTCCACAATGGTGCTTAGCTATGGATGAGGAGTCTGTTGCCCTCACTAAACAGAAAACTCGAATCTTGGTTCCACCTTCACCCACTCAGAATGTTGTATGGTGCAAATGGGTGTACAAGCTAAAACATAACAGTGATGAAAGTATAAGCAGGTGTAAAGCTAGGTTGGTGGCAAAGGGGTTTCACCAACAATTTGGTATTGATTTTGATGAAACTTTCAGCCCTGTGGTAAAGCCTCCTACTGTCAGAATTATCCTCTCACTTGCTGTTCAGTTTAATTGGCCTTAAAGCAATTGGATGTCCGGAATGCTTTCTTACATGGTTTCTTAAAGGAGGAGGTTTTTATGGTCTAACCTCCTGGCTATGTGGATCCTGCCCTTACTAATCATGTGTGCCTCTTACAGAAATCTCTTTATGGTCTCAAACAAGCCCCTCGAGCCTGATTTGAAAGGTTCTCTACTCATTTGCTTCACTTGGGGTTTCAAGCTTCCTTAGCTAATTCATCCTTGTTTATTTTGAGGCATGGAAAGTACTTGATGTTTCTTCTGGTGTATGTAGATGACATTGTTCTCACTAGCATTTGTCTTTCTTTCTTGCAATCATTGATTCAGCAACTCAGTTCTAAGTTTGAACTTAATGATCTTGGCAATCTCCATTACTTTCTTGGGTTACAAATCACTTCTAAAGGATTGTTTTTGAATTAGTCTAAGTATGCTCAGGATTTGCTTCTTAAGCATAACATAGTCTCTACTAAGGCTACCAAAACCCCCTTGTACTCCTAACTTGAGATTAGTTCCTGCTGAAGGCTCTCTTCTTGCCAATCCTCATGTTTATAGGAGTATGGTGGGTTCCCTTCACTATCTAACTTTTACACGTCCTGACCTTAGCTTTGCCATTCATCAAGTTTGTCAGTTCATGTCCACTCCAGGTGAAGCCCATTTAATTGCAGCCAAACAGATCCTGAGATATGTTTCTGGCACTTTCCATTTTGGGATTTTCTTTCAACATGGACTTTTGTCTCTCTTAGCCTTTTTAGACTTAGATTGGGCTGGAGACCCTTTTAATTGTAGATCCACTACTGGCTATTTGGTTTATCTTGGCTTCAATCCTATCATATGGAGTGCTAAGAAACAAGACATTGTGTCTAGCTCCTCGACTGAATCAAAGTACAGGGCTCTCGCCACTACTGCCACTAAGCTATGTTGGATTCGTTAAGTGTTGCGAGATCTTGGCATCTTCCTTTCCTTTCCACCAAAGCATTGGTGTGACAACATTCTGCCTTTACCATTGCTTCCAATCCTGTCTTTTATGCTCATACCAAGCATGTTGAAGTAGATTACCATTTTGTTCGTGAACGTGTTCTTCGTCGTGATCTTCAAGTTTGCTACATTGCAACTGGTGATCAGTTGGCAGACATTTTTACTAAAAGTCTCTCTTTTTCTCGTTTTCAATTTTTGCGTTCCAAAACCATGGTGTCCCTTGACCCCTTGGTTTTAAGGGAGGATGTAAGTGGAACTAATGAATCTACAAACGAAGAAGAAGAGACGTCAAAACGATGACGTTTGTCTAAATGATAAACGGCATCGTTTCTCATTTATATCTGGCGTGGCTTATTCAAGGCTGTAAACGGTGTCACTTTATGGAGCTATTCTTCCTCACTGAGCACAACCTTGACTTGCTCTGTTTCAACCGACTTTGCTTCAGAAATTTGTATAGACTTTGTTTTAGATATTTTGTATAGAGTGAGATATTTTTATATACAGCTATCATTAGGTTGTTAGAGTTAGTTAGATTGGATCTTTCTAGAAACTGTGTAAGCTATATATTGCGTTGTAAGTGCATGGAATTAATTAAGCTTGTAATACAAAGTTCAGAGAGTTTTTCTTCTCAACTTCTCTCTCTGTTTTGTATTTCCTTCATTGTTGAAGCTTCAAGCTTTTTCTAATTTTCACAGTATTTATAAACTCCTTATGTCTCTTGGGAAGAAATATGTTTATTTATCAAGAGTTGTATCTTATCTAAAAGGCACACCACTTCTGTAAATAACTAACTCTAACACTTAATTAACTCTATGATGTTGTTTGGTGAAGTAACACCGTCCACCAAGTGGGTGTTATTATATAGGTAAGGGTGCTTGTATTATGGTGTGATCATCTACTGTTATTATATACTAACATCTCCCACTTGATTGCACCATAATAAATGGTGCTAACTACAATCAACATATACTATGGTGTCTTCGCAGTATTGCCCAATGTTAATTCTCATCTACGTTCTTCATAGATCAGCATCAATGTCTGACTCTAGCAAAACTGTGTAGACATCTTGTTACGCACCACTGACCACACCCTTCATTATATAACACTCCTGTAGTATACTCTGGATGTCTTATCATTCACTATTATGTCAAATGAATGGCATCAAACATGCGAAACATTTGTTACCACACGCAGCCGAGAATCTTAGTCCACACCCGCACTGCTGGTCGACGTCTTTCAACCACACATATCAAACATGTTAGCCTGCACTGAATCGCTTGATACTTCCTTTAAGCCAGTATTCTAAAGGTTTTCTCATATGACTTCAACAACTTTTCATTGTACAAGTTATGTTATTTATGATGCACATTAATAGACTTTATATTCATACACTAAATAGTTATACAATACTATTCTGCCTAGTGCTGATCAATTGTGTCCCCAAAGCAAAAGATGCATAGCCATGTTCTTCGAGCATCCCTAATCCTTCCATCTATGCAAATACATATAGTATCCCACTTAGGTTTTTGGATCCACGAGTCCCATATTTCCTACATGCACTCTAAATCTATCTAAAGCCAATTCTTTGGTCATGGGATCAGCCACCATCTCATTTAAGGGGATAAATCGAACTCGTATTTCACCCATCTCCACTATATCTTGAATATAGTGATAATTTGTTTCAATGTGTTTGCCTTTAGAGCTATTTGCTCCACTTTTTATTAATGAGATAGTGGATTTATTGTCACAAAACACATTGATTGGTCTATTTGGTATACCTAATTTTAAATTGTCGACAAATCACTTAATCCAAAACGCTTCACTTATCGCTGTGTTGCATGATATGTATTATGCCTCCATGGTATGTTTTGCAACATAACCTTGTTTCTTACTTAACCAAGAGACAGTTGTTCTACCAAATAGGAATACATGACCACTAGTAGATTTTTTATCATCTACATCTCCTGCAAAATCAGCATCTGTATATCCTATTATTTCTAGATCCTTGATCCCCAAACATAATTTCATACTTTTGGTGCCTTTGAAATATCTAAAAATTCTTTTGACTTCTTACTAATATGCTTTTTTGGGATTAGATTGATATCTACTTACTAATCCTACTATATGACAAATGTATGGCCTTGTGCTTGTCATTGCATACATTAAACTGCCCACAGCTTGGGCATAGGGAACATTTTCCATAAGTTCTTGTTATTCTTTATCTTTATGGCGCATTTTCTTACTTAATATCATTCCTTTACTTACAAGCATACTCAGAACTTTAGATTTTGTCATATTAAATTTCTTGAGTACTTTCTCCAAATAGTACTTTTGATCCAAATATAATAATTTTGCATTTTTATTTCTAATTATTTTAAATCCTAACACATGTAGCAGGGCCCATATCTTTTATTTCAAATCTTGATGCTAGGAAAGATTTTGTCTTTGTCATCATATCTGGACTATTTCCAGCTAATAATATATCATCAACATATAATGATAATATTGTTAACTTATCATAACATCTCCATATGTAAACACAATGATATAGTGGATTCATCTCAAAACTAATCTCCAATATTGCTTGGCAGAACTTTAAATACCATTGTCTAAAAGATTGTTTGAGTCCATACAAGGATCTTTTTAATTTGTGAACTCCATCTTCAAGTCCTTTTACTTCAAAACCTTCTGGTTGTAACATGAATATGTCTTCTTTTAATTCACCATTAAGAAAAGCTGTTTTGACATCTAATTGATGCAATTCTAATTAGTTGGGTCCTCACTTGAATTTTCCTCTATGTTAAACAAATGATGATCTTTAAGCATAGTTGACAGTCATCTAATCTTTTTACTCCTACTATTCTCAATATCAAAGGTTTGTTAATCTGGTACCAATTTATTTGATTTTCTTTTGCTCTCACTTTCAGAAGCATCCTTATAGTGATCTCGATGTTCATTATCAAGGTCTTCTTGTAACCTTATCCCTTCAAGTGATGTAATTTGATTGGTGCTTTCAAAGAAAATAGTATCCTTGCTTTCTATTATTCCCTTTTCTTTATTATGAAATCTATAACCACTACCATTTTGAACATATCCAATAAATTTGCACTCCCACGTCTTCCTTTTTAACTTATCTCTTAATGGTTTTGGTATTAGTACATGGGCTTTGCATCCCCAAACCCTTAAATTTGATAAACCTGGTTTGTGACCAGTCCAATATTCATAAGGTGTAAGATCCTTGAATTTTGTATTAACTCTATTTAATAAATAATTGGCAATTGACAAAGCTTCCCCCTACAAAGTGAGTGAAAATTGTGAATTAGCCATCATTGATCTTGACATCTCTATTAGAGTTCTATTGCGTATTTCAGTAATACAATTTTGTTGAGGTTTATAAGACATAGTGTAAATATACCTAATTCATTCCCCCTTACAAAACTCATCAAAGGTTTCGTACTCACTAGCTCTATCATTATTTATACTTTTAATTGGTTGTCCTAATTATTTTTTTTACTTCAGTTTTTATAATTTTTGAATTTTTTTTTGAGTGCTTCAGATTTGTGTTTAAGTAGATATACATATCCATATCGAGGATAATCTTCAATAAAGGTTATAAAGTATTTCATTCCTTTGTGTGTTTTGGTTCTCAAAGGTCCACAAATATCTGAGTGGATTAGTTGTAATAACTTTGAAGATTGCCAATGTTTAGCGAAAGGTTTTGTTGTCATCTTTCCTTTGATGCATGATTCACAAACATCAAAATTTTCAATGTTTAAATTAGGTAATATACCAATTTTACTCATTCTTTCTATTTTATTTTTACTTATATGTCATAATAAAAAATGCAATAAATCAGAAGATTTTGGCACAATAGAGTAACTGCAAACTAAATCTTTATTATAAATATCATTGTTAAGTACATACATATCATCAATTCTTACACCTTTGAGTTTTACTTTACCTTTACAAATAGTCACACAACCGGACTTTAAATTAATTTCATAACCTTTTTTATCTAATACAAAAACATAAATAAGACTCCTACGAATATCTGGTACATATAATGCATTACTTAAATTTACAATAATACCATTAGTGGATAATTTACAGTTTCTTTCACCTAATACATCACTATAAGTATTATTTCTCATATAGACTTTATATTCCCCTATCTTCTTTTCCTTCAAATCAACGAACAATTCTTTACTTCTTTTTATATAACGAGTCGCGGTTGAATTGATCCACCAATTGTTTGATGATGGTTCAATTATCAATACTTCAAAAATGGTCATTATAATCTACTTTGTTCAATTGTTTTTGTTATTATTATTATTATTTGGACAATTTTTTCCTAATATGACCAAATCTTCCACAATGATAACAAGCAATTTTTGGTCTTCCATTATTTCTTTGCTTATTTGGCCGTAGTCTTTGAAAATTTCTTTTCTTATATGGAAATGATGTATTTTTCCATTGTCGCTTAGGGCATCTTAATTTAGGATTTGTTTAAGTCATCAACAAATTGTGATTTTGATTTTAAGTATTTCTTCTTTACATTCTTTCTTCTTCAAGTACTACCAAAGCAGGTAATAATATCATATTGACTTCTTTACCTCTATGTGTAAGTCTGGTAACTATATGATTCTAAGATGGTGGAAGATTATTTAAAATGGTTGTTACTTGCATTTTGTCCCATACAGAATTATTTGCATCAACCAGTTTTTTTGCTAAAAGTTCTATGGTATTAATATGATCACCTATGTAATCACCTTCATTTATTCGTGTACTATTAAATTTATCCAATAATAATTGTACATGTGTGTCAGGTCTTGGTCCATATTTAGCTTCTAATGCTTCCATCAATTCCTTGGTAATTTCATTATCTCCAAATAAAGGTATTATATTGTCTTTCATATGGTGTAACATGGAAGTTTTAGCAAGTGAGTCATCCACTTCCCAATTATCTTTGGCTTTAATTCCCTCATTGTCATTTTTAACTATTGGTACAAGCTTTATTGTTGACAAAGTATATTAAGTTCTCTCATGCATCAATAAATATTTTATATGACGCTTCCATGATCGGAAATTAATGCCATTAAGATTTTCAATACGATTAGAATCAAATGAGGTTTTAATTGCCATTGCAAAGTAAATATAGCACTCAAGAAATATATTTAAAAAGGTGTTTAATGTAATAACAAAATAGAATTAATAAACACACTAAACCCTTTATTATATAAGCAAATTAAGTACAATAAAAATGCTTATATTGTCTTTGTTAAATATAAACACACCAAACTGGAAAATTAAAAAGTATAATAAAACACACTTATATATAAGCACACTATTTAAAATGAAATAATAAAACTGTTACATATAACAAAGCTTATAGTCATTCATGTGTCCCTTACAATATGCACTTCTTGGGTTTTGCCACAAATATCCTTTAGATGATTCTACATACCTTCTCTTGTATTGTGGGGAACTCAAATTGCATCTTTGTCTTGTGGACCTAGATGAATATCCTCTCTCAAAATTGCTAAAATTTATTTCCCTTTTGTAATGAGGATTAGGAATACCTTTGACTTGTTTATCCTTTGAATTTTGGTCGATTTGTGCTTGAAACCGTGGATAAACTTCGCTGTAATAATTGTTGGTGCGGTAACTATTTTCGAAGTCAAGAGAATTTGCCAATTTTTTTTAATTCAAGTCTGGAGAGTCAGGACAATCACGAATTGGACTCCAAGTGAGGCTTTTGGTGGGCTTGATTCAAGGCTTGAATAAAGTTTTTATTACTTTACGTAGTGGACTAGGAAGTGGAGTTTAAGGCCTGATTGTTTTCCTGGCAGTTTGTCTAACACGTGGGCCTACCTTGGATTGAAAAAAGGCTGATTAGGATTAGGATATGCTATGGTTTCAAATTGCTTTGGAGTCAATGTTGCAAACTTAGCAAAGACAAAATCACGTGAAACGGTGTCTTTTTGAACAGTTTCTTTTTGAAGCGGTGCTTGCTGGGTTTGATGCTTATAGCGATGTTCTTCTAACTGTTCTTCTTCTCCACTTCTCTGGTCCTCCAACACAGATTCTTTGGTATCAACTTCTCCAAATATTGCAGTTTTCTCAACCAAATCTGAAATTCAGATGGGTCACTTGCAGATGGGGTTACTACAATATTGAAATAAAGTCGATCTAGATTTTCCGGGACAATCCAAAAATGGGTATTTTCTTGTTCTTCAATTTCCAAATCGTTGATCTCAGATTGCTGTGGATTCAGTGTTTCTTCTTGTATCTTTTCTTGTTCAGTATAAGAATCCCAATATTTTTTTTGAAGAACAAAATTTTCATGTACTTGATAAATATCACAAGTGAATGGTAAACCGCCAATTCCTCACCCAAAAGGGTGGTTCATCAGCAGTGGCGACTCTAGGAATTTTTTCTAGAATGTTCCTTAACGAAGCATAATTTTTTCCAGTAGCGGTTCCAAGAATTTTTCCTAAATGTATTATTGTTTAGTTGTTTCATTAATTTGTTTGTCTTTTATAAACTATAATTTGTTATATTATTATTTCATTAATTATAAAATTATTAATTTTTTTTATAGCAAAATTATTAATTGTTGTTTAGCCTAACATAATTTAATTTGTTTGTCTAATATAATGTATTGGTTAACTAAATTATTAATTATTGTTTATTAGTTGCTTTTCCCAATTAATTATTGGTTAATTAATATTCCAAACAAACAAAATTAATTAGTTCAACTAATTACTATGGTTGTTTGATACTTGGAATATCACACTATTACTTAACAAAAAAAAGAAAAGTCAGTAAATTGTACAGTGCAAAAATATATAGGCAGTATAGCTTAAGTCCAAGTCTAAAAAAGAGTGATTTATTACATATTTTATAATCATTAGTTGAAATAATCAACTAACACATAGCACACAGCCATATTTATTAATTATTAGTTGCACACTTGCACAAGCACTATCACACAGCACATTTGCACTACCCCGGCCACATGCCCCATTAACCCCTTAATTCAACAGACAAGCCCCAATGCCTCATGGCCCCAATCACAAGATTAAACAGTGACGGAGCCAGGAATTTATTCTAGGAGGGGAAAGGTAAACACAATAAAATTCTTAAGTATTAACAAAAATAATGATTGAAAATATTCTTTATTTGACAAATTAATTATAACTTAATAAAGATGTGTCATCTTTCATGACATTAAAATTATTTATAATTAATTTTGAATTGTATTCTTTAGAAATCACTTACTCAAAAACTCATTGTCCGCCTTGTTACGAACCTTACAAGTCTAAAAACAATAATTTAATTTAATTATCCAAGCCTCTACTATTAATTAAACAAATAATTTAAAATTTTACTTTTATCAAATTAAATAATAAATTTAATTTAAGTGTTAACTAGGCTGCCCTACGAAACAATATGTGGTTGCTTTAGGTTTTTTATTATTTAATTTTTGGTTTGAATTAGATTGTTGCTTAGCTGGAAACCATTAATGTTGTGCAATGAAGCGTCATTGGTGGTGGTGTCTTGCCTTTTCAAACTTAAAGTACAAATATTTATTGAATGGTAGATTTGTGGTGTATTAAGTCCAAAAAAGTGAAAAAACTACTTTACTTTAGAGATGCAGACAACAGATAGAGAGAGTGTGAAACTCATACCAGACCAAAGATTGCAACGGAAGCGGAGCTCTGGAGGTGGCGTAAATGTCGAGTGGGGCTAATTTGCTGGTGGCTGTCATGGCCACTTGCTCGGTTGCAGCTGGCAGCGTAAAAGCAATTTTTTTTTATACAAATGGCAGTGAGCCTCCTGAAGTGTGGATCTTTGAGGTTAGAAAGTTTGGGTTGTGTTTTTGTGTATTTATTTGGATTTTGGAGTCCTAATTTACAAGGGATTTGAGTTTTTTTTTTTTTTTTTTCAAAATTGTTTATGGGCTAAAGAATGGGCTGGATTTTTCTTTTTTGAGTATTTTTTTTTTTTTTTCGCTTGGAAGTAGAATAAATAAATTTTTATTTATTTATTTGAGGGTGTTCCTAATATTGATCAAGGGTGTTACTAATTTTTTTTAAAGGGTAAACAAATAAAAAAATTTTAATTATTATATAAATTTTTTTTTTCCAGTTCAGGGTTTATCCAAAAACACCCTGAGTTCAACGTGGCGTCGCCACTGTTCATCAGGATAGGCAATGTTTTGATGATAATTATAATAAGACACTGATGTTACTAAGCCTAATACCTATCTACGAATTGTTTGAAAAATTAACTTCAACAATTTGATAGAATGATTATAAGTTACGGGTGAGGGTGGTGGTCGTTGTTGTGGTGGTGGTGTGTTTTTTTCTCTCCGAAACCATTGGGTCTGATACCACTCTTAGTCCATTCTTGTATATGGTAATGTCGTTAGATGGGGAATCATCAACACAGACATAGAGAAAATTATGTAACGTAACAATGAATAAGGAGTCCCAAAATTTACAGACTCCTCGTATCTCGTGAGAAGAAATATGTTTATTTACTAAGAGTTGTATTTTATTTAAAAAACACACAACTTCTATAAATAACTAACTCTAATGCTTAATTGATTCTTTGCTATTGGTTAGTGAAGCAACACCAAAGTAAGTGTTACTATGTAGGTGAGAGTGCATTATATTATGGTATGAGCACATACTACTATTATATATTAACAGAAATAAGAAAAGCCTTTTGACTTGAAGTTTTCATTCAAGTTTAGAAGTGCTTGGGTGATGTGGGTGTAAAATGGTTGATGGATATTTTCAATAAAATCTTAAGTGATAATAAAATGCATATACAAGTGTTGGATAAGCACTTAGAATCCATACATATACAACAATTTTCTAAAAAAATTATCCATATCCAACATAAATGGAAAAGTTTTTTATATTTTGTTTTTCCTCTCTCCATATATTAAATTTCTTAGATCTGGTTGATTTCACAATGGCTTAAAAGGCCTAATAGTCAACTAATGGGATTTTTGCCAAGGCTGCCTTCCTCGATCTTCATTTCAAGATAGGTTGAATCGCAATTAATGTTGCATGCAGGTGATTGGAGTGAATAATGTTAAACTATATTAATTTAAATTAAAACAATTTGTGTTTTTGGATATTACAAATCACCACACAAATTTTTTTTGAATAAAATTAATTAATTTTGATAATCTCTAAAAAAATTCTCTAACTTGAATTTTTATTAATTTGTTTTTTAATTAAATTTGCATAATATATAATTTTTTTATTGAACTTTCTTGTGTTTTACACGTACTAATGACTAATTATTAATAGTAGAAGAAAGTTTATGCCATCAAATAAATCATTGTCAATATTTCCAGCCTCAAAAGAAGTATGGATTATTTACCATTTTTTTTTTGGAGAAGTGGATTATTTACCATTTAGTTGTGGAGGTGTGCTGAAGGAGAAAATTAAAACTAATAAATGCTTTACTGTGACTCTGATTGCATAATGGTGTTTCTTAAAAAAAAAATATTAAAATTATTATACAATTTAAATTTATAAAGTCCCCTCACAATGATGACTCTTCACTATCAGGACGAAACACAAAGGAATCAAAAAATCAGAGGGAAACATTTACATATAACCAAATTCACATGCAAGGGATCCAGAGTGGAGGGCTAATTAAGTTCTCATTCAAATTTATCTTACTAAGGATGTGTTTGGCAACATGTAAAATATTTTTAGGTGAAAATATTTGTGAGAAATGAAAATATTTTCAAGTGTTTGGCTGCATTTTGAAAATTGTTTTAGAAAATATTTTCAGGTGTTTGGTTGCATTCTAAAAATGCTATTTTTCTACTAGTTTCTCACATTTTCTTAGCTTCCAAACAAATTTTATAATAGAAAATTTCAACACAGAAAGAGAGAAAAGTTCTTATATATGGTTGCCTTTTTTAGTTTTTTATTGCACGGGACCGGTTGAGGCCTAGTGATTTAATCCTCTTTATGTACATACACTTGTATTATGCTTGTGTGATACATGGCTTGATTAAAAGTTATATATGTTGAGTCTATATTAATAATTTGTGAGTTACACGATAAAAACAGATTAATTTTACAAATTGCAAGAATGGAAACAACATACCAGCATTAGAATGTCATAGACATGTAATTCATATATGATATACAAAATAATAAATCTTCCAAAAGGAGAATAAGAGATTTGTAAAAAATAATATATCAATTCTTGTGGAAGATACACCACTATAAAAGCATGTCTAACAATATTTAATCATTAATTCTCAAACCATAAGCATATAAAATATATCAAATTTAAGGAAATTAGTTTACACAAAAGCAATAAATACATACTTGTAAGGTTGTAGGTGTTGTAGGTAGAAGAAGGGAAGACTAAATAAAAAAAAAAAAACAGTACAATTGGAAGGACACCAAATAACCGTGTGTGTATATATACATACTCCACCTAAAAGGAGTCCACATATAAATAAAATATCCTTAAAAAAAAAGAGTCCATGAGGTGTATGTAATATCAAAAAGAATATAGACGTTCTCAAGAATTAGAAAAGATATAGATAAACAATAACAACATGATAATTTAGTTTTAGTTATTCAAATTGATTACGTCTCTCTTAGGTATAGCAGTTGTATGCCACCAACTAACTAAATTTAATTTTTTAAAAAGAAATTTAATAAATTTTCTGCAATTTTGTGCAGCCATTTAGCGCAACTACAACTTCTAAGTCTAACACCAAATAATCGTGTGTGTGTGTGTACATACTCTACCTAAAAGGAGTTCACATAAAAATAAAATACCCTTAAAAAAAGAGAGTCCATGAGGTGTATATAGTATCAAAAAGGATATAGACATTCTCAAGAATTAGAAAAGATATAAATAAACAATGATTACATGTTAATTTAGTTTTTGTTATTCAAATTGATTACGTCTCTCTTAGGCATGGGCAGCGCTACATTAAGGCCAGGGGGTTCATTTGAACCCCCTGACTTGGCCTAAACAAAATTTTTAATTTTTTTTCATTTTAACCCCTTAAAATAAAAATTTAAACACCTTAGTCCTAAATTTTGTTTGTACCCAATTGAAATAAGCTTGAATATGATCACCCTAATTTTAATTTCACAATATTTTTACAATAATATGAGGCAAGTTGTAACTGCTTTTTATCTGGACCCACAACTAACAATATTTTTTTATCTACCTTTATCAATTGGTCACCTAGATTTTGTTGTGATTTGAAAGTATTGCGTCAATTCCAAAAATCTTGCTCATTCATTAAAAAAAATATATGAATATTCTTCCCAGGATTTTGGCTTACTTGACAGTTGACAATAAAATAAAGTTGTTTTTCCTTACACTTTTCTTTTTCATTAACAGAAAAATTACATCACTGATAAACCAACAAATCTATATATATATATATATCTGTGATTTTTTTCTCATTCTCTTTATCTCACTTTCTCCCTTCTATTTTTTTCTTAGTTTTTCTTTCTATCTCCAGTTATCTCCAATTCCAAGAGAGTGACTATGTCTATGTGTATGGTTAAGAAGTCATCCACTTCAAAAGAAAAAACTTATATCAATTACTATTTTTTTTTCTTAGTTTCACATTTACTCCTAGTCCTACTCCTAAGTGTGTTACTAGTCTTCTCATTCTTTACCATATATTTTTATACAATTGATATTACATATAAATATAATAAGTTATTATTAATTTGAAAAAATTTATGATTAGCAATTTAATTATATTAGTTTATGCATTCAATAGTTGTTGTCTTACCTATTTTATAACGGTTTTAGACTATTGTATAATATAGTTATATTGTATACTAAATTGTATTTAGAATATTAAAAAAAATTAATCATTTAATTTTTTACTCGCCCTTCATGACAAATGTCAAATTCCTAACTCTACCATTCCTAACTCTACTAATGGGATTTTTGCCAAGGCTGCCTTCCTCGATCCTCATTTCAAGATAGGTTGAATCGCAATTAATGTTGCATGCAGGTGATTGGAGTGAATAATGTTAAAACTATATTAATTTAAATTAAAACAATCTGTGTTTTTGGATATTACAAATCACCGCACAATTTTTTTTGAATAAAATTAATTAACTTTGATAATCTCTAAAAAAATTCTCTAACTTGAATTTTTATTAATTTGTTTTTTAATTAAATTTGAATAATATATAATTTTTTTTATTGAACTTTCTTGTGTGTTACACGTACTAATGACTAATTATTAATAGTAGAAGAAAGTTTATGCCATCAAATAAATCATTGTCAATATTTCCAGCCTCAAAAGAAGTTTGGATTATTTACCATTTTTTTTTTGAGAAGTGGATTATTTACCATTTAGTTGTGGAGGTGTGCTGGAGGAGAAAATTAAAACTAATAAATGCTTTACTGTGACTCTGATTGCATAATGGTGTTTCTTAAAAAAAAAAATATTAAAATTATTATACAATTTAAATTTATAAAGTCCCCTCACAATGACGACTCTTCACTATATCAGGACGAAACACTAAGGAAACAAAAAATCAGAGGGAAACATTTACATATAACCAAATTCACATGCAAGGGATCCAGAGTGGAGGGCTAATTAAGTTCTCATTCAAATTTATCCTACTAATATGCAGATCATTTTCCATACCCTTTGCCGGCCTCAAGGTTTAAATCTCTTGGGCCGTATAAACAAGAGATATAACATTTATTAGTCAAGATCTTCATCTAAAAAGTTCTTACATATGGATGCCTTTTTTAGTTTTTTATTGCATGGACCGGTTGGGGCCTTTAATCCTCTTTATACATACACACTAGTATTATGCTTGTGTGACGCACGGGTTGATTAAAAGCTATATATGTTGAGTCTATATTAATAATTTGTGAGTTGCACGATAAAAACAAATTAATTTTACAAATTGAGGGGATGGAAACAACATACCACCATTAGAATGTCATAAACATGTAATTCATATATGATATACAAAATAATTCCAAAAGGAGAATAAGAGATTTGTAAAAAATAATATATCAATTCTTGTGGAAGATACACTACTATGAAAGCATGTCTAACAATATTTAATCATTAATTCTCAAACCATAAGCATATAAAATATATCAATTTTAAGGAAATTAGCTTAAACAAAAGCAACAAATACATACTTGTAAGGTTGTAGGCGTCATAGGTAGGAGAAGGAAAGACTAAATTAAAAAAACCGTACAATTGGTAGGAGAATGAAAAAAATACACCACATAACTGTGTGTGTGTGTGTATACATATTTCACCTAAAAGGAGTCCAAGTATAAATAAAATACCCTTAAAAAAAGAGAGTCCATGAGGTGTATGTAATATGAAAAAGGATATAGATGTTCTCAAGAATTAGAAAAGATATAGATAAACAATAACAACACGTTAATTTAGTTTTTTTTTTATTCAAATTGATTACATCTCTCTTAGGTATAGTAGTTGTATGCCACCAACTAACTAAATTTAATTTTTTTTAAAAAGAAATTTAATAAATTTTCTCGAATTTTGTGCAGTCACTTAGCGTAATCACGACTTTTAAGCCCAATACCAAATAATCACATGTGTATACATACTCCACCTAAAAGGAGTTCACATAAAAATAAAATACCCTAAAAAAAAAAGAGTCCATGAGGTGTATGTAGTATATAAAAGGATATAACAGTTCTCAAGAATTAGAAAAGATATAAATAAACAATGATTCCATGTTAATTTAGTTTTTAGGCATGGGCGATGCTACATTAAGGCCAGGAGGTTCATTTGAACCCCCTACCTAGCTTAAACAGAAAAATTTATATATAAAATTTTTAAAATTTTTTCATTTTAACCTCTTAAAATAAAATTTTGAATACCTTAATCCTAAATTTTTTTTGAACCCAATTGAAATAAACTTGAATATGATCACCCTAATTTTAATTTCACAATATTTTTACACTAATATAAGGCAAGTTGCAACTGCTTTTTATCTGGACCCACAACTAATAATATTTTTTTTATCTACCTTTAACAATTGATCACTTAGATTTTGTGATGAAATTTTTTTGAAAGTATTGTGTCAGTTCCAAAAATTTTGCTCATTCATTAAAAAATATATGAAAATTCTTTCCAAGATTTTGGCTTACTTAGCAGTTCACAATGAAATGAAGTTTTTCCTTACGCTTTTCTTTTTCATTAACAAAAAAATTACATTACTGTTACAACCAACAGATTTATATCTATATTTGTAATTTTTTCCTCATTTTCTCTATCTCGCTTTCTCCCTTCTATTTTTTTCTTAGCTTTTCTTTCTATCTCCAATTTCAAGAGAGTGACCATATCTATGTGTATGGTTAAGAAATCATCCACTTTAAAAGTAAAAACTTATATCAGTTACTATTTTTTTTCTTAGTTTCACATTTACTCCTAGTTCTACTCTTAATGTGTTACTAACTCATTCTTTATCATATATTTTTATACAATTGATATTACACAAAAATATAATAAGTTATTAGTAATTTGACAAAAATTTATGATTAGTTATTTAATTATATTAGTTTTTGCATTCAATAGTTGTTGTCTCATTTATTTTATAATGATTTTAGACTATTGTATAATATAGTTGTATTGTATACTAAATTGTATTTAGAATATTAGTCAAAATATGGCTCTCGTTTTGGAAGTTTCGTTGAATTCAAGGTGACCTATTCTCTCTTTTGTTGCGAACTTAATGTTGTACCAATCATCTACTTGCCGTTTTTACTCGTAACTTCATCTCTTTTGCATGTCATAGATTATAGATTTTGTGAGAGTAGTTTTAAGTCTGTATTTTATTTCCTGAATAATGTCCCCAACAGAACTTCTTCTTCTGAGATTCAGTAAAATATTAAATCCATCCTTTAAATTTATTTCTTTTCCAACTTTTTTTTGTTTATTACTTTTGTTCATTATTATTATTTTCTTCAATCATAGACGACTTTTAAGACTTAAAAAAGTGTCAAATTTCATTTTAATAAATGTGTTGAAATGTTTAAAAAACACTTATTTTGTATGTTATACTTTGTCGACATTTTTATAATATCAAATGTTTAAGAAACACTTATTTTATATGTAGCATTTTGTTGAATATGAAATAGGTGTTAGTTTTAGTTTTTATTTTCATTATAAAAAAAAAAAAAAAGTTTTAAGCTTTGGCCCCCCCCCCCCCCATGATGCAAATCCTGGTTTTGTCCCTACTAACCCCCCTAAAAAAAAATTCTTAAAGTTGCCACTGCTCTTAGGTATAGTAATTGCATGCCACCAACTAACGAAATTTAATTTTTTTTAAAAGAAATTTAATAAATTTTCTACAATTTAGTGTAACTACTTGGCGTAACTACGACTTCTAAGTCAAACTTTTATATATATATATATATATTCAAAAATACAAGATGTACGTACATTATTAATTTAACACTGACAACTAGGAGTTCTGACTGCAAACTGGCGAATGAAGCAGTTAATTCATATGCATAAAATACAAAAAAAACCACCACATCAGCCAAAAGGGAGAGACAAATTCCATAAGTCACTTCTTCCATTTTAACTAAACTTAGTTACATAAAAACATTTTAATATGACCAGTTCTCAGCCTTATTCATCATCAGTCTGCTCCATTTTTCACCAGCTTCAATTAGAGAAGGGAAAGCCTGCAGGAGATTCAATGAAAAATCACTATATCATATTCTAAAGTAGACGTTTGTATTCAATGAATATCTCGTAACACGTTTACAGGTTTATGATTCTAACCAATTGTGAGACATCAGTTTCCAGGTTTGTGATTTTAACCAATTGTGAGACATCAGTTACATGCACTAGGATTGTGTACGGTCGGATTGGGTCGAATTGAGGGTTTTTTTTTTTTTTTTTTCACCAGATGTATAAGATAATTCTTAGCGCAGCAGTGCCCTTATTAGACCATATCATGCATGGGAAATCCATTTCAAGAAGATTTTGTGACTTGTGACGCCTCACATTCTAAAACAGAAGCAACACAAAATATAACCTCCTTTTAAGTGTTACTACTTACCCTAATCTAAGAGATGTATCAGAACTATCATCCTCTGGAGGAGGACCGCTGTTGCAGCTATAGACATTGGTGACAGACTGATCCGATGACATGCCTTCTTCTTGGATCATGATGTCCGAGTCCACAAGACCGGATCTTTTTCCCTTGGACAACATCATCATCTGCAATTCAAAAATCTCATCCATCATTTCATAGATGATGGCATGTAAAGGGTCTGTTAAAATACACTAATTCATCAAAGGGTTTGAGAAAATGTAAAAACTTGCGGCTTATATCTTTTAAAATAACACTCTACCCTTAAGGCAACTACATATTTTTTTCCTGCTCTTCCTCGTCGTCTAATTGGTATAGTAAATAGCCATTCTCTCAAGCTAGTATGAATGTGGAAATTTAGTTAAAAGAAGAAGAAGAATTTGTCACAGTTTGCAAAGGTATGTTACGTATGTATGTGGTCCTAAAAGTGAAGAAGTTCATGGATTGGAAACCTTAGAAGCGGAATATCATTTATGAATAGAGGCCTGCGACACTTAAGAAAGACTCACATAATTCATCGCATAAATAAATATATAACACTTAGAAGGCCTAAAAAAACATGTAGCATTTCTTACCTTCTGTTTTAGTTGCTTGTTCTCTTCCATCAACTGAGATCCCTGCATTTGTAATCAGTAGAAGAATGCACAAATGAACAAAGGCACCAGTGAAATTTGGACTAACTTAGCTGTCAATGGTAGTAATAATACATCTTAGAGTAATTAACTAAATGTAGCCTAGATAATAAGTTCGACACACTTCAAGAAAAGAAAAAGAAGAAGAATTATTTTCAATATTCAAACATTTTATTCAAGACATCTTTGTCCAATGAAGAAAACACAACACAGGTTCACCAGATGTCAGCTAAGTGTGCGTTTGCCCAGGGATGAATGCCTATGAACAACGGGTGCGTTTCGGGACTCAGGTGCGGGTGCGGGATCGAGACTCGGCAATTTTTGAAAAGGTGGGTGCGGGTGCCGCGGGACTCGCCGATTAAAAAATTATTAAAAATATTTTTATTTATATATTTTATATATTGCTAAGCATGCTTTTTTATATAATAATAATAATAATAATAATAATAATGTACTGTACAAAATAGCCTTTGATCAGTGGTAGTGGTTCAGTGGCTAAATGTACCAAAAAAAAGAAAAAAAGAAAAAAGAAAAAAGAGGGAAATGTGGCTCACGTGAGAGGCACAACAAAACAAAATAAAGCCTCTCTCTGACCAAACATTAAACAATCCTTTTCAAAAAAAAAAAAAAAAAAAAAAACAAAACTTATAAAAAAAAAAGAATCAGAACAGAACAACGCTTGCAAAGAAGACGAAGAAGAAAAAGGGTGTTAAGCCAGTGAAGACGGCGACAGCGGCGTATAAAATCCATAGGTATTTTCGATTTTAAGTTTTTTTTTTTTTTTTTTTTTTTTCCTTACCAGCTGATTTCCTTTTTCCGTTAGAAACACCCTGATATTCGGCCGAATCGGCGTGCGTCGAAGCACAAGTCGGGGAAACCACGTGGCAAGACGCAGCCCAATGCGGCACCGCCGCACGGTTAGCGGCGTTCCTCGCGCATCGTCGCGTCGGACGCGGGTGCGGCTCCTCTGGCACCACGTCCGTGCATCCTAGATGAACGCGTGTCTTGCGTTTTTTTGACTGGTCCCATGGCACTGTTCATGGACCAGCCAACCTCCAACAAACGCAACAATAGTGTTTTATGGGTCTCACAACACTATTTACACCTTTAAAAATTATTTTGCTACAGTGTTTTTAGCAATAAGTTTTCAATTTTCACAAATAAGTGGTATTCAAACACACCCTAAATGAATAAACTTTTGTTGGAGAACTTGCTCCTCATATCTAGAAATCAAGCCACAAACAATAAACACATAAAATTTGAGCTTGTAATTACCATCACACCACCTTTCATTTTTGTTTACCTATTCCTGTTTAAGAATGTGCAGATAGGTTGGAGGTTTATAGGAGGTACTAACACTACCATAACCTTCAACAACAATTGAACCATGAAGTTCATCCCATATAATGACAAAAGAAGAAAGGTATATTCTGTCATTATATTGTAATATATTTTTGGAATATAATGACTTGGATACAATAAAATTGTTTGCTAACCTTTTTTTCAAGTGTACTAATCTCATTCATAATCTTCTCTTCCTGAAAGAAAAGGAAGTTCCATGTCAGTTTATGTTCGTAAGCTCATGCAAGAAAAGTTTAATGCGCACGCACACACAGAAACTAAGAGAACAAGTAAATTTAGCACAAACCTTAGACTCAAGCACACGGGTAAGTCCGGCTTCAAGAACTTTTTCTAATTTCAGTAAGTCATCTAAATTTAATCCTTGGAGATCCTCTCCTTTCATTTGCCTGTTGTCAAAGGTAATGGAATTAATACCAGAAAATATACGGAGGGGCGATCCTATTAGCAACTGATAATATTACCTTAGTTGGTTGGTCTTATCTGCCACTTCCTTACTCAATCTAACGTGGTTACCATTCTCCAGCTGAAAATGAGGAAGAGTTGACAGTTAAAAAAACCATGTAAGGCTTGAAGGACAGGAAATCCCTATATGGTATTCAGATTTACAATATATGAAATGTTGTCACTTCCATAACATTTTGTATGAAGCATTACAATGAAATCATCATCTCATGCATCAAATGTATGCACCCTCCCTCTCAGAATGTATCGACCTTACAACTAGGGATCCACATATTACAAAAGGGAAGATGCATATATTGGATGGTTTTATTCCTTTATGCACACCTCCTCTCCCCCTAAAATACAAAATATCTGGTCAAATATATTACCTGCAGTTCAAGAGAAGGCTGGTCCATTTTTTCAAGGCTATTAGAGTGCAGATGATACCTTTCAAGTATTTCCTTCATACTTCACAAGACGAAAGGATGACATAGTTAGAAGATGGTCCACTCATGGAACTGAATTTCTAAAACATCAAATAGATAATGGATGAGAAGTGAATATTCAATAACTAAAAAAGACTGGATATATTCTTGACTGAGCATGCATCTATATATAGGTGAAAGGTGATCTTCGCAATGGTCCTTAGAAGTTTGTAAGGACCAAGCCTAACAGAATGGGTGATTTAGCTTTATAGCAAGCAGGCACAAGGACCATACACTAAAATATTTCTAACACAGTTTACATTTTCTTAAAAGAGTACAATTATATCTGTTAGAGATATATTAGCCCATTAGCATAAGCCCAAGCCTAATTCTACTTTGTGTGCAAGCCAAGTCTCCTACTTGTACTAAAAGTTTATTAGTCTAGAGTTTAGCCTACTATATATACACATGTTATGATTCATTGTAACACAAGATAATATATTATTGATATAGCCCCTTAGAGTTTTCTCCGTGGACGTAGGCCATTAGGCTGAACCACATAGCCCTCGTATGTTATTGTATTCTATACTTTATGTTTTCGCTTCAGCATCCAGACTAGCATATTCAACATGGTGTATCAATGCTAATATTTAACATGGTATAAAAGCCACCTTCCTGTGGCCATGGTTTTCTGTCCTTACGGTATATTTAAGAGCAATTTTTATCTTCCTCGGTGTTTTTTTGCTGTGTTCATCTTCTTTGGCTTCCTACTGCTGCCGTCAAAACTCTCCGGTATAGTCATGCCAATGTTAGAAGTCGCATCAACACTACAAGACCATTACCTTAGACTATCGTCACAGAGCCAAATTTCATTCAAGAGATCTTCTCAACCTTATCAAATCTCAAGATTTCATCAAGTTTCCATTTTGAGTTTGAGAGGGGGTGTTAGAGATATATTAGCCCATTAGCATAGGCTCAAGCCTAATTCTACTTTGTGTGCAAGCCAAGTCTCCTACTTGTACTAGAAGTCTATTAGTCTAGGGTTTAGTTTACTATATATACACATGTTATGATTCATTGTAACACAAGATTTGTATTACACTATAATATATTATTGATGTAGCCCGTTAGGGTTTTCTCCGTGCATGTAGGCCGTTAGGCTAAATCATGTAACCCACGTGTGTTATTGTATTCTATACTTTATGCTTTCGCTTCCGCATCCATACCAGCATATTCTACATGGTGTATCAATGCTAATATTTAACAATATCTATAACAGTTGTTAAGGGAGGGAGGTGCCTAGGGTGTCCACGAAGAACCCATTGATGTACGCATTAAGACACTACTCCAAACTAAAGTTCAAACCAATTGGTTTGAAGGATCCACTATATATATATATATATACTCACAACAGGAATTTATTATATATGAGCTTAGCAATCACTAAAGCTTGCAAGCGAGATAAAGATGTCCCTAGGTTTTAGGTTTATCCTATCCATGTTTGCATTCTCCATGTTAGTGATATTAAGGCCCGAGTCAGTCATACATCGACAGTCTTGATTCATTTTTCCTATACCCACTTGAAGTGCAACAATTGTAACTCTCTCTCTCTCTCTCTCTCTCTCTCTCTATATATATATATATATATATTATATATAATTTGTATTCTTTATTAGATTTAGAGTAGTTTACACTACCCTCCCTTAAAGTCTATCAAAATGACACTTCCCCTAAATGTAAATATAAATGACACTCCCCCCTTGAGGTATTTATAATTACAAGGAATCTTGTTTATTGTAACTTTGTAACTTCAAGAAAGAATGGGGAGGGGGGAGGGGGGAGGTATCATCTCATGAAACGTTTAGGGGAGATATTTTAGAAAATCTCAAGTAAGGTTGGTATAATTTACCCTAGAACTTAAAAGAAAACAAGTAGTTGCCCAAAGTTTTTCGTTGTAGACGTAAGCCATAAGGCCAAACTGCATTAATTTCCTAAATTTTTAGCTCGAGAAAAAAAAGGATCTTAATCAAACCAACAAGGTTTAACATTAGGAGATCCACCACCACGCACTCTTGGCGCGATGATAACTCCACAAGTATAAATGCTTGTGGGGTGTGGGGAGACAAGAGCCAGAGTTCAAGTCTCCAGGAGAGAATTTCACACACAAACACTTAGAGTAAGCTAGAGTAGAATTTCTATCTTGTATATATATATATATATATAACAACAACAAAAAAAAAAAAAAAAAAAAAACACTGGGAGATCCATAGCCGACCCAACAAATTTGGTATTAAGACTTCTTCTTGTTGTTGTAATCAAACCAACCAGGCAATTCAAGCTAGCACATCCCATGCCTCCCACCAGCGAACCTCAACCCTCTACTGTTGGTCCGGTGAGGCTATCTTGGAAAGTACAAATTAGGAGAGGATCATTATCGGCATAATTTCTTTCATCAAAATCCCTTACTCTAAAGAATCGTTCTTTGAGAAAGATTTTCCTTGCCTGCTTCTTTTCATCCCTAGAGAGATCTATCTTATAGAGCCACAAAATCAAACCCCCATCATCCCCAAAATTGGGGTTAGATATATGTGCAAATCCCCAACCTCCACTAGTGAACCTCTCCCCTTTATATGAAGAATAATTTTTTGGTCCCTTCTATGTAGTGTTTAGGACATCTCCTTTTCATGTCAAAGACACAAGTTCGAATCTCATAAGGGATAGGTACTCATTCTCGGCCGCTTTCAGAAGTGTTCATTGTTGAGTAATCACTCACTATCTGGCTGGAAAAGATGGTTCAAAAGCTTCATTTCGTATACTTTATATCATGGTATAAGAGTTATATCTCCCCTTTTCTATCGTGATATCAAATCGATTACAAATCTTCTATACCACTTTTCCCATTTTAAACTTTAATTCTTTTATAAGGAAAATAAAACAAATATAAAACAAGTTGTGATTAGTGAAATATAAAGTGAATCACAAAAAAATGATATAAAGGATTTGTATTCATATCAAACTCATATCTTGCCAAGGGCGTTATAATTGAATTGATATCTCCCCATGCTTAAAGTGTTTGCGGGTTTAGAGAGAAAATGGTTCAAACTGCGAGATTAACAGCACATTGTAATTATTTCTAAAAAAACTCATGTCTCTCATTCTAACACATCAAATTTCCATTCCAAATTAAAGGACACATGGGCACAACAGTGTTTAAATTATGCACTTTATGTCACTTCCACCCCTAGTATACGTAATGTAAGGATTCTATGTCAAGTAGCTTGGGATAGTTTTAACTTTAAAGGGAGTAGAGAATGACCAATTCACTAATCATTGATTAATGTAGCCATTCTTTTCCATGTTAAAGGACAATCACGATAACTATAGCCAATTTGTTGGAAATTATTGTTTCTCACATATAAGCAGCCCCTAACTCCAATGTTTTCCTTTCCTTCTTCTTTTCCCATTTAGATTTATTGTCCAATAGGCTAACCCTAAAAAGGTCACCACATAATCAAATATCAAAAGAAGTTAGTCTTTTCTTGTAAATTAGCCTAATCTTGAACATTGATGTCAAATCATAAGTTTAAGGTCACTTTGATACAATTTAACTTTTCTTGTAAATTAGCCTAATCTTGAACATTGATGTCAAATCATAAGTTTAAGGTCACTTTGATACAATTTAAGGTCTATAGTAAGACCTTCAAATGAGATCTTTCCATTTTCTTTACAGCAATACTTTCATTAATATTGCGTGTTCTAATTTTTGTATGTTCTTCTCTCTTTTTTTTTTTCTTTTTTTTCTTTTTTTTTTTATATATTCTTCATAAAAAATTGTTATATATTAATATTACATGTTTGAATATTATTATCTTTATTTTCAATTTTCATTATTACTATTATATTTTATTAATATTTTGTTATCTTTTAACTCTTTTTAATGAATTTTTTGCTCATTTGTGAGATTTTCATCTAAATTTGCTATTACATTTTGTTTGTTGCTAGCATTATTTAGATTCAATTAATGTTTCTATTCTTCTCCTCAATCTCTCTCTCTCTCTCTCTCTCTCTCTCTCTCTCTCTCAAAGTTTTTCATAACCAAATTCATACTTTCTAATAAACATTAATAATTAAAGAATATTTATAAAAAAGGATAAATTTATAGGATATTATTAACTATATTTAATATGGTTATAAAATAATTTTTGAAGTGTAAAGCAATAAAGTCTAATTTATCAACAACACTATTGCCGCTTCACTTAATAAACCTAATAGATGGATTCACCTAAAACAAAATTAGTGAATATATATAATACTTACCTTAAGAATATCTATGTAAAAAACATGTATTTTGATATTGGAGAGAGAGAGATCTGATGGGTAGAATATTTTTTTTAAATGCTTGAAAGACTTTTTAAAGTTAGAGAATGATTTAATGGTATATAGATTTCTTTCTTTTTTAGCTAAACATTAACCACTTTATAAAAAACTAATAAAGCATAAAAACCCCTCCATGGATACGGTATATATTTACTATAGGCTGATAAGTATTATAGGGGACGATATTCTTCCACTTAGACGCCTAAAACAATTGTTTAAGTGACCTAGGGGAAGAACTGACCTGTGTTAAGTTCTTCCGCACTTTGATCATATAACTTGTAGAAATTAACGAAATTAAGAAATACAGTTGATAACAAAAGGAACACTACAACTTCAGTTTTGATAAACTGAAAATAACTACTTTTGGAAATCATTGTAGTACATTCAAATACAACATCATAACCTTCAAAGACATTTTATATTATTCACTCATTTCTTTGGCTTGTCATATTTATGACTGCTCCTAGCTAGGCAATTAGCAAATTGGTAGCACCAAAGTAATTTGAGAACCTCATCCTTGTCAAAAGCCTTATAACTTAATTGGCACCATATTGTAACCATCTATAGGAGAAAAGGTTCTAGTTGTAAGGTTAGCACCATATTATAACTACCTTTAAAATAAATAATAAAATCTCCTTTTAAATGGACCGTTATTTTCAAATAAGATTAATAAAAGAATATTCATATATACCATAAATAGTACTTTGGTATTGCTTTTTATTTTATATATATATATATATATATATAGATAGATAGAGGTATATAGAATATAGTAGAGGAGGGAGGGGTGGGGTTCAAATTACAAATATGAAACACCAAAAAAAAAATGACAATACTTTGCTAGTCTGCATTTCTTTTGTGAGTAGACAGGAGCTATTTAATAATTTAATAATGTGTAATCAATTTATGATAATTCTTGGACAATATCTAATATGAGCTTATGTCTCTTTAACAATTGAATAGTTACGATGGTAAAATGAAGATTTCAATCTTAGATGTCTTGGAAACATAAAAAAATAAACCAATTAAGCTACAGAGCTATTGGCTCAAAGCTATTGGCATATGGGATTATATCTTCAATTTAAGCCCCTAACAATTAAAGTTATACTATTATTTTGATCCTCTAAATTAATACCCGCAAGAAACCATGGCTTCTGGAGGTAAAAAAAGTACTCAAGTTCTGAATCAAAATGCTCACAAACAGCCAAACTAGTCTAGTCAACTCAAACACTGGACTGCCTTCAAGTTTACTGACCATTGTGCCTAAAAGTGAGCGAGTAAGACTTTCTTATCAAATCAAGAGAAGATTTATAATGACGGTGGTCTGCCTTACCATAATGTTCATTTTTCGATGGCCCCTGGTCATATATGTTAAGTTGTTAACCAATTAAGAAGAAAGTGCCATACAGAGAGAGGGATGCTATGCAAAGAAATTAAGGTACTACATACAGAAGACTGAGCCTAGGATTTTTTTTTTTTTTGATAAGTAGAAGACTGAGCCTAGGAATTAAGTATATAACTATGACTGAATCTCTTAATTAATGTGAGGATGGCTATATGATGATGGCTATGAAGCTGTTTGGGTTGGCTTTAATTTAAACATAAGCAATATAAATAGGAAAATGCTAAAATTACTTTTAATTTTAATTACTACAAAATAACTTATAAATTAATATGACAATGAATATAATTAGTGTCACATTAACAATATAAAAAATGAACTAAAATTTATTTCTTCTTCTTTTTTCTTTTCTTTTTTTTTCTTTTTTTTGTCTTTAAAAGTTAACACACAACTTTATAATACTTATATATATGTAATAAATTGTGTAACATCCCTAACATCAAAAAGATGGTTTTAGGCAAGTATTTGCTTCTAAATAACAAAGTAATGTCAGGTTAATGTATTTGAATATCAGTGTAAAGTTCTTATGTTAAATGTAGAATTTAAACTTACTTTATTGTTACTCTTATGCTAGATTTACAATATCAAAAGAGCTAGTTTTTTTACACTACAAACATAGACCTGGAAACTGCAATGAGAAATTGAAGTTATAAGATTCTACTGATGAGTATTGGTTGACAAGACATACATCCAATCAAAACTTTATTTTTTTCAAATGTGTCACATTTTTTTTCTTCTTTTGAACAAAGAGGCGAAAGCCTGAAGATCTGTACTATAGTTGTTCTAAGAGCATTTCCAATATAATAGGTAAAGCCAAAATATAGAGAATGAAATCAGAAAAAAGAGGAAAAATGATCTCCAACAGCTTCTTTAAAACTCAAAAAGTTTTTTGCTAATGAACAGCCATTCTCCAAACCTGATGTGCTACTATTCATTAGCAAAAAAATAAAACATAACAAAAAATTAGCAAAGAAAGGAGTGGGGATGGGTGTATGGGGATACGTGTGTTAAAAAATGAATAGATAATGAATGAAGAAATAATATTTAAATGAGATAAAGAAAGGATAGAGAATCTTTTGGAAGATGTATTTGAAAAAGTAGGTAGGCAAAAGGTAAATGTCACTATTCACTGTCCAAAGAGTACAAAAATATAGAGAAGCTGCTGAAAATGCTCTAAGGAAGTAAACTAGAAAAGTTTAATCATTTAAGATCAAAACATTTTCTTCTAATTTGTGTCATGGACATTCAAGGCAAAGTTTACTCTCTAAATTGACACAGGAAAGTTGTAATCTCAACCAATCTTAAGATATACTAATCGAATCTTCTTCTTCTTTTTTTCCTTCTATTTTGCTATTTAGATCCAGATACAATATTAACATTCTACCTCAGATTATTGGCAATTTCATACTCTTTATCTAATCCTCTATTTTCACTCCTTCATGCATTTGGTACTTCGTTCAGACTTCTTTATCCTATCCCATCCACCATTTTTCATTACACAAAACCAGACCATCTTACATAACTTCCTCTCGTTTACTACTTAATAAAGATGGTGGCTACTTTATTATTAGTGCATTCCATCTGAAACTATTCAGTATAATTTTCAATTCCCATTTTGCTTGAACTCGTTTTCTGCACATATAGGCATCTACCAAGGCTAATCATTTTTCTCAATTGGTTTTCAGACATGCATGCTTTAATTAATTACAACCATTACTTAAAACGTTGTTGTAAAAGGACCAACTTAATTAGCTTGTTCACTCAAACTTTCGGCTGCTAAGAGACCAAAATAGAGCTAAAACATGCTCACCTCATATTTAGTGAAGTTTATAGAGAGGAACATCTTGAACACGATCATATATATCTCCAGACTTCAACTTCCATAATCTTCAATTATATGTTTTCACAAACAGATGTCTACTGTAAGTGAAGGGCTTTAGGAATAGGGACCAGTATATTCAAAGGTCATTAACTAGCTCATAATATAATTAACATTGATGTAGAATTTTTCCAAGTTTACTTGATTAGACTCATGAACATTTGACTTTCTTTTTTGGGTGGGAGTGTTAGTAAATGACCCCTACCCCATCACCTAAACTGCATATTTGAAAGTTCTTTTTACAAATGGACATTCTTCGAGGCATGACCCACCCAAGTACCATGGTACCTAGCTACATCCAAAACCTGACGACTGTGAAGATGATAAAAGCTGCATGGTACTAAACCTTGCAGTACAACATGATGAAAGCACACGCAATATCTAATTTACTATAAAAGTTTACACAATTAGCCACAGATTATTCATCAAAAAAAAAAAAAAATTAGCCACAGATTAGATCATTGATGGTAGAAATTAATGCCTTGGGGGCACGTTTCAAAACATTCCAACATGGGATACAAGGATTTCATGCGAAAAACCAAAAAAAAAAAAAGGAACATGAAGAAAATTTCTAATAGTTATGCCTCCACAGCGGAAAACTGAAACACCCAGAAGTTGTTTTGATGAGCAAACTTTCATATCTTTCTTTACCTGTGGTTGAAACGCAACTTTGCTAGCTGCTACTAGCCTACTACCACAAGCAAAATTAAAACTGTTACTCCATGAGCTCAGCCTAGACGATCTAGGAAACTCCCTTATGAGCTTTAATTGATTTCACATCCCCTTGAACACCTAAGAGAACCTTAAAAGTTCCACAACAGATTGCATATATGAGTTTAAGGAAAGAGATTTCTTGTTCGCAAAAAGCATGAAATTTGAGTAAAGATCTCGTTTTTCTTGATTTAAATGAGGATGACACGGCCTTGAACCCTCTAACTTAACCGCAAACTCTCTCTCACACACACACACACATGTACACATACAGAGAAACCAAAATACTGGAGTACTAGAAGATTCATACATAGACCAAAACTTACAGCGATCTCTACAAAGAAAACTATACAACAACAAAAACAACCAACCCTTAGTCCTAAAATTGTGGGGTCAACTATCTACGGATCCTCAACAGACTAGTAAGGGTTGACCATATGTATTCTTTT
The DNA here is from genome assembly GCA_030445155.1 of Quercus variabilis. NCBI lineage: Eukaryota > Viridiplantae > Streptophyta > Magnoliopsida > Fagales > Fagaceae > Quercus > Quercus variabilis. Next base: position 19,474,262 of record CP129453.1, on the reverse strand, counting down.
CAGTCATTCTATTTCAAAGCCATATCTCTATAAAAGAACAATACAAGAAGAAGAAGAAGAAGAAGAAGAAGAAGAGTGTGCAATACCTTGAGCTGGAAAACTCAAAGAGCTTTCCTGTTGCAGAGAAAATGACGAGAGCAACCTCGGCATCACAGAGAACAGAAAGCTCTTCAGCTTTCTTAATAAGTCCTCTTCTTCTCTTTGAAAAAGTAACCTGCCTTGCCGTCACGTTGTCAATCTTCTTGATCTTGATCTTCTCCCTCGCCATCCTTAAAACCAAGCCGTACACATTTTCATTTCATATAATACCCAACACATAAAATAGCAAGAAACAAAAAAATTGCATGTTTTTTTCTGGAAAAAAAAAATAGTCTTCAAATTTAGCAGGAAACCCTAGTAAAGTACCTAGCTATAGCACAGATCTAGTTATGGAAAACCCAGAAAAGTCTACCAATCATAGCTCATGAAAATGCAAAGTCAGTACCCAAGAAAATAAAAAATGAAAGAGCTGTACTGGTGGGTTTTTCTTCTTTACCTTGTTGTGGAAATGCAGGTGGCTGGTCAGGTACCTGAACCGAGTTAGCCTGTTAGGTATGAGCTAAAACCAAAAGTCACCCCAATTAGATGTTCAAGATAAAAGATAAAATATATATATATACACTGGGTTTGTGTTCAAGAAAGGAAAGAGTGCCTTCCCTTTTATAGCTAAACTGGTCCTCTTTATATTTATCTTCGAGTTCTTTTTTTTTTTTTGACATTTTGTTGCCTAAAAAGTTAAAGAAATAAATATTTGTGTGTGACTGACTGAGAGAGAGAGAGAGAGAGAGGCGAGACCTGGATCAGTGAAAACTAGGATATTTCTTAGTTTTTTATTACTATTTCTTGGGGCCATAGACAAAATAAGGTGCTTTTCTTTTTTGCTTTAATTTTTTTAGTTTAGGTTTAACATGTGGATGTTCGCTTTCCGTACAATCATAGCCATGCCGCCATCAATTCATAGCGAATAATTACTCCTACTGTGTACTTCACTGCCCTCTCACTCGCTATTAATCGCACGATATATTGCTCAGTGCTCAGGATTCTTTTTCGTTTGGGATGAGCACATTTCCATAACTTTATTTATTTTATTTAAAGTTTATATCACAAATGCATCTTCTTCTTCTTTTTTTTTTTTTGTTTTTGTCAATAATTAAATTCAATCTAGAAACTTTTGATTTATTTATTTTAAATTCTATATAGATTTTACTTTTTATTTAATGAATTCTATAACAATCCCCCTTCCTAAATTGCCGTTATATAATTCTTAGGCTCCATTTGGTAGCTCATTTGCTTGATTTCTCCAGGAAAAATGTTATGTTAAACATTGTCACAATAAATTTTAAGTGACATGTTATTATTGGTTATTATTGTTAGAGAAAAAAAGTAATTTTAGTAGTAGAGTAGGTTCAAATTTGAACCAATAATAAGTAACCGCTTATAATTTGTTGTAAAAATATTATAGACATAACACTTCTCTCGACCAAAATTCTTTTAAAACAGTAGAATATCATTTTTGAAAACACGGATAATACTTGCCCAATATGTGAGAATGCTCTCGAGACTTTAATACATGTTCTTAGAAAAATATTTGAGAAATGCTTAGAAATTTTATTATCATTCCAAATCCTTTTCTAAGCTCGACTCACCAACTTCCATCAATACAAATCCCCTTGGAGATTTGCTTTTTCCCATAGCTTTGTGGCAAATCTAGAATGCTCGTAACAAGAAAGTCATGTGGATCAAGCTTTTTAATCAATGAACAATTTTGATAGAATCAAAACTCTATTCATTGATTTCTTTTACCCTTTACCAACTAGAGGAACCAAGCTTAAAAATATAAGTAGACTTATAGGTTGGTTACACCTATAGTGGGCTATTTCAAGCTAAACATTGATGACTCTGTACTGGCAAATCTAGGACAAAGCTTCTACGGGAGGAATCAGTTTAAATCAAGGATGTTAATCTTTTCCAGGTTAACAAATCATGCAATTTCTTATATATTAACGTAATTAATTGTCAATGCTTCATATATCTTCTATTAATAATTAAGCAGCGAGAATAGTACACATAATATCTTTTAGGAAAATCCATTAATTTTTGTGAATTTTCTTTTTTGTTATTTTGAATGAAAAATTCATGTTTAATTTAAAAAATATTTGGTGCCACAACTTAAACAACATTACACGTATTTCTACATACTTTTTTACCCACACATATTTTTTAAAAAAAAACAAACAACATTATTAGAACAACATTACCAAACGGGTCCATAATCATAATGGACTTACTCTTCTTTTGATAAGGATGATTCCAACTGGAATTGGATCTTTCAAATTATGAGTTTAATTATTTATTTTTTAAAAGCCAATTAATTAATTTTAATAAATAGAAATTTCATATTTGTCTTGTAATTTTTCAATGCATGCAGGATCATGATTGGTCATAATCTGAACTAATAGGAACTAACAACTTTTTTATTTTTTTAAGAGTAGAATAAGATTGGTTATAATCTGATTTTTCTTTCTTATAAATTGATTCTTATATGAATTATATCTTTTTCAAACTACGACTTGATTAACTTTTGTTATTCTTGTGGACCAATTGAAATCAATTAATTTTAATTCCATGCATTAAAGCTCACTTTGAAATAATTTTTATATCAATGTAAATCATTCTTTCACATGGCTTAATCAAAAACCCAAATTTTCACCTAGGAAAATTACAATTTTGCTCCTTAATTCCACTATATCACCCATTATGAATTTATGATGTGAATTTTTAACTAATGTCAAATATAAAGTTTGATAAACATGTAAAATAAAAATTTTAGCCTAAAATGATCATTTCTCCTTGAAGATAAGACTCAACGAAAACATTAAAGTCTCACCAATTGTATAATAGGTTGTCTACACACTGCAAGAAAATTGAAGAATACTTCAGAAGTATAATAAATAAATATTTTTTACCCTCAAAAATAGCAAGTTCCACTAAATTTATAGCCTCAGAGACTTTCACAAATTCCACGCTACCCTCAAAAATGTATTACATCCATGGTTTTAAAACTTGGTACGGTTAAATAAAAGTTTTTGCTCTTGATTCTTGGTTTTAGAGGTTTTACCATAAGAATTTGTATTCGATTCCCAATTCAACCAGCCAATCCTATTTGGTTTTTAAAACCATAATTATGTGGCCAAAGTGATCAAACAAGGACTAAGAATTAGTTACTAATCTAACAACTGCCAACTGAGAAGGCCAATCCATTATAAAATTCATGCATGTAACTCACAAAACTATTACACATCTCAAGTTTTGTTTAATCCAATTAACCAAGGCCAAGGATAAACTCCGTAGAAATTGTGATATCAATGAAAGAACATTCTAATGATTTATATAAAAGGAGTGGCTGGCCAAAAGAAACAGCCATTATAAGCTTGCCTTCAAATTCAATAACAATATTCCCATATTCCCATTACCTAAACCTCTATATCTCAATCGAATAAAATGGTTGATATGATGTGGGGGAATTAGCAGCAAAAGTGGGCGAGGGTGTGTTCCTCATATGTAACAGTCTTTTATGAAGTCAGAATATAACTCAACTTGATTTTGGTTGGTTGAGACATTGAGAGTGGATGGTTGGAAACCATTTTTCATTGTGCAGAAGGAACATGATGCACGTGAAATGATGTAGATCGAGGAAACATAACAAACACCTTTTATACACTTTCAGGCTTATGTGGGCCTATTTAATCTAAATATCCACTCTGATCATACTGGTCGTGGCAGTTTTTATTTCTGGACATAAATGAAAAATGAGAAATTCTCTTGACCACGAGTTTCAAATATTTCCAATAGTATCAAAGTAATTTAGTTGACCTTATCCGTGCTTTGTAGTAAATGGATTGAATATTGTCAATTTTGATAAATAAAAATAAAAATAATAAGAGTAAATATTTAGTAGAATATTGATGATGTGTACAATTATATATATATATATATATATATATATCTCATAATAGATATATAGGATTTTAAAAAATTTATGGTTGATTTAAATAGAAGAACTTTAGAGAATTTTAATTTGTAAACTAGCTTCATGTCTATTGTTTAAGTATAATATGTGTGTGTGAGAGAGAGAGAGAGAGAGAGAGAGAGAGAGAGAGAAATAAGGAATTGAAGGGAAACAATGAGATTACATTAGAATCTGAATTACTTAATTTAAATTTAAATCTCATTGTTAAACGAGGGAATTTATTAGAAATATAAATTTTAAATTACCCATATTATATTTCCTAAATTATTTTAGATTCCAAGATATTATAAGTTCGGCATTTTAACAAAGGGAGTCAATACATGTGTACTGTTTTGGGTTTACCACTATTTTTTATATTTATAAATAAATATATATAATAAAAATAAAATTTTACTATAAAATATTATCTCAATTTAAAATAAATTATTCATTGTTTTAGTCTTTAGCATCAACTAAAAAAAAAAAAAAACACAATATAAAAAACAGAAAGCTTAATTGTTCATTGCATGCTAAGAAAACAAATAATATAAATAAGTTAATACAAGTAAGTTACCATTCTACCCTTACAAAAATTTGAAAATTACAAAAATTAAAAATTAAATTTTTTTTTTCTATACTAGCCGGTACTCCCGAAATTGACCGGTATGGCCGGTATTTAAACCAGTACGAAATAGCTGTGTTTCGATACTGGTGCACATACTGGAACAATAAATTTTGGTCATACTGGCCAGTACGGTACAATATTGACCACCTTGATTTTAACATTCGTATTCCAATGTGGCACATGAAATCTTTCATGACAAAATGAACAACAAAATTTCATCTTATGCATCTTGCTAATTATTTTATCCCCTAAAAATTCCCAAAAAGCACTCGAAATTTTTTTTTTTCTCCCCAAACATACAATGCCTATTTCTTCCGGATCACGATCATTTAAGATTATATCACTATGAATTAAGTTATATATATATATATATATATACATATACATATAAGATAGAAATTATACTCTAGCATAATCTAAGTGTATATGTGTTGGAAGCTCTCTCCTGGTGACTCGAACCCCGCTCTTACCCCTTACACTCCACAAACACTTACACTTACTACCGCATCAAGAGTGCGCAAGTGTGTAAATTAAGTTGAGTGAACTCAATTCTTTCACTTCGTCTATATTTAAACAAACAATTATTAATAATAAATTGGAATCTACTCAAATTATTGATGATATGGAAAAATCAAATCCAGCACCCGAATTTTTTTTTCCCCAAACGTAAAATGCCAACTTCTTCTAAATTATGATAATTTAAGATTATTTCACTGTAAATTAAGTTGAGTAAACTCAATTATTTCAAGCCATCAATATTCACAGACATTAACTAATAATATTTTGAAATCTATTCAAATAATTGATGATATGGAAAAATAAAATCCACTTGTTTCACAATGATGAGTTGGTAGGATTTAAAAAACCTCCATTGTCAAGTTGTCCTAAGAACTCAGACAATATCTAAATTTAGATTGACGTTGAACAAGAGCTATGCGAGATAGAGGTTAACATTGGACATCAACGGGATTGGGTGTGTATGCCTAAAAGGCATGGTCGAAAATGGGTACATAGGGCGGCTCCACATTAAATGCAGATTAGTCACTCTGGCTTGGAAAATAAATAAAAGTTATTAATACATTTCAAAAAATTTATGGTTTGTCTACCCTTAAAAAAATTATGACCATCCTAAATTTTTTTAGGTCCAACAAAATTAAACTTTAGTCCCCTTAATAATGTATTAGGCCATTTCAAAAAAAAAGAAAAGACCAGAGAAAAATTTTATTGAACTAAAATTTATAAGAGATATTATACAATGATTTCAAAATATGAAAGGAAATTATAAAATTTTATGTATTTGTGTGTGTGTTTTGTTTTAACAGTTGATATATGAAGTTAATTTTTTATTAAATTTTATATAATTTAAGTTTTTTAATGATTACCCTAAAGAATTTTATGGAGTCGCCATTGTGGGTATATAAGTAACTCGAAGTCTCTATATAGCATTCAACAAAAAAAATTGCTTTCAAATTCTACATATACACTAGTGTAATTAAGAATCACAATTATATATACACACACATTTATATTTTATTTATATAAAATGTTTCTACTTAATAAGTAATAAATTGTATGTATTCATATTATTATATAGAAGCATAATAAAATTTGAATTGAGTTTTTTTAATAATTTTCAAATTCATAAACATACATATGCATATAAATATAATAAACATAAAATTTAATTCATAAAAAAATAAACATAAAATTTAAATTCAAATGACACTTTGCACAAAATTAATTAGAGTACAAAAATAATCTAATTATGATTTTTTTATTGAACCTCCACTTTGATATATTACTATATATATTATAGGATAGTAGGATGGCATAGTAATTTTTTTCCCTTTGTAAAAAAAAAAAAAAGTGAGAGAGAGAAGAAGAAGAAGAAGAAGGTGACATGGGGTTTATAAGTATAACTCCAAGTTAATTTCAAAAGGAATAATTTAATCCTCAAGGTAGCAAGAACTCTTAGAAATGCTCAGGATATACATCCAGCAACTTGATCATGCCTATTATCTCCCATGCAAATACCCAAAAACTGCCAGATGATTCAAATCCTACATTGATCTTTTGCTCTCTCTAAAGTTTGCTGAATTTGTGGACAGGTGATATCTATAAATTCAACCCCAATTATTGCCCAAAATATTTGAGAATGAAAATATATGCCTCATGGATGACAAGTGGTATTAAAAGTCTATATCAATCATTAAAGATAAAGAGTAATCCTAGAGACACAGACTATTTTACAACATTTTTACAAACTACTGATGTGGTGAGTGAATATTTATAAATAAAAAAGTGTTGTTAGTGGTAGACCTAGATATAAACTAATAAAAAATTGTCCACAATAATAGTTTATAAAAATATTGTAAAATAATTTGTGGTTATAGTATTATTCAAAGATAAATGATTGAAAATAAATGGATGATATTAATTTGTTTCTCTTTAGACTTTAGAGTTTAAGTGCCCCATTGGTTTTGCTTTTTGGAGCTCAAATCACAATAGCATTTTGTAAAGGCATTCATTGGCATTTGTTAGGCATCACAAAATCGCACTTATTGACCCACTATCATAATTTAATGCATTAATATGTTGCACCCTCTGAACTGCAATTTTATAATGCACAAATACATAAAACTGAACCAAATTAAACTAACTCTAAAAAAGGTTCCAAGATCGCATGGTCTTTAAAAAGAGTGAAGAGAACAAAACACACAGAACATTGAAATTAAAATATTCTGATTCTTTAGCCTTAGGAGTATAATGGATGTAGTTTTATGATAATTTGAGCCAGGAGTCATCAAAAACTTGGTACTGCTCAAATTTCATCGATCAACGTCTCTATTTGTAATCATTCTAATATTATAAAGTCCTATTAAATGAGGTTATTTCGAAGCCTCTAGAAAAAAAAATGGTTATATTCGTGCAAAAACATTATATGAGGTTGAAGGATTTTTTTTCCAACATTCTAACTTGATTCTTATATTTATCATTGTTGGGATAAAGGCCCAAATTTGTATATTGGGCATTGGGCCTTATCTGGGAACGTGAGCATGTTCGAGGAGGGGTAAGTGATTGAGAAAGACCCCAAGTTTAAAGTCTCACAAAGAAAGAACGGATGGAGAACGGTCTGAGGAGTAATTCCTTCTCGAACACAACAAATACAGTTTGAATCTATAATCCAGCAACCTAGGCGACCTATCAGGAGGTTTACACGATAAATATGAGCTTCATGCATGTATTGGAATGATAATAACTTAGAAATATCTAAAGGAAAAACTGCAACCACTACATTAAATGCATTGCAACTACTTTTATGGCCGTATTTATATGGAGAAGACTCCTGAACAATGCAGTCTCAGCTTTTACTATTCACAGAATGTCAAAGAGGATGTCTGATGGGACAGGCACTCAAGTAAAAGTTTAGATGGTTAACAAGTGTAGGATCAGGATAGCTTGAGAGGAACTATATAATGTGAGAAACCTTCCACGAGATGAGGATCGGAAAAAAGAAGAAAGAAATACTGTAGCAATCAAAATTGTACTTGTAAACGATTATATTGATTTATACTTCGAATTATCTCATCGGACGATGAATTTATTCAATCCAATGTATCCTGTTCTTGCTTATTCGTCTTCTAGATCCATACTAGCCATTATTAATAACTTCATTAAGATCTAGTTCTTTAACCTACTCTCTACAAATTTATTATATTGGACTCACTGGACCACCACCCTATTCACCTTTGGGCTTGGGCCGCAAATTGTGCCCCTACAATTATTATCATGAGAAATAAACATTCATCATATGAGTGATGTTAGAGATATTACAAATTTTATACTATAGTCTTTACATACTGATGTATCATTAATTACAAAAAAAATATATATATATATATATATATATATGTATTATGTTTTAAAACCTGCCAATAATAAAAATTAGGCTAAAATTCAAAATACACCATTTATATTTCATCAAAATTCATTTAACTTTGTTTTCGTTCATTTTAGTCCTCTAATTTTCAAGTTTATTCAATTAAGACTTTTCCATTAACTTTTGTTATATGTTGTAGTTAATTTTCCAATTTTTAAATTTCTTCTTCAAATTAAAAAAAAAAAAATCAACTAATAATTGAAAAATATTTTCTAGATTTGTTTTTTCAAAATATTTAACAAATTAACCCAAAAAAAACCTTAATTGAATAAATCTAAAACTTAAAAAACTGAAATGAACTAAAGTAAAATTGAAAAAATGAAATGAATTCTAGAAAAACTTAGAGGATTAGTTTTACATTTTAACCTAAAAATTATGTTATATATCACGAATACTCTTTCAGGTTTCAGTTTTTTTTTCGCTTGCATGAGTTGTCTATATTTATTATTTCCCTTCCATTTACAACTAATATTGTCCTTATTGTATTATTATACCATTATCTTCCATAACTCAGTATCTTTTAAAAAATTGTAGAAATATATCTAAAAATATGTACTAATAGTATACTAGTAAACCATTATCTTCTCCAAATATATATATATATATATATACACACACTACCATTACGCCTACCAAAAGAAAAAAAAAATACTACCATTATTTTTCAGAACTCAGTATCTTTTAAATATTTATAGACATATTTCTGAAAATATGTACTACCCGTCTACTGCCATTCATTTTTTTGCTGAATAGTAGTCTACACAGCGCCTTCGCCTGTATATATGTTTGCCGAATAAAGCCTCTTCTTCTCTTTTTTGGCCTACTGAGAGAGGAAACCATTGATTTGCTTCAGTGAATTCTAGTCAGCCTTTTCAGAATCATATTTAAAGCCAGAACTTTTGCATTGACAGCCGGTGCGCATGAGTAATGCCAAGACCACTGACTTGGGCACAATTTTGTGTCACAACCCACCATATGGCGAATTGTGATTGGTAAAAATATGTCTTCACATGATATTCTGACACGCTTTTACTAATCATAACTCACCATGTGACACAAAATTGTGTCCAATTCAATGGTACTAGCATAACTTAGTGACCATGACCCGGTTTGGATAGCACGTTTCCTCGCGGTGCGTTTCCAGCTTCGCGTTTTCTCTTTTTTTTTTTTTTTTTTTTTTTTTGCCGCACTTATTGACTTTGGGGGACAAAATTCACTGTGCATGTACTGTTCATGCACTGTTCACGCAATATTTAATATTAAAAGTGGGTCCCACAACACTATTCACGCATTTAAAAATTATTTTGCTACAGTGTTTTCAGCAACAATAAGTACTATCCAAACGGACCCCATATATGTTGCATGATGCATCTCATTATGTCATTTTTGCAAAACTAGAAACCATTTCATTTACCAATTCAAAATACCTAATTAAATAGTAAGATCGAGACAACTTTCATAACAAATTGGGTAATTATTGAGTACTTCTAAAATACTATAAATACGTACTTTTTTCTCTCACATAATTATGGATCATACTAATTAAATTTATGGTAGGACCTATAATTCATGCGAGAGGGAGAAGTACGTATTTATGATACTCCCGAAATATTCAATAATTTTTCTAGCAAATTTTAGTTATAGTATTTAAGTACTATTTCTTAAATTCTCTTTTTAAAATTCTACTATAGGACCGTACTTAACTAAAAATATATTTTCATCTCATGAGAAAAAAGTTACATGGCAGAATTTTAAGAGGGGAACCTAAGGAATAATACCTAAATATTATACCTAAATTTTGCCAAGTATTTTAATATGTGAAAAAAAAATTTAAAAATGCCTTAAAAGTATTGTTTTTGTAATTATTTTTAGAAATTTTTTATGAAAAAAAAAAAAAAAAGAGTAAAGTACAAAGTTGGTTTGGCCCCTAACATTTCAATGACATGTCAGTTTAGTCTCTGCTATTATTTCTGAAATCACTAACACGACAAATGTTTCAAATAAATAAATAAATAAATAAAATTGCCACATCAGTGACACATGTATTGCTACATCAATTTAAAAAATTAAAAAAAAAAAAAACCAAATTAAATTTGAAAAGCATATTTCCCAAAAATTCAAGGTTGGTACATGCACTTAAAAAGTAAAAACTGAAAATTATTGTTTGAAAATATGTGTAGAAATACGGGTGGATAAAAGAGTGTGTAAAAATATATGTAATATTGTTTAAAAATTGAAAATTGTTGTTTGAAAACTTGTACCAAACACCCTCTCTCTCTCTCTCTCTCTCTCTCTCTCTCTCTCTCTCTCTCTCTCTCTCTCTCTCTCTCTCTCTCTCTCTCTCTCTCTCTCTCTCTCTCTCTCTCTCTCTCTCTCTCTCTCGTTAGTCACCACCCATCTCCTTCTACTTCATTACAAGTGGACCTGGTCATAGTGGTGCCATTTTGATAGCCTTATTTTTTTCCCCTAGTGCTTTAGGCATTATTTAACCTACTTTGTAGCAGAGGTGCTCGTATTTTAGTCTTCTTGCAGCAACATTGTTTTCAGCTTTGTTACTGGTTTTTACATTCTCCATCGATGTGTTGGTGTTTGTGGAAATCTTCATCGAGTTTATTGTTCTCCGGCCATCGTTGGTGTTTTGTGGTCTTTCACCATCATTTATGGCACCTCTTAGTTGCAGTCACCACCATTTCTGTAGGCCCGTTTCCTTTTGTCTGTGATCATTGGTGCCCCTCACTGGAACCATCACGTTGCACTTGATCATTGCGTCTTTGAGTTCTCCTGAGCCTTTGCTTCTGCTATGTAGGCAGCAATTTTCATCCAAAAGATAACGACAAGTATTAAATTGACACGACACGAAAATGTTAGTGATCAAATTGACACAATTGAAAGGTTAAGGGTCAAATTAAAATATGATATAAAGGATATAGACTAACTTTGCAATTTACCCAAAAAACAATTAATTTTTTGAAATGTTTTAGAAAGTATTTTTTTATAGATGGTATTGGGACATTTCTTAATGGGTCATTTTAGGAAAGTTTTAATACCATTTTTATAAATATATATATATATATATATAATGAAAAAAAAGTCAAAAAAGTCGATTACTTTTTTATTTTCCAATAAAAAGTTTCTAAAAATATTTTATAAACCAATACCCATTAACTTTTCCCTTATGCCCTTTTGTTTCGATGGAAAATTTTGTGTAAATATAGTTTTCTGTATTTTTTAATGTTCGGTAGCATCATAAAAAAAGAGTTAAAAGAAAGTTATCTTTAATCAACATAAAAGTATGGCTTATTTTTAGAGATTGTTTTCCACTAATTGTTTTTAGGAAAAAAAACAACTTTATCTCATAACAAGCTAAATAAGAGAAGTTAAGAGATTATTTTTTAACTCATTTAAGGTTGCTACCAAATATAGGAAAATTTGATAATTTTATATAGAAAATGTTTTTTGAAAAATCACTCATTTTCTAGAAAACAATATCATCGAAACAAACAGAGCGTAAATTTATCCTTAACATCAAAATCAAATAAAAGTTATGCTTTATTTAATGAAATAATGTAAGTTAAAATTGAAATTTTTTTTTTTAAAAGAACTATTGTTGTTATCATGTGTAGCTCGAGCACTTAAGTGTGCGTTTAAGATTAAACTATGGGTGTGTTTTGATATTGCTTATTTTTGAAACTGAAAATTTATTGCTGAAAATACTGTAAATAAAGATAAAAGTTAGTTGAAATAATACAATAGAGCCCATAAATAGTGCCAAAAAGTGCAGTAGAACCCATGAATAATAGTAAATATTAGCTAAATAGTGAAATAATTTTACTTTTTTAAGTGCAACCCAAATGCACACTATAATTAAACTAGCTTTTAGCTTTTATTCTTATTTTTTTGCTAGACTATTTTCAATAAAACATCTATCAACTTATTTTATTTAGTTTTTAACTTTTATCTATAGCATTTTTAATAAAATAAATTTTAACAAAAAATAAATAAGCTATTCTCAAACAAAGACAGAGACACTAACATCGTTAGAGATTGATGAAAATAAGATGAAAAATATTAATTGATGCCCTAAGGGTATTGGTTTAGGAGATTCTTTTTAAAAAAAAAAAAAAGTATGGGAAAAAAAAACTGAATTTTTTAACATATTTTTATATTTTTCATAAAAGTAAAATCACATCTTTACTCAAATAGTCTATTATATCTCATGCCCTAAAAGTGCCTTTACCATGAACCAAACAAGATAGGAGCCCGTTTGGTTCAAGATTTTTAGTATTGTTACTTAATTTTCAGTATTTTAAAAATACGTGTTTGAGTATTATAAAAATATGTGTCAGAAGTGTTATTATTATTTAAATACTGAAAACTGTTACTTAAACTGGTTCCAAACAACCCCTAAGTAACAAATCCTAATTTCAAACACTCAATGTAAATTGATACCATTTGAATCTCAAACTGGAATAATGAATAGGGAAGTCAATGTCATTACATTATTAGTAAGCAATTCTCGAAAAAGAGAAGTTAAGAACAAGTAAGTCATCATCTGCCAAACACCTGTATCTTGTATTGAATTATAAATGCATATTTTTAGTAAATTAACACTTATTAGGCTTTTTATATGTTTTATATTATCGATCCTATTGGTTCAAATGGTACTATATTTAGCTCTCCTTTTTAGGGAGAGAGTTGGATTGGATATCCTTGGGAGCTTGTTCCTAAGTACAACTTTTATGAAAAAATATTCTCTTATCTCAACTTGTAACATGAACACGCAAGGGATTAGGAAATTCGTGCATCGATGGATCTATTTTTTGAATCTCTAGAAGCAGACAAATCTTTTATTAATTAGCTCTAAACTTATAATTTCGAAAACTTTCTGGCTCTTGTTCTTTTCAAAGGCCATTTAAATAACCAAGTTAATAACCTGGAAGCTATATAGCAACACAGCCAGATTGATCTAGAAAAATATGGTAAACTAAGTGGAGGCTAGGCTAAAGCAAATCACAATGCAACAAAGTAGTGCACGATGGGAAACTTTCTATATTAGTTTTAATTTCAACTCCAATTTCTCCGAATCCCAACATTACTAATTTTTTTATTTTTTTTTTTTATTTAGTGGCCACAAGTCACTGTCCACGTGCATGCGCACCATTTTCTATATATAAAAAGCGCGTATATATACAAAATACAGTAATAACTACAGTATTTTATGGTTGCTTCAATACGTACTATTCATTGGCCTTCTTCTTTTTTCCAGTAATATTGCCGGGTCAACTTTTTTTTTTTTTTTAATTTTTTTTATATACATATGAGACCCTGTTTATATATATATATATATATATATATATATATATATATATAAAATAAATTGTCACAATATTTTCATAATTATTGAAGTTTTAATTCCTTCCTATAGGTCAAAATAAAATATCATATTAGAACCAATCACAACTAAAAATAAAGATATAGGAAAAAAAGAAGTGCTACATCTACAACATTTTTCACAACACTTTCATAACATATCATTTGTAATAAAAGTACAAATGTGTAAAAGCTACTGTAATAACTATAGTACCTTTTGGCTTGTTTAATATGTACTGTTCATTGGCCTTTTTTTTTCCCAGTAATATCGTTGGGTCAATTTTTTTTTTTTCTAATTTTTTTATATACATATGAGACACTGTTTATATGTGTGTGTATATATATATATATATATATAATATATTAATACAATAAATTGTCACAATATTTTCATAATTGCTAAAGTTTTAATTCATTATAAGTCAAAATAAAATATCAGATTGGAACCAACCAAAATTAAAAATAAAGATATTGTAAAAAAAAGAAGTGATACATCCGCAATATTTCTCGCAACACTTTCATAATAAATCATTGTTTTATTTAACTTTGTTGAGCCAAAATCATTGTTTTAGTTAACTTTGTTGAGCCAAAATTCATTGTTTTACATACAGTTTTCTTGGGTGGAGTTTTTGTATTTTTGTATTGTATTTTTATATTTACACAACATTTTAAGTGAAAACACATAATTTTACACCAACCAACAAAACAAAAACAAAAAAAAAAATTTGGCATCAAAACACTTTTCATCCTTTATGTTTGGGGTAGTTCATAATTCTTCCTTAAACTTTAAAATCAAGCAATTTTTCCATTAACATTTTGGAAAATAATGAATATGTTATATTGTTATTCTCTCAGTTAAACCCTAATGAAAGTTTATGATTCTTAAAATATATCAATTATGTAATGTCTAAAATACTCCCACTAAATTTTAATATCCCAACAATTTTCTTCACGTATTTTGAGTTTTAGATGGTAATAATGCTTAGAAAGTTCAAATTATGATATAAATTGTTTTTTTATTTATTACCTAGAGAACATTGATTTTTATAGATTTAAATATTCGAAACTTATAATTTATCTAATGGAAAATTTGATGACACATGCCTTTTGTTATCCTTTTTTTCTTTTTTTCTTTTTTCTTTTTTCTTTTTTTCTTTTCTTGCCTAAAATCGATGTTCATTAAAAACTAAGTAAGCTAAACATTGCACCTAGACTTATGTAGAATGATAAAGAAAAAAGTATGAATGACAAAATTTTCATTGTGTATGGTTGAAGGTATTTGATGAAGAGATTTAATTGAACATATAAAATCATTCATTACAAAAATTTAAATATTGTGACAATGTCTTAGCATAAATCATTTTTTTATTGTTGGAAGATGATGATATTCATTATCATTCTTAGAAGTTTTTAGTGAGTAAATATTGCCTTTAATAAATAAGTACTAAGAAACTATTATAGTAAAGTAGATATTCTTATGAATTCTTATACAAATAAGATTAACTTTGTATGATATACATTTTTTATTTATATGGTTTCATACTTTTTAAAATAAAAAATTTATTTCAATATTCTCACTCAAAAGGTAGCATGTGCCACCCTCATTAGTAGTCCTTCAAAATTATTTGATTTCAACCCCTAAAATATCATATATAATTATATATTATAATGATTAGAAATTCGTTTCTTCACTTGCCAAGTTGCCTGTCTCTTTGCTAAGAGCATCTTTATCAGCTGTGGCATAATTTATGCTATTTTACCACATCAAAGACCTACTTTATTATTTTACCGCATCATTTTACAACATACCATTTATCAGATGTTCTATACTTCAATTCTATACATTAAAATAATATGTACTACACATTAAAATAATATAAACTACACAATAAAATAATGTATCTAACACAATAAAAAACATTCACAATACTACTGCCATCACCGCCGCCACCACCGTGGTAGCCACAATCCATTGCAAAACCACCACCACAACCACCGTCATCAACAATCCACCCCAAAACCCATTAAAAACAAAGCAACACCCATTAGCGCAACAACTCAAACCTAGAAAACACAATCAAACCCTAGGCAACCCAAACCCACGAAACTCAAGCAACCCAAACCCAAGCAACCCAGGCAACCCAAACCCACTAGCACCGGCAACCCACGATCAAGATCTCACCTCGCCTCAACGTCGATGCCCACGATCGAGATCTCAACGTCGATGCCCACGATCACGATCTCAATGTTGATGCCCATGATCGTGACAAACATTCCGATCTCACCTCAACGTCGATTCTGATCTCACCTCAATGTCGATGCCCACGTCGATTTCGATTGGCGATGATGATGACGATGCCCGGAGAGATCGGCGATGATGATGACAATGCCCAGAGAGATCAGTGATGACGGATCAAGATCAACAGAACAGAGGTGAGAGGGAACAGTGAGAGAGAACAGAGGTGAGAGGGAACGGTGAGAGTGAAGAGAAAAGAATAATCTAAGGAGAGAGTAGAGAGAGAAAATAGAATAAAAAAAATAAAAAATTATGCCATTTTTCGTCCGTACCATTGCAAATTTGCAACGGTACTGTTCACATGTGGCAAATTTTATGGGATTTAGCACATCTGATAAAAGGGAATTTTGATGTTTGGTGTGGTAAATGTGTCAAATATTTGGCATTTGGCACATTTACCACATCTGATGGTGATGCTCTAATTAATTGTTATTTACCATAAGAACTTGTTTGGGATACAGTTGGGAAGTAAAGCTTAACCTTTGAGAAAAAATATTTGCTAGGGTTAAATGATAAAGTATATTTTGAAATTGTTACATTATAATATGATAACCAAGTTGAGTTTTTTTTTTTTTTAAGTGAGATATGATCAACAAATAGAACAATAAAAAATATTTATTTTCGTACTTAAATTTAAATAATTTAACAATGACCAATGTTTATTTAAGAATTGTTTGATATAAAAATTTATAGTGAGGGGCTGAGGGTTGTTGATGTTATTATCCATACAGGACCATCCCCACTAAAAATAAGAAGATGAAAAAGCCACTGACACTAAAACACTATTCATCAGTTTCCACATGGTCAATTAGGCCCACCCAGCAAGACTGTTCATCCATACAGGACCATCCCCACCAAAAATAAGAAGATGAAAAAGCCTTTGACACTATAAAACTATTCATCAGT
This sequence comes from Quercus variabilis, assembly GCA_030445155.1. NCBI lineage: Eukaryota > Viridiplantae > Streptophyta > Magnoliopsida > Fagales > Fagaceae > Quercus > Quercus variabilis. The sequence goes on along the minus strand of CP129453.1, from coordinate 19,457,077 downwards.
CTCCACATGGTCAATTAGGCCCACCCAGCAAGAGTGTGTACCTGAACACTGAATTTCATTATGAAGTGTCCGTTTGACACTGTTGTAGAATCTAGAAAGTAAAGTTCAGATGAAAAACTCTTTACCATTTTTACTGTTTGACAGATACACAAATGTATTTATTTTTACGCCGGGTATGTTTAAAGTATAATATTTTGAAAATATATATTTTCTCATTTTCAGGAGTTTGTTTGCATATAAAAAAAATGTAAAAATATTTTTCGTCGATAAAATTATTTATAAAAGTTGTAAAATGTTTTGTCTTGAAAATTGTGGTAAAACATTTTGCCAAAACAAATAGTGGTTTCTCCTCACCGCATTAAGTGGCGAGGTCATCAGTCTAGTGGATTAAACAGCCGGTGCTTGAAGTTGTTATTTCGTTGACCGGTGCTGCCAGTGATCACCAAAGACATCGCTATGGTGGCGGTTATTGACAATCCAGTCTCTAGAGCTACTGTTTTAGCTGCCAATTCCAGTGGCTAGCCACCAGTTTTGATAATTTGCTAGAAAAATTTATTTGTTATACCAAGATCTGAAAGGTCTTATATGTAAAATATTTTATTTCATAACAAAATTACGTCTAGTCTTAAATTTATAAAGAATGACTAGTGAATTATGCGAGTTTCAATTTTAGCCTTTCCAGCTTTGAGAATGCCCTTAAAACCCTTTGGCACAATTGCGATAATTTCTCTTAAAGAGCTACAAGACTTAATCACATTTCTAATAGTTATCAAATACGCCCTAAATAATGGATAAGAGATAATTAAAAAAGAAATTTCTTACCCCTGTACCCATAAACTAATTCTCAGATGATGGTTTTAAAGTAGCATCAAACAGAACTTCAAGTCTTTTTATACAGAACAAATTATCTAAGAGAGTTACCTTTTAGGACAAATATAATGTAAAAATGACAACCTGAAATGTTTGTTACCAATTACCATATGTATATGTTAATTGGGTCTTTTAAAAATTGTAGAATAATTTCATAATACAATTTTTAAAATTCTATCTTCTCATTTTAAAATGAGTGGATATAATTTTCTCATGTCATCAAAATTTAAATAAATATTGGTAATCAACATTTTGGTATCAACAATACTACTAACACACCCAATTTTTCACCATGTTAAATTGTCCATTTATTATGTGAGCAACATCATTTTCACACATTGAAACTCAACTTGTTGGATCCTATAGTGTGGGTGGTAATCCCATTAGGGTGGGAATCACCAACTTTGACAGAGATAATAAAATCTAAAGTTAATAATGAATGAGAAGTCTTTATTTTTATAAACTCATTCGTTTCTCTTGGGAAGAGATATATCTGTTAACCAATAGATGCATATTATCTAAGAAATATGACTATTCGGTAAATAACTAACTTTAATGTTTAAATAATTTTTTACTGCAGATTGATGAAGCAACACCATCCATCAAGTAGGGGTTATTGTATGAGTGAGGGTGAACCATATTATAGTGTGATTACCCATCACTTTTATACACCAATACAATTTGTTATGCACTAATTACAACAAGATATCTTTCTCAAAAAAAAAAAAAAAAAAAATTTACAACAAGATATATTAGTTGGGTGTGAAATTTGGTATTTTCATATATTTATTGTTTTGGTACATATTTTATTGGTGATGTGGCAAAATCCAATTCACACATTTCAAAATGGATAATTACAATTTTAAGAATTCTAAGTTTAAATTTATACTTAAGAACTTTAGAAGATCTTAATATATATGCTTAATAGGTTTTATTACTGTTCTTCATGACAAATAACATGTTAAATGAGGAAATCAATCAAAATTTTGGGAAAAATTCTCCCTATCTCATATTTATAATAAATCCTATTATAAACTTTATCAACTAGATTTATTATTACTTGAGATAAGGTAACATTTCTTAATACTTACCCATTAAAATGGGAACCAAAAGACATTTCCATTTCTCTTGCAAATCATATGGCATTTATAAATAGATCCTATTATAAACTTAATCAACAAGATTTATTATTACTTGAGATAAAGTAACATTTCTTAATAATTACCCATCAAAATGGGAACCAAAAGAAATATCCACTTCTCTTGCAAATCATATGGTAAATTGGTAATTCACCTTCTTTTAACTCAGTAATTGCTCCACAGAGAAGGCACAAGGCTACAGAAGCACATTGATAGCTGAACAGCCACTGTCAGAAGAAAGTGAGGAAGTAAATTTTACAAAGAGAGCTAAAAAGGAGACCAAAATGAAACTCACCCAAAACCGGAACTGGCATACCTTATCGGTGTGGTCTGCCATGGTTTTACATGGGTTAGGCCTAACTCTTTTCATTCCTTTTTTTATGGACTGGCATTATTAGAGAACGAGTCCCATATACCCTTTTGGGCTGGACCATCAAAAGCCGATATGTAACACCTTACACATCTAGGATCCTCGTCTCTTGTAAATAAGAGTCGAACAAATCTTGAAGTAGAACCAACGGCAACTCTAGAATTATTTTTAAGGAGATTTAATAAGAAATATAAATTATACAAAATTTTAAATAAAAAATAAATTAAAAATATCGACATCGCCAAAAAAAGTAAAAAATCTTTAATATATTAAGTTTTACAATTGCCTTTTATGATGTTTCGTATTTTGAAATTATTGCTTAATATTTTCATTATCAATCTTACTAGTTACATTTGTTTTAATGTATATAGTCATGCAATCATTCATCTACTCATTTTCCATTTGATTGATTTATCTAAAATTTCTTATGATCTAAATGAGTTTTTTCTAAGGTTTAAGATTAGCAAATTTTACTTTTGTTGTTGGGCTAATTAAAAAAATTTCCCAGATTTTAAATCAAATTGATTTGTTATTGAAATTTTTCAGTGTTTAAAAAGATCGGGATATTATCAAGATGATTATATTTAAGTTTATTTCAGTTGCGTTTAAGGTTAAGGTGTTCAAATTTTTATTTTAAATGTCAAAACAGAAAAAATAAAATAATAAATATTATAATAAATTTTTTTTTTTTGGGTTCAATTCAGGGGGTTCATTTGAACCCCCTGGGCTCCAACTGGAGCTACCCCTGAGTAGAACGAAGGGCCCATGGACCATTGGTGCTGCTCTCAGGTTCACTTGGAAAGGGATCTTCTCTTTGAACTCCATCTACCCTTTGTTATTGTAGGAGATTCAGAGTTGATTATTTCAGCTTTACGAAGTGGGGAGGAATCCTTTTCTTTTTATGACCATTTGATTTCCTTAGTTAAGCAGAACCTAGAAGGCTTTTCTTGTATTTCCTTTTCGCACACCTATAGGTCAGGCAATTCTCTAGCACATAGTTTAGCTCAGTATGCAAGGCATATTGATGCTCTTACAGTGTGGATGGAGGATGTTTTGCCACAATTTTATCATGTTCTTGTAACTGATTTTGGTTGATTAATAAATTTCTTCGAGGTCTTGATTCTAAAAAAAAAAAAGAAAAAAAAAAAAGTCATCTAGGAAAGGTTTTAGAAAATTATACAAGACCTACTTATTTTTTGGCATGAAACGTTATATCACTGCATAAACTTTTTTTTTTTTGGGGGTTAAATTTTGACTTAAATAACGTAGTAGCATTGTTGTTTTCTTAATAGTCTCAAGTAGTAGGTATAATGGATTTGAAGGACGTGTTGTAAACTCAAAAGTCTTAAGTTTTATTTACTACATTATCGGTCTATAGGGTTTTTGAGATATGAGCAAGGAGTAAAACAGTATGGTCAAAGACTATGACACCAAAGACTACGACACCATTTTCTTATATATTACGTATAATTTATTATTCCCTAAATTGAATTATGTAGCATAACTAGATGACCCATGGCATACGTTTTTGTGTGTGTGTGTGTGTGTGTTTTTTTTTTGTTTTTTTTTTTTTTTAATTCTTTTAATATGGTGCCAAAATAAACTTGTTTAATTTTTTCCCTAGTTAGTGAGATATCCGGTCTTCAAAATGAATGCTCCCTTCCCAAGCATCAATCACAACATAATCTGTTGTTGATGTTGTTATATTAGGTTTGCATAATTTACTTCGCTCATTTTATTAATGTTTAAATGAAAACTACATTTTAAACCTCATAAGTTAGGGTTTTAACAACTTAAACCATGTAGTTTTAATAACAAATAAAATCTCAAAAACAAAGAAAACCATGTAGTTTTATCCGGTCTTTCCAAAAAATATATATATCTTATATGGTTATACACATCAAATCCCCTCACTTTTCTAACAATGCCGGCTGTCAGTTGAACCTTTTAATTTTTTACATCTTATAATATCCGAATATTTAACATAAAGTTATTTGGTGCTTTGATATACTAGACAAAATATGAGATTGACACAAGGTCATTTTTAAAAATGTGCAATGTCATGCTATATCTAATTCATTGAAAACATTGGAGTATTGAAAACAAATAAAACATTTTAAATTTAGTTCTTGCCATCCGCTTTAATTTTTAAAGCTGGAGTATTGCAATAATTTATGTTAAAGATCTACAAGGCTTAATCACTTTTCTAATAGTTCTCAAATACACCCTAAATAATGGCTAAGAGATAATTAAAAGGGGAATTTCTTACACCGGTACCCATAAACTAATTCTCAGATGATGGTTTTATAGTAGCATCAAACAGAACTTCAAGTCTTTTTATAAAGAATAAATTATCTAAAAGATTTACCTTTTAGGACAAATATAATGTAAAAACGACAACCTAAAATGTTTACTGCCACTTACCATATGTATATGTTAATAGGGTCTTTTAAAATTTGTAGAATAATTTCATAATGCAATTTTTAAAATTCTATCTACTCATTTTAAAATGAGTGACTATAATTTTCTTATGTCATCAAAATTTAAAATAAATATTAGTTATCAATATTTTGGTATCAACAATACTACTAACACGCCCAATTTTTCGCCATGCTAAATTGTCCATTTATTATGTGAGCAACATCATTTTCACACATTGAAACTCAACTTGTTGGATCCTATAGTGTGGATGGTAATCCCATTAGGGTGGGAATTGCCAACTTTGATAGAGATAATAAAATCTAACATTAATAATGAATGAGAAGTGTCAATAATTATAGACTCCTTCATATCTCTTGGGAATAGATATATCTGTTAACCTATAGATGCTCCTTATCTAAGAAACATGACTATTCAATAAATAACTAACTTTAATGTTTAGTTAATTTTCTACTGCAGATTGGTGAAGCAACACCATCCACCACATAGAGGTTATTGGTATATGAGCGAGGGTGAATCATATTATGGTGTGATCACCCATCACTTTTATAGACCAATACAACTTGTTATGCACTAATTACAACAAGATATATTAGTTGGGCGTGAAATTTGGTATTTTCATATATTTATTGTTTTGATACATATTTTATTGATGATGTGGCAAAATCCAATTTACACATTTCAAAATGGATAAACACAATTTTAAGAATTCTAAGATTAAATTTATACTTAAAAACTTTAGACGACTAAATATATATATATATATATACTTAATAGGTTTTATTATTGATTTTCATGAAAAATAACATGTCAAATGAGAAAATCAATCAAAATTTTGGGAAACATTCTCCCTCGTCTCATATTTATAATAAATCCTATTATAAACTTAATCAACAAGATTTATTTTTACTTGAGATAAAGTAACATTTCTTAATAATTACCCATCAAAATGGGAACCAAAACACATTTCCATTTCTCCTGCAAATCATATGGTATTTATAAATAGATCCTATTATAAGCTTAATCAACAAGATTTATTTTTACTTGAGATAAAGTAACATTTCTTAATAATTACCCATCAAAATGGAAATCAAAAGAAATTTCCATTTCTCTTGTAAATCATATGGTATTTATAAATTGATCCTATTATAAACTTAATCAACAAGATTTATTATTACTTGAGATAAAGTAAACCCATCAAAATGGGAACCAACAAAAATTTCCACTTCTCTTGCAAATCACATGGTAATTCACATTCTTTTAACTCAGTAATTGCTCCACAGAGAAGGCACAAGGCTACATAAGCACACTGATAGTTGAACAGCCACTATCAGAAGAAGGTGAGGAAGTAAATTTTACCTAGAGAGCTTAAAAGGAGACCAAAATGAAACTCACCCAAAACAGGAACTGACATACTTTTAATGGTGTGGTCTGCCAATCTCCAATAATTCCTCCCTTTCACATCTATTGGACTCTGGAGCACAGTATCATTGCTAATAAATTGTACTAACTTGGCAATCAGTGACCCATGTGTCCCCATGTCACAACCTTGTAAATCATATTATTGACCAGACCCTAAAGACATACATTAATTAGACCAAATTATTAGTATTTATTTGTTTATTATTCAATAGTTAGTCACGGTATGAATGAAGTGATTTGAAACTTAAATGTTTTCGTTATAAATAATTGAATGCGTAAGTTGAATTAGAAGCTCTTGATGAGTCAATAGCATTTCAATTACACCAAAGATCACGGGTCCATTTGGTAAGAAATTTTTAATAACGTTTTTTATATTTTTTAAAAATACATATGGGTAAAAAAATATATAATATAGTTTAAATACTGAAAATTATTGTTTAAACTAACTTGCCCAAGTTTTTGCTGAAACAGAGCAATACTACAGTATTATTTAGTGGCGCATGTCCAACATAGAAATAAAATAAAATATTTTGTGGCCCATGGTTTTTACATGGGTTAGGCCTAATTCTATGAGTCCCTTTTTTTTTCTTTTTTGTATGGACCAGCATTATTAGAAAACGAGTCCCATAGAAGTGTAACCTTTTGGGCTGGACCATCAAAAGCCAAACTGTAACACTTTACACATCCAGGTGCCTCGTATCTCGTAAATTAGAATGGAGGGCCCATGGACCATTGGTGCAGCTCTCAGGTTTACTTGGAAAGGGATCTTCTCTCTCTCTCTTTTTTTTTTTTTTTTTTTTTAGCTAAAGTCATCTAGGAAAGGTTTCAAATAAATTTATAAGACCTACATATTTTTTGGCATGAAACATTATATGACTTCATAGACTTTTTATTTTGGTTGTTAAATTTTGACTTCAATAACGTAGTATCATTGTTGTTTCATAATAGTCTCAGGTAGTAAGTTCAATAGATTTGAAAGACGTATTGTAAATTCGAAAGTCCCAAGTTTCATCTACTACACCATCGGTCTATAGGATTTTCAAGATATCTAATGAGCAAGTAATAAAATAGTCTAGTAAAAGACTATAACACCATATTCATATATATTATAATTTATTATTCCTTATATTGAATTATGTAGCATAACTGGATGACCCATGGCATGCATTTTTGTGATTTTTTAAAATAATATTTTAATATGGTGCCAAAATAAACTGGTTTAATTTTTTTTTTCCTAGTTAGTACGCGTTTGGTGTTTCACCAACTGCATTTGCGTTTTCCTTTTTCTTTTTCTTTTCTGATGCACACGTTTCAGCTTTCAGGAGACAATATGTATTGTTCACGGGATCTGCAAGTATTTTATTTAAAAAATAAATAAAAATGGGTCCCACGATACTATTCATACATTTAAAAATTATTTTGCTACAGTGTTTTCAATTTTTAGTGGATCTTATGAATTTTTTACGGGACCCACAAGTACTTTATTCAGAAAAAAAAAATTTAAAAATGGGTCCCACGGTACTATTTACACATTTAAAATTTATTTTACTACAGTATTTTCAATTTTTAGTTTTCAGCAAAATAAGCGATATTCAAATGAACCCTTAGTGAGATATCCGATCTTCAAAATGAATGCTCCCCTCCCAAGCATCAATCACAACATAATCTGTTGTTATATTAGGTTTGCATAATTTACTTGGCTCATTTTATTAATGTTTAAATGAAAACTACATTTTAAACCCCATAAGTTAGGGTTGTAACGAATTAAACTATGTAGTTTTAATAAAAAATAAAATCTCAAAAACAAATAAAACCATGTAGTTTTATATGGTTTTTCCAAAAAAAAAAAAAATCTTATATGGTTATACACATCAAATCCCCCCACTCTTCTAATAATGCTGGTTGGCAGTTGAACATTTTTAATTTTTTACCCCTTATAATATCTGAATACCTAACATAAAGTTATTTAGTGCTTTGATATACAAGACAAAATACGAGATTGACACAAAGTCATTTTTAAACATGTGCAATGTCATGCCGAGTCTAATTCATTGAAAACACTGGAGTATTGAAAACAAATAAAACATTTTAAATTTAGTTCTTATCATCATCTTTAATTTTTTATTTTTTATATAGAATGAATTCCTGCACCAACTTGGGGTTGGTTGAAGTGGTAAGCAGCTTCATTCCGCTTAAGTGAGGGCTCGTTCGAGTCCTCATGTATGCAGCTACCCCAGTTGGGAGCCTCACCCACCATTGCCAGGTGTGCGACCCGGGGCGACCAACGGATTAGTCAAGTATGAGTACGCCCTGCTTGGATACCGTGGCCGGCGACCAAAAAAAAAAAAAAAATTCCTGCCAACCTCTAATATGGAAACTCATCATGTTTTGTTTTGTTAAATAAGTTAATACCAACCACATGGCCTCATGCCTCGTGGCATAATCATATGTTGCATGAGTTGAGATTTGAACCCCTAGAACCCAAATATCCCTCGACAAGAAAAGGAAAATCATTTGAAGTTGGAGCATCACAGAATCACACGCTGTGAATTTCAAGTATTTCTCTTATAATTGTGTGAGACTGACATATATTCTGTGAAAAAAAATATGTATGAAATATTAGATATTATGGGAAGTTGGAGAGAATACGAATACCAATTTGGACTTGTCTTTGCCTCTTGCCAATTGCCAACTTGCCATAAACAATACTTTGCTCTTTCTGCAAAATTTCCCAAAAATAAATATTCCTTTTTATAAATAAAAAGTATTCTCTTTCTTTTTTGGTAAATAAATTATTCTCTTTCACCACTCAAGCAAAGGCACCTCATCAAATTTGGAAGCTAGAATTTCAATAAAAATTATATATTAAATATTAAAAATATATATTAGATATCATATTATCATATATAATCTAATATCCAATAAATAATTTGTATTTAATATTTAACATTTAACATTTAATAATTAATAGTGGTACTAAATTGAAGGAGTTTTTTTTTTTTTTGATAGGAAATTGAAGGAGTTGTTAATTTGGAAGTAACACGCAAGGAATTTAAGTGTCCGCTTGGAATTGGATGAAAATTATAAATTATTTTATTATTCAGATTATTTTTGCTATTATTTATGGGTCGCACTGTACTTTTTAGTACTATTCATGAGTTCTATTGTACTATTTTAACTAACTTTAACTTTTATCTATAATACTTTCAATAATAAATTTCTAGTTTCAGCAAAATAAGTAGTATCCAAATGTGCCATAAAAATCATAAAAAAACCAAAAAAAAAGAGATAACTATGGCTGCCACATAAACGAGAATCAATGCTGATGAAAGTCAAAGGACCATAATACCCACAACCCAACAGGAGCTACACCTTAGTTTCTCTGTCATTCTCAAGAAAAGTTTCTTCACAATAAAGTCTTTTAGAACATTTGGAGGGATGCTAAAAAACTTACAAAATTTTAATCATAAAAATCTTACAAATTTTTTAAAGCCACTTGTGTTACAAGTGGTAATTAAAAACGACATTTATTTATTATAATTATTAAATATTTATTTTGATACATTATTTTTCTTTATCTTCCACCCATTACAACCTATTACACATTTTTTAATGAAATATTCAATAAAATAGAAAAAATAAAAAATAATTAGTAAGCCATAAAATAAATACTAAAATGAGATGAATTATTTTTTATTTCTTCACAATGACATCATTTGCCATATTTGAATGATGGGATCAAGTGTGATTCGTGGACAATCATCTTTAACCACTCAACAGAAAATTTATAAAACTAAGACACAATTTGTGGCTCAAAAATTTATGTTCCTAGATTTTCTTATAGAAAAGATAAAAAAGAAAAAAAAAAAGAAGCTAAAATGTAGAGTACACTCTTTTAAGTTTGACTGAAATTATTTAAATTTTTAAGTTTACTTTCGTTCAATTGAGTTCTCTAAGTTTCAAAATTATTCAATTCAGAGCTTTTATTTAATTTCGCTAAAAAAATTCATTAAAAATGCAATTAACTAATAAAAAAATTTATAAAATATTTTTATTAATTTTATAGAATTCATTTTCATGTGAAAATAAAATTTTTTTGAAGGAAATTTTTTAATAAAATTGAACAAAAAACTTAAATTAAATAAATTTAAAATTTAAAGAACATAAGTGAACGAAGATAAAAATAAAGGACTGAAATATATTTTAACCCAAAAAAAAAAAAAGCCGTCATTAATAAAATAAAAAAAAAAAATCATATTTATTTGCTATATTTTGCCAATAACATTCTTACATCATTTAAGATTTTTTTTTACAATCTCAGCTTTTGCTGTAAGAAAAGTAGAAACTCAGAACCAACACCAACTCTCCACAGTTGACAAACCAAAAGCCAATCACAGACACCCAAAAATAAACCACCGTCAAAAGAAGAAAAACAAAACAAAACAAACATGGAAGACCCAAACAGAGCCGAAGCCGAACGCTTACTCGGAATCTCCGAGAAGCTCCTCCAAACCCGAGATCTCACCGGTTCGCGCGACTTCGCGATCTTAGCCCAAGAAACCGAGCCGCTCTTGGACGGCTCAGATCAGATCTTGGCCGTCACCGACGTCCTCTTGGCCGCCGAGAAGCGCATGAACAACCACCACGACTGGTACTCGATTCTCCAGCTCGATCGCCGATCGGACGATCAGGAACTCATCAAGAAACAGTACCGCAGGCTCGCGCTGCTCCTCCACCCGGACAAGAACAAGTTCCCTCTCGCAGATCAAGCTTTCAAGCTCGTCGCCGACGCCTGGGCCGTCCTAAACGACACGGCGAAGAAAGCGCTATACGACAACGAGCTCACCCTGTTTTCGAAAGTCGATCTCACCTCGGTTTTGCAGGCGAAATTGCCGGTTCGCCGTAACATGAGGCCGAGTCCGAGTACTACTACAGGTAACACCAACACCAACAATAACACTAGTAGTAGCAGTAAAAAGGATCAGAGGCACGGTAATAGTAGCAGTAATAATAATAATAACAGTAGTGGTAATTTTCACCAGGAAGATCAGCGGTTGAGAATGTCGAGTTTCTGGACCATGTGTCCCTACTGTTACAACCTGTTTGAGTATCCTAGGGTTTACGAAGGTTGTTGTTTGAGGTGCCAGAATTGTCAGAGGGCTTTTCATGCGGCGGTGATTCCGTCTTTGCCGCCGGTTGTTCCGGGCCAGGATGCTTACTATTGCTGTTGGGGTTTTTTCCCTATGGGGTTTGTGGTTGGAAATTCGGATCAGAATAATAATAATAATAATAATACTAATAATAATAGTAATACTAATAGTAATGCAACGAAGACCCCCCCGAGTGCTGCGGCGGCGGCGGCCCCAACTAGTGGGGCCACAACTTTCCCGAATTGGATGGCGCAGCCGCAAGAAAGCGGGAGAAATGGCAGCGCGGTGGTGGCTGCGGCCGCGGGGGGGACGAGAAATGCGGTGATTGTGAATTTGAATGGGAATAATAATAATAATAATAATAATTCGGGGATGAGGTTGACAAAGAAGAGAGGAAGGCCGCGGAAGTATTCGGTGCAATCTTGATGGTTGGTGTTGCTGGCTGTGGATTTGGATGAAGAATGAAGATGCTTGGAATTAAGAGGTATTATTGTTGTTGTTGTTAATGTTGTTGTTGTTGATGTTGTAATGTACTGATTAATGTAGGTGTTGGTTGTATTGTTGTTTGTAGATTACAGGGGTTTGATTTTTTTTTTTTTTTTTTGCTTTCGTTAACTGACTACTGGATCATGATGAAAAATGATAGTGTAATTTTATTTCTATATATAGTATGCAGTACTGTGATTTCACTTTTCAGTAAAGTATTTTTGGCTACCTGGTATTTGGTAGTATAGCACTATGGCTGCTTTATTTGATGTTTGGTTGTTACTTCTTACATGTTAATCACTAATTTTATCTCGTGTTTGTTGAAGCAACATTTTGTTCTTAGGTCATAATTTAGGTACCATTCTTTGCCTGTTTTGCCTTAAATTCTCTAATTAAATCCAACCATGTGTGGCTTTTATTGTTTGTGTTGAATTGATCAATGCAACCATATGATTGAATTTAACTTAAAGGGCACCATCTAAATTTATTTTTCTTTCTGGTTTAAACAGTAAATTTCACAATTGGTAGTTGAAGTTTGTTGGAGCACCATGGATGTTTGGAAGCTGGATTTTTTTTTTTTAATTTATTTTATAAGTTGACTCTATTTTGTTGTATTGTAACTTAATTAAAGGCCCCACAGTTAGCCAGCTAAATCAAACTAATAAATTTACCACATTGTAAAAGCATTTCCTATGATTTGCCGACTCTGGCAATTAGAAATCCATGTCATGCTGTTGGGTCATGTGAGCTATTAAAGATACATCCTGTGGCCCTATACTTGCACAGCTTGTTTATTTGTCCCCTGTAAAGCTTGTGTTGAGATTATCTAATAACTTTTCTAAACCTGTATGTTTCGCACATAACTAGATGGTAAGGACAGAATGATTTGTGAATGATGATAAATCAAAATGGCATTTTCTTTTGCCTTCAGCTCTTACTTCTGATTGAGTAAATAAGGATTTAGGCTAGAATTGTTTTGTACTTTGTAAGAATACTTTTCTCTATAAGCTGCCGCCTTGACCCTCTTTACATCACAGATGGCAAATCGAAAGATGGAAGGAAGAAAAATTAGTTGCTGAGAATGGTTAATAGACATCAAATTTTTTTATGTTCATCAATCATGAATACATGTAATTGACTAGTCTGCTATGGATTCATAAGGTTTTGTTGTTGTTATTATATCAATGATGAAATGCTATATATTTTTTTCACTGCTTGTGATGAAATGTCAATTTACAGTGATGTTGTTACTTGTTAGCATAAACAAATTCTTTATATAACGGGTAAATAGCACAATATCTCTGCATGTCAATCATGCGAGGTGAAAGAGGAAGTGAGACTGAGGAACACTGCTTCACTCCGTTGGTTGCTGTGCTTTGATCGGCTATGGTGGGAAAGAAATGAGCTATTCCATGCCATTAACACCCCATTTTCTGGTGCTAGTTAAACAAATAGACAGCAAATATAGCATCTTTAGGAAGTGGAGTGTATTGGAATCCAATCCTCCCCCAGTTGTAGAAAGTAACTTTTGACACGGCACTTAGGTACAATACAGTGTATTTGGCTGTAGTTTGTAAAGACTCTACAGGTGCAATCTGCAAGGTATGGACTGGATCAAAGATGAAAGGATCCACGCATGAGCTAAAGCAAAAACGGGATAAGATGAGATCTCATCCTATTCCTCATTATTTTAATTTTAATTTATTTTTTAGATTCTTATTTTTATTTAGATGTTATATACAATGTCACGGTAGGTGTCATTACATCCAACTAAAAATGAAAGAGAATTGAAGGATTTAATTGGAAAGATCTTTCTGGGCAAAAGCAGCCCTCCACGTCACTTATTAAAATGGTAAATGGGAACATGGGATGCCCACGAAAACGTTCACAAAGGAAGCTTTTTGGAATGTAGCGAGGAATGTTAGGGACACATAAAAGTTGTGTTATTTTATGTGTCCCTAGCATTACTCGCTATTGAGAAAACTCTGATTCTAAGGCTTTGTTTGGTTGCAGTATCACTTATTACCCAGATTTCGTCACTAATCACTCAAAAATCCCAAAAATAAACCCAACTCTGTTTGGCAACTAAACTCGGTTACCTTTTCCTTCTTAAAAACACAAAAAAACTCACCTTTTGTAGGATTCATTTACTGTCCATCTTGCAGAGCCACAGAACAGCTACCCGCGTTCCTTTTCTCTTTTTAATTTCCATATGCATTTTTTGCTTTTATTTCTAGCCTTTGTCTTCACCTCTCAAACCCCAAAGCCAAAAGACCACCCAAGCATCAACTCCTCCATCCTAGCCCACATGTGTCGTCGCCATATCACCTTATCACGACATCATCCTCCTTCCTCATCCTTGAACTCGAGCCGCTACACCTCCGTCCTCCAGCGTCGACCCTAAATTCGAACCCAACACCTCCGTCTTCTAGCGTCGACCTTGAATTCGAACCCAGAAACAGAGGAAGAGTGTCAATACTCTGCTCAGTCATCGTTCCTCATCCAAATCGGTGGTCGCTTGACTTGCCCAAGGAACTTCGACAGCTTCCCCGAGCATTACAAGTGGACAGTTTATGGATTCATCCCTCATTTTTTTTTTAAATTTTAGGCAAAAATTATTTAATCTTGCTGGGTATGCCATGGGAATCCAAATCTATTTATCTCTTTCCATTTTTTAAGCTTGCATGCCATGGGAATAGAAGATGTAAAGCTGGATGACTTTGTTGTTGGCCGATGATGGTTACGAAGATATGTTCCTTCAGTTCTTAATTTGCAACTTCTATTGTTTTTTTTTTCTTCTCTTTTTATTTTAACATAATAAGACAATATTGTTTGTTAAGAGCTTTGTAAGTTGTTCTTGCTCTTGTGATGTTGCCTTGATATTGGGTTCACAAGGCCTTGTGATCTTGTGATGTTGTCGTGGGTTTGGGAGAACTAAGGGGAGCTAAAAGTGATGAAGAAAGAAGACTGAGGTGGTTGGGAAAGTAGTGGCAAAAGATCCGTTGGGTTCACAAAGCCTGCATTGATGTGACGAAACATTGGCAGTGGGACTCATATTGTTAGATAAATTACAAAATTGCCACTAATAACTCATAATCCATAACTTGGAAACACCTCTACCGTGTTTCTGAATTAGCTCACTCATATCTCAAAATACTAAGTTAAGTGTTTGAATAATCATTCAAACAAACCTACTACTTGTGGGCCCCACTGATAGTGGGTTATGAGTTAACAAAACTGAGATTTGTTAACTCAATTCACCAAAATCCAAACAAGGCCTAAGTGATGGGATTTTATTTATTTATTTATTTTTTCCTAGTGGTGGAGATGTAAAGCATATTCCTAAACAGGCCAAGACTCTTCGGCTTATAACATTGTAGCTTGGGCTGCCACTAGTTAAGCTTAAGGTATTTTTCCATCTCTTTCATCCCAAGTTGGGTTTTCAGTTGTGAGATGGGCATGGCTCTAGTGCACGGTGTAACCCAGTGAAATGAACAATTTTCGGCTCGGCTCGTCTCTTTTAAAACTCTGAACTTTTGAAGTCTAAACATTGGAGATTCAATTATGGAGTTGTAGCAATGTCCTCTATTAGTTATTATCGATAACAGACATTTTGTCTCTTGCGTCTTAGGCTGTGTTTGTTTTGGTGGTAAATGATTTCCTGTTTGGAAGACATGGAAAATAAGAATTTCCGAAAAATATGATTTTAGTTGACCAAATTTACTCTTTTGACCCGGAACTGGTTTTACATTCTTATTTTCACTTCAAACCATTTCTGGGTCACGCACAAAAGAGAGAGAGCCAGAGAAACTCGAAAAAAGAAGAGCTCCACGCCGAGACCATCCGAGAAACACGAGACCAGAGCTCCACGCCGAGAAAGAAATCACCACCTCCTCAAGAAACACCGTTCCAACACTCAACGGTGCGTTCGATCCACATCCACACCAACCCCCCCAGAGCTCACCTCATTGAGGAAACGTCGTTCCACCACTCAGAGATCGCAGCCTTCGCACCAGAGATCGCCGTTCCACACCGAGAAACCTAGAGATCGCAGCTTCGCACCGTTGATTTCCTGAGATCGCAGCCTCTGATCTAGCCACCACACCGATCCACCCACGGTGAGTTTTCCTCACCACCGTTCACCTTGCCTTCGATCCACATCTTGATCGGATCGCATTATATATATATATATATATATTTATTTATTTATTTATTTACATAAATATTTATATATTTATTTATATAAATATTTACTGTTTTTTTTTTAATTTTTTTAATTATCTATTTTTTATTTAAACTGTGTATTATTGATGATTGGGTTTAGAGTAATCAATGTTTTTGCTATGCTTTTGGTGAGAATTTGGCTACTTGGGAATGAAACTGTGAACGAAATTTTGGAGCTTGAAATTTTGCTATGAGTTTTTTTAGAATTTGGCTAGTTGGGTTATGTGCAGAATTGTTGCTGTGATTTTTTTTTTTTTTTTTAAATAATTTGGCTAGTTGGGTTATGTATTGAAATTTTGGAGCTTGACCCAGGATTGGTTTCTTTTTTTTTTTAGAATTTGGCTAGTTGGGTTTGTGTAAAATTTGGCTAATTGGGTTTTGTGTTACGGTTTTGGAGCTTGATATGTATACTTTGACGTAGCAAATGTTATTATGTTGTCTATTGGGTTATGTATATAAGCTTGAGACATGACAAATTGTATGTTTTTTTTCAGCATTTGGTGTTATTATTTTCTTGCAGTAGAATATGTGTGTGTTTAAATTGTATTGTGATGACTAAATTGAGACATGATGGTATTGTGATGATATCAATGTGCAGTTATCAATGTGATGGTATTGTGATGGTGTAAATATTGATTGTAAATAGAATGCAATGTGATTTGGTACTCGTTATAAATGTGATTTGGATGTTTTTTGTTTGTGGCTGTTTTTATTTACATACCTCTTAGACCACAGTGTTTGTGATTTTGTTAGATGAAGAAAAAAACCAAAGCCGCAATTCTTGCCTCAGTTGCATCTTTTCTCCTTGTGGGGGTTGCATTGTTAAGAAAATTGCGACGTAGATATAGACGACTGCCTAGGGTGCCTTATGTTAATCATGCAGCCGAGAGAGAGGAATACATAAATAGTATTCTGCATGGACAATGCTGAGTTTCTTGCAGACAATGTGGAGGAAGATGTGGTCGAAAAAGGGAAGAATGCAGTCGAGTCATCCACCACTGGGTCGGGAATTTCCAAGTCCCGCAAAAGAGGGCGTGCACCTTCTAATGCTGATGATAGCGTGCTGACTAATCTGTCTGATCAGTTGAAGGAAATAGCTATGGCTCTTAAAGAAATCAATCGGGGCCCGGTGGATTACACAACTCTTTATAATGAGGTCATGGCTATGATGGCGGATGGGTATAGTGAAGAAATGCTCGCAACTGCGTTTGACCATCCGTGTGAAAATGATAAGGTAGCACTGGGATTTCTAGCCAAGAATGCTAGGTTGAGAAAGATGTGGTTGGATAGTTTTTTTTCTCACAACTTTGACTTGTCTGTTTCATGTAGACTGTGACGATAGCTTTAGGAATTCACTTTTGTTATAGAACTAGTATTGACCTACCATTGTATTATATATGTAGTATTTTGTATTATTGGGACAACAGAATTGCCCAAATTATGTATTTGTACTATTCAGATACCACGAGTAGGTATAATTTTTGTACACCATGGAGGTGTAATGACAATGGTGAACGATTAATGTGGCTGTTTTTATATTAATATTATGGGTATATTTAAATAATTATTTTTGATGTTGAAGTGGATGATTATTTTTGTATTGTTACAGATATGTCTAGGCAATGCAGGTACATGTTGAAGTGGATGATTAGTTTTGTTTTGTTACAGGTTTATCTAGGTAATGCAGGAGCAGAAATTTGTAAGGCATTTCATATTTTCCATAAAATGATTCACAAACCAAACATGGAAATTGATTTTCCGTAAAAAAATGAATTTCATTTTTCGTAAAATGTTTGACTGAACCAAACATGAGAATTGATTTTCCGTAAAACATAAAGCATTTTCCGTAAAATGTTTGACCGAATCAAACATCGGAATTGATTTTCCGTAAAACGATTTCCGAGATAGCCAAACAATTTGAATACATTTTCCTTTTCCGGAAAATAGCATTATTTCCGGAAAATATGTATTTTCCAAAAAACGTTTTACACGAACCAAACGCAGCCTAAGAGTGTAAAACTTTTTCGGGTCAAAGGAGTAAATTCGGTCAATTAAAATCATATTTTCTGGAAATTCTTATTTTCCGTGTCTTCCAAACAGTGGGCTGAGGTGGTAAATAATTTCTTGAAATCATTTACCACCAAAACAAACACAGCCTTAACAAAAAAACCTAAGTTTCTATTAGACACTTTTTTTTTTTTTTTTTTTTTTGGGTTGAGTTTTACGTTAAATTTGACTTGAATTCGAACGATACTAATCAAATTTTTTTATTGAATAAATTGTAATTTTGAAATGTTACAAAGGTTCATCATAGTTAATGCACACCATTGTTAAGGAGGAAAGTTAATCACTAAAATATAAGAAAGAGGTTTTTATAATAAATAAATTGAAAAAAAGAAAAGAAAAAGGAGATGGGCTAGTGGTAGCAATATTTTGATAATTAATGAAGTGAATTTTTTTTTTTTTTTTGTCAAGTTAACGGTTTCTCTTGAGCATTGATAAGAAAGTGTTTAATGCAACCTGATGCAATCTTGTTACCGTTCCTTTTCTCTACTTTTATGACACACGTGCATATATTTGCCACCATTTTTTTCTTTGTCTTATAATAACCCTACAGTTTGAACCCTTTTCCTCTTAGACCCCCAAACACTTTGTATATAGAGATGTGCCAATTCAGCTATAAGGCCGCCTCTATCTACTATAATATAGTTGATTGGCTTTTTATAAGAAGTTGAGCAACATTCAATTTAAAAGGATATTTGTTGTTAACTTTTGATATTTCCCAATAAAAATATGACCAATTTGAAGATTCCTCAACGAACGTAACACGACACTTATTAACACAACCCAATAGTTAATACAACATAGACTCTAGTTAACAAAAATGCCCCATTTTCAATATTCTTATCTTAACACAACACAACTCCTCAATACGAATAAGGGGAATTTATAGGACGTTGAGCAACATTCAATTTAAAAGGATATTTGTTGTTAACTTTTGATATTCCCAATAAAAGTGAGATTAGTTTGAAGATTCCTCAACGAACACAACACGACACTTATTAACAAAACCCAATATTTAATACAGCATAGACTCTAGTTAACAAATGTCTCATTTTCACCACCACACATTTTTGGTGTGATAGTCACTCCACAAGTATAAGTGCTTGTGAAGTGTAGAGAGAAAGAGTCGGGGTTCAAGTTTCTAGAAGGAAGCTTTACACACATATACACTTAGATTAGGCTAAAATAGAATTTTTATCTTTATTAAAATAAAATAAAAAAGCTAAAAATAAATGCCCCATTTTCAATATTCTTACCTTAACACAACACAGCTCGTTAACACAAATAAGGGGAATTGCCAACCTTACTTCCATTACCAAACAAAAAAGAAAAGAGAAATTAAAACTTTACTCTTTTTGCTTGCTAAAAAGCACCTTAAAATTTAACCTTTCTAAGCAATTAAAAGATCATCCCAATCTCCCATAAAAAAAAAAAGAAAAAAAAAATGGAAAAAGAAAAAGAAAAAAGAAAAAAAAGAGTCATTCCAATCTAGAGTTACCTTATAAACTCTCTAGCAACCAAACACATCCTTATTAATATCCCACGTTTTTCTCAACAGCAAACTCAAAGATCATAGTGATAGTAATTTGAAGGAATATTGTCTAAATTTATTTCAACGTTTTTACCAAATGTTTGAAGAGCCATTAATTCCACACACACACACACACAACTCTGGCACTTCTACTAGGATGACGAGTCAGCGAGAAGTTAAGGTTGGAGCCTGCAAAAAGTAGGTTACAAGTTTTACATATTAAGAGTTTGTTTCAGATTAGTTTTAACAAAAAAAATTGACGTGGCGTTTGGTACATGATAATATTTTAAGATTCTTAGGAATGTTTAAAAATTCACATGTTTGGTTGCAAATTATGCTAGGAAATCAGATGCCAAGGGAATCTAGATTCCCCCCTTAAACCTCTCGCAGTAGGAATGTGGATTCCCTTTAAAATATGTAGAAATCCAGATTTCCAGGCTTAAAAGAAATTGTATTTTTTATAAAATGACAATTTTAACAATTTTTTTTTAAATAACTTGGTATTTCACATTCAAATCTAAGGATAGAATGAGAAAAATAAATAATTTATTTAAGATTTCTGGGAATAAACCAAACATAGGAATAACTACATTCTTAGAAATGTGATTCCTAAGAATCTGGATGCCAAAAATAATATGAAATTTCCCGTATCAAACGCTACATGAAAACTTTTTGTTACTGTAATAAAAGTAAAAGTTAACTGAAATACTATAATGAGAGTCGTGAATAGTATCAAAAAGTGCAGTGAAGTCTTAAATAAAGCAGAAATAAGCTAAATAGTAAAATAAGTTAGCAAAAAATAAATTATCCAAATCAATCTAAAATGGAAAAATCTAATTACACAAAAAATTATATAACTTTTTTACCACAATTGTAATGTGGCAGTGTTATTGATGAAAAAAAATAGTGTGGACGTGTGAAAGTGATAAGAAACTATTTACCATGCGAAAATTTTGGCAAAAAATTTGTTGAATTATTATTATTATTATTTTTTTTCTAGACCACCTATTAAAATTTGTGTAATTTGTGTAATCTACTCGGTTTTTTTTTTTTTTTAAATCAACCAATTGAATATAGCCACGTCACTAAATTCAGTGTGTGACACAGCCAATTAAACTGGCACAGAACCCAATAAAAGCAGCTTCACTATTTCTCTAAGACCCAAAAATCCCTTGCACTTCGTTTTAGTTTAGTTCAATTTGCTTCTTGTTCGTGGTTTTCACACGTGCGGTCGGTCTGGTTTCTCTTCCTCTGTCTTCCTCTTTGTTAGTCCAATTGTAAGTACCATTATCAACCAACCCTGTCCCTTCTTTTGCTTCAACTTTTGAATTTATTTTGCTGTAACACTTTCCCATGTGATCAAAATTCAAATTCTTTTTATGGGTCCACAGTCTGCAGTGTTTGGTTGCCCAGAAAACGTAGAAAAGACACAAACAGAATCAAAGCTTTGAATCGTTTTTTTTTTCTCAGAACCTTACAAGTCATGGATAATTTTTTTACATGGTAACCCAATGGAGGGTTAGCTTGGGCTTTCATTTCTTAGGAGATCAGCACTTTTTTTTGAGCATGTGGGTGCAAGCCATTTGAGTGAAACCAGAATGTCGCTTTTAAATTTTCTGGGTTGGTTTTGATTTTTTTTTTGGTTTTTAATGAACTTTTTCATGTGTTATAACTTATATTAGGGCAATCAGTCATTGTAGGACACAGTTAGCGTTCTCATTGAGGCCACATTTGATTTATGAGACTGAGTAGGGTGCTTAGAATATATGTGGCAGATCCCTATTAGTGTGTAGAGGATCCATAGCTGAGCCTAAAATTTTTTGGGGCTAAGGCTTGGTTGATGTTGTTGTATAATGAGTAGGATGCTTGGACTATTAAAGTGAGGGTTGATTTTAATAATGTAGAGAAACTTTCACTTTAGAAATTTCTTCTATGTGGTAACTATGCTGTACTACCTTATTCTTTACTCTGCTATATCATTGGTTTCCACCTCCCTCTGGAGAATGTGAAGAGTCGATTTGAGATCTTTTAAGTATAGTGCCCTAGAGTTTTGTCTAGATAAGTTTGTTCATGAAAGTGGAAAGCGCATGTATGTTACTACTTTATAACGTTCGTAAAAGAGTGATGCTAGGGATGTTACATATAGCTTACAAACTGACGTGTCAACATTTAATTGTTTAAACGCAACACAAAAAGGACAGTAAAAAAATTTGTTTAGTATGTTGTTGATGTAGGCACCAATCGCATTCATTGACATGTAAGTTCGTAAGTCTTTTATAGTAAAATTCATAGAAGCTTTAGCATTTTCCATATGTATAATTTAGTGAGTTATGCATCTTACTGTGCGTTAAGATGTTGTCTTATTGGATAATTGGCTCTAGTAATGGAAGGATTTCAACTAAAAATGGAAAGGCATCATAAAAATTCTCTCAAGGCATTACATGGTATAACTTTGAGGATTAAATTGAAAAATGAATGTTTTGTTTCAAATTTTTAATCATGTTATTTTGTTGTCAATGGCTTGAGATAATGCACGGGATCCCATCTGATGCACTTGTTCTTGAAATTAGACAGTCTGCATTGCAAAAATAAACCATGAAAAACAAAAATCTCACAAATGGCGAGATTGGCAAGAAAGTTGTGGAGGAGATTGCAACTAACAAAGTCACACTGGGGGATTTGATATGGGTCAAGCATGATGGTGGTTCATGGTGGCCTGCACAGGTATTTGAAATTCTATGCATTTTTCCTTCAAATGGTCTTCATCAACAATACATGTTGATATCACCAACATATATTTGATGTTTATTGGTTTATATATACAATGTTTTGGTAGATTATTGATGAGAACAGGGGGAGCATTAAACCTGGAGATAAGTCAGCTGGGAAAGTTCGTGTTAGGCTCTACGGAAGCAATGAATAGTAACCTGACCTTGCTTGACCTTTGTGCTTTTTTCTATTGGTCCACGCCTTTATGCACATTAACATGACTTGCATTTATCTTGCAGCTTGTACGTGGATCCTGTAAAATGTCATTCGAAGTTTGAGCTGGTAAGTGTTTAATGCTGATTAACATGATCATTACGCTACCTTTTAGAGAAATTGAGATTTTTTGTTTTTGCCACCATTTTAATTTTTATTCTTTACTTTGTGATTAATCAAACTGAATCATTTTAACTCTTCAGGAACTCAAACAGAATAATGGTTCTTATAGTAAAATTTTGGAGAAATCCCTAGAGAAGGTAAGCTTTTCTTTTTCTTTTACTAGAAGGTAAGCTTTTCTTTTTCTTTTTCTTTTTCTTTTTCTTTTACTTTTACTTTTTTTTTTTTGAGCAAGCAATGAGGAGGTTCTTATTATGTTAAATCCGTTCCTCATCCTCTTGGGTGATGAATGATCTTATATGCTTGTAATTGATGGTATTTTCTATTATTTGGATATGGCTGTAGGATTGTTCTCACTCAAAACTCTGCTCCTCTTGGGTGATGAATGATCTTAGATGCTTGTAATTGATGGTTTTCCTATTATTTGGATATGGCTGTAGGATCTTCCTCACTCAAAATCAAGTAGATCAAAGAGGCAAGGGGCCAAATCTAAAGGTAAGCCAAATTTCTTGTGGTTGTGTTTGTTGTTTCCCTCCCCACCCAGCACAATGCACAACATGCTGCATAATATGCATGAGTTGGTGACATGAATCCAATAGGCCCTAGGTTTTCTATAAAAAAAAACTTGAATAAATTATAATTCTATAAAATAAATAACTACATTATTAGCTAAGTCTAAGGTCTTGACGTTTCAATGTTATAAATAGGAAGCATGAACACTTCATTTAGGGTGTCGTACTTGTGTCATATCCGTGTCATACCGGTGTCATACTGGCCGTTTTATGTTATAATTTTTTAGAAATTGTTCTTGTCATTGTACTGGTACCCGTGTCCGTGTCTATGCTTCCTAGGTCATATGTTGAGATCCTACAGTATAATAAATAAGTACATGTGTGTGTGTATTTCTGTTTATTTCAATGTCCAATAAATATATTTGAATCAGTGGACATTTGGGTGAAGAGTCACTGACCTTAAAAAACAAATTGGTCAGACCTCCTTTTAAAAGGTGAGGAGATGCTGTCATACTGTATAATGATTACTAGCATATCAAAATTTGTAGTTTTTGGAACTTATAGCATGCCAACTGCAATACTTGTTATCTATTGCCAAAGTCATTGAGTTACTAATACTATTGAAAGAAAAAGGAAAAAGAGTAGAATGGCAGCTTTGATAGTACCAACCGCATTGAAGTTTACCAAGAGAGAGAATCTTAAATAGGGAAGTTGATGATATACTTGTTTCTTTATGTATTTATTATTTAAATTAGAATATTCAGTTCAAGTTTTATAGAAAAAAAGAAAGAGGATTTATATATATATATTTTCTGGGTGGGGGGGTTGTCAGAGAAGATGTGAGAGGGATTTAAAAATTGCGGTGAATCTTGCAAGCAGGCTGTTGTATCTGTTTCTTCTAGAGAATTTTCTATGGAATTGAATCCTGAAAATTTTTCCATTGAAGAGGCTTTTCATTGGTTTCCACTTTTTTTTACTAAATCTGTATGCTTTTTGCTACTTTCATTATTTTGCTTTTGATTTGGTTCTATCTACTGTGGGTAAATAACTGTGTTCAAACTTACCTGTTTGGAATATATAGAACTTGGTCTCTAAATTCAATTAATCGGCTGCATAAGTTGTTTGGATTTAAAATAGGTTCTTCAATTGTTCATAGATGACGAAACCCCTGAGAAAGAAAGAAAACAGAAGAGACCCAAGCAAAGTAGCAAAAGTGCTGAGAATGGCGAGACAAATAGCCCAAGCTCTGTGAGTATACCTAACATTCTTCCCCCCATTTTCATAGAAGTTTTCTTATATTAATGTATATAAAGTTGCCAATGGGTTTCAGCTGAAACATCATATTTCTTTGTAATAAGAGTGTAGAGGGTGAGATCGTTAATTAAAAATCACTGTGTGCGTGTAAATTTCTAATTAAAGACTATTAATCTATTAGTGTTGGATCATTGCTCTCAGGAAACAACTTTATTTGGAAAGTCTCCAGAGCTCAGTGCCCGAAAACTGAAAGTCATGCAAAGTCTTGGTCTGATTGCTCCTTCTGGCTCACCGTTCCACAAAATGGACACACTTATCTGAGTTTGTGATAATAGTTGGTACTGATCCATTATTTTTGTGAAAATTTAGTGCTTTTGTATTTGTACAGCCTAAATCTCTATTTGCTTACAAGGTCATTGGCGCTTCAATCCTCTGCTTAATTTGCTTGGCCAATGCAAGATTTTGATGGAAGCTTTGCTGTGGATCAGTCATGGCAACAATCCTAAACTTAGAAGAAGAAAAAAAAAAGGTCTTTCTCTGGTGGTTAGCACAGAATTCTTTGAAATTGAGACAAGTATTTGGTTTACTTTTTATTTTTTAATTTTTTTAATTTTTATAGTAGAACATTAAAAAGGGCGTGTTGAATTTAGTGGGTTTGGGCCCATTTTTAATTTTAATTTATGAGGTTCTTGTTTTACATTATTATATTTAAATCGTCCATAGAGATGCTATGCCAGTATTCATTTTCATGATGGCTATGGTCAAGATCAAAACCTTCCCGTGAGATTTTATAATAGTGAGTTTCATAGTTCTTATGTTATTGCTTTTTTATTAGTTGAGTGAGTGCATTTTTATAAAATTGTCAAATAATTGTTTTATTTATTTATTTATTTATAATTTTATTATAAAATTGTCCAAATTCCATTTTCCATTCTTTTTTGGGTTGTGATCCAATCCAGATTAGTGTTTAGCAATCTGCCATGTGTCTCAAAGTTTTGTTGCTAAACAAGCTGTATTCAAGCCAATTAGCACAAGTATGTTAAATTTGGTTTTCATGCTAATCAATCTTACTCTAAGTGAGTTTTGCCTCTTGAAAGATCTGTTAATTATAATTTTTCTTTGTTTTGCCACTCACTGTGTACCAATTCAGTTTTAGAATTTAGACACCTCTGGACGACTGGACCTTAACTAAGGTGGTAAAGGGTTTTGGTGGGCTTGGCCCTAGGACAAATCTTACCTGTCAGAAGGAAAATAAAAGGTTTTGTAGACCAAAAATCACACAGTAAGTACATAATCTAATTAAAAATACCAAGCCAACATGCACAACGTACTACTCAACTAGTTTACATTGTTTTTGACAGCGACTGCATCTGGATTAGAACAAATTTTCTACATTTTTTTTTTTGGAATTTTGTCATGAAATGAGTAGTAATGCAACAAATGTACTTTGAGCAGAGGTAGTGGCCGGGCAACCAATGAGTTGGTGGGTAATTCTAAAGGAATGTCCACAACAAGCCAAAAATAGTTGGTGAAGCCTTAGGGGTAAAAAAGAGAAATTTCATTGAATCAGTTCACTATAAAAGGAAGATGTAGTCATAGATGAAACGGAGGAAGTACCTAAGGGGAGGAACCAATAGTAAGAGTGTAGTAAGCGCCTATGGGAGGCACATAGAGGGAGAGGCACCCAGAGAGAAGGACACAAGAAAAGGAAAGACCAAAGGGGGAATAACCCACGACAAGGAAGCAGTAAGAAACTAAGAATAAAAAGAATAGAGAGAAAGAAAGAAAGAAAGTGGTAAAAAGAAGAGAGAAAACACGGTAGGAATAGAGGCATGTATCAATTGATAATCTTTTCCCTCCCTCTTAGTAAATTCACTCTTTGAAATCCCCCAAAAGTAGTAGTCAGTAGCCATTTAGACCTATTCTCCAAAATGCACAACTTTGATGGCAAAAGCCTATGACAAGGTTGTTCAAATTGGGGTTTAGGTTCCTTCTTAGTTTACTTATTCTATGGGAAGATTCAATATTTGATTTTAATTGCAAATATATTTAATTTCACTCATTAGAACTTATATCTTCTGTATTTAATTATTATGCTGTAGCACGTTTTTATCACATTTGTTGCATCAGTTGTCCTGTTGTGGTATCTTTACTTGCTGTACTAGTTATTTTGTTGTAGCACCTTTTATTATATTTATCGTGTTATAAACATTTTTTGCTGAAGCTTTCTTATTTCTTTGTTATTACGTGTTTTACTTTTGATACAAACTAATCATTATCCTATCGTAAGTATATATACATTTACATTGTTTCTCATGTTTTGCAAAAATATATTTTATATATGTATATGTGAATACATATACGTACATATACAAATATATGTATATATATATTGTTTAGCAAAAAAAAAAATGTATGTATATATTTGAGAATATACTAACCCATGTAAACTAATATTTGCTTGACGAGTATTTTGTTTGGGTCTTAGATTTGTTTATGTGCAGGAAGTAGAAAAGTATTTCTGTAATAAAAAATGAAGAGTAATCATTCACGTTGCAGAAAAGTGCAGAAAACTTTACAGCACAGCAAAAGGTTTTATTGCACAGCAAAAAGCTTTATTGTGCAACAGAAAGTTTTACTGCACAGCAAAAAGTTTTACTGCACAGCAAAAAGTTTTACTACATAGCAAAAAAGTCAGTTCTGTGGCTGAAACTAGAGAAAAGTTCATTCTGCGGCAAAAACAAAGGATAAGACCATTTTGTAACGTCTTCCCTTGGACTTTGGACTCAACGTTTGCGCACAAATTGGCAGCGGTAGAATGGTACTTTGAAGCCCATTCTGCGCAATGCCAGGCCTAACTTTCTTCTTAGAAAAAGCCTAGACTAAGTATTAATTGTCTAATAACATCAAGATGCGTGTCTAAGGTACAAGAAATGTAAAAAGAACTCTCAACACTCAGTAAGTACATAATCTAATTAAAAATGCCAAGCCAATATGCACAACGTACTACTCAGCTTCTTTACATTGTTTTGATAGCGACTGCATCTAGACTAGAACAAATTTTTTACTTTTTTTTTTTTTTGAGAGTTTCAACTTATGATGTGCGCTCCTAATGATACTCTTTATTATCAGACCAAGACACCTATCGGTTTTTAGTATAGACAAGGTTTGAACCTTAGATCTCTTAATATGCCTATTTGGTAACTTTAAGAGATAAATGAAGTTGGAGTATTCCGAAACAAGTTGTTTCAATAATTCTTGTGCATTGGCCATACAACTAGCCACTAAATTTCGATTCTCATTTTTTTTTTTTTCACAAGTTTTGGTTGTGAACTTGTGATTATGCTCATTAGAAGCAAGGGAGTCAATACCGTACCGGAGGCTGTATCGGTTTGCCCAGTGGTACGATATATTTCGGATATCGGTGTACTGTTTCGGGTTTACCGCTATTTTTTATATTCATAAATAAATAAATAAATAAATATATATATATATATATGTGTGTGTGTGTGTGTGTGTGTGTGTGTGTATTATAATAAATATAAAAGTTTACCATAAAATATTTCCTCAATTCAGAACTAATTATTCATGGTTTTAGACTTTAGTATCAATTAAAAGAAAAAAAAAAAACATAATATAAAAAATAGAAAGCTTAAAAGTTACCATTGCATACTAAGAAAACAAATAATACTAATAAGTTAATACAAATAAGTTACCATTCTGTCCTAACAAAAATTCAAAAATTACAAAACTTAAAAAAAAAAAAAAAAAAAAAAAAAAAAAAAAAAAACTTTTTCATGTACCGGCTGGTATTGCCCGAAATTGGCCGGTATGGTCGGTACATGGCTGGTATTTAAACCGGTACGAAATGTTGATGTTTCGATACCAGTATGCAGTCGGTACAATACATACCGGCCTGTACGGCCGGTACCAGTTCGGTATCGACCACCTTGATTGGAAGTAGAATCTCTTTTTTTTTTTTTTTTTTTTGATAAGGAAGTAGAAGCTCTTTGATTTGTGCGTATTAGCTGCAATTTTTTACTTTGATTGGGGATGGGTTGTGTGTGAAGAAGCTTCACAAGGTCACATTTGTGTTCTAGCATAAGAGACATTAGGATTAAAGTGATGCTTGACTTTGCCAATGCGTCGTGGGGATGGATAAAGAGGAGGGCCATCACATTTCAAAAGTTCGGCTACTAATGTCCACAATGTAGAGCCAACTGGATGGGGAGACAAAGGAGAGGAAAAAAAAATGGAATCCAGATGTTAATGTTCGCTTTAGAAGAAAAAAAACAAACAAATGGAATATGTTAACATTCGAATTTGCTTTGGAGAGAGAAAAAAGAGGATACTAAATGTTCAACATCCGAGTTCACTTTTTTTATAAAATTAAAGAAAAAAAAAAAACAAATTCCATACAATCCGGCTATGTAAGATCCGGATTCCCTACCATTATAATTTGATATTTTTCAACCTAAAAAGCTTAATATATATTGCCAAAAATTAAAATCGCCTAGGTCTCTACTTTATGAGACCTGATGCTTTGGCTTGTGTCAATGTGTCATCCTTGGAATAATTCTGTTGCAATTGCATTAACAAAGTGCCAAAACTATCACAACTCTAGTACCCACATTGGGAACCCAAATAAAAATGGAGGTACTCTCTTGCTAGGATTTTAGACCAATTCAAAGTCAATTTTTACGTTCACGTGGAAACTTGAATTATTGTTTAGGTGTATCTTTACTCTTTAGGCACATCTTTCCCCACGACCACTGTAAATCATGTACCCCTTTGCTCTTCCCCTAGCGAAACGTGGATTGAGACTGTGGTGTGAAATAAAACAGAAACCAATTTGGAAAAGTTGACATCGAATCAGACTATTTGTAAGGTTTTGATACCATTAAAGGGCCTGGAAATTCTTCTGGTAACTCCAACCTTTGTCTCTCATCTTTTTCCTCTTTGTTCTGCAATCAGCGACACAATATTTTATGACTTCTTTTTTGCTTTTATGAAATTGTAAAGAAGGATAATAAAAGTGAGGTAATGTATTGAGAAGAATGAAATCAAAAGGAATCGACAGACCAGCAAGCGGTGGAGCATGTGGTATGCAAAGCGAAAGAATCTTATTAGGGCTTGAGATGTTGCTTGCGCTCTAATCCAAGTAGCATGAGACGTGTGGAATCTTGTGTGAATTAGTAAGACCCACCTTATAAGGCTAAATACTCCTAAGTAATCGATATAACGGAAGTAGTAGTGTGAGGATGTGAAAATCTCGTTGAAGTAACAATAATTTATCATCTGGCAAGTTATGAAAATGTTGTGATAGAATTTTTTATTCATTGTTTGAGACTTTGAGTAAGCACAATATTTTCACTATTTTCATTTTGTTATAACTTATTGAGGTGACAAGTTATTATTGATTACATGAGTCTATAACTAATACTACTTCATTATCTATTATATATAACTTATAGAGCATTCACAGTAGTAGAGCTAAAAATTTAGCTATTTGACACTATAAAAAGTTATTTTACTTATTTTATGTACAACTAAGCTGTAGTAGTGGATTTATTTTAGCTTTCAACACAATAAAATAATATAAACATCACAATAAAATAAGATATCTACTACAATAAAATAATATATTCACTACACACAGCCACACACATAACTGTCAGGGAATAATTTTTTTTTTTTAGCTCTAAGCTACAGTGCACATCCATAAATAGATGTGCATTGTAGCAATGAAGCTAAAAAAAAAAAATTTAACTCTACTATTGTATAGTTATTTTTGTATTTTGATAAAACTAAAATAGTTATATAACTTTTTAGTTCCACTTCTATAAGTGCTCCGTCCCAATTATTGTGAAGGGTTTATTTATTCCCGACCTTGCTTTGAAGGCTGACATGGTAACAAAAAGTTGTGTCAATTTTTTATGCAGGTAATTGTATTAAAAAACAAACAAAAACAAAAAGTTGTCAACCTGAAAATTGTAGACAATAAAATGGTATTAGTTGTAGGTCCAGAATTAATAACAATTTCACAATTTATTTTAAAAAATGTTGTGCCTGTGTAACAGTGGTATTGCTTAAAAAAAGAAGGTACATCTGCAGAGGTAAGGCTTTGACTGACAAAAAGTGAGGCCATCGTGCCTTACATAATTCCATTCTCTTTACTCAAAGGATAAAATGAGTAAGACACAACAGATCATGTCTTCAACCTATGTTTTCACTCTCTTCCCAGTAACTCTTGATAGTAATAATATGACTGGTGACTGGTGAGGAGGTTGGTAAACTAACTGAAGATTATTTCTGGAAAAAATTATTTTTATCAAATTATTCTCTCTCATCAAATTCTTCAATTTTTATTGAGAATAAGACATGTAACTTATAAAAAATATATAAATGATACGTTGCACATCCAGGAAAAATTTTCACTATTTTATCAGGAAATTTTTTTTTCTCTAATTGATTATTTTATTTTATAACCTTTTAAAATTTTTGACACCATGAAGCTTTCTTAATTTGCTGTAATGTTTATCAATGGTTTTGTTTAAAAAAAAAATGAAGATGGAGGGAAGTTTTAAATTAAAACAATTTCTTAAGTACAGGATTTTTATTGGCAAAACTAAAAACCCATGAAATAATTAAAACAATCATATAACTCTACACCTTTTTCCTTGTAATTTCAAAAAACAAAAAGCTCCTCTTCAGCAGGTCGAGAATTATTATTGGAAAAGGGCTATTAGCTCACACAGAGTCAGCTACGTCTATTCATGAGAGTTCACTTGGAAGCAAAGCAAAGCAAAGGTGGGGTCCATGCAAATTATAAAGCTCTAAAGAGACTAGCACTAGCAGCATGGGACTGGCCTAGCTGAGCCTGAAACACTAAGAGCTAAGAGACATGCCAATTGCAGTGTTGAAAGGGTTCATGTTTTTCATAGCTCAAAGCAAGCAAAATAGATAGGAAAACAAAAATGGCCATTAGGGTTTTTTTCTTTTCAGAGTTGAGGTCCACAAATTCCCCAACTGCACCTTCTGATCAGTCTCTCTGAACTCATCTCTGCTCTTCTTGTCTGATGCAGTACTGCCAACAGATGTTGATCTCACCCTCCTACAGTTATATAGCTTTGTGGAGGGTCCACCCAACATACTCACATGCATTTTGACAGGTTATTTTTGTTTCTTTTGTGAACATTTCTGAATTCTCTGAGTTCCAGCAAAAAATTAAAAATAAAATTCTCTGATACCCACATTTGAAAATTTTGGAATGTAGTGGTTAAAACATTCTTCATTTCAGATTTTATGATTAGGGCAATGTAGTTTTATGCATTACTTGCTTTGATGGGTTGAAACTGTATCGAACTACATAATGGGAAAAGGAGGACCCAGCAAGACTCATAATGATATTATCTAGAATATCATTATGCAAACTGTACACACACACATACACAAACTATCAAAATAATTTTATCTGTGCAATCAATGAATTTATTAGTAAATATATTTTTATTCTCAAAAAACATATTATATAACTTGTAATTGAATATATATTATTCTTAGCATGTGTTTTAAGGTACTCGTTAACAAAATCCGATAGTTAAATTAATAAACTTGTGGATTTGCTAGGTTTTGCAAGTCAAATATGCAGAACCGACTGAATTGATGTTTAATAATTAGTATTTTTTTTTTTAATAATAAAAGCCATCAATAAAATCGACTAAGTCAGCCTCCACCTTAAATGTAATAACTATGTAAGGTGTTGTCATGGGATTCAGATCTTCTAGATTTCATAGGGTACTCTACCAAATAAATTTCCTTAAATCTTAACCATTCTTTAATGATTTAAAGGTCTAGATTCTGCCATGTTAACATTCCACAAACAATAATCTTAATTGTTTTGTTTGCAACATTATTTTATTATTTTAAGAATATTGTTAGTAGAACACTGACATGGCAAAATTTTGACTATTAAATCATTAAAGAGTGATTAGAATTTAAGGAAATCTACTGGTAAAGTACCCTAAGAAATCTAGAGGACCTGAATCCGTTGTCATGATCATCAAGTTTGAATGATAAATGACAATAACACTACAAGAATCTTTGTTTAAAGATATAGGAGTATATGTTATCCTTTTACAATATTTATTTATTATTTATATATGCAATTCTTTTTTAATTACTATCATCACTCAATAATTATTTATTTTTTCAACATATGGTACCAAACAGATTTGTGGAAACATATGTTGTCGGCATATGGTATTTATTTTAACAAGTATTTACCAACATATATATGGTATAAATATAATTAATATATACAAGTATATTTGTCAAAAATAAATATAAAAGTATTTCCTATATATATATATATATATATATATCTATTTTGACAAGACATGGCACCAAAACAACATATGTTGTCAGCAACACAGCAGATTTGTGGTAAACAAAACTTGCAATAGTTATCCTTTTTTTTTTCCTCTTTAATTTAAGCCTTTTTTAATATTAAAAAAAAATCTTTTTAGTACCCAAATATTATGATTAATGTATGCAGTTAACTCTTTTAAAAAGTTGGATGCTAAATGGTTAGTCAAGTGCAATGCAAGAAACATAAAAATTTTCTTAATATTTTCTAGTTGTGAATCTTGTGATTAGCATCACTTTTAGGATAAGGTTTCTCTCAAATCTAGTTTGGAAATAAAATTTTCAAACTACTCTTATATCTTTTTATTATATGTGGATTTTAAAATTTAACAGTCGAATTGCATGTTTTTTATGTTCTTATAATACGCATATTAAATTTGGTTCAAATTAAATGTTATTTACTATTTGATTAATAAATTTATTTTTATGCATAATTTTAGACCATGCAAATTTGAAATTCAAATATTTAATTGATGACATAGCTATTAATTTTTGACATTTTTAAAAATTTTCAAGTATGAAGTATATATTAAGAACATATAATTTAACCGTTAGATTTTCAAAAATTAAAATTGAATAAAAAAGATACAAAGGAGGTTTAAAAAGTTTCTTTTTAAAGTAGTTTAGAAAGAAATATTTTCCTCACTTTCACTTGCAAATTAACAAATTGTGTCAATAATTGCGAGAGAAAAAAAAAAGTAAGTCTAATACCACAAATTTTATCACTCACGAGTTGGCACGTAACAAAATTATAGTAAAATTGGGAAAAAGTAGGTGGCACGAGACTTGGAAAAAAAATATATATATATATATATATTTTTGGGTAAACATAGAATATATTAAAAAGCTAACCAACAGCCACCGGGGCTGTATAGTTGCAAACCCGGTTACAAAATAGACCAGAAAGGTCTTGCAAACCTGGAAAAAAATATTAGAACTTTAACTCCGAAGAGATTACTTTTCCAGAAATAAATATATTTTATCTAATTTATATTTTAAGTAAAATAAACTAAAACTTGGTCATCAAATAGTGAAAAGATGAAGATGAGAAAAAATGAACGGCGGAGATGGGCTCAGCTTTTGTTATTGGTTGCCCCATCCATTTACACCCACCCAAATGGGACTAGTGGTACACGTTTATAACACAGACTGGGTTGGCATTATAGACAAAAGGAAAAGGATGACTGAATGAGTGTGAATTGAATTTTGAAACAGTGGAAAGTGTGGAACAATATTTTGTCGTAACAAAAATTTCTAAAGGGCCAAAAACAAAAAAGAGGTTGTCGGCTCATGATCGCTGTTGTCACTTTTTGATTCCCCTATTATAAAAGCTGTCTGCGCCGCCGTAAGTAATAGTGCTTTGCCTTTGAAAATGACTCTTGCCACTATTTTCCTTTTTTCAATTTCCACACCCACCGATTCGTTTTTTTTTTTCGGTCTTGACGGTAATGGTGCGCAGAGGAATCATCATCAGTCATCGCCCACTATCAATAATGGTAGTAGTAGTCTACACATATAGTACTTGTTGTCCTAACAAATTCCACACCTGCCTTTTGTAATTACCTTGCAACTTTACCACGGGTGGTAAATTTTGTTTTGAGTTTTCCGCTTTTATGGTCCGTTTTAGATTGTGGTGGAGGAAGAGTGAGTCGAGAAGAATTGATCCAAAATTAGTTTATTTTTATGAAACTCTAATTTACTTCCTTCTATTCTCTCTCTCTCCCCCCTTAAATCAAACAGGCCTCTAAGTGATTTATTTGATGCCAAGGGTTGAGTTGGTTGAAAAATTGTTCGAGTTACAAAGTTAGCAATATATTGTAATTATTTTTTTTTAAAAATAATCTATTTGATTTTAAATTTTATTCCATTGATAGAGTTCTAAACTTCTAATCGTCCAACAAGCTGTGTGAGTTGAGCATAATGGAAAAGCGTGAAAGTCTAGGTTTGAGCTCAAGAAGGATGAAATATTTATATAATAATATTTTTGACCAAATCAAAACAATCAATTTCGAATTCAAATGTAATTCCAGCTACACTAATGAAAACAAATAAAAGCCTTTTATGATTGAATCCTATATATATTGGGGAAAAAAAAACTTATTGATATCTTGGTCTATAATTACTAGATATGTATTTAGTATTGATTGACATGATACTTTATACATATTAGTTAAAACAATTCACCTAATAAAATAATATGATGACTTACTTTTATTGGTTCGAAATACTAATAAAAACAAGCAACTATGAGTTCCAATTAGTTCAACTGGTAAAGTCTCAAATGGTTGAATAAAAGATTTGAAGTTCAATCTCTGTCTACACCAAAAATTAATTGGTGTCTTGGTTTGATAATAAAGAGTTATTATTAAGAGCGGATGTAGGTTGAAATTTTATTAAAAAAAGAAAAAGAAAAAAAAAAAAAGCAACATAATACAAAAAATATGATATAAAATGGGTGGAGGATGAGAATATATAGGATGAAGTGAACGTGAAAGAGTGCCCTACCATATTAGTCGACAAAATTTTTCTAACGTTTAGGTCTCATAAAGTAGGTTTTGGGGTGACCCTTACCTAACTGCTAACTTCCCCAACGCTTTATTTTTTTATCTTACCGCTAGAATCATAAGAACCACATTAGAATCTTAATTTAGTATTATTAGGTGTAAATTTTATTAGTTGTGGTGGTGTATTTTTTTTTCTTTTGCTGAAAGTTGTGGTGGTATTATAGTTTAAAAAATGGACTGGACTGGCTAGTTGACCAATAGAGAACCGAACACCAATTCGATCCGATTAACCCTTAAAATATCAATAAAAAACCTGTCGAAATCATTTGCTTTTAGGTTCTTTGACCGTATTGATTTTTAAAACTAAGGATGGTATTTAATTGATATATTTCTATTGTCTTTAATTATATATATATATATATATATATATATATATATAAAAGTAAAATTATTTAACATATCTTAGGGTTCAATGTAACTAATTTTCTAGTATTTCATCTACATGTCTAAATGCGATTAAACAATATTTTAGAACTTAACATTGAATTTGAGATTTTAAGGGCCTCTTTAGAAAGAGAATTTAAATATAATTTTTTGTTTTGCTAACCATAAAACAGTGGGTCCCACACTTGAATATACAGAATATTGTTTAACTGATATTTTAGTCCTTTTCTAAATACAGTTTTCAGAAAATTGTATCATATTTTCCTTTTTCAGACAAGGATTTTGAAAATAGCTGAGAGGGTATTTTCAAGATACAAAAAACGTTTTTAATGGCATAGTTGTAAATAAAATGAAAACAACGGATCTCACAGATTTGTCAAAACTCTTTTATCTTCTAAATTAAGAAGCTTATTTTTATCATTAAAAAAAAATGTCATGCTCCAAATTTGAAACTTATCATTATCTGCTTCAAAAAAAAACTTATCATTGTCCAACCAAAAAAAAAACATAAGCTCTGTAGGGCTATTAAGCCTAGAAGTTCATTATATATTTGTATATTGAGCCTATAGCCCAAGCCGAGGATAAGGACTAGTCCAAGGAAGAAGAATCTTCGTTAGAGGAGATTGTGTTAGCAAATAAAAGAGTTAGTTTTGGCCACAAAGGTTCAATGGGATATTAGCCGAGAATAAATGTCTCCTTGGCCAGCTAAAGCTGAGGTTAGAAGAAATGGCTTACTAATGCAAGAGAACCTCCCAGGAAATTCTGTCGATATGAATAGACATTAGACCGGGAGATGTCCTAAGATATTTTAGGAAGAAAGCTGTCATCACCGCATTTAATGATCTACTACTAAACTTCATGACTGCATTAATGTGGAAAAGACCCTTGAACAGTGCAAAATTGGCTGCCCCAAGGCATACACAACTAAAGAGAGTGTCTGATGGGATAAGCACTCAAGTGGTGACTCAGGTAATCAACAAGTGTAGGATCAAAATGCTTTACAAGGAACTATATAAAGGGAGATACCCTTCATGGAAAAATGGGAGAAATTGCAAGAAGAAATACTGTAGCATTCATGAACCAAACTTGTAACCCAATTTGAGAATAATATACAAGAACAGTGCACTTCGGACCTTGTCGAGGATTATTTTTCTTGAATACAACCCTATTTCTTTTCATTCTCTTATCATTTGAATTTATTCCAGTGCTTGTTTAATAAACTAAAACCCAGTTTTTCAACATATTCTCTATAAATTTATTATTTTGGGTTTTTTGGGCTTAGGTCTATTCACGTAGTGAGCTATGAGCTCAAATCTGGTCCTTACGAGCTCAAATCTCATAGTGAGCTACAAGCTCAAATCTGGTCCTTACGAGCTCTATCCCCTTATCATTATTAAAATAAAAAGAAGTAATCTACAAATTCTACATATTACTTTTTGTAAACTTAAAAAATATATATATAAAAATAGAAATGGTCTCCCAAACATCATTTTTTTTTTAGTATTTTAAAAATTGTTTTTAAAAGTAAGAGGCAAACACATATAATGTAAAAAATTATTATCTGAAAATTAGTTTCAATTTCAATTTTTTAAAATTTTTTTTCATATTTTTTTAAAATCAAAAACAAAAACAAAAATCATTCTGCTAAACAGGAATTATCCTAAACTTGTCTTATGACAATTCACACTCAATGATACCTTTGAAACATAGAAGGATCTAATCCATGCCAAAATCAACATAAGTGGATGTGCATCAACAGTCTAAAAGTCTGAACACATGGTTTTTACTTCCCGGTTTTTTTTTATGTAGTCCATGCCAAAATCAACATAAGTGGATGTGCATCAACAGTCTAAAGT
The DNA here is from genome assembly GCA_030445155.1 of Quercus variabilis. Lineage (NCBI taxonomy): Eukaryota > Viridiplantae > Streptophyta > Magnoliopsida > Fagales > Fagaceae > Quercus > Quercus variabilis. Next base: position 19,419,283 of record CP129453.1, on the reverse strand, counting down.
CTGAGCACATAGTTTTTACTTCCGGTTAAAAAGAAAAAAGAAATCCAAAATTAGAAAGGAAAATGAGCTTAAATTAAATGACTGAAATGACCTATCCAAACAATCAGAATCTTGTTATTTATATCAAAACCCAGTTGTGTACGTACACTTTGTCATGGACTAGTAAATGTTTTCACTTTTCACCTAAGCTCCCTCAAATTTAATCTTCTTCTTCTCATTCCCTTTTAGGTTAAGGTTTCAACTTTAAAGGTATGTGACACTGACTATTGGCTATTTTGTTGAAAATTAAAAATTTATTACTAAAAAAATGGTAGAAAAATATCTTTTAAAAAATAAAATACTGTTTATATGTTTTTTAGGTGTTGGCTGGTTTATAAACAGTGCTATGAGAACAGCAAAAAAAAAAAAGCAACGCAGAAACATCTCAACGCAAATGCACGCTAAGTGTACATTTGGCTTCAAATTAAAAAATCAACTTATTTTACTATTCAGCTTATTTTTGTTACAATTTATGAGCCTCACTGTACTTTTTAGTAAATCAGCTTATTTTACTATTCAGCTTATTTTTGTTACAATTTATGAACCTCACTATACTTTTTAGTACTATTTATAAATTTCATCATATTATTTTAGCTAATTTTTACCTTTATCTAATATATTTTTTACAAAACTTTTTTAATTTTAACAAAATAAGCAGATTCTAAAAATACATTAACCGTCTTAATTATTACATCGGTTAACGTTTCCCTTTTTTAACAGTCAGAGAAAAAAAAAAAAAAAACACTGTGACACTGTCTCTCTTTTTATACTCATTCGGTCTCTATTACCAGTTACCACTTCACAGTTAAACCTCAACTTGCTTTTTCAGTTTCCTCCACTACGAATCTCTATTCTCTATATTTCTCTTCCCTCCTAGTTCTTCTCACCTGTTATTCGCAGTATAATACGACGTCGGATCATTCGTAAAGAGGTAATCTTTAATTAGTGTTTCACATGCAATGATACAAGAACTCCTTCTTTATTATTCTTTATTGTTTTATATATATAAATTAACGTTGTGTTTTTTTTTTTTTTGGTCTTGGTGAACAAATAAAGATGCTTCCTTTTCAAGGCTACTATGGTTTTGATCAGCAAGAGAAGATGAGTCATGAACCACCGAACTTGGTGGTCAGCTTGATGGACGGTGGAGATTCAACGATGAGCTCGGCGTCAAAGGTGGAGAGAAAATCAGAAGAAGCATGTCGGAGTCACAAGGAAGCTGAGAGGAGACGCAGGCAGAGGATTAACGCTCATCTCTCCACTCTTCGTACTCTCTTACCTAACACCACCAAGGTTTCAATTTTTGTTTTGTTTTTGTTTTTGTTTTCTCAAACTAAAATTTTTCACGTTATTTTGATCGAAACTCCGGGGTATTATAGTAATTGGGAATTTTTGTTTTTGTTTTATTTTTTATTTTTTTTATTTACTTTTGACAGACCGACAAGGCTTCGTTGCTAGCAGAGGTTGTCCATCACGTGAAGGAGCTGAGGAAGCGAGCTGATGACATGGCGAAACAGGATGGGGACACGTGGGTTTTTCCGAGCGAGTCGGACGAGGCGAGTCTGAGTTATTGTGACGGTGACGACGATGGTGGTGATAATAATAATAATAATAATAATAGTAAGGAGATGAAAGCGACTTTGTGTTGTGAGGACCGACCCGGTTTGAATGTTGATTTGGCCAGAGCGATTCGGGCGGGTCGGGCCAGGGCGGTCAGGGCAGAGATGATGACGGTTGGTGGGCGGACCAAGAGTGTGGTGGTGGTGAAATGGGCTGAGAGTGTTGGTGGAGAGGAGGAGATTGGGGCCTTGAAAAGGGCTTTGAAGGCTGTGGTGGAGAACCGGGTCTCGGATTCTGGGTTGGGCCGGGTTGTGTCTGGGAGTAAACGGGCTCGGGTTTATGGTTCGGGTAATGAGGAGGGCGATAAAGAGTTTTTTTGATTTGACTCATTTCTTGGATTTCTTTTTGGCTTTTATAGAATGTAAAGGTAAAAAAAAAGAAGAAGACAAAGAGCATTTGCATGTTGAGTATATTCTTCTACCACATTGTTTCTCATTCGATCATTCCTACAAATGTATTGTAAATGCCAAGAAAAAAAAAGCCAAAAAAAGAAGAAAAGAAATAGAGTCGCATGGGTAGAAGGAATAGTATGAGATGGATTGATTGGGTTTTAAAACAATGTTGGAGGAGTTTGGCTCGCATAGTAGATGCGACACTACATTACATATGCCTAAAAGTGATTATGTGTCACTTTTGTGTCCAATTTAAATACTATATTTTATTTAGAGTATGTAACAAAAACATTAAATATATATATTATTTTATTTTATAGAAACAGGTGTTTAAATTTGATTTCTTTTATTTTGGTGTTTCGTCTTTCTAACGTATTAGAGTGTTGGATGGAAGCTTATAGCCCCAAAAAAGGGTCCAATCAGTCCTTTTTTGAGTTTTGTTTAATATCTAGAAGATTGGATAGAAGTTATGCTTATTTTACGTCTTTGTTTGGTTAGAATTTATAAACTAAATTTTTAATTTTTGTGCACAATTTTTAAAAATTTCAATTTTTTTACTTTTCAAAGTATAAATATATTTTAACATATTTTCAAGTAAAATTTTTTAGCAAAAAAATTAAATAAGTTGTTTCAAATAGTCCGTTTGGATACAGTTTATTTTTGCTGAAATTAAAAAACTAAAAATATTATAGCAAAATATTTTTTAAATATGTGAATAGTATTGTGAGACTTATTTTTAATATTTTTAAATTCATAAACAGTATATACACAGTATATAAACAGTGCACTGTTTATAAACAAAAAATTTTGCTAAAAAAAGTCAATAATTGCTGCATAAAAAAGAAAAGAAAAGAGGCAAACGTTGATTTGAAAACGCGAATCCAAACCCACACAAACGTTTTGCTGCCTTGTATGATCATGACCGTTCACTTTGGGATTAATTTGTGAAAGTGACTGCTTTGGCAATTAGGGATCACAGAGTGGCCAAGCTATAAAACACCATTGAATGAGACTGACATGTGATGTGCTTGTTGCCTTGTCCAAAAAAACCTCTTAGTAAATTTTGTGAGGTCCCCCCGATTATGTCTTGCATGTTTGATCACTCTGATGGTCCATCCTTGGTATAAAAGGATAAAAACTAATAATGCAAAAGGATAATTTCCCACTATTCAAATGGATGGATAACAATTGGTACCTTTTGAATTGGATAAGTATGTCTTCGCGTCACCGCTCAAATTATCAATTATTGTAGTAAACGATAGCTACACTCCTAACCAACCAGAGAGATGTTACGATAATTTTACAATATTTTTATAACAAATCATAAGTAGTTAGTTGTTATTAATTCAAATTTGAAACTAACACTAAGATTACTTTTTTACCCAACAATAACAACCAGTAACAACCTGTCATTTAGGATTTGTTGTAAAAATATTGTAGACATATCATTTCTTATCCAATAATATTAGTATAATACATTAATAAAATATGAAATATAAATATCATTTTTATCACAATATTATTTATTTGGTCCAATTATATATTATGGTTTTAGAAGATAGAGTTGCCAAATGTAGAGGAAGGAACAGAGATGGTCTGGCAAATTCGTGAGTAAATATGTTTGTAATGTTTTCTATTTTGTTTTCTCAACAAAATATATATATATATATATTTTTTTTTTTTGGAAACCGTTGGATTTGTTTCATTTCAATTCAAACCTACGAATAGTTACTGAAAGTAAAAACAATACACAGGCTCTAGAGCTCGTACGGTCATGTCAAGAATGGCAGTTCTAAGCTCCTCTTCGGTCTATGGGGACTCCTTTCATTGCTCACCCTTTTCTGGTTTAACCAATTCCTTTGTGGGGTTTTCCAGAAATTGGCCTAATCCAAACGCAGTGAGTTCTTACACTTAATTCTTCGCCTCTTCGGCATAATCTGATTTGTGTTGTGGAAAGTTTTTTGTTGCATTTGAAGGTAAAGCTATCCAATTTATTCCCTATTGAGTAATAATCTTACGTTTCTTCTGCTAATGTTTGATTCCCAGACACAATGGAGCAAGAATATGGAGTCCCATTTGAGATTACTGCCTTCAGTCAAGTAAGGTGTTTTTTTTGCCCCCTTGATAGATTGGTTGATTATGATTAATTAAGTACCAAGCTATCATATTTTGTTCCTTTCCTTTTGAGCAATTAAGAAACATAATTTAGTATTGGGCAAAACTTAGGTATAATTCATTAGGTGCTGTAGCTTAGGTTCTCTAATTGAATTCAACCACTATCGACCATTGCAGCAAAACTAGTGTTATCTTTTCCGAGGATAATAAAATTCAGCCATGTGGTTCATTGGTGAATGCAGCCACATGGTTGAATTGAATTGGAAAACCTAAGGTAGAGTACTGGAATTTTACCGGTCTTTGGTACGAGCTTATGGGCAAAGATATCTGTTAGGTTTTTGTGATCTACAAATTACTGTTATGGATAATCTAGTTTGGTTAAGGTTTGAAAATGAGAAAAATAGGTCCTTCACTGTTTGACAATATATCCATGTTATTGTCAAGAATGGCAATGTAAGTTTCTAAAATGAATGAATTTCATCTTTTGAACAAATTATGGAAGTCATTCCTGTTCATGAATGTTAGTTTCTGCAGTTAGCAGTGATGAAATACATCAATTTTGGTTCAGAGGTCATGCATTGTGCATTACACACTTGCTCTAACTGTTGCTACTATTCTGAATGGTTGCTCCCTGTAGTGCTGTGTTGAGTTTTCAATTACTCACAACCAAACGGTCACATCATATTTATGTGTATATATGTCTGTATTTTTTGATTAAGACACTTATACTTTATATAATGATCTTGCTTCTCTTTCCTCGTGATGTTTATGCATTTAGAAAACCTGGCTAATTTTTTCAGCTGAAGACATTGCATAATAAGAGAGTGATTCATGACAATTCTAGAGTTCTATTTCATGTATTGCAATACTAGTTTTAAATTTAATTGCTGAAAGGATCCTGCACATTTATCATTGCAGACATATCAATGCTACTGTTACTTTTGCTGCTGACCCAGAAGATAAGGATGTCCATTTTTCTTAAATATTTTAGTTCTGAGAAAATTCACCTTAAGGGTCTGAAGTAAACTTTGCACAGATATTCTAACTGCCCTTCAATATTTGGCCTCTGTATCTGTAGGAGAAATCAGATTTCGGGACTGAAGGCTTCCAGCTGTTCCCTTGGACTCGCACAAGAACATATCAGCTATGAAGTGGAAAATATGGGCAAAACTGATGGGGGCCAGGACTTGTTTGCTGAAATGAAACAAAGATTTCATAGTTTCAAGAAGCAGAGATATCTGTGAGTAGTACTAGTAGTTAGTATGATAATATTAGGGCTTTCCTAGCTATAAGAAAATTACTTTTCCTTTTAACAGTTAACTCTTATGCATTTGAACAGAGAGGATTTGGAGCATTTTCAAGCACTTGCTGAAGCTCAATACCCTAAGGTAATGAACAAACTCAATACTGTTAATTGATCTTGATACACCACAAACTTTGTGACGCAGGGCAACCAGAACAAAATTGAAACAATAATAAAATAAAGGGATATGACCTAGGAGTCAGCACCTAGGCCTTGCTTGGAGTAAGTACCAAGCGGGAAAATCACTAGGAGTCAGCACCTACGGTAGACCTGGAGTTAGCACTAGACCAAAGAAAGACCAAATGACCATTGTTTTCATTCATCAAAATATTAACTATCTCCTTAAGGAGTACAATAGGTTGCTTATAAAGGATTGCTAAATTCTAGTTCTAATTGGCTAGAAAACCTTAATTGCCTTATTACAAAAATAACCTTACTTCCCAAATTAAAATATAAATAGCCTAATAAACTACTAGGACCTAAAACATAAAAATACAATTGACTTGCAAACATAAATAATATTAAATAATAATTTTTTTGCATCTCCCGCATCATTCTCCTCTCGTTGGAGAAAACTCACCTTGAGTTTTAAAACATTGAAGGGGATGCTGACAAATAACACTTGCTTCAAGTCTGAAATCACCTTAGGGAACACAGGGAAAATAAAATCCTTGAATTCCACGACGTCAAACTCATTTGGAATAACAGAATCAATGTATGGAATCAGTATAATCTCTTCTTGAACCTTATGAATCATAAGAAGCACTGTAGTTTTAACTTCTTCGACTTCACGAAGATGTAGTTCTTCAAGGACCATGGAGGGTTGATCAAAAGCACATTCAACAACTTTAACTTTCATATCATGTGTACCCTCTAACATAATACTCTCTTTAGGCACCATCTCTTCACCTTGTTGCTCTTCAATAGATTCTTTTCCTTCCACGCATGTTAAAGCAACACTTGTTGAGGCATGTACATTTGTGTCAACATTAGGCTTTAGTGTTGCTGGAGGATTCTCCATGACCAAGATATCATCATCAATGTTGTCTTCTATTGGGGCAGCAATAAGTTCATTGTGATCTAGTATCCTTGGTCGACAGGTTTGGATTTCATGGGCTGGGTATTTTTTTTTTTTTTTTGCAAAAATAATAAAATACATTGTTGCTTTAAGACACTAAAGACACGGGCTTAGAAGAAATTCAAACGGACTTAAAAGAAACTACAGACACGGACTTAAAAGAAGCTCAAAGTACATACTCTAAAAGGAACTCAAACCATGGACTAAAAAGAAAGACTATAGAAACTAAAAGAGACCGGCGATGGGCTTGCGGTGCTAGGGACTGGCGACTGTGGCGACGCGACGACAGGGAAGGCAGCGGCGGCACGATACATGGAGGAATGGTGATGATGGTGTCGGCGGCGGTGGCTGGTGGGTCAGCGGCAACTAAGTGCTAATCTGTGGGTTTCGGCGGTTGGTGGGTCAATATCAACAGTGGTTGGTCGAGGTTGCCGATAGGTCTCGACGTGGGTCTCTTCTCTCTGATACCAAAACTGACGGAGGACAACCAGAACAAAATTGAAACAATAATAAAATAAAGGGATATGATCTAGAAGTCAGCACCTAAGCTTTACTTGGAGTCAGCACCAAGCGGAGAAACCACTAGGAGTCAGCGTCTAGGATAGACCTGGAGTCAGCACTAGACCAAATGGCTATTATTTTCATTCATCAAAATATCAACTATCTCCTCAAGGAGTATAATAGGTTGCTTATAAAGGATTGCAAACCCTAGTTCTAATTTATTAGGAAACCCTAATTGACTTATTACAGAAATAACCTTGCTTCTCAAATTAAAATACTAATAGCCTAATAAACTACTAGAACCTAAAACATAAAAATACAATTGACTTGCAAACATAAATAATATTAAATAATAATTTTCTTGCATCTCCCGCATCACTTTGTCTGTTCATATATTTTTTGATATAGATACTCTACATGACTATATAGTCTTTCATACCTACTTTCCACGCTGCTCCATATTATGAATATGATGGGATAGATATGTTGAACTGACAAATGCAAGAACAGTTTATGGTAATTGCTTGTGCAGATTCTAGAGTATGTCCTTCTAACATCCTTGGGTTTCAACCTGGCGAAGCATTTATGATTCGAAATGTTGCGAATCTTGTTCCTCCACTTGAGGTATCCGAGAAATTAACTTTATGTTATGTACCATACTAATAAAAATAGAAAACATTCCAATTGATTTTATCAGTAGCCACTATAACATGTTTTATTTTTTACAGCATGGACCATCAGAAACTAATGCTGCTCTGGAATTCGCAGTAAATACTCTTGAAGTAAGTGAAGACTTTACCCAGAAAGGAAAAAAAAAAGGTGTAGTTTATAACATTTTAAAAATTACAAGAATTTGAAGCAAGCTCTGGAAGACGAAATTTTTAAACAATAATTTGAGTGAAGTGCAAATAAATTTCTATAATGAGTTTAAGCTGAGGGAAAGGCAATGCAATTTTTCATGAAAAAAAAAGGAGGAAAATGGCCTTCAAAGTCATAACAATTAATGTGGTTCTTGTATAATTGTAGTCAATTTTGTTAATGAAAGTTTTTGGACAAGATGCTCAGAATAAAAACTCTCTTTATAATTGGGTATATACACAAGATAAAAGTTTATGTAAAAAATTTCTTATGTAAGGATATTTAGTCGCATTCTGTTATGTCCCTATACTTGTTTATTGTTGAAAAATACACATTGGCTGTCTCCAGGTTGAAAATATATTAGTCATTGGTCACAGTAGCTGTGGTGGAATACAAGCCCTTATGAGCATGCAAGACGATGTAGACTCAAGGTTTGGTTATACATTTTCAATTCTTTGGCTTCTGATCGTGTTCAATATTAAATCTTAGTAGTAGTTTTTTTTACCTACTTTCTTATTGTAGTTCATTTCTCTCTTCAGAAGCTTTCTAGAAAAGTGGGTCATTAATGGGAAATCTGCCAAGTTAAAAGCAAAAGCTGAAGCGGCCCACTCTAGCTTTGACCAGCAATGCGGACACTGTGAGAAGGTTCCTTTCCATTTGAAAACACAAACTTCCTAGACTATCACATGAAAATTGTTACCTGGAATACTTATTTGAACTATACAATTTGTCAGCATTTTAGAAAGTACTTTTACTTGAGACTTTTGATTATATAGATTCAATTTGGCAGAACATCACTACTGAGATATATAGTTATATACAATTCTAAAGCTAGTGAAGATAAAGCTTACGAGCGAATTGGTGTTAGTGAATTAAAAATGGTAGAGATTTTGAGTCTTGAAACGTTTTGATCATTAAAGTAATTATTGTTTAATGTGTTAACAGGAATCAATCAACCGTTCGTTACTGAACTTGCTTACATACCCATGGATACAAGAGAGAGTCAGGAAAGAGTTACTCTCTATTCATGGAGGGTATTATGATTTCCTGAATTGTTCATTTGAGAAGTGGACTCTTGATTTGAAGGGAAGCAGTATTGAAGGGGGCAGATACTCTTTCAAAGATCAAGCATTTTGGAATTGACTTGTCTGCCACCAGCTGAGCTTGACCCATACAAACTATAATTTTTTTCCCCTTAAATTTCTTAGTGTTCTTTCATACAACTGAAATCATGTAATTTATCTGTCTGTAAAAAGAAAGTACAACTTGCTTGTAATTCCTGCATATGCACAGGCATATTTGATAGTAACAATCAATATGTACTTGATTCATTGTTTGAACAAACAAATTGCACAAATGATTTACAAATATTATACTAACTAAATAACCATAGTAAGTTTAAATTAAGATTTCAAATTTGGTTTTTAAAAAAAGCAGTAATAATAATGAATCCTTAGAGTTTCATTTAATAATGTTGTCAATCATAGAGTTTCATAGTATCCATTAAAATGATAATTGAGTCCTTTTATTTTGACAATACAAGCAGCTTATTGAAAATGAAGATATTTTTTTACAGCTCACTGAGAGAGTAATGAAAATAGAGGTCTAAAATGAGTGCATTATCCGTTTGTCTTGAGTTTTTAGGAGTTATGGTTAGTTACAAACTCTTTGATCCATTCAAAGCATACATATATGGAGTGATTAAGCAAATCAAGTTAAATTAACTTTTATAAATTGTTTAAAGCATGTAAGTGCAAAATATCAAACAAGTGTAAAAAATTACTTGGTAGGTGTACAAAGAACAATTGAAGTTGATAATATTAATTGTAGGGATGAGGATCCCAAATCTAATTTAAATAGGCAGTTAAGGTTATTTTCGAGGATACACCTCAGACCTTAGTGATGAGCACTAGTTATGTAAGGTGTATAAAGTTAAAACATCAAAAAGGAAAGAAAACAGACTTGACACAAAATACGAGAATGACGAAGAAAGAAGGATATAGAAACCATCCCCTCCATATTAAATACGAGACAACCACTCTCTTGGTTGCATTAATGAGGAAATGACCATGAATAGTGGTGGCACAACTAAGATTATAAGGTAAAGCTTGCTAGTATGTTCTGGATGGAACCAGAGTTCTGGGACGTCTATCTTAGTCCTCCAAGTGTAAGATCCAGATAAGTTGTTGCTGGATATAAAAGTAAGAGGAAGATCCAGATGCAGGGGGAGGATTAAAAAAGAAAGAAAAAAAGAATCTATCAATTTGTAAACCCAATCTTTGAGTAGACCCAAGGTTCAACACTTGTATTTTTTCTTAACCAATTTTTAAACTGTGAATTAATAAAAGAGGCACCCTTTCCTATTCAATTCTATATGACGTAAACATTCTGAGTTCGTGCACTGGATATCATAATCAGATTTTACTTTCCATCTCTAAACAAATTTATTGTGATAGTAAGCAGTAAAATCTTTATTTATTTCCATTTGTTGACCAACTACTTTTTTTGCCGTTACATTAATTATTTTGAATTTTATTGGTTGTGAACTGCTGCTGCCTACTCAAAACATCATGGGCAATACATTTCTCGATGCATGAGAACATATCCTTAATCGAATCCAAAAAAGTATAGACGGTTACAACCATATTACCCTAATGTGCAAAGATTGAAAAAGAACTTTTAATGCGTTTCATCTTGTCGCATTTCCAACAAAGACATTGTGTCATTTTCAATAAAGACTTTCATAATTTAAATCATCTTTCTCCTATTGTAACTAATGAATTTTTTTATTTTAAAATGCATTTATTTATTTATTTTTGCATTGGTTAGAAATATTAAATAAAAACTTCACTCCTTCCTTGAGCTTGAACCAAAACCGCCATGTTCCCCATGCATTTAAGGCACGAGGAGATATTTCGTCCATTATCCAGCTCAACTCACCTTGTGGTAATATACTCACTACTATTTATCATTGAAAATCAGTGTTACATTGAAATGGATAATAAAATATTATTGAGAACTAATTTATTATTGTTTACATCTTAATAACAAGTCTACTTATTCATTTAACCGTTAGCCAATATCTTTTTTTTTTTTTTAATTATAACCCATTATTACTTGAGATCTCTACTTTCACAACAAGTCCTAAGGGTAAGTTGTTATCATTATAATTTGAATGCATTACTTAAATTACCTTTTAGCTAAAATGCAAAATTCACCCTTTAAGTTTCACAATTTTTCGTTTCAGTCTTATAAGTTTAGATTTTATCAATTCAATCCTCTAAGTGTCATTTTTTTTAATTAAATCCTCCGTTAAATTGCTGTTAATTTCAGCCGTTAACTTACATGTTATTCAAGATCCGACCCAATTAAGTCCTTATCTTCATCTAAGTTATTCAAGATTCTTATTTAACCCATTACAGTCCTCATGGTTTTCGCTACATTTTTTCCAGACCCAGATAAATCCCCTGGAATCCTTATCATAGCCGCACCTTCTCTTAATTTGCTCAATGCTTCTCCATGGTTTTCACACCCACAAACAAATGGGCAACGAAAGTTGGTGCTTGTTAATGAAATTGTCCTCATCTGCGAGAGCAATAGCTTCGCTCTCGTCGATGTAATCGACCCCAATGGCTTCAAGAATCTGGGCCTCGACGAAATGACCGACACGGGCACTGACCTTTATGGGGATCGAAACGATGCGCTTCATTTCCTTGATGAGAGATGGGTCTGGCTTGCGAGAAATGCCTCGTTGAGATGGGTCCGACACAATGAGACAACATGCACCAGCTTGCTCTGCGTTGTTACGTCGACAATGGCTCTGCCGCATAGCATTTGGGTTAGCCCAGCCTTGAGGGAAAATGGGTTTGTCTTGGCGTCTGTGATGGCGATGCTATTGAAGACCATGACAGCACCATCTTCAGCCATCGCACCAAGTGTTTGTGAAATTGCCTGAACCAAAAATGATTAGAAAAGAAAAGGAAATGATAAACAAGGAGTCGTTGGCTTTTGGAAACAGAGAAAAAAAAAAAAAATTAACTAAGGTCTAAAACGACACCGTTTTGGTAAGATAGCGGCTGAAATTAACAGCAAGTTAACGGAAGATTTAATTGGGAAAAAACTATAGAAGACTGAATTGACAAAATTCAAACTTATAGGATTGAAATGAAAATGGTAAAATTTAGAGAATTTGTTTTGCATTTTAACCTTACATTTTTGTCCACTGGTAATAATTATTGTGAAAATGTTGTGGATATATCATTTTCTTATTTTAAAGCCATTAAATTCTGGTTAATAGTAAACGACCAGCCGTTTGCACACCAAGAGCATCAGAGCTCAATAAATAGTCGAAAGTGAAAAATCTGAGCTTTGAACAGAGTTCGCACAGAGAGAGAGAGAGAGAGAGAGACGATCGTTCATTCATCATGATCTCGCAATTCTTCGTTCTATCGCAGCGCGGCGATAACATTGTCTTCCGTGATTGTGAGTTTTCTTTCTGTGAATTTTACCTCAAAATTTCAATAATCAAATCTGTACAATTCAAATAGAATGTTGGCGTTGCAATTCGTACTCCAATTAGATCTCGGAAACATTACGATTCCGAAAGCGATTTGATTTGCTCTATACTCGATTCAATTCAATCTATATCTGGTTCATTTGAATTTGCTTGCATTTAGTTAATATTTCATAGATCCGGTGAAAATTTTCTACATCACACGTGTTTCTACTAGATTTACGTGGAGTTGAGATAAAAATGAGGCTTGGAAATAAAGTAAAATTGAAATATAACAATGAAAATTAGGTTTAGAGAAGGTAAAAAAGAAAAAAAAAAAAAGAAATGATTTGGTGAGCTATATATTTATGAAGAATTTTGCATGACAATATGGCATTGTTCCTTCAAAATGACATATAGTATGTGGAATCGGCTTTACATTGTTTAGGGAAAAGGAAACATACTGTTTTTTTTGTAATGATGAAGTGCGTGATTGTTAGGTCTAAACGCTATACTCTTAGCCAATCAGGGGTGGATGCCCTTGGATTACCCAAGGTTTTACTGGCTAGCGGCGAGTCCAAGGGACTCTTCTTTTGAATGGTTCCTTACTTTATTTAAAAAAGAGAGGTTATGAATTCAAACATGAAATGGAACTTTGTGCAATTACCTATACTCTTAACATATTAAAATAATACTGGTGATATACATACTTTTTATCGTTTTGTAATGAATATGGGTTTGATTTATTTGAAATTTTCAAGTAATCTGTTACATCTATTCATGTTCCACCCCTTGGTCGTTTAGAAAATATTCCTAATATATGTTGATTTTAGTAAGAATGACTGTGCAGTTAAAGAAAATTGGTGATAAATTAGCCTAAACATGATCTCTTGGTAATATTGTCATCATAGCTGAAGCATTATGTAGCAGATGCACTTTTCTAGGTTGGTCTTCTCTGATTTTACGATATTTTTATGATAAATTTGTGCTCGTAAAATGTCAGTATCTAGTTCATTTAGATTTTCTGATATATAGAAGTACTGTTATACTGTTTTGCCGTTAGCTATTTAATAATGAAACCCAGCATTTGAGAATATATGATATCTGTCTTGCAGATCGTGGTGAAATACAAAAGGGAAGCACAGAAATATTTTTCCGTAAAGTGAAGTTTTGGAAAGAGGATGGGCAAGAGGAGGCACCACCTGTCTTTGTAGGTATTATCTTACTGAAGAATGTCATTTATCAAAAACAAAATCTTACTGAAGAATGTCAGGCAATATGTTTCCTTAGATGCCGAACTGCTGATTTATATGAAGTGAAAGATTCACACAATTACTTCACATAGCTGTTCCTGTATGTGTCCTTAAAAACAGTCTGATAGTTAATGGTCTAAAATTTATCAAGTGTCTTCTGGGTACGTAGATTTTTTACATTGAGAGTTCAACAATAACTGTCTGGTTTATTACAGTAAAATTTTCATTGGAAGTCTCTGCAAGGAAGGATTGTAATGTGCTGGAAATGTTTTTGAAGGAATGAATCAATCTAGCTCTTTTAAGTTTATATCTTTTAATCATATATCTCATTGTTGGTGTTGTTCTCTGGATATTTTCATCTCTGCATTGAAAGTTCAAAAATAATTGTCTGCTTCCTATCCAATTCACTTTTGCTAGAAGTCTTGAAAGGATGGTATGTGGATTTGAGTCCTTTTAGTGGGATACATTAATTCAATTTCTTAAGCTTCTTTACTTGTTTCGTTTATTACCTTTTGCTCTTAATTGTAATTACTTTTTACTTATTAATTATTATTGGATTAGAATATTTGAGAATTTTTTAAAGGTAAAAATAAATACTATATTATCACATCTGCCTTTTCTGGGAGAGATATTGATAAACCAAAGTAGAGGACTTAATCATCTGCACTAACTTAAGAAATTTTTCCCCACCCTCCACCCCTAACAACAATAAAGCCTTATTTCCAAAACTTTTTGAGTTCAATTGTACATCCCCAACAGAATAATCAGGGTCAATCGTATATATTCTTCTCCGCCATTCTATTATATTCAAAATCATTCTCTATATTACCTCCTAAATTGACACGACTTTTTTTACTGTTTCTACTAATGTTATTTTAAGCTTCCTTTACCTTTTTTGTTCACTCAGCTTGAATCAACTCAATATTTCTTGCTAGTGTATTAATCACTCTTCTCTACACCAAACCATCTCAAACAACTCTATATCTTTTTCATCTTTTCATCAGTAGGGGTCACCCTTATCTTTATGCAAATTTCCTCATTTCAAATCTTATTTGTGCATGTATTTCCATGTATCAATCTTAATATTCTCATTTGAGGTACACTCATTTTATGAACATATTTCTTCTTAATGGCCTGGCTTTTAGTAGTTGGTGTTATAGCAATATTATAAAATCTTTCCTTTAACTTAATAGGTATGCTATCACACAATACTCTTGATTCACTTGTTCACTTCATCCGCCCTACTCTGTGTCAATATGATTCACATCATTTTTGATCTCTTTATCTTTATGAATTATTGGTTCAAGATATTGCAAGCATTTACTATTTGGTTTCTCTTAACCATTTCGACTTACCACTCTTTCATCTTTATTTCTACCCTTGCCTATCAAAAAAGAAAAAAAAAAAAACTTTATTTCTACCCTCCTCCCTAAAAAGGGGGGAGAGTGGCCCTCATTTGAACTAAAGTTAGTACTTAGTATACAAGAAATATTAAGAGCTCTGTGTCAATATGAAAATTTTCAAAATCCTGCTGTATTGTGACAGGGATGATTTTTACTAGCAAAAATAGGCGCAAAATGGCTTCACACTCTTCATTATACCCTTTAAAGTTGATATTAGGATGTGATTTCCCCGTCCTCATGTTCTCTCCAGTTGGTCACAACACCAAAACGTGCCCAAAAGAAACAAATATTATTATTCAGAAATTGGCAATAATTTCGTTAGTATTAAACTTCACCTGCACAGATATTGTTTTGTTAAATTTGCTTATCTGTTTTTGATATGATCTGTAGATTATTTCATTTACTTTAATGATTTATATGGTGCAGTGTGCTGATTTTTCTTTCTAATGTGTCTTTTCCGTTGGTAGAATCTGGATGGTGTAAACTACTTCCATGTGAAGGTTGTTGGATTGTTTTTTGTTGCAACCACAAGCGTTAACGTATCACCCTCTCTCGTCTTGGAGCTTTTACAAAGGATTGCCCGTGTCATTAAAGATTACCTTGGGATTTTGAATGAAGAATCATTGCGGAAAAATTTTGTGCTTGTGTACGAGTTGCTTGATGAAGTTATAGTAAGCATCTTGTCATGCTGAGTCAATTCATTGGTCTTTCCTATAAAAAAAAAAAAAAATCTCCTATCAAAAATAGTTAATTCATTGGTCTTATATTTATTAAGCCTATGTACCGGTGTTACTAATACCGGACTGTACCACCAGTTAAACGGTAATACCCGTGTTCCGTGATACTTTCTGGACTGATATGGAGTGTAATACCACTCAAGCAGTCGTACCATGACCTGCGGCTAAAAGACATAATGCTTTGAATAAAAATTCATAAAAAGGATGCAAAAGTTATCACACTTCTGACAAAAATAAAATTACTTTTTGACTTTTTTGTGCGTGTTTAAGTCAATTACTCAAACATAATAACTAGCTTGTAGCCTTATAAACGTATTCTCTCCCCTTTGCAACAGTGAATTGTCATTCCATTCTCTACTACAAAGTTATTTTGTTATTATTATTATTTTTTATTTACTATTTTGGTAAAATGTTGAATTTAAAAATTAAGACTCTACCAATTTTTTTAAGGTAAAATTTTTATTTTTGAACTTTTATGGGATATCTGATATGTAGACTTTTGGATTATAGGATTGGGTATATTTACATAAAATGATGTATTTATTTTTATTTTTTATATTTTCTAAATTTATGTCATATGATATAGTTTTTTATTTTAATATATTTGAATGACCTAATTTTACTTGAATTTAGTTAATTTATATAATTATATAATATATTAATTAATTAGTAATAAGCCTAGAGTTCAACCATTGAGCCACTGGTTGAACTAGTTAACCAATCTTTCAGCCGGTTCAACCCTCAGTTCAGTTATGATAACTAATGCTAAGTATAAATCTCCTTCCCCCTGTCCCCTCCAAATTTTCGT
Organism: Quercus variabilis; assembly: GCA_030445155.1. NCBI lineage: Eukaryota > Viridiplantae > Streptophyta > Magnoliopsida > Fagales > Fagaceae > Quercus > Quercus variabilis. The sequence goes on along the minus strand of CP129453.1, from coordinate 19,402,684 downwards.
TCATTTTCTTTTTGGCTCTACTAATGTACTAACTTGATCTTGCTAATTAATTGTCAATTTATCATCTACTTTGCTTAGTGTTGAAGAACTATCTCATTATCCTTATTTTATGAGTTTAGGAATTTTGAGCATTTTGTTCTGCATATTTAAAGTATTCTTGTATTTGAAAATGTTCATTCTTCTTTATACATTCTTCCTAATAATACATTTGGCCGATCCTGATTAGTCTGTTGAGGATCTATAGCCACCCAAAATTTTGGTACTAAGGCTTGGTTAATTGTTCTTGTTGTTGTAAATTCTCCATAACAATTGTAAGCAATAGATCTGAACGTGATTCATATGAGTAATGCTCGTGAGAAAATTATTCAATTTGGAGTTTTGCATCAAAGTATAGCACATATAAAAATCAAATTGAGTTTCTGATGGAGCATAATTGTGGCTTTCTTTCTGTTTTAGATGTGTTATAGATTTTCCATTTTGCAGTAAATAAGTTTTGACACTTCATTGAACCTGCTTGATTTTATTTATTGATCGCACTTTCTGAAACATGTTGGATTGCATTTCACTGCCAGGATTTTGGTTATGTACAAACAACATCCACCGAAATGTTGAAGTCTTATGTTTTTAATGAGCCAATTGTGGTTGAAGATGCACGTTTGCAATATTCTGCCCTTTTTATGGTATGAGGTCATCTGATTAATTTACTTCTCCATAATGGGACTTTAAATGGTGTCTGTTTTTTTTCTTCTTGCACGTCTATTCCTATTGATTCCTGATATATGGATGTCTGCAGCAAGGGACGAAAAGAATGCCAGGAACAGCAGTCACAAAATCTGTTGTAGCAAATGACCCTACGGGTAGGAGGAGGGAGGAGATTTTTGTTGATCTAATTGAGAAAATCAGCATCACCTTTAGCTCAAGTGTGCGTACTTCTGTCTTCATTTCACTCTAATATCGGTGATTATTCTAATTTCAGTGTTGTCACATGTGGTATAATTTTTACATTATCTACCTAATAAGTGACAGGTGAAGGAAGTTAACAATGTTTAGTGGCACTACATAATAAGTTAGAATCAAGCCCCTGTACATCTTTTTAATGGTAATGAGATAAAAACAGAGTCCTTTGATGTTAAGAGCCTTGTAGCTCAACTGGCACCTCCTGATGGAGACATCTAGAGTTCAAATCCCCTCTCCCACAATTATCGATTTTTTTTTTTTTTGGCTGGGGGGGAAGGGGGTTTGAATTCTGTGTCTCAATAGTAATGCCTAGAAACTGACACTAAATCAGCATTTAAAGGAGTGCAACGTTACACAAGATCCATTGAATTCTAAGAGACTTTATCTTCGTGTAGTTAACTTGCTTCTTCAGTGTAGAAATGGAACTAGCTTAGCCTTTATGATTGACCATCTCCATCCTACAGATGCTCATATTGTACATATATCATATGCCTTTCATCAATTTTATTCTATTTTGACAAATCCAAGGTAAATCTGTGTTTCTTATAAAAATAAATAAATAAAAAATAATAGAAAAACAAAAAACATTAGCAATTCCTCACAAGGCCCCTAATCTTCATAATTGATAGCTAAATATTCTACATGTGATAATTCTACACAAAAAACAGCCAATTGACTACCATACCACTGCATTTTTCTCGTTATGATAAAGTAAATAGGTTATTTATTGGAACATGAAATTGAAGTCAACAGCCTTATAACTCAATTAGTTGGCATCGCTTGGTATTTTCAAGACATCTAGGGTTCAAATCCCCCTTCCTGTTGTAACTATCAAATTATCAAGGAGGCTTATGTGGCTAATTGGAGATGGGACTAGAGTGAAATTTTGGCATGATGTATGGTGTGGGGATAATCCTTTGAGTACGTGTGTTCTAGATTTATTCAGAATCAGTAATGATAAGGAGGCTTATATGGCTGATTTCATGCAGTTTCCTAACGGGGTTCTTTTTTGGGACTTGGAATTCTTGCGAGAAATTCATTATAGGGAATCAGATTCTTTGTCTGTTTGTTGGGATGTTATATGTGGAGTCTTATTGAGAGGTATTGGTGATGATAAGATGTGTTGGACACCTGCTAAGAGCAAGGGCTTTGAGGTAAGCAGTTATTATCAGGCTTTGTTGGGTTTATGTACTCAATCCTTCCCTTGGAGAAGTATTTGGAAGCAGAAGGTTCTTTCCAAAGTGGTTTTTTGTTTGGACTGCAGCTTTAGGAATTATCTTGACTATTGATAATTTACGTAAGAAGAAGGTGTTGATTCTAGATTGGTGCTGTATGTGCAAAAGTAATGGAGAATCGGTAGACCATCTTTTACTACATTGTCCTATTGTTTATGAGTTGTGGTCTATGGTGTTCACCTTGTTTGGTATCTACTAGGTGATGCCAAAGACTGTGGTTTAGCTCCTTGCATGTTGGCAAGGAAATTTTGGTCATCATCGTAATGGTGTTATTTGGATGGCTGTCCCTCATTGTTTGATGTGATGCATTTGGCAGGAGAGAAACAACCGGTGTTTTGAAGATTCTGAAAGGACTATAGTTGATTTAAAGCTTTTCTTCTTTAAAAGTTTATCGGACTGGATGTCTATCATATGAAGTCATTCTATTTTTTCAGTTTATGATTTGATGGATGTTTGTAATTTATGTATATGATTATTTTGGTCCCCTGTTTTATACTTCCTGTATTCTTGGGTGACTCATTATTATGTCTTTGAATAAAATTTTCTTTACTTAAAAAAAAAAAAAAAAAAAAAATCAAATTATCAAAAAGACTACATGGAATTGAACCCACAGAATCCTAAAGAACTACCATAACACCACACATATTCCGGAATATACCCGTTTAGGGGGTAAGCACTTTCAAACCTCATCTCTCCTTCTCAATCACTCGACCTTTCTTTGTGATCTTCGTGAGAAATTCCTCAGCTTTCTTTATAGCTAAGCAGTGATAATTGCATCTTCTATCTTCTTTCTCATTAGCCTCCATCTTCTAACCATTTGCTTTTTATTTTACTATGTCATGTTATCTATTGTATATTTCTTAATCTTATTTAGTCTTAAGGGAAAATTTATGCATTAAAAAAAAAGGCATTGCCCACAATCATTGTGTGAACTTAATATACAGTTTTTTCCTATTTAAAGATAACCATGACAGCTATCTGCTTTATACTTTTATAATCAATTTTAAGTTCACAATATCAATCCTATATTGCTTGTGTCATGTCAATAAATGTCTTTTTTGATGGTTTTGTCTAAAGATTGATGTTGCTTTTTTGTTTTTGTCTCCCCCCCCCCCCCCCCTCTTTTCTTTTGTTGGTTCCTCACTGCTCAGTTCATTACTTAATTAAAACTTAAGCAATCTGTCGTGAGCTCACTTTTAGTTCTATAATTTTATGTATATAGTATATTGCACTTATCAAATAATAATAATATGGTGTTTACACATTTGACTCTCAACCTTTGCCCCATGTTTCAGGATGGTCCCTATCATTTCAAATGTTTTAGTTTAGTCCTCAACCTTTTAAAGTTGTGTCAAAAAGGTCATTGCCATCAATTGGTGGATGGAAAAGTCTAACAGGGCAAACAGAAGCACTAAATCAAGCACTGATGTTGACATGGAGCCAGGTGGCAGTTTTTTTTTTTTAATTTAAAAAAAAAAAAAAAAAAAAAAAGGACAGCCGCTTGTTAAAGAGAACATGTGCTATGCATGTGAAGAGCAGAATTTGGGGATTTCACATCTTAAATCCCTAGCTCAACATATAGACGTCAACAAAGAGGAATTTCAGGAAATCCCTTCTTTGGGGCATTTTTTAACCCTGTTCTTTATGAGGAATGGAAGTGGTTTCCCTACCATTTCCAATCCTTGACACACACCCACAGAGGAAAGAAATTTAATCCCCCAGCAACTGACCTCTAACAAGGCACCCTAATTATTTGACCAATTTTAGATCTAAATTCTCAAAATCCCATTTGGAGGAAATAAGGAATTCATTTCGAGCTCACTGTAGTCCATAGTCATGAACTCAAACAAAGTGAGTGGGCATTAAATTCTTATTTAGAGAGAGTGAAAATTTGGAGCCTTTTGATTTTGAATGAAACAAAAAGAACCCACATGGAAGGGATCAAGAGAAGTTATGATGGATGAGAGTGATGACGAGGCATCACGCAGAGAGGAGCGGCTTAGTCCAAACTTGCTCTCACCTTAACAACAACACTATTTAGTACTCTCCCAGATGGACCAAAAACTTGACCTGCCCACCATTGTCTTTCCTGACCACAACAACCCCTGGTGCTACCTGGCTTCAAATTCAAAACCCCCACCTCCTCACTTGCACCACAGTCCAAATTCCACTTGTTTCATTAAGTGTGCACTTCTCTTATCTCTCTCCTCTGTCATCTTCATCTCGAATCCCAGAACAAAGAGTATGAAAGCAACAAAATATTTGTTACCATTTCTTGACTCAGTGATTGGAAGCCAATCATCTTGAGGATCAAGCTTAGTCATCCTTAGAGCCTTCCTCACGGGGCTTCCAAGTGGAAATCCAATACTTCAAATGTGGAATCCCCAAAAATGGTTCCTCTACGCACAGGTTTTTTTTTTTTTTTTCAGCAGCTGATATTTTTCAACTGTCACCTGGGCTCCATGTCCGCATCAAAGTGTGATTTAAGTGTTTCTGTTTACCATGTCAGACTTTCATATCAACTAATTGACAGAAGGGACCTTTTGACACACGTTTAAAAGGTTGGACCTAAATTGAATCGTTTGAAAGGTTAGGGATCATTTTGAAACATGGGGCAAAGGTTGAGAACCAAATGTGTAATTAAACCAATAATTTTGTGTGGACTGTACTATCAATTTGTTGGATGCATCATGTGGATCTAAACTCAAGGTTGACCTCTCTTTGAAAAATTTCTTCATGGTACATAAAATTTATGATAATCTTCCTGTTTCATACATCTCATTTTGGTGATCTTTTTCTAGATAGTATTATTTATTACATTCATTCTTTTATTGGTTATATGTTTCTTAGTTCATCACTACTTATACCATTGTTAATCAGTATAAAGTTGTTTAAACAGGGATATATACTGACTTCTGAGATAGATGGCACCATTCAAATGAAGAGCTATCTCACTGGCAATCCAGAAATACGATTAGCTCTTAATGATGACCTGACTATCGGAAGAGGAGGGAGATCAGTATTTGGTATATTTCTTTGGTTTTTACCGGCAGCATATCTGATACAATAATCCTAAAAATTGACTTTTCCATTATGATTGTGATGCTCTCAAGTTGTTCGCTTGCATCAACATGTAAAACTTTCAAGTTTAAAAGCCATATTTTCAGTAATGTTGTTTAAGATAATATTTTTAAAGGTGTAATGCTGTTTGTTCTTAAAATTGTCCATGGTGATATATGTTTTTGAAGTTTGTTCTATGAGGTTACCTTCTTCCTTTAAAAAATAATTTTAATTAATTAATTATATTTTTAAAGCTTTTTGTTTGTTGTAGACTTATAGTATGAAATATTTGGTTACTGTCGCTGGTTATGATTGTGATGCTCTCAAGTTGTTCTAAATATTTTTTTACCGGCAGCATATCTGATACAATAATTCTAAAAATTGGCTTTTCCATTATGATTGTGATGCTCTCAAGTTGTTCGCTTGCATCAACATGTAAAACTTTCAAGTTTAAAAGCCATATTTTCAGTAATGTTGTTTAAGATAATATTTTTAAAGGTGTAATGCTGTTTGTTCTTAAAATTGTCCATGGTGATATATGTTTTTGAAGTTTGTTCTATGAGGTTACCTTCTTCCTTTAAAAAATAATTTTAATTAATTAATTATTTTTTTAAAGCTTTTTGTTTGTTATAGACTTATAGTATGAAATATTTGGTTACTGTCGCTGGTTATGATGCCTTGTATCCATTGTCCAAATAAATGTTACCTGGGATTTGTTATACTTTTAAATCTTACTTTTACCATTACATTTGGTGCTGCTGCTTTCCATGATAGACTACAGGAGTTCATCTGGGACTGGAGCAGTGATATTGGATGATTGTAATTTTCATGAATCTGTACATCTAGATAGTTTCGAAATGGACAAAACTTTGAGCCTGGTGAGTGAAATCAAGATAAATTAGCTTGGAAAATTTTTTAAATTAAAAAATAAAAAACTTATTTGTTTGTTCATGTTGTCTAAACTGGTGCTTAATCATGTTAATTCTATCAGGTACCACCAGATGGTGAATTTACAGTCATGAACTATCGATTGACTCAGGAGTTCAAACCTCCTTTTCGTGTAAACACTTTGATTGAAGAAACAGGAGCCCTTAAGGTCAATACTGTCCTTGTTTATAATTAAGTTTGAACTATCATTGGAAATGTTAATAAGAGCTAGGGTAAGTTTCATTTAAACCCTATAATTTAGGGGCTGTAGGTATTAAACCTAATTGGATAAGTAATAAGTTACCTTTTGAAACTATAGGATTACTTTTAGGAACCTCAAGATTTAATTTATTATGTTTTGAAATTACACGTTTAATTTGTTATTTTTAAAACTATAGGGTTTAATATGTTACTCCCTCTAAATTATAGGGTTGAAAATGTAATTTTTATAAAGAACTATTCGTTTGTATTAAAATGGGTGCCTTTGCCATATGTTATTATGTCATTATATCAATTCCTGGCTTTATATGATTTTTAATTTTAACATATGACTGAACATAATAATACCTTTCAGTTATATTGAAAGGTCACCAAGCAAATGCTGATGTTATAGTAATATCGTTATCCTTTAACTCTGGTACAAACATCTTAAGAGTTACAATTGTAGGCTGAAGTCATGATTAAAGTACATGCGGAGTTTTCCTCAAGCATTACTGCAAACACAATTATGGTTCAGATGCCACTACCAAAATATACTACGAGGTATTATTCTATACCATCTGTCTATTATTTGATAAGGTCAGCAAAAGTTTGCGATGCTGTTTGATGCTTCAGAGCTGAGGTCCTTGATTTACCAATTTTGCAGTAGAAATTTATCCATGAACCATGTAAATTTGCTTACCTTTTAGTGAATGTAATTAATCAGAAAAGTAATACAAAGTTTTACAGTTGGTTATGGATTCTGAATAGACTAAAGTAGAAAAGTAATGCTGTGTTAAAAAAAGTTTGACCTGTTATGTTCATGCGGATGGAGATAGAAGCTTGTTATTAGTTATGAGATGGTTCTTCAACATTTTTATTTTATTTTTTAAAAATCAGGAGTCAACACAGACAGGCCATGCTGTTGGACAGAGCACATTGTATTACAGTATTCAATGTTCACTCATTAGATTTTCAATTGATGTTTTTTCAGAGCTAGTTTTGAGTTGGAACCTGGAGCAATTGGACAAACAACAAATTTCAAGGAAGCAAATAGGAGACTTGAATGGGGCCTAAAGAAGGCAATGATTTCTTATTAATACGCTTATGGCAGTTTGTTTTGGTCAATAGCCAATCCCCCCCTCCCCCTTTGTTATAACTATTGAATTGTTTAAAATAATAAAATTAATCTCCATAGCCAATTTTATTATGTTTCCTTGTGCCAAAAAAATGTAAAAAAAGATGGATTAAAGTTACTAATGCATGTCCTACACAACAGATTGTTGGTGGATCTGAACATACTCTGTGTGCAAAGCTAACATTTTCTCCAGAATCACATGGTATGATTTATCAATCAGCTACGATCAGTTGTAATATAAGTATCATAGTTGACGATCCCAGTAATTGTGTTTAATTTCTTACTAATTCATTGTGATTGATGTATTTCCTTATGTGTGCAACATTTATCGCTCACTACAGGAAATATTACAAAAGAATCTGGGCCAGTTAGCATGACTTTCACAATACCAATGTATAATGCTTCCAGGCTTCAGGTAAAGCCAAGTCCTGATTTTGCTCATTGGTTATAATATGCTCATTGCTAGGAACTTAACCATATTGTACCCACACATTTAACCCATGAGATGGATTGTAATTTGTAAGCTCTGATATTAATTTGTTTTGTTCTACCGTCATTAGTTTGAACGTTCAATTGAACCATTTGCCGTTATGATTTGGTCCTGTTTGCTATTTCTGAGCATGTGTTGTGTGGGTCAGATCAGGCTGCTAGTCTAATCAGCGGTAATGCCTAATGTGACTTCGGTCAAAACAAAAGCTTGTTTATAATGATTAAATACTTGATCTCACTAGGTCAGATCATAAGTCAGGCTGGTATTTTTATGGCTAGAATACTCTAGAGTCTAGTGGCTCTTACCCCTAGAACACCCTACCTTCCCCCTGGGAAAAGTTACAAAGTCCAGTAAACTGGAGCCTGTTAGATCGGGCATTGCTTGGTCCTGTTTTAATGCTTATAGTTTTCTTGTGTGTGGTTAACAAGGAGGGTTTATACAATGCAATTTTGTGGCATTTATTATTGTTGGAACCAGCTGACTGATAATTTTATTGTGCAATAGAAGTGTTTTCTGTTTTAGTAAGCTAATTTCTATTTCCTTTTGAGTGCCTTTGTTGCTCAAGTCTTACATGTTTTTGGTGCAGGTGAAATACTTGCAGATAGCAAAGAAATCCGGAACTTATAATCCATATAGGTGGGTGAGATATGTTACTCAGGCCAATTCGTATGTTGCTCGTATATGATGCGGTTAAAATTTCCTCTTGCCCCCATTTTTTTTATAACCAAAAAAAAAAAAAAGGGTTAAAAGAGAGGGCGATCAAAGTGGCTTCCCTACCTAGACATGACCATAGTTGGCCCCACTTTTGTTGCTAGCTTATCATTCTAGTTGAATTATACATCAAAGTTGTATTCATGTTTTTTGCATTTGATCCTTGTGCTAGTTGCTTTTTATCTAGATTGGATTCTTGTCTATCTAGTTAGCATTGTTTGTTAAACATACAACATTTTAAATTTTAAATAACTGTCTGGACATTTTTTAAGAATGGAATGTGATACAATAAATGTAATGATTCTGAGCCCTTGGCCACTAAGACACACGTGATATTGGAGGAGTTGGGGTCCAATCAATCAGTTTGCCTACTGCCAGGTGGTAGTAGTATAATGAAGGCTATGAAGCTAAGAACAAACAGATGAATTTCCAATGACTTCCATGATAGAGTTCTGCTGTATCTGGCGAGCCCATCTACCAAACTGTTTGATAATTGTGCCATGGATAAGTGGTTCAACCAAACACTAGACAGCCATTCCATACATGCCTGTTTATCGCCCTCTACAAAACACTGTCAAACTTTGCTTGCAAGCCATTCTCATAAGAAGCCTAACTTTCTTTTGAATTGCCAATCAAAGATAGTAATCCAGACATAAATTTTCCCAAGAAAATGTGCATTCTATTCTTTGCAATGCTGCTAATAAGTGGCAATGAAGTTCTTGCCTCTCGCTTCCTTGCAGAAACAACACTGCCTGAGGTTCCCGTGCTTCCTAAGCCCGAACTCCCGCCCCTTCCTACACTCCCAAACTTGCCTAAACCTGAAGTACCAGTACCAAAGGTTGAACTCCCCCCTATTCCTCGCATCCCGACTCTACCAAACCCGGAGTTACCTTTGCCTAAACCTGAGTTTCCGACTGCCTCATGTGGCAAAGCCTGAACTGCCTTCTTTGCCTAAACTGCCTTCTTTGCCACCTTTGCCCCCTATTACCCGCAGTGTGTTTTCTTTGTGTGTGGATATTCCATGCGTTTTCTTGTAATTGTGGTAGATTTTATATAGGGGATGTGTAATATCTTTTCTTTTTTGAATTTATATGTGCGTTTTCTTGTAATAGTGGCTGCTTTTCACAGAGGGGTGTAATATCTGTTCTGTTTGAATCATATATATAATGTTGTGGCTTAGTTTTATCAGTTGACCAGAGAATCGAACAGAATTATGGTGTTTATCCAGTATCAATTTTCATGTTAAGATTTGCTATTTAGAACCTAGCAAGAGGCAAAAATGACTTTGATTTGCTAAGAGACTAACTTAAAATACAAAATAACTGAAATGAAGGGCGGCTATTAATAGGTAAAAATGTGATATTAGTAGAGGATCCAAATGAAAACCAATAAAAACTTAACTAATGTTAAGATCGATGTATATATAACATTACTCAAAGATGTTGGAGAACTGAGAAGTGATAGAAAATGCAAGCTCAAAATTTCTTTTCCTAATTATTCTCTCTCATTTCCTTGGTTAGAAATTATAACTCATAATATCTACTATTTCCATACACAAGCGAGCTAATGGATATCTTTGGCAATGGCTTAGCAGTTAGCACGTTTCTAAGCATTCTTCAGACTTAAATTATTTAGTTGTGTTTTACTTTAAAAAAAAAAAAAATAATGTTGTTTGTTTGAAATGGAATCATAAACACCAAAATGGTTTGCAATGTATAAAAATAGTCCTCTTTTTGAAAACCTGGGACATCGTCCTTGTCTAAAAAGAGACACTTAATAAAACGGCTAAAACTCCTGTCTTCCGCCATGGTCCATGGATGGAGTGAGTATATAAATTAATCAAAATGTCAAGAAAATGTGCTGCGTTAATACACTAATATATATATATATATACACACACACACATTAGACGCAGCAATTATCTCCCTTTATTTTTCTTGTTATTTCTTTTGATGGGTCAACGACACTCGGCTTACAAAAAATGTCAAATATGGAGGCCTCTTGATGTGAAAGATTTTTTTGCAACCAACATATGAGACTTAAGATACCGTCTCCCTCTTGACGGGAACATTGCGTTTGACAGATGAGACTGCTACTCTTCCATGAGTATAGAATAGAGTTGTAAATTACAAGCAAAAATCTTCTTGAAAACCTTGTTGTTAGTGTGCGTTTGCGAGTAGATGAACCTGTGTTTTGCCTTTTTTTAGTGGGTCTCATGAATACTGTTTACGGACCACCAATAACTGAAAAACGCAATCATGGATTTTGCTACGGTTTTTTTGCCTTAAAAAAATTATTTTGTTACAGTTTTTTCAATAATAAGTTTTCAGTTGACCTCTAATGAGAGGGAAACTTGAAGAGCACATTGTTTAATGAGAGGATAAACAATGATATTGCGTGCTGGTCAATACAACGTAACATTTCCCACTTTTTATTGGCCAACAGGTGTAGGCTAAGGTAGATGCATGAATGCTTTCGTTTGAGAAAAAGGTAGATGAATGCTTTAGTTTGGAGAAACTTCTTTGTAGTCATAGTTGAATTACCCTTTATTTCGTGTACGGATTTTGAACAAACAATGTAATACTAATATGTAAAGTTTAAAGAAATCAACATTATATGGATATTTTATTTGCACAAAATTAGTGTGTATGCGTTAAGATTTTTATAGATGAGATCATTGTTAATCTATGGTTGTCTTTATATTTTGCATCTATGTAGAGCATAAGACGAAAATGAAATTCAACATTAAAATAGTCAAAAAAACACATTTAATAAAAAAAGTTATTGAATGATATAAAATCGATAAAAGTTTCACTATATATAACTTAAACCAACCATAAATTAAGTAACCTTCTAATTAGACTTATCTTAAATTAAAGTCCCACACACATATTGGATTAGGGTTGAGGCATGATGCTAATCCTACACAGTAGAATTAGATGATTTTAGCAAATAAAATATTCCAAGTTGAAGAGTATAACTGAATTAAGTTGATGATTCTTGATACGTTGGGGAACATTAATTGATCCCACCAAAGAACTAAAAAGAACACCTTAATTACTATGACAAAGATTATATGTATTATCATAGTTATGAGAATTGAGAACTGATTTGGATGTCGATTTTGTGAGATGTTGTTGTGATGTTGTCCGTTAAACAGCCAGAATAATGTTCATAGCTAATTCAACAACTAGTAAGTATATTTTAAAAAACTAAAATTTCTATGATGGAGGTTTAAAATATCTTATTTAAAAGTTTAATTGTGTATGTATTTTATGTATTTTTTTTTTCTTTTTTCTTTTTTGGGTAGAAAACTTTCATTTAAGCACAATTACTAAATTTAATTATGCATGTATACCTGGAAAAGAGAATTCACTACCTACTTTAGTTATAAGCATAGTTAAATATATAAAGATCATTCCCATTTGATAGTAAAAAATTGTTGGTTTCCATAGAATATGGATGAGTACTTCAAAGTTCAAAGTATAAAAGCAATGGTGCAAATCAGAATGGAACATAACAAGGGTGCCAAAGGGCGAGAATATGATTTATATCTATAGGCATATTATAGCATAGGGGGTGACTAACCCATAGGACCTAATAGAAGAAAAATAACCCTGTAGGAGCTAAGGTTGGTTCACTTCTTTATAAAATTAGTTGGGAAATATACAGGCATTCAAATTTCAAAGCATCACTTTAATAAAAGGCTGCAATAAAACAGCTTCTTCTATAACAAGTTTCCAATTGAGGATTGAAATTCATTGTCACCAAATTGATGCCTTTGAAGGACGAAGGGGAGATGGCCCAAAAGGAAGAACGAAGACTACTCAATCAAGCAACTCATGGGCCCTATGAAACCAAAACATGCAAAAAATTACGGAAGAAATTAAAGTTCAACTGCGACTGCTAAATTTCCCATTAATAGTGGCTATTAAAAAAAAACAGTGCTATAAATTACTTAGGCTTAATTATTTTATATTTTTTTCCAAAATGACTTAAGCCGCAGTAAAATCACACAAAAAAAGTCGTTTATGGATTAATTACTTTAGCATCGCAATCTTTTCAAAAACAGCTGTATCCAGAAGTGGATTCGATTCATGTCTAATACTTTCTTATACTTAACCTAAGATAAATGCACCCAATCTTATCTTCGTACATGTAGGATGGATGCGAGATGGGCACTCCCACGATCGTTCCTTTCCTTTTCCTTCAAACTAAACATAATAAGAGCGTTGTTAGGAGGGAACGGAATTGGGGCACTCCTCTTTAAAAAGGAGTGCCCAAATTCTCCTACCGACGAATTTGCATGATTTAAGAGGATTAGAGATAAGAATATTTGATCGTGCATTACATAATCAAAAACTTCTAATTAAGCACATTTTTCAACTTCAAAGCTAAAAATGATATCGATAGGTGATCCCACTAAAAGTGATATTTGCATCATTTTATTTAACATTTATTGCATTTATAACATTATTAATAAATTTAAGGTTAGCCGGCACTATGAAGAAAAAAAAAATTGACACAGCCACTAGCAAAAATAATACATAATTAAAAGGTTCTGAGATCTTTCTTTCCTTTTTTGATGAACAAAGGTTCTGTGATCTAGTTATGAGATCAGAAATCTTTTATATTTTTACTTATAGACATCTGCATTTTTTATCGAGCAGCTCTTTCTCTCTATCTCTCTTAGCGTTGAAGTTAATTTGTCATGCATGCGATGGAATTTCACATCAAGTAAGAATAACCAGATATAATATTACGAGTCACAAATCAATTGAGTCAAGCTCCTCGAATAATTGACAAGAAAAGCAGTCATTAAAGTATGATTTGTTCAGATATTAAAAAGGAAAAAAAAGACGCAAAAGATATACAGTTATACACCAGTATTAAAGAATGGAAGCCAATCCCTAGATTTTTCAACTATTGGAGGGTTTGTTATCAAAAAAGGTTATTCAACAATTGGAAGGTGGCTATCTTGTTTTGACATGGATTTGTCAAGTGTCAAATATGCAATGACTAGAGGAAACCAACTTGCAATTAATATAGAACTTAGCCATTTATTATTGTGCGTATAAAAAAGTTTATTTTGTAAAGTTGTTTTGTTTTATAGTTTTGCATCCCAAAAAAAAAATTACATTTGTATATAAATTAAGAGTTTAAAATTCTATAAAAATATGGTGTAAAACTTAAGTTTACACCCTCCAATCCCAACATGCCACATCATTTTTTTACATATTAAAAAATAAGCACAATCACACCCAATAAATTTTAATACCCATTTGAAAATCTAGCTAAATTGAGAGTTTATTGAGATGTTATTAGATGTGGTAAAATGTATTGAATTTTAAGTAAAAAGCTAATGTGACAATCTTTTATTAGATGATGTAAAACATGAGTTTTACATCACGTCTTTACCAAATTCAGACTCATAAATTAATGGTTTAAAAAATTATACATTTTTTTAAATTGAAAATAAACTTAACCAATGAAAAATTCTCAAACTTGATTTCATTTACAAACAATATGGTAACTTTTTTCCTATAAAATATGATGGTGGACTAAATGACTTTGAAGTTTCTACTGTTTTTTTTTTTTCCAATAAGCTTCTGCTTGTTATGTAGATGGTAAAAATTAAGACAGAAAGATAAAGATAAAAGGGTGTTTGGTAGAGTAGTTTGAGATGAGATTTTTGTAGTTTTTTAAAATTTGTATGGGTGAAAAAGTTTGTAAAATTGTTTAAAATGTAAAAATGTGAGTTTGAAATTGTGTAATGAACAGGCCATCTTCTAAGATACAAATTATTCTCTAAAGAGGGGCATCACTACTATGTAAAATCAAACTCTTTAGCACGAATTCTATAAATTCAATTCATATATATATATATATATATCTGCCGTTACTTTAATTTAAGGGTTTGATGTTACAGTTACACTCTTTTACGCTTTCTCTTTTTATGATACTCTTTCCATATTGCGCAAGTTTTCACTTTGGGACCTTATTTCCAAGTTCTATATTCCAATTTTGCTGCTAAAAAGGGTAATTATGCTTTGAGCCCAAGCCACGCAGAAAACAATCCAATGCTTGTGAGCAAAGCATTACTAGGAAAAACCATGCATAGTCTATATCTAAAATCTTGTCATGCTTGAAGCACTTTTTACATGATATATGCCACCAAATGTTATCGTGAAGAATCTTGATCCAACCATAAAAGTAGAGAGGGTAAAAAGAGATTAAAGGAAAACTACCTAAGAGTCTAAAAAAATAGATGCTCTTCAACCAACAAAAAAAAAAAAATGCTTGATTACTTAGACAGTTCGATTTGTCCGATTTTTGAACCTTATAGTAATTTCATTAGTTTGGTGAGATTAGGATCCAGTGCAATACTACTACGTGCAATTACCCCCTTCCCCTCTCGCAAATTTTTTTTTTTTTTACCATTTTCACTTTTTATTTTTTATTATTTTTACTTTTTTACATTTTTTTTATTATTTATTTAATGGTTGAGATTGAAAGTTGATTTTTCAACTCCCAATCTCAGTCATTCAAAGCAATTCACGATCTTAATCTATTTTGGTGTGTACAAGTTTCTCATAAAAGGTACATGTAAAAAAAAAAAAAACCAATGAGGGGTTGTTACTGTTCAGGTAGCAGTAGCAGTAGCAGTAGCAGTAGCACCATTCTATTACCATTATCATCGTTCCCTTCCTTGTGTGGTAAGCTTCATTTGTTGGTCATTCCTTCTCCATCAACAGAGACAAAGAAAAGTGTAGATGGTGATACAGAACAAAGGAAGTGAATTTCTGTTTTTAAGACTTTTCCTATAGAAAGTTCCAAAAAAAAAAAAAAAAAAAATTTGTGGGCATATAAAGTAACACAAACAATAATAAATAAAACAATAAATTGAGAGAATTTATGGACATATGATTTAGAACATACCTACAAAAGGGGTGCAAGCGGCACTCGGGATTGGATACTCGCAATGTGTGATGAAAATGTCCGATAGTGCCTTTTTATTTTATTAAAATATGCTGAGATATATTGGACCATAACTCATCAAATTTTATTTTATTGAAATATGTTGAGATATATTGGATCATAATCCACAAAAGTTATCTTATGATATAGAAATAACTTATTGATTTATGAACTAAAAATAACTTTTTATTTTTTGTAATTGTTTTTGAAGAGTTATGAGTTAATCTCTAAATTCATGATGTTTAGAAATTTCCCAATTCGAGTTAAGAATCATTATGGAAAATACACAATTTCATTTACCTCAAACAGAAATTTCATAATTGTGGTTTTGCAGTTGGTGGCTGTATTAATATCCTGAAGGTGAACTCTTCATAATCTAGCTATCTCTTTGGTATGGGTGCAAGTATCATCTTAAATATAATATTTAATACACTCCTCATAGACATAGTCACATTTATCTTTTGATTTCTACTCATATTCCTCAACATCAACAGATCTCAAGAGTGAGAGATGCTAGGTTCAGTAGTATTACTGTTACACAGACCATTTGATCATTGTTTATCCCTACATTGGTTTAGAATTTCACATGCTTTTGATAGCCTTAATCTTTCTGTCTACCCAAATTGTTGAAGTTTTACTCCAAAGTAAAG
Organism: Quercus variabilis; assembly: GCA_030445155.1. Lineage (NCBI taxonomy): Eukaryota > Viridiplantae > Streptophyta > Magnoliopsida > Fagales > Fagaceae > Quercus > Quercus variabilis. The sequence goes on along the minus strand of CP129453.1, from coordinate 19,386,340 downwards.
GCACCATTAGGTCCATTGCTTTAAATCTAAAATCTCCTGTATATGCATTTAGCTAAAAATAAGATTCAATGTATGGGATTCGGGCGTGCGTCCAATATTGGGCACGTCTCCAAATCATAACATGTCCTATGCATTTTATATCCAATTGATCAAGTCATAAATACTTGGTAATTCAATTTCCACAAATTTGAACATAAGATCAACGAGTAATCTTTTTTCTCATTCTTCTTTCTTTTAATCTTATTGGGTATAAATATATTCAAATTACAATTTCTTTTCCCGGGAGATATTGCTTATAAAGAATGTAGGTAAACCACTCATGTATGGTTTATTGGCTAACGTGTATAATGAAAACTCTTTAATGATATGATGAAACACGATCCTCTCTAATTCATGTCTAAGATTTTATTTCTTAAATCTCATAATATATTAAAAACACATTATTTAAAATTTTAAATGGCGTAATATTAAATGAACTACTAGATTTATAATATTTAATTTGAACTAATAAATGAATATTCTTTCTTTTTTTTTTAGAATTAAAATAAATCCATTTTAAATAGAAATGATCCAATGCTTGTAGGGCACCACAAATATACTTTCCAAACACTCATTATACATTATAAATTCACCATGGTGTGCTAATTAGATGTGTATGGGACCACTAAGATATTAACTTTACACATTTTTATTGGTCCAAAATAGGGAAAAGTACACCAATCTTTCTGGCTTTATAAGCACAAATCAAAATGTGTTACCTAAGCAAAATGATGACAAGGTTTGAACCCTTTTGAGTTTTGATCAAGGCTTTGGAAAAAGTCCTCCTTAAAACCCCAATTTAGGCACATGAATTGAGTGAAACCTTCTCGTCAAAGTAAGTGAGCTAAAAGAAAATTGAAATATACAAGTTTGGCCAATCATTCAAAAAACAATAATACTACAGACACAATATTTTTTCACAATTTTAATATAATTTATTGTAATTTATATGTAATAAAAATTATATCAATAATAAATCTAAATGAAAATTAACAATATTATTTTAAACGCAACGTAAAAATAAGTAATTGTGAAAAATATTGTGTCATTTTCAAATTCAAATTCAAAGTTGAAGTAGTGATTGAGGGAAAAAATTGAGAAAAATAGATGAAAGTGATGATAGGGGTAGAAATAGTTAAGGGCATCCCCCATAACCCAAAAGAAATAACATCAAAGAAGTCATTGTCAATCCACTCGGTCGGAAAGGGCCTTAATTAAAGACTCACCCGCTCATCTCTCCCTCCCATGTGTCCCTCTCTTTCAAACTTGAAGAAATGAAAAGAAAGGCCGTGTAGAAGTAAGGTTGAGCTAACCATTACCCAAATTCTTCTTATTCATTGACAATTTCTCTCTCTCTCAATCTTGTATGTGATGTGTGGAGTGTGGACCCTACTTCACCTCCAACCAGCGGCGCTATTAGTCTTTACTTGGTTTCCAAGCTCACCCACCTCCTCTCTCTCTCTCTCTCTCTCTCTATCTCACTCATAAATCAACCTCATCCTCCATTTATTATAAACAAATCCAAACACCGCCTTACCAGCTTCTTGCTCTCTCTATCTCTCTCTATCTCTCTCAAAGTCTTGGCAAAAACCCATCTCTCTCTCTCTCTCTCTCTCCTTCTTCCAAGTCCAAACTAGCCTTCTAGTTTCTCCTCTATATTTTATTACAATTTACAAAACCCACAAAAAAAAAATACTATACCTCTAGTTTCCTAAACCAATCATAAACCCAATACAAATATCCATATATTTAAAAAAAAAAAAACACAAAAACAATGAAAGGTGAATATGTAGAACCAAAAAACGAAAACACTTCAAACATGTTCTCAAAACTTCACCACCCTTCTTCTCCACACCTCCAAAACCCATTTTCTCACCCTTTCCACCAAGTCCCCACCGACTCCCAAACCCAACAGCATCATCATCACCAACATCATCAACATCATCAACAACAACAGCAACAACAACAACACTCCGAAGACGATGAGAGCCGAAGCAGTGGCGGTGGGCCCACACCGGCCCAAACTCTGGCTCTAAAGCCCAAACACGACGCTGATGGAGCTTCAATCGAAGTGGTTCGGCGGCCCAGAGGCCGCCCGCCCGGTTCCAAAAACAAGCCCAAACCGCCCGTCATCATAACCCGAGAGCCCGAACCAGCCATGAGCCCGTACATTCTCGAAGTCCCAGGCGGAAACGACGTCGTCGACGCGATCTCGAAGTTCTGTCGCCGCAAAAACACCGGCCTCTGCGTCTTGACCGCTTCTGGAACCGTCGCTAACGTCACGTTACGTCAGCCGTCAACAACTCCCGGCGCCACCGTTACTTTTCACGGCCGCTTCGACATCTTATCGGTCTCCGCAACGTTCCTAACGGCGTCGTTTCCTCCAATCCCAAACGGGTTCACCATCTCCCTCGCCGGCCCGCAGGGCCAGATCGTCGGAGGACTCGTAGCCGGAGCTCTAATCGCCGCCGGAACTGTCTACGTCGTGGCTGCCTCGTTCAACAACCCAACGTACCACCGCCTCCCGCCTGAGCTCGAAGATATAAGGGACGATGGAAACTCACCGCCTCACGCGGCGGTTTCTGGGGGAGATAGTGGGCAACACGCCGCGGCGGCGCCGCCTCAGGGAGGAGGAGAGTCGTGCGGTAATATGGCTATGTATAGCTGCCACTTGCCTTCCGATGTGATTTGGGCTCCAACTGCTAGACCACCACCACCACCACCTTACTAATTTTAGTGTTTTTTTTTTTTTTTTTTTGGGTTTTTAAATTTCTGGGTACTGTGAATTTTAGAAAGTCTTTTATTTTGTTGTTGTAATTTGGGGTCTTTGTGACCCTGGATTAGCTTCTTTGTTTAAGTTTCATGTTAATGTTAATGTTAGCGTTTTTTAGTTTAGCTGTTTAGGTTTTTTTTTTTTTTTTTTTTTTTTTTCAAAAATAAAAAATTAATATTTTATTTCTATTTTGGGAAATTTAAATAATGGGGTTTTTTTTTTTATTAAAAAAAAAAAGAAGAAGAAAACTGGGTTCAGATATTCACATTGTGTGGAAAAAAAAAAAAAAAAAAGTCATGAGCTAGGACTGTGTCATTCTTTAATGGTGGAAAGCTTTCATGGGTCAAAATCAAGCTTTTTTCCTCTCTCTCTCTCTCTCTCTCTCTGACTGTATGTATTTTTTGGGGTTCAAAATTGAATTTGGTCTGGCATTCACATGTTAGATACTGGTGAAGTAATAAAGGATTGGGTATGGGTTTTGGGTTTGCTTTGAAGTTTGAGAACTGAGCATGAATGTCTATATACATGAATGAGTCCACAGTACTGCTTTCTCTGCTACTACTATTGCTTTGCTGCTGCTATGCTATGCTGGCTCGCTGAGCCAATCTGCATGCGCGAAGATAATGCTTTGACTCTGATTGATTTTCCTTTACTTTACGTCTCAAGCTGCTTGATTCGGATAAAGTTAACAGAAGAGAACGTGGCTAGGGTTTTGTGTGACAGGGCCTTTTCAGTGTTTAGAAGAGAGGGAGAGAGAGAGAGAGAGAGACTGTGTTTGTTTTTGCTTTATTCAAGGCGTTCTTGAAAGCTCTGTGAGAGAGAGAGAGAGAACTTGATGAGAAAGTAGAGAAAGAAAACCCCAAACTTTATTTCTCCATCCTGCTTTCTAACCATCCATCCATCTATCTATCTCTCTCTGATTCTATAAGCTGTACTTTACTTTGTCTCTTTCTCTCCTCTCTCTCTCTCTCTCTCTGCTTTTTCTTTGATAGCTTTCAAAACAAGAAGAAGACCTCTATTAAGAACTTGTTAAAAAGACTCCCATCACCCCAGTTTTCACGGTTATCCACCACCGTTTAGACAGGGCACTACTTTTTGGTAGCTGTGATTTTTTTTTTTTTTTTTGAGCTCATTATTATAGGGACACTCGTGCACACACACACATATATATATATATATATATATGTATGAGTTTAAAAGCAAATGTACTAATTATTTTAGAAAGGAATGGACAAGTATATGACGTTGTTACTAAAGTACAAAACTATTATGGGCCTGTAACAACTTCTAGTTCTTCTTCCACATTATTGCGGGGTGGTTTGGAAAAGGATGTTTCCAGTTTGTTTTCTATCTCAAATGAGATTGGGATTGGGATTGGGATTGGGATTGGCAAAGTTGGAATTATCTAGAAAAATATCAACCAGAAAAAAAAAAAGTTACATTTTTGGGGTATAATAAAAATGAAAGGCTGTTAAAGAGTGTCTGAAGTAGAATGAAATGTTTTTTCTTAGGGTAGAAGGATAGAATTTACTGGAAATACAATAATTCTCCTTGATATGAAGGGAAAAGTATTCATTATTGAAGTTTGGTGGTTTCTGTCCAAGGGTTTCCCCTGCACGGTGAGAGTAGAAAAACTCATAGAAGAACATAAGTGAGTTTCTTCTAAGATTAAATGGTGGATTTTGGGGGTTGAAAGATCACCGGTGGTTGTGTGTTGAGAGTTGTTTGTTTTGTGAGTGCAGAGAGAGTTATTAGCTTATTGAGGCATTGAGTTTGTGAGTTTATGCTGGTGAAGTTTGTGGGTGTTGATTAATGTTGTTATGATTCTTTTTTTTTTTTTTTTGAGAATCAAGTAAGTGAATTTTATTAAACTAAATCAAGGTTGAATACATCATCCAAATCTAAGGGTAGTTCTTCCACCCACACATCAGTATCTGCAGATACAACTGCTCGTCTAGCTAAGGCGTGAGCCAAATTGTTTCCCTTTCTTCTTACATGTTGGAAACTGCACGTCCTTAAAGAGGAACTCAAACTCCATATTTCCTCAATGATATGGCCAAACAAAGTATGACAAGGCTCTTTTGTGTTAATAGCTTTTATTATCCATAAACAATATCCTTCAAATATTACTTTGAATAAGCTGAGTTCCTTTGCAAATATTACTTCAAATGTCGTTATGATTCTTATTGTTAATAGTGTGCAATTTTTGTTAGCGTTGCCCGTAAACATAGACATAGATTTGGTCGAACTACATTAAATACTGTCATCTCTTTTAGATGTTTTATTTTTTTGTTCATGTGAATATGTTTTTGCTAGTCCAAAATCATAATAATTGATGTTAGAGCTTGTGTGTGTGTGTTTTTTTTAAGATACAAACACACATAAAGGAGAGGAAATCATGCCTAAAGTTTTTTATTTATTTATTTATTTTATTGTAACCGTAGATCGCCAAGTCCAATTACCTATTGTCAAAGATTTTAACAAAGGGTTTCACAAAAGAATAAGAACTAGTATTACAAACCAGGGAATATATGTGCCAAGTATGCATTATATTATTTGTTTGTTTCACTGTAGAATAAAGAAAGATTGTACATTCTTTTACTTAGTTAAAAAAAAAAAAAGTACAAAATCTTATTTTTGAAGTTTGGTTTGCAATAGGTGCAAAAAAGAAATTAAGAAAATAAATTGTAACTCCTTTAGATACCACAAATTTTTTTCCTTCCAAACAAATAAGTTTGAAAAAGATTTGGCTTGAGTCTAGTGCTTTAGTGCAGTGAACCTATTGTGATGGCAACGTGTGTCTACTTTTGATCATATGTCATTATCATAACAAAGCCAATGTATTGATTGGAGCAACTAAACCCAATTTTTGCCCGTTTGAAAAAGAATGAGAATGATATGTTGATGGAATCACTAAAACTTAATTGGTTTTCTTTCTATATATTCTCACTACCTTGTCTTTAAAGCAAAAAAAAAAAAAAGAAAAAAAAAAAAAAAAAAGAGGTAATTTTTGGATACTTTTCCTTTGTTTTCTATTATTTTCTTTCCTTCTTTGTGAATAGTGAATGAAATCGAATGTAACAAGATCACGTATAGAGAACTTAGCAATCCCCTTATTCTTTAAGCGTTCAGTTTGTAGACTAGTGGATTGTTTGGCAAACCAAATGCAAGGGTAGGTTTTTGAGAAATAATTACAATATGTTGCTAACCTCGCAACTTGAACCCTTTCCCCCCTAGACCTCCAAGCACTTTGTGCATGGAAAAATGTCAATTCAGCTACAAAACCTTTGGCAAATGCAAGGGTAGGTTTAATAATATTTTAAGGCATGATTTATATAACATAATTTCAAGAAATTGACATTGATATAGCAATCAAGTGAACACAATTTTGATTTAAAAAGAAGAAGAAGAAGTATATTTCATTATTGGTGATCATTGATCAATAACAATAGCAGTTTTTTCATAAATAAAATTGATGATACAATTGATCTCACAAGATCTACAAACACTTGTTATAAGCAAAAATTAACACCAAGGGATCATTGGTTTGGTTTGACGAATAACACTTCAATGCTTAAGTTAGCAGGGGTAAAGTTTTTGCTCTCTTCTTATGTACTGGTAGCTACTATTTATGTGTGCATACTTACCTTGTTGGCAATACGAACTTTGGATGTGTGATGGAGACATATCAAAGTCCCTAACTTTTTCAAGATTCTTTCTTATGATAATCATTTAGGCCGGTGGCTAAGTTATCTCGGGGTAAATCTCTCGTCAGTTCAATCTTGGACAGCTTCAAGGTCGAGTTGAGGAGTGCAATCAAACTCGAAGTGCCACATCATCTAGAAATCCATCAATAATCACATATTCGAATATGCTATTTCTTTGCACGACTTAATATTATAATGTATTAAATTGTCATCGTAATGTTCATCGTATCCCTCTTACCTAACTTATGATCAATTGGATTCAAGCAAAAAATATACTGTGATAAAAAGAGCCTCACTTCCCATTCTCTTGAAATTATTCAACAGGGACGGAACTAAGATTTGAAGTCAAGGGGGGCAAATATAATTTTCTTGAGGGAGGCAAATATAATTTTTCTTGGGCTTATTTTTTAAAATCTTAAATATATTCCTACTATTTAATATTTTAAAAACATTTGGGGGTGGGGAGGGGGGGCATAGCCCCCCTTAGCCTGTACATGGTTTCGTCACTATTATTCAATACAACTGGTGTATAATATTTTTTTACTTAATTAGGGTGAATTACACATACAAAACCCATAAGAATATAATTAATGGTTATTTTGACTCGGCTCATTTACAATCATACTTAAAAAAAAAAATAGTGATTTGAATTTTCAAATTAGGTTCCCGTCAATCAAATGCATCAAGAAGCCCCAAAATTTGGAGCAAAAATTTTTTTTTTTGGTCAAAATCCAATAATTTTTTTTTCCAAGTTGGATGAAAGACACTATCAAAGGCATTCACTTTGTATGCCGACTGTATTTTCATCACCTGCCGCCCCTTTCCTTGACCTTTCTTTTAGCCCTTGATTTCAAAAAAGTCTCCTCAACTACTTGTGATGAAAATAGTCATCATTGTTGATCAATGATCATATTGGTTCAATTTGGTTGTGAGATCATTGTTGAAACCAACGCTAAATGCACAGCCCCATTTCCTACAAAAATGTCCTTTATGTGGGGTGGTAAACCTAATGATACATCCAGTTGTGCACAATTGACTTTAGTTGCCGTGGTGTCGGAGATTTTGCTGTGCATATAAAGATTGCCGAAATAAGAAGATTGTCTGTTCAGTTTGAGACATTTTTGGGAAATTTGTAAAACCCACTTTTAACTCATCAATTATGCATCTCAGTTTTGCTCAAAAAAAAAATTATGCATCTCAGTTTTGTGCTCAATTAAACCACGGTCCACTTATATCGAGACTGTGCTAGTATTCAAGTATTGGCTTGCACTCTTTTTATGGGAAGTGTTTCGGCTTTTACACACTTGTAGTCTGTACACGGATTTAAGTAGACAAACTTAGCTTGCAGGCTTTGTTTTTGTTTTTTTGTTTTTTTTGTGTGCTGATTTGTGTTTTTTTTTTAATAATAAATAATTATATGATGTTGGATAGATTTTTACTTATTTATTAATGTTTCATCAATGCAAAAATGATATTGAATATTTATCACTCAACAAGTTTTGGAAAAAGAAATCATGAATTTTGTGTCATAAGAAAAAGTTATTCTACGACAACATTTTCACAACAAACTGAAGTGTCAACCCACCATACATAAAATTAAAATTAAAAAAATTAAATATTATACCGAGACTCATCACAATTAAAAACTGAGATATGAAAATGTTGTAACATTTTGTTGGGTCTCTAGACTCCTACACAGTCAAATTACCCTCTCCTTTCACTTAAATATTGAGTTTTATGTTAAATTTAATTATTAGGATCTACTATTATGTGAGAGGAAAAAATACATATTTATTGTACTTCTAAAGTATTATATAATTTTCTATATTACTAAGAGCATTCACATCCATTTACCAAAAAAAAAAACCTATACCTATTTATATATTCACTTCTACAACACACTTTACACCTCATTTTTTATCTAACAATACATCAAATTAAAAAAAAATTAAAATAAAATAAAAAGTCTTAGAGAGAGAGAGAGAGAGAGAGAGAGAGAGAGAATGTAGATTAAATAAAATAATCAAAAAAAGACATCGGTAGAATAAATATGCATTGTTTATTTTTACATGTTGCTACAGGTATCATATATTTTTTAGATGATACGGTAGCAATGTGCAAAAATTTGAACAATAACACATAACCGGATGTGAGTGTGATTTTGGTAATTTTTTGCTACAATATACCTAAAATGGAAAAGTTAATGAATGCTTTAAGGGCATTGATTTAAGAAATATTTTTTACAAATTTTATAAAAAAAAAAAAACTGATATTTTAAACAAATTTTTATATTTCACATTATAGTGATATTAATATTTTCTTAAAATTGTTCATACTTTTAAGACAAACGTTAACCGGACTCGGTCTAAAATGTCATCTCTCTAAGAAGTAGCATCATTGGTTTGTTGCGGGTTTGCCTCATAAAACCGCATGACATTTGGTGGGGAAAAGCTGAAAAGGCAAATCATTCGTACTAAAACAGCATGTAGTTGTAAACGAAAAGTCCCATGTAGTAGCATAGGATTCGAATTTACTCAATTAACAGTCCTTGTACCATTGCACGTTTGCGCAATTATTAATTTAAAATGAACTTCTCGGTTTTTCAATTCCCTATAATAAGTTAATCAATTATCAATTTATTATTTTATGGAGTAGAAAAGAATGTACTGACATTGATCCCATAAAATACTCATTTTATTTGACTCTGGGATTAATCAATTACCAAATGAAACACATGCACACATCAGTACAGATTTTCGATAACAAATCCCATTGTTTATTCATTTCTTTTTTCTTTCGAATTTAGAACGTGTTACTTTCTAAATTTAGCCTCACTTGTTTATGGAAAATTCCAGTTACCAATTTAAAAAATAATTTACCCAAAGAAGTGAAAAAGAAAGTACATGCAGTTTGTTCAATGAAAAATATTTATTTTTCCTTACCTACCACTATGAATACACGTGGGTTTTAACTGTGGCTTGGTGCGGGTCTTGGGAGTAGAAATTATTAGGGCCCTTACTATTATGATATTTTCTGACTTTTCAATTAATAAAATATTATTATTTATGAAATGTGATATTATCTGATAATTTTTATATTTTATTCTTTGTACTGATTGAAAAGTTTAAACATATATTTACATAGATGACATTATTTCATTGGTTAAGGAGGACCACATCAGCAATTTTCTTGGTGTAAATAATAATTTCTCGTCTTGAAGAGTTCAAATCTTCTGTCTCATTTTTCTAGTTCCACTTTATGCTCTACCAATATAAGCTTCCCACATGACCACCCATTTAAGTTTAATTTAATTTTCTACCTTTACTTATTTCAGTTTTTTAAAATTAATAAAAAATAAACTCAAATAACCCAACCACCCCGCCAGCCCATCCCCACAACACTAGCCATCGTCGGCACCACCAAGAGGAGATTGCCAACCACTATCGTTAGCCAGCCATCCACTACCTTTGGCCAGTGACTCAAAGAAAACCCAAACACTTATAATAAAATAAAATAAAACTCAAACACCTCCCTACCACCACCACCACCAAAAATTAGCTAGCGCTAGCGGATGACACCCTTGACATTATTGGTCACAACTACTGCATCTCGATCCCCATCTCTAGCCAAAAAAAAAAAACCCAACACACCCTATCAATCACCACCACTCTCCTCTGGTGCCACCAAGAGATTGTGACGCCATGCGGCGGTGTTGGTGTCCGATCCCTTCTTGATGGCACTGGAGAAGGGTGGTGACGTTCGATCTCTTTAGTTATATTTATTTTGTTTGGATTTTTGCTAGCTATAGTTGTTATTGCTGTTGCTTGGTGGTTGAGAGAGAGAGAGAGAGAGAGAGAGAGAGAGAGAGAGAGAGAGAGAGAGAGAGAGAGAGAGAGAGAGAGAGAGAGAATGGCAGCGATGTCTTGTGGTTGTGGTGGCGTTGGAGGTTGGTGGTGGTGCTGCAGATTTGTGTGGTTGTGACGGCAATGACATGGTTGTGACTGGCCTTTGATGGGTTTTTTTGATGGATTTAATTTAATTTTTAATTTTTATTTTTATGGTGAAGTGATGGTGGTTGGTGGGATTGGTTTGGGTTTCCATTGGTGTGTAGATCCGGGCGAAATGGTTGTTGTGATTAGTGACGTAGTGGCCAATGGTGGTGGCTAATGGGGATGGTTTAGGTTTTTATTTATTTTATGAAACTAAAATAAGAGAAATCTAGAAATTAGGTTTGAATTAAATGGGTGTACATGCAACAAGTTTTTATTGGTGGCGTATAAAGTGAAGTAAAAAAAATGGGACAGAAGATTTGAACTTAGTTTTAGGGTATATGGATCAAAGATCAGCTGCAATGGATTTTTCAATTTGGGTGATGTTTTTGTACTTAGTAGTATGTGTGTTTATGCTATGATTTTACATACAAGTTCCAATCTTTATGGTCCAAAATCAGGTTTTATAGTTCGATTTGGGTGAATAAAGTATATTGTGGTCTAAGCTGTGAGTTAAGATTATGAATATTTCTGTCATGAGTATTTGTGTGAAATATTTTATGGTCCAAAAAAAATGGTTTTAGAAATGCTTAATGCCACTACAAAATGAAATTAACCATTAAAAGAAGTGCACAGAGAAAGATGAATGCAAATTTAAATGGTGGAAAAAAGCATTAAGAAAAAATAAATGTTATACATACAATATTTTCATAATAAATTCTAGATGGAATGTTGTTATTAACTATTATGAGTGAGTAAAAAAGTAATTTAAATTGTAAATTTAAATTAGAACTAATAATAATTTATAACTTAAAATTTGTTGTAAAATTATTGTGAAAACGTTTTGTATGTATTAGCACTTTTTTTTAGAAAATGACATTTTTTCGGGGGGAGGAAAATTGAGTAGTTCTAAATCATTGGATCCACTTGATTTGTTAAGCAATGGGCATCTAATGTGGGGCCATGACGCAGATAAACACTATCAAATAATGTTTTATATAACTTAGTTTTCTAAAGAATGCAGCCAAGTATATCCAGCGAAGTCGCCAAATGCCAATAAAATAGAGTATTTAACTTTCCATATTTAGTCAATAAAGTAGACTCGAGATTACTGTACACGAAGAAGATCAAGGTTAATTCAAGATGGCTTTTGTTAATAGGTGGCGGTGCCTTTGTGTACTAGATAAGCACGCTTCAAAGGGTCCCATCTGCCTCTCTCTCTCTTTTTCTTTTTTTCTTTTTTTTCTTTTTTTACTTAATTAGAATAGCTTACTTCTATCTTACTCTTTCCTCTTCCTTTTCCTTTTAATTCGGAATGTGTTAACGTTGAAAAATAATAAAAACTAATAAAAGTATGACTTTTAAGTTAGAAGTGACTCCCTGATGCGAAAATTTGAACCTTCACATCTTGAGAGGGTTAGATTGTTCCAGGTTTATGTAAGCTCTTCCATCCAATACTAATAACTGTTTCCCTAAAACCTTGAAGAAAAACCCACAAAGCCTCAAGGTAAACCTGTTACCTTGGGGGACAGAGACACTTTCAAGAGAATGGACACTATTCTACACTCTAAGAGAGCAGAGAGAAAAAACAGAGATAGAGGGCAATACGGTTGCACACAACTTAGCTCAGTTAGTAGTTAATTTACCAAATTGTGTAATATGGATGGAAGATGTTCTATCTGATATACTATCCTTTTACCAAGCTGATTTAGTTGGTATTTACTAATTAATAGCATCACTATGCGGTTCCTCAAAAAAGAAAAAAAGAAAAAAAAAAGAAGAAGTTAGAAGTGACTCGACTGTCATTATTTGATTTTTATTTTTAAATATAATAGTGTACATGTTGTTATGTCATTTAAAATTTTAAATAACATGATAAATGGTACGTCTTTAGATTTATAAAACTTAATATGAACCATAAAATGGATGAAATGAACAAGATTTAATATGGAGAGTCATTGTACATGAACACTTGTCTACATGTTGATAGTTGATACAAAAATAAAAGGAAAATGCTAAAGACATTATAAATTTTATTACATAATATTCATTGCAAGTTGATGTGACAATAAATATGATAAACATAATAAATAAAGGGAAATTCTTCTTTTAAATTTTATGGTATAATGTAAATTTATATTGTATCATACAATGAAAAAAAAGAAAAAGAAAAAGAAGAAGAAGTAAGATGCACAATATTTGCCATTTTAATGTATCTACCATATAAGTTTACCAAGTACAAGGTATGAAGGTAAACATATAAAAGTCCATAAATAAATAAGCATCAGAATTAGTTTTTATTATTATTTTTTAAAGATTAGGTGACACAACAATTTATATATATGTATATATATATATATATATATATCATGTGCTAAAAACTATTGCATCACCCCTAACATCAAAAAGGCATACGAGCTTCCGGTAACTTTTTCTTTATGTTACATCTATACATTGCAAGAAGCCAAGAAGTGAAATTTAATTTCTTCAGAAATCATAATGATCATCAGCCAGATCTAATGACTACTCGATACGTGTGGAAAACTTTTTCATGATAGCTAGCAAAAGTGGCACAACAAACCAGTTGGCCAAAATCTGTGGGTTTTTCCAAACAAAATGGAAACATCTTTATTGAAGAAAAAGAAGAGCTAGCATGCAATGGTTGTTGAATAATGAAGGCATTAGATTGCATTAAAGATTTGCATTGGATTGGATTTGCCCACAACTTATCACTGGTTTTGTCTGTTGCTGCTTCCTTGTTTGAACATGTCTTAGACAGATGAGATGGGATTAGATCTGCATTGGTGCGGCGGTGTGACTTTTTTTTTTTTCTCTCATGCTTTGTTTTGTTGAGATTTGTGGAAAAAGCTACAATTAAGTGCATGCTTTGCTATGAATGCGTGAGTGAGTTAATAACAAGTGTAACAAGCAGCCGCAACTCTTTTGGGACTGGATTCGGTGGCAGATCCACTTTGAGAGTACTAATGGGGCCATGGCTCTTAAAGTCTTCAAATTAATGTTACACCTTTAAATCTTCTAGTATTCAAAAAGTTCCTCCTAGCAAAATACTGCATAAGCTTAATATTAATTTCTCAATTTAATTTTAATTAGTGCCCGTTTGGTATGCCATAGTTTATAACTTATTTGTTAAATGTGATGCAAGACAAAACTATAATAATTAGCTTATTTTCATTCATATATATATATATATATACACACACACATACTGTTTTTAGTTGAATTAGCATATATATACCATACAGATTTATGACAATACTATCATTTTTTTTAAAGAAATAATACTATCATTTTTACATATCACCATATAGTCCTTTAAAATAAAATGAAGGCAAAAACACTAATTTTGTCCTTACGTTTTGGAGTTACAGTTAATTTGGTCACTATATTTTGGTAGCAGTCAATTTGATTCCTGTTATTTTCAACTTACAATTAATTTGGTTGCTACTATTAACTCATTAACGGAAAATGCTTATGTGGCTAGCGGTGTGCACTGTTAGCATGTATAATGCTGATATGTCAAAATTTTAACGCCCACACCAGAATTACATAGAAAATAATAGCCACATCAACATTAAAAATAATTTTCTTTTTATATACCAATTTTATCATTTTCTTTTGATTTTCAAAACATTTCTTGGTAACCAAATAGACTTTCACTTTTTCTTTTTTCAATTTTCTTTTCCACTTTCTTGCAATTTTTTTGGTAACCATTCAATTCAATGTCACATGCAATTAGATTCATCACCACTTAACCTAGATCCACTAGGCCACCACCATCCCAAATCACCACCACCACCACCACCACTAATCTAGATTCACCACCACCAAACTCAAATTACCACCACCCCAACAATCCAGCCCCACCACCAAATCCATATCCACCATCACCCCCACAATCTAGAACCACCACCAGACCCTAAAATCAAATTTCAACCACAACTAAGACATATTTTGAACCATCAAACAACTTAAACCCTCACATCATCACAAATCGAATGACAGACCGAGTGGGTAGTCCAAGAAAAGTAGAGATAGAGGAATAGAGCAAGGATACCACCTCAATGTCTAATGATATTCTTTTAGTAATGAGTGGCTACTGTTTTAGCAATTCCATATGAGAAATTCATTTTTTTTTTGTACTATTTTTATTTTTTTTTAATTTTTTATTAAAATATTGACATGGTATTGTTTAATGTTAATTAACATTTTTTTTTTTTATTTGAGTAGCCACATCAACATTAAGTATGCCAACAATGCACATCATTAGTCATATAGGCATTTTTCATAAGTGAGTTAACAGTATGGACTAAATTAACTGTAAGTTGAAAGTAATAGAGACTAAATTGACTATAACCTCAAAATCTAGAAACCAAAATAATATTTTTGCCTAAAATAAATTGAGTTTTAAGGCTTTAAGCTTACGTTTTAGGCTCGTCTATGATTAAGTCAAATTAACTTGAAAGTAAATCATGAGCTCAGATCAATAACTGCAAGATATATTTCTCAATAAAATTAAGAATATTTTATTCATGATAAGCATGATTTCACCTACTTTCTTTTTTCTTTTCTTTTTTTAAGGTGAAAAATTTAAAATTTTGACATCTTTGTTTGAAACATGTCAATTAAATTATAAAGCTTTTGTATATCTCACCAACTTCACAACTACTCGTTTTATATATGTTCTTACAAACACCTTTTAAAAATCATTTAGTTTTTGCTACCTCAATCGAAAATAGAACAAATTAGCACTTTGCCAAATAAGTTAAGCTTGAGCTCCAAAGTTGACGCGTGATTTCTTGACTCGAACGAGCCCACTAATTCTGTCGTTGAGAATTAATAGTTTTAGTAGGAAAATTCTATGGCCACTTGGGAAAAGGTCAAAACACTACATCTGCTTTAACCCAAAAAAATAAAAAAAAAAACATCTAGAAGATTGAGCTACTACTGGTACTATAAAGTAAGTAGTATTAATTATTATTATTATTATTAAGCTGAGGAGTAATGCTAAGATAACCCAGTTTGACATAATTTTGTGTCACAATTTGTCATGTGGCAAGTTATGAACCATGTTAAAGCACATTATTAATTATAATTTGTCGCATAGTAAATTGTAGCACAAAATTATGACAAATTCAACGGTTCTAGCGTTACTTTAGCTGAATTCAAACAGCCTTAAAAGCTCAACTGAATCTGACTTATTTATCACACTAGCATCCCCAAATAAGTACTAGAACTAGAAGTGTCTAGATGAGTCTGTGACCGCTTGTCTGAGTCTATATAGCAACGAGTCAGAAAATGAGGGTCCCAAATTTCCCACATGCATGAGCAAGCAATGACACATGCATTAAATTTCAGTTAGCTAGTGGCTAGGGAGATATCAACTAGAGCAGGCTGCTGCTGAATCACGTTCAGAAAATGCATGTGACCGGGGTAGCCCATATTGTGGACTTTTTTTTTTTTTTTGCTGAATAGCCCATATTGTGGACTTTGTTCCATACAAGAGAAAACTAGATATTCGTGTACTTCAGTGATCATTCACATTCAACAAGTCTAGGCACAAAATTTAATTTGTTCACAGTTGCTGAAATGAGTTGTGCTTGTCCTAATTAAATTAGTATTAGTGATAAAACTAAAAGAAAATGATATTACTCTAATTACAAGTGAGCGGAGAAATTCGTTGTGGACTTTATTCAATGCAAGAGAAAACTAGGCATCCTTGGACTTTGATGATCATTCACATTCAATAAGTCAAGGCACACAACTTGTTCACAGTTGCTGAAATGAGCTGTGCTTATCTTAATAAAAATAATATTAGTGATAGATCTAAATCAAAATGATTTTGCTTTAATCAAAATATTTAAAGCACACCAACTTTGTTAGGACCATACACTTTGTCATAATTTGTACATGTGTCAAATTGGATTATATCACTTACACATAAGTCTATTACTAATACTTGGTTAAAAGTAATCCAATCACCAATTAAACACATATTGTCTAGTTTTTATTATCCAACACTCACAATTTTTTATTTTTTTTTAGAGAGTTTCAACCTATAGTTTCTGCTTTTGATGATAGCTTTTCATTATCAGACCAAGATACCAATCAGTTTTTAGTATAAGCGAGGATTAAACCATATATCTCTTATTCTACTATTGAAAATTTTACCAGTTGAGCTAACTAGAATCCAGAGTGTCCATGTATACTTATTCAAAGAAATTAGTACACTATTTTTCTTTATATGAATAATTAATGCACTACTCTCATATTTATGAAATCCGGACCATTACTCCAAATAATGGATTGCTGTTTAACCTTGAACGTACCCCCCTAAGCCCTGCCTCCCAAATTGATTGGGATACCCAATATATACACTGTAGCAACAACAATCTAATATATGAAATCAAAGGACTATAAAGTATAAACCATCAAATTCAAATTAACTATCCAATTCAAACTCAAAAAAGGCTTAATGGGTCCAAACTTTGGCAGTGCATTCTTTTTTGATGAATTGATGAATTCCTGACTGTGAAAGTCAGGCTGCGTCATAAAAAGATAGTAGTAACGTGTACGGATCTGATTGTCCACCAGTTTGAACTTTGAAGTTGCAATTTGATGTGAGTGCAAAGCTTCTATTCAGAGCCATAAACAGGCCCCCAAAAAGTCAATGAATTTAGTTACTTCTTATCTAGAGGCAATAATAAAGGAGAAGAAATTGAACAAATGGGTATGGGGGGTTGTTGTGTGTGGCCCATTTGAGTATGTAGGTATTTTTGGTAGGTGGACCATTCTTCGTTCCTGCCCATATGGTCGTACCCTACTAATCTTTCCTCTTTTGTCATGTTTCACTGTTCCATCTTGACTTTTCTTACTGCACTGTATTTGGGGATATGACTTTTCTTACTGCATTTGTCATTGGGATAAGACAGAAACGGATTTGGATCCGGTGTAATAGCTACGAGCCAAGGTGTCTAGGATTACTGCTCGCACGAGCGGGAGGAAAATACTTATACGCATGAGAAACTGTTCAAGGTTTCTAGTTAAAAGAATAGCAAATTGGTAGATCAGTCATAGAAAACTATGATGATCCAAAATTCATTAAACATGCCCCCAGTGGCATGTTTGAGTTATGTTGTTTAAGCGTTTTTGATATTCGTGTGAGTAAAAAAAATGTGTATAATGTTATTTAAAATGTAAAATGTGAGTTAAAACTCACTCACCAAACAGGGCCTATGAGTGTTAAGAATTTTCAGATCCATTTACATTTCGTGAACAAGTCCAGTTAAACAGTCTCTTGGCTCTGGCACTTCTTCACACTTTCTCATTTGTTTCTCCAAAAAATAACAAATAAAAAGCCCAAATTGACCCAATGTACAAAAACCAAGCTTAAATTAAATGGGCCAGTTTAAAAAAAGTGAGCTAGAGATGATCTTATTTGCAGCGTTTCATTTTGTTAATCAAGTCGTCAAGCCGTAAAGCAAATTCTTTCCCCAGCTCCAATTTTAAGTCATAAACAATTTTGTTTTGTAGCTCCTACTTCTTTCAAGTTTCAACTAATTCTTACCTGCACTGTTTTAAGTTTTTGATATTATTATTAAAAAGTTCATTTGAAGGTTCTTGTGCTCCTCACAAGAGTAATTCATGGCTTCTCTTTGCATGAACACACCAGACATTTCAAAGGGAAACTTGGGTTCGTTTGGTTCACAATAGAAAAGCGCCCATCGGTACCATCAACGGCCCAATACAAGTAAATAAAAACACACATAATTTGGGAAGGCAAAGTTGCTGTGGCCTCTTGCCACATCCATGAAATTGCTTGAATCATGTAAACTTTAAAGTGGTATATATTATTATTTACGACCAAAAATAGAAGGTTGTTTTACCCCTGTTTGGTACATGATAAACATATTTAAGACGATGGTGGTCAACTGGGACTACAACATTCCACTAGAACAGCCATACAGGTTTGGCCTCAACCAAGAACAGCATCAAGCTTCAAATTAGCTTGGTGATCCATCCCTTTGATACTACCTTTTACTCTCCTGAGAAGGCTTCATATTTTTCTTGAGCCAACCATCGACTAGTTTGATGAGGGATACTGCGTAACAAAAATGGCCATCGCTGATTCATTATAAAGAGCCAGCTATAGGCGTATATTACATGCAGACCCCCTCTAAACTCTTACTTCCACTCATTAACTTGATGTATTATAACTGAATATCTAATCTCTTCGTTCACTTGCCGATTTTCTAAAAGATATGCCAGACTGTACATCGTGGTAGGCGTTTAATCCTAATCTCTCTGAGTCAGTCTCCCTACAACTACTACTATTCACTAACTTTCTACAATGTTTAGCCGAGTCAGAATGCAAAAACTTAACACCTTTCTGGCCTCCCAAATCCACCAGCCTGCTACTACCACTGGGTGGTCTGTCCCGAAAACCATTACCTTCCATTGCTGAATTTGCACAATCAGTTTGAGAAGCACTTGTTTCAGGGAAACCTGAAGCATTCCGCTCTGAATATGAATTGGGTGAATGCTTTGAGCACAAGGGTGAAGAACAGGAAGAGGAAGAGGAAGAACACGTATCAGAGTCAGAAGGGTTCCTTAAAGGGCTGTTCCAACCATGTCCTGAATCACCAAATATGCAGTCAGGAAAGTCATCAGTGCTGGCAGAATCGCGGGTGCTATCAGTGCTGCAGGAACCTTCATCAGAGTTTTGGCTGAGGAGGGATGAATTGTCACTTGATGAGTCCTCTTCTAGTATCCTTTGTAACTGGCAATACCTTGTGTAGAAAGATACAAAGCTGGTGGAACCATCTCGAGAATTTGAACCAGGAAAATTTGGGGCAACACTTGGATGTGTGGACAGGGACCTTGGTATGGATGTATTCTTCCCATTGAACCAGGATGGTATGACTTTAATTTTGGCATCTGAAGATAATATTCTGTTCCTTATCAACCGTGGGGCCCTTGGTGAGCACCTGTAAGGTAGTTAATTAGTCAAATACCCATGCAATAAACTATGGAAATCTTAATTTAATACTCAAAGAGAGAGAGAGAGTTCAGCTCCTGAGATCTATTACCTGGCATATAGCAGCAGGTATGCCCCTTTTGTCAAGACCCTTTCAAGTTCAACAGCAGTTACCTACCCATGACCAGCACAAAGATTAAAATTTTGTAATTCAATGTTTCAGTAGGACAAAGTATATATAAAATAAGAAAACAAGAGGATATAAAACACTAGATGCAGGCCCATTATTGCACTTTGTAGTTTCTACAAGGGTCCAAACATTGACTCAAAGATCCAAAACACCAAAAAGATCTTTCATACATATCCAATTCATAAAATACACTACATTTTCTCTAACAAGTTTTCTAATTTTCCTTCAATCTTCACAAATGCAGGTAAAATACAACTTTATCACCAAAAAATCACAGTAGAACATCAGTCTAGAAATTACAAACAATGGAGTGTAGCTCCATAGTCACCCTCACCCAACAACAACAATACTTAAATAATAATAATAATAAGAAGAAGAATCAACGTAAGATGAAGATTAAAAGTGCCTTGAACTAAGCAGCTTGCCTAAAAACAATTAAATGTCAAAAAAAGAACTTTCCATTGGAGGAGAGGAGTCAGGAAACCTCAAGTAAAATTCAACACATCCAATGCTTAATATGGATAAGTCGAGATAAAAGTGTGAATTTGGCATATGAAACTGGCTTAAAAAGTGCAGTATCAAATTTGAAAACTTACAGAGCTGTCATCAATCTTGAACCACTTATTTTGGCTGTTCTTAACATAGCACACATAATGACCCGAGAAAGATGCATTCATGATGTCCAAGTGTACCACCACTCCATAAAGCCTATATATAGGTGACTTGTCACTGGTTCCACTACAAAATGGTGCCAAGTCCAGGATCTCTGGAAACCGAATTGGCTTATTGAGTTTCCCAAATTTACCTGACTGTAATACCGACATTTGTAAGTAATATAATATGAACTTATAACACCATAAAGCAAAATAACATCCTTGATGAAATGTCAAAAGAATACCTGAAATCGCTTTAGTGCTATTGTAAGAACATTTGGAGCCTCCATTATTGTCAGTTTCTTTTTGGCCCTCTCATAAGATTTACATCTGATTAAAAAATAATTGTATATTATTACAAAAAGTGTACCACCGCTTGTTAAGCTAATGCTTCCAAGGAAAACAGAGAAATTGCATAAAGGAAACTACTAAGTATAAACAATAAATAAAATAAAAATAAAAATCCAAAGGCAGGTAAGAAATGATATTGCTTCATCATAAGCCAATACAAGAAAATATGATGTCATGTAAATTAAAAAATGGGTCATAAATTTCACATACAAGCTCACCTGCACCCCTCTCCAACCAACCCTTTCAAAAAGAATATCATGGAAAAGAAAAAAATAAGTTTAACATGTTAAAATTAAAATAAATCAATCTATGTTTGTCACTTATTAAAATGACAAATAGTGCTTCCCCAAACCAATGGCTAAACGCTGATCTCTAGAACACGCCTGATCACCCACTATCTATCAATCTCCCTGTGAGATTTATGTCTACTTCTTTCTGATTGTTCAAACTGTGGTCAAACAGATCTACTTCAGAACAATAGTTACAGTTTCAGACTTTCAGTGCACAAATTCTGTTGAAGTCAACCGTTGCCATATATATAGAGAAACGAAAGTAAACATAAAATATAGATATTTGTTACAAGAATATGCAATGGAAATCCTTGTATGATACAACCATACTAAAAGAGAAAACTTGTACCATAAGTAAGATTTTAAAAAGTTTTTGACAGTTTAAGGCTGATATGGCAGAATTTAATAAATGACTGATACCAGATTACTTAAAGGGCTCAACCCCAAAATCCACACATCAACCAGACTTGATTTTGTGAAAAGGAAAACTGATTGATTAGTTTTGCGTTTTTAGTGTCACTGAAGCATAGGATGACACACTCTCCAATGTATTGCCAAAAGGCTCACTTGTTAAAACCTAATTGAGCTAGAGCATTTAGGTTAAAAAATATCAATCAACCACTGCTGCAGCAAAAGAATTCCAGATTATAACACCAAAATATGCTCTCAAGAGCTTTATAAAACACAGTAATCCAACCTGCTACACTGGTACTTGTTTTCACCATCCAAAGTCTCGGTAGCCGTAAATTGTTTAAGGGCCTCTTCCAGGGTTCCTATATCTCCTTCAATCTCAACAGTAAGGTCCATCATCCTTTCGTGGCGCTCAGACTTGCCTTGGCACTTTGTACATTTAATCTGCAGACAACAGTATCGAATTTATATGCATTACTGACATCCCAGAAGAAATGTTATCACAGGTTGCCAATTAGAATGGATTTTAAAAAGTTAAAAATGCTTCAATTAAAAGATAGAAATACAGTGCATTCGTTGGACAACTAGCATTTTGAATAGCATCAATATACCTTCGAACGGAGGTAGCCTCCAAATGTAAGGCCCATTAAAGTGGTTTCTTCTTCCAAAGAGCCTGATGCCTTTACCCCAGCTTCCTTAAGGCAGACAGATTGCATTGTATCAATAGCATACCTGTTATTTTAAATTGTCAGTTAACCCATACATTACTCTTTGACAGCTGATCTGTAGAAACATAGCAAGCCATAAACTAGTTTATGAAAGCCAGAATTTAGAAAGCACACCGTAGGAACTCATGTGCATCCTCTTCTCTCCCATTACCAAGCTGACTTCCAATATTTTGCAGTTGTGAAAGTATCTTAATAGGAGATAGTGGAGAGCTCCCTTCTTTTGCCTTCAATACTAAACTTTCCAACTCACAGGTGAAACACCATTCTTTCTTTCCACCTGAAATAGAAAGAATTTAAAATAAATAAATGAATTATCTTCATTTTATACAAAAGCTACCAAGATAATATATAAATTCTAAAAAATTTAATGGATACATGATGGAGACCATGATCATAAACATACATGCTTTCGAATGAAGCCCTTGCAGAAAATAAGCATGCAAAGGAGGAGTGAAAGCTAAGCACTGGAGCACTGCATTAGCATAACAGCTACAAGGAAAAAGGGAAGAATAAGAATTATGATTATATGTTAAAGCAGCATAAGAAAATTCCTTGTAGAAAAGGTAATTCAAACAAAAACATAAGAGCAGAAGGTCAAGATTTCAACATCTGAAAAATGTACTCCATATTCAGCTATGGATGATGGATAAATAGCATAACTCCCCTCCACACAATAACATAATCTCATTGCACAAAATTAAAATGAATTGAGACAAAAATAAAACATAAAACAAGTTGCAATTCAATTGATATCTCACCACACCACATAGCAAATTTATAAGATGCTTAAACACAGGCATATGCCTCAAGCGTTGACACAAGAACACATAGGCATGCCTGCATATAGACCATTACAAAAGCAGTATCCAGCAAAAAGTAGTGTATCTCTATGTGCACATGGAAAAAAAACACGCATGCATTGAACCAGAGCAATTTAGCAATACTATGATCACGCCTTACACGTTGACTAATGAAATCAACGTGCTGTCTAGGTGAATATTTCTTCGAATCTATGAAGGCATGATAACAAGTGCTATTGTAATGTCATCAATAATGTATCGGCAAAAGTTCTTAACATGTGAGATATATAAATAAAAATATGGCGCATTCAAAGGTTAAGATAATGATGCCATCAGAATAAGTGGCATAACATATATATATATATATATATATATAAATTCACCATATATGGTTGGAAGATAAATGGCTGTCATTGAGCATTACAATTTTACAAATATACATGATATGATAATGTGTGTGTGCACGCGCGCGTGTGTAACAACACATTAGGGCATACAAATTGACAACAATAATACATTATGGACCAAGAGAAGATAAAACAATGTATTTAAATCAATCATAAAAAACTGCTGTATTTCCTGTATCATGCTATTAAAGAAGTTGAGAGCAAACAGTAACAAGATTTCATGAAGAACTTAACAGAAACATAAAACTAATACATGCTTCCTATAAAAAAATAACCATTCTACATTACCTGTTTCCACAATTAATAAGGCCACAAGGGCTCAACTCCACCTTGTTGCAATGATAGAGCTTGACAAACAATTCATATGGAAAGAGCTCCTGAAAAAACAAACACATAGTCAAAAAAGAAATTCTATTGCATTCCAGAGTTAAATTCTATAGATGCAAAGAACACAAGTTGAAGCAAAACCTTGTCAGAGTATCTCTTAGTAACCTCACATTCATCCCTTAATGGATAGCGGTTCGACAATTTAGATCCTCTGAACTGATGAACTACCTTCTGCACAGATGATTTCAAGCCACTCCTAGAATTAGGAGAAGAATTTGTAACCTGGGAGGGTATAGAAGCACTAGCCTGAACACCATCAACCTTTCCATATTTAACTGGAACTGAATGCCCTTCAGAACGAGAAGCTAAACGAGCATCAAAAGCACTAGATGATAAAGATCCAACTTCTCTAGACTTCAAAGGGTGTGAATTATTGACAAGGTCATTAACAACATGCTTTGACCTTGCAGAGATTGAGGATGGCATGTTACTGGCATTTGCATCACCTGTACGCATTGAATCTCTTGGATTACTTGGAGATCGATGAACATACGAAGAGGATGATGACATAGACTTAACTTCTCTGGACTTCAATGCATGTGAATCACTGCTAGTGCCATTATCTGTACGACTAGACCCTTCACTGTTCAAGGATACAGAGTTCTGGCCCTTTGGAGAATGAACACTAATGTTTTCTGATAAAGCTGCTCTGTCAACACGCTTAGGAATCCTCGAAGCACCTTTAAGAGCATCATCTGATACAGTGCCTTTTATCTCAGCACCTTCTGAATGCAAAGGAGAAGTGCTTTCAGAAAAATTGAATGAAAAATGTAAGGCAGATCCAGAATCAGATAATTTGCTCTTGCTGGCTCCATTAGAATTGGACAGGGCAGAAGTATCTGGGGAATCACTTGTTGACCCAATGGAGTCAAGAGTTCTACCCCAAAAATCAGAAGAAACAGCACAATTTTCAGCATCTGAACCCCCTTGTGAGTGACCATTCCCCAAACCTGAACTACTAGTTGACACACTCTGACTCTCTCCTTCACTACGATCAGGTTTGATCTTATCTAGTTTACTTGATTTACCATGAACACCTACAGAATCAACTAAACTAGCAAACTTTGGAGATAACTTCTTGATTTGGATCATGTTGTCAACACTAGTGGTCTCAAGCACATCGAAGGGATTATCAACAGAAACATTTACATCCGATCCCCCGGACTCATTCGAACTTTCACCCACAGAAGCATCATCATATACTTCATCGCTGGTGGTGGAACCAGAAAATCCAGAAAAGGAGTCACCAGATGCTTCGGAAAATGTATCAGTCCCTTTACCATCTTGAACAAACTCCACTTTAACACCATCAACCTTCTCAGATGGAGATTTGCTAGAGCACCCAGAATCGTACAGTGCAGGTTCCTCAGGCAAAGTTTTGATTGGATTCGCATGCTGCCTGTCTTCACTCTCAAGACCACCGCCATCGATTCCATCACGATCAGCAACACTAGGAGGACGACATTCATCCTTGTGACCTTGTCGCCAGTGTAATATCTGGCATTTCCCGGAACTACAAAATTCAAATCTTTATGTCACTAACTCGAAACATAACATCACTCTTAACTTTTTTTTTTGATAAGTAAGAATGTTATATATACGAATGCCTACTCTATGCATGAAGAACATAGAGCAAACCTAGAAAAAACAAGAAGGAGAAAACAAAGAAAAAACAAAAAAGAAAACCAATCAACAGATTAATTACAAAGAGAGAGAGAGAGCTAAGGAAAGAAGGGAGAGAATCACTAGTCGTGAGTCCCCATGCCCGAGACCAATCAAAAAGAGTCCCACTAAAAGAAGCAAGCATCTAATCACCGGAACCATCCAAATCCTCAAAAGTCCGCCGATTCCGTTCCTTCCAAATACACCAAAGGATGCACAACGGAACTAAATTCCAAATCTGAGACGAGTACTTCCCCAACCAATTCCACCAGCCAAAAAGCAAATCTGGGATCGATCTAGGTACAACCTAAGACAGGCCAAAAGTTATAAAGACAAAGCTCCATAACCGATAAGCCATCTCACAATGAAGAAGTAAGTGGTCTACCGTCTCTCCACAATGTCAGCACATAATACACCAGTCCACAAAAACCAATCTCCTCAATCTCAGGTTATCACCCGTTAGGATCTTATTCTAGGCTACACACCAAACAAAAAAGGAAACTCGCTTAGGGGCCTTTGCTTTCCATATAGCTTTCCAAGGACCTCTATCTCAACTAACACCTCCTTCCCCTTACAAGTGGGTAGGCAGAAGCTGAGGTCGGGGGTTCAAAACCCATTAGGTGCATGTGTAACTTACCAATAAAAATATTGTAGTCTAATTTACTATCAGGAATCATTTAGTGGCTGATAAGGTCTCTTATGTTGAATAAGGGGCCTGGTTCAAATCAATCATCATGAAACGGACGCCATAGCGTATAAATCTTATTGTTGTATCTATGAAAACAAAAATTGCTAGCAGGAATTTGAGCACAATTTAGAATCTAATAGGCTATAACTAACAATGCCTCTCGAATTTCAATTCACAAAATACAAACCCCCAAATTAAACAATTATAAAACCAAATTAGCAAGTTAGTCAAAATTTCTAAATTTGGCCACAAAAAAGTAAAGTAAAAAGCTGTACCAGTATCTAACGGCCTTGCATCGAGCACACCGAGTAGTAGTCGGAGAATAACAAACGGCGCACTGATAACTCGTAGAAATCGGAGCTGCCGGAGCCGGCGCGGCGACTAAGTCGGCGGGGCTGTGGCTGTAGCTGTAGCTGTAGCCGTAGCCGTAGCCAGTCGAGGCTTCCAGCTCGGCTCTAGCGGCTTCTTCTGCTGCGAGCACCAAAAGCCGCTTGATCTCGGCTTTTCTGGCCACCGAAAGCCGCCATTTTCGCCGGATTAGAAACCCGATCGCCGCGATGAAAACCAGAAATAGGCTCTGAAACCCTAATATATACCCGATACCACGCATTTATGTTCTCCACCGTTCGATTATACACATCCAGCGACTGCGAGCACACCGGAAAATCCAATTATCGCCACCGCACATAGATTTCTTGTTTTCAAGTCTGGGAATGGTCGGCCAATCGGAGCCGTTAGGTTTAGGTGATCACTGATCAGAAAATGAAACAAAACGGAGATATATAGTTTGGTGAATGAGCGAGTGACAGTGAAGAGAAATTGAAAAGGGAAAAAGGAAAAGCAAAATCCCGCGGATTTAGAATTTCCGGTAAATAGGTAACTGGATCGAGTATTTAGTGGGGTTGAGAAGAGAAGAGAAAATTTTGGAAGTAAAATAAATGTGTTTTAAACAATACTCTCCCTTTAACCCATAAAATAAAATATATAAAAATACTCTCTCTCTCTCTCTCCATAGTCTTGGTATGTTTAGAAAATCCAAATATAATCGGAAGGAGCTGGTTTAAGAACTTCGTGATTTCTGTTAGATTTTGTGTTTAAAACTTTTTGTCAACATTGTGGGCCATTCTTAAGAAATTCGTACGTTTGGAATGGGGGAATTGTATACAGTGACATACTATTGATGTTACACTCGTTTAATAGTCATATACTCAAAAAAAAAAAAAAATAATATTAACTTATGACGTATGTTTATTATAATTATTCATTATCATTAAGTTAAAATATTAATTTATTTTTAGTATAGATAGAAATTAAATTTGAGATTTTTTATTTAAAAATGAAAATTTTTATTAATTAAGTTAATTGAAATAATTTTTGTTTATAAAAAAAAATCTAAACTTTATTTAATACGTTGTTTGTGTTAAAAATATACAAATTTCTAAAATCATTTTTCTTTAATTTAATGCAATTTGTGTAGCATTATCTTTAAAAAAAAAGAGTAAAATATGAATTTTATTTATTAATTAATTTTTTAAAAAAAACATGAAAGTGTAGTTTTACTATTGGGAAAAGGAAATTAATTAATTATATATTAATAAAATACTTGAGAAATTTGATGGTCGGGGGAAAGGAATTTCGTTTTCAGGTGTAGGAAAGCGTGAATTCTTCGCTCATCAAATATTCGGTTTTAGGAATGGAACGAGCCGGTTCGGACCGGAGAATCTAGAGGGTTCTGCCGGTTCGGTTTGGGGGTTCTATTTGTTTATTGGTCTTTTAACGTGTTTGTTCTTTTTGTTTTTTCCTCTGCCTTTTGCGGTCGGTCTTTCCAAATTTTTATAGTGGTGGAAATCGTGGTGTCAGAAAGTTATTGGCTTTAGAGGCTTGCTAGTGCTGATGTGAGCATGTGATTGTGGGGCCTATGGGATTTGGAGGGATGTGGTGGGGGGGATCGGACGGTGGATATTGTCTTGGTGACGGCTTGATTTGGTGGTGGGAGTACGTGTGACTATGATGGCTCACTCACCGGTTGTTTTCTTAAGAATGACGGTGACATATATACCACTAACCCTCCTTTTTATTTTGCAACATGGCTTTCATTTTTGTGATCCTATGCACTAAACGGTATACGTGACCAACGGGTAAATATTGTTGGGTATGTTTTATGTCCATGTCGCATTCATATGAATGAGATACAAGATCAATACGTGAATACTGTTGGATACGTGTCGTGTCTATGTTGCATTCATATAAATGAAATACAAGATCAACAGGTGAATACTGTTGAGTACAACCCTTTGAGGTTGATTTGAATGGCTTGTATTTTGACAGGAGCTGTCCTGATCGTGCTGTAGTCCATTAGTTTTGTTTAATGAATCATTTTTTTTTACCAAAAAAAAAAAGAATACTATTGGGTATGTGTCATGTCTATGTCGCATTTGGTGTGTGATGTGGCGATAATTGTTTTACATTAATCACAACATGCTATCGAAATAATTGTCAAATATTATATCATGATTATGCGTATTGTTTTCTAATATTAATAAATGATGTGCAACTGGCATGGAATGAAGTATGAACCATTCTACAAGTAAGTGCTTTTCTAGGGTATGGTAAGTCCTAAATGATATTATCTCCATCTAAAAAAAATTGGTATTATTAGGTAAAAAGGTACAAATTTCCAAAATTATTCTTATGAATTTAATCTATAGAAAATAAGGCATTAAATTTTTAAATAAAGTAAATGGTAAGATAGAAATTTTACTTATTAATTTTAGAAAAAAATGGCTTAATTTTGAGACATCTTAAAATGAAATAGATGACGAACAATTTGGGATGGAAGAACATAACGGCTTAAATACTATTTTTCTAATATTGGTAAGTGAGTTGCAATGGGCATGGGATTAACGGTTAACCATTCCACAAGTAATTGATTTTCAAGGTACGGGATAAGTGGTAATGGAACTTATATAATACTATATAATATATGAAATAAAAAGGCAAAGACTTTAACTAAACATAAAACTAATTTTTGTTCCTTATGTCGGTGAACTATAAATAAATAAATTGATGACTAATAAATTATTTATAAGATGAGTAGGAGTGGACTAAGCATGTCCCATGGAAACATAGGTTAGGTTTTCTATATCGGAATGGTGTTAGGTCAAAGTTGATGCCAAATTTTTTTTTTTTAACATTAGCTCTTGTTCACGGTAGAGACTGCATTTTTCTGCAGCTTGAGAGAGACGGCAAACTAAAGCTATTGAATATTTCCTGGAAACTAAAGGGCTAAATCTTAGGCGACAATGATGATGACTGTGTTGACGGGGGGCTATTTGTTTTCGTCCTATGGTTGATTCTTTGGGGTACGAATTGAGGGAAAAAAAAATGCCTCATGACGTGACAAAGGACAGTGCACATGAGGAATAACCATGAATTGAAGTAACTTGTAATGCGGAGCACATTACCATGTTGTCTAAAGTTGAAACCTATGTTCTATTCCATGATACTAATACAGTCATGAGTTTGTTTTTTTAGAAATAGTGTCATCCTATGGCGTACTAAGACATCAATTAGATTATTAGTGTAAACGGGAAGGAATTTCATATCTCTTATTTGATGACAAGAGATTTTACCAGTTGAGTTAATTGAAACCCATCAGTAATAAGTTTCTTGTGTGAACATAGTTCTTTTTTTTTTTTTTTTTTTTTTAACAAGATAGAAATTTTATTTTAACTTAATCTAAGTGTATATGTGTGTGAAGCCCCCTCTTGAAAATTGAACCCCAACTCTTATCCTTCATACTTTACAAGCACTTATATTTGTAGAATAACCATATCACCAAGAATGTGTGGTGGTGTGTGAACATAGTTCAAATTTTGTTCTTTAATTGACTAACAAAAGGATATTTCATGAACCCTATTATTTGAATTTAAGATTTAATTTGGGAAAATTGCTACCTTCTAAAATAATAGAAATTTCAATTGTATGTTCTAAGAAACTATTTGGAAAGTGCATGTTATTTTATGAAATTTAGCAACAAATCATCATGCTTTGATGTAGTTAATGATATGCAAGTAACTTATAATTTCTAAAAACTGAAACATATATATTTGCTGAAAACCCTACTAAATTAGGCCTATTTACTAAATTGGTAGGTATTGTTGCAACAATTGCTCTTAATAATTTCTAAATCCAGCGATTATTCTAAGAAACTATTTGGAAAGTGCAGATTATTTTATGAAATTAACGAAAAATCATTATGCTTTAATGTAGTTAATGATATGCAAGTAACATATACTTTATAAAAAACTGAAACATATTTGCAGAAACCCTACCAAATAAGAGCACTCATAGCAATGGAGGCATATTGCTATATTGCTAAAATTTAGCTCTTCCAACACTAAAATCATGCTCTAGCAGTGGAGCTAAATCTAAAAAATTTAGCTCCATTGCTACAGTGCACATCTATAGATAGATGTGCACTATTCCTGAGAGCTAAAAAAAAAAAAAAAAATTATTCTACTTCCTGATTAAAATAATGCCACTTGCTCTCTCTCTCACTCCGTGTCTCTCTCTCAACTTTCAGTCCTCTCACGCCACTGCCCCTTGACCCACGCCGCCGACCCATGCTTTCACAGACCCAGCTCCGACCACGGCAACCCCTACCATCACCACCACCACCACCACCACCACCACCACATCAGTCACAAATCCAACCACACCCACACTTATCAAACCCACTACCACCAATATCAATCACCACCTCCACCACGACAACCCCCACCACCACCACCACCACCACCACATTAGTCACAAACCCAACCACACCTATACTCATCAAACCCACCACTACCAGGAAAAAAAAAAGAAAAGAAGAAGAAGAAGCAAACATCGGCAAAACCCACGGCCAAAACATCACCAAAACCCATGGCGGTAGATCGGAAGAGAAAGATGAAAGATTTGGCTGTTTTTGAATTTGACATCGTCGGCGGCTTTGCTAGATATCGGCGGCAGCAGCTTTGACTTCTTCTAGCTTTTTGGGTTCAGTCAGGGGGAGAAGTGCAAAGCATGGATTTGGCGGCATGGGTTTTTGGGTTCAATCAGAGGGAAAAGGATCTTGGAGCGGTGATGGCTTGGTTGAGGGAAGGGGAGCAACATGGGAGAAGAAGGCAAGGGAGCTGGCGGCGTGTTGAGTCTAAACCAAAAAAGAAAAGGTGAACCAGAAAAGAAAAGGAAGAAAAGCAGCATGTGTGAATGAGAAAGAGTAGAGGGACTTGGCACGTGTAGGTGGGATCAAATTGTGTATATATATATATATATATATTTTTTTTTTTTAGAATAAATTGTATATATATATATATATATATAATTTGGGGTTAAAAAAAAATATTATTGTTACACTAGATGAATATTTACTTGCTATTATGATGATTGAGAAATTGCTTTAGTAAAAAAAAATGTATAAGTATAATTTGGGATTTAAAAAATCACTTGTTAACACTAGACGATTATTTGCTATCATGTGGCGGTGGTGGCAGCGGCGGAGGAGTCAGTAGCGGTGGTGGCGTTGGCGGTGATAGTGGCAATGGTAACAATTGCGGTGGCGGTGAAAGAGTCGGTGGCGGTAGTGGCAGCAATAGCGGTTACGGGTGGTTGTGATTGTTGTTTATTGTAGTGAATATATTATTTTATTGTAGTAGATATATTATTTTATTGTGATATTTATATTATTTTATTATGTTGAAAACTAAAATAGATCCACTACTGCAGCATGTGTATAGGTAAAATAGATAAAGTAACTTTTGGTGGAGCTAAATAGCTAAATTTTTGGCTCCGCTACTGTGAATGCTCTAAGGCTTATTTACTAAATATGTAGGTATTATTGCATCAGTGCTCTTATGGCTTGTTTGGAAGTTTAGAGAGGGAGGAGAGTAGAGGGGAGTAGAGGGAAGGGGAGTAGTGGGGAGGAGAGTAGAGGAGAATGATTCACCTCCACCTTATTTGGATGTTTTTAAAATTAGTAAGGGGAAAGGGAGTAATTAGCCCTTTCCCTTGTGTAATTTTATTAATATAATAAGGGTAAATTAGGTAATTTACTTGGTCAATAGTTTATGTACTCTACTCCCCCTCCAAATCTCTCCAATTTGGGGAAATTAAAATTGGAGGGCTAGAGGGAGTCCAAACCCCTCCAAACTCTTCCAAATCCCTCCCCTTCATACTTTAAAAAACTTCCAAACAAGGTAATTGCATTACTCACCCTCCCTCTACTCTACTCCCCCTCCTTTTTTAAACATCCAAACATGCCATTAATTATTTGCTAAATCCAGCAATTAATATGCCATACACGTACATCAGTTGGGTTGTCATATCCTTTGTTACCAAATCAAAGTGAATGCATTGATACTTGAGCAATAATTAGAAGCTATGTAACAGTTGAGCAAACATTTGGGTGTCACATTATCTATAAGCTATCAGAAATCTCATTGCACCCATCAAATATATGACAAGTATAGAACAAAGTTGTTTATATATACGCATCATAAATAAGGAAGTAGTGGGAAATTAGGGTTATTAATTTTCCATATCTTGGTTTAAAATTGATGCTTAATCATACTGTTAAACCTCACTTGATTCCATGAACAACTATATACTTTCTAACCATCAACAAATTAAAATTGTCACACGCATAGCGATTGGGTTGTCAGATCCCTAACAAATTAATCAAAGTGAAGGCAGTGCCACATGAGCTATGAGAAGCTATGTAACAATGGAGCAAAAATGTAGGTGTCACACAATCTAGAATAAGAAGTCTTATTGCACCCATCAAATATATGACAAATATGGACTCACCAAGATATTTTGTATCTATATATACACACATCATATATAAGGAAGTCTAATCAAGGAAATTAGGGTTATTAGCTTCTTCATATATTGATTTAAAAGTGAGGGTTATTCTTACGGTTAAACCTTACTTATTTCTTGGTACAACTGTACTTTCTAAAATTTAACAATTTAATTGTTTTGAAAACTTATTGGGTTGTAAAAATATGAAAATTTCAATTATTGTGAGAAACTATATGGAAAGTACTTTAAAAGAAAAAATGCCTCTAAAAAAAACCTACCAAATTAGGGCTAATGACTAAAGTTTGTAGGCATTTTTCATTCCTATGAGTGCTCAAAATCATTTGCTATAGAACTAGCAATTAACAATTTAACATGGTTATAAATACACATACAAAAATGCCTCTAAAAAAAACCTACCAAATTAGGGCTAATGAATAAAGTTTGTAGGTATTTTTCATTCCTATGAGTGCTCAAAATCATTTGCTATAGAACTAACAATTAACAATTTAACATGGTCGTAAATACACACACCTGCTGAGTTGTAGGATCATTGGTTACCACTTACCAAATCAGAGTGAAGGCTCTAATTAATACATAAGTTATGAGAAACTATGTAACACTGGAGCAAAAACAATATAAGAAGTCTCATTGCACCCATGAAAACCATGAACATTATGGACTGAACAAAATATTTTGTATTTATATTATAGCTCTATACATACATATCATAAATAAGGAAGCCTAGTCAAGGAAATTAAGGTTATTAGACCTTTCATATCTTGATTTTAAAATGAGGCTAAATCATACAGTCAAACCTCATTTTTTTTTTTCTATTCACACTTATTACTTTTACGCAATAACTATTTTAAACAAGATGAGTCAATATTAAAAATAAGCAATCACAAACACACACACTTGTGAGAATGTAATTGTTAAGTGACCAATCTTTTATTTTGACAAATTCTCCCTCAATATTATTATTTTTTTAAATATAGCAAGAGTTCTTTACTTGTACTCACTACATGTAAAGAATTATGTGATTTAGAAGTATTGTTAGTTATTCTCATGTGGATTCTCAAACAAATGAGTCATTCTTATCTGCATTCAGTAGCAAATAATAAATAATCAATTCATCATTATTTTGATACTATCATTTGGAGCATTATTTTTTACCACTCCCCATCAAAATTTTAAACCTGATCAATTCCTTATATGGGTCACTTTAGTCAAGATTACTTACCCCCACATGGCACAGGAGAACAAAAATGTAGCCAACAATGTTTGTGAAGTATTGGTTATGCCCAAAGGGCAAAAGACCAAAGTTATTTTATTTATTTTTTTAATTTTTTAATTTTAATTTTAATTTTTATTTATTTATTTATTTTTTTATAAATATGGTTTTGTTTGTTTGTTTGTTATTGTTTGCTTAATAAGAAAACATTTATTGAGACAAAAAAACAAGGGAAAGGCTTATAAGTTATAACCATCTCTAGCCTTCTTTGACAGGCCAAGACTAAGAATGGTAGAGATGAAAACAAGACCCTTCTACACACAAAGAGAAACTCACCAGCCAATATTGTGAGCCAAAGGGTTCTGTTGTATTTTTTATAATATAAAACTTACAAAAAACAAAATTAGTATAAAAAAAAATGAAACAATACCATACAAAAAATAAGGATACCTACTTGCTATTTGGACACTAATGAGGACGTGACCAATTTCACATCTCCTTCAAAGATTACTCAAGGGGATCCCACCGTACCAACATTTTTCACATTAAAAAAAAAAAAAAAAAAAGCCTTGTCATTTTCTCCCATGCTTGGATTGGATTACCTTGGTCTGTGACCTGTCATGCTTTCTATTTAATAAGTCATTTTGAATTCATAGGCATAAACATTTATTGTTGACAAATTAGAACACGCATTTTCTCCCAACTTAGCCATGCTATCTTCTTGTCCTTTTCCTTCTGACCCCACCAAAAATTCCTTATCATGCTTGTCAATTCATCACATAGTGTATTCGGCAATTTGAAGCAACTTATGGTGTATGTAGGTATAGCTTGAGCGACCGCCTTGATAAGCACCTCTTTACCCACCTTAAACAAAATCTTTTCCTTCCAACCGGCCAACTTTTTACTAAGCTTCTCCTTAATCTCATTGAGAAGTGTTTCTTTTTTTTTTTTCCTCCCTACCAATGAAGGCACCCCTAAATATTTCTTGTGTTGCTTTATGACTTGGGCTCCAAATCTTTGCTTTATCTACTCTTGGGTCACGTTTGGTGTGTTGCTGCTAAAAAATAATGATGTTTTGGCCCGGTTTAACTGTTGGCCTGATCCTTGCTCATAAACTTTCAAGATTCTTTGAAAAGCATCACAATCCACCAGAGAGGCCCTGCAAAAAATCAAGCTGTCATTTGCAAAGAAAATATATGAAAATTTTGGGCCACTACAATAAATTGCAATTCCCTCCTTCACACCAATTGCCACTGCGACTTTTATCATTGATAAGAGTCCCTCTACACATAAAATAAACAGATAAGGTGATAAAGGGTTTCCTTGACAAATCCCTCTAGATGGGACAATATTACCTTTAGGACTCCCATTAATCTTTATAGAGTATATGACAGTTGTGACACATTGCATTATAAGATTCCTCCACTTTACACAAAGCCCAATTTTTCCATTATTTTATCAAGGCACACCCATTCCACCCTATCATAGGCCTTACTCATATCAAGTTTCAGAGCCATCTCCCCAACCTTACCCTCTTTTTTCTAATTAATATGATGCATAGTCTCAAAAGTTACAAGAACATTATCAATAATTAACCTACCATGCACAAAGGCACTCTGGGTATCACTAATAATGGAAGGTAGAATTTTCTTTAGTCTATTTACAATGGTTTTTGATGCAATCTTATACACTACATTGCACAAGTTAATAAGCCTATAGTTA
This sequence comes from Quercus variabilis, assembly GCA_030445155.1. Classification (NCBI taxonomy): domain Eukaryota; kingdom Viridiplantae; phylum Streptophyta; class Magnoliopsida; order Fagales; family Fagaceae; genus Quercus; species Quercus variabilis. The sequence goes on along the minus strand of CP129453.1, from coordinate 19,350,471 downwards.
GTAACCTTCTTTGGAATCTTAACTTTAGGAATTAAAACAATGTGAGTTTTATTGAAATCAGGAAGATAAATACCATGGTTAAGGAAATCCAATACCGTTGTTGTGACCACCTCACCACATGTCATCCAAAATTGCTGGAAGAAGAAGGGAAGCATGCCATTCGGTCCTGGCACCTTTAATGGGTACATTTGCTTTAAAGCCACTTTGACCTCTGCTGCATTGAAGTCTCTGGTAAGTAACTGGTTCATAGAAGTAGTCACCTTTGGCTGGACTATTTGGATCATCTTTGAGAACTCTATTGGTTGACTCATAGTGAAAGTCCTTATAATATTCCACTACCACTTCCTCCACCTTACCATCATCTTCATGCCACACCTCGTTTGCATCCATGATACCCTTTATGGAATTTTTTTTATGCCTTGCAGAGGCTTTTGCATGAAAAAAACTTATGTTTCTATTCCTTGATTGGAGTTAGTTGAGCCTTCCTTGTTGCCACCACATGTCAGCCTCTTTTTCCAACCAGTAATTTAGTTCGACTCAAGTTCTTTTCAACCAGAAAAGAAAGATGTGATAGTGTCTTCAACTCAAATTGTAATGCTCCAACCAGTTTCATATGTTGGTGAAGATGGACTTAAAATTAAGGCATTCCGTGAAGATGGAAATATTCTTGGAAGAAAAAGCATTATGCAACCCAAAAGAAGAAATATTTCAGAAAAAAAAAAAAAAGGAAGTTCCTTAGAAGAAAGCAGTTCAAAGGAAAAACTTCAAAATTTTGTTTTGTATGCAGAAGACTAGGCCACTTTGCAAAAAATTGTCCAAAAAAAGAAAAGGCAGCAAAACTCCTAGAATAATCACAAATCCATGCAGATGATACTCCTTTTCAGATGTAGAGTCACTCTTTTCACTAGATGATGATTATTCCCCTCAAGCCTTGGTAGTTATGGCTTATTCTACTTCCGAGGAAGATTCAAATCTAGATAGTGATGAAGACTCAGACCCAGAAATCCAACCCATTTATATATCCTAGCCCATCATAGCCCCTCTTACTAGTCTCACACCCATAGCCCAAGTAAATATTCTCCTTGATACTTATGCCAGACCTATTCTAGCAATAGCCTTGTTTGATACAAGAGCAGCAGCAACAATTCTCCATTCTAAAATATTACTTAGAGAATTTTGGTTACCCCATCACCAGATGTTCAGAGCAGCAAATGGGGAAACATTTCTAATCACCTTAAAAAGCAAGCCTATCCTCATCAGAATTTTCCCAACCCTTACCATTAAACATCAAGTCCTTGGATCCCCTCTTACAAGCAGAGATCTTCTCATAGGATTTGACCTCCTTCATCAAATACCTAGCCTTAGATGGTCTTCAGAATGACTTTTGCATAAACAACACCTTTTCACCTGGACCCAAGTTCCTCATCTATTCACAATTGATCCCTTTGACTTTTTGGGATTCCAGATTATCAATGAATGTTGTGCAAACAGCCACTCTGAATTCCTCCTTAAAAACCCAAATCCTTTGTGGAAAAATCTAAAATTTTTCATCCATCTACCTTTTAAGAAGAATGAAGATGTTAACCCCATAAAAGCCACTCACAGAGGAATGATTATTCCCCTCAAGCTTTGGCAGTTGTGGCTTATTCTGCTTCCGAGGAAGATTCAGATCTAGACAGTGATGAAGACTCAAACCCAGAAATTCAATCCATTAATATCAAGTATGGTTAGAGAAGGAAGGTGCTTGGGCAAGCTTCCACTTAGTTTTGGACATTCTTCAAGACAGAGCTCTTGGAGACTCGAAAAAGTTCCTCCTTCATCTTCGTCTTCTCTGTGATAAGGAGACCATTTCTCCCACTTCGACATTTCCTCAAATCTCAATTTTTTCAGTGATTGAAATGGCATAATAGTAGAAGAACCATTACCATAAAAGTCAGCATCCACTGTAACAACTTCATCAAACCCAATAATGAAGAGGTCTTGAAGAGAGGGGAGTTGTCCAAGTGATGGCAAACTAGAGCAATTTCTACAAGAGTGTAGATGAGCAACAGTTATATGTGAAAATGAACCATCTGGATCAAAAATAATATAAATTCAATAGCGGCCTACTGACACTAATACTACTATTACAAATCATCAAGAAGTAGTAAAGTGTATCAGCATTTACCCATCAATGAATCCTAAAAATAATAATAAGAGTCACTATGTGGTATCTATGAGAAAGAGAAAGAGAGAGAGAGAGAGAGTTCGTTACCCGTGGGAGGCGGCGAGAGAGGAAGCGTTTGATAATTGAGATGAGCAAGAAAGAACTTTACAAAGCACGAGAGAGAGAGAGAGAGAGAGAGAGAGAGAGAGAGAGAGAGAGAGAGAGAGAGAGAGAGCCACAGAAGGCAAGTGAGTGAGTTCAAATCCTTTCATCTTTTTTTGCATAAAGAGGAAAGGATTTTATTATATAAAACTAAAATAACGTACAAATTGACATGACAACTACCTTACAGAAGTACCACACCCCATATTAAACAAACAAACAAACTCGATATATCAAAATAGAAAATAGAAAATAGAAACACAAATACTGTCACTTTTCTTTTCCAATATACCCTTACATAATAAATAAATCCACTTTCATATTACCCCCAAATGTTAACATTTTTTTTCATTAAATTAATACTAATAATGTTTCATATCTCTCTCTCTCTCTCTCTCTCTCTCTCTCTCTCTCTCTCTCTCTCTCCTATATATATATATATATATATTAATTTTTAACATACAAACCAAATTTCCTACTAATAGCAATTTATTTATTATTTAGGATAAGAGATTACGTCTAAAGATGTTTCTAGGGCCTTTTTTTTTTTTTTTTTTTTTTTTTAAAGTATAAAAGATGTCTAGTCTCATCCATCTCTTCCTTGGAACCATTCTTCATCAACATCATCATCTGGATCATGGTTATGATAGTGAGGGTCATCATATCCAATAAGGGGATTAGACATTTCCCAATGATCTTCATGCGGCCATTGTTGTCTGCAGACATCTAGATCAATTGGTACTATTTCAGGGAAAATTCCTTTATTAAGAGACTCTGCCATTGTGAGAGCATGGAAACAGGATACTCAAGAAACATCCAAATGTATATGGAGGGTCCCATCTGAATTAGTAACCTAATGCATTTCTGCTGGGTGGAAGGTTCCATCTGCCTGGATATCATTCTTGGAATTAAGCTTGGCTACTAAACATGTTGAAGTGATTTTATGACCAAATATTGGGTGTTCTGTTTTTTGATACTTTATCCATTCGCCATCATGAGCATCATTTTTCAAAATTTCAAATCAGAATTTGTGAAAATATTTATTTCCATGAGGGAAAATATATTTGTAAAACTCTAGTTCAAATGAAGACATAGGTAATACTCATTGAGTAAATACCACATGTAGAGGTAATGTGCAACAATCCAGTTGGTTATCTAAAAGGCAAAAGGGGTTTTCCATGGATTGGATTTCTGGGTTTGAGTCTTCATCACTATCTAGATCTGAATCTTCCTCGGAAGTAGAACAAGCCATAACTGCCAAGGCTTCAGGAGAATAATCATCATCTAGTGAAAAGAGTGACTCTACATCTAAAAAAGGAGTATCATCTGCATGGATTTGTGCTTGTTCTAGGAGTTTTGCTGCCTTTTCTTTTTTTGGATAGTTTTTTGCAAAGTGGCCCAGTCTTTTGCATACAAAACAGACTTTTGATATTTTTCTTTTGAACTGCTTTCTTTTAAAGAACTTCCATTTTTTTTTTTTTGAAAGATTTCTTCTTTTGGGTTGCATAATGCTTTTTCTTCCAGGAATATTTCTTGAAATGAGGCCTTCTTTTAGTTGGATAGGTACAATTCTTGTCATAGCATTTAATCTGCAAATCTTTTATTTTACAATTATCCTTGAGTTTGCTATGAATCCTGTCAATCTTTGAAAGAAATTTCCTTTGGTTGCAAAGTTTCTCCAAAGCAATAAGCACGTGCTGAGAAATTTTTCCCAAGAAAGCTTGCTATAGTGTTATTTTTTTGGAGATTCATCATGCAGAGAGTTTCATCTCCTAATGGTTCTGGAAGGGAATTGAGGAAAGTATGCTTGGAATTAACATCATCCATACCATTAAAAAAGTAGTATCTCATTGACATTCTATCAAATGTTTCTCCAAATCTTTTCTTTCAAATGAACACATTTCATTTGTAGAAATTCTTCTCGTGCTACTTCTGTATAATGAGTCGCAGAGCCAAGGAATTCATTATGGACAATCGTGAAAAAGTCTTCCAGTGTATTGCATTGAGTTGCCTGTATTCTCCTAAATTAATCCACCATTCTCTTAATCTTCCTGTAATCCTTGCAATAAATTTGGCAATAATCTGAGAGACAGTGGCATTTAGGGCCTAAAGTTCAACTATGCACCACAAGTACATATTAAAAATTTTTCATGCCATCTAGAAGGAGGAACATTATCAAGAGGAAATAGATGCTTGGAGTCAGTTGTTGATGAGTAAGTCAACCTTGTTTGGTATTCTGGGATAAGTGGTGGCGGAGGCGGAGGCTGTTTAGGGCGAAAAACATCATCTTCTTCTTCTACTTTGGTTCTGTATTTGTCATAAATACTTCCTCGAGACCAAGATCAGACAAATCCAATTCAGAGTCTTCAATTATAGGGTGCACAAAAGGTTCTCTTGAATCATAAAGGGTGAGGGTTTTGAGAAATGATGAAATTGGGTTTGGGGGGGGGGGGGGGGGTCAGGGTCTATAGTCAACATATTCATATCTGGGGGTCTTGAAGAAGCACCAACAGTTAGGTTAGGGGGTCAGTATAATGGTTCTTTGTCTTTCTTGATAGGAAAAGGTTCATTTTGCGGTTTAGTATGGGGCTGTGATTGAGATGGAATTGAATATGTTATAGCCAGAAGAATTTCACTTAGTTTAAAAGGATTACGGTTAGGATATGTTATGGCTAGTGGTTAAAGATTTTGGTAGGTAGAAATTGGGGAAAATAGAGAGGTAGAAGGTATAGACAAGTCTTTATATAAGGATTGGCGAGGTTGAAAAGGCATATGAACATGGATCGGAGGAGTCTGAATGGCTTCGTTCTGTGGTCCTTCCATGGATTGAAGTTGTAGCAACAACTGTTTTCTTTCTTTTTCTTTTTGTCCAATAAGAGGAAAAGAGACAGACAAATCTTTAACTGTAGAAGTAATGATTACCAACTCTTGTTCAACCGCCTTGATTTTCTTCTTTAAATCCTCAATAAGGGAATTTGAAGATGAAAAAGTATGAGTAACTGCCTCAGCCATCTTCTGTTGGTCATCCAGAATCTTTGAAAGGACTTGGTTTTGAGCCATAGCCTATTCTGCTTGCCAGTTTAAGGCTGCTTCTATCGAGAAAACTTGTTTCTTGGTTCCATCTGGATTAATGCCACCATGATTTTTGATCTTCCAGATATGTTTGGTGTTGGTTTGGGGATGGTCAACGCTTTCTAATGGAGAAAAATTTTGTGTATAGGAGGATGAAGCTTGGTCAAACATGTAACATGGTAAGGGCTTTAGTGTATGGGTTTGGCCATCAGAAAGAGGTTAACATTTTGATAATTGGGGAAGGACTTTCTGGTAGTATGAGATTAATAGAGGTTTCTGGTTTTGATCATGATTTTCTTTGCATGGAGAGGGATAGGGAAAAGTTTGCTTTCTGGTTCTAGGATAGAGAACATAATAATCAAACTTTCTAGAGGGTTCCCCAAGGAGGCCAACTTCTGGATCTCCTGCTTCATATCTTTCTTTGAGTTTTTGCTGGGAAGATTTCTTTTTTCTTCATGAATAGTCCTCCTCAAAAGCTTCGTCTTCTTAGCAATCAGCACAATTACAAACATCCCACCATATGTGGCCAAGAAGTGATCTTCCTTCATAACAAGGCTTTCCATCTTCACGAAATGCTTTAATTTTAAGCCTATCTTCACCAACATATGAAACTAGTTGGCGCATTGCAATTTGAGTTGGAAACACTGTTACATCTTTCTTTTCTGGAGAGGTCGTTAAGAATCTCGTCTCCACTTCACCATTTGCTTTTCTAATAAAGAAAGGCTCATTTGACTGGATTAGCTTAGTTGCTTGATGAAGCATCTCATATTTTGTAATCTATGACTCTGGGAAGATAGAGGTCATCCGTTCCCTATTAAGTTGTCTTGGAATAAATGTACACATAGGCGTTATCCCTGGATCAACTTGAATCAGTAGAGCATCATTGGATTGGGCTAGTTCTGGTACTGCTATATCAAAAGCATGATTTTGGAGTCTATAAGCAAGCTGATAATGAAGTGTGGCAGCAAATGTGTCATGCACCTCAGAAGCTCCTATAATCTGAACCTGTACTTTAAGAGCATCACAAAGGTGGGGATCCTTAAGAGACATATTGAAATTGGTAAAAAGGGTTACAAAAACTGTTCCTGCATTTAGAGTGGTTTGGATAGTTCCTATAACTGCATTTTGGTATTCTAAGAATCTAGAATCAAGAAGTGAAATTCTAGAAGTTATAGGAAATCTTTTTCTTCCATGAAAGGTTAGTGCCAATCTGACTGCACCAAAATGAAGATGAGTGTACCCTTATTTTTGCCATGGAATCACAAACTCTCTAGAAAGGGCAAAAGTGATGAAATTTTCTGTTTCACATGCTGGAATATTGAACTGGTCAAACTTAGAAGCTTGGACATATTCCTTTATAGTAGAAGGACGAGAATGGCCTAAAAACTTTTTTATGGATTTTTTTGAAAGAAGTTTGGGGTTTATCAAATACAGTATAAGGGTTTACAATAAGAAAATCAGTGATGGGGATCTTACTATCTTCAGGCACATGAGATATTTCATACAAGTAATCTAACGTATTTGAAATGGATTTACGTAGGGAAAAGTCAAAAGCAAGACTTGTAGTATTAGTAATTTCTCAAGATGCACTTGCCATGATAGTTTCTTTTGGAAAGAACTGTTTACCAAAGACCTATTAGGACTACAACACCAACACAGGCTCAAACGTCCACCAGGTAACTATGAAAAACAAAGTTCTTTAAGAATTTTGAAAACAAACTCCTTAGTGTTCTACTTGATTATCAAATCCAGTATTCTGATGTGACTAATACAGAGGATCCACTTATCGTGGCAATTGTAAATCACAGAGCATACTTTGATTATTGTCCTAATTAGTATGTGGAAGGAGAGTAGCTAAGGTGCAAAAACGGCTTGAATAGATTGAACTCCAACCTCCATCTTATTTCATGCTTCCAATCTGGTACGACACTCTTCTAAGCAACTCCTTAACATACTCCTTAAGCTTGTCAACTTGCCCTCCTCCTATGCCTTTTGTACCACCTCTTCACACCTTTGGTATCTTAACCACATTGCTTCAAATTTGAAATTTTTCCTGGCCCTCTTATTCCTCAGTTTTTGCACCATTCGAAGAGTGAGAGACGAGTGGTTCGAAACTGAGGACATAAGATGAAAAAGTTTGGCGTCAGGAAAGATATTAATCCACCCCGGGGTTGCCATTGCTTTGTCTAACTGCTTCCAAATCTGCAATCCATCCACACGTTGATATATCCATGTAAATTTTGGGCCAATGAAGCCCAAATCCTATAGACCACAATAGTTAATGGCTTTAATAAAATTCTTCATCTGTTGTCTTGGTTTATCGCTACCCCCCTCCTTCTCCGAAGCGCCTGTTATTTCGTTCAAATCACCAATTGTGAGCCACAGTAAGGCTGAGGTTCCTTTTAGGTGTTCAAGTTTTACCCAAGATTCAGGCCGTTTTGCTGTGTCTAGATTGCCATAAAACCCCATGAGATGCCACCACTTTATACCTGCTCCACCATCCACTACAGCATCAACATGAGATTGAGAGTACGTCTGGACCTCCATTGTTACCCTTTCCTTCCAAAGTAAAGCTAACCCACCACTCTTCCCTTCACTTGGTACGATCAGGCCATGTTTCATATTACATTTATCCATAATATTGCTCATCCACTCTTTGTTCAACTTCGTCTCCATGAGGAAGACAATAATGGGATCTTCTTTATTAATCACCTTTTCCACGGCTTTAACTGACTGGAGGTTCCCAAGCCCTCGATAGTTCCAACTTATAAGACTCATTGGTCTCGGCAGAGTTGCTTAGCAGCCTTCGCTAATCCTAAGTGTGTCGCCATAAGAATACTTAAGTTTCTGGTTTCCACGTCCAACCTCTGCGTCTTTCCCATGCACGTGTTCTCAAATACGATAACATCATATTTTCTCTTTGGGCCACCTTCCAACTCTATTAGCTCCATCCTATCATGAATTTTTGGACCCATATAAAGCCTAGTTCAACTTCCAAGTTTCGGGCTTTCCTTAGTCTCCCCTTTAGTTTCTCCATTTCCTATAGCAGGCCCATGTTGGTGTTTAGTATTATTTTTACCTTTCCTAGTACTTCTTTTAGGCCCACCTTTATTTGCTTTTCCTTCCACATAATTATCAACCTGGCCTATTTCAAACTTAATTGCCGTGGGGGGCATTCTAGAAATTCGGGTAGTCAACTTATCTTCCTCATTTTTCAAAATATGTATGGGAGATCCCAGATCTTTAGTTATGCTTCCGTTATTTTTGAAATGTAGATCCTTACCAATCATAGCCAATGACGACTCTGAGTTACCTGCTTTTGAATTTGAAAAAATCGGCTCCGTATTGATTGCCTCACCAATGTCCCTTATCATTGCCTCAAAATTCGAGATTTGGTTTTATAGGCCAGCTGTGTCAGTTCCATGCATGTGTCCTTCATCCATCTAATCGCTGCTGTTGCTCACCTCTACCATCATCATTGGCTTCTCAAGATTAGTGTTAAGCTCTTCAGCGACACTTGAATGAATAACCCCAGCCAAATCAGAGACAGCTATAGTGACCGATTGTTGGCTAGGACGACAGTCCCCTGTACCCCGTGGTGGATTCTAGTGAGAACCCAGGCATTCAAAACCTTGCACTTCGACTATAGTTTTCCTCGCCGGATTAAATTGAGGAGCTCTGAGCCATAAACCGTACTGTTGCTCCTCTTCCGAAAGTTCACCTTTGCTACTAAGCCACACAACACACTCTTTATCGTCATGTGATACGTGACCGTACCAGTAGCAAATATTTGGTAGACGTTTGTACATAAACGACACCCACCCTTCTCTTCCATGATCCCATGTAATCCTTCTGCCCTTGCACAACAGTTTTGTAATGTCCACTACTACACGAACCTGCATGAAGTAACCAACTTTCATCTCTGCTACATCCTTCGGTTTTGCGACGATACCCAAAATTTCCCCAAGGCTGACTGCAACTTCCACCGTCATCAAGGAGAAGGGTAGATTATGAATCTGTACCCAGAAATTTGTTTTATCAAAGCTGAGTTCTTAGATCAACATAAAACCATCAAACCTTTGCAAAACTACCAAGTATCTATCAAAGACCCATGGTTCCCCTTGAAGGACCCTCTCTACATTAGTCTCCAACTCAAATGCTATCAGGAGAATATTGTCACCCACCAGGCTAACCTCAAACTTATGCTTTGTATGCCATATTGGTCTAAACGTCCTTGCCACACTCTCTACATTGATTGATATCCGGGTGAAAAATTTTGCAGCAAGCATATGCTCTAATGTCTTTTTATCCTTTGATAAATCACATCTCTTTCCCTCCTCTTCAGACAAGGATAACTTCTTCCATTGTAATGCCAAATCTTCCATACCACACCAGGGATGGTCACCACACTACCTCCCACACTATTCACCAAACAAAGCAGAGCCCTCCTAGTAATATTGATTACTAGAGGAAACGCCCCGTCCTTCTCACTGAGAAGGGAGAGCTATGCTACAGAGAGTGGAGAAGGAAAAACCAACTCGCCTCGTTGAGAACTACAATAAATAAAAGCATTAATTTGCTTATAGAATAGTTGTACTTATACTTACTCTTGTAGTTTATACTGCAATGAAATGATCACTTTTATCCTTAAACATTGTCAAAACTATCAAAATGGAAGATGATTTTATAATGGGCTCTTTGATTTTTGTACATTGAAAGGGAAATTGCTATAAACAAAGATGGACCTACATTGGGATTGAGGGGGGCCATGGTCATCCTTTTAGTATACAAAAATTCATTAGACCACCCCTTACCAAGCTACCTTCTTCAAAATTTTATCTCTTCTGCTTTGTCTTCTTCTTTCTTCTTTTCTTTGTTTGTTCAACTGATCTGGTTTGGTCCACTTAATTTTCATTTCTTGTTTTATTCACTTAGTTCATGTGACAGTAATAAATGATGAAAGTAATTTCTATAACCCTTCAAACGTTGTCTTTTACAGTTTTGATTCCACCACCTTTAGGACACATGTTAAGCTTTTAACCTCTACCTTTTTCCATCTAATTTTTTCAATATATCTAGGCATACACGTTTAAAAAGGAACATATTATTATAATATAAAAATTGGTTTTTTTTTTTTTTAAATATAATAATTGTTATTGGTTATGTCAAAAAAAAAAATTTGATAAAAAAGATATATCATTTTTAAAGACTCTTAAGAGCTTTACAAATTATATAGTAGTTCAAAAAAAATTTAACATTATACCAAACTATTGTTATAAATAAACCCGAAATGGTATTTGATTGACACCCAAACACATTATTCTCTTAACCAAACTAAAACAATCACTGTACGAAATTGAATCATTTTTTGTTTTTAATCTCAGTCAAGAGCTCTTTACCCTCTCTCAACTCTCATTCATTCTCCTAATTGAATGAGTGATATTAGGTATAATATAGATTTTACTACATGTGGGACCTGTTATTAAAAAATGTTGGAATCATCAGAAGTGGGCTCGGGGCCTAACGGCCCAAACCGAGGACACTTGGTTATCCGAGGATAGCTTAAAAATTTTATTATTATTAAATAAATAATATAAAAGAAAGGAATGGATATTATATATAATAGCATAACTCACGTCCGAGGACATCAGAGTCCGAGGTGAATGTAACTTTCATTTATTCTGAAGACTCCGCAAGATTATATCTGAACTGGAAGTTGGATGCAAACCAAAGGAGGAGTCGGGGAGGATAGCAAATATCTTCCAAGGCCATCACCTCCACATTAAATGCTTTCCAGCTAACCCTCTGGCTGCATTAATGTGGAGGTGATACCTGAACAGTGTCTAAGCAGCTTTATGGCCACTAAACGAATGTTCTGGTAGGTGCTAGATGGGACAGAAATGAACTTCCCAGATAAGAACTACACGTGTACGATGGGAATGAAGGAGAAGGTGGTGTATATAATTGAGAAACGAATGAGATAAGAGGGACTTTTTTGGAAGGAGAAAGAAAAAAAGAAGAAGAAAAAGATAAACACCTTGAAAACCATGCCGAGAAGAATTTTTTCCTTTGAATCAATCTAAAGTACCCTTGATTACTGAATGAGTAAAACCTTTCCTGTCTAACAGTACCAGTTCTAATACCCATTCTCTATAAATCTATTGTTTGGGCTTGTTGGGCTGAAAACCCATTCATATTTTGGTTCAATCCATTTTGTGTCCCTACAATTGGCGTCGTCTGTGAGAAGAACTTGATCTGTGGAGAAGGAAAGGCAGGTGTGAATACTTATAATGGAACAAGGAGTACCGCAACAACCAGTGACGGGCCCGCAACAGGTGGATGTTAATCAGCACCAGGCAGAGTCTAGGGGTTCTCAGCACAGTAATTCGTTGGTAGACCACGAACGCGGGAGAGATCATGAAGGGAGTACCCGAACAACCCACACAGATAGGAGTCGCTCTCGGGGGAAAGGCCATGCTTCTCTTGAAAAGAGCGAGGGAAAATTGCAGCGTAAGATTGATAAGCTGAAGAGGGAGTTGCAATATGAGCGACGAAGACGTAAGGCCCATAATTCCAGGCATTCCTCTGAGGAGTCGGATGACACCAGCTACAGGCGAAGGTCGAGAACTCCACCCAGTGAATCTTTTTTATGTGAAGACAAGTACCATCGTGGGTGAAGAAATAAGAGTCCAACGCGCCAGGGTTAGGGGAATGATGCCTTGAACAAGGCTTTGAGTCAGGTTTCTAAGTCACCATTCACGTGACATATTGAGGACGCTAGTCTTCCTCGGCGATTCAACCAGCCTGCGTTCACCATTTATAATGGTCGAACAGACCCAATGGAACATGTTAGTCACTACAACCAGAGAATGGCTATTCATGCAAGGGATGAGGCCTTAATGTGCAAGGTTTTTCCCTCGAGCCTGGGCCCGGTGGCGATGAGATGGTTTAACGGCTTAAGAACTAATACTATTGACTCTTTTGAGAAGCTCACCCAGGCCTTTGGTGCCCGTTTTATTACCTGTAGAAGGGTTGTTCAACCCTTGGGGTCGCTGCTGTCCATGTCTATGCGGGAGGGGGAAACCCTAAAAGCCTACTTGGACAGATACTGGGAAATGTTCAACGAGGTAGATGGGGCTCACGATGACGTGGCTATGAACACCTTTAAGGAAGGTCTTCCAACCGAGCACGGTCTGAGGAAGTCTCTGACTAGCAAGCCTGTTACTAGTGTACGTCAGCTTATGGATCGGATAGACAAATATAGACGAGTAGAGGAGGATCAGATGCAGGGCAGAGGAAAGTCTAAAGCAGTAACTCAAGAGAGGAGGGATTGTAGGCCGGACCGGTATAATAACAACTGGCCTCGAAGGGACTTTGGAGGGCAGTCTGGGTTTGCTAACTCCCAGACAGTTAACGCCGTGTTCCGAGAACCAGTGTAACGAGTTCTGGTGAAGATAAAGGACGAGCCGTTCTTTAGGTGGCCTAATAAGATGGCAGGGGATCCTGCAAAGCGTAATTGGAATCTTTATTGCCAATACCATCAAGACCATGGGCATGTCACCGAGGATTGTAACAATCTGTGGGACCATTTAGAGCAATTGGTGCAAAAAGGGAAATTGACCTAATTTTTGCATCATTCCGGTGGCCGAGGAGGCCACGAAGGATCGGCGTTTCAGGGAAAAGCTTTGAGGGGACCTCCTTTGGGCACGATAAACGTTATATTTGCCGCCCCGGGGAGAACTGGATCTTGCCCCTCTAGGGTAATGTCTGTGTCTCAACAATCGGAGGGGGGCTTAAGTTCAAGGCCAAAGAAGGCTAGACCAGGCACCTCGTTGGTGATAGGTTTCTCAGAAGAAGATAAGAGAGGAACCCTGCAGCCGCATGATGACGCACCGGTGGTTACGATTAGAATCGGAGGGTATGACGTTAGGAGAGTGATGGTTGATGACGGAAGCGCTGCCGAGGTGATGTATCCTGATTTATTCAGGGGGCTGAATCTGAAACCTGAAGATCTATTGACGTACAATTCTCCGCTGGTGGGCTTCGAGGGCAAGTCTGTTACCCCGATGGGAATGGTTAGATTACCTGTACAAACGGGTTTAGATACGGTGGATATGGATTTTATTATGATGGATGCTTTTTCTCCGTATACGGCTATCTTGGGAAGACCTTGGTTACATGCTTTGGGGGCTGTTTCTTCTACCCTTCATCAGAAAGTGAAGTATCCTTCAGGAGGCGAAGTTTCAAAAATTTTGGGAAATCAGATCATAACTAGGCAGTGCATGATAATGGCCATTCAACATCGGCCAGAGACTAGTATTTCGGCTGCAGCGGAGGTTGATTTATAGCAATCAAGGAGTCAGGGAGTTCATCTTGGTACGTTTACAGAGGAGATGAGGTGTGAAAAGTTGGAAAGGGTGAGTGTTGGTGATGATCCAGAGAAATACTTCCAGGTCGGGGCTCAGTTGCCTTTGTTGGAGAAAAAGCGGTTGATCGAGTTTTTGAGGAGAAACGTTGATGTATTTGCATGGAATGCCTATGAAGCCTCGGGGGTGGATCCGGAGTTCATTTGCCATCACTTGAACGTCAATCCCTCATGTGTTCTGAAGAAACAACTACCTCGGCGTCCGTCCAGGGTACACGTCGAGGCCATTAAAGATGAGGTGACCAAGTTAAAGCAAGCTGGAGCTATCAAGGAAGTGTTTTACCTTCAGTGGTTGGCCAATACAGTCGTAGTGAAAAAGAAAAATGGAAAATGGCGTGTGTGTGTTGATTTTACGGACCTTAACAGAGCGTGCCCAAAGGATCTTTTCCCTATGCCCCGTATAGATCAGTTGGTGGATGCAACAGTGGGCCATCCTCGGATGAGTTTCCTGGATGCCTTTCAGGGCTATCATCAGATCCCACTAGCATTGGACGATCAGGAGAAGACCGCTTTTCTCACTCCCACTGGAAATTATCACTACAAGGTAATGCCCTTCGGTTTAAAAAATGCGGGGTCTACCTACCAAAGAATGATGACGAAAATGTTTGAGTAGCAGTTGGGTAGAAGTATTGAGGTTTATATTGATGATATGGTCGTAAAGAGTAAGATAGTTGTCGAACACGTGACGGACCTTAACCACACTTTTGAGATTTTAAGAAGGCATAAACTGCGGCTAAACGCATCCAAATGCTCATTTGGAGTTAGCTCAGGTAAATTCCTGGGTTACATGGTGACCCATAGGGGAATTGAGGTTAACCTTGATCAGATTAAAGCCATAACTAATTTGCAGCCACCTCGGAATCCTAAGGAGGTCCAAAGACTGACCGGGATGACCGCCGCACTGAATAGATTCATATCCAGGTCGGCGGATAGATGCAGGCCTTTTTTCTTACTGCTCCACAAATGGAAAGGATACGAATGGACTGAGGAGTGTGCTTTGGCATTTCAGCAGCTGAAGGAGTATTTATCTCGGCCACCCATCATGTCTAGCCCCGAGGTGGACGAGGTTTTTTTTGCCTACCTGGCAATCACCACTTATGCGATTAGTTTTGTTCTGATACGAGTGGACAATGGAGTACAACGGCCAGTCTATTATGTGAGTAAATCTCTTCATGAGGCAGAAGTACACTACCTGCCATTGGAAAAGGCCATTTTAGCGATGGTCCACGCCACCAGAAAGCTTCCTCATTATTTCCAGGCGCATACAGTAGTTGTCTTGACTCAATATGCGATCAAAGCAGTACTTCAGAGTGCAGACTATACTGGTAGAATAGCCAAGTGGGGTACAATTTTAGGGGCTTTTGATGTCAAGTATATGCCCCGCACTTCCGTGAAGGGTCAGGTGCTCGCCGATCTGGTAGCTGAGTTTGCCGAAGGTCTTGAAGAAATACAGACAAGCCCAGCTGGCATGGATGAAAAATCGGTTGGCCTTATTTCCGCGCAACCTATTTCACCCTGGACGGTGTATGTGGATGGGGCAGCAAATCAGCGGGGGTCCGGAGTGGGGCTTGTGTTGATATCTCCTGAGGAAGTCATCATTGAGAAGTCCCTTAGACTGGAATTCTCAGCCACTAATAATGAGGCAGAATATGAAGCCTTATTAATAGGGATGACAATGGTCGCTAAGTTGGGCGGAAAAACTTTGGAAATCTTCTCGGACTCATGGCTTGTAGTGGGCCAGGTCAGAGGGGAATTGGAGGCTCGGGACACGAGAATGCAGGAATACTTGAGCCAGGTTAGGCATATACAAGCCAATTTTGAATTCTTTAAAATAACCCACGTCCCTAGGAGTGGAAATGCTCATGCAGACTCTTTGGCTACTCTTGCCACTTCCTCGGCTCAAAACTTACCTCGGATGATCATGATCGAGGATTTGGGTACACCTACCCGAGAAACCACTGAAAAGCTACAGGTCAACCAAGTCAGTTCAGCGCGTAGTTGGATGGATCCTATAATACTGTTCCTTGAGAAGGATACACTGCCTGAGGACAGATCAGAGGCAGAAAAGATACGACGAAAGGCTCCCCGTTTTTGGCTATCCGAGGATAAGAAGCTGTATAAACGCTTTTACTATGGCCCCTACTTGCTCTGCGTACGCCCTGAGGCATTGGAAGATCTACTAGAAGAGCTACATGAAGGAATTTGTGGTAGTCACACAGGAGGAAGGTCTTTGTCTCACAGGGCGATTACCCAAGGGTACTGGTGGCCAGGATTGCAGAAGGAAGCGCAGGAATATGTAAGAAAATGTGATCAATGCCAAAGGTTCGCACCAAATATTCATCAGCCTGGAGGTGTCCTCAATCCCCTTTCTAGTCCCTGGCCTTTTGCCCAGTGGGGACTGGATATCGTTAGCCTTTTCCCTAGAGCAATAGGAAATAAGAAGTACCTGTTGGTTGGCACGGATTACTTCACGAAGTGGGTTGAAGCTGAGCCCCTGGCTAATATCAGGGATGTCGATGTCAAAAGATTCCTGTTAAGAAATATCATTACTCGGTTTGGGGTCCCTCAAACTCTCATCTCGGACAACGGTCTGCAATTTGATAGCAAGACTTTTAGAAGATATTGCTCCGAGTTAGGGATAAAGAATAGATATTCCACCCCAGCCTATCCGCAGGGGAATAGACAGGCCGAGGCTGTCAACAAAGTCATAGTGGGTGGACTTAAGAAGAGGCTGGATGAGGCGAAGGGGAGATGGGTGGAGGAACTTCCACATGTCCTTTGGGTGTATAGAACAACACCCCGACGATCGACAGGGGAAACCCCATTCTCAATGACATATGGAGCTGAGGCCGTGATCCCTATTGAAACGGGCTTTCCAACGCTAAAAACTAGTAATTTCACCCCGGATGGAAATGATGAGCTGTTGAGAAAAAGTCTAGACTTAATAGACGAGCGACGAGAGAAAGCTATGGTTCAACTGGCGTACTACCAGCACAAGCTGAAGCAGGGCTATGATGTTAATGTCAAACTAAGGCCATTAGCTCCGGGAGACTTGGTGTTGAGGAAGGTCGTGGGAAATACCAAGAACTCAGCATGGGGGAAGCTGGGGCCCAATTGGGAATGACCATATCGTATTACATCTGTAGCAGGGATAGGGGCTTATTATCTAGAAGATTTAGATGGAAAAACTATACTCCATCCCTGGAATGTAAATAACCTAAGAAGGTATTATTATTAACAAGTACTCTTTACTTTCCTTTATGACTTATCTTACTCCTGCAACTTGTGTTTCTGGAATGAATGGAAGTAGTAAACAGAAGCTAAGTCATGTCAGGTCTTCGAACCACAATTTAGTGGAAATTATTACACTATGAATGGAAGTAGTAAACAGAAGCTAAGTCATGTCAAGTCCTCGGACCACAACTTAGTGGAAATTATTACACTATGAATGGAAATGCGAAACAGAAACTAACGTAAGTAATGAAGAGCAATCATACATGAAATTGCGTAAGTAATAAACAAAACCTCAAGTGTCTCTTATAAGTTGCCAAAAAGAACTGTGGGTTACAACCAGGAACATCCTTAAAAGGATTTAAAAAAAAAAAAAAAAAAAACAATAACCAAACAAACAAAACAGAGAAGGGAAAGATGAGATAAAAAAAAATATACTAAGAGGCATTCAACTACCAACAACTATTTAGTTAGCTTTATCTGGAGCTTGGGTGGAGAGACTTTGCCAGCTGCCTCAGGAGGAACATCTTTTTCCTGCACCATAGGAACTTTTCCAACAGGCAGGATGGTTGAGGCTAAAGCCTGCTTAAAAGTTTGAGAAGCCGCTCCGTCTTTGGGTCCTATTACTTCTTTAGCCGAGGATAGATCCTTTGCTTTTTCAGGCACTGGTGGTAGCTCCGGCTGATTGGAAGAGGAAGGAATCCGAACCTGAACCTCCATAGATGGATCAGCGGTAGTAGAGGATATTTCCCCTTGCGGAGCAGAAGGGGTGGAGGCCCGAATGGCTAGAGGGAAATAAATATTCTCGAATTTCCTTAACTCTGATGAGGATTCAACCCCAGCTCGGTTAAGAGCCTCTTGCCAGGTCAAGGTACAATATTCCCGGCACACCACGGGTACCTCAGCTCGGAATGCATTCTCTGTCTCAGCAACGCCCACATTGTAACCATTCTGCTCGGCAATATCTCTCTCTTTTTCAGCCTCGACCTTAGCTCTCTCTGCCTGGTTTCTAAGCTTCTAGACTTCCTCCAGTTGTTTTTGTAGAGCCAACACCTGTTCCTTAGAAATTGCTAGCTGGGCATTGGCATCACGCAGAAGCCGCCCTTGGTCCTCGGCCTGTTTTTGGAACCCCGCTAGGGCTGAATCAGCACTCTTCCGAGCAGTTTCCTCGGCTACTAGCTTCTTCTTCAACTGCATAATGTTTTGCTTAGAAGCATTCAGTGTGCGCACAGCTGTTATCTTTTTCTTCCTCTCCTTGTCTATTTGCTGGTAGTAGGATTCAGCTATCTCCTCCAGCCTGAAGGTAGCTTGAACAGCCTAGAGAAAAAGAAGTCAGAAACGCATAAAAAAAACAACAACAGTTAGAATGTAATGGTAAAAATGTCATACCATGCCCAAATATCTTTTCGTATTTTGAAAAACCTCCTCTCTCTTGATTGCTCTCAGCTCGGCCATGTCCCGTGGAAGAAGAAGTGTTTCTTCCAGTGCTGAGGCAACTCGGCATCCAAGTCCATCACTAAAGTCCTTGATCGAAGTGTTTCCCCGCATTTAATACCTCTTTACCTTTCGACTCTCTCCTCCTCTTTGGATCGCTGGGCTCGGTCATGGCTGGTCGGGATGACTGAGGAGGAAGAGCAGAAAGAGGTCGAGAATTGACCTGAACTTGCTTTTCCACCACTTGCTCGGGCTGGCCTTCGATTACATCTTTCAGGCTCCTCTGGTTTCTCCTTTGAAAAACCATTTTCTTTGAAGTCACCTCGGGAGATTGGGTCTGGTTAAAAACTTCAAATCCGTCGACGGAGTCAGACAACTCTACAAGTCCGCCCGAGGTGTCTTTTCCTTCTTCTTCCTCTTCTTCTTCTTCTTCTTCTTCTTCTTCTTTTCCTTCTTCTTTTTCTTTTTCTGTCCTTTTTTCTTTTAATTCTTTTCCCTCTCTCACTTTTCGGGGGACAGAACGTGATGATGAAGCCCTAATAGAAACAGTGGCTTTAGGCGATGGTTCAGTAAAGGGCACACCTTCAGGAATGGGGGTATCCTCAGGAACAATGAACCCCTCAAAGGCAACACTGATACGGTGGAGCCGAGGATCTTTTGCTTTTATCACATACTTGGGAGCCTGAAAGGCTCTTGAAGCAGGATCGTACTTAAGTATTAGGTGTGCTGCTCTTAACTGACCGTCGGAGGGAT
The DNA here is from genome assembly GCA_030445155.1 of Quercus variabilis. Taxonomy (NCBI): domain Eukaryota; kingdom Viridiplantae; phylum Streptophyta; class Magnoliopsida; order Fagales; family Fagaceae; genus Quercus; species Quercus variabilis. The sequence goes on along the minus strand of CP129453.1, from coordinate 19,331,248 downwards.
TCACATACACCTCGGATCGTAGGATTCTGTCCAGGCTCTTCCTATTGACCAATCTAAAATTACGTCTAGTAGCTCGCTTATCTGTAAGATAAATAAAACTTAGAAGGGAATTTTGATTAGAAATAAAAATAGCTTCAAAGAAAATAAAAAAAAATACTAATAATAATGATAAAAATAAAATAAAGTAAAAAAATATTTTTTCTAAAGGGCATACATCCTGGGAATCCCACCTGGCTGTCCTTCTACAATTGGACAGGGTAAACCATCATGCCATTCCCCGAAGAAAATAAGGAAGTCGTCTTTTAAACCCTTATTTGAAGTAGGGAGGTACTGGATCAATCTTACTGCAGGGTACCTAGACTTAAGGTAGTATCCCTGATCCTTTAAATGATTGAGGTTATATACCCAGTTCACGTCGTGATGGGTCAAACCTAAATTGTACTTGGCGTTTAAAGCCTCTATGCTCCCAAGCACCTTGAACATATTCGAGGCGCACTGTGTAGGAGATAATCTGAAGAATCTAAGATAACTTTTCGTCAGATTACCCATTGGAATGGTCATCCCTCCTTCGATAAAGGCTATCATGGGAATGACTACCTCCCTCGTCTGTCTATCATGCATCCAAGTTTGAGGGGAAGCGTATCTCATACCCACCGTTGAGGGAATCCTATACTTAGCCCTAAATGATTCTATTTGTTCTTCGGAATCAACTAGATACTTAAATCTACCCATTTTCTAACAGTAAGTAAGGAAAAACTGATACAGAAGATGGAAAACTAGAAAGGGTCAAGGAAACTTAAAGGTTTAGAAAATAAGCTCCTCAGACGGGCTCTTAATATTTATGAGAGCACAAAGTAATGAAAGAGAGACAGATTCAATGAATGTGTACTGAGACGAAGTAATTTGTAACTGACAAAAGATTTGATTTGAAAGGTATTCTATAAGGGCGCAGAAAGTGGGAGCGGGAAAAACCCCGCCTATAAATGCAAGGGATCCCCCACTATTAGATTTGCATCAAGTCGTTGAACGTGTGGGACAATAGAGCAGTCATTATTTAATAGTGGCGTGCTCCTGACGCCGAAACGTCAGGAGCGTGCCTTGGGCAAGCGAAAAGACATTCAGAAAGCGGGGAAAGCCTACAAAATAAATGAAGGCTGGATATCAAAATCTCCCTTTTTCCCGAGGTGGCAAAAAGCGAGATTTTGAGGGGTTATTGTGGGGCCTGTTATTAAAAAATGTTGGAATCATCAGAAGTGGACTCGGGGCCCAACGGCCCAAACCGAGAACACTTGGTTATCCGAGGATAGCTTAAAAATTTTATTATTATTAAATAAATAATATAAGAGAAAGGAATGAATATTATATATAATGGCATAACTCAAGTCCGAGGACATCAGAGTCCGAGGTGAATGTAACTTTCATTTATTCTGAAGACTCCGCAAGATTATATCTGAATTGGAAGTTGGGTGCAAACCAAAGGAGGAGTCGGGGAGGATAGCAAATATCTTCCAAGGCCATCACCTCCACATTAAATGCTTTCCAGCTAACCCTCTGGCCGCATTAATGTGGAGGTGATACCTGAACAGTGACTAAGCAGCTTTATGGCCACTAAACGAACGTTCCGGTAGGTGCTAGATGGGACAGAAAGGAGCTTCCCAGATAAGAACTACACGTGTACGATGGGAATGAAGGAGAAGGTGGTGTATATAACTGAGAAACGAATGAGATAAGGGGGACTTTTTTGGAAGGAGAAAGAAAAAAAGAAGAAGAAAAAGATAAACACCTTGAAAACCATGCCGAGAAGAATTTTTTCCTTTGAATCAATCTAAAGTACCCTTGATTACTGAATGAGTAGAACCTTTCCTGTCTAACAGTACTAGTTCTAATACCCATTCTCTATAAATCTATTGTTTGGGCTTGTTGGGCTGAAAACCCATTTATATTCTGGGTCCAATCCATTTTGTGTCCCTACACTACATAAGTCTTATAAATTGATGTGTCATCAATTACAAAAATTAATATAAATACTAATTTATTATTTGTTGAAATGACACTAATTACATTAATTACTACATCAATTTGTAAACTTTTTGTTAAAAAATTTCTAATAGTTTTAGCATTTTTCTAATTGCATATTAGCACGTTGATAGTTTGATAGTGTCAAATGGATGGTAATTTGCATTTTCACCATAAAAAATATATATTCATATTCTGGCCCCACCTCAATCAAAATCCTGGCTCTGTCCTGGCTATAAAAATTATTACAGAATTGATCACATATGATTGTTGAGATTTGAAAAACGTCGAATTTCATATTGACAAATCATAACTTATTGAATTGAAAACGTATTAAGAACAATTATTTTGTATATATTTTTTAATATAAAATAAATGCTAGTTTATTATTTATTTATTTATTTATATATCAGTTTAGTTTTAACTTTTAGAACATTTATCATTTTTGAATGGTTAAAATTCTTTAGATCATGACTTACCCTCAATGGCAAAATCCTCATCTGTCCCGGATGACTACCTATCTTACTCCCAACATTGAATACCTTTTTCCTTCTCGAAAAAGAGAAGGGGTGTGATGAGATACCCTTGATTCAATTCTGCCCAGCTGTATTGTTATCCCTGTTTAAGTGGTAATTAATTTATGTTGCCTCAAGGCAAAGATGTCTTGCACTTTATATAGCTTAATATTTTTATTCAAAAACATATTTTTTAACGGTACCAAACACATTTTAGATGAAAAATGTTATATTCACAATATTTTTATAATAATTTTATAATAAACTCTAGGTGATAGGTATTGATTTTTTGGTATAGGCAAAGACCTCTTATTCGATAATAAGAGAACTTATCAATTGAGTTAACTATAACCACTGTTGTCCAACATTTGTTGTGAAATTGACATTTCTCATTTTTAAACTATTAACTTTCCCATTTTATTACCGGGTAAAGAACTTAAGAATAAGAGTAACACTAAAATCATATAAAATGACACAATTGACGAGTTATAAATAGTAGAGGTTTGTTACACCTCTACTACTTACAACTTATCACATAACGAGTTGTGGCAAAAGTTACGCTGTCTAAGCATTAATCTTATACTACCTTCATTCGAGTTTGTTTGTCCTCTATTCTATTTTAAGATGTTCCAAAATATTGTATATTGTTCTGTTTCTGAAAATAAAAATTATTAGTTTATTAATGTTCTTATTATAAACTTACTTTATTTTCAAAACTATTTGAAAAGAAATCTAACTAATATTTAAAAAAATCAATTTAATTAGGACACTTTTTTAGTTGTCTCATTAAAAATAACTCTTTTTAAAAAACCAATAAATTTATTTAAGGACAATTTTGTAAATTTATACATTTTTATAAGATAGATAAAACAATAAATAATATTTTCTTAAAAAATTTGACTTTTGAAATATGACAAACAAATTAAGACGGTGGATATCAATCGTGGCTCATCAGCACATGCAACGTGGCACATGGCAAATGGCAAATGGCAATTCGAACCGCCCCAAACAAGTCTCCCCATACACAACCCGCCAAACTAAACACAAATCATCCAAATAGCGCTAGTCTGAAAAGCTGGAAACCTTCAGTCCTCTGAAACGGCGCCGTACATCACCCTGCACGCGCTTTAGCACCAATGGAAAAGAAACCGAAAAAAAAAAAAAAACAAAAAACAAAAAACAAAAATCAAAAATATCAAAAGCAAAGCGAAACCATTAACTATCTAGAATACTACTTGCTACACTCACTAGCCTGAAAAAAAAGTCAACAAAAAAAAAAAAACATGTCCGGAAATTTAAGCTGCGTGATCGTGGCCGTCGATGGAAGCGAGGAGAGCATGAACGCTTTAAGATGGGCCCTCGATAACCTCCAGCTCCGATCCCCTACGGACGATTCCACCGCCGGCTCCTTCGTTGTCCTCCACGTTCAATCTCCGCCGTCCATCGCCGCCGGCCTCAATCCTGGTTCAATCCCCTTCGGTGGCCCCAGTTAAGTATAGCATTCACACGGCACCGTTTTATTAATCACCGAAATGGTTAACACTAACGAAATGTTAATTTCTTAATTACATACATAATTAGGCGATTTGGAAGTGCCTGCATTCACTGCTGCTATTGAAGCTCACCAGAGACGAATCACTGAGGCGATTCTGGACCACGCTTTGCGAATTTGCTCCCAAAAAAATGTAAGTGTAAATTGGTAATCTAAGTTTTGCAAAATTCGCGTTGTAATTATATGTTCTTGAATTTTGGATTTCATGTCATGTGTAGTTTAAGGTACAAATAGGGATTTGAATGAGCTGACTAGAACGAATCGTGTCGTGTAGGCGGGATTTGAATCCAGTACCTAATTTCTCAATAAGAGACTTAACCAGTTGAGCTAACTGGAACGAACCGTGTCGTGTAGTTTATCTTAATTACTAATGAGTGTATTTTTCTGTTTCCATTTTGGTGGCTGAAGAACTCATTAGGTGCACACGTTAACATTTTGACTTGTGGATAGGACAAGAGGGTATTGGATGGTTATTTTGATAAATAGTAGTATTTTTTTTTTTTTTATGTGGAGAGGATCTGAATTCGGGGAGTATATGCTTTCTCTAAGATCCTACTGTCATACAGTTTGCTTCACCTAATTTGTAATTAGAAATTTTTTTGTTCTTTTATGCGCAGATAAATGTCAAAACACATGTAGTTGTTGGTGATCCAAAAGAGAAGATCTGTGAAGTTGTTGAGAATTTGCAGGCGGATTTACTTGTGATGGGGTCCCGTGCTTTCGGGCCTATTAAAAGGTAAATTTCTGTGTTATTTAATATAGTCCATTGTCTTGGACTAATGGTAAGTTAGTCATCGTTTCTTGGAAGTTAGTAGTTTTTTCTTGTACAATTTAAACAAAACTGCTGGTGGTACCTAATTGATTCTTAGCCTTGAACTTAGTTCACATTGAATGTCTGGACCATTATCTAGAAAGCTTGCAAGTCATAAAGGGATTATTATTCTGGTCCAGTGACTCTCATGATTGTTATTGATTGTCATGGTACAAATGCTTGTTTAGTGCCGTACCTTACAAGTTAAGGTTTTTTTTTTGGATGAAAATCTTACAAATTAAGATTAGACACAACAATCCTGTCTTTTTGCAAGTGTATGAGGCCACTTTGGAGGGTACTAATTGGTTTGTAGTGCTATTTTCATATGCATTACATCACTGTATAGACTCATTTTTTATTGGAACAAAAAAAAAAAAGGATCCTAAAGATGTAGTGTGTACTTATTTCACCTAATGATTTTTGGGATTCACATGGGATCCACCTTTCTATCGTTTGCCTTCTCAGTGTACAGTGTTCTTGCAACTTAAAAAGTGTACGTGCCAGTAGTTCTCTGTTTTGTTCTTCACTTTCGCTCCCTTTTTAGTGCAATGCCATGCAATCAATATTAGCGAATACCATGTGGGATCATTCTAATGAGTTAGGTCTAGTGAAGATGGCATGATTTTGGAGGCAAAGTGGCTTGAGGAGTAGACAAAACTCCTTGGCAGGGCTGGTGCCTGCACAAGAGAGCAACAAATTGGATTGCCTTAATGAGTGTAACCATAGCAATCCATTTTGAGATTAGCTGAGTTATGCATCTAGTATACTTCCAATGTACCTAATGTATTTTTTTTTTTTTTTTAATTTTTTTTTTTCCAATAAAACTTTATTACCTATAAAAAAAAAAAAAAATCCAGAACATGATGGAGCCAAGAATATTCTTGAAGTGGAAAGGATGGACTCTTTCATTTAGTTCCTTTCCTCCCCTTCCTACCTGTAGGGGTGGTATATTGTGCAACGGATATATGCAACATCGATGTCACATGCATGAAGGGTTGAAGTATGTGGGTCTCACATGCATGTAAGAGGAGTGTTGTATATACATGTTGCACATACTTTTTGCTACTAGGAAGCGGGATGGAAAGGAAGGATTGTGAGAGACGTGTAGTTGCATATTTTATTCTATTTGGGGCCTCCACTTGTTTTCCTTTCTCTCTTCAATGGTTCAGCTGAATGCATGCATAGAGAGATAGTTCCTCCTGTCCGCTTCCTCCCTTCATACCATTCAAACTAGGTTAGATTGCATAGATGGTGAAGGGAAAGGAAATGGAAGGGACAAAGAGAGAAGGAAAGGAAGGCAAGGAGGAATAGTTTCCCTCCAAGTGTTTGGTTGCCTGTGGTAGAAAATGATGAAAAGAAAGATATTGTCCAAATAATTATTGTAAATTTAATGTCTTGTTTACAAGTATTTACCCTCCTTTTTGGGAGGAAACATTATGGTGGGCCTAAAGGGAGAGCCAAGGGATCCCTCCTTTTCCTTGCCTAGCTTCCTCTTCCACCAACTTTAAGTGAATCAATTTCTCTATAATTGGCTAATAGTCGAACATTCCACAATGGATCTTGATACAAACATAAGGCCCATGGGGAAGGTACCACATTGCAGTCTCTGAAGTGGCCATATGTCTGCCTTGGTATTAGTTTCATACATTGTTTTTCTGTACATTTTCTCTCCTACTTATTTATCTGCATATGAAACAAATATGACAAATTTTGTCTAGTATTATGGGTTTAGGGATTTGATAAGATGAATAAGATGGTGGACATCCTAATATGTATGCTAAAATTGGTGAAACTCAATGTATGTTCACAGGATGTTCTTGGGAAGTGTAAGCAACTATTGCACCTGCCATGCACAATGCCCAATTATCATAATCAAGGGCAAGGAGACTGCCTGACTAGCTAAGCTAGGTATGAATCTCAGTACTATGCTGTGAGAAGTTCCAGAAAATTTTATTGTTTTTAGTTTTGGTCTATATTGTCTAGGACCTATTTGTCAATTATTTTTAGTCCTGACAAAGTTTTCCTCTATGTATCTTGTCTTGCCAAAGTCTATGTTACTCATGATCCTTTATTTCAATATAAGTCTTACTGTTGAAGCATTTTGCATATGGGCACATGGCTGTGTTCTTGAGGTCTTCTATGCTGCTTTGAGATTTAACAAATGTCTTGGTGAACCTCCACTTCTGGCCATAATTTTCTTTAAACCAAGTTCATAAATGCTGTACTCATGTTCTCACTTTGTTTGAGAAAGCATGCTTAGCTTGTGTTTCTATATAGCTGGATCTATTTAGGATATTTTTGACTATTTTATTGTTTGCTAGCTCAACGATTAAAAATAAACTCATGTTTATGCTACTGTAGCATTGTGGCTTCCCTACCTAAAATGAATAGTTGCAAGTTGCAACTGATATATTTGATCAAAGAGATGAATTGAATTGGTTCAGATTTGTGCATGATGAATCAAAAATTTTTCCCCCCAAAAATTTTCAATTGTTGCTATTATTTTCGGCAATTAATCCCTGGTCCATTTGTTTCAGCTTTGTTTATCAAGATGTTCTGACAGTTGAATTCATTTCAGCTGCACAGAACACATTGCACTGTTATTTCGCAATGGGTTGTGCACTGAATCTTGTTTACTAAATAACAATTTCCCATTTCCCATTTCTTATTTCTATTATATTCTACATATTTTTTTAATGCTTTATTTATAGCCGTGTCTACCTTACATAGTCATTGGTTTCTTATGGACCTACACACATGTAGGTTCATTTAGTGAGCCAGTGGATTCCTCCTGTAGGCAGTTCTCATAGGTCTGACACATGGTCAGTGCCTACTTAGTAAGAACAGTTCTCTCCTTATAGAAGACCTTTAGTTATGATGATGATACACATTTTGCAGTCATCTTTTGAATTAACCAATTAGCTGCTGCAGATTGATTAGATAAAGTATCTACTAAATGTGACATTTTTTCTAAAGGGTAGAAGCAAGCAAATCAGACCTACATCAATGCATTGCGTTATTTGTGCAAGTGCACACACAAGCGTGCGCATATATATATATATATATATATATTAAAGTAAATAAATTTTATTTGAAAAGAAAAAGGGAAGATTACCTATGAGAGGTGATTCTTTCTATCTTTTTCTAAAGAAGACAATCACCCAAAAAAAAAAAAAAGTATAAAATTAACAAATGACATTGAGGGGATGCTACCCAAGGACATCCAACATAAAAGGACCTCAAAAGGAGCTCTTTGATTACAAAATAGCTCAACACCATCAAAAATTGTCCTATTTCTTTCACGCCAAAGGGTTGTCATAACACATAAAGCAATAATTTGCCAAATTTAGCAAACCCTATGCTAATGGAATTGTCATTGCCAACATTCCAGGAGCTTAATCATAGATATTGGCACCACCCGAACTGTCCCAAACAAAGCAAAAAACAAAGGACCAGATATCTATCGCGACTGAACAATGAAGCAAAAGCTGGTCAATCCTGCTTCTCTTACACATGCAAAACACCAATCAATTATCAATAAATGCCTCTTAAAAAGTTTAATTGTTAATATTTCCCCAACATTGCTTTTCTTGCCAAAAAAGGCAACCTTTCATGGGACCCTAGCACCCTGTATGCGTTTCCATGGAAAAGAATGGTTTGTTGTGCCCCCTATGGGCGCTATAATATGAATGAACCTCAAATACCCCATTCTTTGTTGGCCTCCAAAACCTTGATCTCAACCATGGAAGTATGGAAGGTTTCTGTAGAGCTGCTAAAAAAAATAATTAACAAAATAAAAATTCCATTGACTCCAGTCTCAATCCTGGAAAGGCTGAATGAATTGAGGGTTCTAGTGTCTGACCCGACATTCAGATGGATTGGCTTAATAAGAGGCCACAGTAGGATCCTTTTTGTGTTGTAATTTGAAATATATAGGTTGTGTTGCTCTTACTTTCAAACTTGGGGCTTGTAGATTGGATATGGCAAGGGACATGAAAGGAGACATGCAATTTTTAGAATTTTTGGAGTGATAATATGGCTTAAATTTAATTGGAGACTCAATGAGAAGCATAATGTTTGATAAAAATGAGAGGAGTGAAGAACAGCCCTTTCTATGCGCTGGCTACTTTATATTTCTAATGCTGACTTGGCATCCCTAATTTTGAAACGAAGTTGCTGTATCTATTTTTTGTTGAACTCATTCAATAGAATTGGATCTGTGCTGCAGCTTAGGTTTTTAATACCCGTTCTCATCTTGTGTTGATGCTGATGGAGATCCAAGAACCAAGATAATGTTGTACTTATGCAGTGCATTTGAGTTCCAAGTTGTTGCTGTTGGGGATGCTAATGCTGTACAATCACTCTTCACATCCTTTGCAAGCTGGTTTGGTGAAGAAAATTGCGTATATCATCGTATATTTTGTGCAGCTATTGTTGTTGTTGTTGTAAAATTGTAAATCTTTGTGTATCAACATGTAACTTTAATTTTATTCATATGCTACATTGGGTGGGTATTTTATTGATATTTGTTATAAATAAGTTGATTTTCTTTGGCCCTTAGTTTCTCTTTTGACACCAGCTTGTGTTTATTTTTAGTTTTGCTTTCTGAAACAAATGTTTGTTGGCAATTTCAGATATGGTCATAGTTCATTGTAACACTACCCTTTTTTCAGTGGCTTGAAGACTCTCTTTTATGCTTTTCACATCTGAGTGAAGCTATGTTGACCTCATCTGGTGTTATTTTTTCTGGTTTTGTCTTGATCTGCCTTGGTTCAAGTGAAATTCTGCTCTATTAATTAGATGGACAAGGCATTCTCAATTTCTCATACATAATATATGTTAGAAATTGTTATTATTATTATTATTTTTTTTAATTTTTTTATATAGAAACTGTTGGTACTTGATGTGGTGAAAGCACAATGCAGGTTCTGGCAGCTGCATTGGTGGGGGTGTGATGCTTAGGATAATGCCAAAGCAATACCTTTATACTTGAAGTATCTTGAGGAGATTTTTAGTATGTGTTAAGAATTAATATCACAGATCAATGGTTGTGTGGTACCAGTATGCTCTTTTAGATCCTCTGGTCCATTGTTGGGTGGATTAGATGGGTGTGGCAATATTTTTCTCCACCAGGCTTGTCGACAACTTGCAATTCCAATATCATATGACTGAACAGAGAAACCTCGTGAGTGTGGTGGGGACTGCCATTTAAATCATTGAGGAGTTGAGTGGGTGAGTTTTCAGTTTTTATCCATTGGTATCTCTGTTTACAATGTTGTCTTTTCACCACAAGTAGAAGTGATTTTCCTTGGATTAATTGCTATGTGCCCATTTTGGGTAAATATGACTTCTGCACCAGTTCTCTTTAATATGGAAAGCAAAGTTTTTGGGTGTTTTTGAAAGATAAATAATGTCTTGTAAAAGCATAACATGATGCAGAAGAGGAATATTTTGTATCATTTAGGCTTTAGGGTTGTTATTTGTCAATGTAGAAGTGCTTTTGGTAATAGGATTCTACTATCGGATGCTCTTAGAGCACCATTTTAGAAAAGAATTTATTATTTTATGAAAAAATGAAAAAGTAACTGATTTTTTTTTTTTTAACAATATTTTCAATTTTTCATAATTTTTTTTTTTTTTTAAAATGGTTGATTAATGGATGTTCTAAAGGTACCTATTAACCAGACCATATTATGTTACTTTATTTTTTTTATTTATTTTTTATTCAGTAATGTAAAATTAAAAAATATCAGCGGCTTCATCCAAGAAAACTCAAAATATCAGCTTAGCAAAATGCAAATATTCACATGATTTAGGTGCATTATCAGAGGCTAGAATCTTTCTTCAGAGGGGCAGTCGGTACAACTTGTGTACTTATTTCAGTGAAATGTTCAGTTCAGAGAGCTATAAACAACTAAGCTAATGTACAACTTATTCCATATCAGGTTCAGATCTGGATGTATCAAACATGTTGATAACAAACACCAAGGACAACTGGAGATGCAGATTTTACAGAAGCTGGGGCCATGGCTAGAAGGAAAGTCTTTGTGAGTCCGTGACCGACATTGTCTTGTACTCGACCCAGGTAAAGGACAAAAATCTAGTGCTGTCATTTTTCTCTAAAGAAAACTAAAGCAGTCACGAGCAGCTTCAGACCAAAACAATGAAACTCATTCATCTTCCTCATGTCATGTTTATGATAGTATCCTTCAATTATCTAATAATTTCACTAATGACACTGTCCCTAATGCTAGCTTGTTGACTTTGTTTTCTTAAGCTCTTTGAATAGTTGAATCAATCACAAGACAGTTTTAACTTATAGAGGTAATTCAAAATAGTTTTCGTAGTTAGGAGATTGGAGAAAAGGAATCACAAGTTTACTATAATGTAGGACTTGCAAGGAACAAACAACCTACATTTTAGGTCGAGTATCAATCGATGGGTTGGCCATTTGTCCTTCAAGGGTTATTTAGTAATCAGTAGAAATATTGTAGAGTGACAATTGTAGTTAGGAAGAGAATACTTTTCAGTCTATATGATAGGTTTTTGTTTGTAAAATTTGGTGAACAATTTTCCATAGAAGTGGAGAAGTTTACGATTCGATTGAGAGGATATGAGTATACGATATTTTTGAGAATATTAATGAATAACGTTGTCTTTTAGTATTGAACGCAAAATTGATGGTTGATACAAAATAATAAATATAGATATGATAGGCCAACACTTTCTTAAAATGTTTTCTTTTCTTCAATGTAAGTGATTGACCTAAATCAAAAACAAAAAAAAAATTCAATTCAAAGTTCAAACACACCATAGATGGCTAGTGGCCTTGTACTTCTTATTTCAGTCACCTGATAATTTTGCTTAGTTAAAGTCAATTCTTAGCAAAATCTAGTATATGAGATTGTGAGTCATTCAAGTCTTAGGCATGGAAAACTTGAACCCTCCCATTTTTGTAGTCAAAAAAACATTTTTTTTTTTCTCTCTTTATAAATAAAAGTTTTTTTTTTTTTTTTTTTTAATCTAACTTATGAAAAAAAGGCCAAAACTTTGAAAATGAGAAAATGCTAAACAATACCCCCAATTTGCTTACTTTATAATTTCGAGCTTAGTAGGAAGTGGATCTCTAAGTGGCACTTTCGTGATTCACGCAGATCAGAAGGGCCAAACATGTCTTAGGGTAGATGTTCTACAAGATTAACGACTTTCTTTGGACAATTATATCTATAGCCATGCTGCTTAGAACCCACAAAAAAACCATTTATTTTGTACTAGGCTTTTTAGCTCCTCGTTTATTAAATACTAATAGAGCTTCTAGCTTTGTCTTTTAGCCACAGTTCCTCTCCAACTTGTGCGTTTTTTCTTTTTCTTTATTTATTTATTATTTATTTATTTATTTATTTATGAGAAAGACTAAAGATGATAAGTACATAGCATCTTGAAACACTAAAGATTCAATAATTAGTGGACTTTCCTCTATCCAAGTTACAAAACTATGAATACCCTTTACATGCTGTGTTAAAGTATATGCCAGTTTATTTTCTTGTCGCAACAAATAGATATTCTTTTGCGGCCTATTCTTAGAGCCTAGCTAAATGTTGCATGATTAGACCTCATGATGTTCCATAATTCTCCTACCTGAAAGTAACCAATTCATAATCTTACACCAATAATTACAAGGTTATTTACGTAGTTTCAACCCCTTAACTTCTTGCATATATAGTCCTACGCTATCCCATTCCCCATGCACACAACACAATCACATTAAGATCTTTCTATTACTATCTCTCTTAGTCCAAATACCAAGCCATGGACTTGAGAATTTCCATGTTGGTGTTGTTCTTTGCTCTTCTTATCTCTACCACAAAAGCTCTAGATCCCTGTGATTCACAATCCAATGGCAATGACCTCTCAGTCATTCCCATCTATAGCAAATGCTCACCTTTCAAACCACCAAAGATTGAGTCATGGGTCAACACAATCATGGACATGGCTTCGACCAATGACCCAGAAAGGGTCAAGTATTTGTCAAGCTTAGTAGCACAAAAAAAGGCCAGCTCAGTCCCAATAGGCCCAGGTCAGAGACTCTTTAACATTAACAACTATGTGGTTCGAGCCAAACTAGGCTCACCTGGCCAACTCATGTACATGGTTTTAGACACAAGCAATGATGCAGCTTGGGTCCCATGTTCCGGGTGCGCCGGATGTTCCAACACCATGTTCACACCCAATACTTCCACTAGCTTCACACCGTTGGATTGCTCTAAGCCCCAATGCTCTCATCTACGTGGAGTTTCCACATCATGTGTAAGCGGTGGGTCCACTGATCAATGTCTGTTTAATCAAACCTACGGTGGAGATTCATCTTTCTCAGCTACACTTGTACAAGACTCATTAACGTTAGCCAATGACGTTGTTCCAAATTACGCCTTTGGTTGCATCCATGCTGTCTCTGGCGGGTCAATTCCGACCCAAGGGTTATTGGGTCTGGGTCGTGGGCCCTTGTCTTTGTTATCACAATCCGGGTCACTCTACTCGGGTTTGTTCTCGTATTGCCTACCCAGTTTCAAATCCTACTACTTTTCCGGGTCACTCAAACTGGGTCCATTGGGTCAACCCAGTAAAATCCGAACCACCCCACTTTTAAACAACCCACACCGCCCGTCTTTATACTTTGTGAACCTCACAGGAGTGAGCATTGGCAGAGTTTTGGTCCCCATAGCTCCAGAGCTTCTAGCATTCAATCCCAGCACTGGATCCGGAACCGTAATAGATTCGGGTACGGTTGTGACCCGATTCGTCCAACCCGCTTACGAGGCAATTCGAGACCAGTTTAGAAAACAAGTGAAAGGTCCATTTTCGAACCTGGGTGTGTTTGATACGTGCTTTGCTTCAACAAGTGAAGCTGAGGCACCAATAGTGACTTTTCATTTCACGGGCTTGGACTTGAAATTGCCAACGGAGAACAGCTTGATTCATAGTAGTTCTGGGAATTTGGCTTGTTTGGCTATGGCTGCGGCACCCAACAATGTGAACTCGGTGTTGAATGTTATAGCCAATTATCAGCAGCAGAACCTTCGGATTTTGTTTGATGTTGCGAATTCTCGTGTGGGAATTGCACGTGAGCTTTGTAACTAGTAGCTTTTAGGCTTAGCTCAAGTTGGCCATAAAAGCTGGTTTGCTTTGCTTTGCTTATATTGTGCCTTTTTTTTTTTTGTATTTCATGTCACTTAGATTGTGGCTTAATGTTTAATAGTTGGTAAAGTAAATAATGAGGATAATTTGTATGTGTAATGGTCGTATTTTATGGTTATGCTTTATTACAACAAATGAACAAATTGGTTTGCATTGTTTTGTTTTGTTTTTTGTTTTGTTTTGTTTTTTGTTTTTTTTTTTTTTTTTTTTTTTTATTTTAAAGATAGATACTGGGGATAGGGAAGTATGTTGAGAATTTGAACCACAAGTATAAGGTAAAAAGGGTGTTGTTACAAATTTACAACAAATTTTGTGGGAGAAAATGGCTAAATGCCATTTATTTTTAAAGTACATAGTAAAATATTCATTTTTTCAAAGTCTTTAGTAAAATGCTCATATTTTGGAACTCGATTTTGTGCGTAAAACTCGATATTCTCAAAATCGAGTTTTATATGTATTTTTAAGTAGAACTCGATATTAGTAATGTTGAGTTTCACTTAAATTTTCAAAAAAATTTAAGTAGCAAAATATACATAGAACTCGATAATACTAATGTTAAGTTACACCTGAAACTCAATTTTATTAAAATCGAATTAAAAAAAATAAGAGTATTTTGCTAAATACTTCGGAAAGAGTGATGTTTTGCAACATAATTTAAAAATAAAGCATAGTTAACCATTTTTTCCCTAATTCTGTGTGTGCTTTTATTTTTATTTTTATTTTATTTCTTTAGTGGGTAAACTAGGCCCAATAAGGCCTGAGGTTTAAGAGATTTCATAAAATCATTTGCAAAAACGCTAGTCCCAAGCCATGCCCTCTTGGATAGCATCAAATTGGGGCCTTTTGGTTCTAAACTTCTAATAAATTTATTTTTGATATAAGCAGGATTTAATTTAAAATCCTTTATTTAAAAACGAAAAATTTCACGTGCTAAGTTAATTGGAATTGATTAATCTATACGAAACTTAATAATACACATTTAAGACTAGTAGTCGTCTTTAAAAAAAATAAAAGACAAAAAAAAAAAACAATAAATTAACTTTTTCCCTCTCAAAAAGTTTACTTCATAATGATTTCAACTGTTCATTAGGGTAAGACAACTATAATGACATTGACCTTAACATAGATTTTTTTATTTTATTTTTTTGAAGAATATCATTAAACAAGCTGAATATTAGTACTAAAGCCTGATGGGTACAAAACAGCTTATTGCAAAGGCAGCTTGTCTTTTGGTAGGCAATGGGAACTCCATTAGAACATGGATTGACCCGTGAATTCCTAATCTCTCTGGTTTCATCCCTACCCTGAAATTTGATGCTAACCCGGATTTGGCTTTGGTTGTTTCTCAGCTTCTTACTCCAAACCAAAGGAGTTGGGATATTCCAAAGCTAAGTTTGCCATTTGAGGAGCATGTGATTGAGCTTATCCTAAAAATTCTCATTCCTAGTTGACCTATGGAAGATAGTTGGTCCTGGATTGCAACAAACTCTGGAATTTTTTCGGTCAAGTCCGCTTATTGGCTGTGTAGGAATGGCTTTTCTCCCTCGAATTCCGACTTTATTAGAGGCCAGATTTGGAGATCCAAAATTCATGAGCGCTTAAAGTTGCATCTTTGGAGAATAGCTGCAAATGTTTTGCCTACCAAGGAGGTAATCAATAGGTTTAATGAAAATATGGATGGGAGCTACCCCTTGTGTAATTCAGCTTTGGAAACTTCCCTTCATCTGTTCACGGTATGCCCGTTTGCAAAATCCTTATGGTTTCGAAGCCATTGGGGTGTGAGGATTGACTTATTAGCTTTTGGGTCAGCATCTGATTTTGTCAACTTCCTCTTGTTCCCCCCTTTTTTTGGTTAATCAATGTTTGGGCCAGATGGAAGAATTTTTGTTGTATGGTGCCATCCTCTATGACACGGTTTGGAAACAGAGAAATCAGGTCCTATTTGGTGATGGATCTCTAAGTGTTGATAGGGTGTCTATGAAGATCTCATGCCTCTTCTCGGAGCATAATATTCCCAAGGGCTCTACCTCTTATCAGCAGGTTCCTTCCTCGGTTTAGACTTGGATCCCTCCCCCAGGTGCGTCTTTTAAAATTAATGTTGATGTGGCTATGGGGTCTTGCTTCTCTTCTATAGCTGCAGTGGCGAGAGACTGGAGAGGGGAGTTGGTATTTGCCGGTTCTATGAAAGTGAATACCACCCTCCCTCTCTTGGCAGAAGCGGAGGCTATTAAGTGGGCTCTCTATGGTCTCTTTCTTGTAATTTCTTTGGTCTTTTTGATGTTGTGAATAGCCCTGCCTGTTTCTCTTCCATCATTTTGGAAGAGTCTAGGAGGGCCTTGTAGCTTTGTTTTTTTTCCTTTCTTTAATAAAGTTTCTGGTTCATAAAAAAAAAGCAATATCTATCATGATACATAACATAAAGTGATAAGACTTATATATATGCAATTATACACGTTGCATATTCATAATTCTAGAGTAGCCATTAAAATGGAACAGCCTCCAAAGTTTCACATTGAAAATTCCTCTTTTCTATCATCTTCACTTAAAAAATATACTCCAAAAGCTTCGCACTACTATCCGAAAATGTAAAAGAAACCTATTTTACATAATCAAACACTACTTTATTTATTTTACCAATCTATTTTATAACTTACCTTATATCTCAGTTTTTATTTTTACATACAATCCAATAAAATAATATAAATTACCTAATAAAATAATAAAAAATATTATTCTCTCTCTTTTTTCCCACTCACTTTTTCTCTTCACACACAACCACATATTAAAATATTTTTTTTACAACCTATAAATAGTAAGGTTGTATATATGCAACCTTACTATTTATAGGTTGCAAATTTTTTTAAGTTTACAAACCCAAATAGAATGGGTTTTGGGTAGCTTAAGTTGTAAAATAGTAATTGAGGGGTGTTTACACCCCCAATGCTAGTGCTCTGAGTATAATACATGCATGAAAGCGTTTAGATAGTTTAATTATTTAAAGTTAAATAACTTTAAGCAAATAAGTGACTTATTCAAAACATTTAACGTATTTACTTAAATCAGTTTTTGTCTCACATTCTAACAATTAAGCTAACAGTAAATAAGTTTAGCAAAAACTACCAGACACACAAAAATTTAAATCCTACGTAAGTGCTTGAACAAATTCAAATTAAATCCACACAATACAATATAACTAATTATTATTTTAGAGTAGTTAGAACTTATAAGATTATTATACATTTGAGTATCAAATATAAGAAAGTGTGAAACTTCCTTGCATTTCTCAAAACAATGACCAAGAAATATGGAAATAATAAAGAATCCGCCAAATTTTCTCTGACAACAAATGGAACACCTCTCCAACTCTTACTTAGAACATTCCTCCACAGTCTTAACATCTCTTCATCAATATTTTCTTTTTTATTTTTTTTGAGAACCCTCTTCATCAATAATATTCACGATCACCAACACATTCATAGAATGATAGAACCAAAAGTACTCCAACACAAAACAACAAACAACAAACTCCAAACACACAAACACAAAACATTAAAAACAAGTAAAAACAAAATCAAAGGGAGAGACTCTTTTGCTTAATATGGTCTTCTCTCTCAACCATCTCTCTCTTTTTCTCAAAGAAAACATTGTTAATAATTCTGTCAACCCCACCACTGATGCACTGCAACACCTTCATCTCTCAACCTTCCATATAGTGCTAAGCACTCCCAATAAGCCCTCTTGCTCTTACTAATTCCTTTTTTCCCACCATGTCCTTGTGGCTTGCACTCCAAGAAAAGCTCATCCACCAGCCTTATAGCCTTGCTCTTCACCATTTCTTCCACTACTTCAGCCTCTGCTTTCATGACCACGTACTCTTCACCCTTCACATTCTTTCTCAACCAATCTGACATCCCAATTTGCAAAACCTCTTTGCCTGAAGATTCCTCTGTCATGGTCTTGATCTTGTACATCTCGAACTCTTTGTTCCTCCTTGGATAATGCTTCGAAAACCAACTTGTTCCGCTGCCAACTTCTTTCTCTGGCAACCCAACATCTATAAAAACATGTCGAGGATAGCTCTCGAGCGAGTCACCCATTAAATCAGGAAGGTACTTTGTTTTTTTCAAGTACCTGCTCGATCTCTTTGAAGATGCACGTGGTGGCTCGAGGAGAACATCTTCGAGATTCTTAAGTGCTGCTTTTTTTGCTTCCGAGGCATACCCAAATAGCTCTCTTTGTGTAGCTGAGTTAAGATCGACAAGACTTATTTTCCTCATGGCCATGATGGTCGAGTCGAACTGCCTAAGGTAAACGATTTTGTAATTTGAGGGCTTATGGAATGCAACGGAGGGGTTTTCACTGAGTTCAACTGTGACAATGCCACCAATCTTGAGAGTCCTGTCAATGAATTCTGAAGCAGCAGGAAAGTTTGATAACAAAACAAAATCGAAACTTTCACTTGGGATCGAGCTTTGTCGATCTAAGTCATTGAATGAGATGAGGTCCATTTCATTGTCGTTTAGAATTCGAGACCTTCGAATGGTTTCCTCATTGCCATCGGTTAAGAAAACAGCTTTCTTATCTCCCACTTTCATAAGGCCTTCATTTGTCAAATCACGAAAAATCAATGGCAACAGTTCAAGATTGATCATATCATCAGAAGCATCAGATTCTGGTGAAGAGGACAATGAGGGTCCTCTAATAGTCGCCCCTATCTTAGGGAACGAAACAATAAGCAATGCCAAAATCATAGCACGAGCAAGCAGACTCAAAATCTTGGAGTTTGGGACTCTAATGATCAGAGATTGAGCATCAGGGTAAACTCCAAGCCCACCCCCAATAGGCAAATGCTTGTATTTCTTAGAGTGTTTGGTGTGGAAAACTTGAATTACATCCATGGTCATATTCACAAATTCTTGAATGACGGAATGCCCGTTTGGTACAACTTATTTTTCAGCTTTTTGAAAATTGAATTGTCCAAAAAACTGAGAAAACAGTGAACTAAATTAGGATTTTGTTGTATATGTATCGAGTTTTATGGCAAAGTGAGCAATGTATTCAGAGATAGGGGACAGAATAAAAGATGGGAAAGAGAGCTAAGATGAAAAAAAGAGAGAGGAAAGAATGGGAGCTATGCAGAGAGGAGAGGAAGCGAGAGAGTCAAACAGAACTTAGCGAGTGCAAAACCTAGCAGCGGTGTGATTTCCACCCACGAGGGCCACACGGGTGCTTTGCACATTAAACCACAATAACATCAACTGTCTCATCCGCTGTACCTCCATTTCTTGATTTTGTGTCCCAGATCGATGATGATGATGATCTCCAATGTTGACACTATTTAGCGATACATTTTGAGATCAATTAAGCTAAGCTAGCGTGAGAAATAACTAAATTTCATACGCACATACATCACCAATCAAAGGAACATGGAGGAAGACAGTAGAGAGAGAGAGGCTTTGATTTGGTTTTCTTTTCTTTTTTTGGTACTTCTTTTAAGGTTGTAGAGGGAAACTAAAAAAAATGGTGAAATGGGGTTGTTGGGGAATAAGATCATTGGGGAGATAATTGAATATTATTTATGAGGGAGAGAGCTAGATTGGAGGAGAGATTCTAATGGGAATGAGTAGATTTGATTTGTCAAAACCATTGGTACCACGAGAAACAAGTTTGGCCTCCCATTAATTGCTAGTTGTTTGCTATTATTAATTTTGCTCTCTAATAGTATCTTTTTTCATGCATGGAGTGGAATTCTGTGATCCTATGAAAGCGCTTAGCGTTTGTTGTAAGTTGTAACTTACGCGAGTTTGAGGTGGCATTGGTTTTTGACTAAAAATATAGGGTTTGATATATCTGGGGATTAAGATCCGGTGTATTAGCTAAAGGCTATTGCACCGTGTAATTAACCATAATGTGTGAGAGAAATGTGAAAAAATAAAGTGTAAAAGTTAAATAGTAAAAATTTGAGGGTTAAATTTATTTATTTATTTAAGAGTTGAGATTAAAAGTGACTTTTGCAACTTTTAATCTCAACTATTGATATCCTATTGCATGGTGCAATAACACTGAATCTCAATCCATACCTGGATGTCCTCCAACTTCATATTCGGGATTTGATTTGAAGTTGTTAGTTATTACAGTTAAGTAAATAGTTGGCTCCCAGATTTAGCTCCATGATTTTTTCAGTTTCTTCATTTTTTGGTCTTTAGCCTTTCTCTTGCATAGTACTAGTACTTAGTTTGTTTGGTCATGTATAGCTTCTTCTTTTTTCTTTTTCCATTTTTTTTTTTTCAAATCAACTGCTTGAGTGCTTTCTTAGAGCGTCAACGTCAACTATGCTAAAAAAATGCTATTTTGATCAATCAAAAAAGTTATTTTATTTATTTTAACACACAATTTTACAATTTACTTACACCACATCTCTTACTTTTAACATAGCGTCACTAAAATAACCTAAAATAAGATCCAAATTTTATTGGAAAAAAAAAAAAAATCAACCACACAGAGTAGAACACATGTTAAAGAAGAAAAGAGAAAAAATTTTCAACCACAATATGAGAGACATGACATGTGAGAGGAGAGACAAATGAAAAGAAAGAGTAAAAAATTATAGAACATGGTAACATACATTTATATTTAGTAGAAATGTATTGTTCCAAATGTTGATGTAGGGGTGATTTTGATGTTTGGTGTGGTAAATGCTAAAAAATTAGCATTTAGCACACTTGATGCTACAATTTAAGTATAGTTATGCTATTATCAACCTCCTATAAATAAGTAAATACACTATTCAATATTTTTTATTTATTTGAGATTTTACTTGAATTTTTATATATAATAATAGGTGAAACTGAGAGGAACTTAAATTAGAATTCCAAAATAGAGTTCTAATTTTGTGCCATGTGTCATAAATTATTTATTCTTAAAGAATTGTGTGAGTTCTTTTTTTGGAAAGTACCTAAAGTCCATTGATGACAAGGGATCTTAGGCCTCCAAGGATGGATGGTTAGATTGGGTCTGGTTCTCCGCGGCCTATTGGGGTTGTTATATGAACCGTTTTGTGCGCAAGTCACATAAAGCTCCTCAAGAAAAAAAAATGCGATCTCCTCCTAAGCAATAAAATACCATTGTAAGTGTTTTAGTGTCATAAAATGACCTTTACTCTTACGAAATAAGTAAAATAATTATTCATAATATTTACAATGAGAAGGAGATTGAAATAGAATATTTGAAGCTTATTTTTTATTGTGTGAACATTTAAAAGACTTCATTCACTTGGTACCCTGGACGTGATATCGTGGCTCCTAGGTGTACTAGGTCAGTAATCCATGGAACCCAGAATCTTTGGTTCCTTGAACTATAGACCTTTCTTCATGTTGATTATGCAATGGATTTTTGTCTTTTCCCTTTACCCCTATAAGTCCTGCATAAGAACACACTATACAATACACATATCTTTAAATAATTGTTAGTTTCTTATATTAAAATATACATTTTAATATATATACATATATATAAATGAATATCATGAGAATGAGTCAGACACGAGGATCTTGGCCCCAATTCTCACAGTGAGATTTGGAACTCATATCCAAGTAACTTTGCTTGGGCATTACCTTCCAAGATAGTTAGGTGAGGAGGATTTTGTGGGAGAGAGTGATATCTGATGTATGCATGTTTTGACACGTTTCTTTGGAGGCTAAGTGATATTTTGAAGAATCTCAAGGATATGGGACGAATTCCTCCACCTTGGCTCTCTTATTTTGTTCATTTTTCTCTCCCTTGTTGGGCTATTAAAGCTCTAAGAGTTATCCTTTTGAACCTTTGAACTCTCCCTTTTTCCCTCCATCTAAATTCCTATTTTTCTCCCCTCTTCTGTTATACCTTAGTGTTCCTTTTATAGTGGACATGGTCTGGTACCTCGGGCGAGGACGTCCCTAATTTGCTGGGTAAAACCATGTCCTCTGGAACTTGAAAAAGTGCACAGGGTAGAGATTTAGTTTAATTAGGCAATTATAATTCAAGAAAGGCATTTGACTTTAGCTATAAATGAAAGATTCCTTCTTGGAAAGTCAAAGGAGTGGGTAGGTTACTCAATGTACTGGATGACAACTTTAGTTGAAAATAACAATTGAGAGGAAATTGTGGGGAGGTGCCATACACATGGGGAACTGAGTTTTCCATTGGTTCATGCATTCAAAGCAAATATATGAACCAAGGGAAACTTTTGAGATCCTCCTTTCACAAGAAATCACTTTCTTGCCAACCAAACCATTTCTCCATTGCTATCCACTTAGGATCTCATAGGCTTGGACCATGGGTTACAAAGATAATACTTGGTTTTGCTGGATTTTTAATGGCTTTTTTTTTTTTTTTTGCTGGAAATATAAACATACACCTTAGTTTTCCCATATGTCAGCCAAGGTCCTCCTCTCAAGGTTTCAAAAGGACACATCAAGGTCCTAGGGCCTTGATGTTCATCTTGTTGCATATTCTTTGGCTTGATCGAGATTCTTACTGCATGTCCTCTGACCTAACTAAGTCTAGATCCTTTTCTTCTTTTAATTATTATTTTCATTTCTTTTTTTTTTCCTTCTTTTTGGGACTTTGGGCCTTCATGGTCCTTTTTTTGTTAAGACCCATGGTCTTTCTTTACTTTTTATAAAATGAGTTTTCTTGTGAAATTTTAGTCCTCAACAAGAGTTTTATTTCTCAATTTTAGAATTATATGTAGAACCACATCATAAATATTCATCTAAGTAAGTTATTAAGTACAAAAACCAAAGAGTCTAGAATAAATGAATTGTAAAATAAAGTATTTCACAATAATTAAAAAAAAATGGACAATTTACATTTTATACCTAATAATATCCTTACAAAAATTTTTAAAGAGTTAATAAAATATAAAAAATGACTATCAATAACATTTAAATTATATATATAAGAGTTATATTATACATCTTATTGCATATCTTTAAATGTATCCATGCATATGCAAAGGGTTACAAGCTAGTTACAACAAATTACAATAGTTGGCTATGGTAATTATGTTTTTTACTTTTTTTTAGGTTATGTATAATTGTAACGCATTAAGTCAACTAATTAAGAAATTACAAAGAGCTTTGTAACTCATTAGCAGTTAAGATAAGATGACACTCTTACATTTTTATATATGGAAGTATGAAATTAGTAGGATTTGATGGGTACCGCCTAAACCTCAATCACCCAAACTTGCAAGACTCAAGTCAACTAACATGGGCACTACTCATTTCATTCATGAGCTAGGGCATTTGGCTCGATTGAAACCAACTTATTTTCAAAAAAACAAATGATCACACCACTACATGACATCCATAGGAGCTTTCAAATTTCAATATGTAACTGAATACTTCCAAACGGCGTATCCACATAGTAATCAAATGTCACACCACATTGACTCACCTATCATAGCATGGCAAACCGTAACCCAAAGGCAAAGTGAAATTGAACTCCTCCAAAGGCAAGTCTGAGTCGGCAGTCACTAACAGCCTAATTAGAAAGCATATGGGCAACTAGTTAGGTGAGATCTCCATCAAAATAGACCACAGTACTACACAATATCATCGGTGAGATTTGGGCAGCACTCCAAAGGTAAATTTGAGTCGGCAGTCACTGACAGCCTAATTAGAAAGCATACGGGCAACCAGTTAGGTGAGATCTCCATCAAAATAGATCACAGTACTACACAATATCACCGGTGAGATTTGGGCAGCACCAATGATCGAGGTTGACCTTCACATAGGATATATACTATAAGAATGTTATTCCTAAGGTGGATTCTCTTTTAGGTCACCATTATTTACATACTGAGCTAATGTCTCTACCATGGGAAAGACATTAACCGTAAGAAAAAAATTCATATACCCGTAACAAGATATACCTCCTCATATTTTTGCATTTGATTGTAAAAAAATATTTGTTAAGGGCTAATAGTTCGAGGTTAGAGTCGTCAGACATATTTTTTGAGAAGTAAACTTTTGTGTAGACCAGCTAGCAACACACAGAGGGAACCAAGAGGAACAATTCAAATTCTACAATGAGTAACCCATTTTTATTGCATCATATCTTCTGTGGTTGTAATGCCCTTAACATCTACATATACATTCATATATATATCTAAGCATTACTGCATATACATAGATACATTAAATAATTCTAGCTTTTATTCAAGTAAAAAAGAAAAGACTTGTGACTCAATGTGACAAACAAGTTAGGCATATCATAATCACAATCATGCATTGTTCTGTTTTTTGTAGCTAGAGCTATTAATGTGATAGTTCTGACTCATACAAGTCAAATCTATAATTGTGGCGGGACCATATAGACAAAAAGGCATGAATGAATTCACGGGTGAGTTCTATCATCTATGGATCTCAAAAATTTAAACAATTCTCATAATAAATAAATTAATTAATTAAAAAAAAAAAAAAAAAACTTCCATGTTAACATTGCCTTCCAAGATTGCTTTATCCGAAATACATGTGAAATTAGGTTCTCACATGCATAAATTTAAGCATGCCCTTCCCATATACTTGTTAGTGCCTTTTATTTTTATAGGAAACTATGGATTTATCACAAATCAAAATATGATTAGAATTTAGAGCCAACGGTAATAACTTTAAACATGTAGTTCCCATGTACTTGTTTTGTTGTTAGTGTATGTTATTTTTTGTTAACAACCGTACTTATGGAATCACAAGTCGAAATATAGTAAAGAGCCCAAAGAATCTATTATAATTTTAAACAACTAAACCCAAGGAGACAAGATTAATTTTAAATCTAAAATGAACTGACTGGTGACTAGAACTCCCATTTTACATTTGAGTGGCCCAGCATCACTAGACCAACCATTTGTTTTTAGGCTAAGTTATTTGCAGAGTGCTTTTATTTTATTTTACAAACATGGTATTTAAACTTTTTTGATTATTTAATTATTTCTTTGAATGTATATAGTCCTTTCATTTTACACACATCAAATTATTACAAGCTAGAATCTCTTAAGAATATTTTCAAGATACTAACAAGAGATTTTGAACTAAGATTTCATAAATATTATAAGACATTAAAAATCACTTAACCAACCTTCAAGATTTCGAATCAAGATTTCATAAATATTATAAGACCTTAAAAATCACTTAACCAACCTTCAAGATTCATTTCTTTTCATATATTGAGAGGAAGAGCACTGCGTAGATTTTGCAAGTGCAAGTAGCACCAAAATGGGATTTTCCTTTATGAAATTAGTTTGGTAATTGAGATAATGAGATTAGGGTGTCAAAAGATAGAAATGTCAGGGCCGGTCGCCGACCGCACACTATGGCAAATGACACAAAACTCAGCGTGCAAACGCACCAAAATGGGATTTTCCTTTATGAAATTAGTTTGGTAATTGAGATTAGAGAGTGCCAAAAGATAGAAATGTCAGGGCCGGTCACCGACCGCACACTATGGCAAATGACACAAAACTTTAGTGTGCAAACAACACCAAATTGTCGAGGAATATTTATAATGGATTCATTAAAATAAGATTTGCGGTACAGCTTTTTGTAGCTCCCGTGGGTTAGTGTAAGGCTGACTTCATAAATCACAGGCACCACATACCCTCTACAACATTCTAGAAAATCATACAATTAATTAATGGACACGACACAACTTCTACCCTTTGCCAAAATGGCAGTGTGTGTAAGCGGTTTGAAAATAGAACTATTAATGTTAGCACTCATAGATTTGTGATGGTCATTCTCTATCACTCACAAATGGTTATCTTAGATTCTGCCAATAGCAAAGTGGAATGGATAAAATATTAAATAACAAATTTTAGTATTTAAACACCACAATATGTATTTTTATAACACTTTTTTACTTACATATATTTTTACAATACTTAAATAACTAGAAATCATTTACTATAAGAGGAGTTTGTGTTGCATTCAAAAAACTCCATAAAGATTATGTGTGACACAATTAATGAGTTACACAAAATAATACCACAAAGAGAATAAGTATTACACTCAAATCTTGAATGAGACTCCATAAACAAGAAATCATAAAAAGATTTTGTTTATTCTCTCCAAAATTTTATGAAAAATCTTTTTAACTTAAAATGAATCTATTTCATGGTCTAAATTAAATATCACTAACTAAAATTGTATCTATTTATTACAATAATATTTATTTATTTTGCATTTAAAAGTGGACTTAGAAGGGATGGTTGGTTGTGATAATGGGCATGTTGAGAACAGTAAACTAATTGTGAAAACTGACTTGACTTTCCCCTCTTCCACTATATATATCAGCCTAATGAGGTAACTAAACCAATCATTCACATTCCTCAAACTCAGATTCCCCTAGTCCACAACAATGACTTCTTCTAATAAGCTCTTGTTCTCTCTCATTCTCGTTCTTTCTTTTCTTAGCTCTCCATCTTTTGCTGATGACCCTCTGAACACTCCTGTCTCTTCAGGAACCATTTGCAAGTCTACCCCAGACCCCTCTTTTTGCAAATCTGTGCTGCCTAATAACCACACAGCCAATGTCTATGACTATGGCAGGTTTTCAGTCCATAAATCACTATCCCAATCCTACAAGTTTCTTAAATTAGTGGACAAGTACCTTAGACACAGTTCCACTTTGTCAAGAACTGCAATCCTTGCTCTTAAGGATTGTCATTCACTTGCTGAGCTGAACATAAACTTCTTATCAAGCTCTTTCGATACCGTGAGTAACACTAATGACACTCTATCCAGCTCCAAAGCTGAGGACATCCAAACCTTGCTTAGTGCCATTTTAACCAACCAAGATACTTGCCTGGATGGCCTTAAAGCCACAGCTTCAGCTTGGAGTGTGAAAAAAGGTCTCTCAGTCCCACTCTCTAATGACACTAAATTGTACAGTGTCTCTCTAGCTCTTTTTACCCAAGGTTGGGTTCCAAGAAAGAAGAGTGGGAAAACATGGCACCCAAAGAAGAAGCATATCAATAAGTCAGTGATTTATGAGTCAATGAGTCGGAGAAAACTCATTCAGATAGGTAAGGATGAACAGGTTTTGGTAAGAGAAATGGTGGTTGTGAACAAAAATGGAGACGGGAATTTCACCACCATCAATGATGCCATTAATGCGGCACCAAATAACTCTGCTGCTAGTGATGGATACTTCTTGATTTATGTCACTGCTGGTGTTTACCAAGAGTACTTGTCAATTGCAACAAACAAGCCTTATTTGTTGATGATTGGAGATGGTATTAGTCAAACAATAATCACAGGCAACCGAAGCGTGGTAGATGGGTGGACAACTATGAGCTCTGCAACTTTCAGTAAGTACCAAGTATCAAAAACTTGAATTACTTATACACCATATTCTATACAATTTAGCTTAACTTTTTAAATTTTGAGGTACCAAAATCAAACTTACACCAAATTTCAGTGACAAAAAGTATTACTATCAACATTTAAACAAAAACATTTGTCATCAGAGTTTTAGGATGTTAATAAGCTTTACATCAATGTTGCATTGCAGCTGTGAGAGGACAGGGGTTTATGGCAATGAACATTACTTTCCGTAATACAGCAGGAGCAATCAAGCAGCAAGCCGTTGCTGTACTAAACATGGCTGATTTGTCCACATTTTATAGCTGCAGCATTGAAGCGTACCAAGACACCTTATTTGCACATTCACTAAGGCAATTCTATAGAGATTGTGATATCTATGGGACAGTAGATTTCATATTTGGAAACGCTGCTGCTGTTTTCCAAAACAACAACTTCTATTCCCGGTTGCCAATGAAAGGACAATTCAATCCCATCACTGCTCAAGGCCGAACAGACCCAAATCAAAACACGGGTATTTCAATCCATAATTGTACAATTAAAGCTGCATATGATTTGGCTTCAAGCAATTTCCCAGTGAAGACATTTCTAGGGAGGCCATGGAAGCAGTATTCTAGGACAGTTTATGTGCAATCTTTCATGGATAGTTTGGTAGAACCTGCTGGTTGGCATGATTGGAATGGAGATTTTGGGCTAGACACGTTATATTATGCCGAGTATAATAACAGAGGCCCTGGTTCCAACACTACAACAAGAGTTACATGGCCTGGCTACCATGTGATTAATGCTACAGATGCTGCTAATTTTACTGTTTCCAACTTCTTGCTTGGGGATCGTTGGTTGCCTCAAACTGGAGTGCCTTACAATGGTGGCTTCATATGAGCAACGCTTTGGATATAGCTAGTTTCATGCCATTTACTTGGTGAGTTGCAATGTTTGTAATCCCCAATCTTTCCAACACAAAGTTGGTTATGTATTTTGGGATGTATTCATAGCAAAACCACACTTGTCAGTATATAAAACCATGATCTTCCTCCATTAAAAAAATATGATCTTCCTTTTTATGGTAATAATCTATTGAATTTTAGCAGTTATTATGGTTAAGAAAATGTATTTTTAAAAAATTGTATATTAATTAGTAGTGGCATTGCCATTCAGACTTTGATTCAAGACCAAAAATGCCCATAAGTTTGGTCAATCGATAAAGGTGGGTGTTTTAGCCGTGCACGTCTATATAACAAAAGCTCGATGAAGAATTTAATTAGATTTTAATCACATAACAAATTTCATAAAATTATTTTTCACAATTATTAAGTTGATAGGTTGTGATTGGTATACAATAAAAGTCATAACAATGATAGTACTAATCATAATATATTACTTCAACATATTGTGAAAAAAAAAAATTGATTGTGTCTAAGCATTATCGTTTAATTATATTATAATTTTGTACCAAGTGTCATTTTAATTCCCACTCTATTTTGATGTCAAGTACCTTTAAATTTTACATGCACTCTAATTTTGTGTCAAGTATCTTCCTCGTTACGTTTTGAATATTGGGGTAAAATATCAATTTCGTTCCTAATCTATTACACAAATTTGTTTTTCATTCCTGAACTTTCAAAAGTTTTATTTTCGTCTCTAAACTTTGCAAAACATTCTGATTTTCATCCTTCCGTTTATTTCTATTAGTTTATGTCTTGTGTGACCTGGCGGAGTGCTGATATGATACCTACTTGTACTACATTTTTTTTAATGGACACGTGGCAAATAATTATAGAGACACGTGGGAACCATTTTTTAAAGCTCAAAATTGCCTCTCAAACCAAAATCTCCAGTCCCGGGTGTGCTAGCTTTAAGCCAAAATCCGTAAACCAGGGAAACCCAATCGGTGGAATAGTTCCCGTCCAAATCAAACCGCAACCCCAATCGGCCGTTAGTCTCCACCGTGAAGTTCCGATGCGTCGAGGTTCATATATTCTTTGTTTCTCTATTATTTACAAAGGGTCGATCAAAACATTGTCCTGTTCTTTCAAATTCAATTCTCAATTTTGGGTTATCAATAGTGTGGAAGGGACAATTTCTGGGTTGTTATTAATTTTTTGTTCATACTTTACTATGGATATCCTTTTGTATTTGGAATTGAATAGTTGGGACCATTTGTGGTTGCTAGCTTATATGGGTTTGGAGATAATTTTTTTTTGTTTTTCGAAAGGATTTATGTGTTATTCGATGAATGGTTTGGTTGTATTTAGTGCTAGGAATATACCAACTATATTTGATGAAAGCAAAACATTTAGGATCTTAATTTCTTGTTACTGTCATGGATTTATGGCAGTCTTTTTTTTTTCTCTGTTGGGTTTATGTTACTCAGTAGGCTTCAATTTCAACAACAACTTCAACTTCACGGCGGGGTTTCAAACCTTATTTTCATCTCCTCGACGTCGGCGAAGGAGGCTGAAGTTGAACTTCGTCACCGGTTTGTACTGTCGATTTTGGTTGTCGATTGGGCTGTTGTTGTGGGGTAGGGGTTTCACGAATGGAGGGACTAGGGAGTGTGGGTCAAGTAAGGGAATGAGAGGTGCTTTTAAAAATGGTTCCCACCTGTCCCTATAATTATTGGCCACATGTTTATATTTTTTTAAAAATAAAATAATGTAGTCCAAGTCCACATCAGCACTCCGCTAGATCACATAAGCTGTAGAATCCAGCTGAAAAAGTTAGTGCGTCTGCGTCTAGAGTTTATTTATTTATTTTTTTTATTGCACGTATTTTTAGGTAGGAGACAAAGTTACTGTTTACACATATAAAATTACTGTTTATACGCTATTCATGAGACCTACAACTATTTTATTTAAAAAAATATTAAAAATGTGTTTTATAACACTATTTACACATTTAAAATTATTTTGCTATAGTTTTTTTAGTTTTCAATAAAATAAGTTATATCCAAACAGACCCATAAATTAACAAAACTAGACAAAGGGATGAAAATCAAAACTTTTTGCAAATTTTAAGGATGAAAATAGAATTTCTAAAAGTTCAAGGACGAAAAACAAACTTTTGTGATAGTTTAGGGATGAAAATGATATTTTATCTTAAATATTTTCAAGTGTTTATAGTAAATTCATGCATATAAAAAAAAAAAAAAAAAAAAACTCAATTAGAGTTTATAATGCTTATATTTGTTTTTTGATAATACCCAACCTTCATTAAACAACAAGAGAAGCACCATCTTTTCTCAATTGCTTAACAACAACTAGAGGAAGAGAGTATTTGTTACAATATCCAAAAAACCTATGAGCATCTTTCCTAACCCAACTAAAAACAATCCGGACAAAACCTTTGCTGGGTTCAAAGACTAACAAAATGATGTAAATAGACCACTCAGTAGAGGACTACCTGAATTTAAAGCATCAACACATTGCCTAGAATCTTCTTCCACAATAATATTCTTAAGTCCCTCAAATTGTGCAATCTGTAATGCCCAAAGAAAAGCTGCAGCTTTGGCCTATAGAGGGTTGCACAAGACATTCTATTTTGTCCAAGTCGTAAGTACCTCACCAAAAGCATTTTCAGCTACTACAGCCAAAGTAGTGAAGGTATTTGTGACAATAGCATCAACATTGAGCCTGACTACATTTGATGAAGGAGGGAGTGATCTACAAACTTTATCTAGGTCTTGTTCTTTGGGGTGTACAATTTCTGTAATCAAAGAATACTCAATAGCCTTGTTGCAAATGTTTTGGATGATGATTGGTAGATTGACCTTCTCCCTTTGAAAAGCGACAACGTTTCTAAGATTCCAAAGGGCCTCAAAAGTAATGGCCATAAGTAAGGAGCATTGATTGGCTTCCTCCTTGGATTGGTACAACTAAGCCGGAAGTTCCACCACCAATTTAATGATATCTACATGGTTGTTTATATCTGGATTGTCACTTCTAATTCCCAAGGGGCCTCCATTCCATGTAGCTCTTTTGCCACATGATAATATAAGATCAAATGAGAATTGTCCTCCACACAAGCATTACATGACAACACCCCTCATTGCTGTGCTTTATCGTTGTTGACAATCCAATCTAATCTTATACAATATAGAGTACTTTGAACGCCAAATTAATTAATTCATGTTTTGTCTAAAACAAAAGAAGAACATTTTAATATTCTCACGTTTGCAATCTTTTAAGAATAAAATTTCTTGCATTCGTGTGGGGGAATGGTCCCCGAAAAAAGTTGGAGGCCAATAATCCTTTGCAAGTCTGATTTAAATTGGGAAAATGAATCATCAACCAAATGTGGCTCTAAAAGGATAGGGAAACAGTGTATCATTGTTAATTTCCACTAAGTAGTCATGACTCTACTATAGTCTATAGACTTTGTAGACAGATAACATAGAAATGATTGACATGATGTTTAATGTTACTAGGGATGGCAACTGAAAATCGTATTGTAAAGTCGGTAGAGTAAAGTCAGCTCACGTGTATTCTCAACTCTTATCTCCTCTTCAAGGTGGAAAAAACTTACACAGGATATGAAATTAAATGATAAAGTTGAGACAGAAAATAGAGGGGTGCCGTGAGAGTGCTAAGATAGAATAAGACAAGTGTTTTGAAGATAATAAAAGAGTATTTATAAAAATAAATAAATTTTAAATATGATATGTATACAAAATTAAATTATATATACACACTCTACAACCTAGGCATGGTGGGATGGAACGCGAAAAATCTCTCTTTTCTTTATCTTCTTGCCTAGGCATGGTGGAATGGGATGTGGAAAATCTCTCTCTATCTTCTCTTCAAAGTAAGGAAAAACCCTCATGCGATAGTGTAGTTGACGGGTCAGGATATTTTGGCTATTTCAATTGATTCAATAAAAAATTAATCACTTTTTTTCTATCACTCATATAAAACTTCTCTCACGCACTTAGCCATTGGAGCCTCCTTGGCCAGCCTCTAAGTTGTAAATTGAGTTTTTTCTTTCTCAGTGGGGTACCTATCAAGTTTTACAGGAATTCATCAATGTTTAGTTATCGTCAAAGTCATTATTATAGTTATGTCTCTTCCCTAAAATTTCACCCACCTACAAAAATCTTATAGCCATGACTATTCTACACACGAATTAAAATTACATTTAAATCCCTATAGCTAGCTTCTTTAAAATAAAAATAGAAACTAAAAAAAAAATTGGCAAGGTATGTGTTGACCCAACTTGGAAGTTAAATGGATTAAGTTGACCCATTTTTGCTTCGAGTCTAAAATCTCATGTAGGGTTGGGTTTTTTTCTTATGGTTCGTGTCACGTTAATGGTCCATGTCCAATTTTTGTTTTTAGGTATTAAGAATCCATAGTTGTTGTAAATTTTTGTTGTGATTTTGCTTTTACATCTTAGATTTGGATTTTACTCATGTGATCTAAGCTTTGGTTTTATGTGTCACTTGTGAGCAGGGACCTTTTTTTATAAAAATTCAATGGTTACAAACTTACAATAATAGAAAAAGGGGATTCAAACTCTAGTTCTCCTAATAATGATGTAACAACCTAAGGAAAAACATTAGCCACATCTGTGCTATACCTCAAAAGGACTAGTCACAATTGAGACTCCTTATACTTGTTAATAAAACCCAGATCTACCTAGTAAATACTTGATGTGGGACTCATCACACACCCACACATATCACACAATCAATCAAATTGGGGCATCACAAATGAATATCAATATATATTATTGAACTAGAAAGCTCTTTTTTTTTTTTTTTTTTTTTTTGCACATGATTTGATTGTGTTGGGGATATTGGACTTGCTTGATTGTGTTTCTATAAGTTGTTAGAGTTAATTAATTGTGTGAATATATTCAAGTATCAATTAGAAAAAAGATAGAAAGTATGCAGGACAAGAATTAGGATCATTTGTGAACAATTTGGGTATCCCCCCTCTTAAAGATCCATCAAGAAGAAGAGAAAAGAATTATAAAGACTATGAAAGAAAATATAATAGAAATAATGCATATAAAACATATTAAAAAATACAAAAAAGAAGATCAAAAACAGTATAACTTTATAAGAAGAAAACTGATTAAAAAAAACCTATATGTTACAAATGTGGAAAAGTAGGTCATTATAAGAATAATTGCAGAGTCAAAAACAAAATAAATGAACTGAATATAAATGAAGAATTAAAAAATAAATTGTTAAGCATATTATCAAAATCAGAAAGTGATAAAGAATATTAAGATGAATTATTACAACATAGAAAGAAGTAGCTCAGTTGAAAACCTATCCACAGAAAGTGAAAATGGAGTAGAATTATGTGTTTGTAAGAATAAAAATAGGGATAATTACAGATTACCCACCTGTGGTTTACCTCGAATTTAACTTATTCACCCGTAGTTTTATTTTTGAAACTTTACCCACCTATGCTTCCTTTCGTTACTACTTTGTAACCCACCTCCCTTTCAGACGTTACTCTAACACATTTGTTATCAAAAACAAAACCCAAAATAGATCAAACACTCCTCTCTCTCCCAAACACACTCCCATCCACGTGTACAAATTTTCAACATTTTAAGCTTGGAGAGAGAGAGAGAGAGCTCACAGATCACAATAAACACAAAAAAAATGTTCCACCATAGGTATGGATTTGGTTTAGAAACGCGATCTTGAGGAAGGCGAATTCCACCGATCTAGCGTCGTCGTCGAGCCCTAGCTCTGCCAAGCCATGCCCCTCTCGGAAGTCTAAATTGGCCAAGGAGAACGCGCCACTGTTCGATCTGACCTCCATCCCCTCCAAATCCAAGCCATTGCTGGCTATGGCAGCCAAATTGAAGAGTCCATTGCCGCGGAGGCCACCTCTTTCAAATTTTCACAAAAGGAAGCTCAACTTTGAAGGTCATGGGTTTGATGTAGGAAATCGTTAACCGATCTGGTGGCAGATTTGGTGTTTCCGTGGGTTTTGGGTTGTTGTTTAGTTTTGAAATTTTCACTTCACTTCTATTATACCCAGCAAATCAAGTAATTTTTATTCTACTGCTCATGATATTGTGATTTTTTCTGGTGGGTTTATTGTTCAGCTTTGAAACCTTCATCTCTCATATCTCTATTCCCTTGGTCAATCTTTGCCGATCCTCCCCTTGGGTGCTACCAATGTATATCCAATGGCTTTGTGTGAGTGAGATCTTGGATGTTGAAAATCAAAACTTTAGAAATTAAGTACTGGAAATTGTTGATCCTCCCTATTGTCATGTTGTAAACTGTGTTATGCTTTGATTTTAATAAATTTCTTAGTTCAGGCACAAAAAATAAGTATAAGGAAGAAGACGAAGAACAGAAGCCTTTGAGAGAAAATATTTGAGTGGTTGATATTTAAGTTCTGTTGGGTGAGAGAGATTTTTAACTGGAAAGTATGGTTAGCGGTTAACCATGATTTCAAACTAAAATCTCTAACTATGCCACTACTCTCTCTCTCTCATGGTTTTGCTTGATTTGATTTGTATTAGTTTTTTGGGTATATGTTCTTCATGTTTGTTTATGTTCTTCATGCTTTTGAATTATAAGAAACCAACACCATATTTTAATCTTGTTTTTCTTTTTTCTTTTTTTTTTTCCTTTTTTTTTTTCTTGTTTTGGGAGGAGAGAGACATAAAACGGGTGTAAAAAGACTTATTTACCCCTCTTTTTTAATAGAGGTGGGTAATAAAGACTAAACGAAAGTAACCTCAGATGGGTAAAGTGTAAAAAATTAAACCACGGGTGAGTAAGTTAAATTCGGGCTAAACCACAGGTGGGTAATTTGTAATTATCCCATAAAAATATGTGTATGTGTAAGAAACTATAAATACTCTAACAATTAACAAAATAAGAAAAATTTAGTTAATTGACAAAATTGAAGATTAGGAATGGCAACGGGCCGGGTTCGGGCTAGGTTTTTCCATACCCGGACCCGACCCAAACCGCTGGCCAAGACCTGCAGCCTAAACCCGACCCGTTTACTAAACAGGTTTTTTTTGGGGCTTGGAATCTGCTCTGTGGGGTCCCGCGGGCCTCATCCAGCTAGGCCTAATTCTCGGACCAAATCATGGCCCAATCACAATCAATTTTTTTTAAGGCCCAGATGCCAAAAATAGTCCAAAAATAGGCCCAATCAGCTTAAAATAGGAAGGAAAAAAAAAAAAAAAAATCTTACACCAAATCAGCTTGTCAAACACTGGATTGTCATAATGTAAGATGATAAGATCTTGAGTATAAGTATATGCAAGTGTAAGATTTTTCTTTTTTTTTTTTTTTTTTTTTTTTTTTTTCACTTCTTTGCTAATACAGATTTTTCACCATCAAAAAAATAAAAAATACAAATCACAATCCCAAACATAAATACCTTTTTTTTTTTTTTTTTTGCTCTTCTCCGTTAATACAAATTTTTTTACTAAAAAAAAAAAAAAAACACAAATCACAAACAGAAAACATAATCAATAAATCTTGAATTCGATTCCTTCGTATCTGATACCGGCGTCGATGTCGTTGAGCGACATACACGCCGCGGCGGCGTGTGCAACTGAGGCTAGGTTGCATAGATCGTCGGAGGGTGACAGAGATCTTGAGAAAGAAAGAGAGGAGGGAGCTAAGAGGTGAGGTGTGAGCGTGACTATGAGTGTGCTTTTGTGTGAGGGTGAGGGTGAGGCGCTGAGTGAGGGTGAGGGAGGCCGTGTGCGTGAGGCAGTGAGTGAGCTGAAATGAGTTAGTGAGGGTGAGGAGGGATGAGGGAGGCGTGAGTTGCTGCTGAAGAAATGAGGGACTTTAGGGTTAGTTATATATATATATATATATATATGGGGTTCTTTTATAATTTCAAGGTAACCGGGTTATATCCGGGCCGGGTTTCGGGTCGGGTTTTGGATTTTTTGATAAAACTCGGACCTGACCCAGACCCGGTTCGATTTTTTTTTAAAAAAAAAACCCATACCTGACTGTATTCCTAATCGAACCGAGTAAAATCCTGCCCATTAGGGTCAGGCTGGGCCTGGTACCCACGTGCCGGGCAAAAATTGCCATCCCTATTGAAGATCCAAAAAACAAGAAGGAAAATTTAATAAAATTAAGCCAATCAAGCAAAC
Source organism: Quercus variabilis (assembly GCA_030445155.1). NCBI lineage: Eukaryota > Viridiplantae > Streptophyta > Magnoliopsida > Fagales > Fagaceae > Quercus > Quercus variabilis. The sequence goes on along the minus strand of CP129453.1, from coordinate 19,294,693 downwards.
CTGATAAAATAAATGAAAACAAACATGAGCTAGACATGGCTTGCATATTAATGAAGCCTATAATATTGACATATACATAAACTTTTTTACTTACACATATTTTCACAACACTTAAACAACGATACTAGAAATCTCTTACTATAAAAGGAGTTTTGTGTTACATTCAAAAAACTCCATAAGGGTTATGTGTGACACAATTAATGAGTTACACATAAAATAATACCATAAAGGGAATAAGTATTACACTTAAAACTTAAATGGGATTTCATAAACAAGAAATCATAAAAGGATTTTGTTTACTTTCTCCAAAATTTTATGAAAAATCTTTTTAACTTGAAATGAATCTATTTAATGGTCTAAATTAAATATTACAAACTAAAATTGTATCTATTTATTACAATAATATTTATTTGTTTTCCCCTCTTCCACAATATATATTAGCCTAATGAGCTAACTAAACCAATCATTCACACTCCTCAAACTCAGATTCCCTTAGTCCACAACAATGACTTCTTCTAATAAGCTCTTGTACTCTCTCATTCTCGTTCTTTCTTTTCTTAGCTCTCCATCTTTTGCTGATGACCCTCTGAACACTCCTGTCTCTTCAGGAACTATTTGCAAGTCTACCCCAGATCCTGCTTTTTGCAAATCTGTGCTGCCTAATAACCACACAGCCAATGTCTACGACTATGGCAGGTTTTCAGTCCATAAATCACTATCCCAATCCTACAAGTTTCTTAAATTAGTGGACAAGTACCTTGGACACAGTTCCACTTTGTCAAGAACCGCAATCCTTGCTCTTAAGGATTGTCATTCACTTGCTGAGCTGAACATAAACTTTTTATCAAGCTCTTTTGATACTGTGAGTAACACTAATGGCACTCTATCCAGCTCCAAAGCTGAGGACATCCAAACCTTGCTTAGTGCCATTTTAACCAACCAAGATACTTGCTTGGATGGCCTCAAAGCCACAGCTTCAGGTTGGAGTGTGAAAAAAGGTCTCTCAGTCCCACTCTCTAATGACACTAAATTGTACAGTGTCTCTCTAGCTCTTTTTACCCAAGGTTGGGTTCCAAGAAAGAAGAATGGGAAAACATGGCACCCAAAGAAGAAGCATATCAATAAGTCAGTGATTTATGAGTCAATGATTCATATAGGTAAGGATGAACAGGTTTTGGTAAGAGAAATGGTGGTTGTGAACAAAAAAGGAGGTGGGAATTTCACCACCATCAATGATGCCATTAATGCGGCACCAAATAACTCTGCTGCTAGTGATGGATACTTCTTGATTTATGTCACTGCTGGTGTTTACCAAGAGTACTTGTCAATCGCAACAAACAAGCCTTATTTGTTGATGATTGGAGATGGTATTAATCAAACAATAATCACAGGCAAACGAAGCGTGGTAGACGGGTGGACAACTATGAGCTCTGCAACTTTCAGTTAGTACCAAGCATCAAAAACTTGAATTACTTATACACCATATTCTATACACTTTAGCTTAACTTTTTAAATTTTGAGGTACCAAAATCAAACATATGTACACCAAATTTCAGTAATAAAAAGTATAATTTACTCTAAATTTTATGTTATTATCAACATTTGTCATCACTGTTTTAGATGTTAATAAGCTTTACATCAATGTTGCATTGCAGCTGTGAGAGGACAGGGGTTTATGGCAATGAACATTACTTTCCGTAATACAGCAGGAGCAATCAAGCAGCAAGCCGTTGCTGTACTAAACATGGCTGATTTGTCCACATTTTTTAGCTGCAGCATTGAAGCGTACCAAGACACCTTATATGCACATTCACTAAGGCAATTCTATAGAGATTGTGATATCTATGGGACAGTAGATTTCATATTTGGAAACGCTGCTGCTGTTTTCCAAAACAACAACTTCTATGCCCGGTTGCCAATGAAAGGACAATTCAATCCCATCACTGCTCAAGGCCGAACAGACCCAAATCAAAACACAGGTATTTCAATCCATAATTGTACAATTAGAGCTGCTGATGATTTGGCTTCAAGCAATTTCCCAGTGAAGACATATCTAGGGAGGCCATGGAAGCAGTATTCTAGGACAGTTTATGTGCAATCTTTCATGGATAGTTTGGTAGAACCTGCTGGTTGGCATGATTGGAATGGAGATTTTGGGCTAGACACATTATATTATGCTGAGTATAATAATAGAGGCCCTGGTTCCAACACTACAAAAAGAGTTTCATGGCCTGGCTACCATGTGATTAATGCTACAGATGCTGCTAATTTTACTGTTTCCAACTTCTTGCTTGGGGATCATTGGTTGCCTCAAACTGGAGTGCCTTACAATGGTGGCTTAATATGAGCAACGCTTTGGATATAGCTAGTTTCATGTCATTTACTTAGTGAGTTACAATGTTTGTAATGCCCAATCTTTCCAACACAAAGTTGGTTATGTATTTTGGGAAGTATTCATAGCAAAACCACACTTGTCAGTATATAAAATCATGATCTTCCTCCATCAAAAAAATAAATAAATAAAAATAATAATAAAAATATGATCTTCCTTTTTGTGGTAATAATCTATTGTATTTTAGCAGTTATTATGCTTAAGAAAATGTCTTTTAAAAAATTGTGTATTAATTAGTAGTGGCATTCAGACTTTGATTCAAGACCAAAAATGCCCATAAGTTAGGTCAAATCAATAAAGGTAGGTGTTGATTCTCTTACAAGGTCCGAGGAAAGCTGCACACGTCTATATAATATATTAAAACAAAAACCCGATGAAGAGTCTAATTAGATTTTAATTTTTAATAAGTCTAATCACATAACAAATTTCATACAAACATTTTTCATAATTATTAAGCTGATAGGTTGATATTGGTATACGATAAAAGTAATAACAATGGTAATACTAATCACAATATGTTACCTCAACACATTGTGAAAAAAAAAATATATATATATATATATAATATTTATTGTGTCTAAGTATTTTTGTTTAATTATACTATAATTTTGTACCAAGTGTTATTCTAATTACACTCTATTTTGATGTCAAGTATCCTTCTCATTACGTTTTAAATATTTTCAAATGTCTGTATTAAACTCATGCATATAAATTTATAAAGTATTAAAAAAAATTTATAAAAAAAAAAAAAAAAAAAAAAAAAAAAAAAAAACACTCAACTAGAGTTTATAATGCTTATATTCGTTTTTTGATAATACCCAATCTTCATTAAACAACAAGAGAAGCAGCATCTTTTCCCAATTGCTTGACAACAACAAGAGGAAGAGAGTATTTGTTACAATATCCAAAAAAACCTATGAGTAGCAGCAAATTTAGTAAGGGAACGTGCAACACAATTAGCATCTTTCCTAACCCAATTAAAAATACACTCGACAAAACCTTTGCTGAGCTCAAACACTAACAAAATGATGTAAATAGACCACTCAGTAGAGGATAACCTGAATTTAAAGCATCAACAACACATTGCCTAGAATCTTTTTCCACAATAATATTCTTAAGTTCCTCAGAGTGTGCAATCTGTAGTGCCCAAAGAAAAGCTGCACCTTTGGCCTATAGAGGGTTACACAAGACATTCTATTTTGTCCAAGTACCTCACCAAAAACTTTTCGAGCTACTATAGCCAAAGTAGTGAAAGTATTTGTGACAATAGCATCAACATTGAGCCTGACTACATTTGACGGACAGAGCCATCTACAACCTTTTCCCTTTGAAAAGCAAGCGTTTCTAAGATTCCAAATGGCCATGAGTAAGGAGCATTGATTGGCCTCCTCCTTGGATTGGTAACACTTTTTTAAAGAAAGTTTCAACCTATGACGTCTGCTCTTGATAATAATTCTTTATCATCAGACCAAAATATCAATCAGTTTTTGGTATAGGCGAGAATTGAACTCTAGATCTCTTATATAACCATCAGAAACTTTACTAATTGAGCTAATTAGAACTCACTCCTTGGATGGGTAAAACTAAGCAAGAAGATCCACTACCAATTTAATGACATCTACATGGTTGTTTATATCTAGATTGTCACTTCTAATTCCAAAGGGACCTCCAATCCATATAGCTCTTTTGCCACATGACAATATAAGAACAAATGAGAATAGTCCTCTACACAAGCATTACATAAACTGCAAGATTTGTTAGACGTCGCCCCAATTCTCTATCCCAGCTTCTCCTTTGTAGGCATCATGTCTGATCTTAGCCTCAATAGGAACATTTTAACTCTATCATGAACTTTTAGCTTCCATAGTTTGTTCCATGGTAGAGGTTGGGTAGTTATACAGATTTTACAATATGTACATATCTATATATTACTAAAAGTTGAAACGTAGTGTTTAATGTTGCTACGCTCACATTGAGCCACATCATCAGCCACGTCATCATTTTTTATTTCCAATTTTTGTTATATATATTTCTTAAACATTTTCTCATTTAAGATGACTTAAAAACTCCATTATTGAAAAATTTAAATATCTTTTAACCATTATTTTTATTATTAATTTTCTAAAACTCTCCCTCCCTTTTACCTCTTCATCTCCCCACTATTTTCTTCCTTAATATCATCCTTTCTCTACCTTTTTGTTTTCCTTTATTTTGACTTTTCTTATTCTTAACATCTTACTATAAATTGGACATTTCTCTTTTCATTCTATGCATAGTTTTCTACACAAAAAAGGTTACCTCTCTCTCTCTCTCTCTCTCTCTCTCTCTCTCTCTCAATTTGTTTTTCATTTTTTGTTTGATTTTTTTTTTTTTATATTTTACTTTCATTGCATCAATCCTTTAGGTTGGTGAATTTTTGTGTTAATTAGAATTCTATTTTGGGTTCATGCAATTTAGTTTTGTATTTTAAGATGTTATCTTTTATATTCTATTTGATTAAATATTATCATACTGCATTATACATATAGTACTATATAATAATATAATGTTATTATATTACATAGAATAACTTGGATAATTTGATGTTTACTGCTATATAGTTTATTTTTACTCTTTTTTTTCTCTTATCTTATTTTATTCAACATTTGAATCCAGTCACATCCTCCATACTATTAAATTATGCGTCACAAATCAAGAAAATGGCTAGACACAAACCTGCCTTCCTTTACCATACATTAGGGGAATCAAAATATTTGTGTGATAAAGGGTCATATAATTTAGATAGCACCCTTTGAATGTGTCTAGGCCCATATATTATGTATCATCTTTAAAGGATGCCAGCAATATTGATCTTATGGGAAAAGTTACATAAAATATTGAGAAAAAAAAAATGTTTATATTACAATCTACTAAAAATGTTTTTTTCTATATTTCATATCACTAACGTGTTTTACAACTACCACATGTGTTAACTTAAGTCTTAATATTCTTAAGTTGTTTCGGCAAGAAGAAAAAAAAAAGTTTGTCATAAAAGAGGAGTTCATGTAAATTTTTTTGCAATATGAAATATATGTTTTGTAAAGCTAACAAATTTGATGATTTGCAAGGCAATTGTGTATACTTTTAGTCTTCAAAAACACGCATCAACAAGTGGTTAAACGTTCATCTTAGGTAGTTTTAATTTTTCATATAATTTTACCTGTACACATTCATATATTTTAATTTAGATTTTTTTTTTCAAAAAAAAAACTTTAATTTAGATATTTATAAGTAAACAATGAAATAATGATTCGTGAATAATAAAATATATATATATATATATATATATATATATCTATACATATTTATCTTATACAGTTGTAACTTTACATATAATTTTGTATTTATATATTCATCTACTTTAATTTAGATGTTTATAACTTAATAATGAAATCTGTGGGGGCTCCGTTTTCGGAAGGGCACCCCCGACAATGAATTTGTAGAGAGTGGGGCAAAGGGTTTGGCTCCGGCCGGCCTCTCGCCGGTGCTCCTTGAGCTTTTCCTTTGTTGTTCTTCATCTGGGGTTGCTCCTCGGCTGGCGTCCGAGGAGGCCCCCTCTTCACGAGGAGGTTCTTTGCCTTATATACGCCCTTTGGCTTAATTCAGGCCTTACATCTGTTGGCCATCCAGGCTACTGCACCAGAGCTTGTCCCATCAGACAGGTTCTTCACCATACTGTGGGTTGCGGCCTCCAAGGTTGCACTGTGGAGGGGTCTTGTCATCATTAATGTAGCCTGGAGGGTCTGGCAAACACATTAAGTGTGGATGTGACCACCCATTCTGGGTTTGCCCCTACTCAGGATTAGACTAGGTGTGCCGAGGAAGGGTGTGTCCTCGGCATCAGCCCGAGAAGGGCTAAAACCCCTTGGACGACTGTCTGGGACAATTGTCCTCCTCGGCTTGGGCCTTGGGCCAGCCTAAAGGTGGGTCGGGGATTCTGGGCCCACGAGCCCCACAATAGCCCCTCAAAACCCTGCTGCACGTTTCCTCGGACGGGGAGGAGGGTTTTGAAAACCTCGGCCCTTATGTTCCGGAAGGCCTTCCGCTAGCTGGTCCTTCCTTGAGTGGCTGGATCGACACTCAAACTCTTCAGTAGGTAGTCAGTTTCTCCACAGGACTAGGTCTTTGGACCATGCAGCACCTTGGCTCCGTCGTAGATGGCTAGCTCCCCATAGGCTTGGGTCCGAGGACCACGCAAGACTTTGGTACAATTGCCGCCTTCAGAGTGAGTGGCTAGCTCCCCGTAGGCTTGGGTCCGAGGACCATGCAAGACCTAGGTACAATTGCTGCCTTCAGAGCGAGTGGCTAGCTCCCCGTAGGCTTGGGTCCGAGGACCATACAAGACCTAGGTACAGTTGCTGCCCTCGATGGTAAGTGGCTAGCTCCCCGTAGGCTTGAGTCCGTAGACCATGCAAGACCTAGGTACAATTGCTGCCTTCAGAACGAGTGGCTAGCTCCCCGTAGGCTTGGGTCCGAGGACCATGCAAGACCTAGGTACAGTTGCTGCCCTCGATGGTAAGTGGCTAGCTCCCCGTAGGCTTGAGTCCGTAGACCATGCAAGACCTAGGTACAGTTGCTGCCTTCAGAACGAGTGGCTAGCTCCCCGTAGGCTTGGGTCCGAGGACCATGCAATACCTAGGTACAGTTGCTGCCTTCGATGGTAAGTGGCTAGCTCCCCGTAGGCTTGAGTCCGTAGACCATGCAAGACCTAGGTACAGTTGCTACCTTCAGAGCGAGTGGCTAGCTCCCCGTAGGCTTGGGTTCGAGGACCATGCAAGACCTAGATACAGTTGCTGCCCTCGATGGTAAGTGGCTAGCTCCCCCTAGGCTTGAGTCCGTAGACCATGTAAGACCTAGGTACAATTGCTGCCTTCAGAGCGAGTGGCTAGCTCCCCGTAGGCTTGGGTCCGAGGACTATGCAAGACCTAGGTACAGTTGCTGCCTTCGATGGTAAGTGGCTAGCTCCCCATAGGCTTGAGTCCGTAGACCATGCAAGTCCTAGGTACAATTGCTGCCTTCAAAGCAAGTGGCTAGCTCCCCGTAGGCTTGGGTCCGAGGACCATGCAAGACCTAGGTACAGTTGCTGCCCTCGATGGTAAGTGGCTAGCTCCCCATAGGCTTGAGTCCGTAGACCATGCAAGTCCTAGGTACAATTGCTGCCTTCAGAGCGAGTGGTTAGCTCCCTGTAGGCTTGGGTCCGAGGACCATGCAAGACCTAGGTACAGTTGCTGCCCTCGCGGTTCCGCCTTCGTCCCCGAGTGTGAGGACACAGTGTTCACCTCTTTGGGCAACTCAGTCTCACATCGGATAGAAGTCCCTTCCACTAACCCCTTGTAAGCTTCTGGAGCAAGAGTTAGTGTACTATCACTACACAGTTGCCTTCAATAGGAGTTCGTCCTCAGATCCGAGAGCTTTGTTTTTAGTGTGAAGACGTCCACGGGTCATTTTCTGGGAGCTGTTTTTCCTCAGGTCGGATTGTGACTTCACACATGGGGCTGATCTCGCCTCTGGTTCGTGTTCTCCGTCTTTCTGGTTTACGAGGCATCGCTTGGCCTTCCGCGCTCCGTGTTTGACGCTTCGGTGCCCGTAACGCGCCTTCATTAATGCCCTCGTGAACTAACACGAATCAGGCAGTTGGCAATCCCCTTGGAATTGGGTGGGAATTAATTCCCTTTGACAATTCTCCCTTCGAATTCTGCGCGGTTCAACTCCCACCAGTTTTCGCCTTCCATAAAAGGCGTTCTGGGGGGAATGTTTCTCCTCATTCCATGAATCTTCCACCACAAACAGAAACACATACTTTCACCTCCTTGAGCCCCTTTGACACCGCCGCCAGGATTGTGACCAAAGTTAGGAGATCTGGAGTTGAGGGCCGCCGTGGCCGCAGCCCCCACTGGGCTGCCGGCGCAGCAGAATTTAGGCATAACATTGGCAAGGCCTTGTACGGTGGCCAGGAGGGACGTCGCTGAAGTACTTAACGTCTCTCCCCAGAGCGCACCTCCGACGAAGGAGGCACGCGAACTCTCGTCATGGCTGGTGCCCGAGTATTGCCGTCTCCGACGGCCAGTGCTCGTGCAGTCTGGAGGGAGTCGAGGTAGCATCACGAGGGAGGGTGTTCCGGGGCCCCTGGGTCGGCTCCTTACTTTGTTCAAGCTTTGGTTTCAAGGCGAGCCAGCCCTCAGCCCCCCTTCCCGTGCTTTTACTGTCCAGTTCTCCCATACTCTGGACGCCGGTAAAAGCACGGGTTGACACTTCCCTCATTCCTGATATTAATTCTTTGCGAGCCTCTTGCCCGGCTAGTTCTAGGATCGGTCCGCCTAGGCCTCTGATTGTAGGATTAGTTGGTAGGATTTTTTGTAAAACACGCCTGTCTGAGCCTCTGATTGTATTTGTAATTTTCTTTTATGAAATAATAAAGAATTTCTTTTATTTGCTGTTGAATCTTCTTTTCGTACTGCAACTCTTCTCTTCTTCTCTTTTTTTTTTTTTTTTTTTTTTGATACACAGCCAACTTTTGCATAGCAACTACTTTAGAACGACCGCCGGTTGCGCCGGCCGGCGCACTAACCCTTCCTACAGACGGCGCCAATTGTGGGGGCTCCGTTTTCGGAAGGGCACCCCCGACAATGAATTTGTAGAGAGTGAGGCAAAGGGTTTGGCTCCGGCCGGCCTTTCGCCGGTGCTCCTTAAGCTTTTCCTTTGTTGTTCTTCGTCTGGGGTTGCTCCTCGGCTGGCGTCCGAGGAGGCCCCCTCTTCACGAGGGGGTTCTTTGCCTTATATACGCCCTTTGGCTTGATCTAGGCCTTACAACTGTTGGCCATCCAGGCTACTGCACTAGAGCTTGTCCCATCAGACAGGTTCTTCACCATACTGTGGGTTGCGGCCTCCAAGGTTGCACTGTTGAGGGGTCTTGTCATCATTAATGTAGCCTGGAGGGTCTGGCAAACACATTAAGTGTGGATGTGACCACCCATTCTGGGTTTGCCTCCTACTCAGGATTAGACTAGGTGTGCCGAGGAAGGGTGTGTCCTCGGCATCGGCCCGAGAAGGGCTAAAACCCCTTGGACGACTGTCTGGGACAATTGTCCTCCTCAGCTTGGGCCTTGGGCCAGCCTAAAGGTGGGCCGGGGATTCCGGGCCCACGGGCCCCACAAAATCTATAAGCAAGGTAATTAAAACAATCATATTTTTACAATTCAAAAAGTCACAATTTCTTTTTTCAAAAAAAGGCCTTTTACATTTCCTTGGAATTATTTTTAATTTTTTTTTAAATCTTTGACATACCACTAACCTAACCACTTCATACATTAAAAAAAAATTAGGCTCATTATTACTTCCATTAATATATTGTGGATATCTTAATTGATTGAGACCAAACTAGAGAAATGTCTTTCATATTTTCTTGAAAATTCAGAAGGGAAAAAAAAAAAAAAAGACTTTTTAACATACCACCAACGTAACTACATTTATAACTATTTAAGCCATCCATGATATCTATTTCTTATTGATAATCATAAAATTTACAACTAGCAAAGGAACATAAAATAAAAATAAAAAATAAATGAAGGAAGAAAAAAAAGAAATGAAATCGAATGTTAATTAATAATTGTTATTTGGAAAATAAAAAGTGGTAAAGAGGAGTAAAAAATAAAATAGAAATGACTATACAGAGGACATTGAAAACTTTATAGTGCAATAAAATCAACAATTAAATATAATAATAAAAATTTAAACTTAAAACTAATCAAATTCTAACTAGGGATTATATATATATATATATATATATATATAAAATCATAATCTTCATACACCATGACTTAAAAAAAATTATTGAATGGTTCTACCTTTTATTTAATGTCTATGTTATGCAAATCATCAACCAATAAATATATGATAATGGTAAAAAATGTTATAGATAAGATTATGAAAAATATGATAAAACTATGTATAAAAAAAAAAAAAAAAAAAAACTCTTTATAAAGTCTAGGGACTAAAATAGTATTTTATCTAAAAAATTATCACGCGCATCGCGCGGGTTTGCGACTAGTGTATATATAAAAGTTAGTGGTCATAAATTAGTTATAATCCTTTGAATACGAGTCTTTTCATTAACAACCATGAGCCACTCCTTTCCACTTCTCCAAAAAAAAAAAGACAACAGCCCTCGTTGCTGTGCTTTACTGTTGTTGATAATCCAATCTAATCTTATGCAATATAAAGTACTTTGAACGCCAAATTAATTAATTCATGTTTTTTCTAAAACAAAAGAAGAACATTTTAATATTCTCACGTTTGCAATCTTATGAGAATTAAATTCCTGCATTCGTGTGGGGGAATGGTCCCAGAAAAAAGTTGGAGGCCAATAGTCCTTTGCAAGTCTAATTTAAATTGGGAAAATGAATCATCAACCAAATGTGGCTCTAAAAGGATAGGGAAACAGTGTATCATTTTAATTTCCACTAAGTAGTCATGACTCTTCTATGGTCTAAAGACTTTGTAGACAGAGAACATAAAAAAGATTGACATGATGTTTAATGGTACTAGGGATGGCAACTAATAAGCGTAAAGTCGGTAGAGTAAAGTCAGCTCATGTGTATTCCCGACTCTTATCCCCTCAAGTCAGCTCATGTGTATTCCCGACTCTTATCCCCTCTTCAAGGTGGAAAAAACTTACACAGGATATGAAATTAAATGATAAAGATGAGAGAGAAAATAGAAGAGTGTCGTGAGAGTGCTAAAATAGAATAAGACAAGTGTTTTGAAGATAATAAAAGAGTTTTTATAAAAATAAATAAAATTTAAATATGATATGTATACAAAATTAAATTATTTATACACACTCTACCACCTAGGCGTGGTGGGATGGGATGTATAAAATCTCTCTTTTCTTTATCTTCTTACCTAGACATGGTGGAATGAGATATGTAAAATCTCTTTTTGCTCTATCTTCTCTTCAAAGTAAGGAAAAACTCTAATACGATATTTTGGCCATTTCAATTGGTTCAATTTTTTTTTTTTACCTTTTTGAGAAACAAAGACACACACAATGGGGGAGGGAATGACTCATTCCGAATGTGTACAATTTTTTAGATTTGTCTGTCTGTTTCATTTCATTTTTTAGGGCTTTGGGTGTTAGAGAAAGAGACTGAGTAGTTTAGGTTGGGCTTTATGGTTTCTCTTTCATAGGCCCAGACAAGTTGGACTATGAAATGCTGTGTGGCAGTCGGTTGCCTTAGCCCAATAGACACACCCATTTATTAGACTGAGTTAACAGCTCCCTTGGGCTTTTATTAAATGTTTGACAAGCCGGGAAAATAGGCCGTCGTATATGGTTAAGTAATTAAGATTTCACTAAGTGACAACTGTGTAGTCGCTTTGGCCGAGTGGTTAAGGCGTGTGCCTGCTAAGTACATGGGGTTTCCCCGCGAGAGTTCGAATCTCTCAGGCGACGAGATTTTTGCACAAAAACAATTAGGTATTTAGTTTTCATAGAAACTAGTCAACTACAGCACCGCAAATTCCAAACTTGTTTTACAGTATATCACTATGAATTATTATGCCTATATTTTCGGTCAGATTTAAATTAAAATTTCATTTTGATGTGAACATATCATGTGATGGATCTAGTTTAATGTTTTCAGCTACCTCAATAATGTTGCATATGCATTTCCCCATCAGTTTCCTACCCCAAACTTTAATTTGCGTTGGAATTGGCCAATGAGAAATTTGAGGAAATGTCAAATCCAAGCGTTTTGTTTAATATATATATCAGCATGAATTATGTCTAGAATTTCAGTTTCAATTTAAAATTTTCATCTTGATGTTTTAACTACTATTATATATCACATATAATATGAATATATATCAAGTTAGGGATCCAACCCGGTAGTTCAATGTTCTCAAACCTCTATAATATTGTTGCATATTCCTATCAGTTTCCTTCCCACCCCACCACCCCAAACTTTAAGCAAATTTAATTTGCATTGAAATTGACCACAACTTTTGACTTACTAATAATTGAATTTGTTGAAATGGATGATGGTCTCCATTTCACATTAACACGCACGAGAAAAATAAAGTAAGGGTGCTCTCTCGATGGTCAATTGGTCCTCTTAAAAATTTAAATGTCTTATTCAAGTGGTTTATAAGTTTACGAAATCTTGAAAGTGACAATTCAATATTAATGGTAATTTTTGTAGTATTTTATGTTTGTGGTTCGAACTTCACTTCTACATTCACCCGTCCAGTATCCACCTTAAAAAAGTTTACAAAATCCTCAATCTAGCTACACCATGCCTGACAAAAGCATTAGCACGATTGTTTGTTTTCAATGGTGCACCTGTCTCAAGAAGTCAAGATAGATTTACTGTCATACTCCTATTATGAATTAATCTCATTGAAAAAAGTATCACTTTTCACTTGTCCTTTTAGACTTAAGTGACCATTCCTAATTTCCTCCCTCACTTCCCACTTTCCCCCACAACTTTCTTCCCCAGATAGGCCTAAGTATCCGACCAAATCCTATAGATCTGCATCAAAAGTAACTATTATCTAATATGAGTTCGATCACAAAAATCAAGATTCCTAGTCTCTCTTGGTGGACATGAACTGGCATCTGCATTGTGCTTGACCCAAAATTACATACCCCCAAAGATTATATTTCACGCGGAGAACAAAAATATTTGATAATTTTGTGCGTTGAGTGTATTTTAATTTTAGAGGTACACAGCTTATTTTGGGTTCTTTGTGTTGATCTTTTTCTAGAAATGTGTTGTTGGGTGGATTTTAGTTAGCTGGTAAAGTATCTGATGTTGTCTTAGTTTGATAATAAAGAGCACAATCATTAAAAGCGAACACCATAGATTGAAACTTAATAAATAAATAAAAAAATAATCATCAAAAACAAACACCATAAATTAAAACGCTATAAAAAAAATATTTTAAAATATTTATTAAAAAAAAAGGAAATATGTTGTTGGATGGTACCAAAAGTTTATTCCCATAATTTATACATAAAATAATTATTACTTAGTCATATCTAAAGTAAAAATCCGAGGCATCTTCTAAATATTACAGTCTTGTATGCCATTTTATTCCTTTTCCACAAGTGGGAACAATTCTGAACATACATGGGAGAAGCTCTAGAAACTTTAAAAGAAAAAGAAAGAGTCAAAAAAATTGGGTAATTGATTTTCCATTCCACCCAATGGTGGGCTTGCTCTCGTCTACCAATATGGGCCACAAAAATGACAATTAGTGCTTTTGGACCGTATCTTATAAACTTGAGGTTGGAATGGGAGATGCTCCACTTATTTTTCCTCTCCTAACATTAATAATGGTTTCCCATTAACGCTAGGAAATGTGGCTTGAAAACTTCCACGAATGGATAAGTGTGATGTTGTTCAAATTTTGTCTCTATGTACCAAAAACACGAATCCTACACCAACCTCTTTAAAGATTTTTTTAGTTATGAAGCATTCCCAACTAAGCCTCTTTGTCACATGCCCATCTAACCCTTTTTTTTCCCTCTTAAATTTATTTAATTTTTTTTTTTTCTTACAGAAAATTGAACGGCTAGATTGGTAACCCCCAATATTTGTATTGTTATGGAAAAAAAAAAAATGAAAAACGACAACAACAACAACAACAACAATTTGGATTAAACGAAGATTTTTTTAAAATTTTTAAACCTGCAGTGTTAGTTAAATATGGATTTATACTTTTAACTTGTTTTGACTAGTTACAAGCTAGCCACTGCTGACTCCAACCAAATGGCTAGTCCGAAAGAAACAAAGTCTATTTCTCTATATATAACTAAATCCTATTGGAGTAAATAAAATATTTTAAAACAATTGACCAGAAGTTTACTTTAAATTCCTCAACGTCGAAGTAGAAGGTGGTTCTTTGAAAGTTATATAGGCAATCAATAACCCAAAGTCCAATAGAACTCAACTGGGTCATATTATAAATGATATTCAGAGAATTGGTGCTAGCATGCAAACTTGTAGTTTTAGTCATACACGTAGGGGGTAATAGGTTCGCCCACTTCCTTTGCAAAGAGAACAGTTCTAGCTGCTGGATACTAATGCGTGGTTAAAATAACTGCCACAAGACTTGGTTGTCAATTGGATTTATCTTTTAATAAAGTTGACTTACCTTTTCCTTTAAAAAAAAAAAAAAATCCATGATGTTATTAATAAAATGGTCAAACTTAAGCATGATTTATATTATGCTTTCCAATCAAATCTAAATACATAATTATATTAACTTTAATAATTGTTATTAAGCATATAGTCTATATGCTTCTAAAAAAAAATTCTATATGTTTTTGAAAGAACCGGAGTGGGGTCTACAATAATTCTAATACAAATTTGATTGAAAATAAGACTGAACAAATTCTTAACACTTTGTGGAAGAACATATTCTGAAATTTCTAATTCAGGCCAAATTGCCATTCTCATTAATTTAAGTTAGAAATTTACGGCGTGCAAGTAACACATTTCTCTTTTGGTTCTCAAAATGATTAATAGGCAATACCGAATTGGTCTTGGACTCCTAAAGCCCAATTGACCGTTTAATCATTCACTTGCCGGCCTTTTTCCTCCGTCTGTTTATTAAGACCAAAAAATAAAAATTTCTCATTACTTTTTAAACGTTTAGACTGGCTCCTATATAAAAATTTCTCATTACTTTTTAAACGTTTAGACTGGCTCCTGTAATTTCGGATCCAGTTGGGTTCGGTCAATAAACACACGCTTATGGCTCATGAGTCACGAGTCATTAAGCCACTGTGGACCTAACTTAGTAGTAACAACCAACAACATTTGATTTGGTTTCGTCGTAATAAAAAGTCTAGGGCATCACTTGGGTCCCCACCGAACGCGTTATAGTTCCTTCTAAGACCCAGCTTGCGCCGTGGCCGCGTATCCAATTCCTTTTTCTTTTTTTTACTCTCTCTCTTCCCACAAAACCATATATATACACACTCCAACTCTCTTGGCCTCCAAACACAACAGAAACCCATTTTTCTCTTACATCATATGTCTCAAAGGCCTAGCGTTCCTCACTCCTCCACCATCGCCTTCGGCATCCATTCCCATCTCCTGGTCTCCAGTGAGATGAACCCCAGTTCCAACTGGTCCTAATTACACTCTTTGATTCCCATATCGGTATTCATCGTACCCAGTACACAAAACTCTCGTTTAATTTCTATAGACATTTCTAGCGCACACAAAGTTCTCATTTTTACGTGCAATTATGGGTGTCAAGGGATTTGTCGAGGGTGGCATTGCATCCATTGTCGCAGGATGTTCCACTCACCCGCTAGATCTAATCAAAGTCCGCATGCAACTCCAGGGTGAGAAAGTTCACGCGCCTAACCCACAGCCAATCCACAATCTCCGTCCGGCTTTCGCCTTCCACAACCTCCACGTCCCACACGCGCCATCTCTCCCACTGCCACCGCCGCCACCTCCACGCGCTTCCGCGGGACCCATTTCCGTGGGCATGAAAATCGTCCAAACCGAAGGCCTCGCCGCCTTGTACTCCGGCGTCTCCGCCACCGTGCTCCGCCAAACACTCTACTCCACCACCAGAATGGGCCTCTACGACGTGCTCAAAACCAAGTGGGCCCACAAGGAGACGGGCCACCTCTCGCTGCCCCACAAAATCGGAGCCGGCTTGATAGCCGGAGCTATCGGCGCGGCTGTTGGGAACCCAGCCGACGTGGCGATGGTTCGAATGCAAGCCGACGGTCGGCTCCCAATGGCTCAGCGCCGAAACTACAAGGGCGTGACCGACGCTATCTCCCAAATGGCTAAGCAAGAAGGCGTGGCTAGCTTGTGGCGCGGCTCGGCTCTAACGGTAAACCGAGCCATGATCGTGACGGCTTCGCAGCTGGCCTCGTACGACCAGTTTAAGGAAATGATAATCGAGAACCACGTCATGAACGACGGTCTGGGGACGCACGTGACGGCGAGTTTCGCGGCGGGTTTCGTGGCGTCCGTTGCGTCGAATCCGGTCGACGTGATCAAGACGCGTGTCATGAACATGAAGGTGGAGCCCGGGTCGGTCGCACCGTACAGTGGGGCCCTAGATTGTGCTCTGAAGACTGTGAGAGCTGAGGGACCCATGGCCCTTTATAAAGGGTTTATACCCACAATTTCTAGGCAGGGGCCTTTTACTGTGGTTCTGTTTGTGACACTTGAGCAAGTTAGGAAGTTGCTTAAGGAGTTTTGAAAACTTTATGGTTTTTTATTTTTTAAAAAAAAAAAGATGTTGACGAAGAATGCAGGGAATTAGAGATCTACTACTATTACTACTTTGAATAAATCATATGATTTTTTATATCTATTTTTGTAGTAGATGATTTTAAGGTTTATCAAATTGGATTGTCGTTTTAATATTTGTTATTTGAGTAATGCTGTGTTCTTTAATTAATTAAATTTTTGTACTTTTTTCAATTCTATTCTTTTGAATCTGGACTGCCTCAATTGTGCATTAGGAAAAATTATCTTATGCGTTTCTCCTATGATGCTCTTTCCTTGGCAATGGTGGACGTTACCCCTCCAATCAAAGGCGGAGGGAGGGGCTTGGGTGTACACTAAAATTGTTTGAATAAATGTTAAGTAATGGCTCCCTTTCATTTTTTTTTTTTTTTTTGAAAGTATAAATATTGTTTAATTTATTATTGTCTTCTTTATTTATCTTTTAATATTTACTTTTTTGTCATATATTAATCATTAATTTTAGGAGCATTTAAAGCAGAATTAAAGATATTAAAATATAAAAAGTCAATATTAGTTTAGCCTTTTTTGTGAAAAAATTTTAGCTTTGCCACTAGTGCCAATTCACACTAACCACAATTAATTCTAAAGAATAATTGTCTTCTTTTTTTTTTTTTTTCTTATAGTTTAAATTCATTAGGTATCTATTCAAATTAAATTATTTTTTATTCTAAACACACATTGTTTAATTAAATTAGTGGAAATATTATTTCTAATGAAATATATATTCTCTAATTTACAGAAGGAAAAAACAAAAAAAAAAAAAACATAATTTTCATTTAAAACTTGAATTTATTTTTTTAAACAAAGTAAACTTGCAAAGAAAATTATTGGTAACTAGCTCCACAAGTTTTGAAATAGTTACTCATTGTTGAGACCTAGTTGTCATACATTTATTGGGTGCGTGGCTACCAGTTACCGTTGAGGTGGTTCACTTAGTAAAATCATTTACATTATTTTATGGTTAACATATCCCATAAAATAAGGATCATGTTAATGAATACTCTTAAATTTTTTTTTTTTTTTATATGAAGAAGACATTAAATTCAATTAAACCAAGGCTGTTAAATCAGCTTGTACAAGCTGGAGAATATCTGGTGGTACTTCATCCATCCAAACATTTATATCAGATGTCGAAATAGCCCTTCTAGCCAAACTATGGGCTACATTATTTCCTGTTCGACAAACATGAGTACAACTAAAATGAGAAAAAGCATTTGCTATCTGATAATGCTAAGAAATTCACCAGTGAGTCACACAATGCCTCCACGCTCGTATGTTAACCTACACAAGACAAAGGAGAAAACCTATCAAAGGGCGCCGGTGTGGTGCCGGCCAAATACCCTCCGAAGGTCAAGTTAGAAAGTATTCTCACAACTCTAGAGTGCTAGAGAAGGTAAAAAATGCGTACCTTTATTGATGAGAGTATTGGGGCTTTTATAGTAGTCGAAAGCTTTTCCTCTTAAACTTGGCATCCAAGTCTTTTCTTTGTAGAAGTCCTCTTTTTTAGAGTTCGAAACGTGGTGGACAGATCTTCTCTTTATAGGGAAGATCTTTACCAAATACATGAGATTTCTAGAGTCCAAGTAGCGCAAGGACTCTATTTAGGGCCTTACGAGAATGGGCCAAAATATTCCCACTAAGGGGTCTAACAGGCCTATGGCCGACCAGCCCATCTTTCTTCGTTTCATCCGTATCAGGTCCGTCCACTTACAGCCTCGTGTAAATAATGGGCTTGTCTATTCTTATGTCCGTGGGCTATAGTTAGCCCGTACAATCACAATAGGCATCCTAGCGTGTATTTTCTCCCTTTCAGTTGCCCCCTCACTCGATGGGTCCGTCATGGATAAGAGAACGGACCCATGGGGTGACGGTTTTAAAATCTCAATCATATTTTCATGACACCTAGATCCGTGAACTTCCCTCCGTACATTGTTAGATCGGGAGTTAACACATTAATGAGCCGTGCCAAGTGTCATCCTGTCAATGGCCATTGTTTTGGAACGAGTTGTCGCTTCGTCTTCCGTACACGTCCTTTATAAATATCGACCCCTCCACCCCTCATTTTTCCACTTGTTGCTGGAAAAAATTGTCAGAGCGAGTCCATCACACCTGTCAGAGAACAGTCTGTTCACTCACATACCCGTAGCCTGCAACATCTTGCTTACTTCGATCTTCTGGTGAGTAGTTTCCTATCCGTCCTCTTTTAATTTTAGCTCTTCTTTCTCTTTTTTTACACTTTATGCGCCCGTCGTTCTTTCCAAACCCGTCAAAGTCTTAGGTTTTGTCATTACCTGTAGGCCATGTCTAGTGCGTCGAGTAATCAATCGGTCATCCGTGACGGGGTGGACTACGAAGAGGTATACTTGTCAGGTCCCAAAGACCACGACGCCCCGAGCGAGGAGAGTAGTCCGTCATCATCCTCCTCGTCCTCAACAAATGAGGGCTTGGAGATGATCGAAATACAAGAGGGTTCAGCTGACGACGAAAAGCCAATAGTTAGATCCGTCATGGGAGCTGATGGACTTAGGGAGTTCATCATGCTTCCAGAATGGACGGTACATGCCTTCACATCCACTATCAAGGAAGCCGATTTTAATACCCTTAGGGCCCGTTACCAAATCCCAGACCACATCCCACTCCATCTACCCTACATGTCAGAAAAATGTTATTACGAAGGAGTTGACGGAGTAGGTGTGTACGAACAAGTGCTTAAGGTCGGCCTAAGATTTCCGTTAAGTTCGTTACACCGCGAACTCTTAAAATACCTAGGTATATCCGTCAGCCAGGTGTCTCCTAATGCCTGGAGAGTTTTCATTGCGATGGAGGTTCTGTATGGAGCCATGTCGGACGGTGGGAGAAGGCTTACGATAAAAGAGTTCCTCCACTGCTACCGTTCGGATGAGATAGACAAGTCGAACGGCATGTATAGTTTTCTCCCAAGAAGCCCCGTCCTGAAAGTTATTTTTGAAACCCCAGACTCAAATAGAGACTGGAAGAGCCGCTACTTTTTCATCGAAGGAGATAATTGGATGTGTCATCCAGGGGAGACGGACTTCATGCCCGTCGACACAGTTTGGGGTATTTTAAACCCATCTGGTATGGCTCATTGTAAATCACTCCGTGCAGTTTAATAATTTTTATAACGTTCTAATGTCCGTCCTCTTTGATGCAGTTCGACGGCATCCCTAGATTACCCTTGAGGAATTTAGTTTCCTTGAAAAAAAATTTGCAAAGACAAAGCCCGAAGAGCGGACCTGGGCCAAGCTCATCAACCTCAACACCATCCACTGGTATTGTGACGAGCCCGAACCAACCCTGGTGGCACTAAAGTACGAGAAGCAGACTCGTCTACGTGAGTCCGTCGACCCTTATTACCTGTTTTTACCATCATTATCATTATTATTTCTTAATCCGTCTACCTTTTTTAGAGATGGAGGATGCAAAGAGGCGAGCAGCCATAAGACTTCAAGCTGCGAAGAACAAAGAAGCTAGAATGGACCCCATGGGGACGGGCTCCAGCAAGCAGAGTTTGAAGAGGAAATTGCCCGTGAAGGGTGACCATCCGCCAAAACAGCCCAAGATCCCCTTGGAACTGGTCGTCGGCTTGATGGCTAGGGGGAATAAGTCGGTCACTCCGGCTAAACATGGTGCGGGCAAGGGTCTGATGACGGGTCCGTCTGGCAGCCAAAAGAAGCCACCCGTCTTGCTTCGTGAGGACTCCAAGTATGCCCTCGAGAGGTTGTCGTTGATTATTACTACCGACGACTACGAAGATTTGCGGAATCACTCAACGGAGGCGATGGGGGAGACGGGCCTCTTCAACATTGCTCAGGTAATTACTCCGTCGTCTTTTGGTCCACCCATTCACCATTTTCTGCCCTTAAATATTTTACTTATGCATTTTTGTTGTCCCTCAGGCTATGATCATGATGAAAGGCATGATGGGACGGTGTCTCAATCATGAGACGACCATTGGCCGGATTCGTGAGAAAGCCAAGGTGATGGAGGAGGAGTTGCTCGATCTCAAGGCTTGGAAGGTCGTCCAGGAGAAGAAGTTGAAGATGGCTGAGACGGCCCAGGATGAGTGTATCCAGCTGACGGACCGTCTGAAGAAAGCCCTGGTGGAGAAAAACGATGAGGTCCGTCAGGCCAAGGAGGATGCGATATGCGAGTACCGCGACTCCGACGCCCTCATTTCGAAATTCAGTCTGAAGATACTAATGTTCTTTTTGACAAGAACATCCCTGTTCGCGATGCTCCTATAGATCAAACCGTTGCGGACAGCCAGGCTGAGGACATTGGGGACCGTCCAGTTGAAGAAAGAGAGATAGCAGATTTGTAATAATTTAGTTTTACTAATTAATCTCCTTCTTTTTTCTTTTTCTTTTTTTTTTTTTTTTTTTTTTTTTTTTTGTGTCAAGTGTGGAACAATTTTTAATACCCGTCATGTTCATGGGGTTTATAT
Source organism: Quercus variabilis (assembly GCA_030445155.1). Classification (NCBI taxonomy): domain Eukaryota; kingdom Viridiplantae; phylum Streptophyta; class Magnoliopsida; order Fagales; family Fagaceae; genus Quercus; species Quercus variabilis. Next base: position 19,273,509 of record CP129453.1, on the reverse strand, counting down.
GAATATTGACCGTTCAGTATATTTACATTCTGCAAGGTCCGTTGACCTTTGTTTTATCTTTGTGAAATGCATGTGTTTTATTTTAAAGTATATTTCATGTTAAAATGAACTCTGTTCTGCTTATACGATTCCTTCGTTCATTAACCGTTTAACCAGGGGTCGTCATCCCTTAAGATGATTTGTGTGTCCGTGGGGTCATTCGTTTTAGAATGGTCCGTTTAGTTCGTGGGCTTAGCTAGGATTCTAAGTGCTATCACCCTTTGGGGGATGATCCGTCCGTCTTGTGATATTTATTTTTGGCCCGTCCATTATATAGATCTTAAAAGAGTTACAATCTTTTTTTGGGATGGTCTGTCCAGCTTGTGGACGTTATTTTAGGCCCATTCATTATGTGGACTTAGTTCTTAGCATCCCCACAGGACGATCCGTCCAGCTTGTGGACGTTATTACTAGTCCGTCCATAATCTGAACTTAAGGTTTTCATCCTCTTGGGATGATTCGTCCATCATGTGGACAATATTTTTAACAGTCCGTCATAGGACATAAGGTTTTCATCCTTTTGGGATGACCCATCCATTATATGGACAATATTCTTAACCGTCTGTCATAGGACTTAAGATTTTCATCCTCTTGGGATGATCCGTCCATCGTGTGGACAATATTTTTAACGATCCGTCATAGAATATAAGATTTTCATCCTCTTGGGATGACCCATCCATCATATGGACAATATTCTTAACCGTCTGTCATAGGACTGAAGATTTTTATCTTCTTAGGATGATCCGTCCATCATGTGGACAACATTTTTAATGGTCCTTCATAGGACATAAGATTTCCATCCTCTTGGGATGACCCGTCCATCATATGGACAATATTTCTAACCGTCCGTCATAGGACTGAAGATTTTCATCCTCTTGGGATGATCCGTTCATTGTGTGGACAATATTTTTAATGGTCCATCATAGGACATAAGATTTTCATCCACTTGGGATGACCTGTCCATCATATGGACAATATTTCTATCCATCCGTTTATAGGATTAAGTAAAGCAGGAAAAATTCAGTAAAGTATGAAAGAAATCTTTATAGGAAAAAAGGTGCTTGCCTCCTTGGGCTTAAAAAAGCACTGGTAGAGAGATTTGTTCGAAGTAAAGAAAAATAATGGAAATAGCTGTTCGAAGTAAAACTACTGAAAACTTTAGAAATAAACTGGAAAGTTGGAGGGGGGGTTGATGCCCTTTATGTCCTCTCTATTGGTAGTATCTCCGTAGGTGCTCTGTCTTCCATGGGTGTTGCAATTTCCATCCGTCCATGGTTTTGAGGTGGTAGGTCCCCTTCCTCTACCAAGACAAGATCTTGTAAGGTCCTTCCCATTTGGGGCCAAGTTTTCCTTGTGAAAGATCTTTAGCTGCTCCCATTACCTTTCGTAGCACAAGGTCCCCGATCTAAAAGTCTCTATGTCTGACTTTGGAGTTGTAGTATTTTGCCATGAGGTTTTGGTATCGGGCCAACCTTTGTTCTGCTGTAACCCGGACTTCGTCGACTAGGTCTAGCTGCAGCCGTAGAGCCCCTTCGTTCTTGTAGTCATTGTAGCTCTCCACTCGATAACTTGTAAGCCCTATCTCTGCTGGAATGACAGCCTCGCTCCCGTATGTTAGCCTGAATGGTGTTTCCCCCGTGGGTGTTCTTGCCATTGTACGATATGCCCACAAGATACTTGGTAACTCATCGGGCCAGATGCCTTTTGCCCTCTCGAGCCGGGTCTTGATGATTTTGAGCAGGGACTGGTTCATGACTTCAACTTGCTCATTGGCCTGCGGATGTGCAGGTGATGAGTAGTGATTTCTAATGCCTAATTCCGAGCAAAAATCTTGGAATGCCTTGTTGTCAAACTGTTTTCCGTTATCAGAGACGAGTACCCTTAGAATCCCGAATCTGCATACGATATTTCTCCATACGAAACTCCTGATGTTTCTCTCCATGATAGTCGCCAGAGCTTCCGCCTCCACCCACTTAGGGAAATAGTCGATCCCTACCACCAGAAATTTCAGCTGTCGTGCAGCCGTCGAGAGAGGGCCCATGATGTCTAACCCCCATTAGGCGAACGGCCAAAGGGCCGTCATGGGTGTCAGTTCTTCGGTTGGTTGCCTGATTAGGTTACCGAACCTTTGACATTTGTCGCAAGTCTTGACGTAAGCTTGTGCATCCTTCTGTATTGTAGGCCAATAGTATCCTGCCCGAATTAGTTTGTGTACTAAAGATCACGCCCCCGAATGATTTCCACAGATACCCTCATGGACCTCTCTCATTACGTAATCTGCTTCTTCGTGGCCCAAACACCTTAGGTATGGTCATGAGAATCCCCTCTTTTAGAAGACGTCATTGATTATTACGAATCGCGAAGCTCAAACTTTTAGTCTTCTTGCTGCATCTTTATCGCTTGGGAGCGTGCCTTCTTTCAGGTAGGTCGTCAGTGGCATAGTCCAATTGTATTCAGGATTTACTTCTTGCACTTCTGCCCTACTGTTAATGATTAAGGAATTCTGGATAAACGACAATACCTGATCGGGAGGGTGTCGATTCGTCTCCTGACCTCTTCCAAGTGTTTCTTCATCTTTTCCCTCCTACACTCATAGGTTCCGCTAATCTGACTGAATATTACCTGCGAATCGCAATGTACAACCATGGCCTCAGCGCCTGCTGCTTTCGCCAGGTCTAACCCTGCCGCTAATGCCTCATACTCGGCCTCATTATTGGTTGTTGGGAAGTCCAGCCGAATCATACACTTGATTTTCTCTCCGTCAGGGGTTTGAATTACTACCCCGGCGCCTCCAGCTTGCTTGTTTGATGATCCATCCGTGTGGATGTTCCATTGCCTGAGGGCTTGTGGCTCCTTCTGCTTTGTCTACGTGTATTCGGCGATGAAGTCCGCCACTGCTTAGCCCTTTATTGCAGTTCACGGTCAGTAATGTATGTCAAATTCACTCAGCTCTATCGCCCACAGGGCCATTTGTCCGACTGCTTCAGGGCTGCTCATTGCTCTTTTTAGGGGTTGATTTGTCAGGACGATGATGCTGTGGGCTTGGAAGTACGGTTTGAGTTTTCGAGCTGCGGTTACCAGTGCGAAGGCGAGCTTTTCCATCTGGGGGTACCTTTCTTCAGCCCTCCAAAAGCCCCTGCTTATGAAATAGACGGGTAGCCGAGTTCCTTCCTCTTCTCTTACTAGGGCCGCGCTTACTGCCACCTGCGAAGCTGCTAGGTATAAGTAAAGGTCTTCTCCTGGCTTGGATGGGCTGAGCAAGGGTGGCGAGGCGAGGTATTTCTTCAGATCTTCAAATGTCTTCTGGCACTCATCCGTCCACTCGAATGATCTCCTTAGGACGCGGAAGAACGGTAGACACCTGTCCGTTGCTTTTGAGACGAACCTGTTCAAAGCAGCAATTTTGCCATTCAAGCTCTGTACGTCCTTTACTGTCCTTGGCGGTTCCAGCTTCATGATGGCTCGTATCTTCTCTAGGTTGACCTCTATTCCACTTTGGGACACCATAAAACCCAAGAATTTTCCCGTCGTTACTCCGAATACGCACTTGCTCGGATTCAGTTTCATGTTGTATGACCGTAGGGTATCGAATGTCTCCTAGAGGTCGCTCAGGTGATCTTTTTCGTGTGGGCTCTTAACCAGCATGTCGTCAATGTAGACCTGTACGTTCCTCCCTATCTGGTGTGCAAACATTTTGTCCATTAACCTTTGGTACGTTGCCCCAGCGTTCTTGAGTCCGAATGGCATCACCTTATAGCAAAAGAGTCCTTGGTTGGTGACGAAGGACGTTTTCTCCTGATCAGATTCCTCCATCTTGATCTGATTATAGCCTGAGAAGGCATCCATAAAACTTAGGAGCTGGTGTCTGGTCGTGGAGTCGACCAACACATCTATCCGCGGGAGGGGGTAGCTGTCCTTTGGGCACGCTTTGTTAAGGTCTGTAAAGTTGATACACATTCGCCACTTCCCACTAGCCTTCTTGACCATGACCACGTTCGCCAACCACTCCGGGTAATATACTTCCCTAATGAAACCCGCCTCAAGTAGTTTTCTGACCTCTTGCGCTATTGCTCTGTCCCGGTCGTGAGCGAACACTCGCTTTTTCTGCCGAACGGGTGGGGTTGAGGGGTTCACGTTTAGCTTGTGCACTATGACAAAGGGATCGATCCCGGGCATGTCTTCGTGGTTCCATGCGAAAACATCTTGGTTCCTCCTAAGGAATGTTGTGAGGGTCTAGTGCACCAGCTAGCAGGCCAATGTTCCTATTCTGGTCATCCGCTCTGGTTTTGATTCATCAAGCGTTATCTCCTCCAGCTCTTCGACCGGTTCTGCGACCGTCCGCTACTCTTCTACGCACATTTTCTAATGATGATCTTCCATCTCTAGCATGGCAATGTAGCATTCTCGGGCAGTTACCTGATCGCAATTCCCCAATCCCATAGTCCGTTGGGAACTTGATCATTAGGTGGTATGTTGATGTTGCTGCTTTCCATGAGTTAAGTGTGGGCCGTTCGAGAATACCATTGTAAGCGGAGGAGCAGTCCACCATGAGGAACATTACATTCCTAGTGAGTTCTTGCGGGTAATCGCCCACCGTTACCGGGAGTGTGATGGAGCCTATTGGGAATACCCTTGTCCCTCCAAAACTGACAAGTGGAGCACTCGCCGATATCAATCGTGCTCTGTCTATCCCCATTTGCTGGAATGCTGGATAGTATAGAATGTCTGCTGAGCTGCAGTTGTCGATTAGTACTCGGTGGACATTGTAGTCCCCCACACGTATGCTGACGACCAGCGCGTTGTCATGTGGATAATGGAGTCTCCTTGCATCTTCTTCAGTGAATCCAATGATAGGGCTCTCCACCCGTGCGGTATTAAGCATAGAGCCTGTTAGATGGACGTTCAGGACCGATCTGAGGTACGTTTTTCAAGCTTTTTTGGAAGAACCAGTAGCTGCAGTCCCTCCCACTATCATCCTTATTTCTCCGATGGGGGGCCTAGGACGCTCGTTATCCCGTCAGGGGGCCGGCTCTTGGCGATTGGGATCCGCTCTCTCTTTGTTGATGAACTTCTACAACTTCCTTTGTCTAATGAGGGCTTCAATCTGCTGCTTCAGGTCGTAGCAATCGGCTGTGTCGTGGCCGTGATCTAAGTGGAAACGACAATATTTGTCTCGCGGCCGTTTGCTTGGGTTACTCTTTAGTTTTCCCAGGAATGTCAGCATTTCCTCGTCTTTCATTTGCATCAAAACTTGGTCAATCGGAGCGTTCAGAGGGGTGAAACTTGTGAACCTTCCGCCTGGGGGCTTAGGGCGCCTTTCATCCCTTCTGTCTCCTGTCCTTGGTCTTTTCTGCCCTTGATCCTGATGCACGTCCGCCTGGCGTTCCCTCTTCCTGGGCTTTTCCTCCCGTGCAAGTAGCACATCTTCCACGTTCATGTACTTGGTGGCCCTATAGAGTACCTCTGACATGGTTTTGGGGTCATTTTTGTATAGGGAAAACAAAAACTTGCCCTTCCGCAACCCGTTCGTGAAAGCCGCCACCAGTATTTTGTTGTCGGCTTCATCGATCGAGAGCGCTTCCTTATTGAAACGGGTTATGTAGGATCTTAATGTCTCGTCCTCTCTCTGCCTGATGTTCATTAAGCATGTTGTGGATTTCTTGTACCTGTGTCCCCCTATAAAGTGCGAGGTGAACTAAGCGCTTAATTCTTTGAAAGTGCTGATGGAGTTCGGCGTCAGCCGACTGAACCAAATTCTCGCGGGACCCTTTAGTGTGGTTGGGAAGGCCTTACACATGATTTCGTCCGGTACCCCTTGTAGATGTATCAAGGTCTTGAATGTCTCCAGGTGGTCTAGGGGATCCTTGACCCCATCATAACTCTCTATCTGTGGCATCCGGAACTTGTGTGGTAGGGGAAAGGAATTGACGGGGCCGGTGAATGGAGAGTCAGTTCGGTTCACTAGGTCGTCCAGGTCGCTTGACACTCGTCCCTTTAGGGCGTTCATCATGACCTCCATCTGTTCTTTCATCGCCTGCATCTCTGCGAACATAGGCGGAGGAGTTGCATCCATGAGGGATGGAAGGCTCGTGTTCTGTCGTTCTGGCCTGCTTGGGGCGTTGCTCCCTTCAAGCCCGTCTCGTTGGGTGCTGTGTTTCTTTGACACAGTTATTCTTCTAGGTCATGATTTTGCTTGGTGAGGCGCCCCACGGCCGTAGTGAGAGTCCGAACCTGTCTTTCGAGTGCGGTCGTGGGTAGTTCCTCTCCTTGGATGTCGTTGGTTGTTGCCATCGAGCGAGTGAGCACCATGCAACCCTTCTGTCTCAGGGATGAAGCAACGTCTGACTACTTTCTTCTCACGTCCCCACAGACGGCGCCAACTGATGATGCTAAGAAATTCACCAGTGAGTCACACAATGCCTTCACGCTCGTATGTTAACCTACACAAGACAAAGGAGAAAACCTATCAAAGGGCACCAGTGTGGTGCCAGCCAAATACCCTCCGAAGGTCAAGTCAGAAAGTATTCTCACAACTTTAGAGTGCTAGAAAGGGTAAAAAATGCGTACCTTTATTGATAAGAGTATTAGGGCTTTTATAGTAGTCAAAAGCTTTTCCTCTTAGACTTGGCATCCAAGTCTTTTCCTTGTAGAAGTCCTCTTTTTTAGAGTCCGAAACATGGTGGACAGATCTTCTCCTTATAGGGAAGATCTTTACCAAATGCATGAGATTTCTAGAGTCCAAGTAGTGCAAGGACTCTGTTTAGGGCCTTACGAGAATGGGACAAAATATTCCCACTAAGGGGTCCAACAGGCCCATGGCCGACCAGCCCATCTTTCTTCGCTTTTTCCGTATCAGGTCTGTCCACTTAAGGTCTGTCCACTTAAGGTCTGTCCACTTAAGGCCTCGTGTAAATAACGGGCTCATCTATTCTTATGTTTGTGGGCTATAGTCAGCCCGTACAATCACAATAGGCATCCTAGCGCGTATTTTCTCCTTTTCATTTGCTATCTATAATACATCAAAAATTAGGTGTCCGTGTAGAGCAAGAGAAGGTTCGGGATTGGTTAAGTCCTTGTAAATAACTTCGAAATCTCCCTTAATGACGACTTGATTGATGCCTATATCCAAGGCGAATTCAGCTGCTCTTCGTGCTACCAAAGCTTCAACCTGTGCGACTGTGGTTGGCAGAGGTATTTGCTGTGAAAAGGAGGCCAACACTGCTCCTTTTGAGTTGCCGATGACCACGCTGATTCCAGCCCTGCCTTGTTCTTTGAAAATTGCTCCATCATAGTTGACTTTGAACTTTCCCACGTCAGGTGGCTTCCATCTAGTGTGCTTTCGGTGTAACTACTTCAGAAAAATTGTTTGGGCTGATTGGAACTCCCTCTTCCATTCCCTTGTGAGTTGCAAAACCTGGTTCAGTGGGCACTGAGTCTCATTTGTGCAAGACTTGTTTCTGCGATCCCATAGCATCCACACCGTGTAGGCTATCAAAGTAGGGTCTTCGTCTTCCTCCAATGCACGACTGAAAATCTCCATTGTCGTCTTTCCTTGCATCGTTAATAGCCAATGCCACTGTTGATCCGTTGCCCAAATACCTTGCACATTAGAACAAAAAAATAAAGCATGTGAACAGTCCTCCGTTTGCACCTTGCACTGATCACACAATGCATCAACTGTGATTTTTCTATGATGCAAGTTTGCTTTGGTTAGGAGTGCTTCTCTACAAGAGCGCTAAACGAAGTTTTTGATCTTGTTTGGGATATCCAACTTCCACAATTTTTTCTAGCAACCACAAGAGTGCGATGAGGGTTGTTGAATGAGTTGGCTTGTGCTATTCTCTTCAAAGAGGAATCTGTAACCTGAGTTCACCGTGTACTGTCCATTCAATGTGAAAGGCCATACCAAAGTGTCACTTTGAGAATAGGAACTCAAAGGAATGTTTTTTATGATTTCGGCCTTTGTTTCGTTAAAGTAGTGATCAATAACTTCTTACCTCCATCTTCGGGTGGATTGATTAATCAGGACTTCCACAACTGAATTCTGTTGTCCAAATATCATTGGGGAAGTGACTTTTGGCTAATTTCTTGTTGGCAGCCAATTGTCTCCCCAAATTTTTATTTGTTTTCCATCTTCCACTCACCATAAAGCCCTTTTCAAGATCAACTCTCTCCCTTTTAGAATGCTCTTCCAAGCATATGAGGCAGAGGCAGAGTCTTTCGCATCCAATATTGTGCCATTGGGGAAAAATCTTGCCTTAAAAACTCTAAATAAAAGAGAATTATCATCATGGAGCAATCTCCAAGAGAGTTTAGCCAACATTGCATCATTAAACATGGTAAGATCCTTAAAACCCACTCCTCCCCGATCTTTGTGCTTACACATCTCCTCCCATTTTGTCCAACTCGAAGGCCTCGCCGCCTTGTACTCCTACGTCTCCGCCATCATGCTCCGCCAAACACTCTACTCCACCACTAGAATGGGCCTCTACAACGTGCTCAAAACCAAGTGGGCCCACAAGGAAACGGGCCACCTCTCGTTGCCCCACAAAATCAGAGCCAGCTTAATAGCCGGCGCAATCAGCGCGGCTATTGGGAACCCAACCAACGTGGCGATGGTTCGCATGCAAGCTGAGGGTCGACTCCTAATGGCTCAGCGCCAAAACTACAAGGGCGTGACCGACGCTATCTCCCATATGGTTAAGCAAGAAGGCGTGGCTAGCTTGTGGCGTGGCTCGACTCTAATGGTAAATCGAGCCATGATCATGACGGCTTCGCAGCTAGCCTTTTACAACCAGTTTAAGGAAATGATAATTGAGAACCACGTCATGAACGATGGTCTCGGGACGCACGTGATGGCGAGTTTCGTGGCGGGTTTCGTGGTGTCCGTTGCGTCGAATCCGGTGGACGTGATCAAGATGCGTGTCATGAACATGAAGGTGGAGCTCGGGTCGGTCCCACCGTACAGTGGGGCCCTAGATTGTGCTCTGAAGACCGTGAGAGCCGAGGGACCCATGGCCCTTTATAAAGGGTTTATACCCACAATCTCTAGGCAAGGGCCTTTTACTGTGGTTCTGTTTGTGACACTTGAGCAAGTTAGGAAGTTGCTTAAGGAGTTTTGAAAATTTTATGGTTTTTGATTATTAAAAAAAAACAATGTTGACGAAGAATGCAGGGAATTAGAGATCTATTACTACTACTATGATGAATAAATCATATGATTTTTTATATCAATTTTTCTAGTAGAGGATTTTAAGGTTTATCAAATTGGATTGTTGTTTTAATATTTGTTATTTGAGTAATGCTATGTTCTTTAATTAATAAAATTTTTGTACTTTTTGCAATTCTATTCTTTTGAATCTGGACTGCCTCAATCGTTAACTAGGAAAAATTATCTAATGCATTTGTCCTTTGAATCTGCCTCGATTGTCTTATTTATTTTTCTTTTAATTTCGACTTTTTTGTCATATATAAATCATTAATTTTAGGAGCATTTAAAGCATAATTAAGGATATTAAAATATAAAGAGTCAATAGTAGTTTAGCCTTTTTTTTAGAAAATTTTTTACCTCTGCCACTAGTGCCAATTCACACTAACAACTAGAGGTGTGCAAAAAACCAACAAACCGACTGAAATTGATTAAACTGTTGCCAAATTTTCAGTTCAGTTTCGGTTCGGTTTGGTTTCGGTTTCATTTTTTAAAAATCGAAAATTTCGATTTTGGTTTTGGTGCTGGATTTTTTCACTCAAAACCAAACCGAGCCGAATCAACCGAATATATATATATATATATATATATATATATATATATTTATGTAACTCTGTTACATAATTGATCAGTGGCTTAGTGGTATGCTACTTTGTGGTTTGGCTAGCTGATCCGAGGTTCGAGCCTTTACATAGGGGCTTGTGTTTTTGCTATTTAATTTTTTAAAACCCTAGAGCATGAGATAAATACGAAAATACCCCTCCCCTATTTTATTCTTCCCTTTTCTTTTCTTTAGTTCAGCCACCCCCTTCCCCAAGTTTTTCTCTCAATTTTTTTTGTCTTTTTCCTTGGAATCATCGTTGCGATTGTTTGACACACACATACAGAGCAAAATGGAAGAAGAAGCTTTCTCAAGCTTTCTTCACTCAAATTCTTCAGTCTCTCTGACTCGTACATCTCTGATTCTCATATAATCGGTGGGTTTTTTTTACACTTTAGACTATGTTTGTTTTGTTTCGTTTATACTGTGATTTTTCTTTTCAAGTGAACAGTGATTTTGCTTTAGAGTGATCAGTGTGAAAAGTTTTGAGCCTGTGGTTTTTAACGATTCTGAGTGTGATTTTATATGCTTTGGTTTTTGCTTTATCGTTTGAAAGAGTGTGGTTTTGAAAATCTCAATAACCCTCTTTTTGAAAAACCGAAAACCGACCGAAACCGATTGAAACCAAAATACACCGAAACCGATGGATTTCCAGCCATTTCGATTGGTTTCAGTTGAGAATTTCACAAACCGAAATATTTGGTTTCGGTTGGCCATACCCATACAAACCAACCAAAACCAAACCGAGCACACCCCTACTAACCACAATTATTTCTAAAGAATATTTGTCTTTTTTTTTTTAATAGTTTAAATTCATTAGGTATCTATTCAAATTAAATTATTATTTTTATTTTATACACACATTGTTTAATTAAATTAGTGGAAATATTATTTCTAATGAAATATATATTCTCTAATTTACAGAAGGGAAAAAAAAAACATAATTTTTGTGGGAGGACTTTCGCCTCGACCCCCAATCAAATATTGTTTTCTTTAGAAACAGCATTGAGTCTATCCTCAAGGGTTTGCTCAATCCCACATCGGAGAGAGACGCCTCCCACCCTTGCCTTATAACCCTCCTCGGATCGACTTTCTCAACCCTCCTGCATGTATTTTACTTATAGGGTTTTGAGCTTAACACTCTCACTACTGTTTATCCATCCTCAGACAAACCAAAGTTCTTGGCCAAGGCCCAAGGACCTACACATGAATTTGGGCATTTATCCCTACAAATATCATTTAAGTGATATTTAAATATAAAAATGCCCCATTAAAATTTTATGATGTTACATATTTGTCCATAAATTTTATGCATCTTTCACATTTATATGGCCATAAAAGTTTTTTTTTTTTTTAATTTCTTTTCAATTCTTTTCTTATTGCAAACCAAACAAAGGAAATAAAAAATCATTTTTTTCTTTTCTTTTCTCCTTCTCTCCTTATTTTTAGAAATACACGAGAGATTTAAATTTTTCTTTTAATTTTCTTTCTACTATTCATTTCTTTTCTCTTCTCTTCCCTCGTTTATAACCAAATAAAGCATAAGAGTGTGTTTGGTAGGAGATTAAATAAGAAAGATAGGAAAGAAATGAGATAAAATTGGAATGAAATCGAGTAATGAGTATGTTTAATTGGAAGAGGAGAGAGATAAAGAAAATGGTGGGATCTAATAATTTTTTCTTTGGCTGACCAAAATTTAGTAGCTATTCGGTAAGGTGTTTTGAGTAACAGTTTTTAATATTTAAACAACATTATTCATATTTTCATTTTTTTTTTTTTACCTAAACATATTTTCAAAAAATACAAGTGATCAACATTATAAAACCGCCCCTCAATCTTCCTCATTCGGAGAGAAAACTGAATTGAAAATGTCCGACCATATTTTGGACGAAATTGCCCCTTCGAACGTTCCACAAAATCATTAAAAAGTAATACAGGTGGCAGGTGCTTTCATTTCACTTTCACCATTTCATTGGGAAATGAGAAAAAGTAGGTAGTAGGAACCTTCTTGGAAAGTTACTCCCAAAATGTGATTTATTTTTTAACTATTAATAATTGTATTATAATAATAATCTTACCATATTTATGAATTATGATTTAAAAAAAAAAACTATATTAAAACGTTTATTATTATTATAATTATATATTTATTTATATTAACGCTACGAAAATATTTCATTTTAATAGATAAATTAAAATAGAATCTGAAACATTATACATAACATTGATTCTTAGTTCTTAATATATATTCCAATTACCTATAAATAAATAAATAACACTAGTTTTGCATTTCAAATAATTTATTTCCGGCAAAAGAAATAGATAAAATGTATCCTATCAAAAAAAAAAAAAAAAAAAAGATAAAAACTAAATTATGTAATTGCCCTTGGCAGGCAAACTTTTGCCGGTCTTTCTATATGAATTCTTTGACCCATGACGGCTGGTGTCACTTTAGACTCCACTGCATGCCCAGCGTTATATCAAGAGGCTCTTTGAGCTTTTTCAGTCACACCTCAATTTCCTAAATCACTCGCTCACAGTTCAAGCACATCCAATTCCTTCATGGCTTCAATTCCCTCTCCTTCTCCTTCTTCTTCTTCTGCCCGTGGATCGAAACACGATGTCTTCATCAGTTTCAGAGGGGAGGACACCCGCAAAAAATTCACAGACCATCTATACGCTGCTTTGGAACGAAAATGCATATCCACTTTTAGGGATGATGAAAAACTCGAGCGGGGAACACCTATTGGCCCAGGGCTATTCAAAGCAATAAAAGAATCAAGGTTTGCTATTGTAATTCTCTCAAGCGACTATGCTTCTTCGAGGTGGTGCTTGATTGAGCTAGCAAAGATTGTCGATTGCATGAAAAAGACAGGGTTAGTAGTGCTGCCAGTTTTCCACTACGTGGATCCAAGTGATGTGAGAAATCAAAGGGAGATTTATGCAGAAGCCTTTAAGAAACATGAAGAGCGTTTCGAAGATAGCAACGAAGAAGATGTGCGCATTTGGAAAGCTGCTTTGACAGAAGTTGCTAATCTTTCTGGATGGGATTTACGGGATAGGTGAGAACTTATTTTCTTTTCAAATTATGGTATGACTATGTATGTTAATTTTTTATTCTAAATTTATTTATTGTTTATAAGCACAAATTGGACTTTGGTTGTGCCATATATATACACACACTATACACTTTGAGTTTCCTTTTGATACTGAACGAAGCTAAGGTCGTACTTATGCTAAATGTTTTGTCTCTAAATTAATTTTGCTAGCTCTACCTTGTCAATATTATTGTTCTGCTATCTTTGCAGGCATGAATCAAAAGTCATCCAAGAAATCGTTGGAAGGATATCTAGTGAATTGAATTATAGATTCCTAGAGGCTATTTCTGAAGACCTTGTTGGAATAGACTCCCGTGTGGAGGAAATGTTGGAAAATTGTTTGTGTGAAGGGTTGGGTGGTGTTCGCTTTGTTGGGATTTGCGGGATGGGTGGGATGGGTAAAACAACTCTTGCACAAGAAATTTATAGAAGAATTTCTGGTAACTTTGAAGTCAGCAGTTTTATTGCTAATGTTAGAGAAGAAACTCAAAATCAAGGTTTAGTTTCTTTACAGAAACAGCTTCTCTCTGAGGTCCTCGTGCCAAGCAAAATAAGGATATCAAACGTTCGTGAGGGAATTGATGTTATAGGGAATAGACTACACGATAAAAGGGTTCTTATTGTTCTTGATGATGTGGATGGAGAAGAACAACTAGAAGCACTAGCAGGGAAACATGATTGGTTTGGTCCTGGAAGTAGAATTATTTTAATAAGTAGAGATAGACGTTTGTTTACAAGATGTGATGTGGATGCTGTATATACAAGTAAGGGGTTGAATGATGATGAAGCTTTGGAGCTTTTTAGTTGGAGAGTTTTCAAGGAACCCCATCCTAAAAAAGATTATGAGGAGTTGTCTAAGGATTTTGTGAATTATGCTAAAGGCATTCCTTTAGCTATTATAGTTTTAGGCTCTTTCTTGATTAATAGAAGCATACATGAATGGAAAAGTGCTCTAAATAGGCCAAAAGAACTCCCTGTTTTAGGCATTATAAATGTACTTCAAAATAGTTTTGATGGGTTGACGGAAACACAGAAAAGTTTGTTTTTGGATATTGCATGTTTTTTCGAAGGAGAGAATATCAATTGCATAAGAGATATGCTAAAAAAATTTGGTTATTATCCAGACGATAATATTGGTGTTCTTATGGACAAACATCTCATAACCATTGATGCACAGTGTACTATTAGGATGCATGATTTCCTCCAATATATGGGTCAAGAAATTGTTCATCGTGAATCCCCTAATGAACCCGGTTTACGTAGTAGGTTGTGGCGTTATGAGGATGTCTTCCATGTATTTAAGAACGATACGGTAAGTTGACTAGTCTAGACCTAAACTATATATTCTTCCAAATTATTTTAAGAGTTTTGTAACTATTCTAATTTCATTATTCTTGGTTACTAGGGAACAGAGTCAATTGAAGGCATAGTTCTAAAAGCACATGCTCATCAAAAGGAACGATTGAATGTTGAATCCTTATCAAAGATGAAAAAATTAAGATTGCTTAAGATTCAAGATCTGCTCCTCTCAAACCACCTCAGTTATCTTTCTAATGAGTTACGCATTATAGAATGGCATGGATGTCCTTTAAATTCTATGCCAGCCAATTTCCAACCAAATAAGCTTGTTGAATTGAAAATGCATCGCAGCGCCATCATTCAACTATGGAAAGGAATTGTGGTAAGATTTTCACTTATGCAAATGTAGTATTCTTTTCCTTTTCATTAGTGTTTGATATTATCTAACTATCTATTGATATATATATATCAGAGTTTAGACGAGTTAAAGCTCATTGATCTGAGTGATTCTCAAAAGTTGATTGAGACCGTAGATTTCAGTGGAGCCCCAAATCTTAAGCATTTGATTCTTCGACGTTGTACAAAATTGTATAAAATTCATGCATCTCTCGAAAATCTCAAATGGCTTATTCAATTGGATTTAAATGGTTGCAAATGTCTTGAAATCCTTCCACCCATGATCAACTTGGAATCTCTTAAAGTTTTTGATCTTTCTGGTTGTTCAAGACTGAAGAAGTTTCCAGAAATTGTGGGAAATATGTCATGTTTGACAGAATTATATTTGAATGAGACTGCTATAGAAGAGTTGCCATCATCAGTGGAGCGTTTGATTGGCCTTACTTTTTTGAGTCTAAGAAATTGCAAGAATCTTTCAAGTCTTACGGATGCTACTTGTAGAATGACATCTCTAAAAACTCTCATCTTATCTGGTTGCTCAAAACTTGACAAACTACCTAAGAACTTGGGGAATCTCGAAGGTCTGGAAGTGCTAGATGTGAGTGGAAGTGCTATAGAAGAGTTGCCATCATCAGTGGAGCATTTAATTGGCCTTACTTTTTTGAGTCTAAGAAATTGCAAGAATCTTTCAAGTCTCACAGATGCTACCTGTACAATGACATCTCAAAAAACTCTCATCTTATCTGGTTGCTCAAAACTTGATGAACTACCTGAGAACTTGGGGAATCTTGAAGATCTGGAAGTGTTAGATGTGAGTGGAACAGCTATAAAAGCACTACCTTCCTCTGCTGTTCCTTTAAAAAATCTCAGAGTAATATCTCTCTGTAGATGTGATGGGCTATCATCCAAATCATTGAATAAGCTCCTTGGTTTTCTTATATTTCTTGTCATCTTTAATATACTTATATCTGTAAGGAAATAATTTTGTTTGCCTCCCGAAAAGTATTATTCAGCTATCTGATCCATGAGAACCTTTTTTGAGATATTGCACAAGTCTTTGATCATTGCAAGAGCTTCCATTAAATATACAGCGTATTGATGCAACAGACTGTACCTCACTGGAAACTTTATCAGTGAGACCTGAAGATGATTTTCGGCCAACTCCTTGTCTTTTTAATTGCGTAATTGAGAATCAAGGCTACAATAACATGTTAACAACTAAACATTGCTAAGACATTATGTCATTAATGACCAGGTATCTCCCTCTCTCTTACTCCCAAAAAAGATTACATATATATATATTCCCTCTCTTGCATGTGAAATTCTAAACCTCATGATTTTTATGATTCAGAGAGTCTGTGAACCATGCCGGGTATATGGTGTCAACATTCCTGGAAGTGAAATTCCGAAATGGTTTAGCCACTTAAATGTGTTGACATACCACACCAAAGAGGATACGACTCCCTAATCTAATTGATAGACTCATTCCATGTTTCGGAATCTGGATTGAGAATTCAAGCACACAAGACAAGATGACTCTGATTGCAAGGAAGTGAAATCCATTAAAATTGGTAGCTTTGATGAATCTGCAAGGCTGATACGCTATTTTTCTCTCTTTTTTTTTTTGTAAGTCACCATCTTTCTCTCTCTTCTCTTATGAAACTTGTTTGTGGCTGTATATTTCTTTTTTCTATTAATTCATTGGCATTTCTTTTCTTAAAAAGGGCCTAAGGTATTTTTTTTTTTTTGTTAATCCAGGAATGGAGCTTACCCCAAGGCTTGTAGGACTTGCAAAAGGATTTTGCTCTCAGGTATGTGAGTGGGATGTTAAGCCTCTATATATTTGGTGTGGTAGTATTCTTCATTCGAAGTTGCTCAGCGCCCAAATTTATTTGGGCATTTTTAACAGGCATTGAGAATCAGATGACCCAATCAGTGATCAATATAGCCGGGCTGAACGGCATGGTTTACCAGCCCTAAGGGTAATACCTTTTTGTTTTGCCATGAATATGTGTTAAATTACCGATTGTCCTAAAAGCTTAAACTTTTAGGAAATGGTAAGTTTAATCACTTAACCATAAGTCTAATACTCCCCCTCACTTGTGGGCTTAAACTTCCCCTTAATAAGTTAGGGCCCAACAAGTGGGAATTTAACATTTTAAATAGGAGGTAGAGTAAAGCCAGGAATCGAATTCAGGATCTCCTGCTCTGATACCATGTTAAATTACCGATTGTCCTAAAAGCTTAAGCTTTTAGGAAATGGTAAGTTTAATTACTCAACCATAAGTCTAACAATATGGCCTTCTCCTTCATTTATTTCTGAGACAAGCTACTATAGCAAGTGAAGGGAAAAAATTGGTAGTATTTGTATCCTCAAACTGTAGGACAAGCTCATCGTGGTCTCTGCTTAAATAGTTAAGAAATGGTGGGTGCACATGCAACTGCATGCTAACTAATTCAAGTTATCTGGTACATCCAATATCCTTTAATGAGTTATAGACTTACAGCTACCATTGCCATGACAAGCACCAGCAATTTAGTGCGTTTGGAATCCTCTTAGAATCACCTGCAATGAGTTGTGTTGACCTTGCATATTGAAGATAATTATAAAACAACGTGTTCTCATTTATTCGTTGGCGTAATAGTAATCTTGAATGCCATCTCTTGCAGATTGTATTAGAGCATGCTGCTCCTATTGCGAATGATAAGGTGGCTGCAGATCCCTCTTCTATAGTGGTGCATTCTTTGAGAAGGAATCAAGAATGGAAATCCTTAATATTCATGCTGCTGGCCAAACAAGGCGAAATTGACTATGAAGCTGTTGTAAAGCTTGCAGAGGTGATTGATTTTGGCTGGTGCCAGTTTTCATTTGATTATCATGGCTTCTTAATCTAGTTATTTGTTGCAAATTGTCCTAGGGCTTTAATAGGGCTGATCTTCGAAATTTTGGCAGAGAGGCTGGAATGTCAGCAATTTGTGCAGAACGGGATTGTGTCAGCATGAGGATTTCATGAAGGTAAACCCTTTCTTTCATTCAAAACTTTGTTCTGATTCTGCCAAGCAACTTATAGACTTATAGTGTTGTTGGCTGACCTGGGGGAGGCCACATTTTCTCCCTGTTCACTAATTTTTGTAGATTTCTTTGGAATCTCTAGCATTTTCTTCTATGCTACTAATTGTAATTGTGATTCATGTGGTCTCTTAGACAATTTAGGAGCATTGGTATGTTCTGTTTCATTTGTTCATATTGTTGCAGGCTGTGTGGAAGCTGAATGAAGCAAAAAGATTCAAATCCAGTGTCCACTACAGTGCTGATTTTGGGAAAGACTAGTATTGTGTTATTTCATTTTCAGACCCATGGATGTTTGAGCAGTGCATCTTATTCCATGGATACGGCCACTCTTTACAATAAGTTGTGTTATTTTTATTTGCTTGTTGTCCAAGGAGTACCAAAGATATAGTAGATTGGACACTTGCAAGGAGAATCACAGCATTTATCGGAGGCAACCAAGTCATTGTCATTAATAGTGAGCTTTTAAGAATATGCGCTAATTTTATTGGTATAAACAATAGCAAATGAACACCTTGTTTGCACATTTTCTTCGTTTTGTTGTTAGCCCTTATCATGGAATTATCTGTGCACAAGTTATGTGTAAGCACATTCCGTTTTAATTCACTGGTTCTTCTTGGTGTTATCTATTGTATGCTACTTGCTAGAACCAACTCTTTCCATGTGGTACTCATATTGACCTCACCATCATTTGCTGGTTTAGTATGAGTTTATGGTATGAATGATGATAGGGATACTACAACTTTGCTTCGTAAATCTTACAAACTAATATGTCATCAATCATAGAAAGATAATTTAGATATTTATTGTTATATATTAGCATTTATCACATCCTTTTTGGGTTTTGGCCATA
This sequence comes from Quercus variabilis, assembly GCA_030445155.1. Lineage (NCBI taxonomy): Eukaryota > Viridiplantae > Streptophyta > Magnoliopsida > Fagales > Fagaceae > Quercus > Quercus variabilis. The sequence goes on along the minus strand of CP129453.1, from coordinate 19,254,945 downwards.
TATTATAGGCTTGTTAAAAAACTAATATTGTGATGCATTTTGCTTCAGGATGAAAGAAAAACGTGTTATAGGGGGTTCGGTTTTGTGACATTTGCTGATGAAATTTCAGCTAGGAAGGCCTCTAAGAAAGTACACAGGATACTTGCACAGAAGGTGTGTCAGTAAATGTTATGCTGGTAATTTCAGCAATGCTATTGTTGGCAACGGCCCAATAGGCACCTATGTGGGTTGTCCAGTATCAAAGGCAAGAGCCTCAGGAGTTCCTTATGCAGTGGTTTGGGCTACTGTCTGTCGCATATGATCTCAGAAAAACACAAGAAATCATGGAGGAGAGATCAAAATAGAGAAAAGCTTAGTGAAGAGTGAGAAAAGATGTCAAGTTGTGGATGATGTTTAAAGGAAGTGGCTATAACACTATCCTAAACAGAGTTCTCTGTTCTAACTGTTTTGTACCTCATTCCATCCTTAATGACTCTTGCTTAAAAGTTTTCTAGTAGTTGGGTTTGTAATTCTTTTGTTAGTAAAAACAAGATGTTGGGTATAATTTGAAAGATTTGGAGCTTGCAAGTTGGTTAACAATGGCGGAAAAATGAGTAACAGAGAGAGAGAAAGAGAGAAATTTCTGGAAACTGAAAAGAGAAATTCTATGAATCAAGCTCAAAAAGAGAATACATTATACACAGCTCTATTTATAGAGCATAATTACAATACATCAAGAATCTTCTAGAGGAAAACTGCTCTTAACAGAATTACAACCACCCTGCGATCATTGCTCCGTGAAATCAGGGATGACAGCCTGGATGACAGTTACTGAGAAGGCTTAGACTCAACTGTTCACTGGAGATCAAAGCTAAGGACGTCGAGCACAGTCAGAGATAGAGGCAGAGTAAATCTTGAATTGCTACTGTTGAAGAAGAGGCATGAAACGTCGCCGTTCCATTTAACTTAAACGATACCGTTTCCCTTCAAGGCAAAGTGCACTTAAGTGAAACGCCATCGTTTTGTCTAAGAGACCGTTAGATAAAAGTAGCCGTTAGTCCTCTTCTTCTTCTATTTTCAATTTCTGCTTTTGCTTTTGACTTTCAGTGCTCACTTTAACATAATTAGCGCCAATCTGGTGGTGTAGTTTAGTCTGAAGACTTGTGTCTCTATGTAAAACTGGGTTGGGACGAAGAAACACTGCTTTTCATGTTGAGTAGGAAGTTTATGTCAGGGCAAATTCTCTTGTTGTAATGGACTAGCATGTTTCAAATGTTTCTGTTTGTAACTTTGAATTGGTTTGTTTCACAATCCAAAAAAAAAAAAAAATGAATTATCCAAAAATTATAAAAAGAATGGCTGAAGCCCTTTTTTTGTGTGTGGAAGTAACGATCTTTGAATCTTTTGAGTATTGAGGAGTAAAGACAAGCACCCAAATCAGACACTTTTAACACTATAATTTCTTAATATGTTTGATGGTTGCATTTGTCATTGTCTTTCCACTTTAGCACCTTTGTATTTCATTCTAATATTTTATTGATAAGCCGATTTTATATTTCTTTTTCTTTTTTTTCTTTTGAGGGTGGTTCCGAGAGGGGAAGGGTGTTGTTGGACGTTAAATAAAGGAAGGTCATCAAATAAAGGAAGGTCTTTTGGACTTGACTGCTAAAGGAAACATAAAGTAAGTAAAGTCTTGGGAAAGAAAAATAAGTTTTATTTAACCTTTAGAAATTTCCGAGCAATGACATTTTTTTCCAAGAAAAAAGAAAAAAGAAAAATAAAAGCCATATATTTGTATGCCATTGTATGTAAAAGGTTCCTCATTGCAAGAAAAGTGTTTCAAATTGTTGGAGAAAAGGAAGCATTTAGGCAATAAGTTGTATTGCTTCCAAGGCAATAGTGGTGGCTAGTGCCAATTCACAATTATTTCTAAACATGTTTTGTTTAATGAAATCTGTGGAAATATTATTTCTAATCTCTAATTTATAAAGAAAATAACATACAATTTTCATTCAAAACTTGTTGCTATCAAGAGGAAAAGACAACACAAAAATATATATGTTTGGAGTGGTGACAGATCCACAGATGTGGTGGAGAGATTTTCATTCAAAATAACATACAATTTTCATTCAAAACTTTTTATGGGACAACTTGTAGCTCTTGATGGGGCTAAAACCGTGGAATGATCTAAGATCTAAGTAAGGGTAAGCCCTACACGCCTCGGAATGACGCTCACAACGATAGCTGACAGATATTTTGGTGCACATTAACAATAAATTTATTCTCGGTATAACTTACCCAACTAAAACAACAAAACTTTGATATAACCTAAGATTCTATTAATGGATGCCTTAGGAAAATTGTTAATAAATCAATTTAAGAAAATTTTGACACAATTTTCACAGAAAATATAAAAAGTCCTCAAAAATATTAATTATTTTTTTATTTTCCTATAAAAAGTTTCAAAAATATTTTCTAAGCAAATACCCTTAAAGCATTCATTGAGTTTTTCCTATAACTTATTGGTTTTAAATACACTATACTTTTTCAGTCCCCCCACCCCCCCCCCCCCCCCAAAAAAAAAAAACCAACAACTATACAGTCTATACTTTTATTCAATTTATTTATTTAAACAAAATAAGCTTGCAAAGAAAATTACTGGTAACTAGCTCCGCAAGTTTTGAAATAGTTACACGTTGCTAAAAAATTAGGATCTGAGTTAGCTAATTACGACATATGGCATTCAGTAGGTGGGTGGACTACTGGGCAAGGCTGAGGTGGTTCACCTAGTAAATCATTTACATTATTTTATTTTATTTCCTTTTATTAAGTTGACTCTGTTTTACTGATGTGGTTTATAATAAGTGACTTGTTTTTGTAGGACTAGACACTAGGCGCTGTAGACTATCAGCCATCTGGTAGTTTTTTTCAACCCGACTGCAGTACATGTTCTCGAACCTATACCTGTAAGTACGAGTCCAAGTCAGTTTTGGACATTTCAAATTGAGTTGAAAATGTGGAAAACTTAAACCCATTTGGCTCCAGTCCAAGTCAGTGTCTGACATTTTCAAAACTGAATTGAAAATGTTCCAAAATAATTTATATTGGAGTGGTAGTCCATATGTTACTATTTCTTTTTAGGTGATTTAATTTATTAATTTACTTTTTGGCATGTGATAGTGCAAAGAAGTTCAGCTTCCTTACTTCACATGCAGAACTTCAGATACGCTTTCATACAAGAAGCAAATAGAAAACAAGTTTCAGATTCACAATCACATGTCTCAGTTGTATACATAATTAGTTTCACAGTTATAAACCATTTGATTCTATTATAATTTCTTTGTGGTAAAGAAAGAGCGATAAATCAAGTCATACATTCAATCTTCATAATTCCTTGTTAGCTTAATTGAGATTCAGAACACCTCCCCCCCACCAAAAAAAACCCCTTCAAAATGGAGGCTTGATACTAGGATTTTCTTCATTAGGCTTAAAAGCACCTTAGGCCAAGCAACTCCAATAGATGATATATTTGACAATGGATGTGATTGATATAAAACCCTGCTGTCTTTGAACCAGCAAAAATCAGTAATCAAGATTACAAACACTTAAGATTACATCAAGGAGAAGGAAGATCTGTACATCATAAGGCTATGGATGAGTACGGGCTTGAGCTTTATACAGGCATATCAAACTCAACCTTGTGCCAATTCTATCCAACAAGTTTCATCATTTTTTGAAGCTTTATGAACCATGTTGTGGACGATATAAGCAACATCATATGCACAAAACAATCACATCAAGTGATCATATAAGACCTGGTATCATCTAAGATCACATAAGACTTGGTATCATCTAGAATTTGTCCTTGGATGAAGAAAAGAATGGCGCTCTGAGCCTTGGCCTTCTGGTCTTCCCTTATCCAGCTTATGGGGATGTTGACCTTCTAATCTATTTCCTCTATCAGCCTTTTGGGGTGATTGGCTATCTGATTTTCTATGCCTTTCTGGGTTTTCAGGTGATTGTCCTTCAGTTCCCACTCCTTTGTAGAAGTTCGGGGGTAATGCACAATAGTCCAATTCTCCACCTATATCTGGGCTTTGAAAATATTGAACTTCAGAGGCTTTGGCCTTGTCCAGATTTGGTTGACGAGAATGACGAGGTTCCAATCCTCTACCAGACCCTTGGCTTTTATCCATATGTTGGAGTTCATTTGATATCTGGCTACGCCGTTCCTTTAGAAAGTTCAGTCGGGTTGTCAACTTTGACAGCGCAGAAGTTGTTGAATTTGCTCCCTGTTTATACACAGGTAAAGAGGTGTTATCATCACTTTATCACTAATTTGGCAATTCAAAAGAATAAACAATTAACCTCTCACAAGTCTAATAATAAATTCAACAAGTTAATGTTCCATATAATTTCAATTGCTATCATGCATATAGTAAAGCTCCCACACATACACCACAACTAAAAAGTTCACAGCACCACCGTCATTATTGTCATAACAAAATAATGGCACGTTATCATTAAGAACATGAAAACATGCATCCAAATAGATGCAGTTACAATGTTAGAATAAGACAATTGATTACACTGATTGTGTCAAGGAAAACCAGAATAAACCGATTAGGTATGAAGGAGGTGACACTAGTTTCAATTCATTGAGGTACTCCAAAGCTCCAAAAATAACTTGACTTTGCTAAATTCAAATTCCATTAAAGCACAAGAAAACCAACAAAACTACAGTCATGGTGATATATATTTAACCTACCTCACCCCTTGAACCAGATCTCCTGGAATTGGAATTGCTTGGAGGCATAGACCTGGCTAGCATTGGCTCTGGAGTGGAAAATTTGGCAGACGCCCCAACAGACCTGGAGTTGATGCTTGCTGGATCCAGATGCAGCTGGTGTTGAGGCAGATTTTGATCTGATAAAGATGTTGATTCCAGTAGCCTCTCACTCTCATTTTCTGCTCCATCCAAATAAGAATCCTAATGCATCCAAATCCTGAGGTAAGTTCAATGGAAATTACCAGATAAAACATTATAAATTAGCACAATCGGGTGCTCAATAGATTGGCTGAGTTTGACTATTAAGCTCCTCAAGGCTTCTTTATTTGACAAGTACAAGCTCCTCGAGGCTTATACACCAACCGCTGAAGCCTAAGTTTGAGTTTTGAGTTAATTTTCTAACAAGCAAGCCTGAGTAATGCCAGGCTCAATTTGATCAGGATTTGCTAACAGCTGAAGTGAACTCAATGCTTTGTAGGGGAAACTACTAAAACAAGTCCTTAAGAAACCTACTACATAGACACAATACAGACAAGAATGATGTCATAATTGCTATTATAACTAGTAAATTAAGAGTTTAAGAAATAGGTGTTTGATTGAGCTAAAGATCAAGCTTGTGAACAAGCTTAGACAAAACTTAAATTAACAGAACCTTTAGATGGTAATTTAAGCTCAAAAAGTGGGAAAATAAGAGCCAAGAGCTCAAAATTAAACTCAAGCTTGATCCAAGTTCAACATAGGCCAGCTTGAAGAAAGTAATAGGCAACTCAGCTTTTGCACACCTAGTTTCTGTCTAATATTATTTCAGATAAAATAAGATGGCTGAAATTTAATCTCAGATAAGATACAATCAGGAAAAACTTATATTTCTAAGAATAGATAAACAGATGAGCAGAACCAAAAGGGCATATGTAGGTGGGGACCGTGAAAGTCCAGGAAAAATTTTATTGTAAGACTATCGTGTTGCTGAAGACTTCAGCTTGCATATTTAATGTCATGAACCAAAAAAGGGGGGAAAATATTTATATCTGCATTACTTTATTCCAGATATTTCAGGTTCCTTCAATCACAAAACACTGGAATATTGAGTTAAGAAAATTTGTGAAGAAGAATAGCAACTTACCCTGCCTTACATTGAACTCACAAAGAAAAAATTAATTTCTATGCTAGACTTCCTCTGGCATATCAAATATTCTTTTATTCTTCCCTTATGTTTTTCTCTTTAATGACTGGCGGGGAAATTTGATCTCAAAGATTCAAATCCTAGATTATTAGGTTTTCCTGTGTCATAGGTTTCCATTCATTCATTGTTATTCAAGACAGTTTTCAGGAAAAACAAATAGAAATAAAAACTGAAGTTGGTGAATAATATGAATACCATAATAAAAAAAATGGATGATCTCTAATTATATATTTCTTTCAAATTTATTGTTATTATGAAAATACAGAGCATATTTGAAATTTATTTACTACTAATTCTCATGTATCCACCAAAATTTATGCAAACTTGAAAAGCCATCCCTCCACAGAAGATAAAGACTAGCAGACATATTTGCAAAAACAGTTCCTAAGCTAGATACAATTTTGGTTCCTCATTTGACATCTCCAGTCCAGCTCCAGCAAAATCTTAGGACCCAACAGGCCAGCATCATTAAGAGATAAAATTCACATCTATTGGGTCCCAGAGCAAAGTTTCATCAGCTAAGTGAGACCTACCATTCAAGTCTTGTTTTTCCAAAACTATAAAGTGATCTTATGGTGCTCACACGGCCATAACTTATTGGATGATTGAATATGGAAGAGAGAAATTGCGAAGATACTCCATTAGTCAGAATGTCACTCATCCATAACTAACCTGAGGAAATTCTAGCATTCACCTAATTGAGACTCTTGCTTAAAGAATAATCTCAAATGCTACATGAATTTACCTGGCTTCTTGACCTTTCATAAAGTGAAGTGGCTGTGGCTTCAGTATCCTGCTTATCTTTCCTGTACCCAAATTTCCGAGGAATAAAAAGAATTAGAAATCAAACTAAAGCAACCAAATATCCAAAAGATGAATACCCTTCACACATTTATCTGCTTCAGATCACCAAAGACCTTATACACGTGGGTGACTGCTAAGTAAACTGTTAAAATATGAATTTGGTATATGTCTTACATCATAGCATTTCAAGCATTAAAAGTAGCATGTAAACTTTAGTAAATTTTTTTACAAATATCAAGTAGAAGATGATGCAAGAAGAGATGGACCATTATGTAAAATAAAAACTTACAGTTTTGCTTGATGATCCAGAGTTTGTTGGGGTTCATTGTATGAAGCACGCATAGAACCATAGTTTTGTTCACGCTGTTGACTAAGCTGTACTCCAAGATCATCAACCTTCTTCTTCAATTTGATGACATCTTCCTCTGCCTTAGCTATTTCCTCAAGCTCTGCCTTTGTCTTTGGCACATTTGCAAGTTAAAAAATAGATCAAAGCAAATTATGGAAGATTAAATGTGAGGTAGACTAACCTTTTCATCAATAGTGGCTAAAACAGGTAAAGGCCATTGAGAAATTTGAATTCCTCCTTCAAGAGTGCTCCTAAAGTCTCTTTCTTTTTGCAACCGTTCCTGTAGTCTGGCTACCTGTAAGTACAATTAACACTCAAATAAGGCCTTCCTCATCACATTTAGTTACCAAATACATAATTCAATTGAAATCCACGCATCAAAAAGATCAGAAAATAGCATTCAGAACATTTAGATTGAATGCAACACAGCAATGATGTGTGTGTATGAGCACAGGCGTGCGGGAGCGTGAATGTTCTTTTAGGAAAAAAGAAGGAAAAGGAAAAGTAAAGGAAGTATCTCCAATATGAAAAAAGTACATCTTGCTCAAGAGCTAGACGATGTTCATGCAAGGCCTTCTTTCGTGTTTCCAGGCCAGCTTGCAGAACTGCATTCCCTTTAGCCTGCAAAGAGAAATTTTAATTAACATGAAAATTTCCCCCCAAAATTTCTTAAAGGGATAACTTAAAAGAGAAATATTTGAATCCTCCACCTCCTCTGCAATTCTGTTTTCCAATTCAGTTTTGGTGGCCTGAAGCCTCTGGATTTCCACCCTACATAAGCATCAAAAGAAAAAAAGAAATTACATGGATAGAACAATTGGGAGTAAATTAAGAGCCACCATCTGTATTAAAGTACAATGCATACACAGAATCAAACTTCTCTCTTGACTGTTTAAAATTTATTCGTTGTAAATGCACCACCATAAATGCCAAAGGCAAATGGCCAAAATCTCATGGTAATCACAAAAGTCTTCAGAAAAATACATAGACCTAATACTGAAAGTATGTGCCATCGTGATCAAAATGCATTTATGCTAAACATTGTAAAGATGCAACTATTTACAATTGTGTACTAAATTTTGAGAGGGGCAGGGGTTGGAGGAAAGAAAAGAGAATTTTCACCGAGAGTGAGAAAACATAGTTTTTATCACATAAAACCTACTCAATAGAATTGAAAAAATAATTGACAGTGGAAAACAGTGTTACAACCCAATATCCAACACTTCTCAAAAGAACCCCTTTTCAATAAACCGTGGGGGATAATTGACAATGAAAAATAAAATCATTCATTTAGAACTCTAAAATCCTTGATCAGTATTTAATTCTTGAAAAAGAAATGAGACAATCAGGGTTTTGAATAATTCTTCATCTTTATAAAGATGGAGCTCCAACTATTCCAACCTTAAATAAATACACTAAAATAGAATATCAAATCAAGACATCATTGTGGCTTTAATATCAAGACACTGTCAACATATGATGATAATCTTAGATAACACGGTGGCTGTCCTCTTCCCTATTTCTACTAATTGAAAAGAAAGAAGAAATTTCCTAATGAAAGCATATTCTTTTCTTCAATCTTCATATTTCTCCCGCATCACTCTTTCCTCTCCCCCTCCCCCCAGCCCCTCTCTTGTTTAATTATTAGGTACTCCATGAGCAAAACTCTCCCCCTCACATAAAATTCAATCTAATGTGTGGGTCCTTGTGGGGCTCACTATTCATATGGATGGGCGGGAAGCACTGTTTCAGAGATACCTTGTAGTGACCCTGTATTTAACTTGCCTTTAGTGGTGTGTTAAACACACACCAACAATAACAAAGCCTTGGTCCTAAAATTTAGGGTTGGCTATGGATCCTCGATAGATTAGATTAGGTCGGCCACACTCCACCTCCAGTGAAAGTGTCAGGCCTGTTGTACATGGCATCAATGGACAATACAAGATACAACAAAAACTACAGAAATATATGTTTATGAAATTCACATAGGAAAAGAATTGCTTTGTGCAGAAGATAGATGTATCACTTACTCATCTTCTATGCCATAATCAATGGATTCCATGGAAAGGTTCTTCCTTGCCTGCACTCATGTAAAATAAATAAACTAATAAACACTCTCATGACAACAGCAAAAAAAAAAAAAAAAAAAGTTTGAAGCATGGATAACAATTTGAGCAATTCAAAATAAATGGATGTCAAGATTCAAATCCTCTCTTGAAAAAGCTAGACTATATATAATTGTAAAAGATATAGCTGGAGAAACATGACTAAGAATAGAAGGCCTCGAAGCAAAAATGTGTATCATAAATCCAGAAAAATACTCACAGAGGTACGTCCCCACATAGTGCGCCGCCTAGCACTATGTACAGGTCCATTCGATGTGGTTGTAGCCTTTTGTATGCGCGAGGATGGACTGGGACTAGTAGAAGCAGGAACTGAACTTGATTCTTTAGAAACATTTCCTAGGAGTTCAGCAGACTCAATCTCCTGCATTGCTGAACTATTATTGCTTTGATTCAGAAGATTCCCACCACTTTCTAGATCATCATGTTGAGTCATTGAAGTTTTATTCAAATTTGATGACAACAAATGTCTGTCTTTGGAGGCATCACCTACTTCAAGAGACTTGGAACCCAAGTCTGAACCATCAAAATCCTGCACCTTTCAACTAGTTAGTACAAATTTAAAAAGCATCATAATCCAAAACCTCTCGAATAGTTAGTAGGACTGGGGTAGCCTCACTCTCTCTCTAGAAAACAAAATATCAATCAAAATAAATAAATGTTGAATGTTGCCTCAAATTCCTAATTACTTTTGGTTTGGGTTTCCTTGACGTAGAAGGAAATGTTTTTCCTTGGTGTAGCAAACAATGAATTTACTAGGTGTAGAAGACAAGAAATTTACTTGGTGCAGAAGACAAGGATTCTCCATGACATAAAAGAAAAAGTATTCTTTATTGCAAAAGTAATAGGCATTCCTTGTCTATTAAGGAATAGGATTGAAGTCTTATAAATAGGCATTACTACAAAGGGTTCGGTGGCTTTTGCCCAAGGTTCCTCCCACGTGGGGAGAGGTGAAAGGGTGAAAGGCTCCTAGAAGAACATGAGTGGGTTTCTCCGAAGAGTAGTTGGTAAATTATTTTGGTTGAAAGATTACTCAGGGTTATGTATTGAGAGTTTGTTTGAGTTTGTGTGTGAGAGTCATTGGGTGTATTGGGGTTTTGGGTTTGTGAGTGTTGTTTGTGTGAGTAGTGAATGTTGATTAATGTTGTTGTAATCTATATTGTTGATAGCAGATATTTTGGTTGGCATTTCCTGTGGTCGTTGGCATGGAGTTGGCCAAACCACTTTAAATATTGCTGTCTCGTGTGGTTGTTTTATTTTCTGGTTCATGTGAATGTGTTTCTGCTAGCCCCAAATCACAATAATTGATGTTAGAGCTTCTAATGTTTGCACAACAAGAAAGAATCCAGAGCAGACAGACAGCGCATATATATATATGAAGAGAATGGCGACCCACTAATGTATATGAGCAGAGGAGAATAAACACTAGCACTGAGCTCAGTAGGTGGTCTTGCAATGAAATCACAAGACTTGCATGATTACACGAAATAGGTTTGAGTTTGTACCAGCCACACTTTAGGCGGATTGGTACCTCAAAACGAGGGGGAGGGGGGCATAGGTTCAAGCTCCCAGGACAGCATATTTAGTAAAGGTGGAGGCTAGCAGCTTCAAAGTTCAAGGCTCCATGCTCTAGTCCAAAAGAATCAACAGGAGAAGGAAAAGGGGAGAAAGGGGGAGGGGGGATCGAGTCAAAAAGCAATGAAAAACTTATTTTAAAATATATAAAAAAGGCGAACCAATAAAATGGTTGATTGACAATAATATAAAGACTTAAAAGAAAAGTGATAGAAGCATTTAATGAGTAAATTTAGTAATTTAATCATGTGCAGCAAAGACCGATCAGAACACATTAAGAATTGACTTAGTATTGAATAAAAGGCCATAATGCAATTCAGTGAAGATAGATTTCCTATAACCATAATTAGTTTTATAGTATTCCACATACACAATCATACCAGTGACTATCAAAATAAAACCATGATTGATCTGAAAAATGGCAGAAATAATGTTTAAGAAAAAAGGGTGAAAGAATCTAGGCTTCAGAACTGGATGAGTATCTGTATTAATTTGGAAGTCAATCTAGATGTCTTCAAGAGAGAACTTAGACATGACAACCAGTGATAGACTCTCTAAGTACATTGCAAAGCAAACACAAATGGAAAACATGTACATCTAAACACATAGCAAGACTACAAGGATGTTCAGATGTAGGAATGTCGAAGCACCAAATATTAATCCTAATCAAATCTAGAAGTCCAATGCACCAAATATTTATTCTCAGTTCTGGCAATAGGAATGGAGAAGGATAAATTATCACAGGATAACAGGATAAATTATCCCTTTACTACAATGAGAGTGTGTAAGTAAATAGGATGCTCATGTAAGAAAGTACAGAGACAAACCTGATCATCACACAGATCATAGTCTCCAGGGTCACCACTCTCGCTGCAGGTTTCACCTGATGCATTTTCAAGATTATCACCTGCTTCTGCATCAGACTCACGTGTAGCATCACCATATTCATCATCTTCATAGGACTCATCATCATCAGTTGCCTCTTCACTCTCACTTCCGCTCTCTTCTGTGTCGGTGTATATTTCAGGGGAGATGGACCCTTCCTGCAAACACACTAGAATTCATGAGTCACAAAGAAAAAGTAAGAATTAATTCACAAAGAAGCCTTTGAGCTCTAGTTCAAATGGTACTTCCACCACCCTTAAAAATGGGATGGAAGGTAGGGTTGGGGTTCAAGACCCACAACCTGTGTATGTAGCGTACCAATAAAAAAACTTCTCACTGAAGTTGTTATCAGATTTTAGCAATAGCCAATACGGCCTTTTACTAATTATTTTATAGCACTGAAAAACCCTCAAATTTAAATTTTTATGCTAGTAAATGAGCTCAAACTCTTTGGGGGTTAATAGCAAGGAGACAGACGATAAATATTCATACTTCACAATTCCAAAAGGAGGATACAAGAGAGCACCTTCATCAGTGAAGTACCTGAACTAGTTTGAAAATGAAAAGTAAAATGATAAAAAGAAATATTTCTATTAAAGTTGATATGTAATCTTCATTGAATGGCAGTTATTCGCTCCTTGTCAACTGACTCCATTCTTTTTTTTAAAAGAGTTTATATGGAGTATATTGCAATCTCAAATAATGTTGAAAGATCTAGATCATTAGGACAATTAACATGTAAAAAACCTAATCATGAAAGAAAAACATATAGCCCACACTAGCACAGATATGAATGTGTGGGTGTGGGAAGTGCGTGGGAAAATGATAATAGGAAAGCATGTCAAAACTGACTGTGAATGAGGAAGACATTAAAACTTACCCCAAATATGTTATCATACTCCTCCAATAAGGTTATAACAATGGCTTGAGCATGGTTAGCTGCAGCAGCTGCTTGCAGAAGTTGTGCAGAACCATCACCACCAACATCAAAATTAGTTTCAATTTCACAATCACCAGCTAAAAGGGGACGCAAAAGTAATGGAGCCATGCAAGCAGCGACAGCTGAGGAGCTCATTCGATTCTCAGCTTTGTGAGAAGCTACAATTTGCATCATCACAAGTACTCTAAACGGGGGCAAAAATAAACAGATTAAAAAATAAAACAACATCCAATAAAAAATGCAAGGAGGTAAGGCTAGTGAGAGCATAATTTTCAGATGGGGAAAACAAAAAGGAAAAGAAATGATCATATATAAAAATATATCAATATCTGTCTATATGTGCCATTGTGTGCGCATGTCAATTTCCCCCTTTATCTAAGAATTCAAAGTACAATCAATATTGAAACTGAAAAGGAAAAATAAGCATTAAATTAAAGAGAAAAAAGGCATTCAAAGAAATAGTTTCTATTTGGGAAAATGAATCTAAAAGATAATTAAATTATGACAAACACAATATCTGTATAGTCAAACAGAAATAGAGGTGATAGTAAACATGATGTATGAACTACCTCTGCAATAAGCGGCGATTAGGCTCCGGAAATGTTTCACATATTGCTGCACGCATAGCATCAACTCTAACACTACGATCAGTTCCTGGACATCATTGAACAATAAGAAAAGTGAACATTAAAAAGAATACTGGGCATATGGTAAAACATCCAAATGTAATGTGTTGTATAAAATTTCCTTTGATAATTTCCACTGCATCTCCAAAGAAGAGACTGTAGCATATCTTGTACATAGGAAAGTTTCTCGTCATATAATTAATTTTTTTATCAAAATAAAAGAATGTAAACACATTTATGAAAAAGCATGAGAGCAAGATCAAAATAGTTAAAAATTCCATTTTCTGACTGCTCTTTTCCAAGTAATATCCATGGCTCTATGCACCTATTGTAATAAGGAAGTGAAAAGTCACATCCTCCAGTAAATTCTAAATGTTCAATCACATTTGTTTTGTCACAAAGGTAGTTCTCCTCACCACCAAATGTTAATGATTTATATGCATTGAATACATTTTCAACTTATTCCCCAACATTTTACTATGTTAGCACTAAATGTATTGTAATGTGGTAAATTACAACTAGCCCTGCAAGCAACAACAAAACAAAAGATGGTAAACAAACAGTTGATCAACAGACTTACGACATGCTTCTAAGAGTGCTTTGCAGCAAGATGCAGGAACTGGAGAAGATGGCAACTCCCGGAGGACATACTGGGATAATTACAAGAAAAACAATTAACAGGTTTAGCATCTGTTGTGTGCTGTAACCTACATGAAGGATCAATATTTTTCTATGATTATAAGGAGATACCTTGACACAATCAGCAACAATATGTGGATCCTCCTCTGGAGAAAACTCAATTTTTCCTAAATTAAAACATTATCCAAAAGCTGTTAAGATACAGACATTAAACCCAAAAAACAAAAACGAATCTCTAATGTGAAGCTAAAATACAACTATGGTTTCTTTTACTGTAACACTCTGAAGGCAAAGAGGAGTTCATTTAAATGATCATTAGTTTTTTTTTTTTTTTTTTTTTTTTCACTGTGATTGTCTTTATTTCATTTTTTTTTCTTTTTTTTAAATCTGTGGTTATGTCCATATAGCAAGTGGCAGTTTTTCACGGAGGGCAAATTCAAAAAATAAAAATTACAAATCAGTTAATACAGTCCTACTCCCACATCTTATGGTGTAGCTAATTGCCAATTCACTCATATAACAACTATGATATAAATTCAAGATCTGAAAAGTGAGAATCACCTTGCATGCAAAACTTAATGAATCAAAAAAAGAAAAGAAAAAAAGATGATGCATTTAATTATGAATATAAGATTAAAGTTAGTCAAGAACAGCATATATCCAAAGAAACCCACCCTGCTCATATTCCCGAATTCGACGTTCAACATCCTCAACATAGGCAGCTTGTCTCAAGATCCCTTCTACTTTGACACCTGTTATATTTTTTATCAGATTGATAAACAAAGCAACAAAAAATCATATATTTATGTGTATCCAAACCAATAACGAAAGGAGCCCTACAGATCGACAATCGCTATATTAACAAAAAACCCAAAGTGAGAGCTATAACTTAAATAACAAATGAGGGTAACTGTGGCAAATGAAATTAAAATGTGCAGTAATACATATTAGATGTTGCAAGCATTTGGTAGAACAAAAAGAATAGACACTTTACTTTTCTATAATCATATTACATTTGCATGATTTCTGCACAAAAAAAGCTAAGAATTAAACAAGACGAGATTATTTAGAAACTGCAACAAAATAAATTTCTATAGTGAAACAAGAATAAAGTCTTGACATTGATTAGAACTTGCACAAAGATATAAATGTTCAGTACAGCAACAAGTTCTACAGGACTACAATATTTAAAAACATATTAAAACTTCCACAATCCACCAGTCATCCTCAGATTGAACATTGAAACTCATCTATATCTTTTTCCTACCAATTTCTCCTGGGATCACTATAGTAACATAATTAAATGAATGGAGTTCAAAATTTTCAAATGAAAATTTGAAATTAAGCTAATGGTGTTTAAAAATTTTATAAAATCCCAGCATGAAATATGTATTAATAGATTTCCTGGCAGTAGATTATTCGTACATGTTGCAAAAAGTTGTTAAAATTATACACTCTTTTTATTATAGTATGCCATCTTCCATTAAGAAGAGAAAGATTTGGGGCCAATACATATTTATCCTTCAATGCAAGAATATAGATATTAAACTTCAATAGAGTAATAAAATCAGCTAATGACACACCCATAAGCTGTGGAGCAGCAAGAGACTCAATAATTAAAGATCCTCTAATGACACAAGCACACTAAAGATTCTCTCAAGCATAAGATTGAAAGGGGAAAAAAACATTATTTCAGAAACATTATTTATAATATTATTCAGAAGACAGATATGCAATAAGAAGTAAATTATTTCACAGAATTCACATTTTAAAGTACCGCAGAAATGAGATCCTAAATGATAGCTCTAGAGGGGGGGGGGAAGGCACTAGACCCACCGTACTCTTCCATAAAATTAAGGGCTTTTTCCAAAAAAGATGGAGTTCCATCAACATCTTCCAAAGCAAGTAAAACTGGTCTGCCAATAACTGAAGATTTCACTGGCGGTCCCTCCTTCACTGCAAAAGAAGTAAGGAAAATATCAAATATCTCAATGAAGTGAAAATTACCCCAAGTTCAACTTCAAAACAGTATGCCTCATCACACAAGAATCAATGTTCCAGATACTAGTCAAGAAATATTTTCAAGAACTTTCATGCTATTATTGACAAAAACTTACAAAATCTAGTACATGGGAAGTTTATTAAAGAATAATATCATGTAAACAGAAAAAAAATACTATTGGAACAACACAAGGTGTTTTTTCTGTTCTCATAGTTACAGCAGAGTTAATCCACTGCCCAGATTTTTTTTTTTTTTTTTTTTTTTGATAAATAACATAAGAATATTATTAAAAATAAAAAGATTGCAACCAAAGGTTCTGATGGGAACAAAGCTATATGGAGACCACTCAGACATACTTAACTTAATGAAAATGAAGCTAATGATTAAATTTATTCATTCTCATGCCAAAAACTGTTTTTTTATGAAGCAACTCTACCAGCTCAGAAATAATGCAAAACGTAAGCACAAAAACCAAAGTGTGAAGTTAAACAATAGATGAAAAGCATGATGACAACAAGGGCATACACTGGTCCGAAGAATTATCAACTGAATCAGTCTGATTGTTCCTGAAGATACCATTTTGCCCCATCACAATACCTGAACTTGGTGCTTGTGACAGAGCATTCTCAAGTGCAGTCTTCCACTCATACAAATCATCCGATGTTTCAGCCTGTAATACCATAAAAAAGGCACATCAGAAGCAGACAGAAAAAGTTGAATAACAAGCCCAGAGGAGCCTTTTCTATTCTTACTTTTGCCCCAATCATTTTTGGACTTGATCAAGTTTCAACATGTCTTCTGTATGTTTTTCCCGCTAAAATAAAAAGTCTGAATTCCATGAAGTTATCATTCAGAAGGATTATTTATGTTTTTCTCTCCATATTTCTAGTTTTGGCCCCAAAAGCTTCCCCAAGTAACATGGCCTTCATGAAATTTTTGAAGCAAATGCAGTTCCCACCAAAGGTTCCATGTGATGAGGATCATATTTGGTGAGGTAACGTTGAAATAAAATGGTTCCAACTTCCTCGCTTATGAATCTTATAGTTCTCTTTTTTTAAATTTAAAATTGAATTAAAATAAAAGGCCTTTGGATAGAACTACTTGGAAGAGTTTTATGTAGATTTTGCACTCAATTTAAGACAAGTTTCCATTAATTAGTACATACATCATGAACTCTTAAGAGATCTAGTGAGACTCCAATCTTTATCCCCTCTATCATCTTTTTCCTTCTCTTTCTTTGTCTTACAGTTTAATTTACACAACCAGCCTTTCTTTAAACCTTAAAAGCCAATTCAACCGTTTTTAATTCAATAATTATTCTGGAGGTGGGGCCGAGGAGGATTTGAACCCTAGAAGCCTCCGCTAGAAAAATCAAGATAAGGCTCTTGGCTACTCTCCGTCAACCAAATAGATTTGACCCGTGAATCCTTAAGGAAAATTTTGAAAATTTATAAACTGAACTGCCATTTAAAGGAGGGATAAAAGCTCTTCCTTTTCCAACTAGTTGAGGCTAGCAGTATTGCAAGAGTTCCATCATTCCAGCTTCAGGTGCAAAATCTGTTTTATTTATTATTATTACTTTAAACTTCCAATCTTTTGAGCAATATTCCCCTTTAAATCATCTTATACTGTTTCAAAAGTCAATCATAAGGGCACTGTGTTTTGTATTTTATACATATGAAAAGCAAATAAAATTTGGGATGCATTGATTATAATGACTTGAAAGAATGATACATCACAGTTTACATTATTAGACATGATTTTACCAATTTTTGAAGTAGTTCTACACCAGTCAAGCAAAGAAAAAAGTTCTTTTTTTAAGGATGGGGGAAGCACCTTAAGTGTGAAAGCTCGACCATCACGACCATCAGGAAAGAGCACAGTCAATAGTTTTTTATCTGCTTTGACCTCCACACTATAGGTTATTGAGATGAAGGACAACAAGGTTAGTAAACTTCTCCATTTCCATAATGGGCAAAACCATGAGAAGGAAGCCGGAAAACCAAGTAAACTCTAACTAGGAATTAAAAACAAAAATAAAAATAAAAAAGCCAACCTGCCTGAATTGTTGAGGTCAATACCACCAAGGGTCAAATTCACTTCACTCCCCTTCTGAGGAACAACATTCTGAAAATTAAAACAATAGTAGATTGAACCTTCTAAAACCTTAATGTAGTACGTCAAACGCAATACATACATAGGTAGGGGTGTGTGTGTGTATAAAGGTCCTTTCATTCAGCTACTGCATTGCACACCTGATCTAATATAAAGCTCAAGATTAAAATTAGGCAATTGAGTTGACTACACTATGCTAATTCCCCTATAAGTCCAAACACCAAGAGCGTCTACCATACCAAGCCATGGTCAATGAATAAGTTTTTCAAATTATCTCAAAGATCATCATATCCTGTGCATAAGGCTCCCTCTTCTTCGAGATCTAGAGAAAGGAGTTTTGGTTCGCTTATTCATAACTAGAATGCTAAGCATGTGGTTTCTCCAATTAACTAATCCATGCAACTACGGGTTAAAGATATGGCAGATTAAAGTCAATTTGAATGCCATTTTAAAATATTACTTAACAGTTCTATTCATTCATAAACAACTATAACTGGCTCCTTTTTCTTGTGGTCAGTATTGACTAACTGCTTAAGGTATTATCTTATAGGCCATCCATAAGAGCCAATCAATATTATTATCTGAAGCAAGAATAGCAGCAACATACTCCTCTCCATGCAAGGACAATCAGCAAACTCCATAGCCAGTAACTATATATGCTGCTTGAAGTGGACATGTGTCCCCAAAAGTGTTTCAATTGGAAACAGCCACTATAAATTAGGGAAGGGAAAGGAGATGAAAATTTGGAACTAAATTCTTCTGGATTAGAGTGAAACAAATGCAAATAAAGGATGATCATGGTATGTAAGTTTTAGCTTCAAATATCTTAGCAAAGAAAACCCAAAGCCGACCCCAACAGCTCTTAATCAGTTCATTGTGTCCTTCTTCATCATTTTAAAATAACTGCTACAATGCTACAACAGATTTCACAAGAATGCAGATTAAAGGAAACCAAACAACTACTTACTGGATCACTTCTGAAGAAAACCAAGGAAGTACGTGTTAAAATAAACCACCTTTTCTTCCAGGATGTCCATCCAATCCCTATATAAAAAAATTACATAAATATTAATTTCAGACATCTTCAAATGCCTTTAGTTAGAACATTAGTGTTAAATGTACACTAAATTAAGAAATATGTGTTGGGTAGAAATAAGAGTAAACCATAACTGCACTGCCCTGATAATTGAAATGTTTATCAAAAATTATAGAGAGAGAGAGAGAGAGAGAGAGAGAGAGAGGAGGACTAATGAGTTCTATCAAAAATCAGCATCGTCATTGAACCACAAAACTTTATAGTTTATTCCAGCAGTCAACCTATTCTGGAAGTAACAAACCTTATCCTCAGCCAAGAAAAATCATCTTGAGTAAATTACAATGATTAAAATTTAAAAATGTCCATTTGAAAAACTTTTGGTCCATCCAATGGCTTGGCTATATGCACAACATTGCGAGCCATTCTAAATTAGCAAACAAATGTAAATAAATGCAAAAAGATTCATCTATAATTATTCAAGTATACAGATACATGCACAACAGACAAACTGTAACTACCTAGCGAAAAAAATAAAATAAAAATAAAAATAAAAACAGAAATTGTACGTAAATATTTTCCCTTAACCCCTCCCCCACCCCCACACACACGAGAGAGAGAGAGAGAGAGAATGAAATGGCAGAGGAGTTTAAACACAAAAGAAACAAGAAAAACCATATATACCACTGCTACTCCTAAGGAAACCTGAACCAACATCAGCAATTATGAAAATTGTGACATCTTAGAAAAACTCACAGAATTTTAGAACACCTAAGGTGTTAACAGTCCATGTCTCGTTTCTTGCTAATTCAGTATAAATTTTATATGCAAACCAAAGAAATAAAACACACCTTTGGATGATATAAAAAGCGGCCCGCTCTTGAAAACCTGCAAGACAGTTATGGTTTAGTACACCTTAAGTTTCAGGGCTTCCAAAAGAAATAAACAACAGAAAATCCTATATATGTATATATATATATATATACACACACACATTTCCTAATCAATTTTTTTTTCACCATATTTGAACTCAGACATCACAATCTTAGATGCATTGAAAAACTAGCATTTGGAATTTCTTTCATACATGTAATAAAATTCTTCTCACATGGACATTGATATGATACCAAACTTTCATTCAAAAATCTCACAATAAAAATTATGATGACAATAAAAACACCAATGTGAAAGTATCAAAAATGTATAAAGCATTAAACACATTAAAAAGTAATATTCAAAATTAAAAAGGCTTATTACCGTATTGCCACCTCGGTAACGCAAATACTCCGGCTGCGGAGGCGGAGGAGGTGGTCGTGGATCGTCATCGCCGCCGCCACTTTCTCCCTATAACACAATACACCAAAATTCCTCAAAACCATGCACTCAAATCCCTCATTCACACATAACAATGAATTTTTGTTAATCAAAATTTAATCTTATTCATACATAATCACAATGCGTATTCAAATTTCAATTCATTCAAACGAAAATTTGAACAAAATGTCACATTGGAGAGAAATTGAAGCCAAAGTACCTGAGAAGATTCTGCATTTCGGGTAGTCATATCTCTGATCCCAAAATCACAGAATCGTTATAACAAAAAAAAAAAAAAATTGGCAATAAATTACGAGCTAAGCTAATTGGATCAAACACCGTTCCTGCAATCACATTGATCAAACTTGAAATGAAATTTCAAAAAAAAAAAAAAAAACAGAAAAATCAATCAAAGAACCTTCAGAAACAAACCTAATCCACCAAAATGGTTAACCGTATTATTGCTTCTATAAATAGAAAAATAGAAACTTTTTTTTTCAAATGATGATTTCAGAAACTTGGAATGCGAAAATATTTTGATTTTTACATTACCTTGTGTAAAAAGAAAAGAAAAACTAAATTAGAGTATGTTTGGATGAAAAGAAAAAGAGGAGGAAGAAGCATAAAAAAGAAAAGTGAGACAGAAACAGACTTTTCTTTCTCTCTCTCTCTCTCTCTCTCTTTCTCCTTTTCCTTTCTTTTTGTTTTCTGAATTCTCTCTCCCTTGGTCCGTAGAGGCAGAATCGTTGTTTGTTTTTCCAACGGAAACCCGGGAAGTCAAGCGAGAAAAGCCCAAATAGAGCGGGGAGAAAGTCTATAAACACATACAAATTTGACGAATACAATTTCACTCTTTCGCTGACGTGGCAGATTGATAACAAAAAATAAATAAATAAAGAGAGATGCTACGTCTACAACAATTTTACAACATTTTTACAACAAATCACAAGTGATTAGTTGTTATTGGTTCAAATTTGAAACTAACACTAAGATTACTTTTTTGCCCCAATAATAACAACCAATAACAACCTGCCACATAGAAAATGTTGTAGAAATATTGTAAAAATGTTGTAGACATAGCATTTCTCATAAATAAATAATGTCTGAGCCAGGCCACACCTTATTACACAACTTTTAGATTGCTCAAAATGTTTGTCTATTTTAGCATAAAATTTTATTCTTTTTATTTTATATGCACGCTTCTCAAAATACTGAATGTCATATTATTTATTTTATACTATATTTTATTTTAAAAAAATTTCTTGATTTTTTGATAACGTTTCCCTTTTTTTCGGCATAACAACTATGATAAATTATCTTCCTTTATCTTCGGGATGCAGATAAATAGAAAATTAATATTGCCAATTATACTGTTATTATACAATCATATATTTTTACACAACTTTACATGATAAGATTGAGTAATTGAATTTTTGACTTGATTGGCTAAAGTGTGGAATTTTCTATTATACAAGCGTTGATACAAATGTTCAAAAAACAATTGATTTTAGTGGTGGATCCTTATAAAAAAAAATAGTAAAAACTTGTTCAGTCAAATTTTTATAAAAAAAATTATTGTGAAAATGTTACGGTGTGCGTAGCATTACTCGAGAGTTAAAGTTGGCCATCCTAATATGCGGCAGTTGTACACGTCAACCGTGTATTCTCAGTCTTACGCTGTAACTATAAACGGTCGTGTTGGAGGGAAAACGTGGAGTTTGGGAGGGGCATTTTTGGGAAATTTGGACTAAAGCTCTGTTGTCTGTCTCTTACGAGTTACGAGTTGGTAATGTCTCTCCCTCACTCACTACCTGTTCGGTCGTAGGCTACCAACCGTGTAAACACGTGGCTAGTATCTGAAATTTAGTAATTTACAGCTCGGACGAAGAGATTGGACTAGGGCAAGTACTTTCAGACTACTATCTGAATTTAGCTATTTTTTATTAAAATTAAAAATTAAATAAATTATAAATTACGTGTTTAGATAATTACTTGTTTAGATAATTACTTTGAAATTTTAGAATATGAATGTGACTTATTCTATTCTGTCTATATCAACAGCCTCTATTTATATTTTCCGTTCAATATTACATAAACTTGTCACACATGTTTAGTTTGTCAGATAAAATGATGCCACAAATTTTTATTATGCCACATTTTTAATTATTTAATTTTTTTAGGCTACAAAAATAATATGCCGTCATTTTATTAGACAAATTAAACATGTGTGACAAGTTTATATGGCAATCAATGAAAAATATGGATAGGGTGGATGCTAAAGCAAACAAAATAAAACTTTATGGGGTAAAATCTAAATTCTGAAATTTCATTATGTAAAATTTAAACACTCTCAAACTTAAGAATAGAGGCAAAGTTTCCCTCCATAGCAAAACGGGATACAAGATTAATACGTGTCTATTTTAAGATAGGTGTTAGTTTCGTGTTTAGTGTTGGGTATTTTTTTCAATAAATAAAATAAAATCAATCCTAAAAAACATACTTATAATACAATACAAACACTATTGACTTGCTTTCAAATTCAAACTTATCCTTTAAAATTCAAACTTATACTTTAAATGGAATCTAAAAAATTCTAAAATTTCATGTTGTTAAATCCAAACACCCCCAAACTTTAAAAAAAAAGGGATAAGGTTTCCCTCCGCAGCAAGACGGGACACAAGATTGATACATGTCTATTTTAAGATATGTGTTAGTTTCGTGTACCCTTAAGTGTTGGGTATTTTTTTAAAATAAATAAAATCAAATCAAACCTAAAAAATGTACTTATAATACAACTAGCCTTTGAGCAAGCGTGTGGCTCTTTTATTTTTATTTTTTTGTAAAAGTTAATAATTTGCATCTATTATAATTTAGAAATATTTTTTTTTTATTTTTAAAACATATAAATAAAAATGATAAACTTTAGAGATAAGCAGTAACTGTAATTTATTTTTTGAACTTAAAGGTAAAAAAATCATAAATTTTAGGAATTCTCTTTTTGAATTCAAAATAAAATTTGTTATTGACATTTATAACTCTATTTCTAAATGAAGTTATCCTTCATTAATGAGGGTATTTTTGAACCACATAAAAGCCTAATTGAAATAGAAGAATCCTCTTATATACAGTATATAATAGATAGATACAAAGACCATTGACTTGCTTTCAAATTCAAACTTATCCTTTAAAATTCAAACTTATACTTTAAATGTAATCTAAAAAATACTCCTAACTACTACAATTCGTCTATTGAGATTTATTTTCCTTTTTAAATGCTCATAAAAATAAAGTAGAGGCATAATAGGAAAATTAATAACTAGTGGCTTCTAATTTTAGAAACAGGATAATATTTTGGGACATTTCAAAATGGAATACAAGATCAAAAATTTGAGATGGATGTAGTATTTTTTAAGGTGATTTTAAAGTTAAATTAATATTAACTTATATTTTTTTTATCTTTAAATTTGTTTTCAATTTGGTTCTTTATGTTCTAAAATTTTAATTTTAACTCTTTATGCTTGATTATGCTTTTATGTTGGTCTCATTTTCTATTTCTGTTTGTACCTTAGATTTATATATGAGTAACACTAATTAACATGTACTTCATTTTCAAATTAAATCTCGAATATTAAAATGGTTACAAATTGTATGTTATAATTCACTAGTTCCAAATACAATAATATTTAATAAATGGTTTTTCAGTAGGTTCCAGTTATCAACTAGAAAAAAAAAAAAAAATTGTTGTCAAATAAAATATTTAGAATTCAAACTTCACATACACAAAAAATAATTAAAAATTTTTAATTAAAATTTTATCATATTTATATATATAAAAAAAATTAAATACATCGTTTTCTAAATTTTGTCTTCCCGTAGTGTCTGGTGCTTGAGTCTACTTCAAGAATTGTAATACGTATGTCCATTTTTTGGCCTTCCAGTTGCAGTTGTCAAGACTTTTCTTCTCCCCTCGTCCATATTTTATTTATTTATTTTTCATAAAAATAAACTTATCGTTTCATTATTTAAAAAAAAATATATATATATATCAAATACTGAAATTTCAAGGTCATATCAATTTAAACCTTGAAGTGATACGATATTACAAGTTTAATGCACGATTTGAAATTAATGAAATTTGAAATTATAAGGTTAATTTAGTTTGTAACATTTTTTTTTTTTTTTTGAGAATCAGTTTGTAACAATTTTAAGTTTGAGGTTTCATTGAAACTTTTAAAACATTTAATTTAAAATACTCATAAGTAAAATATATTAGAGCTTAAAATGTAATTTGACTAAAGATTTCTGGGATTGAAATCTCGTGTGATCGGGGGGCATGAGCTGTTTATGATTTTGCAGGCCTTGGATATGGTCGGCCGGAATTGGCTCCTTAAAACAGTCAAACTAATTACCTATCATTGAAATAGAGTGGGGCCTAATTTTTAAGCTGGACCACCTGATTTAAAAGATAACGAGTGCTTAAAGTGGATGAAGACTTGTAAACGGCTTGTTTCGCGGTATTAGTGCTCAAAATGATGTGAAAATTATGGTAAGAAAAGTTTTATAAAAATATGTGTTTAAAGTATTTATAATGTAAAAAATGAGTGTTGTATTATATTTCAAATAAGTAAATAATATATTCTAAAATGTGAAAAGATATAATTATATGTTTGGTATGTGTATGTGTGTATTTTTTTTAAGTGAAGGTTGTATATTAAAATTATACTATTTTATTTAAGAAGAAAAAAAAAAAGAAGGAAAAAAAAAAAAGAAAAGAAAGAAAGAAGAGAGTGACAAAAAGGTGGAACCATGAAAAAAAAAAAAAGGAGATTGGTCTTATCAATGCACCTCACATTTTTCAACATATTTACAAAAATATTATTTAATAATGTTACTTGAAAACTAAAAATTGGTATGAATAAGTTTTCAAAATACATGTTCTAAACACCCTAATTTAAGAATTATAACATAAATACCCATAATAAAATATCACAAGCAAACTTTTTTTTTTCTTCGTTTTTTGAACTCACTATTTTCAGTGATTAAATACTGAAAACTGTTACTTGAATATCATTGCCAAACAAATCTGACTTTTGTAGGACCATCTCACGAGTGTGTTAAGCTCCTGTCTAGTGCACCAATGCACTAGACAGTAATCATGTCCCTCAGGACCCTCATGAGCAGGGGTTGTTTTTTTTTGTTTTTTTATTTTACCTTGTTATGACCTAGAAGTGTGACCAAAATGATGAGTCGTGGGACAATAGAACTTGATAGGCAAGCTTTAAAGGGAGAAATAATTGGTCACATTGATTTTGGTAGCCATGCCACCCACCAATTTCAAAGGCCCTAATGTAGTGGGGTTGTCGAGCCATGCTAATTTGTGTGTCCCTTTTCCTTACCAACTCAAAGTTAAACTATCAGCGTCCATAATGGCTGTAATCAATGAGCACATAAAAGCCAGCACCTAAAGAGGTATCCTAATTGGGGGAGAGGATTGATTTTTCTTTCGGTAGTCTATTCTGTTACTAGTTCATTGTCCAGATACAAAGCTTTGGTAGAAGGTTGCCATCTATAGAATCATATTTAATTTGGCCTTTAAATTGAGTGATGTTAAAGATATTATAAATTTCATAATTTATTGAAATGACAAATTATGATTGATATAATATTATGTTTACATAAATTTAATATTGACATCATTTTTATTGTATACTAATTATAACATACTAATTTATCAATTGTGATGAATAATTTTTTTTAAAAGATAAATATATTGTACAAAAAAAACATATTATTTTCAATTTTTATAATCATTATATTTTTAAATTGACCGCACAAAAAAAAAAAAAAAAACAAAAACGACAACAACCACCACCACCATGGCAGCGTACATCACAAAGTTAGTCAGATCATGCAAGATTGACATTTTAATAATTTCAATAAAAGAAATAAGTATTTAGTGAAAACATACAAAAATCAAAAAAAAAATTTCTATTTCCATTTTCCATAGATATTTCACTCTTTGCTATTGTTTTGTTTTATGTATAAGCCTTATTTGTTTTTGTTTTTGTTTTTGTTTTTTTTTTTTTTTGAGAATCACAAGCCTTATTTGTTGAATAAACAAGGCATGATTTCTTTTGGATAGTTGTACTTAACTCTCTTTGTCTCTCCACGTAAAAGTAAACAAAACACAAGGACAGAGGTCAATGATATGAGGTTGACACTTGACAATGCATTTTGTCTTGCAGGTTTTTAACCTTGTGGGCCACTAAGCAAGCATTCATCGCATGCAACCATCAAATAAACACTTTCACATGTTATGCATATTAAAGATAAACGTGTAATCCCATCAAAAAAAAGAGAAAAGATAAACGTGTAATTACAACCTTGACTCATAGGTAGGAAACTAAGAATTTTCTCAATTCTCCTTGTCCCAGTTCCAACTCATGGATTTGTCGACAAAAGCAAAAAGCTCACTTAAAAAGGTTTATGATTTAAATTTGGAAATGGGACTAGCATCCATATTTTGGAGGACCAGGAGTGTTTTAAATAACTTCATTCCACAACTTCAATGTCACTTGGGTACTTGTGTGTCACAGTTGTTGATACCAAACAGAAAGCAATGGTACATAGAATTAAATATCTTCAGTGATTTGATATCTAAACAACAAACAAAATTTGCAGAATTGACTTCCCCCTCAATCTCAGCTAGATAAACTTTAATGAAGCCTTAGCAAAATTGAAAACAAAAATTCTAATACCACATGAAATGTCACAACTTGTGTCGTAATTGTCCACATGGCTAACTGTGAGTTGTGAAGAAAAACTAGTATATTTATGTGAAAGTGACAAAATCAGTCACAATTTGACACGTGTAATAATTATGATAAAAATTGTAACATTTTATGTGATACTAGATGTTAGTGCTGAATCTGTTTACATCAGAAACCAGCTATATGCTCTTTTTAATTATTCGGTCAAAATAATGGAAATGCCTGTGGAAATTAATCAAGGATCCAAGAAAGACTAAAAAAATTATTGTGGAAAATTTAATGGGCAATGATGGTATATAGTGGGCAATCTATATGCTTTTCCCTTTTTGTAAGCAAAAACCTGAATATGAAAAATCTAATGGCATCGAATACTTGACGAAAATTTTACACTCTCTCTTACTTTATACTGTGCTCACGTGAATCCCTGCAATATGTTCCATTTTCACGCTCCTTTTGCAGTAATGGTCTGGTCCCTATCAATATGGATTTTTAAATTTAGTAAGGATACTCTTATTTTATACTCAACTTATACGTCAAGTTTATAATAAAAATAGTATTAGTGATATATTAAGGAGAAAGTGACGTTGCTCTTATCATTAATTAATAACTTAAAAAGGTGCAAAAGTTAAGCTCTTTTGAATATATATCATTATTGAATCAAAAGAATATATATTATTATCAATTTTTTTAAGATCGTCTCTCCTATTTCATGTGTATTAAAAATATTTAGTATTTTAAAATTAAAATAAAAAACTTAATAAGGTGCGAAATTGATTGAAAGCGTGACTGTAGCATTGTTGTTTAACTTTAGAAATGGTGTCTTCCTCTCTATCAGTGATTAGGTGAAGTCTATTCCTTTTTTTTTTTTTGGTCCCAAATCCTGGGAGTGAGCATAAATAAGGAAGAAAAAAAATTCACCTTATTTGCATATATGCCTTGTGATTCTCTAATCTCTATGATGATGCATAAAGAAACAAAACTATAAAGCAAATACCCCAGATCCTATTAAAGATGGCTTATAAACAAGTCCTGTTAAGTTTTTAGAATAGTCCGCCTGATGGCTTTAGGTAATTGGGTCCATGTGAAAGTTTTGGCCCAAAATAGGGTCCAGACAAATAGGTGGGCTCCAAAACAACCCAATACGTGTCACACTTAAGGTTTTTTGATTAGCTGTTACATTGGCCGGCTTCCCCTTCACAATCACTAGGCATAAAAAGACATTTTAAATTTCTTAATCACAAGGAAATCCATCAAATCTTTGTCACATCATGTAGGAACTAGGAAATATATTGCTCCAATCACTAATGGCCTTTGAATCAAATTGTATATTCAGTTTTATAAACATTGGATGTTGGTTGGAATTTAGCACTCTAGGGAATATGAGCAAATTGTCAAATTAAGAAAAAAAAAATTGCTTAATTTAAATGACTTTCAATGGCAATGCGTAAGGAAGTAGACAAGTTTTATATTAGTTATTGTGAAATTTTGTGAACTTTTTTATATTATGATTATGACATTGACAAGTGCTATGTCTATAACTTTTTCTAAATACTTTCGCAACAAATCTTAGGTAAAAGGTTGTTACAGGTTTTTAATTTAAATCCACTATTGAAATTACTTTCTTGCCCACCCGTAACAGTTCGTAACAACTTGTCACATATTATGAGTTATGACATTGACAAATGCTATGTCTACAATATTTTTTAAACACTTCCATAATAAATCTTAGGTGAAAGGTTGTTACAGGTTTTTAATTTGAATCCACCATTGAAATTATTTTATTGTCGTGTTATAATAATTCATAACAACTTGTCATTTAGAATTTGTTGTCAAAGTATGGTGAAAATATTACGAACATGACATTTCTCTACCACATTAGCTTTATTATTTAAATACAATTTAAAATTGTTTTAATTTTAAGTCTTTAATTAATAAAGTTAAGACTTGAGAGTTTGAATTTTAATAAATTACATGGTTTAATTTAAATTTAAAAGCATTTAAGAAAAAAAAATAAATGCAATATTATGATTCAGTTTTCTATTTAAACTAAAAAACAGTTAATGCCTTGTTTCTAAAAATTTAAAAAAAAAAAAAAAACAGTTAATGCCTTGACTTAATAATAAAGAGCAATCAAATCACAAAATTAACAAGTTTGGCGCTCAAGCCAGAAGGTTTTAGATGTTTTTATCTCAACAAATTTAGAAACATTCGTTTGCAACTTGCAGGCAAGCACACCTAGGATTTGTGGTCAAAGTATGGTAAAAATATTATCAAAGTGGCATTTTTTTTTTACAATAGCTTTATTATTTAAATACAATTTAAGATGATTTTAATTTTAAATCTTTAATTAATAAAGTTAAGACTTGAGACTTTGAATTTTAATAAATTACGTGGTTAAATTTAAATTTAAAAGCATTTAAGAAAATAAATAAATAAATGTAATATTATGGTTCAGTGTTCTGTTTAAACTAAAAAAAAAAAAAGTTAATGCTTGGACTTCATAATAAAGAGCAATTAAATCACACAGTAATCCAAAATTAACAAGTTCAGCAATCAAGCCGGAAGGTTTCAGATTAAGGGTCGTCAATGGGCCAGGTCGGCCCGGCCCGGCCCATTTTTACTTGGCCCATGGGCACAATGAGCTAGGCATAATAGGCTATTAACTAGCTAACGGATCGGGTCGGGTTAGGCCGAAAGAGAAAACTTCAGCCCATGACCTTGCCCATGGGCAATGCCCATTTTGTCTTTAGCAAGATGGGCTATCGGGTTGGGTCTAATGGGCTACCTATGAGCTTGCATTAGCATATTATTTTATTATTTTTTTAAAGAAAGAATCAATTTTTTATAAGGGAATAATCAATCTGTTTTTTTAAAGAAAAGAATTAAAGAATTTAATACTTAAGGCTGCATTTGTTTTGGGTGAAAACCACTTCCGGAAATGCTTTTCTGTAATTGCGAGTGTTTGGTTGCGCATAAAAAATCAATTTTTCGGAAATTGTTTTTCGTTGACCGTGAGTCAAGGGTGAAAACGATTTATGTTTTTATTTTCACTTCAAATCTCCTTTTCCAAAAAACAGAGAGAAAGAGAGCACGAAGAGAGAGAGAGAGAGAGAGAGAGAGAGAAAGAGAGAGAGAGAGAGAGAGAGAGCACGAACTGCCAATCCAAGCCCAGAGCCCATCGCCGGCAACCTAGACCCATCGCCACGATCGTCGATCACCTTTAACCCAGACCCAGACCCAGCGACTCGCACCGCGTCGCGAGTCGCACCTTCGACCCATAAACCACGAGTACCACCGACGAGTCGCACCGCGTCGTGAGTCGCACCAGATTTGAATACCCAGTCGCCTTACCGCAACAATCAACCGGATTTGATGATTTTTTTTTCTTTGGTTTTGTTTCTTTTATGGCTTTTGATTGTCGGAGTTTGCTGCCATGGGTTGAATTGGAGTTTCGATGGTGTGTGGTGTTGGGATTTGGCTGTGATTTTGAAATTTTTTGTAATAAAATTTGTTTGGATTCTAAGAAAATAGTTGAGAAAATGTGAAAAATGTGTAGAAAAATAGTATTTTCAGAATAGAACCAAACGCATGAAAATATTTTCTACAACAATTTTCATAATGCAACCAAACACTTGAAAATATTTTCCTTTCCCGAAAATAGCATTTTCGAAAAATATGCTATTTTTTGGAAAATATTTTACGGGAACCAAATACAACCTTAATTACAAATTTTTTTATAGTCAAATCTATTTAATTTTTTGTTTTGATGATAGAAACCTATTTAATTTTTTTATTAAGGCTTTAAATAGTTTTTTATTTTTATCTTTAATAATAAAAAAATGTCAAATAGTTAATTCAAATTTGCTAGACTACTAAAAAAATATTTATTTAGTAAACTAAGTTTAGCACAATTACTTTGAGTAACTTAGTAGTTAAGGGAGTTTTCTTAAAAAATTCCTATATAATATCTCAAGATCAATCCTTTATACATTTCCTATATATTTTTGTTATGAATTATAAGTTATTAGGCTAGGCTAACGGGTTAAGCCAATAGGCTAGGCAACAGGTTGGGCTACTGGGCTAACCCACCAGGTACCCATGGACATAAAAACTAGCCCATAGCCTAACCCACTAGGTTAGTGGGCTACTTGTGGGCCTCAATAACAATGGGTAGGACTGCTCATTAGCCCGGTGGGCCGTCGGATTTTTGAGTCGGGTTGTGGGCTGTGGGCTATTTGATGACTCTTATTTCAGATGTTTTTACCTAAACAAATTTAGAAACATTCGTTTGCAACTTGCAGGTAAGCACACCAATTAGCTCAGCTTAATAGTAATTAACAAATAAATCCCCTAAATTCATCTGATTAAACAAATTTAATACCACTATTATTTACCGTTTACGTGTAGTATTTGAAAACTTTGGAAAGCAAATTGGATTCACGAGAAACATTAAAAAAATAATAGAGTCCCCAAAAAAACCATCACGTTTGGGAAAACTAGAAGACAAGGTAAAAACAAAACAAAAGCCGCACATGTTCAATAATTCTCCGAAACCCAAAACTCAAACCTGAAAAAACAACAACACGATCTATCTAAATTCCGTAGGGTTCTCAATTCATGGACCAGGGAAAACAATTTCATAGGGCTTGAAATTCTTATTAGAGCTGGCTTTTTCTGAGTCTGTGAATTGTGCTATATATATATATAGCTAGGGCTCGTTGTTGTTGTTGTGCTTGGTGCACATGGAGAATTCGGAGACGGATAGGGTTCGATTGAAGAGGAAGACTTTGCAGTCTGTGGTGGAACAGTGTCAGCGAGCTCTTGAATTGCTCGCTACGACGAGCGGTGTTGACGGTGGCAGTGACGATGAGGAAGACGATGACGGTGACGGTGACGGTGGCACACGTGGCGAAAGCTCAGCCTCGGGATCTCTCCGTGGCAGTGATCGAGAAGCCGATGAGGTATGAAATCAATTTGGTTTCTAGGGTTTTTTATTTATTTATTTTTTTTATGCTTTGTACGGACAATTTAGTTGTAATTTAGCAAATGAAAATTGCCAATTGGATTTGAATTGTGAGAGAAACCTTAGCAAAATCTAGTGAATCTTTAGCTTTGATTTGTTTTTGTTTTTTGAGTTTTTAAAATTTGTGGGACTGAAAACTGAAAATGAAAGCATTAATTGGAAAGTGTTTTTCAAAACATGTTTTTTTTTTTTTTTTTTTGGGGGGGGGTAATTACTGATTAGCCTTTTGAGTTTGTGGTGGGACATACTGAATTTATTTCCTTTATTCCAATACATAGTGTTTGTTTTTATAGCTGAGCCTGTGTCTTGTGTACTCGGCATTGAATGTTTGGGGCATGCTGGTTTGCAACTAGGATTGTTTATACAATGAATGCTTGGGTCGGGATTTACTGGATAATGAATTAGTATACTAAGTCTACTGTCTACGGCTGAGCTGATTTTTAGTTCGAGCCGATGTTAAGAATGGTTTAAGTTGTTCTAAAGACTATTATTTGAAGTCATGTTTGTTCTGCAATTTTGTTATCTGAGGTTTACCTCGATGAGGTTTCACATCATCAAAAATAGAAATTGTTATTGATTAAGAGGGTCTGTAGTTTGAGACTGTTGCTCTGAACTTAATTGCCCTCCCATTGGAATGTGAGTCCTGAATTTTGATGTTTATGTTCAAATAGAAATAAATAAATAAATAAATGAAGGGCCCCATTTTCAAATTTGGAGGTATAGCCCATTGTTAGTCATGAAAATTATCACTATATATCATTATTATGCAATTAAGGGTTTGTCTTGGTTGATTACCACACTAATTTAAGTAGACAGATCTTTGATCCAGCATCATGTGCCGTAAATTAAGTCTGTGCCATCTGCTTATATACTTTAAGATCAATATATATCAAACCTCTTTTGTATGGCACTTCATGCTCTGGAACCTTTAGATAGATGTGCTAGTGAAAATTTTCTGTTTTCTTCCCCCATTTAAAACACCATTCATATAATGTAGTAGAAATAAGTTGCCCTTGTCATCCCCTAATCTTGTAGCCTTGTGCGGTGTAGTCGATAAATACTAATGAGTTATGCATTTTTGTGATTCATTGGGAGGATAATATATGCTCACTTCCATGTTGTAACTCCATATCCTCTCCATCTTACTACAGTTGTGCGATCTTCTTAAGTCTAAAGTTCAGTGCGCTGACTTCCTTGAAAAGCTAGAGAGTGCACAGGCGACAGTTCCACAAAATATGACTGGTATGTATGCAAAGATGGCTCCATTTTTTGACTTGTTGCCAAATACGCTAGTCTTTTTGAAGTTCAGCCGTTAGCAACTTTGTGCTTGGATTTATAATAGTTGGCCTTTTCTCATTAAGGCTTGGAATTGGATGCTAAAAATTTATTGTACTGTCACAGAAGAAGGTAATTCTTGGGATATGGTTGGCGAAAAAGATCTATGGGAATGTGAAAGTGACGAATTGGAACAAGAAGACTATGTTCTTGTTAGGCAAGAAGATATAGTGGAGGGTATCGCATGCTTCATGGCTGCATATTTGTTGTCCCTCAAACAGACTAAGGTGTGCCAGGTTTCCACTCTTTGTTAAAATTTGAAGTTTCCTGGATTGATCTTTCCCTAGTTAGCTAACTTATCATTATTATGATCATTATTATTTTTAAAAAATTTTAAACAGTATCCAACACTTGTATAACCATCCTTGACTTCAATTGATTTTATGCCATGGCTGTTATTGACCCTTATTATACAACTTATAAGTTATAATGAACTCATGGGAGCCATATTTTAACAACTGTTGGAAGTACGATTGGATATAGTTTCCATAGCCATTTTCTTCTCTTGTTTTGATCGAAAAAGTTTGATCAATTACCGCTCCTGTGTAAGTGTATCTGTTGGACCACATCTAACGGTTTAAATTTGTACATAGACTTTTGCTACATTAAAAGCCTGCTTGAGTGAGGGTCTCTGGGCATGTTTTGTATCCAAGTGCTTTTTGCACATGTAAGTATTAACCCTTATACAGCATTCAGCAAATCGATAGTGCACATAGGAAAGAGGTATCATTAAATTAAGATTAGCATGCATGCTAGAGTTTGATTTTCTTTTTAATGACCTCTTCAGAAAATGGCCCTAAGGATCTATTATGGGTTTACAACAACAAAAAGCCTTAGTCCCAAATATTATGGGTTTCATGTTAAAAAGATTTGCAATCCTTTCTAAGTATGGTATTAAAGTTGCTATGTGTTTGAAGATGCAACTTGGATTATAAGTTATGCTATTGTATTTTCCATTATGCGAGATGAAAGCAATGGGGATCATATAATTATATATATGACTTTGTGAAGATCAACATGTGTTAACATGGTGCTTTATCTGCTTTATTGTTGAACTCAAATTAAAGAATTTGTGAATTTTTTTTTTTTTTTTTTTTTCAGTTTTAAATGTGTCTCACACAATTTTAATGACAAGGTCTATGCATGTCAACCATGGGTTATAAAAAGAAATTAAGAAGTAAAAAGATGATGATATACCTTCTTCGAAGAATAAAATGTTTTCTAAATGGTTGATGTTTATTTTGCAGGATTTGACCCCTAACCAACTCCAGGATGGTAAGTTTGATTGGCTTTATCCATTAACTGTTCCGTGCCTATATTTTTCTTCCTAATGTTGTATGATGAATTGAAGAGAAAATTTTCTATAGTTTTCTTTCACCTGTTCATTCCAAGTACAACTTATGTGTAGTTGTAACAATTTTTGTGGCCATGATAATGGAGTTCTGACATTCTCTATATTTTTTTTAGCCCTTAGCAAGACATTCTCAGTGAAAAAGAAAAAGGGAAAGCTTCGGAAGGCATGGGATGGAAGCAAAGTTATTTATAATGTGGCATCTTGGGGTGCAACTGCTCTAGGGTAGGTTAATTATGTTAAATCCTGCTTATATATACATGGTCTATATATATTATGCAGTGTGTATTGGTTATTTTATAGTGTAGGCTCCTAGTGCGAAGTGACCAATGTCTTCTGATCAGTACCTTGTCAAGTTCCAAGAATCTTCACTTTGCTCCCACATCTATATTTGATTGATCGCCAATGCCACTATTTAATTGTTATTATTATTAATTTTTTTTTTTTTAGAATTACCTTATCTACTCTTGATCTTTCTTTTCTTTTTTTCCCCTAACAGGATATACCAAAACCCTGTAATTCTAAGGGCTGCAACCAAGGCATTCTGGACTTCTTGTCATGTAATATCAAAGCTTCTCTGATTTGCTTGTGCTGCGTGGAGGAAAATTCCAATGTTAGAATTCTTTGTGGTATTTGTTGTTGTGCTAGATCGGTGTTCCACACGATGTAACATTAATGCGATTCATTTCATGACCACTGATTAATTAGTTTGTTGACATCATTTTTAATCTTGTAAATATTTGCCCCTTTCGAAGCATTTCCAGAGTGCAATTCAGATTCATTGGAAAAGTTTCATTGTAAGGCTTGCAGTCTTATTCTTGCACTTTTATTAAGGCTACCTCCCTGAGTGCACGGACTTGCATTAGCTAGCAACAGATGTATATATTTGTTGTATTATTATGTTGTCAATAAGTGGCACCGAACAACCGATGGGATTATATTACTTGTAATTAGGTCATGGCTTATCATATGATTCTTAATTAGTGAGCAATTAACCTCTTTAGCACCAGCATTGTAGAACAAATTTAAGTGAAGAATCTGTTTCTGAAATTAAAGAAAGAATAACTTGTCTCAACTAGTCTTGGTGAAAAACAAAAAACAAACAAACAAACTAGTTCCTCGAATCTTATTTAAACCTAATCCAAGAGGTGGCACATAATATTCAGGTATTCTATGTTTTATTCCTTGTCCTAATTTAAATATAGTACGATGGCAAGAGAAATGAACATTTAAACTTAATCCAACAAATTTGCTTCTCTAAAGGGATTACGTTTCTTCGATTCGAAGATGCTGCCTCAATAAAATGGTTGGTTGGGAATCTAGCTAATATTATTACGTAGGTTTTAATTAACTTGGACGACAAAGTTGTTGGTACTGTTATCCAGTACAGACGTGAAAGGATCTCTATGAACAGGTGGCTTGTGCATATGTCACAGCACACATCCTACGAAATATGAATATTCGGTCCAGATATAGAGAATTATTTTTATTTTGAGAAAGAAACTATTGGATGAGTTTGTTTTGACCAAAGCAGCACACCTTCTGCTGGACCATTGAGAGGAAGAATTCACAGCTACTCGAGAATAGGCGAAAATCTTGTATAAAATTGGGCTGGGCGTATAGCTACGTGGTCCATATGTTAGTCTCACATAAATTGTATAAACTGAGCATTAAATATTTTCTCTTCGGGGATCATACATTTCTAATTGAGCGATGTATCAATTGCAGAATTTTATTAACAATACTTGTTATAGTTTCTAAAAATAAAAAACCAATACTTGTTATAGTTATTTCTGCACAATTTATCTTCATTTAAAAATTAAATTAAATTTGATAAAATCCTAATTTGAAATAGATTATGTCACAAAAAGAATAAAGCGAAATAGTCAATTTATAGGTTTATCAAAAAAGAAATAGTCATGATAGCAAAACTTAAATGCAAAAACTTCTTTTCAAAAACATAAATAAATAAATGCAAAAACTTAGGCCGTTGGTTGCTTGTGACAACATTTTTTTTTTTTTGGGAGAAACGACCTGAGAGGTGCAGGCTCTTTTATAACGTTACTACTAGGTCTAGCTGTTTCTGTTACACAAGGCATGGTCTGAATTCCAACAAAGAGGCTACCCACACATATTTCGCTTAAAGATGCAGTTTTCATTATCCAACCGCTTACCTTGTTTATTGGGTTACGCATGTGCATTCACGTGTAACCTTAACGAGACTAACACCTAAAGCTTTACATGAAACAAGGTGACTTTGCTGGCAATCCTAAGGAAAACAGTAAGCCCTCTAATTGTTTTGGCAATAATATTTTTCAGAAAATGAATCATTTTTCAAAAAGTATTTTTTTAAAAATATCTCATTTTTCTATATTTGATAGTAACCTTAAATGAGTTAAAAAATAATTTTTTAACTTTCCTCATTTAGCTTATTGTGACATAAAGCTGTTTTCAAAAAAATTTAATAAAAAACAATTTCTAAAAATAAGTTAATACTTTTTATGTTGACCACAGATAATTTTTCTTTATTTCATTTTTTTGATACGACCAAATACTGAAAAAAATGAAAAGCTATTTTTATACAAGGTTTTCATCAAAACAAAAATTGTATTCATAACTATTGATGTGGCATTAAAGGCTTTTAGAAGCTTAATATCCAGAATAGCCCAGTTCATTTTTTTCTCTTTTCAAGAGTGAACATGCCTTGTCTAGTTGACCAGCCAAAAATTTGAGGACAACTATAACATGGTAAAACAGAGGCAAAGCCACTAAAACCATATATGGATATTACAGAGAAAAAATGCGAAATTTTCCAGTATCTATTTATATTTTCATTATGGAAAATATAGGTAAGTTGAAAAAATGGAATTTTCTAAACAGAGTAGATTTATGAATCTGGAGCAGCTGAGTTGCTTGCTCCATCTACAAAATTAGCAACCCCAGCAGTCAATGGGACTATATATTTCTGTATGCAGGCCAATGAGATCGTGTACCATCTTGTATCTACCAGGATACATATACTTGAGCCCTAGCTTTTTGATAAGACATGCCTCTTCCCCAAGTCATATTTACATGGGCTCAATAGTAAAATGTATTGTCCTTGTGATTCGGAGCATCCTTACAAAGAATTGATCGGACCTCCATGATAGATCTAGGTGGTTCCAGGTCCTTCTCTTGAATTGCATTTCCCAGTAATTGCTGCATTTGTGAAGCAAAGGTATCATCGAGAATCTGCAAAGTAATGACAGGTCAGACATCAGAAGGGAAAAGCACAGAAAGAAGGTACAATAAAACCACTTCCAACTATAATGACACCAGAAAACTAAGTTACCTACCTGCCAATGACCATACCACACTCAGTGACTCATGAAGCTAAGGTCGCATATTCATAATCCCCCCCACCCCCCCCCCCCCCCCCCCCCTCTTCCTCCCCAGTAAAAAAGTGGAAAACAAAAACTGTGTAATGCTTCTGGAATTGGGGAGCCCATGGTTCTCAATGTTGACTATGGAGAACCTTGTAGCACATTAGGGAATAACAATATTTGTAACAACCAAGGTAACAGAAACATGCAGTATTTAACAATAAAATGGTCCCTGCAGCAACCAGCTACAATGAGTGTGCCAACAACTTGATTAATTGATTCACACCACATTTTCTAAGCTTGATAAGGTGGTTCTAATGATGTATCTGATTAAATTTTCTGAGTGTCCTTAGATGTAATCTGAAGAAGCCCCCCAATTGACTATAGTTTCCATAAGCAGGCTACTTCAGCAAATGACAGCACACAAAATAATATAATCTACTCAACTTCTCTTTTTTGATGACCATATCATTGATCATAGACTATACTGCCCAAATCCATGCGAACGGCACCACTACTGTTCTAACTGAAATTTTAAATAAAGCTGTAGTGCTACTACTGATCAATGAAAAAAAAGTGTTAACACTATTACTTACCGTTACTGCAATTCGTGAACCTTTATACCATGACCTGTTCTCTTTCCTGTTCTCCAAGAAACTTAAGACATCCTGTAACAAGAAATATAACATTAGCCTCGAGCCTGACTTTGGAAAGTAGTATGACAATAAGATCCAGATGCAATTAACTTACCTGTCCCATCCGATCCCAGTAACCTCGACAGATTGCAATGAAAACATGAGTCTCAAAGATGGTATGGAGATGATTCATTGTATTTGTCAGCTGCTCTTTCAGTGGCTGCATTCTACCCCGTACATCAGATTCCACCACAGTTTCCTTTGAATCTTGAAGAATCTTTTTCAGTTTTGTGGCATTCTGTAACTTTGTCTGGAACAACAAAATAAAGTTAGTAAATCAAGCACACATGACAGAAATCCTTGCCTAATTTAATTTTATACAAGAAATATTACTCTGAAAAAAGGGAACAAAAACTTGGCTGCTGCAGAATATATGCAGAACAGCAGTAATTTAAGCCTGTACACATCTATTGAGACTATAAATGTAGGTATGCCTATTGGAGTTTATAGGGACACTTTTATTTCAAACAAGAATTACTCATATGTCATCCAGCAAGCTTTATTACAGTAAATAAACTGCAGAAGGGCCCACAACCTCCACTTTTGAGGATAGCATAAACAAAGACACTTGTACAAGACCAACTTCAGGAACAAAAAATTTGTTGTTGTACATTGCCAAAGATCTTTCATTTTATTGTTAAATTTTTTTTAAAAAATAAATAAAAAAGAAGAAATATCTATCTTTTTGTTTATGTCATTTCATTAACTAAAATATATCATAGCTTAGGTCCCAAACTACTTCCAAATCATGCAAAATCCAAACAAATCATGTGTCAGTTTCAGGATGATACTCACATTCTCTACAAGTTTCTCCACCACTGCTTGCAGATAATTTCTGAACTTGGCTCTCAGCATTACTGTTACCTCACTGAGACGCTCTCCAGGGACTGCGTTGTTTCCTCCATCAGGGATGCATGAACCCCATGACTTGAACTGAACTTCTACCTTGGGGCGCAGGACATCAATCATCCTCTTCATGGAATTCAGTAGAACTCCCAGCTGAAAGGCAACATTAGATTTTCAAACCAGAATAATATACCCAGTTAAAGGAACCTTATAAATTTGGAAAGTTACAACTGACCTCATCAGGAACTACATAGGGGCATACAGAACGTTTGGCAAGTTTCTGGACATACTTTAGGCCAAATTTCTTGGGTGCCATATTTTCCTTCACTGGTGCCAAGACATCTGCATATTGCTTGTCTAAAGCTTCCACTACTGCCTTCTCAACATCAGCAATAGCCTGGTGGAAAACATAATCCAAAAAAGTAAAACAATTTCAGTATTTTCTTATATTTTTATTACTGTTATTTCAATTAACATATGAACAAATTTAGAATCTTGTCTTGCAAGTTCTAGTGCTGCATAAAGGGAATAAGATAATTGGTGACTACCCAAAATGAGTCCACAATTAGATGAGATAAGTTCTCGAGCAAATCCCGTGTTTATCTTGAATAAAGCCAGACAAGGTGATAATGGTTTGGAAATTACAAGAAAGATAGGCTCGGTTTTGATTTGCAATGAAAGACAAAGACGTGAGGAATGCAAATAGCACTGTTGTAAGATAAAAAGAAAGTTCATATATATGTTTTCATTTATTTTTTCTTAGTTATTTCCTCTTATTTACGTATTTGTTGTTGTATAAGACTGCTCAGTATCTCACTTGAAGTGTAGGAATAAAAAGCTTAATTTTTAAGCCCTTAACCTCCTCGTTTTGATACCCAGCCTCACTAGTCACTTCAAAGTTCAAATTAATCCTAGGAATTTTATGAGTCAATAATCAACCAAAAGGCTGGTCACCAGAGTTAGACAATGGTCAGAGACACATAAAAAAATTATGCTTGTAACTCAAATAGATCTTAAAAAAAAAAAACAAAACCCACAGGGTTAAATAAAGAAAAAGACAGTGATGTCTGAGACCAAATAGAAAAATAAAGATTGAAAGATGAAGAACCCATCTGGACATACATGCTCCAAGCCGAAAATATATTCTGGCCATCGGCAAATGATGATCTCATAGTCGCTCAAAGTTTCTTTCAGTCGGTCATACATGTCATCAACAAAAGGAGTAGTAGAATGTTGTGTCCTAACTCCTGACCATTTTACCTGCAAGTACGAAACTTTCAGATGATTAAGTGCAACTTGTAGAATGGGCAATATAATTGAAGATTCAAGAATTTTAAAGAATCAACTGTCAATATAGTCCCAACATGCTGGTCCCCATCCCCCCAAAACCAAAAAAAAAAAAAGAAAAGCTCCAAAAAATAACTAACTTGGATGAGTCAAAGTTACTCGATTGCTTTCCATCCAAGCAGTTATGGAGAAGAACCAAAAGGATTTGGCAAGCATAAGAAGTGAATACATATGGTAGTACCATGGTTTAACGCATTTACCTTGTCTAATTTGCAGGACTCGAGCAAAGAGAGACGCTTATCTTGTATCCATACCATAATATACAAGTGGAATAATTCTTTTGCATCAACTCCACCTTTAACAGGACTGAGAAAGAACATAACATTGGGTTAAAACCACACAAAGTAATAACTACTATGATAGTCAAACTCTTGTTCTGCTCTTCTGTGCCATTAAAATAATACAGAAGAAATAATATTACCTGATTTTCCAGCTGGCAAGATCCCTCTGAAAATCTGCTGTAGCAATAACAAGTTCTGCTACAGGAGGTGAAGGGCCCGTGGGGGGGCAAGCAATGAGGAAAGCGCGCAATCTGTTGCAAAGCTCGTTGCTGTAGATGCATGCAGACAGATTTGGGAGGTCCAAAAAACTGTACAAAGAAATTCAAAACATTAGAATCCCTCTTGCTTGACATGAGAGTGTGAGACAAACCACCAAGAAAATTTTGAACATGTATGCAATAGTGTCAATCTAAGGATGATCCCCCCAGCCAAGAGTGTGTTTGCAAATCATATTAATCAAGCGAGTGCAACACTCTTTAAAAAAGTCATTAGAATCAAGGAACTTAAGGAGTTGATAATATTTTTTGTTATGGGTAAGGAACTTAAGGAGTTGATAATATATCAAAAGCAATAATAAT
Source organism: Quercus variabilis (assembly GCA_030445155.1). Taxonomy (NCBI): domain Eukaryota; kingdom Viridiplantae; phylum Streptophyta; class Magnoliopsida; order Fagales; family Fagaceae; genus Quercus; species Quercus variabilis. Next base: position 19,213,001 of record CP129453.1, on the reverse strand, counting down.
AATGATAATGATGATGATTATATATTACTACTGCTTCTACCACTATAATAATGATAATAATAATTATTATTTAAGATCATAAGGAAAAAAATAAATCAAGGCTTTTGTTTACTTTTTTAAGGTTGACTATATATCAATCTTGAATGGAACATTTCAGTTTGCTGAGAATCAAATTGTTCCATTTAAATTTCTGCAACAGTACAGTAAAGCCAAACTTTGCAGGCATGTGCTGTCAAATGTGAGATCGTAAATTTGAAAGTGAAAGATGGACTAATAAGAGACAAACCAATATATTGCACATTATGATGCATGGTTACATGATTATCATCATCTTAGATTTTTGCACAATTCAGGTATCAATGCATTGATTAGTTGAGGAACGTACCTGGGAAGAATGTGTTGATTATGGATCTCAATATCAGTAAAAATTTCATTCCTAATGTTCATGCACAGTGATATCATCTTCTGGTAAGCAGTAGACATAGTAACATTATCCATTAAAATGCCTTCATTATTGCCGGTAACGTATTCATCTGTCTCAGCCAAATGTCTTCTTGATCTCTTCTTTGAAGCAACCTGGGGAGATACTAACTCTGAGTAAACAGATAAATGTACAACTCAAGCAAGCATCAAAATGAAAAATGTTGGTTCAGTCTCTCAGACCTGAAAATAATGGCATAAAGCAGTCTGAGCCTCAGGAGACAAGATGTCATGAAGAAGTGTATATAATTTAACAGCAGGTTCCAGCGCAGGTGCTGCTAGCCCAGTTGCAGGCTTGAAAACCTCCATAATACCCGAGGGCAATGATTCATCAAGTGACTTGTAATTCTCAAAAACTAAGGAGAATATCTGTTCAATTTGATCCTTAGTTTCTCCTAAAATTCGATTCTGAAGAGGCAACCAGAGATCATGCAAATTTGTGTTAGGAGAGATATATGGATCAGGCTGAGAACTATTAACCAAAAGCAATGTTAATATTGCAGAAAAGCATCTTGGAAAAGAACAACATAACAATCAGAACAATCATCACATGCTTTAAACTGGAGAGCAGATTTGTACCTCTTGATGACTCAATATGTTCTTGCTGTGGCCTTTCATAAGAACGGGCATTAACAGTTCATATACCAAGTTGAGGCAGTCAGCTGTTGGTGTAGCTACATCCATGACATAAGAAAGGTATCTATTCACATGGCACATTGAAACATAATTTGAGTAAATCGCCAACCATAACAAGTGGTGGTAACTTTTATTGCATGGCCTACTATTTTCAATATCAAAAAGCAATTAACATTAACATATCAATTACCTCAGTTTGGTGTATACTTCAGAAACCCCATAATATGAGGCAAACTCTGTTAAGAGCCACTTCCATGGGCCATGCAACAATAGGTTTCTTTGTTGAAAATGCTGAACCTTCATAGCAACCTCCAAAACTAGATCATATGCAACTGTTTCTGCAACAGAGCCACACTGGGACCAAAGGAATAGCATATAATATCATCAAGCTATTCAGTAAGCCATGACATAATAAAAAGAATAAATGTTCCTACTCTCTTTGAATGTAAAGATTGGTGTGTTTCCATTCTTTGTAAATATTTTGTATAGACACCCTACGTGCATAAAGTATCTCCTAAAATATTATTATCTATATATTAAAAAAATATACACGTTCCCACTTTCAAATACTGAACAATCATTCTTCATACAACTACTCTTCTCTTCTTTTTTATGGATTTGGGTGAGGGAATATCTTTAATAATCAAGGAACTTTTTCTTTGAGTACAGGCTGCCAATCTCTCATTGTAAATAAGGGGGTAAGCCTATAATTATCTAAATGAAAAGACAATAGAAATATCAAGACAAAGACTGCAGCTACTTACCACTTCAATTATAGAATTTGGGTGATACTGATATTACAGCATTTCACAATACCCAAAGATACAATATATCTCAATATGCTCAGGCAAGTTAAAATTCTACCGTTATTAACCATCAATTTCAAAATTAATTACTCCCTCTGCCCCATAATGAGTAGGTTTACGTAAATGCAAACATTTTAAATTTTAACATAACTTTCCAAATTTGCCCCTTTAGAAGTAATCAGCACACAAATTGTGGCGCACACATTATGGGAAGTAATATTTTAATTTGTGGAATGAACATTAAAGGAAAATTTTTACAGCAAGTAATCACAAGGTCATATCTTCATTAATACATAGCATGTCTCACATCCCGATCTTTCACTAAATGATCATCTATGTTAGCAACCTTGTACCATGATTCAGTTAAGACAACAGCTTACAGGCAGCTTTTATTAGAAATGGTTAGTACATTTGAAGACTACTCTAAGGGGTCACTCACCTTGGGATGACTATTATCATCTGAAACAGTTGAATAGTTTATATACATCTGTATCTTGCCCACAAGCTCATGCTCTGGCTCGCGATAAACAGACCACCAGCGTAGCTTGTCAGCCTGCATTCAACTCTAGTATCAGCCTTCTATCTCAACAATTTTCAGAAAAATGTCCTTAAATCTAATGTCAGGGCAAAATAATATTACCGGGTCATCAGCAATAGTAGCCACTTGAACAAGGACACGGCCAAAATGCTTCCCCTTGGAATCCTGGACTTCGACTAGCAGATCATCTCCTATACTATCTGGAAAGCTGTAGAGTTGTCAGTGTCTTTCTCAAGAAAATTTAGAAATAGAAAGAATAAAAGCAGGAAGAGAACGTACAAGATATGCATATCACCAGCTCCAGGTTGCGTTCGGATGGCATCTTCTTCAGGTGAACTTTTCAGCCTTAACAGACAAGAGTACGTTTCTGATAACATTTGCACGGGGGGGAACCCTTTAAGTTGCAGTATTCAGAAGAAAATTAAAAGAGAATGAACCAAGAAAGATATTAAACAGTGCTACAAATAAAGGGTCTAAACATCACATCAATGCAAATATGTCATTTATAGGTTTAATCACAGGGGCAACTCATAGCAATTCTGAAATTGTAACAAACTTATCATTTGTGACGTTTAGTCTAGCCAGAAATGGAAAATTAGCCTACTAAAGCACAAAATGCAATTTGCACGGTACTACATTCTTATACTGTGTTTTCTAAACATAGATATACCTGAATGGTTTTCGATCCTTTTAATTTTAGGTGATTTTCTTTTCTTTTAATGAAATAGTTATTTATGCCACCCTTCCCCCCAAAAAAAAGTCTAAATCAGCAGCTAATTCATCTTGTATGACAAATTGATAAAGCACATAGTTTGCATACCTTGCACAGCTTCATATGATGTTGAGCTGCTGCGTAGAGTTGTTACACCATTTTTGAGGAGTCCAGACACCTGTTTTATATACTTTGTACTGGCGTGCACATATGCCAAGCTCTGACGTGAAAAAGAACGATTTGCAGGTAGACGTGGTGCAACACGAATTTTTCTTAAAGCTTGCCATCCAGAAGCAAGTGTTGACTGCAAATTAGAGAGGTGATATTGAATGGTTTCCAACTTAATTACTGGTGCCCTAAAGGATGTGATACTACAACCAGTAGGTGGGTCAAGGGACATCTTCACTTTACGCACTGCACAATCAACAAGATTTTAGGAACATTCCCTTATAAGCTTGAATGACAAGAGTGCCAAAGCTGAGGATAAAAACTACCTTGCACCCTCATCTTGCCAATATTTTTCTTAGGCTTTGGAGCAACCCCCTCACTGGTAAGCTCTGAAGTTTGCTTCTTCATTAGTTCATCTTCTGATTGTAATAGTACTTGCCGTAATCTACAAATATATTATTTTAAGAGTAAGCATAAAGTGTCATAAGGAAAAACCATGAAAATGTTTCTGTATGTTATTTGGAAAGTTTACACAATGTGCAACATCAGAGAATCATTCAATGGAAAATAGTTGAATTTCTATGCCGTTGAATGTAGTAGACAAATGTTAGCTGCAAGGAGAAAGTGTGAGGGAGGAACACAGTCTTTTTTTTAAAAAATGTAATAAGACTCAATAAGACTCAAGGAGTATGCATAGAAAGGAAAGCCCAAAAAAAATAACAAAAAATATTTACAAAATAAAATTAATGGAAGCTTAGGGTGTCCAGGAACTCTAGAAAGTTCGTGGTAGAAGAAGAATGAGAAATTGAGGTCCAACCACATATAGTCTTCAGGAATGAGAACTTCATCTTTGCCAAATTCAACTCTTTCCCCCCAAAGCAACAGACATTTCATTCTCTAGAGACACCACATTAAGCCCAAAGGAATGGCTATCCAAATCTCCCCATTGCTTCTTCTTCCAAAACACCCCTTCCAACCTGGAAACATTTTAAGACTGAAGAAGGTATAACCAATAGAATCCAAACAGACAGAAAAAGATGAACCACACTCTCTCAATGGTTCTTGCACATAAAGCACCAATCCATAAGTGTCAACCCTCATCTCCTTAAATTATCGATAGTCAACATTTCTAATACTGCACACCATGGAAAAAATAAAACACGTGGAGGCACCCTAACTTTCCAAATGCTCTCTCAATACCTTGTAGTAGTTCTTCACTTGTAAGCCTTTAAAATTTGAAGGAATGCATGGGACACAGTTGGAATTAAAACAACATGTGGGAGTAAATACATTTTAACCACTACCACTTTGATCCAGTGATTTCAAATATGTGCTTCCTGAAAAAGTAGAGTACTGACTTGTAAAGTAAGAACAAACTAAATGAGTTTTGATTACTGAGGAGAAACTAAACCAAGGCAAGGGTGTTAAGATTCCCAATTAGTCATCGTAAGAATTATTTAGATATTTTATCAAATAAATAATTACTTAGATATCAATGGAACTAACAAACTAAGAATCTTATGCCAATAAATAAACTATGAATAGTGGTTGGTCACAAGCAAGTAATGTTTAAGATGTTGGGAGCTTAATGATTTTTTCTAACTTGCCAATGAGGAGATGTGATTAAGTTCGTCCCTACATTGAATAGAATATATATATATATATATACATATATATTGGTGCAATAAGATGCAGAAGAGCCAGATGGCTAAGGAAGGCTGGAAAGGATATATACTATAGTCCAATAAGAAGCAATAGAAGTCCAAAATACAGTTTCTTATATGATGAAACCATAGAGAAAATTTTTTGTTCTTGGCCACAAACATTTAGGATATGGATTATTACAAATATAAAAACTAAACTCAAAACTAGCTTGAATTGGTGGCATTATAGACGAATAACAAGAAGAGACTGAACCCACCCGAAAGCATCCCGTAACAGAGCACATTCATTGTCCAAGAACATGGGGGCTTCCATGCACTCCATTGCCCATGCATGTAGGCAAAGTCGCGCGCATGCATCATATGCAATCACAGCATGCCATGGCCCTAGAGCACTGAATTTGATTTAAAAATAAAAAAAGAACAGTTAAAGATCACATTTAATAATAGGAATAGGACTCTAGGCTTATCATCAGCTCCATCTATGGTGTTCAAAGAGATACCTTGCATGAAATGTTGGGAGGCGGGCTAGATATGAACCTGAAGATGCACCTGCTTCGGAACCAGCTGTAGTTCTGTCAACAGATAAAATAACAAAACGGTTAATTTCCCAAATTTATGACAAAAATTAAAGTGTTTAGACGTTAAAGCACACAAATATAATGTGCCGCAAATGAATATGTCTTTTCAAGACCTCAAGTGTAATGTGCATCCCAAAAACACACTTGCATACAGCTTTTGCCAAAAAGAACAATTAAAGAACACTAACCTTACAAACTGGTCAGCATTCCTATTTACAGTATCATTCTCTGGCTTAACAGTAAATGTGGTTTCTGATGTATTCCAATCATTTTTGTTTGAGATTTTACTTGAACCTGGTACATATGGTGTACTATGTACTCTAGATACTGGACTTCTATCAGCAGCTTGCTTAATTTCATGAGTGGAACCATCAATAGGAGGTGCACTGGGAATATCATCATCATCATCATCATCATCATCATCAGAGAACTTATCAGTCCGCAAGTTTCTCAAATGTGAATCCTGTAAGATATAACAATTTAGCAAAGACAGTAAATAAGATTCAATTGATAGTATGGATGCATGTGCAGAATGTGAAAAGAATTCAAATTAACAAGATAGTTTGCATATATCCTACTAGTGCTAATAAAGGAAACAGTTACATTACAAACCTTGAGTCTAATAATGATACATATTTCAATACAATATAAGAGTTTAAATTGCTCTGTGGCCCACCTAAGAATAGTTTAAAAGAGCGAAAAGGTAGGCCTCATTAATACAATCAAAATGATTTCTGCAAGACAAGGAACCAATAGAAACTGATATATAAAAAAAGGGGGTTTAAGATCATCATCAACCATATTTCTAAATTAGGACTACATTGGGATGCTATTCTTGAAATCTAAACCCATAACATCCAAAAAATTATGTACAATCCATAACACAACAACAACAGATAGTACACCAACACAAGCTCCAAAACATAATATAAGCTCCAAAAGTATTTACAAACCTTGTCAGCAGCACTTTCCACATTCACCTGCGATGGCACACTAGAAGCATATCCCCCAGAAACATAAGCTCTACCCCGAGGCACAGCCCCATTGATGCTTCCCACTTGTGTAGAAGAAAACTCCGAGCTAGCAGCAGAATCTGATGACTCATCCTCCGTATAACCATTCCGCCCAACAGGGTACCTCCCATTTCCCCTCACCAACCTCTCCGCCAAATTCCCACGTCTTCCTACCACCGTTTCCATTGATGAACTAACATCAGAATACATGTAATCACTACCATAACGCGCCTGCCTCTGCCTCAGGTTTCCATACCTATGAACAGTCGCATTAGGTACCCTCTCATCTTGTGGAGACGATTCCAACGAGTACCTACCCCCATTCACCTCCTCCTCAGATTCAGTACTCATATCTTTCTCAGAATTAGACCCACTATCATCTACATCACCAGGTATCGTTCTCGATACTGGAATGGCATTCATAGGTAAATGTCCACTTCTAAATTTAGATGGAGGGGGCAATCCAAATCCCCGGCTACCACCATTTCGAATGCCAGCAATAGGGTCAATCCTGGGTCTCATATTTGAATTTGATAATGTAACTTCCTTCTGATTAGAAAACAAAACCAGAGATTAATTTCTTCTTACTTTGAAAAATAACAAAAACTAAAAGCAATTTCGATAATCAGATCCTATTATCCTACTACACTACAAACAAGCAAATTTTACTGAGTAAAAATTAATGAAAATAAGCTATAAAAAAAATTTTAAGTGAAAATAAGAAAATAGGAATTGAGTTTGTGAAAACTGACCTCTCTAACCCAACGAAGGGCATTCTTATCAAGTCCTTCAGTGAACATTATCCCTAGGTATTTATCTTCACCTAAACCAAAAAAAAAAAAAAAAAAAACTCAGATACAATTTAAACACAGAAAAAATTATAGTAAAACTAAATAAACAAAGAAATCAGAAGCTATAAACACAGAGATTTTAGTACTCAAACGAAAACGAACTCACATATGAAACGAGCTTAAGGTTTTCACAGCTGAAATAGCCAAGCAAAGCGCAATGCTAAACGAAACTTTGAGACTTACAGAGAGAGAGAGAGAGAGAGAGAGAGAGAGAGAGAGAGAAACCTAATATATAAAAGGAAGGGTTCGAGAGATTTGAGAGAATGAAAAAGGTTTTACTTAGCGATAAAGCTATCTCTGCGCAGCTCAGAGAGACTGATCAGTGAGATTTGTTTGTGAGGTTTGGTACTTTAGTAGTTTTGGTTACTCTCTTTCACTGAACTTTTTTTTTTTTTTTTTTTTAATGTTTTAATGTTTTTTTTTTTTTTGGGTAGATTCTCTCTTTCAAATTAAAAAACCACCGATGATGTCGGTTCAGAAAATACGTCGTCGTGTCGTCAACGAAATAATCATAAGACGCAATGTTTACCCAAAAAAAATAAAATTTCAAAAAAAAAATCCTATATTTTGAGAGTTTACTTTTACATCTTCAAAAATAACAAATTAATAAAAAAAATTAAGAACAACAAATTAAACCTTTAAATTGTAAATAATTAAATATAAATATTATAGTTTTAAATATAACAAACTAAACCCTAAGCATTAGGTTTTAAATAGTAACAAATTTAATAGTGAGTCTTACTGTGTTTAAGGTTTTAATATTTTCTAAATATTAAATTCATTATTTTTAAAAATCTCAAAAATATTTTGTTACAGGTTTAAGATGTTAAGCCAAGCTTTCATCCAATGTTTGAGTAAATAAAATGATACAAAAATGACACGTGATTATTTTAAAAATCATATTATGACCATGTCATCTCCTTCCGTACATAAAAATTAAGACAAGTCAGATTCTAATTTGTTAGTACATTTGAGTTTTAATGCCTAATTTATTAATTTTAAAATCACATAATTGAATTTTATTTTTTACATACTATAATTTTTCTAAAACAATGAGAAATTAATGAAACAGAAAATCCTAAGTAGTCCGCAAATAAAGCGCACGTAGGTGAGGTTAGGCAGTGAGGGCATGAAAAAAAGTAACGGGTAGTTGACGTGGCAAAGTGGAACTCCGTTTTCTTCTTCTTCTTTTTTTATGGGACTCCATTTTTTTCTTAACTATTACTATTAAAAAACATTAAATAGTCGAACGTTGTAGTGGGAACACTTTTACTCTAAATTCCCGCTAGTACACAAGTCACATGGCAATCGTCGGTCCCACTTTTGGCCCATACTTTTCTTCTTTCTTAACTGTGTACTATTATGTGTCACTGTGTCTGTGTTTGCCGTGTAATCCTCGTGGGTTACAAATAATTCTATAATGTTTTGTTTGTTAACAACAATAATTTTGAGGAATGAAAGTTCTATAGTAAAAGAAATGCTATGTTCACAGGGTACATGTGGTTTCCGTTGGCAACAAGTAACAACCAAGCTTTTATGCAAAATCTACGGCTATGTTAGAATCTGTGGACTAGTCACAGACTACAATTTTTATCATCCACTTATTCCACGTTGGCGGCGAAAAATGATAAGGGTATGAACTTTAATTTGAATTTTTTTGAATATGTCAGTATGACACAGCTGGAGAATATGCTTCTTTTTTTTTTTTTTCTTTTTTTTTTTCCATTTCATTATTTGCTACTAGTACTATAATTGTTTATTGTTGGTTGTGTTATTACTACCTTCTTGACTATAGGCCAACAAACTTTAGCACTTTTTTCCTTTTTTTGATAAATGCAAACCTTAGCACTTTAGCATATTAATAATCCTAGTAATTGAGACTTTCCAGCAAATAAAAAATAAAAACTAATTAATAAAACCTAATAAAGTAACGGATGAAGATTACTATCATCTAAAAGCTTTTTAGGTAACTTCATTTATGGAGTTTCCTAAACCTTTATCCTTAAAATGAATGGATTGAATTTTGTTACGCTATTAATAATCGTTACTATTACTATTTTGGTATCTATTTAAATTATTAGATAGAATTTTAACTTTTAAGAAAGCCATAATGTAATTATCTTTAAAAAAATTTAGAAAATCTTAGTACAGTATCATTTTAAGGGAGTTGAGGAAAAGAAAATATATAAAATAACTTAAAGGTAGGATGTAGTATTCTATGTACTAGTACTATAATTGTTTAGGTGGATGTTGTGACTTGTGAGTCTGTTTTTTTTTTAGACTCACAAGTCACAACATCCACCTAAAAATAAAATGACTTACAACATGTGAAGTCCACAGGCATGTAGTCTATATAAATTGTGAGACAACAATTGCATAAAATCAATGTATAAGATAGATTATGTCGGTTTAGATTTCAACTATAAGACACTAAATAGTTCTTTAACTTATGTGAGTTTTAAATTTTCAAATATCCTATGATTACAATTTTTGTGTCACGACTTTTATTATAACTTTAATGTAGTCCATTGTGAGTGGTAAATAAGCACTTTCACATGACTCCACTTTTTCTCTAGCATTCATACTTCACGGCATTATAATTTTGATTATAGTTAATGCACAAAAAAGGTATAACTAAACTTTATAATCTCATAACTCCCTTTTCAAATTGGCTGGCAGCCTCATGCAAGCTTCCACAAAAGGAGACATTCCTTACTGCCTAGCCAAGTAGTTGCAGAACAAAATCAAAAGAAAAAGGACAGAAAGTCATTGACATTGACTTCAATTGTAGTAGCTCAATTGCAGAACAAAAAATTGACAACGACTATTGTAGCTGCTCTCCCTTCAAATGATCCTCCATAATAATTTGGTCCACATCATTATGCCCCGTCCACGAGTCTAATAAATTTATCGACCGTTTGAGCAAAATTTTCCCTGGTCCAAAGGTAACTTGCAATTAGATGTAACATGCATTTGTGGGACACACGAAAATGATAGACAACTCAGGCTTCACTAATTAGCGTTACTGTCTCATTTTTAAGTTTACTAGAAAGTCATACGGTTAAAATTCCCTCACGACAAGACAGAGAGTGAGTCAAGTCAGAATTATCAAATCCTTATCATGCGGTGACATGTTTGATGTATCATACATTGTGGGACACGTGAAAATGATTGGCACTTCAGGCTGATTATCTCATTTTTAAATTCAAATTTGCTACGGGAACCAGACAAATATTACTCCAAAACAAGACAAGAAGAACATGTCAGTTGGAATTAGCAAATCCAAAAACTACAAAGTCCAATAAGAATCATAAGAAACCAAATTTTAAATTAATCATCTTGTTAATTCAAATTAATTTATTGTTTATTGGGGCTTGAATTTTTTTTATAATTTTGCTCAAGGTTACATGATTACATCTCAATTGACAATGACTCTCTCGATGGAATCTTTATATATAAATTATTGCAACAAAAAACAAAACACCCACTTTCAATGAAGTGGCATTACATTCAACAGGAAACAAAACGATTTATTGCAGTTCTTTAGTGCAAAATACGAAGCAATTTTTGTTGGTATCTTAAGCAAACAACTCGTCAACATTACACTCCCCAGTGAAAACTTTTAAGCTCCGTGGTGAACCACAACTGCCTTCAGCAATAATTGCTCTATCATTGGCAGCCATGTGAGCAACAATCTTGTAAATCATTTCGATCTGCGAAAAAAGACAAGAAAGTAAAAGGTTTTAGCTAAGCCTTCAGCTTATTTGTGAGAGTTTCTAAAAAGGGAGTAGGGTAGAAGATGAGCAGTGATAGTTACACACTATGTACCAGATACATAGATGAAAAATTGTATTTTGAAAACATGATTTTAGTTATAATTTTGAAATAGTGTTTTTCAAAATTCGATTCTCCATCTCACAATTATAACTAAAATCACGTTTTCAAAACACGATTTCAGCTAGAGTGTGTGCGGCAATGTATAACTCAGTGTGTGCAACAAAAATTAACTATAAAAGATATTGCAATTACATCTTCAGCAGCATGGCAACGCTCAGCTACTTCCTCAAGTGTCAAGGGTTCTACAGGCTCTTTACAACTGAAAAAAGAGAGAAATTTGTAGTATTCAGTTACAAATCAACTTCTAACTAAACAAAAAGAGAACATTAGCACAGAACAGAACTGCATCTAAGAAGTATCATTTTATGCAGAAGTTAGTTGCAAACAGATTTATGACTAATCAAATGATCAGAATCCAAGTCCCCTATGGTAAATGCTGCGGTTCCTTTATTTCGTCCAGGTTTTGGTTAATATTAATATAAAATTTTAAAGGCCCTGCCAGAGGATTCCTGGGTTTGGGATGTGAATTTGTAATACTAAAAGTCTTTTTATAAAATCCAAAATTTCATATCTTATTTTCAGAAGTCAAACATACAGCAATAACACCATCCTGATATTTTATCCTTGTCTATACTCATGCACTAGGGACATCTAAAAATGACACATATTTTGGCATAAAAACCTGCTTCAACAAACCCTATTGCTTTCAAGCAAGCTTTCTCACTTGAAGAACTACTCTATATTTACAAGGTTAAAATATACTGTATTTTATTATTTTTCTGAGTCCACAAATTTAAGATTTACATAGGACTTCACATTTCAAAACTGATATTAAAAAAAAATAGTTTAAAAAAAATGATAAATAGGAGTAAAGAAAAAGACCTAGGTTGCTAAAGATTTGACATAATACCTGGCTTCATTGAGTACCATCAAAACACGCTTCTGAAGAGCTAATACTTCTCCTGCTGCTTTTTTGCCAGCTTCCACACCTGAGATAAAGATAGACAGAGAGAGAGGAAAAGAGGAACACCAGTCAGATAAATTGATCAAATGTGAAAAATTAATTTTAAGATAACATATGTAGCGCCAAAAGCATGATGCAGTCGCATCCAGCACCTTTGAATGCTGACTTCTGGACCAAACGTTTAATAAGCAACAGAAAATCTATATTTACCAGGTTGGTGGTAAGCATTAATGTTGACAAGTGAGGCATATATCCCCACTGCTCGCTCATAAAGTGCTATAAGTGCACCCACGGATCTAGGTGTCACTTCTTGCACTGTTACTGTAATAGACTCACGGTTATTAGAATACAAAGCTGACCTTGTTCCCTGTAAGAACTTGAATTAGTATGTACAGATTAGTAAAAGGACAAGAGTAACTTGCTGGTTGGAATAAATCTAACCTGTAGCATGCCAAAGAGGTAGTCGCCACATGTCACACCAGGTTCAAGCTCCCAATCATGACCAGGGGGTCTATCACGAAGCACCTCAATGAATGTCACAAAGAAATTGTGCACACCTTCTCTCAGTTGTTGAATATAACTACATAAAAGAACAAGTGCATCAGGACTAAGCAGAGTCTGCATCATGGGATATATCATATACTCTTAAAAATTTAACAAAAAACTCACGCATGCTGATCTGTGCTCCCTTTATTTCCATATACGGTAAGTCCTTGATTCACCTGTGATATCAAAGAGTCAAAATCTTCAATTATGCTACAATTTGAACATCATTGACAATAAGTATTTCCATTTATCTCATCAAGCCCATATTGTAGTGGTCCTTTATGCTTAGTTGGAGTTGGCCCCCTCAACAACTCATGCTAGCAAGAAAATGTGATCAAATTTGATGCAAGTTGACTCATTAAGTCTTTCTAGGATATATCAGATAAACACAGCCATGAGGCCAAGGACTCAAAAGAAAATAAATCAAATTTGAAGCTTTCCACTAGTATACTTAGGGTTTGCATACTGCCTATTTTGCTGAAACTAAAAACTTATTACTAAAAGTACTATAGATAAAACTAAAATTTAGTTGAAATAGTACAGTGGAGCCATGAATAGTACCAAAAAATGCATGAACAGTACCGTGAGACCCACCATTTTTTCATCAAAACGCAAAAAAATTTCATCCCCAAAGCAATCCAAACGCACACTTATAGTACCTTTTTTTTTTATAGGTACGTAAAAGTTTATTATAGAAACTACTATATGCATTGTACCTTTTTTATATAGTTAATACTTCCCAATACTTATACTTTGTTCAATATCTTACCTGATATTTACACTTTTTAACATAAATATCATATATGACATAATTTTTATGCCACATACTCCAGATGATAAGCCCCATTGGGTCAAAGTTTGAATCCAGAAACATGTCAATCAACAAGAGTTTCAACAAACAAATAAATATCTAAATGCAACATTAATCTTTAAGCAATTTGGATAATTGAACCAACAATCAAACTACTGAATACCCCCTTCTCAAGTTTATGCTTGGTCAACTTCTTATAGCCATTCAGAAGACCTTGCGAAAACATAGATTGAGTGTGTAAACAGCTTGGGGAAAACAAGAATAGGCACATGTCACGTGGTACAAAAGGGAAATTCTCTAGATAGAATCATATTCACCAGTGGCAGAACTCACTTGGTAACAGTACCATATATGCTTCAGTCTAACGAACCTTCTTTTTTATAAGTTAAAATTCTATAGCATTGTCATGGTGATTTAAAATTGGATGTCTAGCTAGCCATTATGGCAAATGAACTTGGATTAATCTTCTAGATTTTCAAGTTTTACCCCACTCAGTGTGTTTGGAAAAAATTATTTTTGCCAACTTATTTTACTATTCAACTTATTTCTGTCACTATTCACGAGCTCACTACACTTTTTGATACTATTCATAAGTCCCACTATACTATTTCAACTAACTTTTACTTTTATCTACAGTACTTTCAGCAAAGAGTTTTCAATTTTAGTAAAATAAACAGGTCTTTAACAGACCCTCAATAATTAAGTTGCACACACAAAAGCTAGGTACTCAAATTTGTTGCACATACCCGATTTCCATCCAAGTCAAACTCCTTCCCAATAGATTCCATGACCAACTGCTGCAAATACCGACTGAATAATAATAGGCTGTCTTTGTAAGGAAGAACAACCATATCCTGAGAAAAAAACAGAGGAAAGAAAAACCAATTTAAGAGGGGCTGAAATTTTAAATATTATGCAAATCTTAATAGAGTATTAAGTACCTTTGATCCTATCCCATCAGAAGCCCAGTACCAGCATAAAGCTAGCAATGCTGCAGGATTATTCCTGACCTAAATCAAAGAAATCAACAAAAGGGTTAAACTTTTTTTTCTTTTTTTTTTTTTGGGGGGGGGGGGGGGGGGGTGGGGAGGTGTGTGAAGAGACAAGTATCTCCCATGAAAACAGAACTATTATGACAATAAATTTCACAATATGTAATTTTGTCTCGAGGAAGCAATAGTTCAACTTATTGGCTGGAATGGAACAAATCAGACGAAATTAAATAAAGAGCACTTAATCATATTAAAAAAAAAATTGTACTTTAAAAAGTCATATTAATATATTTCTAGCCAACAAGAAGAACGGTAGATGTCTTTGCTATTGAAACTAGCAGAATACAGCTCTTTGAATAGAAAGATTCTACTGGTCTGGTTGAATCTTCAAAACCACCATTCACACACAGACAAAATAAAGAAAAAGGAAGCATACATGCATAGAGTTCCCTATCAGTAATAATGAACACGTTTAAAAAAAAAAAAAAAAAAAAAAAAACACCATTTCAGTTTATGACATATGTTGCACAACGCTAACTCTATGCAGAAAAGAGCCATGCCAGGAATTGTCTCTTGCAAAAGGTACCTATCCCCCATTCAAAGGAAAAGCATAATCTTCAACCTTCAGGAGAAATGAGAATGAGGAATGAAGGGAGTAAACCACTCCACCTTTTCTTATTCAGCATATATTTGCCCATATTTTTGTGCAGGGTGTTGCTATAACACAAGTAAAAGAAATCTGAAGCCATGAGGGAACAAACCAACTCTTTCCTTCCTTTTTTTTGGTTTTGATAAGTAGTCTTTCCAATTTATTAGGAGCTCCTGGCATTGATTTCATTGGGGCATGAACAAATGTAAGCTTTGTTTCTAATTAGACTGTACAGGATGAACTGTAAATGACAGATTAATGACTTTAGCCGCTTCCATAAATTTATAACCAACAAAGTTCTTTATCCTCACTGAATAAAAAACAGCATCAGAACAAGACAATGATTAAAAAGAATGGTTGATTGCAAATTCTTACCACAGTAGTTCTATTTGCCTCATCCATTATTGATGCACCAGCAAGCATTTCTCTTATGTCAATTCCCTGAAGCATAAATTGCATATAAATAACCATAAAACATAAAGGATTATCACATCAAATTCAGAATTCAAGAATCACTAACCTGAAGTGCTGCTGGAAGCAGACCAACAGCAGACATTTCAGAAGTTCTACCACCCACCCAGTCAAACATAGGGAATCTAGCTAACCAGCCCTCAATTCTTGCAGTTTTGTCTAATAATGAATTTTCTTGTGTTATAGCAACACCCTGCACAAAAACATTTTTAAGCAACCAAATCACAATTTTGCCATCAAATTAAGAAGGAGAAAAATCTCAGGCATTAATGTCTGGACTCCATCCAAATATGTGCAAATCAATCTATATCTTATCTGGCTAGTGTTAAGGCTTGCAAAATCTTAGTTTGCAACTCTGGATCAAAATTATCACCAAAAAATTATTTTAGATTTGTATTATGAAGTAGGGGTGTAATTGATAAAAGCAGAAAGAAAAACCTGAGATCAAAACCTGTTTTGCAAACTCCAGGCCAGCTTCACGAAAAGCCTTCTGTACTTCCAACAAACCATTTCTAGTTTCAGGAGTGCCTCCACTCTAAGGAAAAGTTGACATTACATTAGCAGCAAACCTTACAACGTAATCCAGAAAACCCATTATTTAACTGCAAAAGGGCTCTTTTTTTCAGGGGCTTATTTCCAGCTTATTCTTATGTACATCTTTTTAAAGCTGCAGTTTTTCTAGGTACAATTGTACTTTTTCTATGTACAACTATACTATTTTAAGCATAATAAGCCAATGAAAATAAGCTCTCCCAAACGAGGACTAAACACATAAGGAAGGATAATTTCCACGCAGACCTTTGAAATCACTATTACAAGGGTAGATGCCAGCTCATCACCAAGCTGTGCAATCTGATGATCAATTCCTGCTGGATCTGTATTGTCAATGAATCTTAGCTGCCAATAAGACAAGAAAATATTTATCAGCACATTCAAAAACAATCAATATAGGAGCAATAGAATCAGTTAGACTTAAAAGTATGCATAGCTAGGTTATATCATTGAAAAAAAGGACAATTTACAATTTGCCACTCCTTCAATGTCTAGATATTGTAAGCCAGCTCTTAGTCCTTATGAGGCATAGAAACCCTCACAAGCCATTGGGTAGCTAGGTTACATTATATCATTTGAAGCCAGTAAGGCCATTCCTTCATTTAGGGTGTAATACATGCACCAGACAAGCACCAACCAGAATATATTGCACCACTCAAGACAATTACTTCTCAAACAAATAATTTTTTGATAAGTAATTTTCATAAAAGCACAACCCTAGTACATAGGATGTATATAGGAAAAAACACCCTAAAGACTAGCATCTAAAATTCAAAAGTTCAAAAAAACCCAAATTCAAAGTGGAAATAATTAAAATAGGAGGAATAGGATCAGTTCGATTTAAGAGTATGCATAGCTGGGTTATATCAGCTTGATTTAACAGTCAGGCCTTTCCTCTACTTGGAGTGTAATACATCCACCAGATAAGCCCCAACCAGAATATATTGCACCACTCATAACAAATACTTCTCAACCAAATAATTCTTTGATAAATGAAATTTATTAAAAGCACAATAAGAAACACAACCCTAGTACATAGGATATATATAGGATAAAACATCCTCACTAGCATCTAAAATTTCAAAAGTTTAAAAAACTCGAACAAATGCTAAATGGAAAGTGAGGTAGTAGCTCAAGAACAGCAACCCACAATGATTATATCACACTTTCTTAAATTTTCCATTGTAAGGATTTCTGTCCACGTAAAAATATGATGAGCTTTAACCTTTCACAAATTTTTCCAATGTACTGCCAACCCCAACCTAAGTGTGCATTTGGGTTAGGCTGAAAAATGAAAATTATTTCACTATTTAACTTATTTTTGCTACTATTCATGGGCCCCACTATACTATTTCAACTAACTTTTATCTTTATCCACAGTACCTTTAGCAATAATTTTTCAATTTCAGTAAAATAAGCGGTATCCAAATACACCCTTGGTGCCATATGATTTTGAGTTCAAAGCCATGGCTTTTAGTAGGAATCCAAATTATTTTATCATCACCCCCCTAACAAACTTTGCAGAGCATTTCAAGACCAAACGATTCTAGTTCCAATAATGCACCACTCTAACAAATCTTTGGTTCCAATGCAGACTATCATTTGACCAGACCATATTTTCTGCCATTGTTACATCTTTTTTGATAATTCAATTATTACAAAAAGTGGGGAAGGGGGAATTTGAACACTGGTTCTACCAGGCTCTTGGCCCCCATTGTTGGATAATTATCCCATGCAATGTGGAAGTGCTCTTGTATGCTAAACAAATTTGGGAGAGGGGGGGGGGGGGGGGAGTCACAGTTCATCAAGAAAAGGCAAAGCACGGAAAAAAAGCTTCTTCAACATGTATATTCAATTAATATTTTAACATATGGAGTATGAAAAAAATGAAAGATATAAGATGAAAAAAAAATGCTGGTGCTGGTGCAGGGAAATTTGTCACAATTATACTTTATAATTGGAATGTGGATGATTAAAGAAAAAGCAAAACCAGCACCGATAGACACCCAAGTACAAGGGTCTCGTATACCTTAAGAGGAGGATTATCAGGGGCCAACGCCTCTGCAACAAACTGTGGTCCAAGAGCTGAACCTCCAATCCCAACAGAAAGTATTTGAGTAAAGCGACCTTCTGGAGAAGATGGGGGTTTAATCTGCAATTTTGATTTCAGGCAAAGAGCACGTCAAAAATAAATGGCAAAGTAGACCACGACTGACACACATAATGCCGAAAGTATTATGGTAGCATTCCAATAATTCAAATTATGGCGTCCATCTAAAAACTCGTACATGTATTTAATGTCTTAAACCCTAGAAGGCAAGTAATAGGAAGTGGAGCACAATTCCACCCAACATATCCAGCAGAGTGCTTAGTCCACACCTTCTTGATCAACCAAGTGAAATTTCATTTTTTGTTATGTTAGACTTTCAAAAAGTATAGTTATAGTGTTATACCATTTTTCTTTTCTTTTTGGAAAAAATACACCAACCTCGCTTGAGATATAAAGGAGGTGACAATGACGATTTGCAAAAAAGACAGTCCTCTCCTTAAGATATGTGATAAACATAACTAATACAATGAAATACCTATTTTACCCTTGAGTTGTTTAATTAAACATTCCTAATTTTTGGTAAATTGATTAAATCAGATATCTTAATGACAAAATAAGGCCTTCATTGATAACCAAGGGAAAATCAAAACCATTATCACTTAAGTAAGGACAAGTTATTCCACAAGAATTTCATTGTATTTTTTATACACACTTAGGGTGCTTTTGGATAAGCTGTTGCAAAATGGTGTTTCGGGTTTAAAATGAGCATTTGTAAAAATGCTACGAGGAATTGCTGATGCAAAATGGAATTGGGTTTAAAAGCACACTTTTAGGCTCCCAAGACACCTAACCAAACGGACCCTTATCGCAAAGCTTAGGAAAGGACTGTCATTTCCTTATACCTTGAGGATATTGTAATTTTTCCTTTATTTTTTTAATTTCTTAATAGAATATGATAAACAGTATAAAAACTCCAATTAGCTTCTAAACACTTGGACACAGAGAACACAACAATGTTAACTTCAAATCTCAAAGTACAGCCTTTTTCAAACTTCACTTTTCTTTTCCTGGATTTTTCAAACCACCCCATTTTCAAAAACTGAAAAATAAAATTTTCACAAAACTCGCATTTAGTACAAATGCGAGTTTCCAAAAGAGACATCAAGTGTTCAAATACCCTCTCCTCGAACTATCGAAATATAAATAAATGAATAAATAATCCAATTTTATGTCAATCCAAACAATCCCCTAATGCCTAACTTACATAAGCAACTGATTAAACGACCATATATTAACCGAAAAGTAGTCAAACTTCTCAAAAGTCAACAGTCAAAACTGACCTTACCACTGACGACGTCGTTTGCGAAGCTACTCACGGCGACAAGAGTACTCTCAATCTGAGACGTCAAGACCGATTTGGGCGCGAGCTTAGGGTTCCGAAGCCAATAGTGTCCAACCATGCGACCTTCGTCCGGGTTCGCAATCGCGCCTTTCTCCAACTCCTCCATGGCTTTAAACGCGTCTCTGAACCGGGGCTCCATCTCGGCCACGAACTCTTCCGAGAACCCGACCCGACTCACATCGATGAACAACCCTAGGTCCTTGTGCTGGTACAGCCAATCCACGTACCTCCTCCACAGAGCCCTAGGATCTTTCTCCAAAGCTTCAATCTTCTCCTTCTTCTTCAAAATCTCGGGCTTCGACGACGACGACGATATCTCGGCGGAGATCTCGCGCGCCACAGACTGAGTCCGCGAGCGAGTTGGGAACGCCAACGAGTCGGGTCGTAGCGAGTGGATTGGTCTGAGGAGAGGCTTTTGGGGCTTGAGAGATGGGGAAGATGAACAAATGCCAGAGATCGAAGCCATTGGAGATCGCGAGGAAAACGGTGTCGTTTAGAGAGGGGTTTACTGCTAGTAGTAGTGGTAGTACTAATCCATGGCGAGGTTTGAATTTATGAGCTGAGAAAATTTGGGGTTGGTGTGTTTGTGTTTTGGGGGTTTTGTCTATTGTTCAGGGTGACATGGTTCACACGTTGATTGGTTGGGTTTTCTATTTTACACTAATGCCCCCGCATATTCCTCCTCGGTCACTGTCTGTGATAGAGTAAATGTTGACTACTCGAGTTAGCCCAATAGGAAATCGCCGCGTCGATAACATAATTCATCTGAAGCATAATTGGCTTGCCAGTTGGCTCAAAATCTATATCCACTTTACTAATACGGACAAGAGAGTGACGAAGCTACCTTCAACAAATGAATACATGATATGATTTTGATGCTATTTTGGTGTTAGTTTCGTCAATATATATTCATATGATTTCAATGTTATTGTGGTATTCATTTTTTAGAGCTAGCCTCATTGCACTTATGGCTGAATTAGTAATTCTAAATGCATAATATAGTGGACAAACGTGTGCACAAGGGGTTTATTACATTTTTTGGTCCAACTATATGCTTATCGTATTAGTAGTTTTTAGTGCAATGAGTTTTATTTTTTTTTGGGGGGGGGGGGGGGGGGGTGGGGGAAGGGTGGTTGTGTCGTTTTTAGCATCACACTAATATTATTCATTATCACTATCAATTTAATTGAATGAAATTCCATATTTCACAACGATTTATTGGTCTTTTATAATAAAATTAGTAATGGTTTTAGCTCTTCTTAAATGAATTATAACTTTCTCCTAGTTCTTCAATAATTCTAGTATAGAATTTGCCTCCTATATATCTTCATTAAAAACATTAAGAATTGTTGGTTGAGTAACAAAGTTCTTAATAATATACATGGTGTCTTAAATCAATAAGAATTTTGGTATGGCTTTTAGCTCAAAAAATGTTAACAATCAACAATTTTAATACTAGATGATATAATCCCATATTAAATTTACTTAACAAACTCATTTTTAACTCTTTTGTCGCGCGAGCTTCATAACTTCGCTTCTTATTTTGAGTAATAATATAGTGCTAATTACTAATTGGAGTGTGCAACATGACAAAGAGTAGGTAAAAATAAACTGCCTTTCTTTTTAACTTGACAAGTCGATTTCTATCTAATTGTAGATTGAAGGCTGCCATTAGATGGTTTCAGTTCCCATTAACACCGTTGGTTTATAATAGGTGTGTAATGTGTTGGTGTTGTCATTGGATTACACAAGAGGCCAATTTCTCGTTTCTAGATTTATGTTAATCTTAGATACAATACTGGTGAAATTATGCTAAGAATAAACTATTGAAGCATGGTGCTGAAAACAATAACTCTACAAGTGGGGAGAAAAAGACAATGTGGAGGCTTTAAAAATTAATACTAGAGGAGGCCTTCCTACCGAAATATGTTAAAAATATTTAGTATTCTCAAAATAAAAAAGAGTGGGTTAATCCCAAATTGAAAAATGAGTGTAAATCATTCTAAAAAAAAAAAGAAAAATGAGTGTAAATTAAAGTATTAGACTTTTTGGAATATATACCACTGTAAGTTTTTTTTTAAATCTTCTCCCCTATTCATGTGTGTGTGTGTTAAAAGAAGTGAAAATGTGAAATGTATGTAGATTTTCAAAGTATTAATTCGTGGAACTGGAAAGTATGATTTGCTTTTATATATAGAGGCACGGAATTAGAGATTTTGAAATGGTAATTGTTTTATATCCATCCACATATCACTTGCCAAGACAGATCCATGAAAATGAATTTTCATACTCAATAATTGAGCTCTTTACACACGATGCAAATTGTGGAGTTATGGTCCAATAACAAGAATGAGCAGTGTAATGATGCAAATAATTAAAAAAATATCATTGAAACGTGTTTGCTAATTATCTTTTGCATTTGTTATGTTAGAAAATTATTTTCCCGTAAAAATTTAAGATTTAGGCTGTGTTTGGTTCATGTAAAATATTTTCTGAAAAATAAATATTTTTCGGAAATGCTATTTTCGGAAAGGAAAAATGTATTCAGGTTGTTTGGCTGCTTCGGAATTCATTTTACGGAAAATTAATTCCAGTGTATGGTTCGTTCAAACATTTTTATAGAAAATGCTTTACATAGCCAAGCCACCAAATTTTCCATACACTTCTGTAGCCTTAATAGTTATTTAAACTTAAAACACGTGAACAAAACCATGGTGTTAGTGAATGATTGAATGGCTGATCATGTATTTGAATGTAAGTTGCACGTGCTCATGTTTGGCTAGCCATATCCATTTCTTAATCAATTAAGCTAGCTGTTTGGCACTTTGGCAAACAAAAATATTTTGATGCTTAAGCTGTTAGCCTAACCTTTGCTCACTAGGAAGTCTGCTAATGCTAAGCACAGCTTAAAACCAAAAAGGATCTACATTCTTATGTAGACGCTTAAAGCTACAGGAGAATGGCATTCATTTCCCAGCTGCCCTTCTTGCAACTATTACCGATGATACCAACTTTTGCACTGTTTGTGAGAATAATAATACCCATAAAACCCATTACTTTCAATCTTATCAAAGTTTCCCTTAGATTTTGTATGAGAACAATTTATTTAACTGAAATTAAATTTTTTTTTGTTGAAAGTATAGAAAATAAAGCTAAAAGGTAGCTGAAATAATACAGTGAGACTCGTAAATATTACTAGAAAGTGCAATAAAACCCATAGATAATACAAAAAAAAAAAAGCAAAATAGTATTAAAAAAAAAGTTTTTCAAGTCAATGCCGAATGCAATTTTAATATGCGTTTGGATGAGTTTATCTTAATCATAGAGTAAAAGTACAGTTTGACACTTTCATTTTGAAAAATATAATACTTTAAAAAGTTGTACATTTTACTTTGAGATGAAAAAAAAATTGATCCAAATAAGTTGTCACTCCTTTGTAACAGTTATTTTCGATAATAGATGTGATCCAAATTTGAGTGCTAATACCATGACTGTCTACAACAAGCATATTATTTAAATAGTTGTAACCAATGGTGACTATTGCATCTAAAGGTCTGCATGTTTAATTTATAGATACACCAACCACCTCATGATTTCATCATCGTGTGCCTTTCCAAGATATCAAAAGTTCTTGACTTTTAGATAGGCACAAGAGACTCCTAACTTGTTTTCTGCCCCTCAGATCCTTTCTTGTCCGAGGTTTTTAATTGCTTTCAGAAGACAACCCCCCACGCTCTGCGAGTGGCTAACTAGTTCTAAATTTCGTCCAATTGTCATTGAAGTTATTCAAGAGAGGGTGAGAAAAAGTGTGCTTTGGTTTGTAGTTTTTTTTTTTTTTTATTGTCTATTTATTCGCTAAAAGTTAGTTAAAAATTTCCACGTTATTAGTGTTATTACTTATTGATTTTCTCTTCCATCTTTACCTACATAGTTCACAAAATGTGAACATATTAAAACACAAATATGAGAAATCACTAAACACATGAGAGAGAGAGCAGTGAATTGACTATTGAGTGAGAGGGAGCAATAAGCGGTTTGGGGTATGAGAATTGAGAGTAGGAGGGCATGAGATTGTGAGAGTGAGTACATCTAAAATAAAAATAAAATGAAATTAGATACTTATATGAAGGGTTTAGAGATTTAGAGTTCGTAAAGTTTCAACTTATAATTATATTATTTATAAATTTTTGTAATTACTCATTTTTCTTTTTAACTTTAAAATATAAGTTCAATATAAAAGGTATTTGATAAATCTAAAATAAAATGTGATGGTGAACTAAAAATTGAATCAACTCCAATTCATCCATAAGAGTCGTCCAAAATTAGAAAGGTTATCTCAACATAGGAAGGCAGTCCCTAGTAGGACGGTTGTCCATGGGCACGAGGGTCGTCCATCAAGAATATTAGGATATATGTGAATCATGTTAGGAACATATGTCAATATAGAATTGACTAAACTTTTGAAAAAACGCATTTTACTTGTAATTGGATAAATCTAGGATGTGTTTAATACTTCAAGGAACAATGTTTCAAGTTCAAATGTTAAAACCATGCAAGTCTGTCCAAGAATCAAGTGAAGAAGTGCTGAATTTTTAAAACTCAACAACTAGTATCTATCGAGATTTAAAAGGCTGTTTAAACCCGATGCTCAACAGCTTTTTGATAGATATGGTATATATTAAGATTTAAGAAAATCAGATTTTCAGTTCTGATTTTCATCAAATTCGTGTATAGATATTTGAGCTTTCTTTTCTCACAACCCTAAACATACATAAGGATTGTTTTAAGGGCCATCATAGTTGATGCAAGGGAGTGCAACTTGATGCAAAAGTTTTTCACAAGCATATTATGAATTGGAGACATATGTCCTAGTTCATTTTTCTTTTCAAGAAGCTACTGTGTTTGTACATCGTAGGGTTTTGTGATCAAGAAGTTTCATGATCTTCATCATATTGATGAATCGAAGAACTTTGCAGCTAATATCCTTCTCAAGTTGGTGTGTAAGTCACGTACTGGGATCTGTGCATCAAATTGATTAATCACGTACTGAGAGTTGTGCATTGAAATGAAAGATTGTCACTACAAAACAAGTCTAATTGGGTATTGGGATAAGAATTCAACTACAAGTTGGTATAAGATACTGGAATTCCTTTACTTGTAACCACTTGTTATGATAATAGTGAATTATCAAGAGTGGTGACCTTAAAATCATTTGATGGAGTTTTTGTCGTGTAGATTTTTTACATTTGTAAACATATCACCGTGTCAATTTATTTTCTGCTATATATTAACTTGGTTGGTGATTTATTTGTGCTACCACACTTATTGCATGCTTATTGAATTAATTAATTAACTTAGCTAATTAATTGGTTACTTCATCACAATGGGTCAATACATTTTTGGCCTATCAAATGGTATCAGAGTAGGCACACTCTGATTAGGTTTTAATATTTGCTGTGTAATCCATTGATCTTTGTTTGTCATGGATAGAGGACAATCTCTTATTATACATTCTTTGTTTGATGGCACTAACTATGCATACTAAAAAGTACACATAAGAGCTTTCTTGTAGTCGTTAGATGAGAAAGTGTGGCAAGCTGTAAAGATAGGCTAAACCAAGTCAAAGGAAGCGTCGGCCGATTGGGATGATGCTAAGATCAAGGCGGCTAACTTCAACAGCAAGGCATTGAATGTTTTATTCAGTGCGGTCATGAATGAGAAGTTCAAGAAGATAATGGGGAACTTGGGTCTAAGTGAAAAGGTATTGTTTATGCATAAATCTTTTTGAAGATGATCAAAGCTCCCCTAACCAGTCCTACACCCATAGCCCAAGTAAACATCCTTCTTGATACCTATGCCAGACCCATCTCAGTAATAGCATTATTTGATACAGGGGCAGCAGCAACAATTCTTGAAACTGTTAAGAAAACATGGACCATACTCCAAACAACCTATGAAAGAACTAAGGCTGTCAAGGATTTGAAATTTCAGAGACTTACTACAAGCTTTGAAGAGATTAAGATGGAAGAGGATAAATCATTCGATGAGTTCTATGCCAAGTTGAAAAACATAGTGAACTCACCTTTAATCTTGGGAAAACCATTCCCAAACCTAAGATTGTTAGAAAGGTGCTCAGATCTCTACCTGAGAGATTTCATGCCAAGATCAACACAATTGAGGAATCAAAGGATGTTGATAAAATTCCTTTGACAAAGCTATTTGGCAATTTACAGACTTATGAGTTAGGTTTGACAAGGATAAGGAAATCTAGTAAGGGAAAGAGCATGGCAATGAAGGCCAAAAGCAATGACACTGATGAGTTTTCAGATGATGAAAATTCTAAGATGAAATCCTATATTATCAGGCAGTTCAAATTTTTTATAAAGAATATCAATGCTAAAGGATTTAACAAAGACTGCAAGCAGTCCAGATCGTCTCAATTCAAGAACCAAGACAAAGAAAAAAAGGATGTTAGGGATGGTAGTTAGTACACTGTTCCTTCATGACCAAAGTGCTTTGGGTGTCAAAGTTTCAGTCACATGAAACAAGTGTGCCCTACATATCTCAAAACCATTGGGAAGAGTAAGGCGCTAGATGCTACTTTGAGCGACACAGAGCCTAAAGATGATTCTGATAATGAGGATGATGGAATCCTGAATGCCTTCACTGCCACTGTAAATCCTACTAAGAGGATTGTTGAAGATGTGGATGAAGAAAAGGACTTGATGGAGTCTAAATTTAAGAAGATAGATGAACAAGATGACATCTACACAACTTATGCAAAATTATACAAGGTCTTGGAAAAACATGAGAAGTTGTATAGGTTGGCCACTAAGAAGTTCAGTGAAGTGGAGCTTGAATGAGAAGAAATCTCTGCAAAGTTTGATAAAGCCAATCAAACCATTAAAGCACTGAGATTTGAGAATAATTTCTTAGCTGAGAAGACTAAGAAGCTTAAGGTAGAATTGTTCCAAGTCAGAGCTTAGTTGGAGAGGACTTCAAATGCAAAACTTGACGAAATGCTTAGTCTTCAAAAATTTACCTCCGATCGAACCGGTTTAGGGTATGATTTCTCTTCTCATAGTATTGCTTCTACTAGTAATACTGTTTTTGTTTCTCTTACTAATAATGTTGAATTTGAAAACAATGATGTGAAAAATGTATTAGCTAGTGAGAACATAAATAAGGATAAATCTATCTTAGGAGCACCCCCTAAACTTGATAAGAAAGATATTAAAAACCCTAAGGCTAAAAAGGGAAACACCCAAAAACCTAAACAGAAAAAGCAGCATCTCTGTCATCACTATGGAGCAGTTGAACATACTCGACCTAATTGCTACAAGTGGTTAACCATTCAACAGAGCAATAGTATGATCTTATCGGGAAACCAGAATTAGTTTCCATTTTCTTTTGCTCCTTTTAGAGATCTACTCAAAACACTCATGTTCCTTTCGAACTTGAACGGTTTCAATTCTTTCCCCTCACTGCCGAATAAAGGGTTTGCAACACAGAAAGGTTATTTCAAGGTGTGGAAGAAAAAATGCTCCAAGTGATTTAGTCACTTTTTCTTTCTCTCCCCTTCTTGTTTTTGAGTTTACATTACTTGTGTGTTTTGCTTTCTTATTTTAAGTCAATCTAGTTTATGCTTTGCTTTATTTAACATGTTTCTGTTTATCTATTTTCAATTTTGTTTTGTTTTGCTTTTCATAAAAAATAAAAATAAAAAATCAGAAAAATATAAAAACAGTGTGTTTTGTGTACATTGGTACTTGTGTACCTTGGATGCCCATTGAAACAAAATTCTCTAAACTTTGTATCTTTTGTAACTTAAATGAATATCTTTATGCACAACTAAGTAAGTGAGCTTTATTGCTCGTGTTTGTAATTAGTAAGATTAAGTAATCTCTTGTACTTAACATCACTTTTTTTAACCGAAAGGACAAGAAAACCTTAAGAGAAAGGTGTAAATAACCATCTTACCACTGTTACTCACCAATCATGAAATGACATCGATATACTTCGACATAGCAAAAGTGTAATGTTAAAAACTTAACATCATTAGGTATTTTTTTTTCTCTCTCTTATATGCCCATGCATGGTTTGCTTAAAAAAAATATGCAAAGAAAAATAAAAGCAAAAAGAATGAAAATACTCTATATATGATTGCAAGCGTGTCTTTTAGGAGATGTGAGAGTTATAAGATGTACCTCAAAGGTAATAATCTCCTTCAAATAGTTATGATTGTGTGTGAGTTAAAGTGATTTTCTCATTTTTCAAATCGTCATAATATGTAGACACTTATGTAAATCTTGCAATATTTTTCACACATAACACGCAATATTCTTTACTACTCTTGATACATATGTAGGTATAATGTGATTTGGCCATCACAAAACTATCTTAACTTGTTTTTGAAATATAAAATTGGTTAGACTTATTGTGTGTGTGTGTGTGTGTGTGTGTGTGTTTTGGATCTAAATGCTTTGACATTTTTCTTGTTGAGAGATGATTTTGGGAGCTCAAAATGTTGTTTAGATCTTTGGTTGAGTAACATGTTTGATTACATTCATATCTATATTTTTCTCTTCCTTGAAAATTTGTTTTTAAGCAATCTCGGTAGCTACTGGACACCTTTCGATAGTTAGACTATCTATCGAGTTCTTTAGAGCCTGTTTGGTTCACAAATTTTCATAACTCAATTCTCTGTTTCCAGAACTCAATTCTCAAAATGGTGGGACTCATAGCAAAATACTTGTTTAGCTACACAATTTCTTTGTTTCCATAACTCTGTTTTTATCTCTTAATTCTCTACTTTTTGAGTTATGAATTGTGGAAACTGAAAACAACTTTTGGCTATTTTCAGTTTTTAATGGCAAACTTGTAAATAATATTACACACCCGGTCCCATAGTCAGAGGCGTTCACGTGAGGCACGCCTTTTGATACTGTCCTCAACGACTCTCTTCAACTATTTCATCTTAGACTTCTCTCTTCAATTGGCAGAGGTCTCTCATCTTGAATTTCTCTCATCTCCATTCCAGTACCACCGCAAAGAAGCTCTCACTGCTCTCAGCTCCTCACACACTATTTCACCGATCCGAGCTCAGCCAACCACCGACCTCTTTCTCAACTTTTTCCACAAGAATTCAAAGGAATTGCTTCTCTGTTTTTTTTTTTTTTTTTTTCCTTTTTTTTCTTTGTTTGATGTTTGGGTTTTCACATTTGATTTAACTGTATCAACCCATGATGATGGGTTTTCAACTTGTGGTGATGAAATGTTTCTTTGCTTTTTTTTCTTTGTTCGATGTTTGGGTAAGCATTTGACTTGATCTGTTGAAACCCGTGGTTATGGGTTTTCAACCGTGGTGAACCTATGCTTCTCTCTGTTTGCAGTTTTTTCTTTTTTTTTCTCTTTGATGTTTGGGTAAGCATGATTTGATCTATTGGATTCTTGTGGCTATGGGGTTTTTTTTTTCTTCCCTTTTTTAAATAATTTATGGAACTAATCTATGGTGCTTCTCTATTTGATTTTTTTTTTCCCAATTAAGTTGCCTATTCTTGTTACCAACCAATTGCTCTGTCAATGATGGTTCTACCATTGTATTTTTGTTTCTCTTAAGACTCTATTGTTGTTGAAGAGTTATAGAAAGTTAAACAAAAAAGCTACATGATATATATCATTGTTATTAATTCCGTTCCGTTTTGGTCGGAACGGCCAAAATTTTTCATACTGGTATGCAAACCAGTACTGGAATACCCTACATTCCACCTTGGGTCAAATTTCAGGCCATTTCAAGTCATTCCGACCATTCCGGTAAATTCCAGCCGAGATGTGAATTTCGGCCGGTACTTGATTTGGCTTGTTATTAAAAAAAAAGAAAAAGTCCAAAGACTCCAAAATGACACCATTTTGGACAGTACTAAAAAACCTAATCCTATATTCCTCTTCAAGTCTTCTAGTCTTATTCTTTCACTCTCAATCTCTCTCTTACTCACTGTTGTCATGCTCTCTATGGAGTCTCTGTGCTCTGTAGTGTGCTCTCTGCTCCTAAGCTTCAATATCTCACTCACTCATGCTATGCTCTCTACTCCTAAGCTTCTATCTCTGACTCTCTCACTCTTTCTCTACTTCGGCCAAAACGGGTATTTTTTCTCTACTCTCACTCTCTCGGTTCTTTTAAGATTTTTTTCTTATGATTTGTTAAAAATCTTAAGATTAAGTGTTAAGAATTTAAGATATGTGTGATTAAGTGTTAACTGTTAAGAACTTAAGCTTTAGTTTTTTGTTGGTTCATTTCTCTCAGATTGTCATAAATTTTTTTTTCTTATGATTTGTTTTATGGTTATGAACTTAGGAGTTAAGATTAAGACGAAAGAGTTAAGAATATAAGATATGTGATTTGTTTGTTCATCCACTTCATGTAAATTAAATTAAATTTTAGCTACTGCATTTGATTGAATTTCATTTCATTTCATTTCATTGAATTGAACAGTAAACTATGGTTGATCATCGTTTTCATCATAGCTCAGCTGGTGCTTCTTTTGCTTCTGTGGCGTCTGCCCCTGCAAGATCAGAGGATCCCGCATGGGCTTATGCCCGTGCAGTGCCTAATGCAAAAAATAACACTATCTGTTTGCATTGTAATAAGTTGATTAAAGGGGGTGGTATTACTAGATTTAAGTATCATCTTGCTAGGATTAGGGGTCAAGTTGAACCATGTAAAGTTGTTTCATGATATTAGGTTTCAAATGAAACAAATGATTGAAGACTTGAAAAAATCTAAACAAACTAAAAAGAGGATTCAATTAGAAATTGGGAACCTATATGGTGATCCATTTGATGTTGATAATGATAAGGAGGAGGAGGAAGAGGAGGAGGATAAGGTTAGGGTTGTTGAAAGACTCAAAAGACTCCACCTCAAACATTAGGTAAAAGAAAATCTAGGGAAAAGGATGTTGACACTAATATAGGTCAAATAAGAGGAAAGAAGAAAATTAGGAGTTATTTTGCTCCTAGAACAACCCCTGGTGCTCAACCCTCTATAAGAAGTGCTTTGGCTACAAAAGCAATGATTGATAATGCAAAAATGAATGTGGCAAGAAGGTGGTATCATTCTAATGTACCCTTTTATGCATTTCAGTCACCCTATTATCAACCTATGATAGATTCCATTGCTGCTATTGGGCTGGGATTTAAGGAGCCTTCTTTTTATGAGTTGAGGGGACCCCTTTTGAAAAATGTTGTGCATGAAGTTAATGATTTTTTGTTAGATATAAAAAATGATTGGAAAGTATATGGTTGTTCAGTAATGTCTGATGGGTGGACAAATAAAAAACAACAACCAATCATGAATTTTTTGGTGTATTGTCAAAGGGGTGCCATGTTCTTGAAATCTATTGACACTTCAGGCCTTACAAAGGATGCTAAAACGTTGTTTAACATATTTGATTATGTTGTTCAAGAAATTGGTGTGGAATATATTGTGCAATTGATTGCAGATAATGCTTCTGCCTATAAAAATCTAGAAAAAAATTACAGCAGAAGTATGGTACTTTACTTTGGTCTCCATGTGCAACTCATTGCATAGACTTGATGTTGGAGAATATTGCTAATCCTAGGTGGTTCCCTCTTGTTGATGAAGTAACTAAGAAGGCAAAAAAGATAACAAAGTTCATTTACAACCATGGAGTTGTTTTAGACTTGATGAGGCAAAATTTTACAAATGGAAGGGAGTTATGTCGTCCTGTAATTACAAGGTTTGCCACTAACTTCTTAAGTCTACAGAGCATGCTAAGGTTCAAAAAAGAGCTTAGACAAATGTTCACTTGTGATAAATGGCTTTCATGCCCCCATGCTAAGACTGCCGTTGGGAAGGAGATAAGTAAAATTGTTTTGGAAGATTATTCATTTTGGTCTCAATGTAAGAATATAGTGAAAGTTAGTGAGCCTTTAGTTAGAGTGCTTCGTCTTGTTGATGGGGATGAGAAACCTACTATAGGGTACTTGTATGAAGCAATGGACAAAGCAAAAGAGGAAATAAAAAAAAAAAAAAAGGTTGAAGAGCAAAGTTTTTTTGTATGGAAATTATATTAGAGTTATTAATGTTAGATGGGACAAACAACTTCATAGTCCTTTGCATGCAGCAGGTTGCTTTCTTAACCCTGCAATTTACTTTAAGCCTTCATTTAAAAGGCAAAATGAAGTTCAAAGAGGGTTGCTAAGCACTCTAATGAGGTTGATTCCCGATCCTGACATTCAAGACAAAATAAGTTCACAACTTGATGAGTACAAAAAGTCAATTGGTGACTTTGGCACATCACTAGCAATCCGCCAACGAGAGAGACTAAATCCAGGTAAACATTAATAACTTAATAGTATTTCCTTTCAATATGTCTATTTATCCTTTATAGTTGTTATTGTAAGATTACACGGGCAATGCTTATTTTACATTCTTATTTGTTAGTGTAGTTTCATGTTGGGAGCAATTTGGGCTTGGAGCTCCAAAATTACAATCATTTGCCATTCGTGTGCTAAGTCTATGTTGTAGTGCAACTGGTTGTGAAAGAAATTGGAGCACATTTGAATATGTTCACTCAAAGAAGAGAAATAGATTAGAACATAAACGAGTAAATGATTTGGTCTTTGTCCATTATAATTTGAGGCTTTGAGAAAGGTAAATTTATTATCGTTACTCATATGTAAATGAAATGTACTTTCAAATAATTATAATTTATAAAATGTTATTAATGTTTAATATTCTCATTGGTAGGAACATTCAAAGGAATAAGTATGCATTGGATCTTATAAGCTTAGATAACATTGACTTGATGGGAGATTGGGTGGCTGAAGAACCTGCACTTCTTAATCCAGATGACATAAATTGGGATTGTCTTAATGAACCAGCAGGCATAGTGAATGTGGAAGAGGATGCTGAACTTGAAACTATTGATGTTGATGACGATGATGATGATGACAACAACAATGAGCATGGCTTGGCAAATCTTGCAATGGGTGCTGGTAGTTCTTGTGGGAGTTCTTTTCATGATGAATTTGATCCTTCTCTCATGGATGATGATGAGGAGGAGTAAATCTTGTATTATTTGATATTTAGTTATTGTCTTGTTAATCTTCTTTGTAATATTATATTGATGTTTAAGACTTAAGAGTTAAGACTAAATGATTTGTATTATTTGATATTTAGTTATTGTCTTGTTAATCTTCTTATTTTGTGATGTTAAATTGATGTTATATTAATGTTTAAGACTTACGAGTTAAGACTAAATGATTTGTATTATTTGATATTTAGTTATTTATTTATTAGAATTGACAATTTTATGTTCTACAATAATATATATAAATTATTTTTTAGGAACACCGAAACACCTTGAAACGGTACGCCAAAATCGGCCTGTACCGAAATATTTCATTCTACTGGACAAACCAAAACGAGCTCCAAAACAGTATTAATAACATTGATAAATATAAGAACGGTATATTATTAAAGGATCTTCTTGAATCGGCATTAAAGTCATCAACAATATTAATAATCTGCTGCATAACTTGCTGGAGCTTAAAGCCTTTTTGTCTAGCTATTCCTTCTCTCTCTTAGATTAATAAAAGAGAGAGAACTTTGTGGCTCATAATCTAGCTAAGTATTATTGTGATGTAATAGTATATTTTTGCCGTAATAATTCCTCCCTCTTGACTGATATTTGGGATGCTTGGAGGAAAGATTTTGTGTTTGTTTCTACTAGCTAGTTAATGAAGGTTAATTTGGTTTTTAAGCAAAAAAAGAAGTCATTTTGTATATTTATTGTTATTTTTTGATAGTTTGACCCTTGACATCATTGTGATTTTCATTAAGATTTTGCTCATATTATCGTCTTGATCGTTAAGTTAATCACTTGTTCTTTGTAAGTGATTTTCCACAAAAATATCACTTGTTCTCTACCACAAATTGATGGTTTTAGCCTTTTTAGACAACCTTAAGTTGTACCTAAAAAATAAACATCACCGAGACAAGCTGTAACCTAAGTTCCATACTTCAATTACCAAAATAACATATGAATACAATCAAGCAATTTTTTTTATTCTTTTGTTTGCTATGAATTATGAATCTTAATGTAGTAAGTTTAGTAGCATTCTCCTTAGTTCAATGGCAATGCATTTTTTGTTTTAAAATTTTTATAAATGTATCTTGATTTTAGAATATGCTTCTAGTGTTACCCGATTATGGTTCCCCATAATGAGCTTGTCTCCTCATGGCTAGCAAGATACTTGCAAAGAGGGTGACAATTAAATAGCTTCATACAAATTGTTTCAAATTTATGATGCACTGTTCCTTGTCTCTGACTAACATACTAAACTTGTCCCCATGATATTCTTACAAAATATACTGTACATACACGCTACCATGTGCAATAGGATTATTTTCATAATATTGCAGCTTAAAGCTTCTGATCCCACAAACCTTTTGATCCTATATACATATTAATATGGATCCTATGCTCAATATTTGTTCCTCTAAAAATACTGGGGTATCTTTATTGTACTTGTGATATGGTTGTGTATGAAATGTGTGTGTTGTTCTTTAAGATGGCTGCGAAGTTGATAACATGGGATGCCAATTGTAAGGATGTGTTGTGTGACTCTGTACTTGGACACTATGTTTGTGGGAATTTGCATCCTTGTCATGCCAATGCGCAAGTGTGGGAGGAGATCACAGACAATCTTAATGCTCACATGGGGAAGGCCTTTACCGTGAGGCGGGTAATTAGGAGGTGGAAGCATATTCAATAGAATTATCGCCGAGCAATGGCGAGCTGTACCAGATCTCTTCAGCCCAGCGTTTCCCCCGTGGCCTTTCTAGACTGATTGTCAGATGACCCGCCGCAGTAAGAGGCGGATGCGTAGTCAAAGCAATTTAATGCACGTCCCTTTTGATGTATTGTTGACAAATTTTGTTCCCATTATGTTCAGTAGCGTACTTTCTTATGGATTACCATATACTTAACCATGCACTAACCTAGTTGTATTTGTGACCACTTATTTAGTTTACTAACTTATTGCTTCGATCTTCTATCTTTTGTATATCTGGTCACATTGTATATGTGGTAAACCTCGATGAAGGATTTATATATTACCATTGTTTCTTATATATTACCACTGTTTCTTACATTCAATGCATGCTTTTTCATATCCTTGTTGATTTAACTGTGGAAGATTTTCCATTTTTTGGACCCCTTAAATGAATCCTATAGTCCTATTGTTCAATTGTTAAAATTATCATCTATCATAAGCTTGCCACGTGACATGTTTCAAATAGATGGCACATGAATCACAAGATCAAGATGAGAAATTGTGGCCTTCCCATGTAGAACATATTTTTATTAAGATAATGTTGGAGGAACAACTTAAGGGTAACATGCCAAAAGGTGTGTTCAAGGGTCCTACGTGGACATTAATCACAACTGAACTTAACCAAAGGATCAAGAAAGATTTTATCACTAAGCAAGTTCTACAGAAGCACAATAGGCTCCGTACCAAATAACGCAAGTGGAGCCAGTTGCTAAGACACATAGAATTAGAGTGGGACGGGCAGACCCAAACAGTGACTTGTTCTGAGTCAGTGTGGCATAATGTGGTTGTGGTATGTTTACTGTTGTTTATTAATTATAACTTATTGCAATTATATATTTATGCAATTTGCCTCTTGTGAATTACTGCGTTTAGTATGCTAATGTTTCCAAGGAAATTCCAGAGCAATCATGGTGCAAATAACTTAAGGAATAAAGGATGCCCAGACTACCCATCACTGAAGCAGTTGTTCACCCCTAATACTGTGACTGGGAACT
Source organism: Quercus variabilis (assembly GCA_030445155.1). NCBI lineage: Eukaryota > Viridiplantae > Streptophyta > Magnoliopsida > Fagales > Fagaceae > Quercus > Quercus variabilis. The sequence continues at coordinate 19,177,427 of CP129453.1, read as the reverse complement.
TGCAGATCTCCTCAAACACTCCTCCTCTAAATAGTGATAAGGAGCGTGCCCTAGAGGAAGAGCTTGCCAATGCCAATGCAAGTGCACCCACCCATCTGGATGATGACTATTACACCCCTAACTTTGACACTTTCCCGCACACTGTGGAGGATGATAAGGTTGAGGAGGTAACCCAACAGGCAGAAAAATGTCATGTGCAAGATGCAAGTGGCAAGGTTCAGAAGGTCTCAAGGAAGTCGAATAGGGTAAGTGAAATAACTGTGGCCTTAAGGGAGTACACCGCAATGTCGAGGGATAAGTTCAGTGGTAAACTCGCCAAGGGTAGCGGTTCATCCAACCAATTCACTTAATCCACCGTATGGGGTGATCCTTGCTCACTTCCCAAGGCAATGGAGGTGCTGAATTTGTATGCGGATCTGAGTAACAAGGCCTATATCAAGATGTCAAAGGTTTTGCAGTAAAAGGATAATAGAGTAGTGTTTATATGTATGCCGGAGCATAGGAGGAAGTCTTGGATTGAGGCCATTCTAAACTTGGAGATGGATTAAGGGAGAGCAGTATTGCATTAAGTCTAAGCTATTTGGTTTTTATGTAATATGGATTTGGGTTGTTCTATTTACTTGTTTATGTTTTGTATGGATAATAAGAAGGTCTATGTTATTTATGAACGTGGGACTACAAGCATGGTTTGTGTTATATTATGTTTATGTTATTTAGGAACTTGGGATGTTTGTATGGTTTGTGTTATATTATGTGATGGATTTGGATTTGAACTTGGGATGTTTGTATGGTTTGTGCTATATTATGTGACGTACTTGGATAAGGTTTGTTGATTTTTATACGTTTATTATGGTGACTATTGATTTAGGTGATTATATTCTACATTTATATTATGCGATGTACTTATTTTAATAACATATTTGCTTTTATATCTCTCTTTACATAACCTACCTGAATAGTGTGTTTGTGCTAATGTGTAAGTCACTTATGGCGTCTGGAAATGATTGGTGGCAAGCGGTCAAAGAGTATGACTTTAATGATGTATACTTCAACGACATTGGTTCCAGCAATGACTGTGAAGAAAATGATGATGACTGGCCCGATTCGGAGTTCGAAGGTGAAGAAGAAGCAGAGTTTAATTTAGTGAATCCTATAGTTGAGGAGACGTATGCGTACATGCAGCAGCATTATGATAAACAACCAATGTGAACAAGTGCGTTGACTGGCAAGGCGTATATGGATGAGGTCACTGAAGGTAATCCAGCTAAGTGTTACGAGATGTTCCGCATGACACTTGAATTACTGTTGCATTTAGTGGATGAGTTGGCTGAACATGGTTACTTGAGGGATGGACATGGTGACGTGAATGCCACTCAGGCCGTGGCCCTGTTATTGTACATACTTAGACACAGCACCCGCTTTTGATGTGTTACAGACCGGTTTCAACACTCAACAGAAACTGTGTGCTGGCATTTTCATAAGGCGTTGCGGGCTGTCCACCACTACGCAAAGCATTTAATTAAACCTGATCAGAATGTCACAGGCCTCCTCGAAGATCTTCAAGTTAACAAGTACTAGCCATGGTTTGAGGTACAAATCATTCCCTTACTTGACATACTTCGTACAACAGTAAAATAATATGATATTTTATATGTGCTTGCTAAGATTAATGAAAAGATCCAATGTGTAGAGATGTATAAGAGCAATTGATGGAACGCACGTGAATGCCTAACCTTTTGCAAATGCGACTCAAGCACATAAAGACTGCAAGAGCCTTACAACAACCAATGTGTTGTGTGTGTGTAATATGGATATGCAGTTCACATTTGTCCATGGTGGGTGGGAGGGCAGTGCGAAAGACTCAAGGGTTTTCGAGGAAGTGATTAGTGACCGGGAGAATGGATTCCCATGACCACCAATAGGTACTATACATTACTATGAGTTTAACTAAAGTTATTTTATCCTCCATGTCTAAGTAATGTGTTTATTGTACAACTTAATTATGTGTTGCCTGATTATGTGTGTGTGTAGGGTCGTACTACTTGGTGGATTCGGGTCTACCAATTGACACTAGTTTTCTCCCCCCTCATAAGTCAACTAGGTACCATGCGCAAGAATTCCACTCAAGCGGTAAACGGATAACATCAAAGAAAGAGTTGTACAACTACAGGCACTCATCCTTGCGGATGGTTTTTGAGCGGTCTTTTAGAGTGCTGAAGGCCAGTTTCCCCATTCTGAATTTAATGCCAAACTTCAAGCCAATTAGACAGTGTTACGTGGTTATTGTGTGTTGTGCTCTACTCAATTTCTTACGCATGAATAATTGAAGTGATGAATTGTTTAGAACAATAGGGGAGAGTGTTGGCGAAGGTAGTGTGACCAATAGCGAAGGCAGTGGCGATGCTGGAGCATTAACAAGCTCAACGACCCAAAGACATGTACTAGAAATGTCAAGTGCATCGAAGAGAGCGATGGGGCAATTTAGGGACAATATCATTGACAAATGTGGGATGATTATGTTGCATGTGGCAATGTGAGATGATTATATGTTGAAAATGGCAATTGACCATTTACTTTGCAGCGTAATCGTTTTGGCACTATAGTATGTGACGAACAACTTAATTACATAGGTGGATGTATAACTTAATTCAACTTGTAACATTACTGCACTATTTTGGAATGACATGATAACGTGCAGATATACTCTCGGCATAATTATGTAACGTAATTCGAATGTATCAATTATTAAAAAATATATGTAATGTAAGGGTTTTAAGTTCCAACTGTCAACTGTCGACTCTCACCAATGGCAATGAATACAAAACCGAACACTTTTGTTAAACGACCAGAACGATCCCTCCATTCTAAAATAATTTATTAAAAATAAAATGCGAATATGTGATGTACGCACTAGACTTTTCAATTTAGATTATTTAAGTATTATTAAATTGGGCCAAATGTCAAAATGTACAGTTCAAAAAACATATAAAAAATTAAAAGTTGTCAAAACGTGAAAAGGTGAAAATAATTCTATGGGGAGAGAAAAAAATTAGTCATGCACTAAAAAAAAAAAAGTTTAAAAACTTCCAAGGAAAAAAATGATGGAGACATATAATTAAAAAATAACGAAACAAATTTTATGCAAAATGAAAATTTAAGAAAAGTAGAGAATAAAAAGCCAAATATAATGGAGGAGATATTATATTATGAGAAAAGTTAGTAGATGCCTTAAGGGCATAGGTTTAAAAAATATTTTTAGATATTTTTTATGGAAAAGGAAAAAAAGTGATTTTTTGATATTTTCTATATATATATTTGTCATTAAAGTGGTGTCAAATTTTTCTAAAATAGTTTATTAACCATTACTCTAAGAACACTCATTATAAGTTTGTAGTTGTGTAAAATGGATAACCTTAGCTACAACCTACATGGAGATCATGTTTTGTATTTTTATCATTTTATCTCAATTTAGAGAAAAAATAATTTTATGTTCTATTGTTTAAGTTGAGTAAAAGTACAAGAGCTCCTTGAATTTTAAATTAGAGTGAAAATTTATTTCAACCCTATAGTGTTGCTAAAGTTGATTTGACTATAGACACTCATGAATTATTTTAGATATAGACAGTAGACACCCACGAATTATGCTAACAAATCATAAATAGTTATGTTAAAAATAGGTAGTGCCACTAGATTTGCAAGGAATTGAAATATGCTAAGAATTTATTATTGAATACAAACTCTTTGTCACCTACTAACTCTCAAAAAAAGAAAAAGAAAAAAAAGAAGAAGTAAATAATTGAAAATAAAATATCAACATGCTTATTGAAAATCCATTTAATTAGTTATAATTTGCACTTATCATATTAAAGATTAGTATTCCAATTTTATAAAGACATCGTTTTTTCTTTTTTATTTATTGATAAAGATACCTTATTGTCTTATACGCTGAAGGAGCCAAAGAATTTTTTTTTTTTTTTTTGGATAGAATACATGCACAAAAAATAAAGTCATGGAGAAGTATTCATTATTGAATAGAAAAGAACGCGTAAAACAACTGATAATAGATTGAACTTTTTTGTTCAAGAAACGTTCATTGCTATACACAACACCTCCATGTACAGTAAACAGTTGACAAACACAATTTTTATTCTGCAAAATATTTAAGAACTCAAAACAAGGCATGCGAAGTGTAATGTACATTATACACGTGACCGTCAATGGTTCATGGCAAACGCAGTTGCGTATGGCAATGAACCTCAAAAACATTAGAGAACACAAAATAAACCCCGGGTACAATCCAAGACAAAAATAAAGCTACCATATACTTATAAACCTTATCTTCAGCAATCCAGAGTTTGAGATTAGTTTTTTCAACCTTGCGCTTTGCTATCCTTAGGAGCTCCCATGCTTCTGCTTCCCTTGCATGAGCCTCTTTCCTTTCATTTCTTGCAGCTACGGCCTCGGCCTTATATCTCGAAAACCTTTCATGGACAAGTGGTGCTGTTGCACGGCCACATGGGCATGTGTTCTTGTCCAACCATTTGAAGAACTTACATGCCTGATCGGAGTCCTGCATACAACATTGAAGGCATATATAAGATGGTCGGCAAGGATAGTAAGAAAATGACAAGTCAAATATATAACGACAATAAAATCGAAGATAGTAACTAACCGGCGACCACTGCTAATATCCATAGAACCTCCAACCGAAATTACAGATAAACAGAAAGGTCCTTTCGACACACCGATCCATATTGCACATATGGCCGGTAGAAGTGGACTCATAAATAGTGGCAGAAGACATTGTTATGGCTTTTCTTTTTCCACTAATAGCTGTTTTCACTCAACACATGTTAAAGGCCATGTCACAAGACATTGATAATTGTTATGGTCATATAGAATGATCTTACCATCAGATAGATGATATCATAGTAAAAAAATCTACATGGTAGAACATAATATTGAAACAATTCCAGTAAATAAGTACCAATTCCAATATATCTCCACACATATAATTATATATATAATGTCAGTACATATTTCTACATAATCAATACACTATCAATGTTAACTAGTAGGTTTCCTCAGCCCCAATCTCACTGCTCTTTCTTCAATAAAAAAAAGACAGCATAAAAATAATAATTTGTGGTAGCTTTAACTATAGCAAAAGATAGCTTTGTTGAAATAAACACAAACTCAAATAATCTTTTAAGATAGCAAACTATCCTATTAGAACATTGGGTACCAGCCTGTCCTTCCAAAGTAGATGTTATAGACTGCCAATCGCTCTCACCAAAGATCTCTACAGCTGCACAAAGTTGAGCATCCTCATCCTTAGTCCACGCCCCTTTTAGTATGGAAGCATTCAAACTCCTTTGATAACGTGCCAAGCACTAAAATGGGGTCCTGTTTGTCCCCAGTGATACTGCAATATCAAACCATTTTGAAACCATGAATGCCTCAAATACTTCAAATCAAAGAGTTGTTCAAAAATTTTGTGATTCTATAATCTAATGCAACATATTTCTAGTTTCCATGATCAAGCTCAATATATCATCTGAAGTTCATTTTACTTTAGCACAGATGGCAACTGTTGCTGAACAACTAAAGTAAGTATTCGTTAACTAGTTCCCAAAATGGTAACAAAAAAAAAAAAAAAAAAAACTGGCTTGCAAGTAGTAATCATTAGTCTTTCTCAAAATAAAAGATGACAAACTCAAGTGGTTAATATATACGACGCTCAAACCACTATGAAGAAGAGAACTACAACCAGTTAAGTGAAATAAAACACTAGAGCAATTTTTCGGTGTCATGCTCGGAGCAAAAAAAAATTGGGAGGAAGAATTGAAAGGGAATAGAAATAATCATAAGCAACCTATAACAAATTCAATCATAGGCTTAATAAGACCATAAGAACATAAGCACCTTCTAAAAGTAATCGTATTCCATATTGTAGCGGACTTCTTTATTACAGTAAAAATATTAAGGGATAAAAGCACAAAAAGAAAGGGAAAAGACTTAATAATTACTCATTTCATGTCAATTGTGTCTTGAAAATCATGTTCACAACTGTTCTAAAAGTATGATAATTGAGGTCACTAGTATTATTATATAATCCAAAAGGCTTATAAAACTCTATCTTATTGTTTAAACCTGTCTTCTACTTCTCCACACTTATTATGACAACAATGAACTAAAACATAACAAGAAACAACTTTAAAGACCATAAAATATTGACACAGAAGAAGAAAGAATGATGACACAAACAATCTAACCAAAAGTACAACAACATCAGATCACTTAAAAAAATAAAAAAAATGGACAATATATCTGTTTTTTCTTTTGCCCTCTTTCCCTGCAAGTCTGCAAGTAGTAAAATACTCTCTTTAAAAACAGTACAGAAAATTCAAGTAAGAAATTTGGGGGTTCCGGATGCTACTATTCTGCAACTATTCTTTTCTGTTCCTAGTGTAGGGTCTTTTTCATATTGTTTTTGTAGTTTTGTGCTTCACGTCCAGTTTGTTCCAACCTCATTACGAAAAGAACTCCTATTTAGTCATTTTCTCTTCTTTTTGTTTTTGTCCTGCACAAGTTCTCTCTTAGATTAAAAGAACAGCCATCCCATGTCTATGATTACTTTAACTACAACTTGCAATCCCAGATACTGCAACACATTTAAGAAAAAAAAAAGCAATAAATATTAAATACATAGCAGCCAAAAAGAAAAATACCCATGTGAGTAAGAGGGAGATATTGAAGATTAAACAGAGAATTTAAGCAAACCCTTTTGCATATTTCAATCCATTGAAGCAAACCAGCAATGGGCAAGCACAATAATATCATATAATAAAAAAAAACCAAAAAAACGGAGGTTTTATTATTTTCTCACCAACCAAACAACAGGGAAAAACAGAGGCAAACAGAGTTCAAGCTAAAACTTAACATTTTTCTCAAAATCCAAATGCGAAACACACAAATCAGATAAATAAACAAGGTGAGAGAGTACAGAAATGGATGAGGTAGCACCATCTTGGGTCGAAGGAGACTGTCTGTGACAAAATCGAGAAATGGGTACCGTTTTTTTATGCTCGTCGGCACCACTGGGTCACGACGGAGGAGATCGCACTGCCGTACACGTCGGAGAGATGGGTGTTCTTCACTGGTGACGGTCCTGACGAGGCGAAGGAGGTTGAGAAATTTTTCTAAGTTCGGATTTGTGCTTTGGGAGAGTGACAGGGCTAAAGGGGGAAGGGGAAATGGAAAATGAGAAAATAGAAGCTGATGGGGATGAAAACGAAGCCGCAGGTAACAAAATAGAAGCATCTGACTAAGTGATAGAGCTGGGGGCCCACAAATAGTGTGAAAAATGTTGAGTGATGGCATTTCAGTGATGGGGCCAAACGGGTATTAATTTTAGAGTAATGGGTGATGAGTGATAAATAACGTGTGATAAGTGATGAGTGATGAAAATTGAATGACGAAAATTGAGTGATGAAAAATGTGAAGCCAAACAGCCTCTTAACTTCCTTTCTCGATAAATGTTTTCGCAATCTCGATCCATCGAGATTCTTGAGATTCCATCTCAATAGTTGCTTGACAACTACTTGATCCATCAAGGAAGTTTCTGTATGCTCAATAGATGCTCGATAGCTTCTTGATCCATCAAGCCCCTTTTGCCATGGACACCTCTCGATAGCTGCTCAATAGCTTCTTCTGGCAATTTTTTATTCTTGACACCTACCGATCCTTCGAGCTGGGAATATGTCTATATATAGTGACAACACGATTTTTCTTCATTTCTCCCCGATCTCTCTTGATAGTTTTTGTCTCTTCGCCTCCCCAAACTTTTCTCTCTCACTCCAAACCTCAAACCCATAAGTTTTTTGGCCTCAAGATCATTTCTTCACTTGGTATGATCTTATTCTCTCTATTCTAATCATGCATTTCATGATTTTTGACCATAACTTTTGGGATTTTTGATAAACTTTGGGGTTTTTCAAAATTTTGGAGGTTTTTCGGAAAATTTTGGGATGAGTTTTTGTTTAAATGATTTTAAATAATCATGCATTGCATCACATGTGCATTTTAACTATGATTCATGCATTTTAGATGTGTGATTATTATGTTGAATTGTTGTGTGTTGTTAGGTTTGGATTGGGCTGAGCCCATGATGCTTTTAATGTTGCATATCATATGCTCATACATTTTTTCATGCATACATACCTTCATTTCTTTATATTCTTATATTGATATGTTTGGTGCTTTTGTGTGTGTGTGTGTATCTGTCTCTCTCCCTCTCTCTTTCTTGCATTAGTTTGCTCACCTAAACACAAATCTACTCCATCCCCGAACCCTCTTCGTTTTGGGGCATCTTCTTCTTCTTCCCTCTCTGATCCTACTCCATCTTACGTCAAGTTTCGTGATGATAAAGCCCACAAGGACTTTTCGGAGAACTTCTCATGACGAGGCATTCATTCGGAACGCCAAGTCATTCTGTTGGATTTTTTCGATACTGACATTCTCACTGTCATCTACAGTAGGGGTTGGGAGTCACAATGTGGCATCTTGGTCACTTGTCCCTCCGTGATCATACAGGAGTTTTACTCCAATATGCACAGGTTCGATTATTCAATACCTCATTTTATCACTCACGTTCGAGGTACGCGCATCGTAGTCACTTCAGATATTGTATCTGAGGTGCTACATGTTCCTAGGGTAGTGCATCCTAACTACCCTGGCTGCGATCGTTTGAGGATTATGTCCAAAGATGAACTTTCATCTCTTTTCTATGAGACACATTCTTCTTAGGGTGACCGTTAAAACACTTATTGCTCGGGCTTTGCAAAAGGTCCAAGATTTCTTAAATTAGTGATGGCATTTGTCCTTCATCCTTTGTCTCACTATAACTCTATCACAGAGTCTCGTGCTCGATTTTTGTTATCCCTTTTTACGGGATTTACCATTGATTTCCCCCCTCATCTCATCCTATCCCTCATAGATGTCTATAGGAATATGGTGAACCGTGATAAGCTCATTTTTCCTTAGGCTATCATACGGATTCTTCGCCATTTTTCTGTCTCCTATCCTGAGTCTCCTCATTTTTCAGTCATGTGTGCCTTAAATGTTGCTACCTTTAGACAGAGTGAAGCCCAACTTCGACCGAAGCGGCCATAGACAAAGTCAATGACTCCTCAAACTTCTTCTATTCCTTCCACATCCGCTCTTTCATCAATGGATGGTGTGACCCTCGGGGCGGTTATGGTGTAGCTGCAATGCATGAATGCTTGCCTTGACACACTTCGTGATAAGTTATGTCAGGTGAACACCTGCGTCAGCTGTATTGCTCGACAGCAGGCTTGCCTTGGTGGCTTCATAGAGTCTCCCTCTCCTTCTTTAGAGGCATCTAAGGATAAGGACGATGATGATGATAGTGACTCCAACGACAACAATGATGATGATGATGATGAGGATGCTAACTCACCCAATGACGATGAGATGGCTGCTTAAGTTACTTACCCTTTGTCATTCATGACAAAAAGGGGAGTAGTTTTAGAAATAAGAGTAATCATGTACATAGGGGGAGAGTTAGCATAGGAGATTTTTGTTAGGGGGAGTATTTTGTTTTTTTTACGGAAGTAGTGAGGAATTATGTTTTTTTTTTTTCTTTTCTTCTTTTATAGATACATTATTCTTACTTTATGATAGCAAACCATGTAGTTATATACATGATAAGGTTGTTATTACAGTTCTTTCACCTATCTCTACATGTGTTGTTTCTTTTCTCTCTTTATGCACATGTTTCTTATTTATTATATGCAATCTTTTATTTCTGTTTCACATTAAGATGCCTTGATGAGTTTTGTAAAAATTGTTTCAGAAATACAAGTTGTTAAAGTCTTCTTACCATAAACTCTCTTCTTGCAAAAATTTTCAAGAGTTTGTGTTATGATAGATTTTATTGTATTTAACAAGTAAGCATGAGTTGAGTGATTTATGACTTCTCTCATATGTTCATTTGTTTGTTGTGGTTTTATCACGAATTACCAAAAGGGGAGATTGTTAGGACACATGTGAATCATGTTAGGAATATATGTTAATATAGAATTGACTAATTCTTTGACAAAACGCACTTTACTTGTAATTTGGTAGATTTAGAATGTGTTTAATACTTCAAGGAATAAGGTTTCAAGTTCAAGTGTTAAAACTATGCAAGTTTGTTCAAGAATCAAGTGAAGAAGTGCTGGATTTTTAAAGCTCAACAGCTAGTATCTATCGAGATTTAAAAGACTGTTTAAGCCCGATGTTGGACAACTACTCGATAGATAGGGTATCTTTCGAGATTTAATAAAATCATATTTTCAGTTCTCACAACCCTAAACATATATAAAGATTGTTTTAAGGGCCGTCACAACTGATGCAAGTGAGTGCAACTTGATGCAAAAGTTTTTCATAAGCATATTGTGAACCGGAGACATATGTCCTAGTTTATCTTTCTCTTCAAGAGGCTGTTGTATTTGTACACCGTAGGGTTTTGTAACTGTTGATGCCCATTTTTACAAATTTGTACCCCAAGGATTATAAGGAAGAAAGCCCAATGAAGAGCAAGGCCCAAAGGCCCACCAAGAAGACCAAAGAACAAGAAGGGTCCAAAGAAAGAAATGCAAGTGAAAGCAAGCTACAGCAAAACGCAAATCTGCAGCAAAATACAAGTCTGCCGTAGAATACAAGTCTGTCTGCCGCAAAATACAAGTCTGCTGCATAATACAGTTCTTTGGCAGGATGGCTTCGGCAGATGAAGAAATAAGGAGCAGCAGGAAGTGTTAACAGCAGGAATTGCGTGAAGGAAGAGTCAAACTAAAGGAAACGACAAATGTAGCAGGAAACGCGTGAAGAAATAAGACAAAAACACGCAGCAGACGAAACAGAGCTAATCTGCTGCTGCAGGAATGGCGTGGGAGACAAAAACAAAAGACAGTGGAGCAAGAACAGAAGGGCCGGGGCACCACCAACCTGTACCTAGCCAATACAAGGGAGGTGGGCCCACGGTCAAAGAGATTCAGAGGGCGTGGTTTGGTGGTGGGGGGAAAAGGGGGTCTATATTTGGTTTCCTGCCATGACGTCTTTTGGGAACATATCTTGCTGGGATGATATCTTACCCAAAAGAAGTAATAAATGGTTGGGACCACTGATGCATGCCATAGAGCTAGGTAGTGAGGTAGAGGTATACGGCAGGAACAAACAAAAAAGAATTTTGTCATGCAGCAAATATGTTCTGAGTAGATGGTAGTGGTCGGGGCAACCAATGGGTGAGTGGGTAATCTTGAAAGGATGCCCACAACAAACCAAAAATAGTTGGTGAAGCCCTAGGGGTAAAAGGGAGAAATCCATTAAATTAGCTCACTATAAAAGGGAGGTAACCACGGCAGAAAAGAGGAGGACGAAAAAGGGAGACCGAAGGGGAGGAAAAAACAGGGGAAATAGTAAAAAACAGGGGAAGAAGAAAAACACCCAGAGGGGAGAAAAAGAAAGAAAGAAAGAAAGAAAAAGAAGAGAGAAAACACGGCAGGAATAGGGGCATGCATCAATAGACCATCTTTTCCCTCCCTCTTAGCAAACCCACTCTTTGAAATCTCCAAAAGTAATAGCTAGTAGTCATTTAGGCCTATTCTCCAAAATGAACAACTTTTACGGTAGGAGCCTATGATAAGGTTGTTGAAGTTGGAGTTTGGGTTCCTTCTTGGTTTACTTATCTTATGGGCAGATTTAATACTTAATTTTGATTGCAAATATATTTGATTTTCAACTTATATCCGTTATATTTAGTCATCCTGCTGCAGCACGTTTTTATCACTTCTGCCGCAGCAGTTGTCCTGCTGTGGTGTTTTACTTGCTGTATTAGTTATCCTGTTGTAGCACATTTTCATTATATTTACCGTGTTAATTATTATACAAGCTAATCATTTCCTGCCGAAGCTTTCTTCTCTATTTGTTATTACGTATTTTGCTTTTGACACAAACTAACCATTATCCTGCCGTAAGTATATATATATATATACATATACCCTGTTTCTCATGTTCTGGAAAATATATTTTATATATGTATATGTGAATACGTATAAGTATATATACTTATATATGTATGTATATATTTGAGAATATGCTAACCCATTTAAACTAACACTTGTTTGATGGGTATTTTCTTTGGGTTTTTTAGATTTGTTTATGCGCAGGAAGTAGAAATGTTTTTCTACAGTAAAAATGGTAGTCATTCACATTGCCGAACGCTTTATTGCACGGCAGACAGCTTTAAAGCACGGCAGGCAGCTTCATTGCATAGCAGAAACTTTAAAGCACGGCAGGCAGGAAGCTTTAATGCACGGCAGGAAGTTTTGTTGCACAGCAAAAGGCTTTACGGTAGGAAGCTTTACGGTAGACAGCTCTATTGCACAAGGCTTTACGGCAGGAAGCTTTAAAGCACGGCAAGCAGGAAGCTTTAAGCACGGCAGAAAGCTTTAAAGCACGGCAGGAAGTTTTAAAGCACGGCAGACAGCTTTAAAGCACGACAGGAAGCCTTAAAGCACGGCAGACAGACTTGCTGCATAGCAGAAAAGTCAATCCTGCGGCAGAAACTGGAGAAAAGTTCCTGCGGTAGGAACAAAGGATAAGCCCATTTCACAGCGTCTTCCCTTGGACTTGGACTCAACGTTTGCGCATAAGCCGGCCCAAGTTGAGTTCCAGTTGGACTGGTCTCAACTTCCTTACTCAGAATACTCGGGCCTACTACCGCGGCAGGCAGCCCAGCCCAACACACAAAAAAGGCCCCCACATTTAAAATGGCGACTTCACTGGGGAGTTGAGATCAAGATGGGGAGAATGAGATATTTCTCCTCCGCAAATATGTTTCCAAGTCCTTACCAAAGCGAGGCATGCTGATGTTCTTGAACCTTCCAAGCTATACTCTCAGGGAAGTATCCAAAATGTCATAGCAATCCCATAACAGAATCCTGCGGCAAAATGCAGCAATGTTACCGCAGGACAGTACCATAGCAGAATCCTGCGGCAGAATACAGCAACATTACCGCAGGACAGTACCATAGCAGAATTCTATGGCAGAACGCAGCAACGTTACCGCAGGACAGTACCATAGTAGAATCCTGCGGCAGAATACAGCAACGTTACCGCAGGACAGTAGCAGCGTTACCGCAGGACAGTACCATAGCAGAACTCTGCACAACAATGTTAAAACAGAGTAGAAATATTGAGAACTCTACAATAGAAGGCCTTCACAATACTTGGCCCTATCCTTTAAATGCCACTTGTTCTCCTTGTAATGCATGTGGGACATGTGGCAAGCCACTCATTCAAACATGCAACTCTCCTAAAAGCTTTCTAAGCCACTTATCACCTTTTGCTCTCATTTCCTTCAAGGAAACACTAGAAGCTTTTAAACTCTCTCCATCTTCACCTTTGGGTCCAGCACTTAGAGGAGAAAAATCCTTTCATTCCCCCACAAGGTTTCAATCATTTTTTTTTATGCCAGTAATTCTAGCTCTACTTCCCTCAAAGAACCAAAAGCTAGAAACCAAAAAAAAAAAAAATGAAGCTATAGCAGCCAAAGGAAAACTTTCATCATTACTATACTATTGCAAATCACTATTTCCTCTGCAAAGTATCTCTTAGCAAACTTTTCCAAAAGTGTAAAATGTCCCTCCGTAAAAATTTCGTGGCAGAAAGTACAGATCCTTCGGCAAGCTATTCACAGCAGAATATATTGAATTTCAGAAGTGCAGAATGTTCATCTGCTGAATATTTTATAGCAGAAAATTTCAGAAGCCAGAATGTAGATCTCTCCGTAGATTATTTACAGCAAAATCTGTTGAATTCCAAAATGTTCTTCAGCAGACTGTTCAAGGCAGACTGTTCTTCGGCAGACTGTTCACGGCAGAATATTTTGCAGCAGAATTTTGTATTCCAGCAGTCCCTTTTACAGAATATCCTACCACAAAGTTCGGCACAACAAATTTGAGATTTGTTCTCAAAGTAAGAGAGGTGCATACAAAGCCTTTCATATTCACTTTTGCCAAATCAATTTTTTTTTTGCTACTACATCAGCAAATATATTAGTATCAATGAAGGGAGGAGGGAGAAGTAATCGATTCGGCGATATCGAAACATCCGCTTTCAACCAAAGCATACATTGAAGGCATGTGATATGGTGGTGAAGTGTCCAAATTGAATCCAGACCTTGGAATGAAGCCAATCATTAGTTACTGCATACTCTCTATAAAGAAGCCAAAATCTACAAGCTGCTCTTTGTCCATTATTGGGCCTAGCAAACTAATTCAACAACCTTGAAGAGTTGAAAAGTTTTCTGTGAAGCACCTCAGAGGATTTATGCCTAGAGTGGCATTAATAATCATTATCTTTATGATGTTTCTAAGAAAGAATGTACCAGATCACTTGTACTACAAACTACGCAACTTCACCATCACTTTTCAAGTCATGAAGCTCATTGATGCCCATGTCTTATCCCAGAAGAACTCTGAAGCAAAGTGCAGAAACAATTGCTCACTCACATCCTGCCGTAAATAGAGTTGCTTGTCTTATTGCCACAGAAAACTATTACGTGGTTTTTATTGAAAGTGTTCTGCTGCAAGGGCATCCTGCCACAAGAATAAAGAAGCATAATGTCCTAGAAAGATGTGCGTACGTCATGGGAAAATTCTATATTAGAAGCTGCTGACTTTTGGCTATTACTAGCCAACCATGAAGCAAGAGACGTAGCCAGCTCCATCTAAATATGCCCATACTCAAAGCAAGCAAAGAAGAAACCCATGAAATATGGGTCTTGGTAGCAATAGCCAACAAAAAGGGTCGTGGTTATGAATTCTTGGCTAAAAGCCAGCAAAGGAACCATGGTTGTGAGTTCTTGGCAAAAGCCCATAATGGGGGCTACACTCAATCAAACCCGCAAAGGAGCCATGATTGCAAGTCTTTAGAAAGAATCTGTGGAAGAGCTATAGCCAAAATCATATGTAGCAGACAATACATGGGAAGCAATTGTGCTTGCAGTGGAACGAAGTCAAAGCATGCTTGGGAAGTAACTCTTTCCCAAATTCTTTAACAACGAAGAATTTCTACAATATGGCAACTTGTAGATCCATAGCATCTAAGTTTTTTTTACTAAAGAATGCATGAACCACATGACGAAGCATCAACACTAAGAGAAAGTGATATCAAGCTCATCCAGTTGTCTCACGCACTGGGGGCTAAAGCTCATTCTGCGGCAAACACGGGAAGCCTCCTGTTGAAAGCTAAGAGCTTATTCTTGTATACTGGGGGCTGTCTTATTCTGCAACAAAATTTGGGAAGTCTTCTTCAAAAAGCCAAAGACTCATCCAGTTGTCTCACATGTTGGGGGCCTAAGGCCCATTCTGCAGTAAATTTAGAAAGCTTGCCGCAAAGTGCTTAAAGTACCAATATGAAGCAGCAACATCATGTATCTTCTACAAAACTTGGTGTGTTGCGTGGTTCAAGAAAGCTTGGAGGAGGAGAGTAATGAAGGGAAAAGCAAAGAAGTTGTGGCAGAAAATGATATATAGGTTGTGGCAGAAGAAGAATTGGAGGAAATTAACCTAGGGTCGGACCCACAGGAACCAAGATCCATCTCAATTAGCTCAAGACTTTCAGAAAAGGAGAAATCAGAATTGATACTATTGCTGAAAGAATTCAAAGATGTCTTCACATGGGGTTATAGTGAAAATGCCAGGATGGGATCTTGGGCTAATATTGCATAACATTGAATGTGGACCGCGAGGCTAAGCTAGTAGCCCAGCCTGCTAGGGCATTACATACTGCTTGCCAGGGTATTCCATACTGCCTGCCAGGGCATTCCACACTGCCTGCCAGGGCGTCCCACACTGCCTGCCAGGGCCTTCAACACTGCTTGCTGGGTGTTCCACACAGCCTGCCAAGGCATTCCACACAGCCTGCCAGGGCGTTCCACACTGCCTGCCAAGGCGTTCCACGCTGAGATAGAAGGGGGCAAAGCTTTGAGGAAAGAAGTACAGCAAGCAGCCTTCAAAAGGCTACAACAGATCATGATGAACCTTCCTACTATGCAAGCCCCAATCTACAAAAAGCCATTGTTACTCTATCTAGCCACCAGTTCATGTGCCATTGGTGTATTAATGGCCCAGAAGATGGAAGAAAAGTTTTCAACTTTTGAAGTAGAACATGCTCCAAGGAATGAAAATCGGTTTACCAATGCTTTGGCCGCACTAGGCTCACAAATAATGTTCGAAGGCGATAGCACCAGAGTAGAGGTCAGCAAGAGAAAAGAGTCCATAATTGAGAGGCTGAAATAAAGATTCAAAGAAGAACAATGCGAAGGGGGACTGGCAGATCCCCATAAAAAAGGGCTTTGATGAGAGAAGAATTGTATCGCAGGATGCCGGGTGGTGTATTGTCCAGGTGCGTGCGACAAGCGGAAGCCCAAAGAAAGCTGAAAGAAGTACACGACAAAACTTGTGAATCCTGCGGAGAGGTTAGCCTTTACCGCAGACTTCAAAGGGCAGGCTTCTATTAGCCAAGTATGGGTAAAGATGCAGATCAAGTCCAAACCCAGTGTGGGACCTACCAGCTTACGGCAGGCAGAGAAGAAAGTTACACTGCGGGGAGGTTAGCCTTTACCGCAGGCTTCAAAGGGCAGGCTTACATTAGCCAAGTATGGGTAAGGACGCAGAGCAAGTCCAAACCCAGTGTGGGACCTACCAGCTTGCGGCAGACAGAAAAGAAAGTTACACTGTGTTTGTCAGCGGAGACTGGAGAATCCCATTCATGCAGTACCTGATAGAAGGCATCTTGCCGCAAAAACACAACGAAAGATACAATCTTGAGAGGTTGGCAGCACGCTACTTTTTGCATAGTGAAGTCCTTTTCAAGAAAGGGTATGGTAGGGACCCCTTAAGATGTTTGGGCCTTGAAGAAGCAAAAGAAATTATAAATGAAATACACTCGGAAGAGTGTGGGGAGCACCAGAGGAAGAAAAAAAAAAAGCTTTACAGATGCCTGCTGCAAATGGGTTACTACTGGCCTGCCATGAAGAAAGATACGACAGAAACATATGTAAAGGAACAAAAGGTGGAAATCAACGATGAAGTCCAAACATCTCTCAAGCAACGCATTCAATGGCAGACCACGAGAATTGGAGAGACACAGCCAAGCTTAGTAACATGAGAAAGAAGAATTGGGAGAAATAAGATCTGCGGAAGACTACAACAAAGTTAAGAGATTTAGTTCACAACATCTATGCCTTTTTCATCAAAGAGGTAGTGATATCCTCACCAACAGAGGCTATGGCAGAATGACAAGAAGAATATGTTAAAGAAAAAAAAAGGCAAACACGAAGGAATCAATAGTTGCTGTGGCAGAATGACAAAGAAAGTGTTTAGAAAAGTGAAGATTTCTCATAAAAGCATCCTCATTTCCCCTTGGAAAAAATATCTATAGTGGCACCACTTGTAGGCACCTTAAAATGAGTGGCAGACTCAGTCACTTCTGTGGGAAGAACTAAAGCAGGCACAGAAGGAATGGCAGAAACTGACGCTGTAAATATGGCAGAAGCTGGTGCAGAAAATACAACAGGAATGGGTGCTGGGGGCGCGGCAGGATTAACTACCGCAGGCGTCCTTACGCTGGCCGCATTGCCTAGCCCTTCAAAAGTCTCTATACACAAAAGAAAATAGACATGCAAAAAAAAAAAAAAAAAAAAAAAAGAGAGAAGAGTGGGCCCAATGAATAAAGAAGGAAAAGCGAATCCAACAAAAGAAAAAAATGGGGTGTGGGGACATACCCATGAATCCAGCCTCGGGTGGAGCATCCCCTTCCTCCTTGGACTCAGAAATCCTCCTCGACAGGACGGGCTCACTATCAATATCTTCAAGAATATCCTCGGACTCCTCGGAAGACAAATCAACATCGGGTCCGCAAGTAGCCGAACTGGGAATGGAAGAAGGAATGACTGCTAAGGAAGAACCATCCTTCATGGCCTGAGACAGAGTTGCAAAAGGATCACTGGTAGAGATGACAAGAGGAGTAACGGGTGAAACAGCCTCAGTCTGAGTTATGGCAGGAGGAGCAATTTTCTGTGGGAAAATAGGCATCTCGGCTGAGAAGGGAATGGCCTCGCTAACCCCCTCAGTGTGAGTACCCTTTTCTTTGGGTACCAATCCGGTGGGAGGGCTAAGAGTCTCGGCAGGAATCCCATGTGCAACAGCAGAAATAATGGACATCTGAGAAGCTTCACCAGCCCCATCAAAAGAATTCGCCACGAGTGTGCCCATGGAGGCGGGCAGCTCCTCGGCTGTAGGACGATAGATGGAAAGGGGCTCGGGCTGATCCTGGAAAGTAAAAGAAATGAAGATGCAGAGAAGAAGAAGGCACAAGAAGAGGGAGTGAAGTCACCCTTTGATTTACACACTTAGAGGAAGCTTTTCCTCTTGTGAAAGAACTCTACTTGAAGAAAGTGAAGTGGCAGAGTTGTTTTGATGAAACTCTTTTCAGTCGTCGGCTTAGATACAAAGGGAGTAGAAGACAACACTTTCTTTATTTTTAGAGAATGAATCAAGCCCGAAGTGAAGCAATCTTAAGTGGCTAAAAGAAAAGAAAAATGAAGACTGTAAGAAGGATCCTTGGTCTGCAAAAGTGTTGTTCGCGAAGTTGGCAGAAAGAAGAGTTAAAGAATCCAAAGAGCCAATTTTTGAGCATTCTGCAGAGATGAGAAAATGTAAAGCATCATAATGAAGAAGAACCTAACAAGAAAGGATGAAGAGATGAAGAGATGATGCTAAGGAATACGTGGAGAAAGTAAGCAGTCAAGCCTAATTCTTCTGCCGCAGAATCTGCTACAACCTTCACTTCCTACAGTATAGATGATGCTCTAGCAGAAGCAGAGTAAGAGGTGCATTCACACAGAGAAATAAGTGTGTGTATTGCGGCAGAAAGTGTCTACATATTCTACGGAAGCAGAAAAATGAGTATTTATCCCTACAACAGCAAAGAAATGAGTACGTGCTGCTACAGAAACGTGAAGAAATAAGTATACAAATTGCCGTAGACATAAAGAAATGAGTACCATTGTAGAAGTTCAAGATCACAAGGAATTTCCAAGAAACAAGCGAAGAAATGATGAAGAGAAGGATGCACACATCATCATCATCAACAATCCCTTTGAATGAAAACCATATGGGAAGAAAAGAGTTAGTAAAGTGAGAAAAAAAACCATTAAGCCCAAGCGGCAGGAATAATGGATCACAGGTCCATGAAATAAATAAATGGGCCTTGAGGGAGTAAACGAGCTTAAAAGAGCCAGGAAAGAGAGAAAACAAACCCATGGCAGTGTATGACGTGAAAAAGTAAGAATGAGCCGTGCCAGGCTCAAAAGTGATGTAAGCAAAGAGAGTAGGGGTTGATGGCAAGCCCATGAGCCCCAAGGATGAGTATACAGTAATTGGGCCGGGGAAGCCCAATGAAATTAGTAAAAGCCCATGGGAGTAAAGAATTGAAACGGGCCAAGGATGCATAAAACGGGACAAAAGAGCCCAAACGGGACAAAGGAGCCCAAAAGCAATGAAACGGGCCGAGGATGCCCAAAAGAGTAAAATGGGACAAAGGAGCCCAAATGGGACAAAGGAGCCCAAATGTGATGAAACGGGTCGAGGATGCCCAAAAGAGTAAAATAGGACAAAGGAGCCCAAATGGGACAAAGGAGCCCAAATAGGACAAAGGAGGCCGAAAGTGATGAAACGGGCCGAGGATGCCCAAAAGAATAAAATGGGACAAAGGAGCCCAAATGGGACAAAGGAGCCCGAAAGTGATGAAACGGGCCAAGGATGCCCAAAGGAGCCCAAATGGGACAAAGGAGCCCAAATGGGACAAAGGAGCCCGAAAGCAATGAAATGAGCCAAGGAAGCCCGAAACTGCATAGTACAAGCCCAATGATAGTACTGGGCTAATGGAATTTAGCAAAAAGGAAAACATACAGCAGGCTCAAAGAGGCCTAATAGGCACAAGTCATGAAAGGCAAAAGGAGAGCATACAATAGGCCCAAAGAGGCCCAGCAGACCCAGCACCACCCTCATGAACATCAACTTTTTGGCCACCCTTGGAGGGTTGTAAAAGTTGTAGAAAGAAAGAGAATAACTTGCCTAAGGAGAGTAAATATTGAAACAGCAGGCACGCGAAGGAAAGAAGAGAAGCATTCGCATGTGAGTTGTTAAACAACCCGCAAAAGAAAAACTGCATGAGTTTCGCATACGTATTGCAGGAGCAATCCATATGCTCAGGAGGCTAAATGTTGATGCCCATTTTTACAAATTTGTACCCCAAGGATTATAAGGAAGAAAGCCCAATGTAGAGCAAGGCCCAAAGGCCCACCAAGAAGACCAAAGAACAAGAAGGGTCCAAAGAAAGAAATGCAAGTGAAAGCAAGCTACGGCAAAACGCAAATCTGCAGCAAAATACAAGTCTGCCGCAGAATACAAGTCTGCTGCAGAATACAGTTCTTTGGCAGGATGGCTTCGGCAGATGAAGAAATAAGGAGCAGCAGGAAGTGTTAACAGCAGGAATTGCGTGAAGGAATAGTCAAACTAAAGGAAACGACAAATGCAGCAGGAAACGCGTGAAGAAATAAGACAAAAACATGCAGCAGATGAAACAGAGCTAATCTGCTGCTGCAGGAATGGCGTGGGAGACAAAAACAAAAGACAGTGGAGCAAGAACAGAAGGGCCGGGGCACCACCAACCTGTACCCAGCCAATACAAGGGAGGTGGGCCCACGGTCAAAGAGATTCAGAGGGCGTGGTTTGGTGGTGGGGGGAAAAGGGGGTCTATATTTGGTTTCCTGCCATGACGTCTTTTGGGAACATATCTTGCTGGGATGATATCTTACCCAAAAGAAGTAATAAATGGTTGGGACCACTGATGCATGCCATAGAGCTAGGTAGTGAGGTAGAGGTATACGGCAGGAACAAACAAAAAAGAATTTTGTCATGCAGCAAATATGTTCTGAGCAGATGGCAGTGGTCGGGGCAACCAATGGGTGAGTGGGTAATCTTGAAAGAATGCCCACAACAAACCAAAAACAGTTGGTGAAACCTTAGGGGTAAAAGGGAGAAATCCATTAAATTAGCTCACTATAAAAGGGAGGTAACCACGGCAGAAAAGAGGAGGACGAAAAAGGGAGACCGAAGGGGAGGAAAAAACAGGGGAAATAGTAAAAAACAGGGGAAGAAGAAAAACACCCAGAGGGGAGAAAAAGAAAGAAAGAAAGAAAGAAAAAGAAGAGAGAAAACACGGCAGGAATAGGGGCATGCATCAATAGACCATCTTTTCCCTCCCTCTTAGCAAACCCACTCTTTGAAATCTCCAAAAGTAATAGCTAGTAGCCATTTAGGCCTATTCTCCAAAATGAACAACTTTTACGGCAAGAGCCTATGATAAGGTTGTTGAAGTTGGAGTTTGGGTTCCTTCTTGGTTTACTTATCTTATGGGCAGATTTAATACTTAATTTTGATTGTAAATATATTTGATTTTCAACTTATATCCGTTGTATTTAGTCATCCTGCTGCAGCACGTTTTTATCACTTCTGCCGCAGCAGTTATCCTGCTGTGGTGTTTTACTTGCTGTATTAGTTATCCTGTTGTAGCACATTTTCATTATATTTACCGTGTTAATTATTATACAAGCTAATCATTTCCTGCCGAAGCTTTCTTCTCTATTTGTTATTACGTATTTTGCTTTTGACACAAACTAACTATTATCCTGCCGTAAGTATATATATATATATATATACATATACCCTGTTTCTCATGTTCTGGAAAATATATTTTATATATGTATATGTGAATACGTATAAGTATATATACTTATATATGTATGTATATATTTGAGAATATGCTAACCCATTTAAACTAACACTTGTTTGATGGGTATTTTCTTTGGGTTTTTTAGATTTGTTTATGTGCAGGAAGTAGAAATGTTTTTCTACAGTAAAAATGGTAGTCATTCACATTGCCGAAGGCTTTATTGCACGGCAGACAGTTTTAAAGCACGGCAGGCAGCTTCATTGCATAGCATAAACTTTAAAGCACGGCAGGCAGGAAGCTTTAATGCACGGCAGGAAGTTTTGTTGCACAGCAAAAGGCTTTACGGTAGGAAGCTTTACGGCAGACAGCTCTATTGCACAAGGCTTTACGGCAGGAAGCTTTAAGCACGACAGGAAGTTTTAAAGCATGACAGACAGCTTTAAAGCACGACAGGAAGCCTTAAAGCACGGCAGACGGACTTGCTGCATAGCAGAAAAGTCAATCCTGCGGCAGAAACTGAAGAAAAGTTCCTGCGGCAGGAACAAAGGATAAGCCCATTTCACAGCGTCTTCCCTTGGACTTGGACTCAACGTTTGCGCATAAGCCGGCCCAAGTTGAGTTCCAGTTGGACTGGTCTCAACTTCTTTACTCAGAATACTCGGGCCTACTACCGCGGCAGGCAGCCCAGCCCAACACACAAAAAAGGCCCCCACAGTAACCAAGGAGTTTCGTGATTTCATCGTGTTGATGAACTGAAGAACTTTGCAGTCAATATCCTTCTCAAGTTGGTGTGTAAGCCACGTACTAGAATTCACACATCGAATTGGTTAGTCACGAACTGGGAGTTGTGCATTGAAATGAGAGATTGTCACTACAAAATAAGTCCAACTGGGTATTGGAGTAAAGGTTCAACTGTAAGTTGATATAAGGTATTGGAATTTCTTTACTTGTAACTGCTTGTTGTGATAATAGTGAATTTTCGGGAGTGGTGACCTTAAAATCACCCGGTGGAGGTTTTGCCATGTAGATTTTTTCCATTCGTAAATAAATCACCGTGTCAATTTATTTTTCGCTGCATATTAACTTAGTTGGTGATTTGTTTGTGCTACCACGCTTATTGCATGCATATTAAATTAATTAATTAACTTGGCTAATTAATTGGTTAATTCATCATAATGAGTCAATACATTCTTGACCTATCAAGGAAAGCATCTGGACGGCCCCTAACACTTAGGAAATTTTCGGAAATGTTTATCTACAAAAGCTTGTGAATTGGACCACGTGTTGCTATTTTAAAAAATGAGCAAGATCCTAGTTTATCGCTATAACTTCCTGCTAAGTTCTTAACTTTCAATGGCAGTTATAGAAGATAAGATTGAACATTCTAACTTCTATAGCAGTTGTGGAAGTTAATTTTAAACCTTCTAACTTCCACAAATATTGGGGAAGTTATGAGACAAGTAACCACTCCAAAGCACAATATATAAACACTATCCACATCAAATGGAAGTAAGTTTTCATTACTCCTAAAGTTGGAATTCTAAAAGTTCTAGAGAAAAAATTAACTTAAGCATTATAGGGTTCTTGGCCAGTTCATCTCGATCACCTTTGATCTTGTGTCTTCTTCTTTTCAGGCCTTCCAAGCAATCATTAGTCCATTGAAACCCCAAGCATTCAGTCTACTGATTTTCTTTATATCATCAAAATGAATATTTTTATGAGTTAAAAAAGTTGTTTTAAATGGATCGTTTCACCGTTAACATATATAAATTGACATATCATGTGTGAATTGCGGGTCACATAGGTTGATTCACCTATTTATCTAACCCGTAAAAATATGTGTCGTGTTCATATCGTATTCGCAGATTATGTCAAACATTGACACCTCTAGTTAAAATATAATTGTATTTAGAAAAAAAAAAAAAAAAAACAAAAAAAAAAAAAAAAAAAAAAAAAAAAAAAAAGAGATTTTAAAAAACTATACAACAATAAATTTAAAAAGCTAAAAGGATTAGCATTAACTTAAAAGCACAAAATTCCCACCAAGTTGCTCAAGAATTGAAGCAAAAAGCATAATGATTGCATTCGTTTTCTATGGTATTTTATGTAGTGGTTGCCTGGCTTGTAACAACACATATTGTAGAGTGGTTTTCGGGTTGTTTATTTTCCAATTCAAGGACTAAAATAGTTTTATATTTTATTAATTGAATTCTCACCATGTTCTTTAAACTACGACAAGCATAATAAAATAATAATAAAAAGTCACGCATAGAGATCCTGTACCCCCTACAAATAAGCGCTTCTGCCATTGTATTTATTGGTCTCAAGCACGAATCCCACGTCGCGTAAAAAAGAGCAAGGGGGAGGCGAAGCAAGGAAATAAAGGAAGAAGTGAAATACCGAGAAAATTTTACATTTTTGGCTAAGATTAAGGGCCGTTTGGTCATAGGGTCTAAAAATTGTTGTTTAAAAAAAATGTGAAAATTGTTATTTAAAAAGTGTTATTGAAAAACATGTTTTTAGTGTGGTTGGTATTATAGTTTAAACAATATGTTTTAGTGTTCAAAAAATATAAAAATGTGTTTGGTATGTGTGTTTAATTTTGTAAAAAAGGCTGAGCAAAAGTACGAAAAAAGTTAAGAATTTTGCTGGCTTGCTTCAGTGTGTGGGTGAGATGGAGATCTTTGGTACCAGGTGCTTGATTAGGTGCTTGATTGGGTGTGATGAGAGGAAGAGAGGAGACAGCAATTGAAAAAGGCTGATCAGATGGGCCATAATAGTTTTCAAGTTTATTACCGAAGTACCACTGAACATAGTGTTTATTGTTTTAAAAACAGCCCGGAGTATGTTTTCAAAAGCCCATGTTTTTTAACAACATTTTTCAAATTTCAGCTGAACAAGGATGGGCCACCAAACGTGTTTTTCTGTTTTTAGACACTACTGTTTTGTGTTTTAAACACTGAACACATGTTTTGAACTATATGACCAAACACCCTCTAAGGTTCTATGGACACGTTTATTTGCTGAAAATTGAAAATTTGTTAATATCTAACACACGATATTAAATTTATTTCTTGAGGGGGGAGAGCCCATCACAATAGCTTGCTCTTGGGGTTCTTGAGTGTCGGACATGCGTTGCACTATTGAACGGGCCTGTGCACCCCACCAAATTAAGTTTCAAAGTTTACTTTGAAACCCGGAACTGAATAAATAACAGTGAATAGAGCTGGGCCGACAAGCACAAGCATAATAAATTTAACGATCAATTGGGTTTTTTTTTTTTTTTGGATACCGGTTTTTGATTTTTGTCATTATTCATAATGGGCCGAAAGCGAGTACATCAAAAGAACAGGGTCGGGTCATATTTTATTTCACAGTTTTTCTTTACCAACTTTTTACTTACACTAATTTTCCTTTGATAGGCCCAAAACCGAAATATAGACTGGACTGTGGTGAGCCTGAAAACCGATCAGGTCCTAAAGAAGGCCCAATACTGGATTGGATTGGATCATGTTCAGCTCTACTCATGGTATCAAAGAAAATAGGGCGTAAAATAAATAGATAAATGCTAAAACTATAAACTATTTTACAATTATTACTATTATTATTTTGTGTAAAATAGTCCCACATCTTGCAAAAACTTATAAACTCAACTTTTATATACAGTTTTTAAAAACCTTACTTTTTATTATTTTTTCTCATTATTTCAAAGTACAACTATACTTTACCACACTTAGAGTATTCTTATCAAGCATGCTAAAAAACCAATTTTAGCACCAGCATACAAAAATATATGCTACATCAAAACTCTCAAATGTAAAAAATCTTGGCACTTGGGGACTGTTTGGATTTGCTGTTTCCATAACTCATAACTCAAAAATGGTGGGACCCATGGCTGAGAAGTCCGCTTGGTTTTTGTTTTCAGTTTTTGTTTCATCACTCAATTCTCTAATTTTTTAGTGATGAGTTATGGAAACTGAAAATACATTTTAAAATGTATTTTCAGTTTCCATAACTCTGTTTTCAATTAGGGATGATAATTTTTGCCCGACTCATAGGTACCTGGCCTGGCCCGACCTTAATGGGTTAGGTTTTACCCGGTCCGATTAGGAATAGGGTCGGGTATGGGTTTTTAAAAAAAACCAAAGCGGGTCCGAGTTAGGTCCGAGTTTTATAAAAAAAACCCAAAACCTGACCCGAGACCCGGCTTGGTTAAAAACCTGGTAGCCTAAAATTACAAAAATACCCTACTATATATATATATATATATATATATATATTCCTATATTCTAACCCTAACTCCCTAATCCCTCATTTCTTCACTCTTCAGCCGACACTCACTCTCCCTCTACCTCTTCCTCTCCCTCAACTCAGTCCGACACTCCCTCTCCCTTAGCAACTCACTCCGACACTCCCTCACTCTGGCACTCCCTCACTCCCTTAGTCACGCCTCCCTCACTTTGAAGTCTGAACTTAATCAACTAATCTTCCTTCCCTTTTTGTCATCCCATCAGGTACAAAAATTCTTCAAAGCTTTTCCTATTCTATATGAAAACAAAGTGTTTTTCATTATACTAAGACTCTTGATTTCTAATGAATATATTTATGCTATAAGAAAATATTAGTTGGTGGAAGCTTTTAATTTAGAAAACATTTTTGAGGAAGCTTAAATTTTTGGTACTGGTTGAATTTTTGGTACTACACATTCTGTTGTGATCCGCATTCTATAGAATAATGCTTATACATATTGTTCTTAAGAAACAATTAGTTGAGTTGCAAGTCTTTTGTATTTCTCACGCTTAACCACATCTTAGTTATTACTTTATACATCTAATTTGTCATACTGTGTCAACAAGTTCTCCCACTTTCCGATTACTCTTTGTATATTATTGATTTCGTCACATTTGTGCTAGAATCAACCTTTCCCTGTAATTTTGGGTTCGCGGTTTGCTTTCAATCCCTCCAACATCATATTACATTGGCATTGTCTCTCCTTTGCATTCCATTTCTATATTCTTTCCCACTTGATTGTAAAAAAATATTGCTGCTCAACTTGTTAATATTAAGAGATAGTTTTTATGCATTTTCATAGCACACTTGGTTCATCTCAAGTTTGTGTTGCCAATTGGTTGTATGTTAGAGATATTGGGAGGTATAATGTACTTCGAATTCTGCAGAAAATGAACATGAGTTCTTGGTCACCATGGCCAATGAGATCTAGCTCAAATGACATCTCCTCTTCCACAATAATCAGATAGAGGGTGAGGTTTTGGGTTTAAGACCCAATGGTTACATATATATCCTATCAATAAAAAAGAAAAGTTCTTGGTCATCTTGTGTGTTTATAATTTTCTTTAGCATAGAGTTGCACATTTCTGCTACATATTCCAACAGAATTTTGCAACCACCCACTATTTGGTACACTTACTCAAAGACATGGAGGTCCAAATACTTTCTTTCCTAGTTGCATCTCTGCAAAATATATATTCTTCAGCTGCACCTCATATTATTTTCCATATTCATGGAAAAATCCATTCAGTTTAGTTATGGATTTTAGGCTTTTTATCATCGAAATTTTCACTCGAATATGTAGAGCAAATAAAGACGAATGATGTCCACCAAGGAAAACAATTCACATGTTTTCTATAAAGGAGCACTAAATTGTAATGTAATGAATAAGCTGCTTTGTGTGTTCTGTTATGCTTTGCTCTTTCACTGTTGATATATGTATGTCTAGGGCTATGAAGCTGAATAGTGTTGTTTAATGTGATCTATTGTTCAATACTTGTATTTCTTGTTTTCTTATTGTGAAAATGTGATGTCCAAATGCATTTATTTTGATTCTAACAACAAATTTCTTGCATTTCTTGTTTAAATGCATTATTTTGTGATGTCCAAATGCATTTATTTTGTCCAAATGCATTTCTTGTGCCTAAAATGGAGATGGTTATGGAGTGAAATCAATGGTTAGCAATTGTCTAATTTCTATTTATAAAATCGTAATTGTGCTTTTATATTTGTTAGTTACAATTTGATGAAGTTTATTCCATTTTTTAATTCATTGTTGTCGTAGGTTCTTTAACTATATCTGGAGATAGTACATTTCAATCCATTCTTGATGATGGGGAGCCAGATGAAGATGATGGGAGTTGTGCCACAATTGATGGGAGTTGTGTCACAATTGTGGAAGATTAAACATTTTGTATTAATTTAGTAGTTTTTTTTAATAATTTTTTAGACTTGTTGGATTAATTTGTTGGTTTGTAATTATTATAAACTTGTGGGATTTATTTTGTAGCTTTTTAATTTCTTGGACTCGTTGGACTTTTGATACTTATTTCTTGGACTTGTTGGATTTATTTTATTTTTATGTTTAGCTGGTGATTTTAGTTATGATTTTGTTGATTAATGATTAAATGGTTATCTTAGTTAGGTAATTTATTGATTTAAAATCTTAGTTATGATTTATTGAATTATGATTATGATATTAGTTATGGTTTATTGATTTATAGATTTATAATTAACAAGTGATTTATTGATTTATGATTAGTAGCCTATGATTTGGACTGATTTGGCATTTGGGCCACGTTATCTAGGCTTGAATTAAAATATGCAGGCTTGAATGTAGGCAAAAATAAATTTGGGCTTAAAATCTTTTTTTTTTTTTTTTTGTTGGGCCACAAATTGGGCCCAATCCCCAGCTGGGCCCGCAGGATTGTAGGCAAAAATAAATTTGGGCTTAAAATCTTTTTCTTTTTTGGTTGGGCCACGAATTAGGCCCAATCCCTAAACAGGGCTTGCGGGACCCACGAGGCCCGGCTGGGGCAGGTCCAGGCCCCGTGAAAAAACCCGATACCCTAAATGGGCCGGGTCCGGGCCACGGGTCTTGCCCCGCGGGTCGGGTCTGGGTATGGAAAAACCCGGCCCGAACCTAACCCGTTACCATTCCTATTTTCAATGGCATTTCCGTAATTAAAACTACATGCTGGGTCCCATGATTAGAAGTCAGCTGCAACTTTTGACATTTTTTTTTCTCTCTCTCACTAGGTTCGGTGAGTTTGGGGCATCTTCTTCTTCCTTTTTTATTTTTCTTTTCACACTAAGTGGCTTATTCTTCTTCTTCTTCTTCTTTTCTTTTCCCTTTCACCGTTTCATGCTGGGTCTTGGTCTTCTTCATTAAGTTTTTTTTTTCTTCTTCTTTCATTAGGTTCGAGCTTCTGGGTTTTTTTTTTTTTTTTTTGTTTTTTCACTGGGTATGGTGAGTTTGGGTATTGGGGGTTGAAGAAAAGAAGAAGAAGTAAAAGTTGCACCAAGATATAGGTATGGGGCCCACAAATAGTTGAAAATTTTGAGTGATGACAAGTTGTGTGATGGTGCTAAACAGACTTCGTGTAGGGAGTTGTGGTATTTTAAGTGATGAGTGATGGGTGACTAAAATTGAGTGAGGAGTGATGAGTGATGAAAATAAAAATCCAAACAGGGCCTTAGCTATAGTGAGCTGTCATTTATAACAGCTCACTGTAACCGAACGTTAAAACCAAAAAATATTTTTTTAATCCCTTATCTAAGCCTCTCCCTCCTTCTCTCTTTCTCAGACGACCCCTTTTCCACATGTTTTCTGTTGGCTCTCCCTTAGCCCCATCCCTTCCCTTATCCCACACTTGAGACCCATCCCTTCCCTTCTCCCACGCTTGAGACCGAACCCAACCTTGAAACTTTCTAACTAGTAAGGGCATCGGCATGGGCATTAGCGTTGAGGTGAGAGCAGAGTGGAATGTTGGTGGTTGTTTTGGGTTTCGTGGGTTTGAGTTGTGTGAAATTTATGAGTTTGGGTTTCATGAATTTGGGTATGATGGGTGGGTTTTTATTGGTTGTGGTATGGGTGGGTTTGACGTCATTGATAATGGTTGTGACTGTTGTGGCTATGGTGGCTAGTGGCAATAATAGTGGGTGTGGGTTTGAGTTTGTAATTTAATTTTGGGTTTGTGATTGGTTTTGAGATTGTGATTTGGTTTTGGGTTTGTTTTTGTTTGTGATTGGGGGTTGAGGTTGTGGGTAGTGGTGGCTGTGGCAGTGGTGCCAGTGGTGGTGGCTGGTGGCAGTGGGTTGGGTGTTTTTGTTTTGGAGAAGATACACGTACAAAAGAGAGAGGAAGAAAGAAAGAGTCAGGAATAGATGAGATTGAGAATAATAAATAATTATAAAATAATTAAGAAATAATATTTTAATAAAGTTCTAAAAAATATAAAACCTTTGATGTTGGTTATTGTTGGGGTACTTTTCTTTACACCTAATGTTATTTAATTAACGCCTTTTTTTTTCCCTTTCAAATGTATTATTGGACATGCTTAAATATTTTTTCCAACTATCACCATGCTAGACCACAACCTTTCTCATTTCTACCACCAAATTGGGCTATTCTATAGGACCCAATACTTTCTCATAAAAAAACCTGAATTATTTAGTAAAGCGAGATAAAATCTAATATTTTCTAAAAGACCAAGAATGCTTATGCTTAGGCAAGGTTTGAAAAGCCCACAATTCAAATCCATGGCAAAAAAACTCTATCGATGGAATTCAAGTCCATAATCAAAGCCCATGATTTAAACCCATGATAATTTATTTATCCAGAAGCCCAATCTTCATAGGTAATATTTGAAGCCCAATTTTTCATTGGCAACATTAAAGCTCAATTCTCATTGGCAATATCAAAAGCCTAGTTCCCGTTGGGAATATCAAAAGCCGAATATTTATTAGCACTATTTTATCAAAAAACCCGAGATTATTAACGCTTGACAAAGAGAAAAATATTATGGCATAATTATTGCTTAAGTATTACTATGGCAAAAAACCATGGCAATTATTCTATAAAAGCTCATAGGGAGTTATCTTGAAGAATATGTTCTCATATTATAACCCATGAAACACATGGTCGTCACTTGCATCACAACATCCATAAAATATATCTTCAATGCTCATGGAAGATACTCGATCCCACAATCTTATCATTTAAATTATGATGCGACTATTAGAAGCCATGAACGTTATTTATGGAATCCATCATAGTAAAGGTTATTTTCAAAGGTATTTTGAAAACTTGTCATATTATTTCAAAAATCACAATTAATTGCCCAAAAGACCCATTGCAAGTATCTATAAAAACCTAAAGAATATTTACCAATAAAAAGTCCATGAAGAAGGAAAGCCCATGGCAACATGTGTTGTTGATTTTGTAGGATACACACAACCCAACCCAAAGGAACTAGCCTAGGTGAACAGGCCCCATCGAAGAGATCCCTGCAAGGAGCAAAGGACTGAAAGTAGGAAAAAACAATCCTTGTTCATCCCTAACCGAAGTACAACAAGAGAATCAAGTCCTTAAGAATGAACTAAAGGCTGTCCCATCGGCTTTTGGGCACTCTCTGCCTGACGTGAATAGTATCTGAGGTTTGTAACATCAGCTGAAGTCTAACGGGTGATGAGACTTTATCATCTTTATTCAAGACTACACTTCCAGCGGAAGGGGAGTTGAAACCAAATTATTCAAATTACAACAAATTGATGCTATAAATGTTAAAAAAGTTCAAGACATGATTCATGTGCCAAGCCCATGAATCCTAAAGGGGAAAAAATTGGGAACATTTGGTTTGGAGGGCATAAGGGGATCTCCAGTGAAACCCCTTAAAGTATGCTTAGAACTTGACACCTGGTTTGGAATGTTGAATCTTACTTCTTGGGGGTCTAAATCTTAGTTGCAGCCTTAGGATTTGCTTTTGATACATGCCCCAATCACATTGATTAAGCTCAACCCCAAAAATCCTGGCATTTAATGCAAAATTCCATCATTACCCAAACAAGCAAAGCAGCCCATAAAACAAACCTTCTACTTCTAACCAAAAAATCCCAGGAAGATTAACCTTAGTTCCCCACTCCTGAATTAGACCTACGTTTTTGGATTCTTATTAATTAATGCTCCCCTAAACTCCATTATAAAGGCATAAGCATCTCAGCCCACAAACACAACAACTGCCCTTTGAAACTTTCTGATTGATTGGTCATTTTGCTTGTAATTCAACTCTCTTTAAGCTCACTAGTCATCCCTTTCAGCCCACGTTTATCTAACCTCATACACTCTTTTCCTCTCTTTTACACAAACACAGCCCATAAATGCCTCCCACTACTCACAAAAAGCCTTATTCTCAAAGTTAATCTCATCTCACTCACTAAAACAGTCCACATTGTCTCATTCATGCCTTATGAATACACGCTCACCAAAACCTTAGCTTAATACTTGCTGCACTGAGCTGGGATCCTTCTCTCCCTTCACACCATGCCAATTAATCATTTTCATCTTCCAATGGAACCTTTACTTTTTACTTTTTATTTTACGGTTGAAGAATATAATGTATATGTAACAATCAAACTTTTCCCTTTTATTGATGTAATGACGGCTGAAAGTACAATGAACTTTCCTAATCAAGAAATGCAAGGACCCTCAGGAGTTAACACATTCCTAAATTTATTTAATCATTGACCATTAGACTTTTTAAATCTGTCTTTTCTGGACTAAGTGTAATTTTACCCTTACCGCTGGAGATTTTATTTCACTTGACTTATCAGACCAGGACTATTAATGTATTAATTAAGTATTGTAACGTGTTTTTTATTGGGCTTTTTGTTGCTATTTTGTCAAGTGCAGTCTTTGTTTCTTGTTTGAATAGGCTTTGTCATCACACCGAAAGCCTTTGAGTATCCTCTCAAGAGCCCATAGTCGAGTTTCAGCTTAGCTTACCAACATTTTAGATAGATGCATCAATTTCTCTCTCGACAGTTATATTATAAAGTGAGGTGTTAAAATTGATAAAACTGTGTTTTGAGATGCTAAATGTTAATTTTTTTAGCATTCTTGATGTGAATGCTCTTATAACAAAAAAAAATCTAAATAAGTTGTTTTCAAATGGACATTAAGGCCACAAAAACTTACTCAATTTTCGCTACGACTTGCCATGTGGTGAGTTATGAGTGGTGAAAATATGGACCAACCACTTTTTTTCTTTCACTCACAAATTGCCATTGAGTTGTACCAAAATTGTGGTCTAATTAGTTTAATATACTACTGTGCACTCTTAGCATGATGATCACTTCACAAGTACAAAGTTGTGAATGTAAATGCTCTTATAACAAAAAAAATCTAAATAAGTTGTTTCCAAACGGACATTAAGGCCACAAAAACTTACTCAATTTTTGCTACGACTTGCCTTGTAGTGAGTTATGAGTGGTGGAAATATGGACCAACCACTTTTTTTCTTTCACTCACAAATTGCCATTGAGTTGTACCAAAATTGTGTTCTAATTAGTTTAATATACTATTGTGCACCTTTAGCATGATGGTCACTCCACAAGTACAAAGTTGTCATGGAGTGTAAGGGGCAAGGGTCTGGGTTTAAGTTTCTAAGAAGAAACTTCACAAACATATATACTTAAATTAGGTTAAAGTATAATTTTTATTTTGTATAAAAAATTAGTTTAATATTTGATATGTGAGCCGATGGTCCACATGATATTAAAAATGCCCATCACAATTTCATATGCATATTGTTTTTTTTTTTAGGCCAAAAGAAAAAAAATTATTATGTTGCTAAAAAGAAATTATTAGTAAGTTAATTATTTTTTTTATGCAAAAATATAATTCAATAAACTGTAGTTATACTCTTCTCAAAGAAAAAAAAACTGTAATTATACAGGTTTCAAGAGCCATGTATTTGCTCTAATATTAGTTATATTAAAAACATCTAAGTGGTAGTTATATAATATTGTTTTTCCTTAGCTTTTGCTTTGTCTTAATAAAAAAGATAAAAATTTACACTCTTTTAAGTTTAGGATTGCTTCTAAATCTATTTCTGGACTTTTAAAAATGGTAAAACATTGAGTATTGGGTAAAAGAAGTGAAAATTTAGATTTTCAAAGTATTTAATTCCAGTTATTTTAATTTAAAGCACGTGAACAAAACCAACCCAGGTACTCACCTACATGGAATTGGTGAATGATTGAATGGCTGATCATGTATTTGAATGTAAGTTGCACGTGCTCATGTTTGGTTAGCCATATCCATTTCTTAATCAATTTAGCTACGTGTTTGTCATACAAAAATATTTTGATGCTTAGCCTGTTAGTCGAAGAAGTCTGTTAAGCACAGCTTAAAACAAAAAAGGATCTACATTCATATTTAGACACTTAAGCTATAAGAAAATGGGATTCATTTCCCAGCTGCCCTTCTTGCAACTATTACCAATGATACCAACTTTTCCACTGTTTGTGAGAATAATAACACCTGTAAAACCTATTATTTTCAATCTTATCAAAGCCTCATTTAACGTGCATTTGGATGAGTTTATTTAATTTATAGAATAAAAGTATAATTTTACACTTTTACTTTGAAAAATATGATACTTTAAAAAGTTGTACATTTTCTTTTAAGATGAAAATAAATTGATCTAAATAAGTTGTCACTCCTTTGTAACTATTATTTTCGATAATAGATGCGATGCAAATTTGAGTGTTAAATAACCATGACCGTCTACAACAAGCATATTATTTAAATAGTTATAACCAATGGTTACTATTGCACCTAAAAGTCTGCATGTTTAATTTATAGATACAACAACCACCTTATTGTTTCATCATTGTGTGCCTCTCCAAGATATCAAAAGTTCTTGACTTTTAGATAGGCACAAAAGGCTCCTAACTTGTTTTCTGCCCCTTGGATCCTTTCTTGTCCGAGGCTTTTAATTGCTTTCAGAAGACAACCCCCCCATACGCGAATGGGTAACTAGTTCTAAATTTTGTCCAATTGCCATTGAAGTTATTCAAGAGAGGGTGAGAAATTTCCACGTTATTGGTGTTATTACTTATTGATTTATTCCTCCATCTTTACCCACATAGTTCACAAAATGCAAATAAACAACACATTAAAACACAAATATGAGAAATCACTAAACACATGAGAGAGAGAGAGAGAGAGAGAAGCGAATTGACTATTTAGTGAAAGGGAGCAATAAGTGGTTTGGGGTATGAGAATTGAGAGTAGAAGGGCATGAGACTGTGAGAGTGAGTATATTATATCATATCATATCATATTATATTATATATAATAAAAGTTGGGCTTAGACGCCTTAGTTGTGCCACGAGACTTCACCAAATTGCAGAAATTTTAATACATTTTTAGATTTTAAGAATAGATATATACATATTTTTTGGATAAACATGACAAATCAAGTAATGAAAGAAAGTAGTATTTTATTTACAACTATAACAATTGTGTCTATCTAAAATGTTATCAACAAAGTCTAAAATCAATAGAATAGAATTACCTAAGGATAGAATTTAATAAAAAAGAGAGATAAAAAGAGCGTAAAAGAAAAAAAAAAAAAAAAAAAAAGAGAACAAATTTGCATTTTTTTTCCTACTCACCAAATTGCAAAAATTTTAATAGATTTTTGAAAAATAAATATAATTTTTTTATGTTCTTATCTTTTTCTCATATAATTTCTAAGTTGATAAAAATTTTAATTTGAAATTACTTCTTTAGATAAAGTTTGATAGACACAAAAACTCAATAATTTAATATCAACTCGACTTCTCATCCATTAAGAAAAAAAAAATATTCTTAAGCTTCACACTTTCATAAATTTTTATAGATATATATGTGGGGCCAGTTATATAAGGTGGTATTGGTAAGTCTGTAGGGGATGGGCCTGCGGCCCACTGGCCCAATTCGAGGACATCAATCTGTCTGAGGATGATTTAATAAAGGCATAATACAACTAATGTGAGAAGGAAAGTCGAGGATTGCACATGAGAATCCAAAATGTGTCTAAGGATCAGATTCACCTCGGAACGATAGTCCAAGGTGGATGTAACTATCTGATTACCTTAGGTAGTCCATAAGGTTGAATTATAATTGAGAAGCGGATATGGGATAGTTCAGGCAACAAATATCTTCTGACGTTGCCACATCCACATTAAATGCTTCCCAGCTAACTCCTTGGCCGCATTAATGTAGATGTGATGCCTGAATAGTGATCAAGTAGTCTTATAATGATTGGTTTAGGATTTTAGAGAGGGGGGGATGGGATAGAAAGGAGTTCCCATGATAGAACCTACATGTGTATCGCGAAAATAAGGGAAAGAGCGCAGTATATAACATAAAGAAGAACAGCATTGTAAGGGGGGCGAGAAAAAAAGAAATCAGAGTAGGAGAGGCTTTTTCCTATTATTTAGAACTAGTTCTTTCACCTACTCTCTAAAAATTTATTGTTTGGGTTTGTTGGGCAGTTTTTCCTTTTGATTTTAGAAGGCATATCCAAATTGAGTCCCTACAATATATATTTTTTGTTCTTATCTTCTAAAATTGTAGGATTTTTTTTTTAAGATTTTTAAAAAATAGATATATATTTTTTTTTCTTATCTTCTTCTCCTATAATTTTTTTTTTTTTTTTAAATTCAACTTCACACTTTCATAAATTCTTACTGTAGGGTTCGGATTCGTGGCACAAACCCAAAGACAATTAATTTGTAGAGTATGGGTCAGAGAACTAGATTCAGTAAGGGATTAATAACAATGGGCCATAACCCTTTTTCACAGTGATTAATATTGATCAATCTATATATCTTTTTTTTGTTCGAAGAGCTCTCTTCTTCTATTATATAGTCACTCCTACCCTCATCTCCATCGTCCACGTGCTCCTCATCCATGAATCTGCTCAAGTACCTGTCATGTCAGACATCTTCTTTTTAGCTCTGTGTGAGTGGCAGTAGGTTAGGATGCACTGTTCAGAGGTCTTCTCCACATAAATGCAGCCAGAAAAGCTATTGCAATGCATTGAATACGGTGGCAGCAGCCTTTCCCTCAGATATTTCTCCATCCTTATCATTCCAGAACATGCTCTGAGCTTATCTTGATCAAGTGGAGTCCTCAGACAGTCATTTTGGCCTTTCCCGTGCTCAATTAATCTATAATATCATGTTAGAGGAAAACATCTTCTTCAGATAGGAAATATCCTCCTCAGACAGGAGATATCCTTCTCGGATTGTGATGATTCTTCATCTTGAGGATTCCACTCCCAGCTGGGCCCTGCCTTTTTCTCCTCTCTCTTTTCGGACGTAAAATAGTCCTCTCGTGAGCCTTCGGCCCATTACCCTGGGCCTGGCCCCCTTTTCCCCCACAATAGCCCCTCAAAATTTTAGTTTTTCCCACGCAAGCGGGAAGAAAGAGTAAGATTTTGATTTGCTATGCGGGGATGAAGGGATAAAAAGAAAAATAAAAGAAATCAACAAAATAAAAAATAAAAAGTCATAAATACCATTGTTTACACGTGCGAGATTGTGGAGACGCGCGCCTCATTATTGTTGCTGTAAATCTCTTATTCCTAAAGCACCGCATCAATTACTTCAGGCGGCTCTGTCTTTTGCATCCAACGGCAGATTGCTGATCAAGTGGTTGGGGTTTGCCCTCGGGATCCGGGCGGGATGAATGACACCGCTTTATTTGTCCCCATATATAAATCTTTGAAGGAAGTTAGTTTCCTTTACTTTACACACATTCACAGTACCTAGAGAATTTTTAGAGCTTCCGGAGAGTTCCATCCTTCGAAAGCCTTTTACGCCTTTTCGGATTCCTGCGTCTTTTGCCTTCAAGATCCACCCTAAAAGCACATTTTGAGTTTAGGAAATTCATTTCACTCTTGCTAGTGTAAGTCTCGGCACCTCCTAAGCCTTTATTTTCTTCTCGGCTAACATTTTCTCCCCTTAACATCATCTTTCTTCTCATTGTTTCACTCATTCTCTTAGAAATGGGCAAATACCAATATCTAGTCGATAGTCCAGCGTTGATAGAGGAATTTAAGAGAAACCGTAATATCCCACGGAGGGTAAATCTGAGGTATTGTCCTCCGGAGGGATTATTGACAGCTCGACAAGAAGGAGAGGTCATAATTCCCATGATAGTCTTCATTGAAGGGGGAATGACCCTCCTAATGGGTCCCGTGACCCTAAATTACCTCTGCAATCATAGGCTCTCCCCCGAGCAGTGTGCGCCTAACACTTTTAAGATACTAGGGGCTTTTGATGCCGTGAATGAACAGTTAGGTCTAGGGCTAACCTGGCACGACTTAGCATACCTGTATGAGTGTCGTAGCCAAAGAGGGGGGGGGGGGATACTACCTTAAATCTCGCTCCGATGTCGTGAGGCTATTTTCTTGCCTTCCTAAATCCAATAAGGGGATGAAAGACGACTATTTGATCGTCTCGGGCGTATGGCACGACGGTCTACATTGCCCGACCGAGCCAGGAGAGCCAGGTGTGCCTTCTCGGACTCAGGGTCTTTAACCATAGTCTTAGGGCTTTCTCTTTTCGTAACTACTTCTTTATCTCACCTTGTATTTGTTTTCTAATCCAGCTGGTTTGCTTGTTTCACAGATAAGGTACATATTGCTCTTCGGCTGAGCCTTATCAACACTCCCGCCCTCAATTACCTATTGCACTTGGAGATATACATTAGTGAGGACGGACAGTTGAGGTCCGTTCCCCTTATACTCGGTTACACCCCCAAGAAAGCCGACATCCATCCAACGGGGAACGCCATTACTCAGGGCGATTACAGGTTGCAACGCATAGACGTTGCTCGGAAGAATTTTTTGGCGCCCTACGATCTTGCACCTGTTCCACATCCTAATCCCCAGGGTGTTCTGCTGCTTATCCGACCAGTTCAACAAGTCCCCCTTGAACAGCCGATTGTAAGAGAAAGGGTTGGATCCTCATCCACCTCTTTGGACGAACAAATCGACAAGTTCAAGTTTGAAGGGGAAAGCGAAAGAGGTGTCCAGATAATTCCTTCGGATTCCGAAAAGGAACCTGATAGACAGTCTTGCGTCCGACCTCCCCTGCTGCTGACTACACTCCCTGAAGACTCTTCAGAGGAAGAAATGTCTGATCTGAGAGTACTCCTCAAGAAAAGGAGTAACAAAGTTGAAGTCAAAGGGACGGGGATTTCTCGTCCAGCGACGAATTTACCCCCACCTCCTCCCGCTCAACAGGTTCCTGATCCGACTCTCAAACCTATACCGGATTTAAAGAAAAAGAGACCAATGGAGCATGAAGACAGGGAGGTGGGACTGCCACCAAAAGCCAAGCAGCAGAAAGTGGCCAAGGACTCCCGCCAAAAGAGGGGATCCTTGGTAGAGAGCAGAGAGGAACCTCTCTGGTAGAGGTGCGTCGAGGACCACGCACATGGTCTCCCAGGTTAGAACTTGACGGCATCCCTTTTTCCTGGGAGACCTCAGTCAGGAACTACGATGGGGGCTGTGCTGGCCTGATAGCCGAGGCGCTGCAGCAACCATTACTTCTCCCCCGAGACATGGATTCATATAGGCGTTTTAGCCAATATGAGCTCTTCATGTCCTTGAAGAGGGATTTGGCCATGGTAAGTATACCTATTCCACTCCTCGGTCAAAATGTTGATTTTCTATGTTTATGTGCTAATACCATCATTTTATTTTGTTCAGATCACCCAGCAGGTCTTCATAGCCGAAGAGTGGAATCGCAAGACCTTCGTGGAAGCCCAGGCAGAGGCCCAAGCTAGGTCCGAAGCAGAGAGAGTCTTGGACAGCCTGAAGGAAGAGACTTCTCAGCTTTCGGATTAGCTAAAGGGAATAACCCAAGAAAGGGATAGTCTCGAGGCTGGTCTTAGAAACGCTGAGACCCAGGCTGAGTCTCAGCGCAGGCTGCTAAATGAAGCTCAGAAAAATCTGGTGGCAGAAAGGGAAACTATCAAGGAGCTTCGTGCCGAGCTGCTGAAGGCTAAAAAGGCTGCCGAGGAAGCTCAGAGGGACGCCCAGCTGGCCAAAGAGGCCACCGAGGCCGAAAAGAGGGCGTCCTATCAGTTGGGGGTGGAGACAACAGAAAAAAGTCTCACCGAGCAATTTGCCTCAGTTGCTCGGGATTACTGTGATCTGACTTGGGGCAAAGCAATGGATGCTGCTGGAGTGCCCATTGATTCAAAGCTCAGACTGCCAGAAAATATCTTCTATGGCGAAGATATTCGGCAGCACCCAAAGGATGATGCCCCTCCTCCTGCACAACTCCTAGAGGCCTCTGAGCAGCCTTTGACTGAGCTAAATCCCTCAGCTATCCTTGAGCCTAACCAGGGTCTTCCACCGCTAGGTGATCAGGCCTCCCCTATCGAGCCCCAGCAAGGAAAGGGCGAATTCTTGAAAGGGGAGAAAGTGCCCTCGGATCCCCCCAACCAAGTTCCAACAAAGACTTAGAAGTTATGCCTTTTATTGTTGCTGTTATTTCATTGTTGTTGTCGTTTTTTTTTTTTTTTTTTTTGTAGTGGAGGAAATTGTAAACTGTGATTTTGATTAATGAATTAGCTTTTGTTTGAACGTTGGTGTTTGCATTTAATATGATTTTCTCGTGTTACAAGTAATTTCACTCGGTAATTATAGCCACAGAGAAACATAATTACTTTGTTTTGCAAACAATGTATGCAATTAATATCGTTTCCGAAGAAGACATTATATAGCGGCCAACGTTAAAGGACAAATTTGTCTAATGCTATATATAAAAATACAACGGATAAAATCTTTTGTAAATGTACTTAGGAAGGTTCATAGAGGTCAAAAAGTGATATTAACCAGTCATTAGTGCCAGGTAGACTTTACCCTAGGATTTAAGCTTAAACACTCAGAGAACAAGTAAATAGTGTTAACTAATCCGAAATCATCTGGTCCGAGGACTACAGACATGATCAGATTTAAGTTTCAACACTTAGAGAACAAATAAATAGTGTTAACTAATCCGAAATCATCTGGTCCGAGGACTACAGGCATGATCGGATTTAAGTTTAAACACTCAGAGAACAAATAATTAGTGTCAAGTTATCGTAAATAGACAAGGAAATAACTCGATTAATAATAATACCTCTTGAGGTTATTTACATTCCAGGGGCGGGGTATTACATGACTATCCAAGTCCTCTAGAAAGTATGCCCCAATGCCTGCACACGAAGTGATGCGATATGGTCCCTCCCAATTTGGTCCTAATTTTTCCCAGGCTGGGTTTTTCGTGTTGCCGACAACTTTCCTGAGCACCAAGTCACCGGGTTCTAAGGGTCTTAGCTTGACCTTGGCGTCATAACCCTGTCTAAGCTTTTGTTGGTAGTGAGCCAGCCGAACCATTGCATTTTCTCTCCTTTCTTCGATTAAGTCCAATCCGGCTTCTAAGAGTTCACCATTGTTGGCCGGGCAAAACAAACTGGTTCTCAGAGTTGAGAAATTTGCTTCTAAAGGAATGATAGCTTCAAACCCATAAGTCATTGAGAAAAGAGTCTCCCCAGTAGACCTGCGAGGTGTGGTTCTATAAGCCCAAAGCACGTGCGGCAACTCTTCGACCCACCTTCCCTTTGCATCATCCAACCTCTTCTTTAAGCCACTGACTATTACTTTATTAACTGCTTCAGCTTGCCCATTACCCTGAGGATAAGAGGGAGTAGAGTATCTGTTCGTGATCCCAAGTTCGCTACAATAATTCGGAAATGAGCTACTGTCGAACTGTAAGCCATTGTCCGAAATGAGGGTATGCGGAACTCCGAAACGAGTTACAATGCTCTTCCACACAAATTTTTGCACATCCACATCTCGGATATTGGCAAGAGGTTCAGCTTCCACCCATTTCGTAAAATAATCGGTGCCGACTAGGAGATATTTTCTGTTCCCTGCAGCCTTAGGGAACAAACCCACGATGTCCAAACCCCATTGGGCAAACGGCCATGGACTAGATAACGGATTGAGGATTCCCCCCGGCTAGTGTATGTTCGGTGCGAATCGCTAACATTGATCACATTTCTTCGCATAGTCGCGGGCTTCTTCTTGCATGCTCAGCCACCAATATCCCTGAGTAAGGGCCCGATGGGCCAACGATCTGCCTCCGGTGTGACTCCCACAAATCCCTTCGTGCGATTCTTCTAGTAGCGACTCAGTCGCTTCTAGGTGAATACACAACAGGTATGGCCCCGAGTAAGAACATTTGTATAACTTTTGGTCTTCGGACAGCCAAAATCTGGCAGCACTCCTTCGGATCTTGTCAGCCTCCTTTCGCTTTTCTGGCAAGATATCATCTTTCAAGAATCTGATTAGGGCATCCATCCAACATGGACTTTCTCGAATCTGGTGTACTTGAATTACGTCTCCTTCTATTCCAGTGGGCTCATGAAGATCCTCTACGAGGATAATTCTCGGCAGATCTTGATCCGAAGAGGTGGCTAATGTGGCCAAAGAATCTGC
Source organism: Quercus variabilis (assembly GCA_030445155.1). Classification (NCBI taxonomy): domain Eukaryota; kingdom Viridiplantae; phylum Streptophyta; class Magnoliopsida; order Fagales; family Fagaceae; genus Quercus; species Quercus variabilis. The sequence continues at coordinate 19,135,218 of CP129453.1, read as the reverse complement.
GTGTGCATTGCTACTTCTGGAAACATGTAGCAAGCTAAAAAATTCAAATTCCCTTTGAAGACGTTTGACTCGGTTCAAATAACCTTGCATCCTTTCATCCTTGGCTTCAAACTCTCCTTGTACTTGGCCCACAACCAATCTCGAGTCCGAGAATATCTTCACGGCCTTTCCTCCCATTCTTCGAACCATAACCATTCCCATCAATAGGGCTTCATACTCGGCCTCGTTATTGGTCGCGCCAAAATCTAGCCTTAGCGACTTTTCAATGATGATTCCTTCCGGAGATGTCAAGACCAGCCCCACTCCAGAACCTTTCCTGTTCGCAGCGCCATCTACGTACAATTCCCAGTGAGCAGGGTCTTGTTAAGAAATCATGCCAACCGATTTTTCATCCATGCTCGTCATTACCGCCACATCTCCCATACTGGGCTCTGTAAATTCGACCACCAAATCCGCAAGGACCTGCTCTTTGACTGACGTACGAGGCAAGTACTTGATATCGAAAGCCCCTAGAATAGTACCCCACTTGGCTATCCTCCCCGTGTAATCGGCACTTCGAAGTACTGTCTTGAGTGGGAGTTGCGTGAGCACCACGACAGTATGGGCTTGGAAGTAGTGAGGCAATTTTCGCGTTCCAAGCACTATGGCCAAGATGGCCTTTTCCAACGGCAAGTACCTGATCTCGGCCTCATGTAGCGACTTGCTTACACAGTAGACCGGCCTTTGTACGCCTTGATCCACTCTTATCAGCACTAAACTTACGGCATGAGGGACCACTGCGATATAGGCAAATAAAACCTCATCTAGCTCAGGGCTGGACATAATCGGTGGCCGAGACAAGTAATCTTTAAGTCGTTGAAAAGCCGAGGCGCATTCTTCAGTCCATTCAAAATCCTTCCACTTGTTAATCAGCGAGAAGAAAGGTTTGCATCTGTCTGCAGACTTGGATATGAATCGGTTTAACGCAGCCGTCATTCCTGTTAACTTCTAGACCTCCTTCGGATTCCGAGGAGGCTGCAGGTCTTGAATAGCCCTTATCTGATTAGGATTAACCTCGATTCCCCTGTGCGTGACCATGTAGCCCAAAAATTTGCCTGACCCCACTTCGAATGAGCATTTCGAGGCGTTCAAGCGCAACTTATGTTTCCTCAGAACTTCAAAAACCCTATCAAGATCCTTCAAATGCTCAGAAACAAGTTTGCTTTTAACCACCATGTCATCTATATAGACCTCAATGCTTTTACCTAATTGTGATTCAAACATCTTGGTCATCATCCGCTGGTACGTAGAACCTGCATTTTTCAGACCAAAAGGCATCACTTTATAGTGATAGTTGCCAATGGGGGTAACAAAAGCGGTCTTCTCCTGGTCGTCTAGGGCAAGGGGGATCTGATGATACCCCTGAAAAGCATCTAAGAAACTCATCCGAGGGTGGTCGACAGTAGCATCTACCAATTGATCAATCTTCGGCATAGGGAAAGGGTCCTTAGGGCAGGCTTTGTTTAAATCCGTGAAATCTACACAAACTCGCCACTTTCCACTTTTCTTCTTTACCACCACAGTATTTGCCAACCATTAGGGATAAAAAATTTCTTTAATAGCCCCGGCCTGCTTGAGCTTTTGCACCTCCTCCCTGACTGCCTCGGCATGCTCTCTAGATGGCCGCCGAGGAGGTTGCTTCTTTGGTATACTAAGAGGGTTAACCCTCAAATGATGACAAATGAACTCCGAGTCTACCCCGGGGGCTTCATAAGTACTCTACACAAATACATCAATATTTTTTTTAAGGAACTCAACTAGCTCTTCTCTCTCTGACTGAGGTATCTGGGATCCAATTTGAAAGTATCTTTCAGGATTAGCCCCAACCAAGACCCGTACTAAGTCCTCGCACTTTACACCTTCATCCTGCCCTTCGGTAGGCGACAACCGTCCCTTTAACTGCTATAGGTCTTTGACCACCATTTCCGAAGGCTCACCCTCGGACTCATGTCGTATGGCCGCCACCAGACATTGCCTAGCCGAGGACTGATCCCTGCGAATCTCACAAACGCGCCCCTCGGAAGGATATTTGACCTTTTGGTGTAGAGTGGAAGAGACAGCCCCTAGTGTATGTAACCAGGGCCTGGCTACAATCGCCATATAAGGGGAGTAGACATCCACCGCAACGAAATCCACTTCAACAATTTCCGAGCCAGTTTGCACAGGCAGTCGTATCTGCCCCTTCGGAATAACCACTCTTCCTTCAAAGTTGACTAGGGGGGAGCAGTATGGAGTCAAGTCACTAGGCATGAGATTCAATCCCCTGAAAAGATCAGGATACATGATCTCCATTGCGCTGCCCTGGTCTACCATCATTCTCTTCACATCATATCCCCCAATCCTGAGGGTGACTACCAAGGCGTCCTCGTGAGGTTGAATGGTCCCAGCTTTATCCTCGTCTGAAAAGCCTAAAATGGGGGGCACAGCATGCCCAGGGCTCCTCGGATTCCGATCAGCATCTCCCACCGGCAATCGAGCCACGGACATAACCTTCGACGGCCGGGATCCTGTCCTTCCTAGGGCTGCAAAAATAACATTGATAACACCTAAAGGGGGTTTTGCAAAATCCCCCTTCTCGGCATTCGAAATCAGTCGCACTCCTCGTCCGCTGGAGCGATGTAAAAGATGCTTCAACCTGCCTTCGCGGACCAGTTGGTCCAGATGGTCCCATAAGCTTCTGCAGTCTTCAGTCGCATGCCCGTGGTCCTGGTGGTACTGACAATAGACATTATGATTGCATCTCTCCGGATTCCCCACCATTTTATTCAGCCATCTGAAGAATGGCTCGTTCTTTATCTTATCTAGGACTTGATGAACGCGCTCTTTGAACACGGTATTAACTGTTTGGGCATTTGCTGAACCTGAGTGCCCAGCGAAATCTCTTCTCGGCTTACTGTTGTTATAGCGATCCGACCTAAAGTCTTTCCTGTCTTGGGGGGTAGCTTTATCCTTACCCTTCCCCTGTTACCGATCCTCTTCAACCCTTTTATACTTCTCAATGAGATCCATAAGCTGGCGCATGCTAATAACAGGCTTGCCGGACAAGGACGTTTTTAAACCATGATCAGTGGGGAAACCCAACTTGAACGTCTCCAAGGCCATGGCATCGAAATTGCCTTCCATCTCGTTAAACATCTCCCAATATCTATCCGAGTACGCCTTCAGTGTCTCACCCTCACGCATGCTTAAGGACAGAAGGGAAGACAAGGGCCTGGGCACCCTTCGGTAGGTGACGAATCGTGAATCAAAAGCTTGAGTAAGCTCTTGGTAAGAATCGATAGAATCGGCCCTCAGGTTGTCAAACCACCTCATGGCTACAGGACCCAGACTAGAGGGGAATACCTTGCACATTAGGGCTTCGTCCTTGGCATAGACAGCCATTCTTTGGTTAAAATGGCTGACGTGTTCCACAAGGTCAGTTTTGCCGTTATAGATAGTAAAGGTTGGCTGGTTGAAACGCCGAGGCAGCTCCGCTCCTTCGATCCTACGTGTAAAAGGTGACCTGGAGATTTGATTCAAGGCCTTACTCATGGCATCATTGCCCACCCCTCCATATGGTAGTCCTTGAGGTTGCTTCTCACGAGGGTGCTCGTCCTCATATGAAAAAGTCTCGCTGATTGGAGTTTGAGAATTCTGCTCATAGGTAATATCCTGTCTGTCGTCCAAGTCGTCATCAGGGTGTGGTGTAGCACGTTTCCTCTTCTCATGGCGCAGCTCCCACTTCAACCTTTCAATCTTTATTTGCATGCTGTTTTTCTCTGCATGGGAAACGCGACTTCCGCCACGAGACTGGGTTCGCTCAGTGTGTGTAGTGTGCACACTGCCTTCACAGTCTTGCCTTTGCTCCAGATTAAGAAAAGGATCAACATGTTAGGATGCCCCAGATTCTGCCGGTTGTTGCCTTTGCTCAGCCATGACCAACCGCTGCTACTCTTCCCTTACGCTCAAGCCCTCCCCACAGACGGCGCCAATTGTAGGGTTCGGATTCATGGCACAAACCCAAAGACAATTAATTTGTAGAGTATGGGTCAGAGAACTAGATTCAGTAAGGGATTAATAACAATGGGCCATAACCCTTTTTCACAGTGATTAATATTGATCAATCTGTATATCTTTTTTTTGTTCGAAGAGCTCTCTTCTTTTATTATATAGTCACTCCTACCCTCATCTCCATCGTTCACGTGCTCCTCATCCATGAACCTGCTCAAGTACCTATCACGTCAGGCATCTTCTTTTTAGCTCTGTGTGAGTGGCGGTAGGTTAGGATGCACTGTTCATAAGTCTTCTCCACATAAACGCGGCCAGAAAAGCTGTTGCAATGCATTGAATACGGTGGCAGCAGCCTTTCCCTCAGATATTTCTCCATTCTTATCGTTCCAGAACATGCTCTGAGCTTATCTTGATCAGGTGGAGACCTCGGACAGTCATTCTGGCCTTTCCCGTGCTCAATTAATCTATGATATCATGTTAGAGGAAAACATCCTCCTCGGACAGGAGATATCCTCCTCGGATTGTGACGATTCTTCATCTTGAGGATCCCACTCCCAGCTGGGCCCTGCCTTTTTTTCCTCTCTCTTTTCGGACGTAAAATAGTCCTCTCGTGGGCCTTCGACCCATTACCCTGGGCCTGGCCCCCTTTTCCCCCACACTTACTACACGTAAAAAAATTGAAGAGTTTTGTTTAGATTTTAAAAATTGCAATATTTTTGATAAAATAGAATTTTAGTTATTATTATCAACTTAAACTCTAATACTTAATCAATTTTTAGGATGTACACAAAATCTTAATCAATCATTGAATGTTTATCAATTTTATTTAAATCATAATTTTGTACTTTAATTCAGTAAAAAAAAAAAACGTTTGTCCTTATTAGTATTTTGTTTCTTTATACTAATATAAAATTCTATCCATATTTATCCCAAAAAAAATGATCAAAGGAGAATTAGTTTAAGTATAAATCATCTAAATTCAAACTTTATCGGATTAAGAAGTTACCTCCTTATCAAAAGCAAAGATTTAAAATCTTATCTCACTCTAAAATACAATACAGGTATAATTTTACTTAGCCGTGTTTGTCTCTTTACTTCTTCTTCTTCTTCTTTTTTTTTTTTTTTGGGCTTGGCCACATGTAAATAGTGTTACCTCTAACAATGTTGGTGCAAAAATGCTTTTCATGAGTACTTATTTTTGATGTTGGAGCTTTCATAATAGAAAAGTGCTACATTTCTCCTCTCTGCCCTACCCTACAACCTTGCATGTAATTTTTTTTTCTTTAATCAAATTGAATAGATTTTGTATATTTGTTGCCTTTTTATTATATATAATATGATTTTTATCAACAAGTTTTATAAAAGACTGAAATTCTATGTTTGATCACACTTTTTAGTGTTTTTTTTAGAAGTCAATATAGCAAGCAATATATTTGTATTTTTCAAATTTCTTATTACATGATTATTTGTTATTGAAATCAATATTTTATAATGGATTTAATTTGTTATGGCTTTTGTTTGGTGTTTTGTTCCATGTAATCTATATTCTTCAATTAAAAGCAAAATTTGCTATCAAACATGAAATTGGATACGAGAGAATCTATCCGTCCAAATTTCTATGTAAGTCTATTTTTACTTAACTCCATTTTTTTTTAAAGCTTTTTTTCATTAATGAATTGAGGTTTTGGCTTAATTTTGTTTTCAACTGTTTCAATTACTGAATTCATTATTTTTTATTATAAAAAAATAATAATATATGTGTTCTTAAAGGCTAAAACACAATACAATTACAAATATTACTTTATGTTAGGGTGTTATATTTATTTATTAGTACGTTAGAATGTTACATTAAGTTAGAGTATTATATTTTTATTTATTATTAATTTAGAATATTACATATGGATACATATGCTGGTTTAGGGTTGATATAACTTATAACCATTTGAACGAAATCAACACTAAAACAAATTATTTAAATATCAAAATAAGAAATAAAAATTAAATTTCTTTAAAGTGTACAAGTAAAATTTATTTTTTAATCTTAAATTTTAAATTAATTATTTTTTCATTTTATTTGTTATTAAATTTAATTATATTATCAAAATACTTTTTATTAAGCCTTGCATCGCACGGGCATAATACTAGTATAAAATAAAATAAAATAAAATTAGATACTTATATGAAGGGTTTAGAGATTTAGGGTTCGTAAAGTTTCAACTTACAATTATATCACTTCTAAATTTTTCTAATTACTCAATTTTCTTTTTTCTTTAAAATGTAGGTTCAATATAAAAGGTATTTGATAAATTGAAAATAAAATGAATATTTATATGAGTTAAAAAATTGTTTTAAATTGGTCGTTTCACGTTAACACATATAAATTGACATATGAAATGTATGAATTGCGAGTTATGTAGGTTGATCACTTATTTCCCTAACTCGTAGAAACATGTGTCGTGTTTGTGTCGTATTTGCAATTCATGTCAAACATTGACACTTCTAGTTAAAATGTATTTGTACTTAGGAAAAACAAGGCTTTAAAAATTATACAACAATGAAGTTAAAAAACTAAAAGGATTAGCATGAAATTAAAGCACAAAATTTCCACCAAGTTGCTCAAGAATTGAAGCAAAATGTATAATGATTGCATTTGTTTTCTATAGTATCTTATGTAGTGGTTGCTGGCTTGTAACAACAAATACAATTTGTAGAGTGGTTTCCGGGTTGTTTTATTTTCCAATTCAAGGACTAAAATAGTTTTACATTTTATTAATTGAATTCACACAATGTTCTTTAAAATACTACAAGCATAATAAAATAATAAAAAAGTCACGCATAGAGATCCTTATACCGCCCACAAAATAAGCGCTCCTGTCCTGCCATTGTATTTGTTGGTCTCAAGCACGAATCCCACATCGCGTAAAAACGAGTAAGGGGGAGGCGAAGCAGGGAAATAAAAGGAGAAGTGAGAAGTCTAACAAAGCATACCTTTCTCGGCCTTTTGGCTAAGATCAAGTGTAGTATCTGTTCTTATCAGTTTAATATCTGATATGTGGCCCATTGGGTCACACGATATTAAATTTATTTCTTGAGGGGGAGAGCCCACCACAGTAGCTTGCTATTGGGGCTCTTAAGCGTCGCCCATGCGTTGCACTATTGCACGGGCGTGGCGCACCCCACCAATTCAGTTTAAAAGTTTATTAGGAAACCCGGAACTTAATTCGTATTATTCGAGCTGGGCGGAATAATAATAATTTTAGTGTATGGTCGACTAATTTTGTTCTAACAAATTTTTGATCTTTGGGTTTCTGTTTGACTTTGTCATATTCGGTGTAGGCGAAAAGCGAGTGCGTCAAAAGAAATGGGTACGGTCATGTTTTAATTGACTGGACTGTGGTGAGCCCGGAGAACGATTAGGTCAAAGAAAGCCCAAAACTGGATTTTGGATTGGATTGGTTCAAGTTCTGCTCTCTGGTATCGAAGAAAATAGGGCTCTACAAATCAAAAGAAACCTATAAAAGGGCCTAAAAAATAAATAAACTTCTGAAAAATGTTAAAACTATAAACTATTTTACAATAATTATTATTATTATTATTATTATTATTATTTTGTGTAAAATAGTCTCACATCCTGCAAAAGAGAGCAACGGAAGTGTAGTAAGGAAATAAAAAACACTTTTTTAGTGTTTTGGGTCAGTTTTTATGTACAGTTTTTTAAAATTTCACTTAAAAAAAAATTTCTCACTATTTCATAGTATAAGTATACTTTACTATACTTGTAACATAAAAACTAAATAAGTTGTTTCCAAATGGACACTAAAACCATAAAAATTTACCCAATTTTTGCTATCACTTGTCATGTGATGAGTTATGAGTGGCGGAGATATGAGCCCACTATTTTTTTTTTCTTTTACTCGCAATTTGCCATGGAGTTGTACCAAAAATTGTGTTCTAATTAGTTTAATATGCCATTGTGTATTTTTGGTGTGATGGTTACTCTATTAGTACAAAGTTCTCGTGGGGTGTGAGAGTGAAGGGTTAGGGATAAAGTCTCCCAAAGAAATTTCACACATATACACTTAGATTAGACGAAAGTAGAATTTTTTATTTTTTTATAAAAAAAAATTAGTTTAATATTTGGTATGTAGGCTAATGGTCCACATGATATTAAAAATGCCCATCACAATTTAATATGCATATTGTTTTTCCCTAGCTTTTGCTTTCTCTTAATAAAAAAAATTAAAAATTTACACTTAAAAAAGTTTAGGATTGCATCTAAATCTATTTCTGAACTTTTAAAAATTGTAAAACATTGAGTTTTGTGTATCTTTAAAACTTACATAACAAAAAAGTCAAGAAAGGGAATGAAAAAACATATGCATATATCCAGTCGTTACATTGACAACAAACTAATGAGATGAGACCTAATCACAGTGATTATTAAAGTTCTAGTCGTGCCTATTTGGGTTACACATCAAGTATTTAACGGCACATTCCACTGTTGTCGTGTAGTATGCCACCTTCAACGAGTCCTCGAACTTAAAATCACTACTTCAATTCATCTCTTCATCAATCTGGACATTTGGAGGATTGTTTTGGTGATTGAGGATTTGAGAATTTGGATTAGATAACGTGGATAATAGTCTTCTTGAAGCTCAAGTTTGTGGTTGATGGTGAGCTTGGAGTTAGAAGCAATGAACAGAAAATAAAGAGGGGAGGGGGGGAGGAGAAGAGAAGGGTGATGAGTTTTATGTTTTTATAAATTTTCATATTTACTACTTTTGTGTGTGTGAAGAATACATTGTTTCATTGTAGGTTAACATCGAAGTTTTGACAGATTCCGATCAAAGGGTTAGATTGACATCGTTCTAATACTTGAGAGTGTGAATTGCAAATTTTAAAAGTTAAACGATTGATTTAAAAACAATCTCAAATTTAAAGGGTGTAGAGTATTTTACTCAAACAAATATTATATGTATTGCGAGATTCTAAAAGTCAATATTTTTTTTTTCAAACCAAGATGTCCAGACTTTTTTGATTATTTAACTATTTTCTCGGATATATGCAGTCTCTCTATCCTACATGTACCAAGTTATTGTAAGAAGAAATCCTATGAAAAAGCCAGTCTCTTATATTGTCCACAATAAGAGAAATTAAGCTTATAAACTACACAACAAATTATTCAATCAACAATATTAATCGAATGCAAGCGTTGAAAAGAAACCTATAAAAAGATATCTTTTTATTCTTCGAGAGGTTTTTAATCATCTTTCTTCCTCTGTGTCTATACACAAGTTGGTCTATGTTTTTTTTTTTTTTTTTTTTTTTTCGAGTTCAATTGGTCTATGTGATTCGTAAGATCTTACGCCATGCATAAACTAATAATATGATGGTATATCTCTCGCAGAATTATTATATATTTAGTTTTTTTTTTGGTTTGGATTGAACTTGGTGATTAAGAAAACTCAAAGTCACATGGATTAAATTTCACGATTTCATTACTATAAATCAAAGCACCTGTCCTCCCTAATAACTTTTATATTATTTTCCTTTTCATGTTTTATCACTTAAAATAATATCAGTCAAAGTATCCATCTGAAATTTTAGAAAAGTAATATTACTAGTAAAAGTACTCCAAATTTTATTACATAAATCCAACAAATCAATTTATCAACTCATAACAAAAAAAAAGAAAGTAATTGAAATTTTATTTATATATATTTTTGACATGATACTAATCAAATTTATTATCTATTATCATGGTTTATAAATCTTTATTTAAAATAAAGTGTCTAGTTTATTAACCCAAAAAATAGGTACTAGACTACTAGTATTCTACCATTTTTTATTTTATTTTATTTATTTATAGGAAAATCTTTAGCGTTTGGTTAGATTTTTAAGAGGGAGGATTTATCTAGAATATACACACGACACTAAGGACACAGGAGACAGCACAACCACAGAGGATTATCCATCAAAATCGAAATCCCAACTTCGAATTTCTGCGTTTTAAGTTTTTACGAGTCGTTTAAGATTTTTGGTTGCCCATTTTTAGTTGAAATTCGTACTAAAAAAAACATGATGTGGGACGAGTGGGACGACAACGTAAACACCGACCACGAACAATCCGACCGACAACAAGACTCCCACCTTAATTTCGATTTCCTCTCTGCCTTGTCTAAACCCAAGGTACTCTAAACTATTTGTTTTGGTTGTGGTTTTGGTTTTTTTTTTTTTTTAATAAATAATTTTCTCGTTTATTTTATTTGATAGGATTACTATAAGATATTGGAGGTGGATTATGATGCTACGGACGATACCATTCGGTCCAATTATATCCGCCTAGCTCTGGTTTGTATTTTTAGTAAATTATCGTTTTTTTTTAAAAAAAAAATTATTTATATTATTATTGTTATCGAAATTTTATTATGATTTTACTAATAAATTACTCTGTAATTTTGTGCCTGAAGAAATGGCATCCGGATAAGCAAAAAGACCAGGACAGTTCCACTTCCAGATTTCAAGATATAAATGAGGCATATCAGGGTCAGTTTTTTTTTTTTTTTTTTTTTATTGGTTGGTAAATATATCAATATTACAAAGTATTTATGTGTTTGTTTGTGTGCATTGTGTGATGGCATAATTTGCAGCATAGACATTGTACTAAGGCTTTTGATTTGATTTTTGCTGTTGAACCATAAGTTTATTTAGTGAGTAAAGAAGATAAGCTACTTAACTGCTTGTGAATGTGCTTAGTGTCGTATATTTTGTTAAAAGGAGGGTTGTGGTAGTTTGATGGATAGTGTAAAATTTAGTCACTGCTACAAATACGTTTGTTGAGGATCCATGGCCAATCCCAAAAATTTTGGGACTAAGCTTGGTTGTTGTTGTAAATTGTAACAGTGGTATTCGTTTGGGAATAAAATCTCTGTGAAGATGTATTTTTAATCTCATAAGAATTTCGAAGTTGAGTGAGTGAAGTGGATGTGTTGTTCAGAGGAGGTTCTGACTTGTGAGCTGGTTGGAGCCATTTTTTTTTTTTTTTAAAAGTAAAGAGGAATATGCATTAAAAAACTAGGAAGAAGGTAGAGGTTCAGGACAACGCCTGTTAGAGTACAACCCTTGGCTAACAGCCTCAAACACATTCAAAAGGTCCACAGGTGGACTAGAAAACAAAAGAAAGTCTAAAACTTGAGAACATCCTAAATTTGCTAAGTGATCCGCACAGCTATTAGCCTCGCGGTAGACGTGCCGGATGCAGTGCTGGGAAAAACTAGTGACCAATTGCCTGCAATCATCAAAGAGGGTAGAAACAATGGAGTTAGAGTAGGTCGGGTTAGTAAACGCATCAACTATGGCTTTAGCATCTAGTTCTATAACAATAGCAGTCAAATTCATTTGTTGGCACAACAACAATCCATCCCTGAGTGCCCAAAGCTCAGCCAAGAAGCTATCTGCCTTCCAATTTTCCTGGAAAAACCCACGACCCAATTTCCTGTGTCATCCCTTAGCAAACCCCCTCCCCCTGCTATGCCCAGCGAAGAATTGGAGGCTCCATCCGTGTTAAGTTTCATCCATCCCGGATCAGGTATCTCCCAACGAACTTGCCTGGTAATCATGATTTTGGGATTCTTAAATCGGTTAGCACAATGAAAGAACTCCGTTGCTTGTCTGGCAATTTCCTTTGTAATTCTCGGATTAGGACTGTTGTTCTTGAACACTACATGGTTTCACTGATTCCAAATTAACCAGATGGCAAAGAGAAACATGATATCCCAAGGAGGGTCTTTAGCAACCTGCCCTTTCCTATGGCTACCATTAGTCACAGGCCACTCCCCGATATCTTGGGTAAAGAAGGTGCTGTTTGCAGCTTGGATTCCCAGTTGAAACCAGATATTTTTAATCACATGACAGTCACGGAGAGCATGGGTAATCATTTCTACCTCTCTGTGGTACAAAAGACAGGCGGTGTCTAACGCTATACCTCTCTGAGCAAGGCAATCTTTAACTCCAATACTGCTGTGCATACAATTCCAAACAAACATTTGTATTTTTGGAAGTGTATGGAGCTTCCAAATCCACCTCCCAGGGAAGGAGTGCACCTCTAAGGAGCTTGTAGCTAGAGTGTATGCACTCCTCAAATCAAAGGCACCTGATGACGATCATTTCCAAGCCAATTTATCACCACCTCTTGTGATAACAGGGATGGGGATTCCTTGTATCTCAGCTTTAATATCAGGGGGAAGCTCAAAAGGAACGAGGGACCAATCCCAACCACCAAAGCCAGCAACATTTTTAACCTTTAAGTCTAACGAATCTTGTGGAATATATAACTGGTTACGAGTTTGTGAATTAAATCCTACATGTTTTGTAGGTAGTAACTGGTTGAGTTTTTTCTTGAGTCTAATGCGTGAGAGAATAGGTAAGGTTTTTTTTTTTTTTTTTTTTTCATGATATAGCTGATCAATGCATCAATATTTGTTATTGCTAAAATTGGTGAGTGGCCCCTTTTGCAGTTCGTGGTGTGTTTTGGGGAGAAGAAAATGAATTATTTTAAGGATTTTGGGTTCTAATTGTGGTATTGACACATGAATTTAAGAATTAAGATGCATGTATAAATGGATTTCCACAATGGTGGAGACTGCAAAGGTCTCATTATAGGGGCCTCCTTGTGATTACTGTTCAGCAAGGGTGTAAGATTTGTGGATTAAGAGGCATGCTCAGTGGCAGGGGTGGAGCTGCCGGGGGGGGGGGGGGGGTGTGGGGTGGTGTTGAGAGGGGGCAACTGCCCCCCTGATTCCTCTAAAACTTTCTTAGCTATAAGCATATGAGAAAAGCTTGCCCCCTCTGATTCATTAACATAGGAAAAAAACAAAACAAAACAACACTTAGTGAAAGGAACTAAAAACTGACACAATCTTCCTCAAAAAAAGCAAAAGAACATGGCACTGTAACAAAGAGAACAAGGAGTTACCTAACTCTCATTAATATACTGTCACAGACTCATAACACTTTTGCCTTTTATTTTTTATTTAATTTATTTAAATGGTAAGAAACACAATAGATGAGTTAGTAAACTTTTACTTGTTTACAATTGTATATTTATTTTGTTATAAATATTTATTAATAATTTCAAATTAATTTTGCACCCCCCCCCCCCACTTCCAAATCAAAAATTCTGGCTCCACCACTGCTCAGGGGTGTAGATTCCTCTGTTAATTTGATACTGTACTTGAGTGGATTGGTGTAATTTTCTTGAAGTGACAAATGTTGTCTTCGTCAAATTAACAGAAAATTTCCAAAGCCTATTGATTTTCTTGTGTAAAAAGATCAAATTGCTGCTTGGTCCAAACTTTGACTCAACCCGTGTATTGTTTCATGTATATGGTATGAACTTTTGAGCTGCTAAGTGTAAGTTTTCTGGGAAGTATCTGATTTGAAATGTGTGAAAATTTCATATAATTGAGAAGCATTGAGAGAGAGAGACATGGGAAATACAAAAAAATGAGTGGAGAAATGGCAAGAGAACTAAATGAAGGAACATGATTTCATTGCAAAATATGTGTCACAGACCTTTCTTGTGCATTGCCTTGTCAATTCTTGTGAGTGTTCTAGGTATTTCCTTAATTTTTCCAATACACTTCCCATATAAATAGACTCATCCCTTTGCCAAACAGGTTTTCTAGAAAGTGCCTTATGGGGAAGTGGTTCCTAGTACAATGTGTCTTGGAATCTTCTGAATGTGCTTTAGTGTTTCTATAACAACCCTCTTCATTTCCCTAAGGTTTTGTATCTATTATGAAATTTTTTACCAGTAATTGTTTCTAGTGAAATAAAAGAGTGATTACTTATTTGGGAAAGAGGTTGCTGCTGTACTCTGTATCTTATATTATTATTCGGTAACTCAATAGGCCAATGACCCAATTCATCTAATGGCACCCCTCCTTGTGAGAAGCAAAGGGTGAGTATCAAGTGTTGGGTTCAACTCAAAGCAGCAACAGGTTCCCCCAACAAAAAAAAAAAAAAAAAAAAAAAAGGAAGACAAAACTCAATAAGATTAGCAACCAAGCACGACAGAGTCACTCAGATTCATTATGAGGTGGATATGGATGGAGGCTTGAAGTTGCAAGTAGAGTTTAGGACGGTCCAACCCCATCACTATCCCTAAAACAAGGTTGTCGAAATTAATGATTATGTTAGGATCAAGATGATGCGTGTTTAAGGTTTTATACAGAAATGGAGAAGGTGAAGAGGGATGTGGTTGAGGTAGGAACTGGTGGGAGTGATCCAATCACTTGTAATCTGATAGTAAATAGTACCCTAGACAGTCTGTTATGGTGGAACAGAATATCTGCAACCAAAATAATCAATGTTGGGCCTTCAAGTTTATCTTGGTCCAAGGTATTGTATAATTTCCATTTTTCCCTTATAAAAATCTTTATTGTACAGGGACAACATTCACGTCTGTCTGTCTATGAAGAAGTCCACTTAGATGCCATTCCTTGACCTCTCAGTCCCCATGTAACATGTATTATTCCACGGTTTGATTGTGCCACAAGATGGGGTCCTTTACTTGACTGAATAGTTATATGGATGTCAAAGGCTGTGTTGAGGGCATACATCAGCAGCTAATATTAATTCTGCACTTCTTTTCTTTTCTCAGCACATTATGCTCATTTCATAGAATTGGTAACAGCAAAAGAATAATTTAAGTAGTAGTCAGTAATGTGTAACAAATTCTTCGTGTTTAACAAGCGTTTTTCATTTTATCCAACAGTCCTGAGTGATCCTGTCAAAAGAATAGAATATGACAAGAAAGGGATGCTTTACGTCTATGATTATAATATAATTGTAAGTGTTACTCCTCTTTCCCTACTCTACTAAATGTTAGTTTTCCTTCATTTTTTTTTCTTATTCACCTTGTAATTTTTTCATTTGTTGGCTGCAGGAATATCTCAACCGTTACAAAGGCCTTATATTAACATGCAATGGTCTTGGGTTAAGGCATTCGATATGGTAAGTGGAGATAACAAGCACAGATCTCCTTCAATGCACTTGGAGAAACTTTTGTGGTGCGTGGCACGAATTTGTCGACACTTTAAACTGCATAGTTGGGGATGAGCGCTAGGTCGGGATGCATTAGTTAGTTTAATATTATGTTATGCTCATATACAAATGTAGGACTCACCAACATTTTGTAACTCAAGTCTTCTTGGCCATTTTACCTCTTCTTGGAGGTTTGTTGATTATATATGTCACCTCTTTGGGTAAGATATGGCCAGGACATAATACTTCCATTCTTATTTTTTGTTCTGCTGTAGTATTACGAAGTGTCTCTTGTATAATCAAATGATCATGCAAACTTTTGAACGAAACTACCCCCGAGAAAAACTAAGGATGAGAATAATAGACAGTTGAGCCAATGAAAACCTGTAGGTACTTGGCCACCCACCCCCCCAACCTTAAAAAAAAAAAAAAAAAAAAAACTCCTAAAAGCAGTTGGCATAACATTAAGAGGTGGAATAAATTAGGATCCGGTAACTGATAGAATCTATTTTATGGTTTAAATTAAATTTTACAAATTCAAAAAAATATGAAGCCTTTTTCCTCCGACTTGAGCCTTTAGATTGCTCCTGCTGCTAGTGGAGGAAATTTTTTGAGCTTTTATTTGCAGCTTTTGTTTAATTCACGAAGTTAGGGATGGTAAAAACATTTCACTTTGGGAGAAAGATGCATATATCTCTTATAATACCGATAATTATCTTATATATTAGATTAGATTAGATTAGATTAGATATATGTGTCATTCTAATTACGTTGTGTTAGCCCCACAGTTATGTGGGACACGCTATGAGAGAAAATACACGTACGATATATCTGATACATAAAGATACTTTCTCTTAGCTTGACGTTAAATATGAAAAAATGTTAGATCACAGTACTTGGGAACCATGTTCCTAACCTACTGTCACTATTCCTTAAGGGAATGACCTCCTCGTGTATTATTTGGTTTGTGAATTGGGGTGATAGTTTTGTATTGTTACTATGAAAATATGTTCTAATGCCGTGATAATCTATTATGGTTCTTTTCATTTCATGACACCTAGTACAAGAAATCTACTATACATATAAAAGAAATTAAATAATTGGCAAAAGATACAAAAAGACTTAATTGATTTTTTTTTTTTGGAGAACTAAATACATTGTTCAAGCAGCCAATTTGATGTGCTCTGACATGAAAGTACACTCATCATAAAACACTTGGTCAATAAATTTCAGCTCCAAAGGTGTTTCCTTCATTTCTTTTGAATTGAGCGCATAAACTGAATTATATCTTATTTTATAACAAATTGAAAAATATAGGAAAATTAGCTGCAAATAAACTTTATAGTTTCACAAATAACAAATTACATTATGCTCATTAAATTTTAACATTCCTGTCTGAAGAAAAACTAAGCAACGCTTGAGCTTGCAAGTGAATTAGATTTACAGAGATCAACAAGAGAAGAAGAAAAGAAGAACTGAGAGTGAGAGAAGAAATTGAAAGTGAAAGAAAGAAAGAGAATTTTAGAAGAAATGCTTGCTTAATCAATGTTGATGTCCATTTTTTGCAAATTTGTACCCAAAGGCCCATAAGGAAGAAAGCCCAATGAGAAGCAAGGCCTAAAGACCCACCAAGGAGACTGAAGAGGAAGAAATTTCCAAAGAAAGAAGTGCAAGTGAACGCAAATCTACCATAGAATACAAGGCTGCTGCAGAATACAGATCTATCGCAGAATACAGTTCTCTGGCAGGATGGTTTCGGTAGATGAAGATAAATTGAGCCCAAGACCCTTTTGATCCAGTCAATATCATTTGGCCTACAAAGGCCCAAATCCTTTTGTATAAAAAAGATAGGCGTGAAAACTAAGAAGAAAAACACACGACAAGCCCAAAAGGGTCCGGCAGGATTGAGATAAGTAACAGGAATAACAATCTGGTATGGCAGGAGATGCCAAGCCATGAAGCAAACACCCAAATTAAAGGGAGACCCAATGATTCAACAAGGCCCAACCTTTCAAAGAAAGGGACAAGTCATAAACGTTGGAGATGCAACCCAGAAAAAGCCAAAACGCGCACGGCAAGATATGCACACCTATTCTCAGGCCTCAGCAAACGTATGAAACATCAAGAAGGTAAAACATGCGTACGATCCAGGCATCACCAGCCTATACCCAGCCACTATGGGAAAGGGTGAGGTCATGGGAGAAGGCACGGTCTGGCGGTGGGGAGAGGAGTGGAAACCTATTCTTGTGTTTCTTGCCCAGGTTCTTTTGGTGGCACAGTCCTGCTGGGATGACATGCCACCCAAAAGAGGCAAGACTGGGTAAGAACCACTAGGTGCATGCCATAAGAGACCGAGAGGGAGAGGGTACACACTATACGAGTAGAAAAGGAAACTTCATTGTCTGAAAGCCCCAGGTCAATGGTGGTAGTTAGAACCATTGACTCAGTAAGTGGTCGGCAAAAGTCATAAACGTTGGAGATGCAACCTAGAAAAAGCCAAAACGCGCACGGCAGGATATGCACACCTATTCTCAGGCCTCAGCAAACGTATGAAATATCAAGAAGGTAAAGCATGCGTACGATCCAGGCATCACCAGCCTATACCCAGCCACTATGGGAAAGGGTGAGGTCATGGGAGAGGGCACGGTCTGGCGGTGGGGAGAGGAGTGGAAACCCATTCTTGTGTTTCTTGCCCAGGTTCTTTTGGTGGCACAGTCCTGCTGGGATGACATGCCACCTAAAAGAGGCAAGACTGGGTAAGAACCACTAGGTGTATGCCATGAGAGACCGAGAGGGAGAGGGTACACACTGTATGAGTAGAAAAGAAAACTTCATTGTTTGAAAGCCCCAGGTCAATGGTGGTAGTCAGAACCATTGTCTCAGTAAGTGGTCAGCAAAAGGATCTCATACCAGACAAGGGCCATTAAGGGGCTAGAATAGTAAAACCGGTCACAGTAGGCTCTATATAAGAGACCCATAGCTGTGTACAAGAAAAAAGAGGAGGGAATTTGAAAAAAAAAAAAAAAACAAAGAGGAGAAAACAAAGAAAAGAAAGAAAGAAAGTAAAAAAAGAAAAGAAAGGCAAGAAGTCTAAGAAAGAAAACAAAGAGAAAAGATAAAACAAAAGAACAGAGCAGGAAGAAGGAAAAACAGAGTGTTTTATGGCAGACATGCACCCAAATGGGTTAACCCCGTCTCTCCCTCAATAGCCTTGCTCTCTATTGGAAGAAAAACGACTTATACTCGGGCACATACCATTTGGGGCTAATCTCTCAAAGCAATTAATTTCGCCTTTAAAGTTACTTGTGTTGAGAGAGCAGTTTTTCCTTCCCTGGTTAGAGTCTCGCGGTAATACTTGGTGTGGCAGACCCATTCCTTTGATTCTACTAACCCCGTTCTACTCTTTGTTTAAGTTTTATTCTTTGAACGTGAGGCCTTTTAAGCCATTTACTCTATTGTGGCAGGAATAGTGACTGTACTTTCTTTACATTATCTATATTATGTCTGCCTGCCATAACTTCTTAACAATGACTCTGCCTGCTGTGAGCTTATAAACAGATTTAAGTAAATGTGGTGTGGCTTGCGCACAAGCCAGGCCAAGGAAATGGAAAAATATTTCTGCAGTAAAAATGAAGAGTAGTCATTCACACCGCAGAAAGTTTTAAAGCACAGTAGAAAGTTTTAATGTATAGCAGATAGCTCTATTGCACAGCAGGAGGCTTTACTGCAAAATAAAAAGTTTTATCGCATAGCAGATAACTTCATTGCATAGCAAAAAGTATTGCTGCACAACAGAAAAGTCAAACTTGTGGCAGAAATCGGAGAAAAGGTCCTTCTGCGGCAGAAACGTCAATCTTGCGGCAGAAACTGGAGAAAAGTTTCTTCTGCAGCAGAAATTGGCAGCGGCAGAAACAGAAAAGTCAATCTTGCAGCAGAAATTGGAGAAAAACTTTTTGCGGCAGAAACAGAGGATAAGCCCACTTTGCTGCGTCTTCTCGCAGACTTGGACTTAATGTTTGCGTACAAGCCGGACTAAATTGAGTTGCAGTTGGATCGGTCTCAACTCCCTTACTCAGAATACTTGGGCCTATTACCGCGGGAGGCAGCCCAGCCAACTCAACGCACAACACTCGAAAAGGCCCCCCACATTAAAATGACGACTCCACTGGGGAGTTGGGATCAAGATGGGGAGAATGAGAAATTTCTCCCTCGCAAACATATTTCTAAGTCCTCACTAAAGCAAGACATGCAGATGTTCTTAAATCTTCCAAACTATACTCTCAGGAAAGTATCCAAAACATCATAGCAGTCCCATAGCAGAATTCTATGGTAGAATATCACAGCAGTGTGGCGGAATTTTATGGCAGAACATTGTAACAACGTTACCGCAGGACAGTACCATAGCAGAATTCTATAGTGGAATATCACGGCGGTGTTACAGCAGGACAATACTGTAGCAGAATTCTGTGACAGAATATAGCAACGTTACAGCAGGACAGTGCTGTGGCAGAATTCTATGACATAATACAGCAACGTTACAGTAGGATAGTACTGTGGTAGAATCCAACAATGTTACAGCAGGACAATATTGTAGCAGAATTCTGTGGCAGAATATAGCAACGTTACAGCAAGACAGTGCTGTAGCAGAATTCTATGGCAGAATACAGCAACGTTACAACAGGATAGTACTGTGGCAGAATCCAGCAATATTACAGTAGGACAGTTTCGTAGCAGAATTTTGTGGCAAAACACAGCAACATTTAAACAAAGCAGTATCTTGAGCAAAATACTATAGCAGAATATTGCAGTAGAATGTCGTGTTAGAATACCACAATACCATAGGGGAGTTCAATGGCATTGCTTCAAAAATGCGGTAGCAAAATATCACTACAACACCATAGAGTTCTATAACAAAAATGCCACTTGTTCCTATCCTGTAAATGCTACTTGTTTTCCTTGTCATGCATGTGAGACATGTGGCAAGCAACTTATTCAAACATGCAAAACCAAGAGTTCCACCACTTTTTGCTCTCATTTATTTTAAGGAAGCACTAGAAACTTTCTAAACTCTCTCTACCTCCACTTTCAGGTCCAGCACTTAAAGTAGAAAAATCCCTTCATTCCCTCACAAGGTTTCAATCAATTTTTTATGCTAGTGATTTTAGCTCTACTTCCCCTGAAGAACCAAAAGCTAGAAAAAAAAAAAAAAAAAAAAGCTATTGTAGCCAAAGGAAAATTTTCATCATTACTATACTATTGCAAATAACTATTTCCTCCGTGAAGTATCCTCCAGTAGACTTTTCTAGAAGTGCAAAATGTCCCTTCGCAGAAATTTTGTAGTAGAAAGTGCAAATATCACAGCAGACTGCTCATAGCAGAATATTCTGCGGTAGAATATTCTACAGCAGAATTTTGTATTTCAACAGGCCTTTTCCTAGAATATTCTACCACAAAATTCAATATTGAATTCTTGAACTTTCTAAGTGCAATCACAAATCCAATGTGATTATCTTCTACAACAAAAGTGATCATTGCCCCATCAAGAATTCATGGGAACACAAAATTAGGAAAAGGGCCAAGGAAGCCCAAGACAAGCAAATGGGCCAAGGAAGCCTAAGACAAAGCAAATGGGCCGAGGATGCCCAAGGAAAAACACAAGGGACGCAGGAGCCTATGAGTAAGAAAACCCATGGCTAGGATAAGTCATTGGGGAAATAATAAGCGGCAAGCCTGTAAAGGCCCAGCAGGATCAAGTCATTGCAGCAAGAACGACTGAGTAGTATGGTAGGACATGATCGTAACTCTTTAGAAAGAATCTGCAAAAGAGCTATAGTCACAATCATATATAGCAGAAAACACATGGGAAGCAATTGTGCTTGCAGTGGAATGAAGTCAAAGCATGCTTGGGAAGCAACTTTTTCCCAAATTCTCTAGCAATGAAGAATTTCTACAATATGGCAACTTGTAGATCCATGGCATCTAATTTTTTTACTAAAGAATGCATGAACCACATGATAGAGCATTAACACCAAGAAAAGGTGATATCAAACTCATCTAGTTGTCTCAAGTGCTGGGGGCTAAAGCTTATTCTGCGGCGAACATGAAAAGCCTTCTATTAAAAGCTAAATGCTTATTCTGCGGCGAACATGAAAAGCCTTCTATTAAAAGCTAAATGCTTATTCTTGTATACTGGGGGCTGTCTCATTCTGCAACAAAATTTGGGAAGTCTTCTTCAAAAAGCTAAAGACTCATCCAGTTGTCTCACATGCTGGGGAGGGCTAAGGCCCATTTTGCAGTAAATTTAGAAAGCCTGCCGCAAAGTGCTTAGAGTAACAATATGTAGCAGCAACATCATGTATCTTCTACAAAAGCTTGGGGTGTTGCATGGTTCGAAAGTTTGGAGAAGGAGAGTAATAAAGTAAAAAACAAAGATGTTATGGTAGAAAAGGATGTATAGGTTGTGGTAGAAGAAGAAATGGAAGAAGTTGACCTGTGGTCTGTTTCGCAAGGACCAAGGCCCATCTCAATTAGTGCAAGTTTGACAGAAAAAGAAAAATCAGAATTGATATTGTTGCTAAAAGAATTCAAAGATCTCTTCATATGGGTTATAGTTAAAATGCCAGGATGGGATCCTAGGCTAATAGTGCATACATTGAATGTGGACCCCGAGGCCAAGCCAGTGGCCCAACCTGCCAGGGTGTTCCACATTACCTGCCAGGGTATTCCACGCTGAGATAGAAGGGGAAAAGTTTTGAGGAAAGAAGTACAGCAGGCGGCCTTTAAAAGGCTACAGTAGATCATGATGAACCTTCTTACTGTGCAAACCCCAATCCGCAAAAAAGCCATTGTTACTCTACCTAGCCACTAACCTATATGCCATAGGTGCATTGATTGCCCAAGAAGATGGAGGTGGCATAGAGCAACCAGTTTACTACATCAGTCATGCTCTAAAAGATACGGAAAACTCGTTACCCAAGGGCAGAAAAGGGCATGCTTGACTATTGTGAATGCTTCGCAAAGGTTACGCCATTATTTCTTGGCTTACGAGGTGCGGCTGATGACTAAGTCCCATGCCATCAAAGCCTTGATGTGACAACTGGTTCTCTCTGGCAGAATATCCTAGTGGTTGTTACAATTGTCAAAATACGACTTGAGAATGGGGACACCTAGGGCGGTGAAAAGCTAGACTATAGCAGATTTGACACAATTTCCAGGAGAGGAAGAATTCTCGCTGGATGATGAAGTTCTAGGAGAAGTAGCCATGGCAAAAGAAATCAGAGAGTAATGGGTAATGAAATTTGATGGGTCTTCTATTACCCAATTAGGAGGAAGCCCAGAGAAAGTTGAAAGAAGTACATAACAAGACTTACAAATCCTGTGGGGAAGTCAACTTTTATTGCAGGCTCCAGAGGGCAGACTTTTATTGGCCAAGTATGGGTAAAGATGCAGATCAAGTCCAAACCCAGTGTGGGACCTGCCAGCTTGCGGCAGACAGAGAGAAAAATTACACTGTGTTCATTAGCGAAAACTGGAGAAGCCCATTCATATGGTACTTAACAGAAGGCATCCTGTCACAAAAGCATAGCAAAAGATACAAGCTTAAGAGGTTGGCAACACGTTACTTTTTGCATAACATGGTCCTTTTCAAAAAAGGGTACGATGGAGACCCTTTAAGATGTTTGGGCCCTGAAGAAGCAAAAGAAATGGTAAAAGAAGTACATTCAGGAGAGTGTGGGGAGCACCAGGGGAAGAAAAAACTTTACAGATGCCTGCTGCAAATGGACTACTTCTAGCCTACCATGAAGAGAGACACGGCAGAATTTGTAAAAAAAAAAAAATGCCACAGCTGCTAACTATAAGCCAACTTGATTCACACTCATCCACAAAACTTACACAGCATGGTTACCCCATGGCCCTTCCACACTTGGGGGCTTAAAGATCATCAGCGAAATGAGCTAAGCCTAAGAGTATATAAGAGGATGGGCAATACATCTGCCAGACGCTATAGAGAAATTCGCCAAAGTCAGCCACAGGGTTTTCACTCTTTTCCTTAGTCTACGAGACAGAGGTAATGGGCCTAGTAGAAGTAATGACTCCATCCCTGAGAGTTATGCAGATGCAGTAGAAAGAAAAAAAAAATGAAGTCTTTGCGGCAGAAAGATGCGAAGACCTAGAGGGGCTTGATGAAAGGAGGGAAGAGGCCCAAGAGCGCAGCCGTAGATATAGACAAAAGATGACTGAAGCCTATGGCAGAATGACAAGAAGAATATGTTAAAAAAGAGAAAAAAAAAAAAAAAAAAAAAAAGCAAACATGAAGGAATCAATAGTTGTTGTGGCAGAATGACAATGGAAATGTTTAGAATGAAAAGAAAGTGAAGATTTCTTGTGAAGCATCCTCATTGCCCCTTGAAAGACGAACATCTATAGTGGCACCACTTGTAGGCGCTGTAAAATGAGTGGTAGACTCAATCGCTTCTGCAGAAAGATCACTTTTGCAGCAGAACCAGAATTTATGGCAGGATCAGAAACAACCCACAATGCAAACAACAGAGGTACAAGAGTATTGATGATCTTAGGGGCTAAAAGGTCCTCAACTATTACAACAACACATTTGTCCATGTTAGTAGCAGCTCCAAATAAGGAGGCCTTCTATAAATACATCATCACTGAAAGAAACTTGCCTTTTCACAAGACCCAACATCCTTCTCCGCAGAAACTTCATCCTGGCAAAGAATACATAGGTTCTTCAACACAGCAGAAAGTATTATCAGCAAATGAAAGAGTACTCTACTATGATGAGGGCTTGCAATGTTAGCTCTACGCTTTGTTTTGAGCAAAAGAAATGAAGATGTGTGAATGCAAAGAGAAGAAGAAGGCACAAGAAAAAGGAAGTGAAACCACCTTTTAATCTACACACTTAGAGGAAGCTTTCCTCTTGTGAAAGAACTCTACTTGCAGAAAGTGAAGTGGTAGAGATGTTTTGATGAAGCAGCCTTAGGTGGCTAAAAGAAAAGAAAAATGAAGACTATAAGAAGGATCCTTGCTCCGTAAAAGTGTTGTTCGCGAAGTTGGCAAGAGAAAGAAGAGTTAAAGAAATCCGGAGAGCCAATTTTAAGCATTCTACAAAGACGTAGAACATCATAATGGAGAAGAACCCAACAAGGAAGGATTCCATGACATTTGTGTCTTCTGACCATTCGTAGAGAGCAACTACACTTATGGGAGAATGAAGAGATGATACTAAGGAATACGTGGGAAAAGTGAGTTAGCTGAGGCAGTCAAGGCTAATTCTTCTACCGCAGAATTTGCTACAACCTTCACTTCCTATAGTATAGATGCTGCTCTAGCAGAAGTAGAGTAAGAGGTGTATTGACGCAGAGAAATAAGTGCATGTATTGCAGCAGAAAGTGTCTACATATTCTGCGAAAGCAGAAAAATGAGTATTTATCCCTACAAAAGCAAAGAAATGAGTACGTGCTGATGCAAAAACGTAAAGAAATAAGTATACAAATTGCCGTAGACATAAAGAAATGAGTATGTGCTGTGGCAGAAACGTGAAGAAATAAGTATACAAATTACCGTAGACATAAAGAAATGAGTACCATTGTAGAAGTTCAAGATCACAAGGAATTTTCAAGAAGCAAACTAAGAAACAAGTAAAGAAATGATAAACAGAAGGATGCACACATCATCATCATCAACAATCCCTTTGAATGAAAACCATATGGGAAGAAAAGAGTTAGTAAAGTAAGAAGAAAACCATTAAACCCGAATGGCAGGAATAATGGATCACAGGTCCATGAAATAAACAAACGGGCCTTAAGGAAGCAAATGGGCTTAAAGGAGCTAGGAAAGAGAGAAAGCAAACCCATGGGCAGTATACGACATAGAAAAGTTAGAATGGGCCACAGCAGGCCCGAAGTAATGTAAACAAAGAAAGTAAGGGGTTGATGATAAGCCCATGAGCCCCAAGGATGAGTATAGAGTAATTGGGCCGGGGAAGCCCAATGAAATTAGTAAAAGCCCAGGGGAGTAAAGAATTGAAATGGGTCGAGGATGTCCAAAAGAATAAAATGGGACAAAGGAGCCCGAAAGCGATGAAATGGGTCGAGGATGCCCAAAAGAATAAAATAGGACAAAGGAGCTCAAAAGCGATGAAATGGGTCGAAGATACCCAAAAGAATAAAATAGGACAAAGGAGCCTGAAAGCGATGAAATGGGTCGAGGATGCCCAAAAGAATAAAATGGGACAAAGGAGCCCAAATGAGACAAAGGAGCCCGAAAGTGATGAAATTGGTCGAGGATGCCCAAAAGAATAAAATGGGACAAAGGAGCCCAAATGGGACAAATGAACCCGAAAGATGAAATGGGCTGAAAATGCCCAAAAGAATAAAATGGGACAAAGGAGCCTGAAAGCAATGAAATGAGCCAAGAAAGCCCGAAATAGCATAGTACAAGCCCAATGATAACACTGGGCTAATGGAATTTAGTAAAAGGAAAGTATACAGCAGGCCCAAAGAGGCCTAGCAGGCATAAGTCATGAAAAGCAAAAGGAAAGCATACAGTAGGCCCAAAGAGGCCCAGCAGGCGCAAGTCAAATAATAATGTGCAGGCGATCAGCAGAAAGAGATGCAAAGCTTTCAACAAACTCACTTTGGGGTGACAGCAACAAAACCACCACCCTCATGAAGAACAACTTTTTCGGCTACCTTTGGAGGGTCATAAATTTGTAGAAAGAAAGATAACGACTTGCTAAAGGAGAGTAAAGATTGAAATAGCAGGCCTGTGAAGAAAAGAAGAGAGGCATTTGCATGTGAGTTGTGAAACAACCCACAAAAGAAAACTGCACGAGTTTTCGCATACAAATTGCAGGAGCAATCCATATGCTCAGGGGGCTGATTGTTGATGCCCATTTTTTGCAAATTTGTACCCAAAGGCCCATAAGGAAGAAAGCCCAGTGAGAAGCAAGGCCCAAAGACCCACCAAGGAGACTGAAGAGGAAGAAATTTTCAAAGAAAGAAGTGCAAGTGAACGCAAATCTACCACCAAATACAAGTCTGTCGCAGAATACATACCTACCGCAGAATACAGTTCTCTGGCAGGATGGCTTTGGCAGATGAAGATAAATTGAACCCAAGATCCTTTTGATCTAGTCAACATCATTTGGTCCACAAAGGCCCAAATCCTTTTGTATAAAAAAGATAGGCATGAAAACTAAGAAGAAAAACACACGACATGCCTAAAAGGGTCTAGCAGGATTGAGATAAGCAGCATGAATAACAATCTGGTATGGTAGGAGATGCCAAGCCACAAAACAAACACCCAAACTAAAAGGAGGCCCAATGATCCAACAAGGCCCAACCCTTCAAAGAAAGGGACAAGTCATAAACGTTGGAGATGCAACCCAGAAAAAGCCAAAACGCCCATGGTAGGATATGCACACCTATTCTCAGACCTCAGCAAATGCATGAAACATAAAAAAGGTAAAGCATGCGTATGACTCAGGCATCACCAGCCTATAACCAGCCATTATGGGAAAGGGTGAGGTCATGGGAGATGGCACGGTCTAGCGATGGGGAGAGGAGTGGAAACCCATTCTTGTGTTTCTTGCCTAGGCTCTTTTGGTGGGCACAGTCCTGCTGGGATGACATGCCACCCAAAAGAGGTAAGACTGGGTAAGAACTACTGAGTGCATGCCATGAGAGACCAAGAGGGAGAGGGTACACACTGTACGAGTAGAAAAGGAAACTTCATTGTCTGAAAGCCACAGGTCAATGGTGGTAGTCAGAACCATTGACTCAGTAAGTGGTCAGCAAAAGGCTCCCATACCAGACAAGGGCCATTAAGGGGCTAGAATAGTAAAACCGGTCACAGTAGGCTCTATATAAGAGACCCGTAGTTGTGTACAGGAAAAAGGAGGAGGGAATTCGAAAAAAAAAAAAAAAAAAAAAAAAAAAAAAAAAAAAAAAAAATACAACAACAACAACAACAACAACAACAAAGAGGAGAAAACAAAGAAAAGAAAGAAAGAAAGCAAAAAAAGAAAAGAAAGGCAAGAAGTCTAAGAAAGAAAACAGAGAGAAAAGATAAAACAAAAGAACAAAGCAGGAAGAAGGAAAAACAGAGTGTTTTATGGCAGGCATGCACCCAAATGGGTTAACCCCCTCTCTCCCTCAATAGCCTTGCTCTCTATTGGAAGAAAAACGACTTATACTCGGGCAAATACCATTTAGGGCTAATCTCTCAAAGCAATTAATTTCGCCTTTGAAGTTACTTGCGTTGAGGGAGCAGTTTTTCCTTCCTTGGTTAGAGTCCTGCGGTAATATTTGGTGTGGCAGACCCATTCCTTTGATTCTACTAACCCCGTTCTACTCTTTGTTTAAGTTTTATTCTTTGAACATGAGGCCTTTTAAGCCATTTACTCTATTTATTGTGGCAGGAATAGTGATTGTACTTTCTTTACATTATCTATATTATGTCTGCCTGCCATAACCTCTTAACAATGACTCTGCCTGCTGTGAGCTTATAAATAAACTTAAGCAAACGTGGTGTGGCTTGCGCACAAGCCAGGCCAAGGAAGTGGAAAAATATTTCTGCAGTAAAAATGAAGAGTAGTCATTCACACGGCAGAAAGCTTTAAAGCACAGTAGAAAGCTTTAATGTACAACAGACAGCTCTATTGCACAGCAGGAGGCTTTACTGCAAAACAAAAAGCTTTATCGCACAGTAGATAGCTTCATTGCATAGCAAAAAGTATTTTTGCACAACAGAAAAGTCAAACCTGTGGCAGAAATCAGAGAAAAGTTCCTTTTTGCGGCAGAAACATCAATCTTGCGGTAGAAACTAGAGAAAAACTTTTTTCGGCAGAAACAGAGGATAAGCCCACTTTGCTGCGTCTTCCCTCAGACTTGGACTTAACATTTGCGCACCAGTTGGATCAAATTGAGTTGCAGTTGGATCGGTCTCAACTCCCTTACTCAGAATACTTGGGCCTACTACCGCGAGAGGCAGCCCAGCCAACTCAACGCACAACACAAAAAAGGCCCCTACAATCAATACAAAGTACAAATGGTTTAATATATACAACTGATTTTCTCTCTTAACTATATAATTACAGTTCCTTAAATCACAGAACTAATCCCACTAAATCAGGGAAACAGTTAAGCTCAATAGAAACTAACTGTGCCGCTAAATCTAACTAACTATAAGCCTCCAGGAGTGACAGCGTGGCATAGGCTCATTAATCCTAAATGGTGTCATATAGATACTCTGTTTTTGGTGTTTGTAAAATTAGCCGTTAACTAGCCGTTGCTATTTGCTGATGTAGAGTTGGTTAGCAATTTTAGCTTGGCAGTGGCCTGAGGTTTAGCCTTAGCCTCAACATCCCCCTTCAAACACGAGGCTGAATCAACTAAGAGTTTGCCATGAAGAAACAAGAAAGAAGGCCCAGGTAAGGGCTTGGTGAGAATATCAGCATAATTATCTTTCCTAGAGATGAATTTGATCCCCAAATCATGCTAAATAACATTCTCTCTGACAAAGTGATAATCAACTTCAATGTGCTAGGTCCTGGAATGAAAAACAAGATTGGAATCTAAGGCTATAGCAGAGATGTTATCACACCAAAGGACTGAAATGTGATAAAGATACAAATGAAGCTCCTTGAACAAGGTACGAAGCTTGGACAATTCAGCAGCTGTTGAGGCCAAAGCACGATATTTGGCCTCAGTGGAAGAACGAGAAACTGCGGACTGCTTCTTGGAGGACCATGAAATTGGATTAGAGCCAAGGAAGACCAACAATCCAGTTGTAGACTTCCTATCATAAGGGTTCCCAGCCCAATCTGAGTCTGAAAAGGCTGAGAGAGTAAGAGGACCTAGAGAGAGATGTATGCCAAAATGTAAAGTGCCTTTAACATAGCGTAGAACATGTTTGGAGGCCTCCAAATGGGTAGTTGTGGGGTGTTGCATAAATTGGCACAATTGATGGACATTAAATGCCAAATCAAGTTGAGTAAAAATCAGGTACTGTAAAGCTCCAACCATACTTCTATATTTAGATGGATCAGATAAGCAAGTGCTAGTGTAAGGAGTAAGTCTGTTGGAAGAGCAGGAAGGGGTCTTAGTTGGCTTAGCATTCTCCATGTGAAATCTGTGGAGAATATCTGAGGCATACTTAGATTGACATAGAGTGAGACCAAACTTAGTAGGTATAATCTGGATTCTAAGGAAATAGGAAAGAGCACCAAGATCTTTCAATTCAAAAAAATGGCTGAGAGCTGCAACCAAATGTAAAATCTGAGGAGGATTATTCCCTGTAATAATAATATCATCCACATAGACAAGTAGATAGATGATGGTGTGAGAATTGTGATAAATGAAGAGAGATGAATATGCCAATGAAACAATGAAGCCAAGATGAAGAAGCTGAGAGGTAAAACACTTAAACCAAGTTCTAGGAGCCCGTTTGAGGCCATAGAGAGACTTATGCAACCTGCAAACATGCTGGGGAAATTTAGAATTAACATAACCAAGTGGTTGTTGCATATACACCTCTTTGAGAATGCCATGAAGAAAGGCATTTGAAATATCCAATTGTCTAAGAGTCCAACTGAAACTTACAGCTGTAGCCAAGATCAATTTGACTGTTATTGGTTAACTACTGGAGAAAAGTCTCAGTATAATCAATCCCAGCTTGTTGATGAAAACCTTTGGCAACCAACCTTGCTTTATATCTAGCAATGGTGCCATCACTATGCAATTTAAGTTTGTATACCCATTTGCAGCCAACCAAATTAACACTAGGTTTAGCAGGAACTAAAGACCAAGTCTGTTGCCTTTGTAATGCAACAAATTCATCATCCATAGCTTTAGTCCATTAAGGATATTGGGAGGCTATTTTATAGGATGGGGGTTCAGTGTATATGTAATCAAGTATGGCTTTGAAACATAGTTTAGGCTTGGTAATAGCATTCTTGGATCTTGTTGTCATGGGATGAGTATTAGTGACAGGAAGTAAGATAGGGATAACAGTATCTGTTGGTATAGGGTTGTGGTCTGTTGAGATGGTGTTATGGGAAACAATGGATGGAAGTTGAATGTGAGGTGTAGGCAAGTCGGATGAGAGGATAGAAGTGTCATCAACATGTGGTATAGGACTGGGAGGAGCATTAGAGGTGATAGGTTGGACTTGAGGTATAGAAGTGGGAGAAATAGTGGGTGAGCTATCTGGAAGAATAGTAGCGGAAGGTATATAAGGACCTAAAACAGAAGGTTGATTGGTAGAGTGAAGATAAAGAAGGTTTGACAACCAAATATCTTGAGAAGGTTGAGAAACATTAGTAGCAGACTTAGAGGCAATAAAAGACATGAAGGGAAACTTAGATTCATTGAATAGAACATGTTTAGAAGTGTACAAATGATTATTAGTTAAGTCTAGGCACAAATATCCTTTGGAAATAGTGGAATAACTAAGGAAAAGACATTCTTTGGTCTTGTTTTCTAACTTGTGATGTGTGTAAGGCCTAAGTAAGGGATAACAAGCACAACCAAACACCTTGAAGTAGTTAAATCTGGATGATGACTATATAGTTTGTACCAAGGTGATAAAAGACCAAAAGTAGCAGTGGGAAGAAGATTAATAAGACTTACAGCAGTTTAGATAGCAAAAGACCAGTACTAAGATGGTAAAGAAGCTTGTGAAAGGAGTGTGATGGTGGTTTCTATTAAGTGTCTATGTTTTCTCTCTACTAGGCCATTTTGTTGAGGAGTGTATGGACATGAAATTTGATGAGCAATGCCATGAAATGCAAGATAGGATGTGAAATCTTTAGAAGTATATTTACCCTCACCATCAGACCTCAATGTCTTAATGGTAGTGGAGAATTAATTCTCTACCATAGCTTTGAAAATGAGAAATTTAGAAAAGACCTTAGATTTATTCTTTAGCAAATATAACCAAGTAAAACGGGTAAAATGATCAACAAAGAGCACATAATACTTGTAAACATTAACATAATTTTGAGGTGCAGGACCCCACAGATCAATATGTACAAGCTCAAGAGGTGAATGTGCAACAAATTTAGAATCAGAGAAGGGAAGCTTATGCATTTTGCCATGAAGGCAATGTGTACAAGTATTTACAAGATTCATGCACTTATTAAAAGAAAAAGTTTTATTTGGAAAAAGTAAACTAAGAACTTGGTGATTAGGATGTCCAAGTCTGTTATGCCACAGAAGCAAACTAGGAGTGGTTGTGAAAGCAAAATTGCAGAGTTTAGGAGAAAGAAGAAGCTTAGATGCTTTGTGAGGGTAGATTTGATACACCCCACCTTCACTCTTGCCCTTGTAGAGCACTTTCCCTGTGGCCAAAGCCTAGACAGATAAGACGTTTTCATCAAAATAACACCAACAATTGTTATCTTGACATATTTTGTGGACTGATGCAAGATTGATGCTTTTGAAGGAATTCTTAGAACATTTTTAAGATGAATGATAGAATTTTATGAAGGAATGAGAG
Organism: Quercus variabilis; assembly: GCA_030445155.1. Lineage (NCBI taxonomy): Eukaryota > Viridiplantae > Streptophyta > Magnoliopsida > Fagales > Fagaceae > Quercus > Quercus variabilis. The sequence goes on along the minus strand of CP129453.1, from coordinate 19,103,625 downwards.
AATTACCTATGTGTGAGATTGGTAGGTTTTGCCTATTTCCCACTGTGAGATGTTCTTGTCCATTATAAGGTTTGAGAAAAGAGATATGATTAAGGCTAGAGGTGACATGATTAGTGGCAGCACTGTCTACAAGCCAAGGTTGATCTTGTGTAATCATTAAGTTGGATGAAGTAGCCATTGTTGCTAATTTTGTTGGTGGATGTTTACCTTGATAGGCATAGTCCATCTTATGATAGCAATTAATACCTATATGACCAACCTTACTACAAATTTGACAGATAGGTCTCTCTGATCTTGTGCCTAGTACTTGATTTGGTGAAAACTGATTTGGTGAAAACTGATTTGTAGTAGAACCTCTACCTCTATCTCTGTTGGTATTTCCTTTGCCTTGACCTCTATTAGAAGATTGATTGTAGTAATTATAGTCACTATTATTATCAGGCCTAGGTGCAGTGTTAACAACCATGGAAAAGGTGGAATCTTTGACTTCCATGCCTTCATTCAATGATTCTTCCTCAGCATTTAGCATAGTAGCTCATTCATCAAAACTCAACTTTGTGCTTTTGGTTCTGATTGCTGACCTGAAAGCACTAAATTCTCTAGGAAGACCTTTAATTGCAACGTGTAGCAGTTCCTCATCATCAAGTAGGACACCAACAGCCATTAACTTGTCCCTGATGACCTTGATTTTTTGCAAATAGACATCTACAGAATCAGAACCCTTTCTAACATTATGCAATTCTCCCTTAAGGTTCATAACATGAGATCTTGAAATGGAAGAGAATATGTTTTCCAATACTCTCCACACTGCTAAAGTTGAAGAGCAACCAATAGTCAAAGCAAGAACTGAATGTGTTAATGTGGAGCTAATGAAGGTAAGTAATGCCTTCTCTTTAGATTTCCAAGTGAGGTAATCTAGATTAAGAATAGTTGTCATTGAACTTGAGAGATCCTTAAAAAACTTCTCTGGAACAAGTTGAGCTTCATCAAGAAGTTCAATCATTGAGTAAGTCCCTAACACCATTGAAATTTGGTGCTTCCAAACTATATAGTTGGAATTGTCGAGCTTGACTGTCATCATGTTTGACATATTTGATAACAGCAATAGAGGTTGATTAACCAAACTCATTTGAGAGATTGATGTTGATGGAGACATGGTAGAGGATGAAGTTGTTGAAGTTGAAGCTACTATTGTTGTGTTTGTGCAGTTGAAGTTGTGTTAGTAGGGACCATAGGCTGCTCTAATACCATGAAGAAAAATTAAGCAAAGCTTGAGCTTGCAAGTGAGTCAGATTTACAGAGATCAACAAGGAAAGAAGAACTGAGAGTGAGAGAAGAAACTGAGAGTGAAAGAAAGAAAGAGAATTCTAGAAGAAATGCTTGTTTAATCAATACAAAGTACAAATGGTTCAATATATACAACTAATTGACCTCATAACTGCATAATTACAGTTCCTTAAATCACATAACTAATCCCACTAAATCGGGGAAACAATTAAGCTCAATAGAAACTAACTGTCCTGCCTAAATCTAACTAACTCTAAGCCTCCAGGAGTGACAGCGTGGCATAGGCTCATTAATCCAAAACGGTGTCGTATAGATACTTTGTTTTTAGTGTTTGAAAAACTAGTCGTTGCTATTTGCTGATGTAGAGTTGGTTAGCAATTTTAGCTTGGCAGTGGCCTGAGATTTAGCCTTAGTCTCAACACTGTCAAGTTGGTCGTATCTTCCATTTACAATTAGGCCAAAGGGTAAAATACATTCTTGAAATTTAGATTTTACACGTTAAAGTTACATTATGTTTACATTAACAATCATGCCCATATTTTCCGTTAAGAGCTTCGTAAGCTTGCATGTTTGTTTGTTCATCCAATAAATGATATCACGTGGCATAATGAAAACGGTGTGACATAATAAAAAGGGCATGGTATTATTTTATTGGCCGAACTAAACACACATAAACGGCACCGTATTGTATAGTATACTTATCAGTCTATCACTGTCTAGTGACCGCCCTAAAATTAACTTGCGAGGAAAACAAAAATTGAAATCCCTAAAATTGAAGTAGACAAGAGCAAAAATGGCGAGCGAGGAAGATAGCGCTGTGAAGGAGCCATTGGATCTCATCAGACTCAGCCTCGATGAGCGCATCTACGTCAAGCTCCGATCCGACCGTGAACTCCGCGGCAAACTCCATGTACCCCTCTCTCTCTCTCTCTACCTTGTATAGTTTCATCAATTTGTAGCCATGTTGATTTGGTTGGTTTTGCGGTTTTCAAAGAATTTTCTGGGTTTGTATTTATTGCATTTTTTCAGGCTTATGATCAGCACCTGAATATGATTCTTGGTGATGTTGAGGAAATTGTGACCACTGTAGAAATTGATGATGAAACTTATGAAGAGATTGTTCGGGTATGTTCTTTTCATTTCAATTTGTTTCTTTTGTAATCTTTTTTTTTTTTAATTGCTGAAATATTTTAAAAATGTAATCTTTATCTTAGTTGGAAGCTAAATTATGGGAGTGGAAGAGATAAAAATGGATAGAGGTGCACTTGGGAGTGTTTTTAAATTTAAGTCTTGGGAGAGCTTTTTTTTTTTTTTTTTTTCATTAGCTTATTGTGCTTAAAATTAAGCTGGGCGAAAGTTAGGAAGCATGGACGCATCATTTAACGTGTTATACCGGTGTTGTACTGGTTTCATGTTATAATTTTCAGAAATTGCTCATGTTACTGTGTCGTACCCGTACCCGTATCCGTGTCTGTGATAGTGTTCTTGCTTCTTAGGGCAAAAGTACAGTTTTTTTCCCGATAAATTCAATAGTATAGTTACAATGTGGGAGGGGGTATTTGAATATTGAACGTCTTTATTAGAGACTCCAGGAGGTGCCAGTTGAGTTACTAGACTCTTTTAGGGCAATAGTACAATTGTACATAAACTAAATAAGCTGAATGAGCTGGAAAAGGCTCGGGCAAACTGACACTGTACAGGATAGCAATCTTTTTTGTCAATTGAAAAAATATGCACATCTAGATTTAAAAGCGTGTGTTTCTCTAGCATGAAGTCAGACATACTCTTGTGGAGTAGTGTTTTCTATTGCTGCATTGAGGAGCTGGATCCTATGTAACTTAACTGCCTCAGATCTTGAGAGTTGCAGTTATGATTTTTCATGTCTCAAAAGTTTTTGATCTAAACCCATCAAAATTTTGTACAAGGAAGAACTGGAGTCAATAAGTTTATTTATCAATTTCTACTATGTAATCTACTCTTAATAAAAAAAAATTGGCAAATGATGTAGAAATTTCATACAAGTAGAACTTGTTCGTAGGAACCACCACTAATAAGAGTTCAAGAAGATATTAGCACAAATGCATAATATGCACATTTTGGGGATTACTTGTTAATAGGAACATGTTTGTAGTTTTGAATGTACTCTTTAAAATAAATAAATAAATTAGACAAATTATGTAGAAATTCCATATTAGTAGAACTTGGCTGTGGCCTGGTAGGAACCACCACTGAGAAGAAGTCCAGAACATATTAGCACTAATGGAACCACACCCATCCATGCAATACAATGCCCTTAATAGGAGCATGTTTATCAGTTCTTTTATGCTTGTCAAAAATTTTGTTGGCTCTTTTTATGAATTGTTATTGTTTACATTCTAATATTTAAGAAAAGCAACCTGGGAATGATTTAGGAACTCTTAAACTTTTGTGAAGCTGATGGATAGGGTTAGTGTTACTGTGTGGTAATATAAAGAATGCAATATTTTTTTGCTACAGTTAGGTGAGGGACGTTTCCTTGGGTAGGCTTTGAACCTGAGGTGACTCACCAAACATGCAGCTGAACCAGGAGGCTCTTGGCTATAAGAATGCATATTCGACTAAATCATGTTGATGTACTAAATGGAAATTGAGTAGTGAGTAGGAATAAAAATTAGTTGGAATATAAGTTGCTATAATGAAATAAGTTTACTATTCATCTTTATAGTTGTAACAGTGAGATACGACCCAAAAAGCCACTGGTACACTGAAGCCTACATCTTTTTAGTGTGATATAAGTATTACTATCTTTTTGTATTCAACCACTATCCAATCATCTTCAAGTCCAAGAAGCCTCTGCGGATAAATGAAGGATTTTGAATTCTTTGAAGTCAACTATTATGAAATTGTTTTTAGGATAAATAAATAATAAGAGAAATAAAAAGACTGAAGACTCAGGAGTGAGAGAGGAGAGGGGGAAGTGGGAAGAGATGACAAGGAAAGAGGGGGCAGCGTAGGCAATTTGACAGTAGTGGAATAAGTTGGGAAGGAAATCAGTTGTGTATTCAAGTGATGAAGAGCAGTTTGCAATGGAGTGATTGGGTCTATTGAAGGAGAGGGAGGTGATGGGTGGCATTGACAGTAGAGATTGACTCAAGCCATAAGGGTGGGACATGATCAGAGAGAAAGAAAGAGTGAGGAAGAACAACAAGAAAACAGCACCACCAGCTTCATGCTTTGGAGCTGTTTTGGTTGGTTCTGTACAATCATGCCTTCATGATTTTCATTCACCACCAGCTTTTTCTTTTTCTTTATTTTTATTTTTTGTTTTTGTTCAAGTTGTTACCGAGCTAACATTATAGCTATTCCCTTGCTTTTGAGGAAAAATAGTTGTTCCTTGGACACGAGGAAGTGCTATTCCTTGTAATCATAGCCCCAACCAAATGACAGAATGATTAAATCTATGAAATAAGCCAAGCAGCTCACATTATAGTATGCTCACTATGTTGGTTGGAAAAAATCTAATCCCATTCTCCTATAAAAGACGAAAGTTTGCAAAATCTAATCCCACTCACGTCCATTACTTATCTTGGGGCATTTTATGATGAGTATTATTTTTATTTTGTTTCATGAAAGTGCTTGTCATTTTCTTAACTTGTATGTGTGTATTTGTGTTTTTTAACTGATTACTTTTTTTTTTCTTCCATTACAGACTACAAGGCGCACGGTGCCATTCCTTTTTGTTAGAGGAGATGGTGTGATATTGGTTTCCCCGCCACTAAGGACAACTTGATTTTCTAGTTGTAGTGCATGGTTCACTCTTGTAGGACACCTGCTATCAGATATTTTATGTAACTGTATTCTTAACGTTATCAAGCTTATTTTGCATAGCAATGATGAATATGTTTGAGTTATATATTATTCTGGATTTATCATACTGATTTAGAAAACACCCAATTTCTATGCGTCTTGCACTCTTTGTTGTTGGTTCCATTCATTTTTGCATAAAAGCAAAGTACATATTTTTTTGTGATCTTTCAAAATCTTGGGATTCACAAGGCTGATACATAGTTCACAGACACATAGGGTTATTTGGGATGGCTGAAAGAGAGATTTCTACACTGCCTTGTGACCTGGTAAGGGTTGTATGCAACCAATGTCTCATAATATGTGAGGTCCAAGGGTATGTGGTTCCCATCATCTGAGACATTGGTTGCACTTAAAAATTTGTAGCCTTTATTTTGATTTTTTCTACTAACACCCTACTAAAATATAGGGTTTAATTTCTTACGCCCCTAAAAAAAAATCAGTTGTGTGTGATTCTACAAAAGTTGTGTCAAGAATAAATAAAAAATAGCGATTCTACAAAAGTTTATTTTGATGATTGATTTCCTATATGCATACTTAAATGATAAATCTACAGCCATTCAGCAAAAAAGAAGAAGATAAATCTACAGCCAAACGTTTATCTTCCCTAGATCTCAAAATGATGTACACATGGAATGGCAAAAGCAAGTGGCAAAACATCCAATATCATAGACATAAAACACTATAAAAAATGTCATTACCATTGTGTTATCATTTAAACTTCAATCAATGCTTATATTATTGCATAAACAAAAGTTGTGCCCACAAGACCGGAAAGAGGGAACAAATCATTTTTGTTTTTTTAGTTAAAAAAAGAAAGAAAGAAAGAAAGAATGAGTGATAGGAGAACTATTCATGACACCAAATCTCCAATTAGATTTTTTTTTGAAGGTTTCAATGCTTATATTCTTTTATTTATTTAGGTAAATAGTAGGAAGGGGTCGAGTTCAAATCATAGATATAAAACATTATAAAAAATGTCGTTACTATTGTGTTATCATTTAAACTTCGATCTTATATTATTGCATAAGGAAAAGTTATGCCCACAAGACCCGAAAGAGGGAACAAATCATTTTTGTTTTTTTTTTTTTGTTTTTTTTTTTTAAATTAAAAAAAGAAAGAAAGAATGAATGAGTGGTAGGAGAACTATTCATGTCACCGAATCTCCAATTAGATTTTTTTTTTCCTAAATAATTAGATTCTAGAAAATCACTACTCCATCATATTTTGGTACATGAAATCTGCTCTACATATAAAAGAAATTAAATAATTGGCAAAAAGAGATACCAAAGAGTTAAATACACTAGATGATGTCCTGCGCGATGTGCGGATTACTTTACAATTTCACTTGAAATCATTTTTATGTATATTAAGACCATCATATAATAATTATTTTGTTGTATAATATTTATGTTTGACCACAATATTTTTGAATACTTTGAAAATTTAGTTTCTTAATTCATATTGTGGGGATAAAAGCCCAAATTTATATATTAGGCCTTAGGCCCTATTTGAAGATATGGGTATGTCCAAGGAGGAGCAAATGATTGGGAAAGGCCCCGGGCTAGAAAACTATGCAAGGAAGTGATGGAAGAATATAGTCTGAAGGGTATATCCTTATCGGATATGAAGAATACTGGTCAAGCAAATACTTGGGGGGCTTGGGCAATCTTCCAAGAAATTCCAACGATAAGAGTGAACCTTATACACATATAAAGATGATAAGAACAAAGAAATATTTAAGGGAAAAGCCGCTATCACCGCATTAAATGTACTGCAGCAACTTTTCTAGTCGCATTTATATGGAGAAGACCCCTGAACAGTGCAGCCTCAGCTACCACCACTCATGGAGAGCTAAAGAAGATACCCAATGGGACATATACTCAAGTGAACGCTTAGATGAAGAACAAGTGTACGATCAAGATAGAGAAAAAGCAAGATATATAAATGTAAAGGACCTCTCATAAGGGGGGGATCAAAAAAGAGAAAAACAAAGAGAGAAGAAAAGTTTACTGTAGCTCTAAGAATTATATATGAACAAAAGTTTTCCTTCTCGGACAACAATTTATTCAAGTTTGAAGTTTGTTCTTGCACTTATTTGTTTGTTGAACCTCTATTAGATGTTGTTTAGTTCACTATCAACCCAGCTCTTTCACCCACTCTCTACAAATTCATTGTATTGGGCTCATATTCCATATCTTTTGGGCTTGGGTTATAATTCTTGACCCTACAATTGGCGCCGTCTGTGGGGAGAGCTTGAGCGAGAGTGGAAGCAACCTTTGACGATGGTTGAACCAGGGCAATAACCAGCAGAATCCAAAGCATCCCAACACGTTGATCATTTTCTCAACTTGGAGCAAAGACATGATTGTGAGGGCAGTGTGCATACTACACATACTGGCCGAAGCCAGCCATAAGGTGGAAGTCACGTGTCTCATGCAGACAAAAACAAAAACATGCAACTAGAAATTGACCAGTTAAAAAGGGAGTTGCGCCATGCAAAGAGGAGGCGGACTTCTTTATACTCCGACGATAATTCTGACGACGAACAAGACGTCACTTATAAACAGAGATCTCGAATACCAGTCAGTGAATCCTTTTCCTATGAAAAAGAACATTATCGTAAATGGCAACCTCGAAGTCCATCACATGGAGGCGTAGGGAACGATGTTATGAGCAAGGCCTTGAACCAAATCTCTAGATCGCCTTTCACACGTAGGATTGAAGAGGCAAGACTTCCTCATCGTTTTCATCAACCGATGTTCACTATCTATAATAGTAGAATAGACCCTGTGGAGCATGTGAGCCACTTCAACCAAAGGATGGCCATCCACTCCAAGGATGAAGCTTTGATGTGCAAAGTTTTCCCCTCTAGTCTGAGACCAGTTGCGATGAGATAGTTTGACAGCCTGAAAGTAGATTTCATTAGTTCCTTCAAAGAATTCACTCAAGTATTTGGTTCCCGTTTTGTCACTTGCCGAAGAGTCGCTTGACCCTTAGCTTCATTGCTATCCTTAAGCATGCAAGAAAGTGAGACCTTGAAAACGTACTCAGATAGGTATTGAGAGATGTTTAACGAGATGGAAGGTGATTTTAATGAAGTGGCCCTTAATACGTTTAAGCTCGGCCTCCCTGCCGACCATGGTTTAAGAAAGTCTCTGACTGGAAAACATGTCACCAATGTACGTCAACTGATGAACATGATTGATAAGTATAAGAGAGTTGAAGAAGATCAGTAGCAAGGGAAAGGAAAGGACAAGGTTATCCCCCAAGAGAGGAGGGATTTCAGGTCGGATAGATACAGTAATAACAAGCCGTGTAGGGATTTTGCAAGGCAATCAGGATCAGCAAATCTTCAAGCAGTCAACGCTGTATTCAAAGAGCCAATACATCAAGTTTTGGAAAAGATTAAGAATGAACATTCTTCAAGTGGCCGAATAAGATTGTGGGAAACCCTGAAAGGCGTAATCATAATCCCTATTGCCAGTACCATCAGGACCATGGGCATACCACAGAGGATTGTAAGAGCCTGTGGGATCATTTGGACCAACTTGTCCACGAGGGTAAATTGAAACAACTCTTGCATCACTCTAGTGGCCAAGGAAGTCAGGTGAACTCGAAGCCCCGAAGGGATGATTCTTCAAGGCCCCTTTTGGGAACTATCAATGTCATCTTCGCCGCACTAGGGAGAACAAGATCTTGGCCATCTAGGGTAATGTCGGTATCCCGGTTACCCGTAGATGTTAATTACGATTCGAAGAGAGCTAAAGCGAGTACTTCACCGGTTTTAGGATTCTCGGATGAAGACAAGATGGGAACCATCCAACCCTATGATGACGCTTTAGTAATTACCCTTAGAATTGAAGGGTATGATGTGAAGAGGGTAATGGTGGACCAGGGCAGTATAGCAGAGATAATGTACCCTGATCACTATAAGGGACTAAACTTAAAACCTGATGACTTAACTCCATGCAGTTCTATCCTGGTGAGTTTCGAAGGAAGAGTTGTTATCCTAAAGGTCCAAATATGATTATTCGTGCAGACTGGTACAGAGATAGTAGAGGTAGATTTCATTGTCGTAGACGCATATTCGCCCTATACTGTAATTGTGGCTAGACCTTGGCTTCATACGCTAGGGGTTGTTTCCTCTACCTTGCATCAAAAGGTTAAGTATCCGTCTAGAGGTCAAGTTAGTGAAATCCTAGGAGATCAATCTATGGCGAGACAATGCTTAGTGGCTGCCATCCAGCATAAACCCGAAGCTGAATCCTAGGCCCATGTCAAAAAGGATTTATAGTAGTTAAAACCTCGGGCATTTTCCGTCGAAGATTCAGCCGAGGGTACCAGGTGTGAAGATTAGATAAAGGTTGCTATCGGAGATGATCCAGAGAGGTTCTTTCAAGTTGGATCTCAATTACCTCTTCAGGAGAAGGAAGAGCTTATAAAATTCCTCAAGAGAAACATTGATGTATTTGCTTGAAATGCTTACGAAGCCCCGGGGGTGGATCTAGAATTTATATGTTACCATCTAAAGGTTAACCCATTGATCACCTCTAGGAAATAGCCTCCTTGACGCCTATCTAAGGAGCATGCTGACGCAGTGCGAGAGAAAGTAACAAAGCTCAAACAAGCTGGAGCTATTAAAGAAGTTTTTTTATCCTGAGTGGCTAGCGAATACTGTGGTGGTAAAGAAGAAGAATGAGAAGTGGCGAGTATGCATAGATTTCACTGACTTAAATAAGGCTTGCCCTAAGGATCCCTTTCCCATGCCTAAAATAGACCAGCTAGTGGATGCAACTGTTGGCCATCCTCGGATGAGTTTTTTGGATGCTTTCCAAGATTATCACCAAATACCATTAGTCTTAGATGATCAGGAGAAGACTGCCTTCGTCACCTATATTGAGAACTACCACTACAAAGTAATCCCATTTGGTTTGAAAAACATGAGATCCATCTATTAAAAAATGATGACGAGGATATTTGAGTCACAGCTGGATAAAAGTATTGAGATTTACATAGATGACATAGTGGTGAAGAGTAAGATTGTTTCGGAGCATGTGAAAGATCTTGGAAACATTTTTGAAGTTCTTAGAAGATATAAGTTGTGTCTAAATGCATCCAAATGCTCATTTGGCGTGGGATCAGGCAAATTCTTGGGTTACATGGTAACTCACCGGGGAATTGAGGTCAACCTAGATCAGATAAAGGCCATCAACAATTTACAATCTCCTTGGAATCCCAAAGAAGTCCAGAAATTGACTGGAATGGCTGCTGCTTTGAACCGATTTATATCTCGATCAGCAAATAGATGTAGGCCTTTCTTCTTGCTGATCAATAAGTGGAAGAGATTTATGTGGACTGAAGAATGTGCTTTAGCTTTTTAGCAACTTAAAGACTATTTAGCTTCACCATCAATCATGTCTAGTCTTGAGCCAGATGAGATCTTATTTGCTTACATTGTTGTGGCTCCCTATGCTGTAAGTTTAGTATTGATACAAGTGGACCAAGGTATGCAAATGCCAGTTTATTATGTAAGCAAGTTGTTGCATGAGGCCGAGACTCGTTATTTGCCATTGGAAAAAGCCATCCTGGCAGTAGTGCTTGGTATATGGAAGTTGTCTCATTATTTCCAAGCACATACGGTCGTTATTCTTACTCAACTCCTACTTAAAACCATACTCAGAAGTGCTGACTACACAGGGAGAATAGCTAAATAGAGCACTATCCTAGGGGTTTTCGACATCAAGTATATGCCTCGTACCTCTACAAAGGGGCAAGTCCTCGCGGATCTAGTAGCCAAGTTCACTGAGCACTTGTTAGAAGAGCTGAAACCAACACAGAATATGGATAAAAAATCGGTTAGTGTGATCTCTCAGAAAGATAGCTCTTTTTGGGAAATGTATGTAGACGGTGCATCTAATCAGAAAGGTTCTGGAGCGGGGCTAGTATTAATATCCCCAGAGAAGATCATTTTTGAAAAATCACTAAGACTAGGCTTCACGGCTACAAATAATGAGGTAGAATATGAAGTTTTACTGATGGGAATAGCAATGGTCCAGAGAATGGGAAGAAAATCAGTGGAAATATTCTCGGACTCAAGGCTAGTCATCGGCCAAGTACAAGGAGAATTTGAGGCAAAAGATGAAAGAATGCAAGAGTACTTGAGCCAAGTTAAATATCTCCAGTCACAATTCGAATCTTTTAATTTGCTACATATCCCCAGAAATGGTAACGCACGTGTTGATTCTCTGACCACATTTGCAACCTCCTTGGCACAAAATCTGCCTCGGGTAATCCTCGTTGAAGACTTGCATAAACCCACGGAGATAAGAAAAAAGGTAGTCCGAGTTCATCAAATTAGAGTTAAGCCAAGTTGGATGGACCCTATAATTCAAGGATACTTTGCCTGAAGTAAGGTTAGAAGCGGACAAAGTTCGGAGGAAGGCTACTAGATTCGCTATCCGAGGACCAAAAATTGTACAAACGCTCCTATTCAAGGCTGTACTTGTTGTGCATACATTTTGAAATAGCTGAATCGCTCCTTGAGGAATTACATGAAGGAATCTGTGGAAGCTATATTGGAGGTAGATCCTTGGCACACAGAGCTATCACCCAAGGTTATTGGTGGCCAAGTATGCAAAAGGAAGCATATGAATATGTTAAAAAGTAAGACCAGTGTCAACGGTTTGCACCAAACATACATTAACCAAGTGGAATCCTTAATCAGTTATCCAGCCCATGAACATTTGCGCAATGGGGCTTAGATATCGTGGGCTCATTCCCTAAAGCAGCAAAAAACAAGAAGTATCTTCTGGTTGGCACAGATTATTTCACCAAATAGGTTGAAGCTGAACCTCTAGCTAACATAAGGGACATAGACACAAAGAAATTTGTCTGGAAGAATATTGTCACTCGGTTTGGGATTCCTCATGCCCTTATCTCTGACAATGACCTTCAGTTTGATAGCAAAGTGTTCAGAAATTATTGCTGCGAATTGGGAATCATGAACAGATACTCCACCCCTACTTACCCTCAGGGGAATGGGCAAGCAAAAGCTGTTAACAAGGTCATAGTAAATGGACTGAAGAAGAGGCTAGATGACGCAAAGGGTAAATGGGTGGAAGAATTGCCATATGTACTTGGACATACAGAACTACACCTCGTAGGTCTACTGGGGAGACACCCTTTTCAATGACTTATGGGGCTGAGACTGTTATCCCTCTAGAGACTGGGTTCCCAACGTTAAGAATCAATTCATTCAGTCTGAGTAGCAATAATGAACTGTTAGAGAAGAGTTTAGATTTGATTGAGGAAAGGAGGGAAAATGCAATAGTTCAATTGGCATATTACTAACAAAAGCTCAGACAGGGTTATGATGCTAATGTAAAGCTAAGGCCTTTAACACTTGGCGATCTAGTGCTCAAAAAAGTTGTAAGCACTGCTAAAAATCCAGTTAAGGCCTTTAAAATTAAATCCAATCATGTCTGAAGTCCTCGAACCAGATAATATAGGTTAGTTAACACTCCCTTACAACTTTTATAAGTATTTAAACTTAAATCTAATCATACCTGAAGTCCTCAGACCAGATGATATGGGTTAGTTAACACTCTCTTACAGTTCTTATAAGTGTTTAAACTTAAATCCAATCATACCTGAAGTCCTCAGACCAGATGATATGGGTTAGTTAACACTCCCTTACAGTTCTTATAAGTGTTTAAACTTAAATCCAATCATACCTGAAGTTCTCGAACCAGATGATATGGGTTAGTTAACACTCCCTTACAGTTCTTATAAGTGTTTAAACTTAAATCCAATCATGCCTGAAGTTCTCGGACCAGATGATATGAGTTAGTTAACACTCCCTTACAACTTTTATAAGTATTTAAATTTAAATCCAATTATGCTTAAAGTCCTCAGACCAGATGATATGAGTTAGTTAACACTCCCTTACAATTTTTATAAGTGTTTAAACTTAAAATCGGTCATGCCTGAAATCCTCGGAGGTATTTAAATAGACTATAACTTATGATGGGCCTCTTCGATCATGTACTTAATTCAAAATCAATGCTCAATAGTATTTCTTGTAAGTGTTCGAAAAAACATACAAGACCTTCATGTCATTGATTGCTTTCAATATTTATTAATAATTTTTATACGACTTAATTCTTCCAGTATTTGTATAAGTTATTTGCATCATTAGCATGATATCATTGTTAAGTCTGCTTAGGTTACAGCAGCCACAAGTCAGAGTTATTTGCAATAATAATAAATCTTATAATATGTACAACGAAGACATTGAAAATAAAAGAACAATTTCATTAATCAAAAGAAAGTACTTTGTAATCCCTTACATAAAATATATATATATATATATATATATATATATAAACTAATACAAGTATGAAATAAAATTCCTAAACATTTAAGCCTTCATTTGGGGGGCCGAAGGGCCAGTAGTCTGGCTGGATTGGGTAGCAGCAACATCTGGGGCTTGGTCCTTAGGTTCAGCAGGAGTTTTCTTCTTCCCCAAATCTTTACCCTTATCTTGATGACCCTTGGCTTGCTTGCCTTGAACACCAGGCTGACCAGACTCTTTGGGAGCTTCAGGATGGACATGAGGGATTTGACCGACCAAGGGCTGCTCTGGCGCTTCTGGGAGTTGTTTGAAGGGAGAGGAGTTAGAACCTGGGAGTTCACGAATTTCAGGATCATAGTAGATACTCCCAGGTTGCCTTAAGTCAGATTCCGTAGGGACCCCAGCAGTATCAAGGGCTTTATTCTAGGTTATATTGCAATAATCCATGCAAACGGTAGAGAACTCCTCTGTGAGTCTGACTTGGGTCTCCTCCACCCCAAACTTGTATGCTACCTGCTTTTCAGCCTCAACTGCCTCCTTGGCCAATTGGGCAGTTTCCTTGGCTTTCTAAAGTTCAGCTTGAAGACCTTTCACCAGCTCTCTCTCTCTCTCTCTCTCTCTCTCTCTCCAGATTAATCTCGGTCATGTGCAATTGTTTGCATTGGTCTTCGGCCTGCTTCTCAGTATTTTTAAGACTAGCATCAAGACTATTCCTCTGCCTGGTCATTTCTTTTAGTTGCTTGGACAACTTATTGTAGTCATCCTTAAGACTACCCAGCTTCTTCTCAGCCTTGGACAGGATATAGGCCTCCGTCTGGGCTTCATTGTGAGCGTTTTTATTCCACTCCTCAGCCACATAAACTTGTTATGTAATCTACATAACAGAATGGGAAATTGTAGTATAAAGCAAAGAAAGGGGACGAATAAAAATGATCAGTATCTTAATCGAAAAAGTGAATTAATTCACTTACCATGACTAAATCCCTCTTAAGGGATAGGAAGAGTTCATGTTGGCTAAAGTGCCTGTAAGCCTCCATATCCTTGTAGGAGAAGTGGCTGCTCCAGGGCTTTAGCAATAAGACCTACCTTCCCCCTTTGATAATTTCTGACAGAGGTGTCCCAAGGGAAAGGAGCACCATCCAACTCTAGCTTAGGACACCAAGTGCGTTGTCCTTGTCGCACCTCAGCAACGAGAAGGTCTTCTCAGCTCTCAGTAGACGAAACTCTTCTGCTCCATTAGTCCTTGACCACTCTCTGTTGCTTAGTTCCTTTTGGAGGCACCACCTCCCCTTCTTCAGTATTTATAATAAGCCTTTTCTTCTTTGGATCTGGTAATGACTTTAGTTCGAGATTAGAAGGAACATGAGGAGGTGGTGGAGGAAGATTAAGTTGGTTGAGATGGACCAGTCTCTTTGGCCTCAGGTACTTTTTCTTGGCTTTCATTAAGTCCCTTAGGCTTGCCATTTCTTTTTCTTCTTCTGAAGAATTGTCTGGAAGGGCAGTTATTAGAACAGGAGCGTGGATGCTAGACTGTTTATCAGTCTCCTCCTCGGCGTCCAAAACTGGAATCACCTGAACCTCTCCTGTTGCCTTTTCTTCAAACTTGAACTTATCAATCTGCTCTTCAAGTGAAGAAGTCGAAGAAGCAACTCTTTCCCTTACTGCGGCTGCTTCTAGGGGGACTTGTTGAATTGGCTGGATGAGTTGTGGCACACCTTGCGGATTCGGATGTGGTACGGGAGCAAGATTGAACGGAGCTAGAAAATTAGGACGAGAGACGTCTATTCGGTTTATTGGATAGTCTCCCTGCCTTATAGCATTGCCAACCGGTTGAAATGCGTTCAAGAGTGGCTTAAAACCGAGGATAAGATGGGCAGCTTGAAGTTGCCCGTCTTCACTTACGAAAATCTTTGATCTTAGTAAGTAATTGAGTACAGCAGTATTAGTCAGACTAAGCCGAGGAGCAACATGTGCTTTATCTGTTAACACCACAACAGAATTAAGCATAATCAGAAACTTGAAAATACTGATACAAAGAGAATAAAAATTGTTAAAAGACGAGGACCCTAAATCTATTGTTAGGAAACCTAAGTCTAGGATATCCTACTTGGCTCTCCTGGTTGGGTTGGGCAATGAAGATCGTCATGCCACGCGCTCGAGACGATCAGATAGTCATCTTTCATCTCTTTGTTAAACTTAGGAAGGCAGAAGATGAGCTTAACAATGTCAAATCGGGATTTAAGGTAAAATCCCGCCCCCTTCTGTTTATGACACTCGCATATGTGTACTACGTCAAGCCAGGTGAGCTCCAAGCCTAGGTGACGGTTCAAATCATCAACTGCTCCTAGGATCCTAAAGACGTTAGGTGCACACCGATTGGAACTAAGCCTATGGTTTCGAAGATAATCTCTTATAACGGAACCCCCCCTCTAGGAAAGCGATGATGGGGATTATAACTTCTGCTACTCTTTAGTCTGTTAATAATCTTTCTTGGGGCAATATTGCAAACCTACGTCTTAAGGTATGCGATATGTTTCTTTAAATTTCTCTATCTAGGCAGGACTATCCACCATATACTTAAATCTACCCATCTCAGTTAAATAAAAAAGAAGAAATACTAAAAGCAGTAACTGGGAAGTGAGTATTCGTAGGTCGAGGAAGCTGGCCAAAGAGAGAATGAAAGGTTTGAAGAAATTGGAACTTACATGAACTAGATTGAAGAATGATCCTTAAATCTGTAGAGAGACTCTTATGGATTCTTGGAAGAAATGAGATTGATGATTTGAAAAACTTTGTGGATTTGAATGCTTGAGTTCGCTGGAGAATCTAAGAATTTGTGAAGTAAAGGAAAAATAATTTCCTTTGAGGCTTTATATAGGGGCTAGAACGCGGGTGGGAATTATCCCACCCAAATCTTGAGGAAAAATATCGTTCGTAGGATCAATTGTCCACCGTTGGATATCAAAGACATAACGCCGCCTAGAGTAATTAATACCGCTTCGTAAATACTAAAACGTCAGCAGCAATGATGAAGCGCCTAAATCTATACTCCCACACATGTAAACTCAAGTTATTTTTACATTATTAGCCTTTATTTTTGTGGCAGATCAAAATTCTATTTTTTCTCCTCAGATGCGAGGGAAAAATTAAAATTTTGAGGGGCTATTGTGGGGATAAAAGCCCAAATTTATATATTGGGCCTTAGGCCCTATTTGAAGATATGGGTACGTTTGAGGAGGAACAAATGATTAGGAAAGGCCCCGGACTGGAGAACCATGCAAGGAAGTGATGGAAGAATATAGTCCGAGGGGTATATCCTTCTCGGATATAAAGAATACTGATCAAGCAAATACCTGAGGGGCTTGGGTAATCTTCCAGGAAATTCCAACGATAAGAGTGAACCTCATACACATATAAAGATGATAAGAACAAAGAAATATCTAAGGAAAAAGCTGCTACCACTGCATTAAATGTATTGTAGCAACTTTTCTGACCGCATTTATGTGGAGAAGACTCTTGAACAGTTATAGCCTTAGTTACTACCACTCATGGAGAATTAAAGAAGATACCCGATGAGACATATACTCAAGTGAACGCTTAGATGAAAAACAAGTGTACGATCAAGATAGAGAAAAAGCAAGATATATAAATGTAAAGGACCCCTCATAAGGGGGGATTAAAAAAGAGAAAAACAAAGAGAGAAGAAAAGTTTACTGTAGCTCTAAGAATTATATATGAACAAAAGTTTGCCTTCTTGGACAACAATTTATTCAAGTTTGAAGTTTGTTCTTGCACTTATTTGTTTGTTGGACCTCTATTAGACGTTGTTTAGTTCACTATCAGTCCAGCTCTTTCACCCACTCTCCACAAATTCATTGTATTGGGTGTATTGGGTATATTGGGCTCATATTCCATATCTCTTGGGCTTGGACTACAATTCTTGACCCTACACATATTATATTTTAAAAAATTATATAACACTATAAGACTATAACATATTATAATATTTGCCATTAAAAGTAGACTTATTTTTTAAACTGATTAAATGATTTTGAAATCTATAAATAATAATTTAAAGTATAAAATACTTTTATATTCTAAAATTGCACAAATTTACATAACCTCCCAAACACTTTTTCAACCATTCTATTCTCATAACCGAATATGGAGACCTCAATCGCAAACACCCAACTCATTGTCTCAATGAAATTAAAGAAATTATTTGTAAGTATTAACATAAAAAAAACGTGATTAAAGAAAGAGAAATTGGCTAAAAACACATCCATTTATCAAAATTTAATAGTTTTTATTTAGACTTCTGTACCCTTTTAAAAAATTGAAAATAATTTGAAATCATCATCTATTTCTATTTTTATCACTATGGCTCATATTGCATAAAATAGCAATAAAAAAAAAACCTACAAAGAAACCTACAAATTATGAGTTCTAACACAAAATTAATTTTTGAAAAAAAATAACTAACTTCATAAATAATCAATTAAAATGTTCCTTTTTCTTTAGTTCTAAAACAAAATACATTTATAACTTTTCCAAACCAAAGGCTCAAAACAAATTACAACCTTTTCAAAATCCAAAATGTCTGACTTCAACATTAAATCGCAAGCTACCGTCATTGAATAAAAAACGCAAGCTCCTTTCCTTTGTCATAGCGTACTCATACAGGTTAGAATTAAATGGTACCACAATATCAGAGTTACATAAGTGTTATTGAAAGGTTGAAAGTAAATAACATCGTTTTTTGTTTGAGTGTATTTGAGATGAGATAGCATGAAGGGTTGTCGGCATGTATATATAAATGAGTAAAAGTGAAAATGGTAAATGGAAATGAAAAGAATTTTTTGTGTGTGAGAGAAAAGAAAAGTCTTGAAATATTAAACCAAATGAAATAAATAGTAATCTTAAAACATTGAATAAAAAAATAACAAAAAGTAGTTTTGAAACATTAAACTTAAGCAAGTAAAGAGTCTCTATTTTTAAATTTGTTCTTATCTTTAATATGACTTAGGAATATTTTAATTCTCTTCATAAAATGTACCACGTAGCAGAACTTCATACTTTCTTGCATGAGACCCTGTCTTTATATATATATATATATATATTTTTTTTTTTTTTTTTTTTTTGATTGATGGATGGATAGATATTGATTGTTGGATGGAGGTCAATTTGATGCGCTCTTAGCAGAAAAGTACACTTATTATAAAACACTTCGTCAATTAATTTCAGCTCCGGGTTTCCTTTCTTTCTTTTCAATTGACAACAGAAACCTCATGATAATTGACAATTTCTTACAAACCACAGATTAAGAAGATCAAGATTGCAAAATTGATCAAACGGTGGCTGCCCATACCTTTTCTCATATTATCTACTACACCTACTTTCATCAGTGTTCATGTTGCTTCCCAAACCCATCAAGTTAGTTGACAATACAGTTGCGGAATCCAAGCTCTCTAACATACCAGTTCATCAAGCAGTTCAAATGCAGATAACAGCCTCCTTTCTCTGCAAACCAATGCAAGCACGTGAGCCCATGAGTCAGGCTCTGGCTTAAATCCCATCTCTACTAACCCAAACATTGCAATAGCTGCATCATCTGCCATATTAGCCTTGCAAAGGTGAACCAGCAACTCATTTGAAGTTGCGTAATGTGGTGCAAACCCCCTACCCAACATCAAATCCAACAACTCTGTTGCCCTCTTCAACTCACCTTTTTGGCACAAGAAATTCAACACAATCCGGTAACTTGCTTTGTTCAGATAAACACCATCATAAGGAAGTTTCTCAAGCATATCAAGTGCCTCCTCAAACTTACCTTCTCCGCATAGTCCTTTAAGTATCACGTTGAAAGTCACAGTATCAGCTCTACATTCTCTTTCTTTCATCTCTTTGAGTAACTCTGTGGCTTCATCAATTTTCCCAGCTCTACAGAAGCAATTGATTAAAGTAGTGTAGCCAATCGTATCAGGTTTCAGACCAGAGCTCTTCATCTCATAAAAAAGTTCCTTGGCCTCTTGCACTCTTCCCTCCTTACAAAACCCATTCATCAGGGCTGAGTAATTGAATACATTGGGACTGCATCCATTGCTCTTCATAAATTCCATTATCTTCCTAGCCCGGTCAACTTTCCCTCCACGGCAAAACCCATTGATCAAAATATTGTAAGTTAAGGCATCAGGCAAGATTTGATCCTTCGAGACCATTTCCTCAAACAGGTCAATAGCTTCTTTAAGTCTTCCACTTTCACAAAGACCATCCATCAGGGTTGAGTACGTAATCAAGTTAGGATAGGAAATCTTTGACTTTTTCATTTCATTAACAACTTCAAATGCAGATTCAAGATCCCTGCTCTTGCAATGGTGCTTAACCAAGATGTTAAAAATGCAGGTATTTGGCCTCAAGTTGAGACTCTTCTTTGTATGCAAGAGAAACTCTCGTGCTAAATTAATTTGGTTTGATTCAACTAGGAGATTGAGACAAGTGCTGATGGCTTTGAGAGATGGCTTTTCACGAACATATGGCTGGATGGCATAGAACATCTTGAGCACTCTTTCATGCAGAGAGGATTTTGAAAAATGCTTCATGAGATTAAGGAATACACCCTCATGAAATTTGCAAGTTTCATAAGTCATCTGATGCAGAACAGCATCAATGGCTTCAAACTTCTTGGACCGTGCCAGCTTGTCGAGGATAGTTGCATAAGTGGCGCCATTGTGATTAAATCCATTTTGCTCTGCTACCATGTTAAATATTTCAAGGGCATGTTTTGGATCTCTCTCACGTTTGATTAAGTTGATGGCAGATTCGTGAGAGATATACTTGGGTTTCCTCCGAGTATCTATTGTTGTAGTAGTGGTTTCGGGTGGAGGGTCTGGTTTGGGCAATGCAGCTTTCGACATTTGAAGAGGAGAGATCCATGGAAGTGAAGATGAGCATGCTGATGGAGGAGAGGAGGAGAACCAGCAGCGCCTACCAATAGATACTGCCATAAAATTCATGAAAATTGTTGCTGTTTTCAAACGGCCTCACCATCTGAAGAATCATGAGAGTCTATTAGTCTTTATTAACTAATTTCATAAAATGGTGTAAACAGATAGACCTAGAAATGAAAAATCAAAGCAGGCAGCGGCCCACTTATGTATATTATATAAACTAGTAATGAAGAACAAAATCTAGAAAAGAGACAAACCATAAAGAGAACACACACAAACTTAAGACTTGTCATCCAAATAAATTGCAAGCAATAGCAAGAATGCAGACAAAAATATCCCATCTGAGGAATAACAGTTGGAATTTAATTAAACCATTAAACAAACAGATAACAGGGCAAATACAAAGAATCAGTGTATAAATCTTCGGAGCCATTTCTGCTGAAATTAATCAATCATCCAAAACTTTGGTATCTAATTAAACAAAAATGATGATATTGTTCCCTGTTGATCAAAGAATTTTAATATCTAGGAGCATCATGATCATCCATTGGGGTTTCAAATGAAAGATTTCAAGACCTTTTGATTCTAAAAACTGACTATTGAGTGACCAACTGACCATTCAAACCTTTCAATTCATAGATGTGGACCTTGGACCTATGAATGGGGATATTCCTAAAACTCACAAGGAAGTGAGTTAGACAAAAATAGTAGAAACTTGGACTAAAAAAAAGAGCCAACTTGGATTTAGGTATGCCTTCACACTAACCAAGAGATAATTGGAAACATAGATGATTCAAACATCACTGTGTCAGGTTCCCAGATTTTTTTTTCCCGAGATAATTCAAGTGTTACAACAAGTGGGGAGGGGGCATTTGAACCTCATTCTCTTTATTTGGGAGACCAGGCAATGCCATTGAAGTATAAAGCTCTTAGCTCCCAGAAGAATTTAAAAATACACTATCCAACAGTTTCACCAGCTCAACCATGAATGAAATTTAGAACACCAATCATAATTGCCCATGTTTTATTGAAAACTCATTACAAAAAAATCAAAACAATCAAGAGGGAGACCCCAAAAAGAGAAAATAAAAAAAGACCCACCATTATTTTGATGAAGTAGCTACAGAGAAATGTAAAAGGACCCATTATCCTCAAAAACTATTGAAACCAGAAAAAAAAAAAAAAAATTTAAATGAAATATTAAAAATTATGATGAATTCAAAGATGTATATCTTAAAAAACTCACCTCAAGGATTTACGTTGCTGAAGCAAGTGTACTGTTGTGATCAGGAATCATATTTTTTTTCTCTCCAGAGAAAGTCATTTACAAAACCTCATTTATTAATTATCACCAAAAACAGAACTTTTTTACAGGCGACGGTTCCGGCAGAATGACGGTAGCAGGAGGCTGACGGTGGTGGCGCCCAAGATTTCTCTCTATCCCGCTCGCTCTGTATCTGTGCCTTTACGGACTCTCTCTCTCTCTCTCTCTCTCTCTCTCTTTCTACTGTACAATCTCAGTCTCTTTTAACAGCCCAAACTACATAATTTTGATTTTTTGTTTTTGTTTTTTTTTTACTTAATCAAATATTAAATTTTTATTAAATTTTTTTAAAGTTTTATTTAATTTTTAAATCTTCAAAGGGAAAAAAAAAAAAAGAAAAAGAAGAAGCTAATTTAGTTAAAAATTTTAAGAATAAAGAGAATAGTATAAAAAAAATAAAAGGCTGGTATTTACTCCAAATAAACCCAAATTTATTATTTATTAAAGGAGTTAAAATTCAAGAAACCCATCCATCAAATCCAATTAAGCCTATGAACCTTTTCTTGAATGTGGCGTTTGGTACGAGAGAATATATATTATTCCTAACATCTAAATTCTTAAGATTGTAATTCTTTACAATCTGGATGTCTAGGAATATAGTTATTCCTATGTTTAGTTTTATTAGGAATCTCTTAAAATTTCTAAGAATGTGAGATGATAATATTTCGTTTATTCCCAAGAATTTTAAATGAATTATTTATTTTTCTTATTTTATCCTTAGATTTGAATATGAACTACGAAGTCCTTTAAAAAAAGGGAAATGATAACGAATACCCTTAGGACACTCATTAATAATCCATTTAAAGAAAATTTTTAGGAGGAATGAAAAAAAAGTAATTAATATTTTGACAACTTTTTTCATTTCCCATAAAAGTGATATCAAAACTTTCCTAAAATTGATTATTAATGAGTGCCCTAAGGGCACTCGTTAGCATAACCCTTAAAAAAAAATCCACCTCTAAATAAATAATGAAAAACAAAATATAAACTATTAATAATTTGTTGAACAACACACACAACAGCAAAAATGAATACCCGGCAATAATGGAGGGTCCCCTTCAAACTTTTTTTTTTTTTTTCCACACGTGAAATCTAAATAGAATTTTGTTAAAGAATATATCAACAGAGTTGTCTATTCTGTTTATATTACTTTGTTAAAGAATAAATTAATAATTTGTTTTATAGTTTACCTTAGTTGCTTAAATGATAAGAAAAAATGGTTAAAATTGTCAATTTATAAAAAATACAATTTCTTTTAAGTTTGAAAATCTGGATACTCACCTATTTTAAAGGGAATCCACATTTCTATTAAAAAGGTTTAGAGGGGGAATCCAGATTCTCCTAGCAATTGATTTCTTTGTGTGATTTACAATCAAACATAAGAATATTTAAACATTCTGGAGAATTCTAAAATATTAGCCCGTACCAAACGCACATAAGAGTATTAACTTTAAAAAAAAAAAAATCATTTTGACACACCAAAAAAACTATTTTATCTATTTTAATGTATCACTTTATTAATATACTTTACGTCACATCTTTTACTTTAATTTGAACACATCACGATTAAAATAACTTAAAAAAAATTCTAAAAAAAGAAAAAGAAATAGTAAACTCATGTGCATATAAAAAAAAAACTATAAAAAAAATAAAAGAAAGAAAGAAAGAAAGAGGGAGTAAAACTCATCTATGAGTTAAAAAATGTGTAACTCTTATATTAGGTATAATTTAAACTCATATATACATGTAATTGTGATTATTTTAATTGTATCGTATGATGAGTATCAAGATAAGATCGTCTAGATAAAAGACGATTTTAGCCACACTCAAGTTGAGGACGAAAGTAAATGTAAAATCCCGCCATCATACGTCATCCTTTGAGGAGAGCCAAACCAGCACTCATTGAAGGTGCAAATGAATGTGATTAGAACAACTAATAAGCAATGACTGTGCTAAAACAGTTACAAGAGCAGTAATGGCTCAATGGTCATCCGTTACACCTTAAATGGAATCATCGTTGTCAATTAATGCCGCGTTCCTCTCAGGAGAAAAACGCTCAGAATAGTATTAATAGACATAACTACACCGACCCAAAGCAAACTATAAAAAGGGAAATAGAACTCGGGTAAAGGGGACATGAAATATTAGAGAGAATTGTGAGAAACTTCTTTTGAGAACTGATAAGCTGACTTTAGCATCGGAGTATCCTCAACTGGCATCATGCCAGTGAAAACCTCCATTGCCTTTCTTTTCTTAACAACAAGTATTGAAGATTGTCCATCGATACTGTCGAGGTCAAGTTTCGGCTTCGTCACCATACATATGTATGAGTTATATACTAATATATATATATAGAAAGATAGGTGCAATGTAGTGCGGTTTTCTTAACATAAAACCGCATACTGCATCAGACTATTGATATCTAATTTAATTGCTATTTTTAAAAGGGAATTTTAATTGCTAAATGGTTGCACTAAATTACAATAATTTTTTTTAGATATAAATAACAAAATTTTTTATGGGAGATATGAATAACAACTTAATTGAACTTATTAATTTTTTCTATGCTTGTTTCTAAAAAAAAAATTAAAAATTTCTTTGCACTGAATAGACATAAAATCTTAATTATTGATATCAATGATCAACTTTTTTTTACCCTTCAATTATTTCATTCTATTATAATACACGACTTCTTTTTGTTTCATTTTACAATTTGAAATCCTATATTTAGCCAAACTCAACTTTTCATCTATTGGATTTTTTTTCCCCTCTTTTTGCCTAATAAAAGTCGAATTTTATAAGTTGTGGTTATTCCTAATTTGTTTAGATATAAAAAAACGTGGTAAAAGTTAGTTCTGTTCAGTCACAAGAGATTGACACATGCTATAAAAGAAAGGTGTCGTGACTCGTGAGACTCGTGAGTGAAGACCCACAATGAGATAATCTTTCATCTCTGTCTATCAACTCCAATTCAAACAGAAATTCCCAAACTTCCACAGATTCCAAACAAACAAAAAAACCCTCATCATCATAAAAATCCAACGGCCACAATTCCACTCACACCGTACACTCAAACACCACAAAACCCAATATATATATATATATATATATACACCCACACACAAAAAAAAAACACACACACGCACACACCAAACACAAACCCATCCGTCTCTTTCTCTCTTCGATACTCTCTCTCTCGAGTCTCATCAATGGCGACGAGCATCCCCGAAAACCTAACCAGAGACCAGTACGTGTTCCTAGCAAAGCTAGCTGAACAAGCTGAACGCTACGAAGAGATGGTCCAGTTCATGCAAAAGCTGGTCCTGACCTCAACACCAGCTTCGGAGCTCACAGTCGAAGAGCGAAACCTGCTCTCAGTGGCTTACAAAAACGTGATCGGCTCGCTCAGAGCCGCGTGGCGTATCGTGTCCTCGATCGAGCAAAAAGAAGAGGGTCGGAAGAACGAGGAGCACGTGGCGCTCGTTAAGGAATACAGATCTAAAGTCGAGTCCGAACTGTCTGATATCTGTGCTAGTATTCTTAATCTCCTCGAGTCGAACCTCGTACCCTCGGCTTCGGCGAGTGAGTCCAAGGTGTTTTATTTGAAGATGAAGGGTGATTACCATAGGTACATGGCTGAGTTTAAGGTTGGTGATGAGAGAAAAGCCGCGGCTGAGGATACTATGTTGTCTTACAAGGCTGCTCAGGTTTGTTTTTTTTTTTTTTTTTTTGGTTTTTGGGTTTGGATTCTGTCTGGTTGGTGGCTGAGAAAATGGAGTTCTTTTTTAGGTGAAGGTCTTTATTGGGTGTTAAAGTTTCAAACTTTGTGAGCGATCTGTGAGAATTTTACGATTAGGTTTGAGGGTTTTGACTTTATGAGTTTTAAAAAGTGTTTTTGCTTTTTTGGGATTTTGGTTTTGGGCATTGTTACGTTGGTTCCTGAGAAAATTGGATTTTTTTTTGTTTTTTTGGTGCGTTGAATTGGGTGTGAAAGTTTCAAAATTTGTAAACGGTCTGTGATTTAAAAAAAGAAAAAGAAAAAGAAAAAGAGAAAGAACTTTAGGTAGCTGTGATCCTAGGGTTTTGACTCTTTGAGTGTTCTAAGTTAGTGAATGTGGCTCTGCTAAATTGAAGTGTTTATAAATATGAATTTTTAAATTTGTTATCTAAAATAAAAACTGGGAATTTTGATTGATTTTAAAGGAAACCGGTTTTGATTAGAATAGTGGGATTTGATTTTGTGGGTTTTGTCTAATTTATGCAATGTTGATGTTTTGTGATTTTGAAGGATATTGCACTCGCGGATCTTGCTCCAACACATCCAATAAGGTTGGGTCTAGCTCTCAATTTCTCTGTGTTCTACTTCGAGATTCTCAATCAGTCTGATAAGGCTTGCAGTATGGCTAAACAGGTAAGATTGATCTCCTTTTGCCCCATGAAAATTTCTCAAAATCATTTCCTTGTGTTTCTGGTGAGCTTGGAAGAGAATGATGTTCTAGATCTTTTTGTTTGTTAGTCCTTTTCCTGGATTTTGAGATATGTGATTTGGCACAGCTAAGCTAATTATGGAATTCAGTGCAGTTGAATGAGTTCCCAGTTATGGGATATTTTTTTAGGTTTAAGATTACAATTGCTTTCATTGTTTGTACTTTTTGTCAGCAATGGACATAGTTAGCAGATTCATGTGGACTACAATTGTCAAAACTGGTTTATATGTCATTGAATTAGAGGTACGGTTGGTTTTATAAAGGGCCTTTGGTCCCCCATCAAACAAATCCGTACTAAGTCCAAAGCATAACTTTAGTAATTGGTTATGACATATTTGACCACAGGCCAGTTAACAGAAAAAGAATTCTCTTTAGATCTGTCCATGATGAACCTAAATTCGGCAATTTCCCGTTCTAATCATGTTTATACTTGTTTACCATCAAGGTAGTCTATTGACTGACAGTGTAATGCTTATTCTTGATTTGTCATTTAAGTCTGCTTTGCTTATTTAATAAACTTATGAAGCATCTGGAGAAAAAAATGGTAACAATCGCTTGTATGATTGCCTAGCCAACAAAAAGGATGGGAAATCAATTGTAAAATTTCTTTTTTAAGTCTTTGGTATGACCACAACCTATATTGACGCTATGCTCCTTTATGCTAGTTGTAGAAATGAAGTCAAAAATGTTATATACGCTCATGAAAATAAATAAATAAATAAAAGTAAAAAATGATAAGTGTCATTTAGATGAGGCTGAAAGCCGATGGTAGAGGATAAAATTTCTTTTTTAAGTCTTTGGTATGACCACAACCTATATTGACCCTTTGCTCCTTTATGGTAGTTGTAGAAATGAAGTCAAAAATGTTATATACGCTCATGAAAATAAATAAATAAAAGTAAAAAATGATAAGTGTCATTTAGATGGGGCTGAAAGCCGATGGTAGAGGATTTTTTTGGTTTACATTACAATTTGGACCATCTCAGCTGGAAGTTTTATAGTCAGTTTATGAACTTTTGTTCTCTCTCTGTGAGTGATGAATTATGTTTGCAGATCATAGGATTCTGATGAGGTTGGTTTGGAGTCAGAAAATTGCCTAATAAAATGCGTATATAGTCCCACCTCTATTCCTTTGTGTGTTTGGAGGAGTGGCTGGGTAATATCGTAGTGAAACTGTTATGGCAGTCTACCCATGGGCATCAAATTGGGTGAGATTAACCATATGGAAGTATGCATAATATCGATGATTTATTGTACTCTAGTAATAGGTCACTTTTGGTGTAGTATTTCCAAAAGTTCTTAATGTAAAATTAATAGGATGCAACTATTTCAAGTGAAATATGCTGCATTAAATGCCAACATTAATTACTTACCGAAAGTCATACAAATGAAGCTTTAAATACCTGTGACCATGTTCTACTTTTTCATAGGCAAAGTTTCTGTCCTTTTGCCTGTCATCTAAACGTCTGAAATTCATTGAATTTTATTTTCCTTTTGTTCAAGGCATTTGAGGAAGCCATTGCTGAGCTAGACACTTTGGGTGAAGAATCATACAAGGATAGCACCCTTATCATGCAACTTTTAAGGGACAATCTCACTCTTTGGACCTCTGATGCACAGGTCCCTCTCTCTCACACCCTCCCATGGCTATTTCTAAGGATAATATGTGTTTTATGATTAGAGAATTAATTGATCAAGATCTAACAATTGGTTATGTTTGCCGCCTTGCAGGACCAGTTAGATGAGCCATAGAAGGTATTGTAAGCTTGACCGGTCCTTTTCTTCAAATGGAGGAGGTGGGCTTCGAATGTCATTTGTGTGCTGATTAAAAGCGTGTAATATCTTGATAGACTCTGGGTGTCAACCCTATAACGTGATGTTTAATATTCAGACTAAACTTGTTCTCTTTGGAAATTGGTTTGCAAAAGGTAGCATTTGATAAGAGTACCTATTAGCTTTTTATATGATGCAAACTTCCTGTGTTGTGGTTAATATGATTATTAGCATTCCGATTATATTTTTTTTTGTGCTGTCTTTGTTGCTGAAAGGCCCTATTGTTCCATGGTGTTTATAACATTTTCATTCTTCAAGCACCAATAACTAACAGATAGCCCGCAATGGCTATCAACACTGTCGAGTATGTCGCTATCGATCCCCGACATTTCCAATGATAGAAGCACAGTCATTTTATATCTGTGAGGAAGTCTTTTACTAGGATTAAGGTTTATGTGATGACCTATGAAACCATGGTGATTTAAGCCTTTCCATGTGAACTCACATGCGTTTTGTGTTGGACCAATGGGTGGGAAAGGATTAAACAATGTATGCGTGACGAGAATACAGTTGCACCTCCATCAGTCCCAACTACCATGCAATATTTTAGCACGATATAATTGCAAAGCAGCTATTTCAGGATAAAAGCATTCAATAATTTGCTTGCATATGGTCAATCTCTAAGTTCCATCCAAGTTGAAGCTCACGTGGGTTCCACTTACAGATTACAAAAATCCTAGAGCAATTGTGCCAGGCACACAGCAAGGCAGATCATTCTCATTTCAATGAGACAAGGAGTGCATGAACGCAATTTTCTATATCTGTTTTTTTACAACTCTCGAGGTGGCATTTTATGATTGTCGTTAATATCTGGTTCCATCAGGTTCAACCTCACGTGGGTTCCACAGCACATGAAAATCCTACAGCAATTGTAAGGCACACAGCAATGCAGATCATTCTCGTTTCAATAAGTAAATGGGCACAATTTTAAAAAAATCTTTTTTACAATTCTCGAGGTGAGTCTAAAGAGAAACTCAGACCACAATTTGTAGCTTCGACTTTTATAGAAAAGAAAATGAAAATTTGTCCCTAACCCCTCTTGAAAACCGCTTTACCTATCAAAACATAGAGGCTTCTTTAACTGGCCGATTTATATTGCCAAATTATCAAGGCAGAGTCAAAAGGTTCAATCAAAGTATGGTTAGAGACTACGAGAACAGAGATAGATATGTTATCATAGAGAGGAGACCAATGAACTCCGTCTTAGATCATAATAACAGCCGATTTCTATTGCCATTTGCCAAATTACAAAGATGACACGCCAGTTTATTTGAGTCTACAGCACACACCTACATACAGTCATATACACACCCACTCAGATTCCATCCACACACAATCCAAAAGGTAACACTTGAGACTTGCAACAAATGCTTAGACAGCTTCATCAACATCTTGATGAGAGAGGAATTCAGTCCCTCGTGCTGTTTTTGATCCATTCTAGATACTGGAGATTGCCACCAGTTATGGGCAGAGAAATTACTTCTGGCACCCTGAGAGAGACAAAGATAAAGAGGCATAAGAGGAAATAAATGTTATGTTTGTCCAAAGGGTTCTTCTACTTTCAGTATCATGGGAATGCAGACAACATCTAAATTCTCGGCATAGATTTTGTGACAAAAGATCAAATAGGTAAATAAGATAGGATTGTCTACTGCATAGCAGGTAAACTACCATATGTCTACCACTTTGTTTGTCCCCTTATGCCATCACTTTACTTGCAACTCAACTTTTTCATCAATTTATTTAAGTAGAAATTACGACAAAGAAGTTTTGGCCTTACTCATATTCATGGTTTGCCTTGACATGCTCTGTCAGAGCTTCTAAAAGGGACTGCCTAGTCTTGATTATAAGAAGTTCCTCGGAATCTGTCTGGATCTGTCAACCAACAATACAAAACCAAGAGAAATAAGCTAGACAAAATGTTGTAAACTTATTCAAGCAAGTCACTCTTGGTTATACAAATAGACAAGAACATGTTAGCCGTCCAGTGTGAAATGAAAAGCTAAGAGCTGGAAAGGTTGATTTCCACTCTACAATATATTCAAATGGTAATCTTGATTAATGGGGAACGTAATCCATACCTCTCCCTTCCACTCATACACTGATTCAATACCTGTAAAAACAAAATAAACATGGCTCATCAAAACTCAATCAATGAATGACACCAATTTCATTCTTCTTCTTGTTTTTTCTTTTCTTTCACTCCTTTGTTATGCTAAGACCCAAACCTAATTCAAGTACAAACCCGCAGAAATGAATTCAAAGAGAGAGAAAAAAGACATTCTTGTACTCAATAGATAACAGAATATTATGGTTTTATTTTACACAATGAATGCATAAAACAATGTCAACCAGAAAATTCAAGTTCAGCAGGTGTATACACATAAACCAACCCATATACAGATCAGTCCATTTCAATATGACATTATCAAAACAGGGGACAAGCAACTCTATGTTGTATCTATTGAGAGATAGAACCATGAATTGTATACCTGGTACTCGGTTTACACATGCAGCAAGTTTTTCTCTAACAATGCTTTCAGCCAACTTCTTACCTACACAAAGATTTCCCCGATATTAATTAGCTGTTTAGGACTAAATCTTCCAACATATATAAATGACTTAACAGCCTGAAATCTAAAACATACATCTAAACAAGTACATACCACAAAGTTGAATAAAAAATATGAGCTGAATGGTTAAATCACTATCATACCACAATATATTTTTAAAGCAGAAACCCCTTTAACAATTTCTTAAGAGAACCAATGAATGAAACCCAAAAAAAGAAATAAACCAAAAGGACAAAAAATGACCATCACCATATATAAACAAAAGGGTTAATTGCATTTTTACCCACACGAGGTTTCAGTCAAATTTGATCAATCAATTGGATTTTTAGTTCATTAATTCAATGTATTCAGATTGAAACAAGTATGTTATTTTGTTTTTAAAGTTTTCCAAAAAAAAAAAAGTGATTTCAACATTTGATTTAGGTGGATGAAGTGTAACTTTATAAACTGTAGTTAGTTCATCTGGTAAAGTCTCATGCCATCAAATAAAATGATTGAATCCCGCTTACACCAAAAAGAAACTCATTGTATCTAAAGGTAAAAAGCAATCATCATTGAAAGCAAATGCAATAGGTTGTGTTGGGAAAATAAGGGAACAATGGAAGAACACTATGAGTACCACTCCCTCATTCGTCGACTATCATGCGTTCATGCATACAACTTTGTTCAAGCAAAACTGAATTTCACTAGAGCAACATTCTTAAACAAGGTTTTCTTTCATCTTTAATCATTGTTCAATCTTGTAATTTTAAAGTAGGTTCTTCTCTCACATATCATAACCTATATATATATATATATATATATATATAAGCCACAATGGGAAAATCAAATTTCGGCCAAAACCACACTTGAGAAAATAAATAGTTATCCTAAACACAATAGGGTCTGGTTAACAGGCGCCTTAGGACATTCGTTAAGGTTGAATTTTATAATGCAGTCGAACCAATACTATTACATCTATTTCAAAAGCAAATGTATGACAAAATCGAAGAAAGCAAAAAAACACAAACCTGCTTCTTTGTTAGGGACAGTTACGTAGACAACGATGCTGGGCACAGTGTTGCCACTACTACCTTCCATTTTAATAGTACGCACACTCTTAGTGGGCGATTCACCTCCAAACTTAGATCTGTGGAAACCCCACAAAACCAAAAAATAAAAACATACACACTCACACACACAAATTCAACGTTACCCAATAACCAAAAATTGAAATGACACAAAAAAATCTTGGTGATGTTGAAGCAAAACTATATAAAAGTTAAAACCCATAATAGAAAAATGGTGGTGGTGGGTTGGGTTACCGTAAGAGAGGGACAAAAGGGAGAGACTGAGCGCAACCCGTTTTGAGAGAAGAAGAGAGGCAGAGATTGGAGAGGCCAAAGCTGAGCACGCAAAACGCAGCACCGACTAGGGGTAAACGGCGTCGTAGTGTTGAGGAAGAGAGGAGGTTGGAGAAGGACGAGGTTGGTCTGGCTCTGGAACAGAGCGTAGGTACCATATTTTGGTTTTGTTGTTGTGTCGTTTTTTTATAGTATTGGGTTAAAGTTCTTTGCTTTGCTTGATGCTATCGCTTGTGGAATACACAGAGAGGCAAATTGCCGGCTCTAGAAGGTACTAATTGTGCTGATGCTGTTCTGATTGTGCCACGTAAGAATGGAAGTTTGATCTTGCGGTGGCCATGTTTCCAGCTGGATTGATATTTTTGTGGGTCCATTTTTAACGTTGGTTCCTTACTTCTTTTTCGACACAATATTGTTCCCAATTATTTACAGGAGTTGATTCTCCCAAAAAAAAAAAAAAAATCACATGAGTAATGCCAGTAACACCATACATTTTTATTAATCACAGCTCGCTATGTGGTAAATTGTGGTATAAAATTGTGTCAATTTCGGTGGTATTAGCATTAATCTATTTACATTAGTCACAAACACATCTTAACAAGAATATAATGTTAAATTTGTAAGTTAAAATAGTGCAATGTGTTAATTAATTAAAAGTATTTTATATTTGAAATAATTACACTTTACCCACCTGTGTTTTGCCTCTAATTTGACTTGTCTACCCGTGGTTTCAATTTTGACACTTTACCTACCCGAGGTTCAATCTGTTATTGCTCCGTAACTCATCTCCTTGTATGCCATTACTCTAACACGTTTTCTTTCAAAATCAAAACACAAAATAGATCAAAAAATTAGGGTTTTTGATTGCTTAAAAACTTCTATGAGAACATATGCCTAGAAAAATCAAACCTAATTCAACCACTATAAATATCATATTTTCCTTCTCTATGGTGGGTAGTTTGAGCGAATAGACCTGAAGACACTATTTAGAGAACTGACTGAGAAGGTCGGTTGGCAAGATGAAGCAATTTGTGTTATTAGCCAAACAATAGCGTGCTGCCAAACAAGAAGTAAAAAATGCCAGGGAGTAAGTCTGAGAGCAGATATTTAATTTTGTTCGACTAGATAGGCTTGGTAAGAAGAAAATTGCTCTTGCTCTTGCTAAGAAATTACATGGAAGCCAGGAACATTTTATTTCTATGGATCTGAGTTCCCAAGATGGGATGATTAATTCAAACACAATCTTTGGTCTCTGAGGAATGAATGGTTATGATATAAAGTTCAGGGGGAAAACTCTTGTTGATTGTCTTGTTGAGGAGTTAACCAAGAAACCCTTGTCCATTGCCTTCCTTAAAAATGTAGATAAAGCTGATGCACTGACTCAAAATAGTTTGTCTCAAGCTATTCAGACTGGTAAACTTTCAAACTCACATGGAAGAGAAATCAGCATCAATAACACGATACAGAATGTTGTAGAAGAATAGGTGAGAGGAAAGAGACAAGTAGAGAAGGAAAATATGATATTTATAGTGGTTGACTTAGGTTTGATTTTTCTGGGCATATGTTCTAATAGAAGTTCTTAAGCAATCAAAAACCCTAACATTTTGATCTCTTTTGTGTTTTGATTTTGAAAGAAAATGTGTTAGAGTAACGATAGATAGGGAGGTGGGTTACGGAGCAGTAACTAGGGCTGTCCACAGGTCGGGCCGGGTCGGTTTTCGACCCAGCCCGGACCCGACCCGTCGCCGTTGGGTGGAAGGCGGAGGGACCCGAATCCGATCGCCAGCGTCAATCGGTCGAGTTGGTTTCGGGTTCAGGTAGTGTTCGGTCGGTTCGCCGGATTCTGCAAATGTCGCCGGAATCTTCAAAAGAGTCACCGAAATTTTCAAAAACTCATTACATTTGCTTCGAAAATCGTTGAAATAAGCTCGAATCTCACTGGATCTCACCAAATATGGCCAAGATCTCGCCGAAATCAGCTTGAATCTCCTCGAATCTCGCTGGAAATTAGTTTGGATCTCCTCGAATCTCGCCGGATTTCACCAAGTATGGTCCAGATCTCGCCGAAATCCACTTGGATCTCCTCAAATCTCGCCGGATCTCACCAAATAAGGTCGAGATCTCCTCGAATCTGAGCTTGATCTTGCCGGAGTTCATGGCTTTGTATATTACATCGGTCGGGTCGGGTGGCTCGGGTTTTGGAGAAGAAAACCCGCCACTCGACCCGCCGGCGTCGAGTGGAAGGCGTGAAAAACCGTCACCGACTGATGGAAGGGTCGGTTCGGGCTGAAATCGGGTGAAAATCAGGCGGGTTCGTCGGGCCGGCGGGTCTGGGTCGGGTCTCCGAAAATCGCCGAAATAAGCTCGAATCTCACTAGATCTCACCAAATATGGCCAAGATCTCGCCGAAATCAGCTTGAATCTCCTCGAATCTCGTCGGAAATTAGTTTGGATCTCCTCGAGTCTCGCCGGATTTCACCAAGTATGGTCCAGATCTCGCCGAAATCCACTTGGATCTCCTCAAATCTCGCCGGATCTCACCAAATAAGGTCGAGATCTCCTCGAATCTGAGCTTGATCTTGCCGGAGTTCATGGCTTTGTATATTACATCGGTCGGGTCGGGTGGCTCGGGTTTTGGAGAAGAAAACCCGCCACTCGACCCGCCGGCGTTGAGTGGAAGGCGTGAAAAACCGTCACCGACCGATGGAAGGGTCGGTTCGGGCTGAAATCGGGTGAAAATCAGGCGGGTTCGTCGGGCCGGCGGGTCTGGGTCGGGTCTGGACAGCCCTAGTAGTAACAGATTGAACCTTGGGTGGGTAAAGTGTCAAAATTGAAACCACAGGTAGGCAAGTCAAATTAAAGGCAAACCACAGGTGGGTAAAGTGTAATTATCCCTTTATATATATATATATATATATATATATATATATTTTTTTTTTTTTATAAGTTTTATGTAACCAAATGTATAATGGAACAAAACCACCACCTATGTCTCTTAATATGGTGGAAGGTATATGGTGTTTTTGCTATATGTTGTGTCATATTCATAGAACCATTGTTTACGAGACTCACACACAACCAACGGGATTTACACATTACTAGTGTGAGTGTGATATTAGAGAAAGAGAAAATGTTTACCAAGTTGATAGTTTGAGGTGGAAACTAGAGTTATGATGTTTCTCTGTACCTAGGAAAGCTCTCCAACTAGTTTTCCTTATATAGTAGAATAGAGGTCCCTTTCTTAGAAAGAAGCGATAGTACTCCTTGGGATAACTTTCTTGTGGGTTTTTTTTTTTTTTTTTTGGGGTTATTGGGAAACAGTGAAGTTTTGTATCCATTTGTGGCTTGGTGTTTTTTTCTCACCACCATGGATGATCTGACCTCTAATTGGAATTGTCTTACTTTATCAGAAAAAGAAGGTCTCGGTTGCTGCCTAGATGAGGAATTGAGCTCTCTAGAGTTCAGTATTGTTTCAAAATTCCTCACAAAAAGAGCGTTGAACATTGATGCTATTGCAAAAACCTTCATTCCACTTTGGCGTTCAAAAAATGGATTCAAGGTCTGTCACTTGGGTGACCTTAGAGTATTGTTTATGTTCGATAACAAATTGGAGGCAGACAGAGTGCTACAAAGTGAATCGTGAACTTTTGACAAACATTTGGTAGTCATGGAAAGTTACGAAGCAAATTCCTCTGTTGACGAACTCAAGCTTGATAGGACTTCTTTTTGGGTGCAAGTACACGACCTCCTAATTAAGTTTATGAATGTGAGGGCAGCGGAGAAGATTTGTGAGGTGCTGGGAAAGGCCATACCTACTGCCAATCTGAGGGAATCAGAGGGAGGTAATTTCATCCGAGTTAGAATTTCAATGAATGTTACTAGTCCCTTATGTCGTGGACGTTTGGTTTCAATTGGTAAAGAAAAGCAAGTCTGGGTCAGTTTTAAGTATGAGAGATTACTGAATATATGCTATTGGTGTGGCTGTTTTGATCATGACGATAAGGATTGGGAAATTTGGCTGAATAGTGAAGGATCGCTTAATCAAGAACAAAAGCAATTCGGGCCAAATCTCAGGGCAGCATCGTTCTCCTTTTCTCGCAAACAAGTTATCCAAGTTTCAGGTTTCTACAAATCCAGACCAACGAAAAATTAGACCACGGGAGAGACAGGAATGGTGGGGAGTAAAACCAACATAGAAATAAGAGAATAGATGGAGGCTCAAGTAGAGGAACATCGAGCACCACTGCTGAGCAAAGATGATACCGGTGAGCAGAACTGTTGTGATTCAGTTGACGTGGAGAACCTGGAGTTAAGGCAGACGGTTACGAAGTTAAAGTCTCAAATGCCAGATATCTCCAATAATGCTCAGGAATTAAAACGTATTAATGCCCATCCTCCAATTGTGCAAAGTCATGATATCCACCTTAATGAGCCATATTAGGAAATCCCACTTGCCCTGATCTACATCCACATGCATCCTTTGATGATAATCATGCACAACCAAAATCGACGGGCTTTATTCCCTCAGCAATTATGATCGAATTAAAACAGGACTTGAATCCAAATGAGATCAGCTTCCCTGCACATGATAACCAAAAGAACCATAAGGTTTCTACGCCAGCCACCAAGCCACGTTGGACTAAGGTTGTACGTGTAAACAACAAACCAATAGAGGAATTATCACATGGCAAACCGAGTAAGGGGAAGAGAACAGCGACACTCAATGATGACCATTCAAAGTTACTAGATAAACGCTACCAGGTTTCAAGGAATGAGGAGGATGCTAGTATCAAATTGGCAGAGGCTGACACCTAGCCTTGCCAGTCACCATGAATTGTATAGTGTGGAATTGTCACGGGCTTGGGAACCTACGTACAGGGAAGGAGCTTGGATAAATAATCTGGGCAAAAGATCCCTCTGTCGTGTTCATTGCCGAGACATTGGCAGAAGAGGCAAGGTTAGATATGATCCAACAAAACTTAGACTTTGAAAATAAATGGGTGGTACCGAGAGTGGGGCACAATGGTTGTTTGGTTCTTTTTTGGAAAGCCTCAGTTAATTTGTTGGTGTCAGATTCATCCAAGTATTATATTGATACCTGGATTGACAAAGGCTCCCTTAACAAATGGAGATTCATAGGTTTTTATGGCGAACCAAACACTTTAAGGCGAGATGAAGCATGGGATAGTTTGCGAAGTCTTAATCACCATCCCGATACCCCATGGTTGTGTGTAGGTGACTTCAATGAGATAGTTAGATAGGAAGAGAAACTTGGGGTGCAACAAGAAATCAGGGTCAGATGTAGCTATTTAGGGATGTATTGGATGAGTGTGGTTTTCTTGATCTTGGCTTTGTGGGAAACAGATCTACGTGGAGCAAGCACTTCGCAAATGGACATTTTATTTGGGAGAGACTAGATTGAGGTGTGGTAAATGCAAGCTGGTTTCTTAAGTTCCCAGGTACAATTGTGCACCATCTCCATTGTACTTTATCAGACCATATGCCTCTATACATTAATCTCTCAGGTTTGGAAATTCCATCAAGAAGGAAATTATTTAGATTCGAAGAGATGTGTTTATCAGATGAGCGTTGTGGTGAAATGGTAGAAGCTTTGTGGTCATCTTACCATTATGGCTTTAGTGACAGTGATATCTTAAAAATGGTTGATAAATGTGGTTGTGATCTTGAATGGTGGAATTATAACATTTTTGGAAATGTGAAAAAGGAGTTGGCCAAGAAAAAGGAACTTTTGATTCAAGCCGAACAAGAAGCACAAGTAATGGAGCTGAACACACGGGTTAGAGCACTCAAAGAGGAAATAAACATCCTCTTGGATAGGGAAGCACACATGTGGGGCCAAAGATCATGCACACTTTGGCTAAAGAATGGAGATAGAAATACGAGTTTCTTCCATTGCCGAGCCACTAGGAGATTCCGAAAAAATGCTATTCATGGGATTATGGATGAATCAAATATTCGGAGGGTGGATCTGAATGACATAGCAGCCCTTATGATCAAGTACTATCAGGACCTCTTCACCTCTTCAAAGCTGAATGCACAAGGAGCAGATTTGGACTGCATCCCTAATGTCATCACTGACCACATGAATGCAGCCCCTGTTGCTCCCTTTAGACATGATGAAGTAAAAGAAGCCCTCAAGCAAATGGCCCCCCTTAAAGCACCAAGACCCGATGGCATGCCACCATTATTTTTATCAGCACTTTTGGGGGGTGGTTGATAGGGATGTAACAAATTCGGTCCTCTTGTGGCTCAACACAGGTACAATCCTTCATCCAATAAATCACACCTTTATTACATTGATCCCAAAAAAAAAAAAAAAAAAAAAAAAAAAAAAAAAAAAAAAACCTAGAATTTGTCACCCAATATCATCCAATTAGTTTGTGCAATGTCCTCTACAAAATTTTCTCCAAAGTCCTAGCAAATAGACTTAAAAATATTCTACCCACCATCATCACTAAGCACCAATCAGCTTTTACCAGGAATAGATTGATTTATGATAACATTCTTGCGGCTTTTGAATCTCTACATAGCTTGAACAACATGAATTCAGGGAAAGTTGGGTATATGGCTATTAAACTTGATATGAGTAAGGCTTATGACTGGGTGGAATGGGGTTACCTTGAAAATATAATGAAAAAAATGGGTTTTAATGAGAGGTGGATAGGGTTAATCATGGCATGTGTAAAAACAGTATCTTACTCCATTTTGATCAATGGCGAACCTCAAGGTTTTATCCAACCCACTAGAGGTATTTGCCAAGGTGACCCACTATCACCTTTCCTCTTCCTACTTTGCATCGAGGGGCTCCATGGACTAATCCAACAAGCAACAATATCGGGAGAAATCAAGGGCTTCCTTCTTTGCCGGAGAGGCCCAGCACTAACCCATTTATTGTTTGCAGATGATAGCCTCTTCTTTTGCAGGGCAAGTAGTGATGAATGCAGGAAAATCCTTTCTATCCTTGAGAAATATGAAGAGGAGTCAGGCCAAAAGGTGAACAAAAACAAAATAGTAATTTTCTTTAGCAAATCTACCACGGAAGCAACAAAATAAGAAATAATGGCTGCCTTGGGTATACATGAAATTGTGAATTTTGAACAATACCTTGGGTTGCCATCATTGGTGGGTATAAAAAAGAAATAAGGCTTCAATTTTATCAAGGAGAAGGCGTGGAAAAAATTACAAGGATGGGAAGGGAAACTCTTGTCTCAAGCTGGTTGTGAGGTGCTCATTAAAGCGGTTATACAAGACATCCCAACTTATGCTATGGGGTGCTTCAAAATACCTTTGGGTCTTTGCCATGAAATTGAAACCATGATCAAGAAATTTTGGTGGGGGCAAAGAGGAAAAATAAGAAAGATCCATTGGTTGAGGTGGGAGGAACTAACCAAATCAAAATTGGAGGGAGGCATGGGGTTTAGGGACATTGCTATGTTTAATGACTCCTTGTTAGCCAAACAAGCATGGAGACTTTTGAAAAACCCAGACTCATTGCTACACGAAGTTTTTAAGGCGTGATTCTTTCCAAAATTACACCTTTATGAAGGCTAAATGCTCAAGTAGTGGCTCTCATGCTTGGAAGAGCATCTTACATGGAAGGGAGGTATTACTTAAGGGCTGCCAATGGAGGATTGGAAATGGGAAGGTAGCGAGTATATGGCAAGACCACTGGCTGCCAAGGAAAAATTTGCCACAAGTTCAATCACAAAGGGTGGACACAATGGTTGATGCTAAAGTGGAGATCTTGATTAATGGAGACACAAGGCAGTGGGATCATGGTTTGATAGATGGTTTGTTCTCCCCACAAGAAGCTGAGTTGATCAAGTCAATTCCACTCTTAAGGTACGCAGCTGAAGACACTTTATTTTGGCCATTCACTAGCAACGGAGTGTACACAAGCAAGTCAGCTTACAAATTTTTGAAGGCTGAAACACAAGCTGAATGGGATGAAGATTAGATGGCGCATGACAAGGTTTTGTGGCGAACAATCTGGTCTCTACAGGTATCGAACAAAATCAAGAATTTGGTGTGGAGAGCTTAAAGGAACTCATTGCCAACTAAAGAGAATTTGGTGAGGCGAACTATCATCGAAAATCCAACATGTGACCGCTGCAAACATGAACCCAAATCAGCACTTCATGCTGTCTAGAATTGCAGCGACTTGGACGTGGTGTGGGAAGAAGAACCATTTCATCATTACCGAAGATGACACACCTTTGTGGACTTCAAGGAATTGCTTTCATGGCTCATCACAAAGGATCACAGTTTGGAGCTGTTTGCAATGTTAGTGTGGCTAATTTGGACCCAAAGGAACCAAGTGCGTGTGAGCCAACCAAGCTTAAATATCCATCAGATTCCGTCATCGGCAAAGGAGCGTGTAGCTGAGTTTGTAGTCACCCAACCTATGCCTTCCATCACTCGACCTGCTCTCACTTGTTTCCAGGCTAAGTGGGAAAAAGAACCATTTCAGCGTTGTCAAAGATGACACACCTTTGTGGACTTCAAGGAATTGCTTTCATGGCTCATCACAAAGGATCACAGTTTGGAGCTGTTTGTAACGCCGGTATGGCTAATTTGGACCCAAAGGAACCAAATGCGTGTGAGCCAACCAAGCTTAAATGCCCATCAGATTCCATTGTTAGCAAAGAAGCGTGTAGCTGAGTTTGTAGTCACCCAACTTGCGCTTTCCATCACTCGACCTGCTCTCACTTGTTTCCGGGCTAAGTGGTGTCCTCCAAGTCCTGAACTGGTGAAGATAAATTGTGATGGAGCCATTTTCAAGGAGCAGAAAAAATTAGGCTATGGAGCAGTGATCCGAGACAGTAACGGTTTAGTCTTGGCTTCTATGTCTAAACTCTTGCCACAGCAGTACACACCCATGGAGATTGAAGCTGTGGCTACCTCATCAGCTCTGGAGTTTGCAGCTGAGTTAGGTTTTAACCGAGCAATTTTGGAAATAGACTCCCAGGTGTTGTCTAATGCTTTGAGAAATAACAGCACTTACTTGTCTTCCTTTGGTTTATTAATTGAGGATATCAAATGTAATGCTAGTTTGTTTAATCAATTACTCTACTCTCATGTAAAGAGAGAGGGTAATATAGTAGGGTATAACTTAGTGAGACATTCCATTAGTATTTCTGATTTTTCGGTGTGGATGGAGACTGTTCCACCACCATTTGTTTCTATTCTACTAGCTGATATTGGTGAATTTTCCTAATAAAAGTTGACTGTATTCCTTCTAAAAAAAATGTATAATGTATGCATTCAAAAGATGTTATTAAAATGATTTTAAAATTTTTTTAAAAAATACCTTAATTGGTTGATTAATTTGAACATATCTAAGAATATTAAAAAAAGTTGTACACGCTCATTCTATAGAACATATATAACATGTTACATTAAATTTAAATTATTATATAAGTTTAGAATTGTAGCATTTTTGTCCTTTTCAAATATAAGGTATAATGCCTATATTATTGTCACTTAAATTTTAAAGTAATCTTGTGAATATCAAATTTATTTCTTTTTTAGGGCTTGTATATATAATTACTAATACCTATTTTGTTTGTATTATGTAGCCCAAAACTAAAGAATTTTTCTCAAATAGAATAAAATTTCATACTTTTCAACCCAAAAGTTAAGAAGAATAAAAAACTTGAGCTGGAAACTGAAAAAGGCAACGAACAAAAGAATTAATTTAAGGCCTAGTCCAAAATGGACCAAAGTGGACTACAATAGACTAAAGTGAACCGGATAGACCAAAGTGGACCAAATGGACCAAAATAACCGAAATAGACCTAATGAACCAAAGTGGACAGAAATGATACGTTAATATGGCTTAACAATAGCGTAACAATAATAAATACCATGCTTCAGCTTTAGATATTATATAGATAGACTTTTGTAGTGGGTTCAAGTGAAATTGATATTACTTCAAGGAGAATGTACCATCATGTTTATCATTGAAAAGAAAAACATAATTACTCTCTATTTGATGTCGTTTAATCAACAATTCCACACCATTGGCTAATTGTTATTGGCATTCCGGTTGATAACTTTTTGTCAAATGATATTTTTCACTTAAACCATTTGTCTTCCCTTAATTATTTTTGTGTAGATTCTAATTTGGGACCTGTTTTCTTATTTGAGGCTCATAGATCTTACCTTGCCCACCCAAAAAAAGAAAAAAATATTTTCCTATTATGGGTCTATTTCATAAATGAAATATTTGGGTTCATATATTTAGTTAAAATTACAAGAAATCTTGATGATTTTCAATGTGAGCCAAACAAGAGATTAAAAAAACATATGTATATTCATAGTCTTCTTTTTTTTTTTTTTTTTTTTTTTTTTTTTTTTTTTTTTTATCGAAGCATTTCTAAAAAGTAAAATGGACCAATCATGGGAAGCTTGTAATTTCGATCCTCTCTGAGTTCATTACTCCTAAAAGGGCCTACCTACCCCTGCCTTTATTTTCTTTTAAGAAAAAACCTAGCTCAACAAGTCAAAAATGAAGTTTGATCA
This sequence comes from Quercus variabilis, assembly GCA_030445155.1. NCBI lineage: Eukaryota > Viridiplantae > Streptophyta > Magnoliopsida > Fagales > Fagaceae > Quercus > Quercus variabilis. The sequence continues at coordinate 19,061,087 of CP129453.1, read as the reverse complement.
AAGCAGGCTCCATATCTCACCCATTAGTGACATAGTTTAGGCCCAAGAAATAATTTTTGATTTTTGAACCAAAAGGAAATGAACATTCCACATACATTTAGGCAACATTTGGTTTACTGTAATGTTACATTGCGCCATAATATTACGTTATTGTAATTTTACATTAATGTAATTTCAATATAAGAATACAACATTACATTATTTAGAAATGTGATGAGATTAAAATGATGTGATATATTTTGTAATTTTAAATTATGATAATGTTAAAAAAAAAAAAACCAAACATCTTAATATTACATTATCATAATATACATCACATCTCGTTATAGGGTCATTTGGCTGCATAGTTTAGATTACACTATGCCTAATTGTTGCCCATTGCCATGTTGATCTAGTGGCCGTCCATAGAATTCATATTGGGGATTACATTGGGAATAAGTTTAGTGTCATACATGTTAGCATAACAAATGTCACAACTCATCATATGGCGAGTTATAATTTATAAAAAAAGTGATAATTGTAGCTAGACTTATTCTTACATTGGCTCCTTATTTACCTAATCACAAAAAAAGTCAGACTATTCGTAGCAAAGTCAGTGCAGCAATCTTTTATCTGCAATAAATAGGAAATGTTGGCAGCCGGTGGCAACATTATCTGGCATTTTAATGGAAAATCCAGTGAACTCACTTTCGGCTAGAGACATAAATGTTGACAAATAGCGACACATTTTACACAGTCATTTTGAACTGGTCATGAGAGCAACCCATCAGATCATGTAAAATCTCACCAAATATAAAATGTAGTCCATTTTACATCTTTTAAGCAAAAAAAATATCCACGTTAGTGAGTATAAAATTGTAGACAAATATACAAGTGCTATAGTAATTATGTATATATGTATGGTTATTGTAACTTATGTATTTAATATTTTAGTAATTTTTGGTAATGTTGAGTTTATAAGAGAGAGGGGTAGTGAGTGAGAAAATAATAAAAAATTGTAAAAGAACGAATATTTTATTGAATAGATGTGTAAATAAATAAATTGATGTGAGTGTTATGTAAAAATGGGTGTGTAAAATAGAAAAAATGGTTTTTTTTTTTGTGCAAAATAGACAGAAAGTTTGCATGAACTGATGCAGTTGCTCTAAATATAATGTTCTAACAAAGTTACAAAATTCAATTTGAACTAGTCATAAGCAAGATGTTTGCGTTGGAGTATCCTTGCTAAATAGTTTTTTTTTTTTTTTTTTTTACCAACGTGCATAATTACATGTAGTTGTAGCCATAAGAGTTACTGTGGGAGGGGTAAGATCTGAATATAGAATATAACTTGTGGGCCCAGTCTAAGGAGGTAGAAGAACTCGTACTCACATTGGACCCGAACCGACCTGTAAATGAGAACCTGAAAATAAGGGACGAAGAAGAGACCACCTGAGGATCAGGCTGAGGAATGAACTCTCCTTGGGAAGTGTAGGGCAGGCCACTTGCACTAGAAATGGAATATCGAAGAAGACGATAGAGATGTGCAAGCAAAGAATAAGGGAAGTATTAAGACAAAGTAACCATCACATTCGCATTCAATGCACTGCAACAACTTAGCTGGTCGCATTAATGGAGGAATGACTTCTAAATAGTGCCTTCACAACTTACAACACATTCTACCACTTCCAGCAAAACCTTGATGGGACAAGCATCTAAAGGAAGGTCAGCGATTGTACAAGTGGAGGGCTAAGATACAATTTAGCTGATTATATAAAGGAAGGAAGCCCCAACAAAATGGGGGATGAAAAACCAAAAAGAAATACTAGCACTATATAGCACTGTCCTATTATTAAAACTTGAATATTATATGAACAACTACTCTTCGCCCAAACCTGAGGAAGTGTTAATCCCAAAAATTTGTTCTTCTTCATGAATTATCTAGCTTTTTCCCATCCATCTAAAAATTGAATCATACAAGTATACTAAAGTTGACCTTAGAAGCCTATCCTCTAACAAATTAATTGTATTGAGCCGTCTAACCTAAATCCACTATTCTAAATGGGTCTAGCTTGTTGGGCTTGCTTACGGTTACCTTTTCATTGTGTGTACATTTAACTATTTAAGCTTATGCACGGATAGATGGAGCAACATCCTTGTAGATTTGTTAAAATATCAAAGTCTAGGCGCCTATTGAGTATTGGATTGATTTGCAAATGGTGGACTTTTAAACCATTCTCTTTATATTGTTCTATATTAGTCAATAGAAATAATAACAGTAAAGCTTACTTTTAGAGAAATTTTAACCTTAAGTTTTTTTTTTTAAAATTAATAACTAAAACAATGGGTGAGAGGAGATTCGAATCTTAATTTTCCTAATTAATGTGAGCAAGTTATAGTACTAAGCTACAAGGCTTTTAATCTTTTTTTTTCTTTTTTTGTGTGATCTGATTTTTGGATTTTGAAGGGAGGGAGATCTTGATCTAAGTTAGATAAACTGTTAATCTCTAATTTGAAATATAATTATCTCTATTCATCGTGTAAATTTAAATTTATATACGAACTTTTAATGAGATAGAGATAAACTCCAACTTTTTGGAATTTATCAACAAAATAAATCACAAGCAATCCTAATTCAAATTTCAAACTAATTTATCTCATCCTAAACCAAGTTAACTTATTGGAATATATCATAAAATATTCACAGTCTAATCTAATTTATTTAAATCAACCACAAACACTATTCAGCCAATAGGGCCAATACAAATAAAAATAAGTATAATTTTTTTAAACTTAAATAAAACTTTTTACCAATCTAGACATCCCACCGCTTTGATAAGTCATGCTTTTACAACATTTTGAGGATCCAAATGTTTTTACTTCCTATTAAAGGTGTGTTGAGGTCCAAAATTTCACAACAAAGCCCATTCCATAAAAAAATAAAGAAGGCCCAATTCATGCAGCAAGAAGAATCAACATCAAGGCCTTATATATGTTCAGATTTCCAGCAAAAAAGGCCATTAAAAAGTCCAGCAAATTCCAGTAAAAGAGCTGGGACGGGATCCCCAGAGGCTCGGGATCCTCAGGACGTGCAGCACAGCTAAAGTGAATTAAAGCAGATTTGAAGAGAGAAAAGAGACAAAAGGCACGCGGACCTTATAACCCAGTCACGCAGTGGAAGTACAAAGCAAAACGCAGGAGCTTTGGTTCCAACCATTTGAAGAAAGAGACGAGGAAAAGTACGACTGGAAAAGCTGGAGCAAAAGCCAAAAAGCCTCAGGTCAGCCAACGGGAAAATCTGGAAATAGGAAGCTAACTGGGAGACTTTCATCTGGTCGCAACAAAAAGAAAGAAACTATGAAGAAAAGGAAACGACATGATCCTGAAGCAACCAGGCATGGGACAAACTTTAAGGGGCAAAAGGGAGAAATCACCAGTACGCCAGAGCTCGATCGTGCTATAAAAGAAGGCATGATGTAGGATAGAAGAATGGGGGAAGGGAATCGTTAAGAAAACTCTGTAAAACTCAAGAAAAACAGAGGAACTGCTCCCGATATCCCAGAGACAGCCACTATAGCATATGCTTGGATTCAACAAATTCAAACTTTGCAAGTCTTGGAAGCTTGAATAGCTATCAAAGTCTGTAGCTTTTGAACTTAGTTGAACCTTGTATCATGTGAATATAGAACTATGGGAAAAGCTCTGTAAAAACAAAAGAAAACAGAGGAATCGCTCCCGGTATCCCAGAGACTGCAACTATAGCACATACTCGGATTCAACAAATTCAAACTTTGCAAGTCTTGAAAGCTTGAATAGCTATCAAAGTCTGTAATTTTTGAACTTAGTTGAACCTTGTATCACGTCTTAGTGAGCATATTGTAATCCACAATCAAGAAAATAATGAAATACCTCATATTGATTTGAGGATCTCTAACAATTATTTCGTGCACTTCTTTATTGCATTGTCTTACTTTACTGTTTCTTGCTAAAATCCTTCTTATCTAACTATCTTGGAAGGCAAAGCTCAAGCAAAGCCACTCGGACTTGAGTTCCAAATTCCACAAGTCTTGTGCAAAAGCACCAAGTTTGTGAGAATTGGGGCCAGGATCCTCGTGGCAGAATCATCCTCATAAAACTCATTTACATATATGTATATGTATTAAAATGTATATCCTAATCTAAGAAACTAACAATTATTTAGAGATATGTGTATTGTATAGTGTGTTTTTTTATGTAGCACCCATAGAGGTAAAGGGAGAGGACAAAACTCTATTACATAATAAACATGGAAAAGATCATATAGCTTAGAGAACTAGAGATTCTGGGTTCTTACAGGCCTAATACGCCTCGGGATCCCACGACAGTATGCCCGAGATCCCACGACAGTATGTCCGGGATCCCACGACAGTACGCCCCAGGGTACTAAGAGGAATTGCATTTTTCATCTTGAGGAGCTTTATATGACTTGCGCACAACTTGGTTCGTAATTAGCCCCATTTAGCTGCGGTGAACCAAGCCCAGTCAACCAAAATAACAAGTATTTGAGCCCAGGATCCTTATCTCTACTTGGGCCTGTGTGCTAAGAAAAAAAAGCACTCTCACAAGGTGTAGTTAGAATTAGATAGTTCATAGTTGGTGGTATACATAGTAGATTCTATAGGTTATTTTTCATGATGATGATATTAATGCCTACAAAATAATTCTCAAATGATGTAACAAAGACAATATATGAAGAGTAAGTATGATGCCATAATGGATTGGGAATTAGGATGATGACTATTGAGTGTTGACTGATGTACAAAGACAATTTTGATGCCATAATGGGTTAGGACTTAGGATGATTAGACATAGAAATTTTACAGGAAGAACTACTTCAAAAGTGATCATTACCTATAACTTGTTTACAACTTAATAATATTTTCATATTCTTCATTGTAGTTACTTTTTAGCAAACAATCTCCCATAACATTTATATGACAAAATTGAGTTACAAAACATGACAAAATCAATGAAGACATTCAAGAAAAGACATGGCTTATTCAAGTGTTAATGTGTGAAGACAAATGAAGCAAAATGATTCATTCAACTAGATGATTTGAATTAAGGTTATGAATGTCGTTTAATCAGTCAAGGAAGCACAAGGAACTTTATGTCAGGTCGGTTGCTAATGATATTATCCTAATCACTGTTTAAGCATCCCCACACTCACAGTAAGTGTGCATTTGACTAGTGCTATAATGTGAAACATGAATCGAGATTTGATAAAATTTAATATAAGCTTCTCTCTAATAGGGACAATACTCACTTAAAATTGGTCCCATGAAAAATATAGCCCCACACTTACCCCCCTTTCCACAAGCAAATGGTCCCAAACACCACCCCCAAAGCATACATAACCAACAATGGCTTTTTCTTATTTCTTATTTTTTTTATTTTTTTGAGAACTTTGATAAAGACCCAACTTGAGCCAAGACAGGGTGACTTTGACAGCTCAAACTGGATTTAGTAGAATATACATTATTAATTTTAGAATGTTATGACCAATGGAAGACCAATATTAAACCACATGACCAATTTTTAAATTAAGCAATAGACAAAAAGAAAGACCCTATTTTATTCCAGGTGAGTTTTTTTTTTTTTTTTTTTTTTTGGTAACATTTTTTTTTATTAAAAAAAAAATTGAAGATTAGGGTTTGTAATGGAGACACAGAAGATACGGCGGATGTTCTGGATTCTAGTGATGGCGGACCACGGCGTTGTATAGTTGTATTGCTTTGCACATGCCTAGGGAGAGATTTAATTTCTGGGCCAAAAAAAAAACTAAAAAATGCTATGTTCACAACATTTTCATAATACTTTCACAACAAATCATAAATAATAGACTGACAAGTTGTTAAGGGTTGTTCTTAGTGGGCAAAAAAATAATTTTAGTAGTAGGTTTAAATTAAAACCAATAATAACTCATCACTTATGATTTGTTGTGAAAATGATGTAGATATAGCATTTCTATAAAAAATATATAAATAAATAAACACATTGAGAAAGATGCATTTTAAAAGAGAAAAAAAATTCTAGTTGTAATTTTTTTTTTCCAATTTTGTATTATACTCACTAATCTGTTTTGTAAGTAAACGCTGATGATTTGTTTTATATGCTGTGTTAGTTTATATTAGGGGTGAATCTCAAGGGATTATTAGTTAAAGACTTATTTTTTGGTTGTTAATCTATACTTAGCCAATACCTTGGACTAGATTCTTGGATCTGGATTAAGATTACTGGTTCTTTGTTTGCAATTGATATTTGATCATGTCTTATTAAGTGGTCATTTTCTCAGGAACGCTGACCCAAAAACACAAAAGGTCAGACCTCGGAATTTCTTTTCTTGGATAGATAATATTGATATATATGTTAGTAAAAATTGTAACATTATTAAAGAACTGTATGGTAGCAACCTACAACTACGAGTCCATGGTTGAAACAATGGTCTGATTATGATAGTTGTCTTGTCAGGCATACTTCAAAAGTTACACAACGTTATACAGAAATAGTTGAAGGAAGAAACAAAGTTAAATTTGTGATTATAATTCTAATGGCTTTGTCATTTTAGTTGTTCTAATTCCAACACTTTACTAGTTAACAGTTGTGATTGCTTGTTATAACAGTAAGTTTTTCTCATAATTTATTATTCTGAGCTTATAGATATATTTTTACAAATTATTCTTTGGGATATTCATGTAAAACAGACATTGATATTCCATGCCAAAGAAAAGTGATAATCAATAATGTTCACTTTTTACGCAACCCCAAAACAAGAACAAATTAATAGTTATGTGAATTGATATGATAGGATTTAAAATTTTAAATAATTATTAATTATTTATGATCATCAGGCCTAAACATCAAACATAAACGAAGGATCAATATTGCTTATGCTGTCATTATCTATTTAGTATAAGAAATCAAATCCATGGCAGTGGTACAAAACATAAATGAAAGATCCAATTTTTAAGGAGGCAGTGATCTTAATCTGCGTTTACACTATATACACACACAAAGTCATAGAGCAAAAGTAGGAAACGAGTTTCATATGGGAACTACTATATAGGCTTTAAAAGAAAATTCATGTGCCTAACATATGACCTAACCTTGGGGTTGTAGCATATTAAAAAGAAAAAAGAAAGAAAAATAGTTCTAATGGAGGAGTTAAAAAAATATAAGTGGGTGTGAATGACACTCTGTTAAGCTCGGATCTCAAACAGTTTAGGAAGACTCTCTTTAGACCATAAGGAAAAGTCTAAGGGAGGAGGGACCTCACTTCACTCGTGCTTAAGTTCTTAAAATAAAGGTGGAATATAGTCTTTGAAATTTGCACAAAACTGACATGAGGCATATGAGCAAAGTTTTTGGGGGGTACTTTGGTTTTGGCTCTAATCTGAGAGGCAATTTTTTTGAGTGAAACTGCAAAAAGCAGAACAAAAAAAAGGGGTGAATTCCAAAGAGTGAAAAAGAGCATTTCAAAGAATGAAGAGAAAAAGGGTTAGAAATTTGTGTCCCTTAAAGTCTCTTTAGGATAACTATTTTTTAGAACGTACTAGTGAATCCAAGAACAAGCATCCTAAGTAAAATTTAGTTACATAAGTTTGTGGTCCAATTCAGTCCAGTTTTTACCGTTAAGAGTTCATTAACTATGGGCATTAAATTAATAGAGTGTGGTTAAGTTTTTCCAATGTATGGAACCTTACTTTGGGATCTTAAGAGTATTTGCATGATATATTGTAAAATTGCATGGAGTTCAAATTTTACCCGAACAACTCCAAAAAATATCCACGTATACTTATGTATTCATTGTGCAAAATGTATTTTTGATACAGTGCTTATGCAAATATACACATGAACTGTTGTTGTGCACTTCAATTTTTTATTCATTTTTTGCGTTTCCTAAAGATGAAAGAAAAGAGCGAATGGTGGTCGAAATGTGTGAAAAAAGAAAAACAATTTCTAAAAATTAAAAAAATTTGATATTTTAATGAAATGGAGCTTACAACCATTGAATGATGAATTATTGATTATCACTGTTCTTTGACAATTTAATGTGGGTGCTTTGAAAAGTTGTTAGAGAAAATATAAAAAAATAAGTTCTTATAATAAAATAGACAAACTTTTGTGTGAGCTTATGATATTGATAAACAACCATTGAATGATGAATTATTGAACCTTGTCATCAGGTATTTTAATAGGGTTCCATGGAACCATGTAATTGATATTATATGAGAGATCATTATTCCAAAATGGGTTTGATTTGCATCTATTGTTTTTTTTTTTTGATAACCGCATTTAGTGTTTTAAACACGACACAAGTATGACATGTATTTTAAAATGAGCACATTTCGAGATGCAATCTTTTTCATATATATATGATAACTACATTTAGTGTTTTAAACGCGACACAGATACGACCTGTATTTTAAAATGAGCACAAATTGAGATGCAATTCTATATTCCATCCAATACACTTTTAAACATGACACAAGTATGACATGTATTTTAAAATGAGCACATTTCGAGATGCAATCTTTTTTATATATATATGATAACTACATTTAGTGTTTTAAATGCGACAAGGATACGACATGTATTTTAAAATGAGCACAAATTGAGATGCAATTCTATATTCCATCCAATACACAAAAGCACTTGACATAAGTCTTGTCCTTCATTAGTTCAAGTTTTCCCATTTACTTAATAAATAATCGACCATTCATACAACACATTAAAAAGAAAAATCAAGTCAACCAAATGCTTTCATTTATGCATTTAGGAATTAGCAAAAACAATTGCATTTATTTATGCACTTGGGTAGATCATAGTACCCAAGGTGAAAAAAAGTAAGATCAAGGGCAAAATTGCTTTTATAGGGTTCTTACTTCTTACAACATTAGGCCAATACCAATTAGAAAACCAAATCCCTTCACTCAGTAAAACCCAATAAAAAAGTAAACCACAAATGAATCATTATCATCTTGCAGTGGTCTAAAACTTTTGACAATTTCCTTGCAAGTAGTGAGAAAACCTGTTGCAGTAAAACCATACAAATCTATAAGGTAAAAATTATAATTATTGGACCATCTTCTTGTAGTATTAGTTTACTAACACCGAATTCTTTGTGCACACACACAGAGGAGGGAAGAAAGGAAAGTCAGATGGGAAAATAATTAGTCAATTGAGAAACACATAGTCGAGGGGCATCTGGTTAAGGATTTTGAACCAGCAAAATTGGAATGAGTTTGATTTCTAAACGTGGATCTTCTTTTGCAATTTTCATGATTCAGCTCCCCACCGGTATAGAAAATAATCTTAATAGCAGCATTACCAAGGTAAAAAAGGATAGATTTTTTTGTCATGAATTGGCATTTCTGAATCCTCCAGTCAACATGTCTTGGACTAGTCAGAATTAGAGACACGGCTTAGCAAAGAACTTTTACACCCTATTGACACGGCTTTGTAATTTCATATTAGAGGCACAAAAAATTTCTCAACACATTTACGTAGGAAGTTGTTATTTTAGTAATATTATTATTATTATTCTTAGGTTAATCGCTATTGACATCACTTTTATTATATGCTAAAAAATTAAATCCAAAGAATAACACATACACATATATATTGCTTATACATGAAGAATGTTTGTAATTTTGATTTATCATATTATATTATCTTACATAAACAAAAATGTTTACATCAAATAAGTCTCTATATCTTTTTGTTAAAAAAAAAAAAAAAAAGTAAGTCTTTACCTATCTAAAAATATATAAGTCCATTTAATAAATATAAAACATAATTAAATTAATGAACTATGTATGATATAAGAGTAATTAGAGAAGAGTAATGTTAGGGACACCCAATTTAGCACAACTTTGTGTCACAACTCGCCACATGGCGAGTCACCACACCCTTACTAATCACAATTCATCATGTGGTAAGTTTTGGTATAAAGTTGTGTCAAATTCGGTATCCCCAACATTATTCATTAGAAAGAACAAAAATACATTAGTCAATTATATAAATGCGTTACATATTTTTAGTAAAAATCTAGGGTCCGTAATTTAAATTTATTTCCAATTTTTTTTATACCAAAATTGCAAGAATGCGGGAAGATTTTTGAAAAGTAGGACAAACCAAAAATAAAAAGTGGTTAAATTTTTGTGTCCAAGTTATTGTATCAACTTTTTCTCCAAAAAAAAAAAAAGGTTATTGTATCAACTCTTGCTCATTAGTCATTAACTCATTCTTGTTTCGTTAAACCACATGGTAATTTCACTAATTAAGCCACCTGTCCAGTCATTGCTGAATGTTAGAGAAAATTTTGTACTTGTAAATTCTCATCCACATTTTACACGACCAAAAAGGAGACGCGCCCAAAAGTGAAAAGAGGAGGCAAAACCGCAAAAGTACACCTCTTTTTGTTATTCTTTGGCCAGTGTAGAGACAGAGACAATCCTTTAATTTCCTCCTGCAAAATTTTTGGGCTGATTTGGACAAGATTTCCTCATTTCATCATTAAAGATTTAGCTTTGCTGGTCACTGAAAATGACACAGGCCTGGGCAAATGTCCAACTTTGATGTGCTTGTGCACTAAATGCAATACACGCTTTATGGCTTTTATATTTTTTATCACATATAAACTTGGATCCATTCTTTCGTAAGAATAATTAGTTAAAGGGTAACTTCGGTCGGTAAGCTTCTGCCAAGAGTCTGGTAAACTTTCTACCAAGAGTCTAGTAGTTTAATTTGCATTACTCGGTATATAGTGTTTAGAATTTAGAGAGAAAATAATCAAGTTGCGGAGTTAGCAAAATATTGTAAGTATTAAAAAAATAAAATTTTTTGTAAACTTTCCTATACACCATCGAGATATAAATTTAAAAAAAAAAAAAAAAAATCCTTGTGTACGTAACTATGTATGATACCAGTGCATTTCCCAATTATCAAATTGTTTAAATAATAATAATAATAATAATCAATAAGTTATTCAAAGAAAAACAAAAACAACACCATCAATAACTTAGTAATAATACCACAACACACCTTTAGCGCAATAGTCACTCCACAAGTATAAGTGTTTGTGGGGTGTGGGGGGTAAGGGCTAAAGTTCAAGTCTCTAGTAGGGAGTTTCATATACATATACACTTAAATTAGGTTAGAGTATAATTTCTATCTTGTATAATTTTTTTTTTTTTTAAAGTAACTTAGCAATAATAATATTGCAACATTTTTTTTTTCGTTGTAATAAACATTTTTCTTGTAGTGATTATTCTATTATAATAATAACAGTCTACAAATTTAGGTGATGTGTTTATCTTTCAAACAAGTGATAACAATTTTGATCAAATTCGCTTTATCATTGCATTATTTTGATGAAAGTGACAAAAGTAATATGATTTCATCTTATTGTGCTATTTATGTGACATTGTCTTACCTATGGAAAATACTCTTCCTCATGAGGACTACTAGTGGAAAATTTTATTTTAAAAAATGTTCTCAAATAGTTGCGTTTTTGTGACATTTATTCCTAATATATGTAAATGCTTTCTAGACACACACACTTGTCAAAATCTTGTATATGCCCCTATTGATGTGCATATTTGATATTTCTTCTCACACTCAAATCCCTCTCTCTCTCTCTCTCTCTCTCTCTCCTAAAAAGAGGCATCCATTTCCTTCCTAAGCTCCTCTCAAGCAATAGTCTTTTGAGAGAGAGAGAGAGATGCTTCACTTCATAACAAACTAAGAATTACAAAGTCTAAGGTAAGAAACGCCCTAAGAATTAGCATATGGCAGGTACAAAAGAAAGGGGGGAGGGCTAGAGTACAAAATAAAATTATCATTACTAGAAGCTCCTTCCTTAGCCAAAAGATTCGCACAATGGTTTCCTTCCCAAAAGATGTGGTGAATGTGTGCTTCCTCAAAAAGTTGGAGGAGGTGCCTGTAATGATAAATCTAAAAGTTGCAAGGGTGAGAAGCAAATAGATGTTGGATTACATATTAGAGTGACCATTTTGGCATCGGTTTCAACATAAAGCTTTTTAATGTTGATTTGTTTTGCTAAGGTAAGACCATTGCAAAGACCCCAAAGTCCAACTGCCATAGAATGGGTAATACCAATTTTCCTTGTGAAGCCCCCAATCCACGAGCCTGAATTGTCTCTGATGAGTCCACTAACACTTGCTTTCCCAAGGTTACTATGGAGGATAGATCCGTCAGTGTTTAATTTGAAGTAACCCGTGGGAGGGGGATGCTAGCAAATGTTGATGCTAGCAGGGTGAGGTGAAGATTTGGTGGCTAGCAAGGAGTAGTGGAGATTGGTGGAGAGGGAGAGGGTTTTATCAATGATCTCATTGAGGGAAAAAGGGGTGTTTTCCATGGAAAATTTGTTTCTAGCTAACCTAATAGACCAGGCAGCGAAAGGGAAACAAATTTCCAAGGGATGTAAGGATATTTGGAATTGGTGTCGTTGGCAACAACCATTTTCTTTATCCAGTCAAAAGCTGAGAGGGAATGGAATTCATTGAGTGAGTGAATAGGACCGATAGTGGACATTATGGGGCTGATTATAAGGTAGTCACGCAAGATGTGAAGGATGGATTCAGGTGAGTTCCTATAGAAGGGGCAGGAGGAATCGGTAAGGATTTTCCTTTGGAGAAGCAGATTTTTTGTGGGGAAGCTACCATGACAAGCAAGCCAAAGGAATGTTGTGATGCGAGGGAGGGTGGGTAGTTTCAAAGCCATTTCCAACAAGGATTGGAGGTGGGAAGAGGGGGGTCAAGGGCGAGGAGTTAGGCAGAGTTTTAGGTGAAGAGGCCATTGGAAAAAGAAAGCCAAAAGGGGGTATCGAGTTGGTCGAGGTGGGAGGACTTGAGGATAGCAATGATAGAATCAATGATGTGTGGGGGGAAGGTTATGGATAGGGAACCAAGGTTCCAATTACCATTGGCATCCCACACATCCCAAATTTTGAAGGAATCCTTGTTCCAGTAGAGAGGGCCTTGAATCAATTGGCAAAGAGGACCTAAACCAAGCCAGTTGTCTGACCAAAACTTAATGGTGGAGCCATCTCTAATTGATCAGCCAGTACCTTTGTCGTATATGTGGTTAACCTTGGTCAGGCTATGCCAAGTTGAGGAAAGTTTCTTGATAGGAGGAATGTGAGAAGGGTATTTGCTTTTTAAAGTAATGGCCCAAGGATTAGAGGTGGTTAATCGAAGGGTCCAAGCTCTTTTTGCCAGGAGAGCCTTATTGCGAGGAAGACTTCTTTTAATGCCAAAGCCTCCAATAGCTTTCAGGAGAGTGACAATTTTTCAAGTACATTTTCTTAGTTGATGCTGTGTCACCCCAAAGGAAGTTTCGGTGGAGGTTATCAATTTCTTTGCAAACTTTGGTAGGGAGGAGAGTGCATTGCATGATGTGGGTGGGAAGAGTAGTTGATATAGAGTTAATGAGGGTGAGATGGCCAGCAAAGGAAAGAGTGTCAGCTTTCCAACTCGCCAGTCTAGCACAGAGCTTATCAATGATGAAGTTATACACCTTTTTGTTGCACCGCTCAGTGAGGATGGGGTTGCCAAGATATTTGCCAAAATCTCTTGTGGAGGAAAAGCCAAGCTCATTCTCAACCATCTCAATGTTGTGGGGGGCAGTGTAGGAAGAGAAGAAAATTATGGATTTGGAGTGATTAATTTTTTGACTGGAGGCAAGGCAAAAGGTGTCTAGGACTTTCTTGATGGTCTAATAGTTTTTTGAGGAGACTGTTGCAAAGAGGATGAGGTCATCAACGAAAAAGAGGTGAGTGAAGGTAGGACCATTTCTAGAGGCTTTGATGCCTTTCCAATTATCGAATGAAACTTCTTCTTGAATGAGCCAGACAAGGTACTCCATGCAGAGAATGAAAATGTAGGGGGATAGGGGATCCCCTTGTCTGATGCCTCTAGAAGGTTGGAAGGGATCCAAACGGTCACCATTGAGAAGAATTGAGAGGTTAGAAGAGGAGATGCAAGACATGATGAGCGAGATCCAATCAGGTGGGAATTTAAAGTAAATACGGGTTTGCCTTATAAAACCCCATTCCAGTTTGTTGAAAGTTTTCTCCAGGTCAATTTTTATGGCCATGGTACCCTTTTTGCCTTTTGAGGTGGTCATCGAGTGTAGATTTCTTGAGTGAGGATGATATTGTCGCTGGCTTTCTGATTTGGGATGAAACTAGCTTGGAAAGGATGGATAAGGTCATTAAGATAGGGCTTGAGGCGACGGACAAGGATTTTTATGATGGCTTTGTAGAGGGTGTTGCATAAGCCGATGGGGCAGAGTTAGTGGACAGTTTCTGGTTTAGAGGTTTTAGGGATGAGGCAGAGGAGAGTGGCATTCAGGTCCTCCAGAATCTTGTGAGTTTTAAAAATTTGCTTTAAGAAGGAGGTAACAAATCTGCAACAATGTTCCAAATTTTTGGGAGAACACCGGATGGAAGCCATTTGGGCCAGGAGCTTTTAAGAGCTTGAAGGAGAAAATAGCCTCTTTAATTTTAGTGTTGGAGATATCATGAAGGTCAAGAAGGCTTTCGGGGATGGAATGGAAGTGGGGCAAAGAGGTGTGATTCCAATGGGCACACAATGCCTTTGAGGTGTAACGGGAGGTGAAGTGGGAGAGAATCTGATCATGAATATCAGTTGGGGAGTGCATCCAATTTCTAGTAGAGTCTTTGAGACACCAAATTTTATTATGGTGTCGTCTATGGATAGTGGAGAGGTGAAAGAATTTAGTGTTCCAATCTCCTAGCAAGGTCCATTTGGTTTTGGATTTGACAGCCTAGAATTCTTCTTCCAATTTTAGGATATGTTGGAATTCCAGGTTGAGATTTGTTTTCAAAATTGGTGAGGAAAGGAGAGTGGTTGGAGTAAAGAGCTGTCTAGATGCAGTTGAGCTGAGTGAGAAGCCTTTTTTTTTTTTGGAAGATATTTCCAAAGACATTCCTATTCCAAATTCTGATTTTATTGGTGAAGTCCTTAAGAGCAAGAGTGGCATCCTTCGGGTGTGAGTTCCAAGAGTCTTGGATGATTTTTGGAATGAAAGAACGTTGAACCAGGTGGTTTCTAGCTTAAAGGGTCAATTTGTACGCAAGAGACTAGGAGGGGAGGAATTGATTAGGATAGGGTGGTCATTAGAAGAAGTTTTGGGGAGATGAAGCAAAGTTGTTTCTTCGAAGAGGAGGTGCGAGCTAGGGTTGCACAGGGCTCTATCCAAGCGTTTCATGACCAGATGATTATTTCTTTTGTTAGTCCAGGTGAAACGGGGTCCATTAAAGCCTAAGTCCAGCAGGTTGCATTTTTTAAGGAGATTATTGAAGTGGGCAATGCGATTGCGATTAGGGGGAGAGCAACTGAAGTTTTCATGATCGTTGAGAATGTCATTAAAATCACCTACTTAGAGCCAAAGGACAGAGTGGGAGGAAGCAAAGGAAGCTAAATCTTCCCAAAGGTGGAGACGAGTGCTAAGGTTAGGTAAATTGCAGAAAATAACCAAACAAAGTTGGGGTTAGAGGCACACACCTGAACAAAAGCATGGATGGCCTAGTTAGTCACCAAGAGAATGTCCAAGTTGTTTCATCAGAGTTCCATAGGATCCAGATGCCTCCACTAAACCATTCGCATTAGAATGACAGGCACTGTCGAAACTAAGTTTAGAACTTATGTCTTTAACTTTGGCACCTAAAGTTCAAGTCTCCATGATGATAGCAATGGAAGGTCGGTGTAGACGATTAAGGTCTGAGACGTTTCTTCTGAAATTTGAATTTCCCACACGTCTACAATTCCAAACAAGAATCTTCACTGTGAACAGGTTAAAAGGGTTGGTTTGGTAAGCTAGACTCAATCTCCATACCCATGGGGTTTGGGTTAGGAATTCCCAAGATTGTGGGTTTAGCACCAAGAAATAGGAATGACTCATTTTCGAGGAGTTCTGGGTGAGGTCCAAGGATAATTTGAATGTAAGTACTTGGTGATGGACCTTTATGATCATCAGTGACCATGCATTCCTTGAGAAAAGGAGATAGATTATGGAATTCTCTAGTGAGATTTGTGTCGCCGATGCTTCTTGGGCTTTTGCAATGCTTTGCTCTAAAGGTCTCCTCTAAATGGTTAGCGGAGTATGTTAGGGAGCGGCATGCATGAGAGATAAGTGGGGAGTGGTGATAGTAGGGTTGGTTATTGCTGGCGAGACAATTGCGAGACCAGGGGACAAAGGGATCACGACTCTTTCGAAGGGAGAGATGGAGCTCGGGCTCTTAAGGTCATCTCCATCTCTTCCTCTATGTGTGACCAGAACGAACTCTAGTAGCTTCTTATCCAGTTGAGAAAGTTGATGCTGATGGGCCTTAGGCGACCTTGTGAGAACAGAGCCTAGTCGTTTTAGGTTTGGGGTTGAACAGCAGTGAGTGAGGGATCATCAGAGGGGTTGAGTTAGGACTCTATGCTGGTGATGAGGATGACATCATGGGCAGAAGCTTGCTTGGGAGTTCTTAGGTTCAGGGTGTTATAAAGGTCTAGCTGACTAGAGGGTTGGACCAACAAAAATTGGGCTGCACTTTCCATGGAGTTAGTTTCAAGGGGAAAGTGGTCAGTGACCATAAGATCCAGCAAAGGGGAGGCGGAAGAGGAAAGGGCAACGGTGGCAGTGGTGTGGGGGGTGGGACGGAAAGGTTTGATGAAGGATTTTGGAAACTAGGCTTGGGAAGGGGTTCGATAGGAACGATGGAGGGAGGCACCCAATTTTGACTATGCGGTTTCAAGAATTCTATTTGGGGACGACAATAACATTTTCGATGATAAAGATTATGGTGTTATGAAGGAGCTTGAGCTTACGTGGCATTATTTGTCTAGGTCATCGATACCATAATCAAGACCTTGGCTTTGGTGGTGATTGCGGTAGTGACAAACATTAAATAATTATCTATTCCAGTGAATATATCATTGCAATAATTAAATATGAATATTTTTGTCAATTATCTACAATCTATTGCAATAAGATTTTGAAGTAACAATTCATTGGACAAAGTTTAGCTATAAAATTAGTTGTAAACTTAGTTTACAACTTTACTCAATATCTTTTTATTAGAAGTAAATTTTGACAAATCTACCGTTGGATAACATTTTCTTCTTATATTCTCCATACTTGCAAAATTTATTGTCATTAATAAATTGTTTAAATTGCAAATTTTCGTAATTTAAAATTATCCATAAAATATAAGATTATAGATTATATAGTAAATAATATCTGATTGATACAAAATTTGACATGTGTATTTAGAGTGTAAAGAATATGCAATTCAATGGTTAAATTTTCAAAATACATAGTAATATTTATTTTATTGAATAAGATTATTGTTTTAGATTACAACCAATTTTGTAGCTAAACTTTGTCCTAACTTAGTATAAGATATTTGAAGTAGTAAATTGTTTATTGCAATAACATATATATTATTGTATCAAAATTTTCATTAAAATATTTGAAGTTTATTGTAACGATTTTTTTTTTTTTTGTACAAATATATTACCTCAAATTCTATTGTAACAACTTGCATCAACTATTGCAATGACACAAATATTATTGTAACTATTTGTTTGTTGTAATAAATACTTTTTGTTGTAGTGATTATTTTATTGTAACAATAATAGTCTACAAATTTAGGTGGTGTGTTTATCTTACAGACAACTAATATGACTATTTTGATCAAATTTGCTTTATCATTGCATTAGTTTGATGAAAGTGACAAGAGTAATATGATTTCATATTAAAGTAATGCTACAAATACAAATTATTTTACAAGTTTTTTTACAAACAGTTGATGTGGTGAATACTTATTAGTAAGTAAAAATGTGATATTAGTGGTGGGCCTAATTTGAGAACTAGTAAAAAATTTCCACATTAACATTTTATAAAAATATTGTAAAATAGTTATTTTTCGTTGGAGGACTAGTGGCAAAATTAATTTTAAAAGATGTCCTCAAATAGTCATAGTTTTGTGACATTTATACATTTGACAATTGACTCTGTTTTTTAAGGAAAGTTTGAATATAAACAAACGATTAACCTTCTTTCCAAAAACAAAAAATAAAAATGATATTTTTGGCAATAATGGAGGAAAGGGAAAAACAAAAAAGCAAAAATTATACCATTCTCACACCCAATTTTACACCTTGTCTTAATTTGTTTTTTGTTTTTTGTTTTTTTATTTTATTTTATTTTTTTATGAGAAGAACACCTGTCTTAATTTGATTTCAATACTTTTACATGGATCTACTAAGAATACTGAAATCCAATAACACATAATTTGGGTCATTTTCAATAAACATGGTGTATATCAGGTTTTGTTTAGTAAAAAGTGTACATACTGGAAAAGCCAAAGACTGAAAAGGTTGGG
This sequence comes from Quercus variabilis, assembly GCA_030445155.1. Taxonomy (NCBI): domain Eukaryota; kingdom Viridiplantae; phylum Streptophyta; class Magnoliopsida; order Fagales; family Fagaceae; genus Quercus; species Quercus variabilis. The sequence continues at coordinate 19,042,645 of CP129453.1, read as the reverse complement.
ATTGAGTCATAATCGTAATTTTAGGAAGAAACATATCAGAGGAGAAATTATTAAGTCTATCAGGAGTATTATTGACGTGATCCTTCTTAACCTCCCAACTAATAAAATATCGTTATTTATATAAATATGATATTATCTGATAATTTTTATTTTTTATTTCTTATATTGATTAGGAAGTTCACTCACATATTTACATAGATGACATTATCCCATTTGTTGGGAGGACCACATTAGCAATCTTCCTGATGAACTTAATAATTTTTCGCTCTTCAGAGCAATTCTTAGAGCTGTTTAGTACTGTTGCTTAAACAACAGTTTTTAGTACTTAAACAATAATAACACTTTTAACATATATTTCTATAACACTCAAACACATAATTTTACAGTACTGAAAATTGAACAATAATACTTAAACACTGTTACCAAACAGAGCCCTTGAGATATTATTGGAACATGATAAATAGTATTTTCTCTTCTCACACGGAGAGAAGGGAGCATCATGCTAAGCACTTAAAAATAACTCAAACACTTATTTTCTCAACACTAAAAATTGAACAACAATACTTAAATACTGCCTGAGCTATTATTGGAACACGACGATATTTTCTCTTCTCAGGCTGAGAGAAGGGAGCACCATGCGAAGCACCTAAATATTTTCCTTTCAGCTCAGTACTTTCAGTGTCAGCTGCAAGAATCAGAGCACACGCGTCAGCATGGGAGGTAAAAGACAGAATCAAGGCCAATGGGTCACAACTCAGTCCTTCATCACTGTCCATATTACGCTTTTATCCTTGGATCTTGAATCACGAAATTAGGCCAAATATGTCTTCTTGTTATATCATACCTTTTATTCTAAGACTTTAAAGACTGTTTATTTCCTACTTTTACCAGATATTGACATTATCTCCTAAATTTTTATTTTTATATATTAGAATGTCCACCAAAAATAAAATGAATCATGAGCTAGTATTAAAATATATGGTTGATATTTATGGACCAAAATAAGTAATTGATTACGTATTGTGAAGTTGATTAGAACAAATCAAACACAAATTATATCCTAATATTAAATCAGATTCAACGATCGTAATTTTTATTTTGATGAATAAATTCAACGAATTTGATATAAGGATTTTTTTTTTTTCAGGTGAATTTGATATAAGGATTTGGTTTAACTTAAATTTTTTTGTTGGTGCTAAAATATTTAGGTAAGGACTTAAATAGGGAATAATATAAAACTAGGAATTAAAAAAAAAAAAAAAAAAAAACAATGTTACAAAAATTATTAATGAATTTGATTTTCGCCACGCAAAATATCTAAAAATAGATTTTACCATTGATGTTAGTTTTCACGTACTACTACACTCTTTATTATTAACGACGTAATAAACCAAAAAGGTAATATTACCATTACATCCTTTGATTTCATTGGCACTTTACAGACAAGACACTGAGACACACACACTTATCAAAATCCTGTAAATACCCCTATCAATCTCTCTCTCTCTCTCTCTCTCTCTCTCTCATTCCATCTCCTTCATAAAAGCCCCTCTCAAGCAGCAGTCTTTTGAGGAGGAAGAGAGGAAGGGGTTGAGTGAATATAGAGAGAGAGAGAGAGAGAGAGATAACAGGGCTGCTTCACTTCATAAACAAATGTTATGTGTTATTTCCTTATATCATTCACTGTTTTTGGTTTGATTCTTTGATGAGAAATCTCTACTATTTCATCTAAAACACTATCAAAAACCATATCTTCAGTGAAAACTGAAAACCCACGTTTTCTTTTTTCCTTTTCTCATTTGTTGAAACTTGTTGTTGAAAGAGAGTTTTTTTTTGTGTTTTGTTTTGGTCTTTTTTTTGGTCATTAGTAATGGCACCCAGTTTTGACTACGCGGTTTCAAGCCTTCTCTGTGGGGAGGACAATAGTATCTTCGATGATAACGATTATGGGGTTGTGGTGGAGGAGTTTGAGGCCACGTGGCATCATCTGGGTCATCGGAGCCGTAATCAAGACAGTGGCTTTGGTGGTGGTGGCGGCGGCGGTGGTAATGATGGGGTGCCATTGCAGAGTGATGAGTGTTTGGCTTTGATGGTTGAAAAGGAATGCCAGTATTTGCCTGGTGGTGATTACTTGAAAAAACTACTAAGCGGTGATTTGGACTTGGGGGCTAGAAAACAAGCTGTTGATTGGATTGGAAAGGTGGGTTTTTGTTTGGCTTTTTGCTTGTGTTGTGTGAATGAAAGGGTTTATGCTTTATACGTCCATGTGTGTTTCTGAGATGCGTTTTGTGTGTTTTACTGTTTCCTACTCCTTAATAATTCGGATCTTTACCTTTGGGAGATAAGGGTTACTGTGGAATTGGGCTTATGCAAACAAGTTGCTACCTTTACGATATCTTTATAAGTGTCATTAAATTTCAGATGATTTTGGTATAAAGAGCATTCATCATAGAGCGAACATTATAGGTGCGAACATGATAGGTGTTTCAAACTGCATCGAATCTTTAAAATAAATAAAAAAGTGATGATAAGTATTAGTATATGGGTAACTTGAGGTGGTTAAGTGAGACATTGATTTTGGATTTAGAAGAATCCCAAAATGCCTAACACGATCTGAAGTGGCATTGGTTATCGGTGGCGTTACTATGTTTTACTTTCTTGCTTTTTTGCATGCCTTTGTTTTGATTTAAAATTTTCTTCCCTTGTTTAGCTACCGCTGAAGAACTGTTTGATTAATTTCATTTCGTTGGCATTGGTTGACGCTCGAGGCTAATGGTCATATTGGTGTAACAGGTTCATGCCCATTTCAATTTTGGACCTCTATGTGCATATTTAGCTATAAGCTACTTGGATCGGTTCCTTTCTGCTTATGAATTTCCTGTAAGTTGAAAGATGAATCGGCTTTTCTTTTGGTAGTAACCTTTTATATAAAATGTTTTTGAAGCCCATCTCCTGATTGCATAAATGCTGCATGCACATTTGCAGAAGAACAAAGCTTGGACAATGCAATTGTTGGCTGTGGCATGTTTATCTCTTGCTGCCAAAATGGAAGAGACTGAAGTTCCTCTATCTCTAGATTTGCAGGTTACAATCAATCTTAATTACCATCTGCATAGTGCTTAGTGTTCCTTTGTATTATTTTCGTGATGATCATAAACCTCTTAAATAGGTGGGTGATGCAAAATTTGTGTTTGAAGCAAGAACAATACAAAGGATGGAACTTCTTGTTTTGAGTACTTTGAGGTGGAGAATGCAAGCGGTTACCCCTTTCTCATTCATAGACTACTTCCTTTTCAAGATCAATGGTGATCAATTCCCACTTGGTACATCCATTTTAAGATCAATCGAACTCATATTGGGCACAATTAAAGGTAACACATATGGAATGTAGTGTGAGAATTTCTCTGCAGTGGTATCAATTATGATAGAGAAAGACTGATGATTTTGATGTTTTGGTGGGTGCGAATTCAATGCAGGAATTGAATTCTTGGAATTCAGGGCTTCAGAGGTTGCAGCAGCTGTGGCAATAGTTGTTACAGGAGAGACCCAAACAATAGACATTGAGGCAGCAACATCTGTTCTCATTCAACACGTAGGAAAGGTATATATAATTGGTAGTCTAAGAATTAAAAAATGGGACATTCATGATGACTTTGCTTTTGCTCTTGTCAACTTTAGCTGACTACTCGCAAATTTGATTAAACCAAGACAATTTTTAACTGATCCTCCCCCCCTCCCCCCCTTCCTTTTTTTTTCCTTGGTTGTTGCAGGAGAGAGTGCTTAAGTGTGTTAATCTGATCAGTGATTTATCACTAATTGGTGTGTCTTTTAAAGATGCCACTGCTTCAGTCCCATCTGTACCACAAAGCCCAATTGGGGTGTTGGATGCCGCATGCTTGAGCTATAAAAGTGATGGGTCATGTGCAAATTTTTCAGATAATAGTCCAGATTCTAAAAGGAGGAAGCTAAACAGAACCTTTGAAGTGGAGCTATAAAAGTGTCATGGAATGTGGGATTTTCACTTCTCATCCAGAGCAAATATATGCTTGATTCTGCTTCATTAGAGCTTTATTAGTTGAACATTTTATGAAGGTGCCCCTTATAAAGATACCGACAAAGTATGCAGATAAAAGGAGGATTGAAAAGGACAAGGAGAGAGGACCACTTGAATAAGTTAAAGCCATGGAATGGAGGATTGAGTAAAGGAATTAGCATCATGCTCGTAGCATGAAAAACAGTCACAAGCTGTTAAATATTAGACTTCTTAACGGCTAGAGACGGTAGAGAGACTAAGATTACAAAAATATAAAAGCAAAAAAAAAAAAAAAAAAAAAAAGTTGTGTTTTGAGAGATATAATAGTTTGTGTAGGTTTGGAGTTTCATTGGTTTTTTGTTTTTTGGTTTTTTTTTTTTCCTTCTTTAAAAAAAAAAAAGGAGATACAAAAAAAGTTTCTAATATATATTTGCGAGAATTGTTTTACAAAGGTGTATTATGTTTTGTTAATGTTAATTACTACTTTGTTATTTTTTATTAATTTAGTCTCACGAGTTGATCCTTTACTTTATTCAGAGCCATGTCAGCAACTATTTGTTTGACCAACATTTGGTTAGACTGTGGTGTTTGCTGCTTTTAGTGCTTAGAAGATAACCTGCTGTGACCCATATGAGACTTTGGGAATGCAATATAATAATGCATTCCTAACAACCACTGAAAATTAATATAATATAATACAAGTGTTGTTGCTTCTACGGACTTTAACTCATCTATTATATGATATGATCAATAGTAATATTTTAATGTAACCAAAAGGGGCCTGTCAATTAAATGTTTCAGAAGTAGCAATGGTCTTTCTCAAAAAAAAAAAAAAAAAAAAAAAAAAAGAAGTAGCAATGGTCTGTTTATTCTGAAAAATTAAAATATAGTCGGTCTAAGTTGAAAGAAATCAGAGGCATTCCATACCCAAGTAAAAAATTAGGCCTGACCAACTCTCAGACATGATTCCCTAATCTCTTAAAAGCGGGGTGTAAGAAGTATAATTAGAGTACTAATTGCACTGGCATATCATGTAATCTAAAATATAATCCTGATTATTAAAAGCATATTAATTTTCTGTCTGTATGTGAACTAATAAATGCCTGACGAGCTGGGGAAAAGAAATGAACTTAATTAATGGGTGCCTCGGGGGCTATAGCCTATAATGGAAAGCATACTGTGGATCAATCTTAAAACATGGCCTAAGTTGAAATTAGGTTATGAAATCAAAAGTGATTATCATTTTGTTATAACATAGCTTCTCGAAGAGTATAGCTATGCGGTCCTATCTAATATCCAGGGCATATTCCAGAGGTCATAGTTATAGTAAACACCTAAACAGCCAATCTTCCCATAACTCCATGAATGATAGCTTCAAAAGGTACTGGCTAAGGACTGTCCGCCCTGTGAACCGTGGACCACACTAGATTGGTTATGTTATGAAGTCCTTCGAGTTTGGTAATTACTAGCAGAAAACATACATCCATATGTCCATTAAATTACAAGCCAGCCAAGAATCAGTATGTGCATTATTGCCAAGGATAGTATTTGGTGTATACATGAATTTTGAATTTGGATTTGGATTTGAGTAATTAAAATTCAAATAGTTTACAAAGGTTAAGGATTTGGATTTGACAAATCTGCCAAGGATTTTAAAATCCTTAAATTTGAATAACTTGTAAATCCATAAAATTTTAAAAATCCATATGACATACATAAATATTTATGGATTTGGAATAAAAGCATTTCAAATCCATCACTTTAAAATTTGAATCCAAATCCAACTTCAAATGTCAAAACGCAACTTTTATAGATTCTTTTAACAATTAGCTTTTATCCCTGTTTTTAGCATGGTGTTTTAAATTAGAGTAGCGTTAAGTCCAGAATTATTTTCACAACAAATTATAGATGATAAATTGTTATTAGTTCTAATTTGAATCTACAACTTAATTATTCTTTTTACCTATAACAACCAATAACAACCCACCACTTAAAATTTATTGTGAAAACATTATGGATATAACATTTTTCTTTAAATTATGATTATATAGATACAAATGAGCTATAAAACCTGCAGATATTCCAGTTCCATTTCTTTTTTCTTTTTCTTTTTCTTTTTTTTTAAGGAAAAAATAATTATTATGGTTCCTCAATTTTGATTTGGGTAGATCAAGTGATCTAATTAAACGAATCATATACATATATATATATATATATATAGTCCAGTGGTATGAGCCATGTCACATGAAACTGACACCAGTTGAACAACTAATAAGTATGGCTAACAGTTACATTTAAAGTAAAAGCCTTTCAAATCACATTAGTGGAGCATCGTGGCCATTGTTGGAAAAGTGGACAAACAAATGAAACAGAAGACAAGAGCCTTGAAACCGTAAATCGCCCAGGCCTTAAATTCCAAGCTCAGAATGTCAGTTTGAGCATATAGTTTATTATTTTAGTGAAAGCTGTAACATGTCTGATGAGGTCCTAGAAAGTTCATCCAACCATAAGTAAATTTTTGTTTATTCCCATTTTACCAAGCTAGGAAGATGATGATATTCAACTGCTTACATTGATTGGTCACAAGATTTTGATATTTCCCTAACTGTTTGTATATTATAACAAAAAATCAAAATATATATATATATATATATATCTTTGAGGGAAACCAGGCCAAGACTCCTAGGGAGGGAAATAATGGTGGTAATGGGTCAGAAGACAACCAAAACTGGTTTCTTGTTCTATTTCTTATTATGAAAGAGTGCTGTTGCCAAGACATTGCAACACATATAAGACGTATTTTTTTCACATCTCAGAATACAAGTACCATTCAGCAAAAATACGTGTATGCGTGTGTGTATATATATATATATATAAATATAAAAAATATTTTATAGTCCCTAATCATTCATTTATTGTAAATATATATATATATATATATATATATATATTAAATAAAGAAAAACTCCATGTTAAACGGTTAAGATTAAATAGGTATAGCACATAAAAGAAAAACAAAATGTGTACCATAAAATTCTTCTCACACAAACATACATACATACATAAAAACATACATATATATATATAGAGAGAGAGAGAGAGAGAGAGAGAGAGAGAGAGAGAGAGAGAGTACCACACAGCTGGAAGAAGAATTGTTTTAAAACGGCAATGCTGTACCTCGATTCTAATTGACACCAGTTGCTTCTTTTCATAGAAGGGTAATTCATTGACCAGTCCTGAACTACTCTGCCCAAAGAAGAGACTGCTTGCCACTTTGGCACATCCTTTCCAGTTGCCTAAAAATATAAAATTTCATTGATGCTACTATAATACATGAAACAAAATGGACACTTGATATGGCTTTCACTCTTAGGATGTTAGGCAAATGCTAAAATTATAGTTCCTTAAACTGGAAGATGATATTCTACAAATGCACTTTGCGGAAACATAGGGCTGTGAAATGACTCAACTGGTAAAAATTTTCTTCACAGATTGAATTTCTGTATCCAATTCAGAAAGGGAAAACCAAACAACTAATCAGCTCACAACCCAACAGCTATACAAAATTTCAATCTGTTATGATCAAAGTTGAGTCATTTAATTTGGAAAGTTTCAAAATGTCCCTGAATATGCTCTCCCAAAACAATGAAAGCAATGCTAATAGTAGTCAAAAACCTGTTTTTTTTTTTTTGATTCGGTCAAAACCCTGTTTTAAATCTCTGGCAATTAGGACATATTGGTGATAAGCATGTAAATACATATGGAATGAAACATTAGCATCTTTGGTGGATTCTACTGTAAAAAAGAACATCAATATGATATTGACACTACAAGTTATGCTAGCATAGAAATTAAAAGAACATCTAATTGGCACAATCTATATCAAGTTCAAGTATTATTAAAATGCTTTGGATGTCATAGATATATCTAGACAGCCAAAAATTGAACCCAATGTAGAAATGTAAGAGATGTGCAACATGCCTGTACCCTTAAAGACATATCTCATTATAATTCTTCTGGAAAAATCTCTAATTAAGCAGGAATGAGAAACTGGCAGATTTAGTATTGATAATAATTATAATTAAAAAATATTTAAAAAAAAAAAAAAAACCCTCTTGAATCTAATACAATACAATACAATAACAGCAGTGCAAGAAATTTCAGATTCTCTCCTAATTAAGCTTTTGCTATCCAAAAGAAAAAATCGGATTCATTTTCTAAACATAGGCTGGCTAACAAAAAATTATGTAATCACCCAAGGAATAGCTTAGTAACGTTAGATGCCTTTGATTAGTTCTCAGCTCTTGAGATGGCCTGGTAGAAATGATGTTACCATTGTTACATCCAGTATTCACTTTATTCCGCAAGACAACAGCCACTTGCTAGTCACAGTATTAGTACTATAAAATGGTGTCAAGTGGAATTACAATCCAATCACATCAACCTAAAACCTTTAGCTTGCAGTAACTCTCATTACACTGTTGGCTGTTGCTGCCAATTTGAAAGATGACAAGTTTAAACCACTTCAAACAATCATCTTTTTTCCTAAGCAACCCTGCATGTTACTAAATGCTCATGTTGCTTATGAGGTTTCTCAAGTGCAATCATGATATACATTTTACTTTCTAGTATTTCACTATCTTTGTCCATAAATAAGTTTTATAAAAAAAAATAATAAAAAAATAAAATTGATGGCTTCTTTGTGTGTCACATTCTCCTCTTTAATCATGGTCATATTCCATTCCATATTTCGTCTTTTTCAGATTTGTTTTTAAAAAATCTGACTGATCTGGAGTACAGCATTCAACATTCTCCTCTTTCTACCTCTGCTATACTCAAATCCCTACTAACTCGCAGATTGGCAACTTGTTCTAACAGTTATACCTAGGAATGCCTCTGAACTTCAACTACCATTGCCACTTCTTTAGTTTATCAACCAGGACCATAAACATTTGCATATGTAAAGCATTTTAAGTTACTCACCTGAGCATTATTTTGTCAACATCAGACAACTGCAAAAACCTAAAGGGTAAAATATTATTTGTTCCATGTGGTTTAATTTTCAATAACTATCACTCCCTGATACACATGTCCACTGTACTGCAATTACATCTTGCATCATTCTGTCAACTTCACTAAGAGCTGTAGCAAAACTAGATCTAGATCTACACTGATCAGAACGTCATGTCAAAGTAATCATCCAAATCCAACTTCAATTTTCATATGGAAAACAAAAATGAGCATCAAGGCACATAGCAATCTTTAGAATTTACCAATAATGTAAAGGAAACAACACATCATGAAAGAATAATAGTTTAGGGAATAAAATTCTAAATATCACAGCAACCATGCATCAAGAAAAGCATGTGGTACACAATACAACCGTGGACTGAAGCAACAACATGGAAAGCTCGTAGCTGTGTTCCTACTAAACCACTTATCGAGGTGTATGCAATTTGAGCCCCATAAAACATCCAATCATACATAGTGTGGTACCGTAAGGTTAAACCAAACCAAATATTGAGGCAACCATAACTATGCAACCACCAGTTCATATCTTAAGAAAACAAAGGACTTTGAGCTCTCAAGAAACTCTCTCTTCATGAAATTTTAAATAAAGCAAACCTCGTTTATGTACAAGATAACAGTTTAAGGACGTAGATTAAGTTTCAACCAAAAAGTAATAAGTCAGCAAAGTGAGCTAGCAATCTTCATAACAAACAGCAATACAAAGAGGCTATGTAACACTAACATGCTCATTTCACAGTGTTATTATACGGCCTAACTGAACATATATACTCTAAAAGTAACAAAGATGAAAATGTCGTACCCAGTGTACAAGCCTTCCACTTCTAGTCTGGAAGCAGTGATTGGTAGGCAGCCTTAAGGCTGATTCCCAAACTCGAATCCACGACACATCACTTGGATGAAGGGCACTTGCAATTGCAATTGAACATTTGAAAATGATGGTAATAGACAAATGAGTGCAATAATGTCAATACAAACTAATTTTCCGATCCAACAAGGAATGATATTATGCAGAAAACCAAAACCAACAGTTTCTGAAGATCTATTGACCAAAATGTTTGATTATATATTGGAAAAAGAACATTGTCTAGCCAATGAAAGATACCAAAAGATATAACGAACGCCCCGCCATGCCAGTTTGAGTAAAATGTTGAGAGACACACACAAGTTACAGATCCAAACAGATAAATTATAGAGAACTTTTAGATTCAATCTTTATTGCACTACAATTGGCACTCGTAATCGCTTATATATATATATAGCTCAGATCGACCTAATACACGCGCAACCCTATAAATTATAGGCATGTATGTGATGGCAAATTTCACAAACCGGAAATTCCATCATCGCGATCATAATCAATTAAAATACAAAATCCTAAACTCTCAATCAACGGAAAAACCAGCAACGAAGCAAAGATCCATAAGAACCAGATAAAACCACACACAAAAAACACACACCGACACAATGCGATCCAGGCTATTAATGAGGAAAATTGAGAATCACAAAGAACAAAGAGATCGAATGGTGAGTGAAATCATTACGGTAAAAATCCAAGCAATAGTATTCGATTCCGATTAAACAGTAAAGAAATTATCAATGCAATTTAAGAGGAATCAATGAAAGTAAATCAATTCAAATCAATGATTTTCGAATTTTGAGAGATATTTTTACCTCCGAGAAATCGCAAACCCTAACAATGGAAACCGAGCTTTGAGCGGTTAATGGAGGTAGTGTGTGTGTGTGTGTGTTTGTATAGAGAGCGGGAGGGAGCTAGTAGCGGTATAGTGATTTTCGTTTCAAATGAAAGGCGGTGGCTTCTTGTATAATTACTGTTGTGTCCCTAGCGTTTATTTTAAGCTTGAGGGTAAATCATAAATGGGCTATTTAAGCCTGATACTAAAAGGGATAAAAGTAAAACTGCATTTGCGTGTAAGCCCAAATTTGTTTATATTAATCTTTAAGCAATATCATTGAGCTAGATTAATACGAGATAAGGGAAAGTCAGATCATAAATGTCCTATCCCACTTTCGGGTCAAGAAAAATTTGTTTGGGGCAAGTTATGATATTTACTATTTTGTCATCTATAATGAAGTGACCCCAACGCTTACAAGAGCATAAAGAGGAGGAACGGTGATAAGGGTATTTAAAGAGAGACAAGTGCTTTTGGGATTCGTAGTAGGATATGATATATACAAACAGTTCTTGGGGTAGTGTAGGATGAAAATTTGATATATACAAACAAGCGCTTTTGGGATCAAAATTTGGATTTTACTCTTCAAAATTTGGGATGATTGAATTTTACACTCCAAAATTTAGTAGCGTTTAGATTTTACATTTTGAAATTTCAGAATTTGAATTTTACCCCCTAAAGTTTAGGAGTGTTTGGATTTTACACTCACAAATTCTGAAATTTCAAGATGTAAAATTCAATCACTCTCAAATCTTGGAGAGTAAAATCTAAACACTCCTAAAATTTAGGAGATAAAATCCAAATTCTAAAACATTAAGATATAAAATACAAACACACAAACACTCCCAAACTTTAAAAGGTAAAATCCAAATTCTGAAACTTTGGAGTGTAAAATCTAAACACCCCAAACTTTAGGGATGTAATTTGCAATTTTTACCCTAATCTTTAAGCAATTTCATTGAACTAAATTAATACGAGATTAGGCAAAGTTGGATCATAAATGTCCTATCCTATTTTCCGGTCAAGAAAAACTTGTTTAGGGCAAGGTGATGGTATTTTGTCATCCATAATAAATTGACCATAATGCTTACAATAGCATAAAGAGGAGAGACGGCAATTAGAGTATTAAAAGAGAGAGACAAGTGCTTTTGGGATTAGTAGTAGGATATGTATAAAAAGATTAAATTTTATATATAAAAACACTTCTTGGGTTAGTGCAGGATGAGACGGGCAAAGAAGGTAATCTCTGTCCCCACATTGTTCCTTCTTCAAGGCCAAAAAAATCTGCATGAGGTAGAACAAGATGGAAAAATTTTGCCAATATTTATATATATATATATATATATATATTTTGATAATTTTCTAATTAGAGAAAAGAAAATTTAAATTATGGATATCTCTATTACAAAGGCTAAAAAATGTCAATTGAGTTACAAAACTTTTTGTCCATCCTAATTAAATTTGATCGTAAATTATTATGAATTCAAACCAACCAAAAAATCATCAATATAAAAAGGGTGTAATCATTTTTGTTTTATTTATTAGTAACTATGCTTTCATTGTTACAAAAGATAAGGTTTCAACTCCAATATCCACTTCAAGATGCTTGTACATTTTCCACCAAAAAAAGGAACCATACCTGTGAAATATTTATTTCCCTTTGAATGTGAAGATAACTTTTTTAAAGAAAAGCATCGTATGGAGACATGGACGTCCTTATCGAAGTGCAACAATATTTTTAGGTATAAGTAGACTGTAGATTGTAGATGCAGTCCCAAAGTTGAATTTTGGGTAGAGCAGTACCTTTCAACTTTTCATTCCCATATCAATAATATAATGTGAAATTTATTATGTTGAATTCAGCAACAACAAAAAAAAAAATCCACAACTCATCAAGTCCCAACGTTGAATTTTGGGTAGAGCAGTACCTTTCATTCCCTTTTTATGTGAAATTTATTTTAAAAGTGTATTGCTCTTGAAAAGTTTAGAGCGATGTATGATGGTGCAAAAGAGGTGAACATAATGTATTAAAAATTGGTACATTATAGTGTGAAAGTCATTAATAAAAGAGTACTATTGGTCTTGAAATGTTTAAAATGAAAATTTTCAAAAAGGAATTAACAAAGGGAAAAAGGATTGTATTTTTCCCTTTTTCTTGAAGATAATGGAATTTGGAAACAAGTTGGCAGAAATTGTAATACGTTAGAACCTAAATGGACATTTGGAACATATATATTCAATAATGTTTCTGTATACCCAACCCAAAAGGCCCAATACCCAGAGTTCTCATTCACAATGCCCTTGATCTTGGACCATGAAGGCCCATTATTTGATGGACCGCCTAGAATGTTTTCTCAAGAGATTACCCTCTAACCATTTTGACCCATATATAACTATTCAGGGCCTTTCACCAAATCCAGCATGTCACATGACTCACATCTGAACCCTTGTGCAACCTAGGCAATTGGTGCTTTCTGTACAGTACAATACTACAGTTATGTTTTATTTATTTATTTTATAATTCATTTGTTAGGGGAGGATTGAGATATGAAATACCTTGGGTATTGCATGCACTTGATGCAATAAATTTTAATAGCTGAAATTGAGAGTTGAAAATAGCGACTGCTAGTATTAACCATCAAATAAAAGAAGTAAAAAAAGTTAAACTTACAAATTGAAACCAATAATTATATTTTGAGTAAGAAAGGGAGTAATTGCACACCCAGTACTATTGCACCCGATCCTAATCCATTAAGGGGTGGGAATTTAATACCTAAATGTCGAAGAGATTAAGAGGTGACAAATAATTGAATAACAAAGCCTTGATGTATACAAATGTAGTCAGTATCTCACAATACCTAAAATTTACTTTTGTGTGATTCCCACTAACTATAGGAATCGATTGCATGCAATTAATGGATAAGATAATTACCCAGCTAGGATAAGCATGTCAAAACTTCATACTTTTTACATCAAATTGTCTAGGTATGATCTCTTCAAGTGCATCATCCTACAAACCATATAGATTATTGTCATGATTATACAAGGCAAGAAAGGATTAGATTTAGAAGGGTGCTTAATTATTTGATTTCATCATGTTAAAAACCAAATAATTGAATAACAAAGCCTTGATGTATACAAATGTAGTCAATATCTCACATTGCCTAAAATTTACTTTTGTGTGATTCCCACTAATTATAGGAATCAATTGCAGCAATTAATGGATAAGATAATTACCCAGCTAGGATAAGCACGTCACAATTTCATACTTTTTACATCAGATTGTCCAGGCATGATCTCTTCAAGTGCATCATCCAACAAACTACATAGATTATTGTCATGATTATACAAGTCAAGCAAGGATAGCTTTAGAAGGATGCTTAATTATTTGATTTCATCATGTTAAAAACCAAAATTTGTGAAATGGGTTTATATTGCTAAAGGCACTAACATATCGTGGCTTCGGTGCAAAATACTATTAGAATCTCTATCCTTTGGGATCAGATAAACCTTGGATTGGACCACCATCATTTTGTGTGGTTTGTATTGGTGAAATGTTGAGGACCTGGTTGGATAATACTCATTCATAATAATAATCCATTGTCCTAGCAACAGTGGTATGAGCCATGGTTCCAATAAAACTCCCGTAGAACATGTGGTATTATCTATTATCATCACGTGACGGTAGGTCGTGGGTCGATAAAACAACACTGTAGACTCTTTTTTATTTTTTTATTTTTAAAATGTCATAATAGTAATACGGACCATCAGGGCTAAAGAGGCTTAGCTACAGTGCTACACCGCTAGTATCTGGTACACTAGCGCCGGTACTTTTGGTACTTCAGAAGTGGACAGCCTGGTTGACCCCACGCCACGCGCAATAACTCATAAAGTTACTACCAAAACTTTTTTTTGACATTTTGACTGACTGATGTCCGTTCTCAAGCAAGCTTAGGCACAATTCTGCTCATTTACACTGCATCCTGTACTCTTTTGGTTCTTTTGGCAGAAAGAATAGAAGATGTTACAAAAGAAACAAGGAAAATTTTATATATACATATATATATATATATATATATATATTAAAGATAATATATACTTAATTTTTTCTTATTATGTTTTTGGTAGGAGAATAAAATAGTGTAATACAAAAATTTATGTTTATATACTATAAACACTAACAACAAAGAATAAGTAAGTGTTACAAAGTAATTAATCTTGACACTTTGATGCATCATTAATTATTGAGAAATTAAGAATAATATGCATCAATGATTACACGGCTTGCTTGGAGTTATGATGAGCAATTTACCTGCACAAAGAAAGATCAAATGATTTCGGTGGGATTTGGTATGATGATGAAGGTCCAAACTTTTCTGTTCTTAAGCAAGTACTTACTCAACATGGTTTTCTCTAATAATGCAATGGTTTTGTAGCATTTTCTCATACCTTGTTTTTATGAAAATAAGTGGATATTTAAAATGTTATAGCATGTTTGAATGGAGGAGGGAAGGAAGAGGAGTGGGGGAAGTAGAGTAAAATTGGCTAAAAATAAGCTAATTTTAGACTAAAACTATTTTACTTTCCTTCCCTCCCCCTCAATCCAAACGAACCATTAAAGTTGCTTGATATGTTCTACAATCTTAATAATTATAGTGATTAATGAACTTAAGTAACATGTTTCGATAATCGCATCCCCTTCGTCAGGGGAGACCTTCTACAACTAAGGTCATTCATTTCTCTAGCTCATCTTGTCTAGTCGAGATTGTCCACTACCATGCTCGCTCGATGAGAACATTAGTCAAATTCATTCGCATCAAATAATATCACAATAGTTTCTTTATTGCTTTATCTTATTATTATTTTTCTCCTTCCTTTTTCTATATTCTTAGTATATCAAATGGTCAATTCACCACAAATCTATCTTTCATTCTCCATTATTCCAAGATTCCTTCTCCCAAAGAGACTCCAATTCTCCTTGTAGGGTACGGGCACTAGACAGTTCTAATTCTTTTCATTTGCCTTGCTTTTGATTGTACAATCCAAGACATGTCCCAGCAAGTAATAACACGCTAGAAAAGATTATCAATGCATACCAAAACATGTTTTAGTGCGCTTCAACTTTGAAACTTTCCTAACTTGTTCCACTAGCTAGGGTTGTTTTTGTAGGGCAACCATAGGACCATTAAAAGTTACAAAAAGGCTTTTTTTTTTTTTTTTTTCGTTTGGGATATATATACTGAATTTGATTTTGACAGTTAGACCTAACATACACATTTGTCAAACAATTTGTATGCAAAAGTACTCTAGTCCACAATATTGAGATGTTTATATGTGTTGAAAACGAGACCTTTAAAAATTTTAGTACGAGTTATATATTACGATTGCCAAGGTGATGATTCATGCGTGTGGAAATAGAAATTCACTTCAAAGACTATGAGATCTTATAATTACGATTGCAACAGCTGAAATGTGCACTCGTGCAAAAAAGAATCATGAGGTCTAAAGAGAAAGAAAATAAGTTCTTACAGTACAGGAAAAAGGAAAATGAATTAGCATCATAATGTATATTTAGCCCGTACGAAAAATGTGGTGCAAATTAGGCAGTACGAAAGATTTTTTTCTTGTTATTTTTTGATATATGTGCTTATAACATGCGTACATGACCTAGGAATGTGAATGTAGCTAAGTGGCTATCGATTAAAAAGCCTACAAGATCTACAGAGTTCAATACTTGATTGGAACTTTGCACCTTCAATTGTTTATTATCAATCTTTTGACTCAAAATCAAATTCACAACTATTTTTAGAGTCCCTATAAAATCTTGCATAGCGTATGATACAAGTTTTTCAGTTTGACTCATACATTGGTTTTTACAATGAAAATGTTGTAGTGTGTAACTGATAACGTTCATCGTTCTTGCACAAAATTATCAACTCAAAAACTATATTTAATTATTTATTGAGAGCTTAATTTGTTATACGCCTAATCCGCAAGTTTTAAAATATAATGTTTCCCCCTTTTTTTAAAGACAAAGCTACGAACTACACTGCATAAACTTTGATACAATTTTTTAAGAACAATTATATTCTTCTAAAAAAATTTCAATATAAACATATGTTTGGATTAAATCGAAATACTTAATATATTGCAAGTGGGTTCCTACTAGCTATGAAATTTCATCAATGTCCCCAAAATGAACATAACTATGAATTTTTGGTTACATACCCATTATTGTATAAGATTTCTATAAAAATTAAATGACTCATTGTATTACATTCGGAACACTTGAGAAGATAACCTAATGGTTTGAAACCCTCATAATTAGTCACATTACGGGTTCAAAGTTGTGAATTTGAGTAATAGTATGTCACATCTAATGCTTGGGTGGTCTCATGCTATGTAAGAGAGTGTTTAATTGGCCCGTGGAACAATAAACACACTTAAACATTAAGAGTTCTCCCTTTTTTTGTTCATTAAAAAGATATAACACTATGCTGCTATGGCATAAATGAAATTACAAAAATCCATAATGAAGTCTAAGTACAAATCAAGAAAGACAAAGCACTATATTTCAAATAAAACAATAAAAATTGAATTTTAAAGACACACTCAAAAATCCACACCTTACTTAAATGTTAACTTCAAATTGATTTTTAAAACTTTTACATGGATTCATCGCATGTACTTAAAAATTTGAAAAATCTAATTCAAAATTGAGACGCAAGTAATGTTTGAATTTGGTCATACTTTAGGGGTGTATTCCAAGCATGCAAAAAAGTGAATAAACACTTCCAGTTAAAAACAAGACAGAGAGGAAGAAAGAAAAGAAAAGAAAAGAAAAAAGGCACGCCCCACGCCACTGGCGGCTACGCGTCCGCAGTAGCCGCTGGTGTATGGACCCCACACTCACACAGCCAAAGCCGTCTCACACTACTGACACACGCGTCGCTAATTAGTGACACCCCACACGCTAATCTTTATTAACCCCACACACACCCACACGTACGTACACACATAGTCTCTCTCTCTCTCCGTACACCCTGTCAGAACTCACAAGTCACATAGTTAGCTCTCTCTGCGCGTGCATGGTAGCCCCATTTAAAAAATAGTTTGACCCAAAAATAAAAACTTTCAATTTTCTCCAATCCAATGAATCTTTTTTCTTTTCTCTCTTATATTGAAACGCGAGCCAAAGCGTGCACAAATGCATGCGCCCCCTATATCTCTCTCTCTCTCTCTCTAAGATCCCAATAGAGTTGATGCGTTGCACAGCATAGAGCACACACACACTTCACACTTCGATACTACTATACACACCCACCGGTCAGTCGCTCTCTCTCTTTCTTTCCCTCTTTTCACGCTCATCATTTGTTGCATCTTTTTATCTCTCTCTACCCATCTCTTATCGAGGCGTGACCTTTTAGATTCCCGCCACGTGTGCTTCCCACTCTCTCTCTTCTAGTTTTTCATTTTTTTTTTCCTTCTGAAACCCTTGTTAGAATAATTCTGGCTTTAATGATTAATCCCAATTGTTCCCAACATTTCATTTTTCAACTCTTATATACAAATGGTCATAGGGTGTGTGTGTGAGTGTGTTTTTTTTTTTTTTTTTTTTTTTTGATGTGGGCTCTAGGGTGTTTCGACTTTCAAATACCTAATAATTTTCAAGATTATTATAATCTTACATGTTACCTATATCACATAATTATGATGATTTGTGTATTCGTAAAATGTTAGAGATATAGAGTCTCTTATCTTTTTGTCCATGAGTGTCAGACCAGTGAAGTCCATTAACTCAAAGTACATGACCACCTGAATTTCATTGAAGGCTCATGTTCCTCTTAATGGATTTCGGTAATTGAGCACTCTTCAAGCATTGAACCCTAAGGCTTTAGATGAACAATCTGTCTTTGAATGACGTGATTGCACTCTCATGGGTATCATTTTTTTTATCGGTCGACATGTATGATACTCACTAAAAGATGTATTCATTGAGTATCACCGATTCTCTCTCATACCAATATTTATCACATCCAGCGAAGTCCATTAACTCAAAGTACATGGTAACCTAAATTTCATTGAAGGCTCGTTTTCCTCGTAATGGATGTTTAGTAATTGAGCACTCTTCGATCATTGAACCCTTAGGCTTTTGATGTTCAATTCGTCTTTGAATGACATGGTTGCCTTCTCACGAGTATTATTTTTTAGGGTGCTATTAATGGGTGTTGTACAACACTCGTTAATGTGATAAAATTGAAAGTAAACTATTCCTTTTTTTTTAGGGATGTGGAAAAAACTGAATATGCATTAAATGTGTGTCAGTTGAGATAGAGAAAGTCAAATTATTTTGTAATAAACTACAGTTGAAAAGTAAAACTTTATCAATTTTCAATGCAATGAGATTTGTAATAGGTAATAAATGAACCACAGCTAGTTCATTAACAGGTGCTGGCCGACACCTGTTAACAAAGTCCTTATTTTTTTGATCGGTAGACATGTATGATTCTCTCTCGTATTAGTATTTATTACATCCCACAAACCATCAATCACATTACCAATTTCATGCAATTGCAATGTTAGGGTTGTTGCCCCTAGTTGTCCCCTCCATTTAAAAATACAACAATTAACTAACGGGACAAAAGACCTAATTTTGGGGGACAATTGATGCCAAAATCAAGTTCTTCATGTCCTATAAAGTACCTTGTCACACCACTGAATAACATCACTACTAGGTACTTATTCCATCATTACATAGCCTCCATAAATCTGTCACATGTGCTTGATCTTAATGGAAATCCTTGCTATGGTTACTTGCTAATTTTTTTAAACACACTTACGATGCAATTTTGTTCAAAACTTGTTTAAGTGAGAAGTTGTGAATTGTGATTTAGAACAATGTCTTTTTTTAGGGGAGCAAATATTATTAATTTACAAACCATCAATAAATTTATTTTTATTATTTATCAATCACAAATATTAATAATTAAAATTTGTTTAAAAATCTTATAATACTATTCATATTGTCCAGAAGAAGAATCAAAGTTCGAATCTTATTCTATCACCCGTAACAAATAAATAAGTAAATAGTCAATTGAGAAAAGTTGGCTGTGTCAAAAAAAAAAAAAAAATTAGACAGCGTGTTAATTTAGGTGGCATTAATATTAGGAAGAGGAGGGCGTGGATGCTTGAAAGGTCCATGAGCCGCGTGAAGGCCTTTTTCACCTAAAGTCTGCTCTTTCTTACTGTACTGAAGATTTGGTGGTCGGGATTGCAAGATTTTCTTTCATATTTTTAAACTATTGTTATTTTTAAATTCTTTGATATACTAAAACAGAAACTTTTCCCTTTTCAAGTTAGCCATATTTTATTACTATTTTTATAATTCCAGGTAAACCGGATCGAAGTACCTTTTTATTTTTTTATTGTTTTGTTAAATGACTCTGATCATTTTTCAGTTTTCACACAGAAGCCTGATTTTAAGTTATAAGTTAACCCTACCCTGTATGGAACTACATACGTGGGAACTGTGAAGTGTGAACTCACAGTAAAATTTCGTTTGACTAGCGTTTGGAGAGCTTAAAAAAGTATTTTTAAAATTTAAAATTTTGTTTTCTAATTGTAATTCCTCATTTTTTATTTTTAGTTTTATAAATGTTAATTTTAAATTTAAAATATCGTTTTGCAACAACAACTCATCTAATCACGCCCTAAGAATAACGAGAAAAAAAAAAGAAAAAAAAGAAAGTCAGAGTCAGACTAAAAAGAATATACAGCCTTGAACTTGTCTCTCTTCTACGCGTATTTGTCGTATTACAGTATTGTTAAGCAGCATTGTCGTGTAAAGATTATTATTATAAGATGTGCTTAGATTTCGTTCATGAACTTGTTGATCTATTTATCTTCTAGTAGTTATTATTATTTATATGATCTGTTATTAGTAGATAAACAAAAAAGATGTAAAGCTAGAGCCAAGGAATTCTAATTATTATTATTATTATTACTAATAAAAAGAGTAAAGGAATTTGGGATGTGAAAGGATGATGCAATTGATCAAAAGATTGATCATGACCCGTAACATTTTTTATAAAAAAAAAAAAACATGAAAAGCACTTGAAGAGTCGTAGAGAGAATTCTAACGCTTAAATCAAAAATGTTCTCAAACGCTTATTGAACATGAGTACTTTTTTTTTCTTTCTTTCTTTTTTCTAGTCTTTTGATTAGGGTTTTGTTCATGCATTATTTTCGTGTTAGTTGCCTTTCATTTATTCTTATTTTGAAATTTGAATCTTGGCACGCATTGTGACTTTATGAATAGCATTTCACAATTGCAGTGATTTGACCCTAAGGATTTTGGTCAAATTAATAGAAACTATTGTTGCTGAATAAAGAATTTAGGTCTGGATCCTTATTATTATTATTTTTATCTTAATATGATGATAAATTGTAATCATCATAAAATAAAATTCATAAGTTTCAAATCTTATATTATTTATGTTTAAAAAATAAATAAATAAAACAACAACCATAGAGAACACATTAGTGTAGCCATCTTGTTGGTTCAAGCGAGCCTGCAAACAATAGTTTGGCTGATACGTATTTTGTTTTAAGGTTGACTGTTCAAAGTTTCCAACTATTTGAATGCTAATGTAAACATAGATAATAGGATAAAATTTTTCTCCAGAGTGCTAACTTTTACTCGAATCTCTTCAAATTCTTTATATGGCGATTTATAAAATTATTAACATCTGTTATTTGAAGAAATCTCATAAGTCATCACTCATTAAATAGATTGCGTAACTAAAAACACCTGTAAACGATATACCAATCACAGTATAGCTATACAGTTTTTCAATAATAATAATAATAATAATAATAAATGTAAGATCTAAGTCAATTAGTCAAACTTTTTAGCTTAAACATTTCTGCTTAAGTTTGGCTTATATGTTTGGTCAAGTACTCTCAGATTGTAACTAGAGGCGCCAGGCATGAAGCACCAAACTCAATGACTATATATATATATATATATAAATTTTGTGTAAGAATCTTTGTACTTTGGCCATAAAAATAAACACTAAAAACATGCTTCAAAAGCATGAACCTTCAACTCATCCAGCGGAGCAAAATCCGACCAAAAAATAATTCTGCAACTAATGGGGGTGTATGGCTGTATGCCCGTGAGGAAATTAATTCCCAAGCTCTTTAATTTGATGATTATATTTTGATAATAATTTAGTTAATACTTTATTTGGTTTTTGTTGCACGGGTACCTAGTGCAGGAGTCTTTTTTTTTTTTTTGGGGCGGGGGGGGGGGGGTCAATGTTAAATATAAATAATAATCTATTAATTATATATTACTTATATATAAAAAGACAATAGTTAGATATAAACTAAGTTGTATGTAGTCAATTGTTACTAGTACAACTTTCATTGAAAACGTTAAGACGACTATATATTTTGAAAATCCAACCATTAGATTGCATATTCTTAACACGCATGCCAAATTTTGTGTCAATTAGATATTACTTACTATTTGATTTATAAACTTATTTTTTATTCATAATTATATATTACAAAAATTTAAAATTTAAAAATTTGATTGATAACATGTTACTTATATATAAAAAGACAATAGTTAGCTATAAACTTAGTTGTATGTAGTTAATTGTTACTAGTACAACTTTCATTGAAAACGTTAAGATGACTATATATTTTGAAAATCCAACTATTAGATTGTATATTCTTAACACGCGTGCGAAATTTTGTGTCAATCAAATATTACTTACTATTAAATTTATAAACTTATTTTTTATTCATTATTTTATATTACAAAAATTTAAAATTTAAATATTTGATTGATAACATGTTACTTATATATAAAAAGGCAATAGTTAGCTATAAACTTGGTTGCATGTAGTCAATTGTTATTAGTATAACTTTCATTGAAAACGTTAAAATGACTATATATTTTGAAAATCAAACCATTAGATTGTATGCTCTTAACAAGCATACCAAATTTTGTATAAATCATATATTATTTACTATTTAATCTATAAACTTATTTTTTATTCATAATTTTAGATTACAAAAATTTAAAATTTAAACATTTGATTGATAACATAATTATTGATTTTTTTTTTTTTTTAATCTTTTGAAAATATTATAAGCATAGAAAATACAAGAAGAGAATGTAATTTAATGGTAGATTTGTTAAAATTCACTTATAATAAAAAAAAAATTAAGTGGAGTTGTAGCCATCGGATATAAACTAGTTTATAGCCAAACTTTGTCATATATAAAATATGTGATAAGATGTTTTAACACATAATTAGTTATATTTAACAAAAAAAATTACATCAAGTTAATTATTACATAGTAGTTTTTTTTCTTTATTATCAATAAACTATAAATTATCTTTTAAATCATCTTGATTGCAATTTAATATTTTTCAAATATTTTATATCAATGTTTTTATTAAATAAATTAGAGATAACACAACTAGAGTATACTACAGTTTTACAATTTGTGAAACATATTAAAATTTTATTTAATTTTAAATAATTCAATAATAGAGGCCACTTTATGTCTCTAAAGATATATAAGTAAATATATGAAAAATATAAATAATAAAAACTAAAAGGAATACGATATATATAAGACAAATGTAATTAAAATTTATAACTCCTAATTATAAAAACCACAATTCTAATGTCTTTTAAAAGTAAAACCCTTATCTATAATGTGGGGGGAGGGGGGGGGGGGGGGGGAGAAGCCAAACTTAACGTAGTGGGCCTATGACCCTATTTGAATATTACTGTGTGTCGGAAGAGAAGGAACCGGTTGAGATGGAGTCCATCTGGAAGAAAGATACCTGGAAATGAAGGAGAAGTACAATCCGAAGAGGTCACCAATGGTCTGAAGAGGTCTTACTCCTCGGATACGAATAGTCTTGATCAATCAAACGTGTGGAGGGTCCGAATGATCTTCCTAGCAACCCCAATGATAAAGATAAGCTCTGGGTATGTTTGGAGATGATAAGAACGAAGAAATATCTAAAGGAAAAGCTACTACCACTGTATTAAATGCACTGCAGCAACTTTTCTGACCGCATTTATGTGGAGAAGACCCCTGAATAATGTAACCTCAGCTACCGCCACTCACAAAGAGCTAAAAAAGATACATGACGTGACACATACTCAAGTAGGTACACAGATGAAGAACAAGTGTACGATGGGGATGATGGGGAAGGATGCTATATAAAGAAGAAGGGCTCCTGATAAAGAAGAAAAAGAAAAAAAGACAATAGAGGAGAAAAAAAAGCTTTACTGTAACTCTAAGAACTGTAATCACTATTTAATTTATCATAAACCTTTTCGGACTTCAATTCATTTCGTATTTACGTATATCTTTATGCAGGTTTATACTTGGAGGTTGTAATTAACCGTTGTTAATTCTATAATCAACCTAGCTCTATCATCCACGCTCTACAAATTTATTATTTTGGGTTTGGGCCACAAATCCTAACCCCACATATAATTTTTCAAATGATTATTTTAAAGGCTTCTAATTAAAGATATGCAAACATATACCTTAAACACATGTTGAGTTATGTATAACATAAAAATAATAAAAGGAAAAAACAACTAGGCTCAGTCAAGTAAATAAAAAAATCTAAGGGACCATTTGTATATGATATTTGTTCCTTATAGAAAATATAAGATTGAGAGGTATAGTTTCAAAAGCTAGAGTGATTATTCCCCTCCTCCCTTTGCCCTCATTGGTGAAAAAGGAATTAAGTATATTAGGGTTGTATCAGTATCAACTCCCTTTCACATGGGGTCGTTCTTGAGAAACATTTTAATTTTCTCATATTGACGTTACTATTTTCACATGCTTTCCATAATAAAGAAACTAAGGGCCCGTTTGGTTTGTGTTTTCAAACAACATTTTTTAGTTTTTAAACAGCATTTCACGCATTTCAACACACTTTTTCACCCACACGTATTTCAAAAAACTACAAACAACAATTTTCAAATTACTCTACCAAAATATTGGATATTTTTAAATGTATAGTTGAAGTGGTACTTCATCAAACTAATATAAATTTGTCACCTAATGCAAAATTATGTAAAAATGTTAGTTTTTTTATACTGTTTAGAAACTTGTTTTTATTGGTTTGAAATAGCACGCGTAATAATATTCCAAATTAATTACTCAAATGAAAACCGAAGTGTGTTTTGGGCTCCTAGAAAATGATGCACTCTTACAAAAATCAGATTCAATTATTGGGTATTGAACCTAACAATGCACGAACTCATAACCATTCCGTGGAAATGGGGATTAGAGTTGTTCTTTAAGTCCACATAATAATTACTAGTACATCACTTTTATTGGTGGATAATCTTGACTTGCTTATGCAAGTTAAAGAAAAAGTTAATCCAATTCAAACTCAGTTTGTTAATTAGAACAGTTGGATAGACAGAGCAAAAGTCATTATGATAGAAGATTAATTAATGTCTTTCAAAGAAAAAAAGAAAAAGAAGATTAATGTGGAAGCATGAAGCACTTCGTGCAGTTAGTAATGCTCTTATTATTACTTTTTCTCTTTTTTCTTTTTTTCCTTTTAATTAAAGAAGAATGCTCTTATTATTTCTTTGGAAATGGACACACGGTGCAACTCATGAAAACGTTCAAAACTCCCAAGTCATTAGTAAGACTAACATAATATGTTCTCCACTAGAATTCCCTATAATCACTCTATGTATAAAGGCCACAATGCATTGCATAAAGTAATTGTGTTGCACGAGTGAGATTATTGTTTTTTTTTTAAAAAAAAAATCATAATAAAGTAGTAATTAAGTTTTACATTGGTCACCAATTTACCCTTCTCTTGTTTTCTGGGTTGGAATTGATTGTGAATAATTTATATGATGCTAAACATAAATAATGGCAAAGATAAATTAATAAATTTATGAATGATTAAATACATGACCATTTAAGGGTTAGGTGTTCAATCACATAATGTTCATAATAAGACTTAAATCATGGTTGGCTTTTTGCTGAAAATTTTTTGTTGAGAGTTTGGTAAAGTATACTTATATTTTGGAAAAACTGAAGTTTTAAAAAGCTGTACATAAGAGCTAAAAAGTAAAAGGTCAGCTTATAAGTTAGTCCAAAACACATACATCGATGCCAACTATACTAGGAAAATATATTGTACCTGCTATTAAACTAGTACTAGTACTCCTTTAAAATGTACTGGATGAAATATCATGTTGTATCGAGATGTTTCAGTAGGTACAATAAAAAAAAAATTAAATGTGAAAAAATTGAAAAAAATATTGTGAAAAAACATGTTATTTTTTAAAATATGTTGGACTAATGTACGTTTTTTTAAGAAAAAAACTGGATTAATGTACTTAAAGCTATATTTAGGCTTATAAAATATATGAAATTTAAATTTTATGTTAATAAGCATAAAAATTAATAAATTAATACTTACATAAATAAATACAAACATATATAAATGTATAGAATTATATAAGCAACAGTAATCCTTAAACGGTACACCGACATTAACTAGTACCAAAATATTTCGTTTTCCTAGCCAAATCGAAATGACATTCGGTACGAAATTGGATCTCTTAATTAACTACCACAAAGTGTTCAATGGGTGGTTGATGTGTTTATATCCAACTATATAGGGCTGATATGATTAATACCGCCTTCTATACTCTAATGTGTCAAAAAAACATATAATTATGTTATAAAAGGGAACCCTTTGCACAATATTATCAGTCCTCACTCATTGTGGGAAGAAAATGAAAAATGGGAGGTTTAAAATTGCCTTCAACATCACATCTATAAGATTATGATGCGAAGCTTTTTGTTTTCTTGCCATCTAAGGGACATAAAATGTGCAACAAGAAGTCTAAATGATGTTCCATCACTTCTATAGCTAGCTAGTGCGATGTAGTATAAATGGGGAAAAATATAAAACAAATCTTTGCTTCAAAACCTTAAAAACTCACAAACAATGAAAAAAAAAAAAAAAGGGATGGATGGAAAAATTGACAATCATGCTTATCTAGTCATGGAATTCACAAAGCGTGCCTATAGCACGTTTTTGGTGATAGATAGAAATTTCAAACCTAACCATACCTTAGGAATGGTCTAAAATCTTAAAACCACTAAACTAAGTTCCAAACATCCAATTAAAAAAAGAATAGAGGAGGGTTGACACTTTCTAATGGACCTTTTTCTTTTGATTAAAAATACAGTGTATAAAAAATATAGAGTATAGTGGGCTAAAAGTCTAAGAAAGTGGGTGATATGTAGCATATAATATTTGTGAGGAAGGGACATGGATTCCCTTCCTTTTGCTCCTTCTTTGTATTGGATGTGGGTTTTATTTTGAAAAGCACAACATATTTATCTTTATAGTGCGGGCCGGTGGAGAGGGTATTCTTTTCATTTTAATTTTTTTTTCGCTTTCCAAGCGTGGATGTTTTTGTTGGAGAATCCACAACCAAATGGCTCCATGGTCTCATGTCCCACGCTTCAAACCTCTCTCTCTCTCTCTTCATGCTTTCCCCACCAAACTCAAATATTACATGTTAATGAACTAGGGAAGTTCTCTACCTCAACTTTGATAGATACTTTCTTTTCTTTCTATTTTCCCCCATTTTCTTTTGTCATTCCTTCCAAAAAAATAATAATAATTTAAAGTGATTTAAATGTTCTACCTTGAGTTCTAGATAGTTTAATTATAGTCAAGTCTTTTGTCTTTCAATTAGGAGATCTGAAATTCGAATTTTTCCTACACTAAAAACTAATTAGTGTTGCGATCTGGTGAGAAAGAGTAATTATTATAAAAAATATATCATGTGTTTAAAATCTATCGTATTATACAAAAAGTGTTGTATCTAATTTTTATTAAGTATATTAAATCATATTTACATATATTTATATTAACAAAACCAACTAAGTGAGTCATGAGTCATGTGCAATGTGCATCGCACAAAATAGAGACATGTTATATTTCTATTGGAAGTTAAAATCTAAGATTCGAAACGTGTTCGAAGTCAAACTTTTTTCTAAATTTAATTGTTTGAAATATAATAATAATTTTTGTGTTTTCTTGGTCAAATATAAATCCTTGATGAAATTTAATTTTGAAATTTGAAGTATGTAACTTTTTTTTTTTTTTTAAAAAGTAACTATTTTTTCTCATAAAAATAAACATATTATTAAGACAAGTATATTAATACTTGTACAATTCCATGGGCATCTAGGAGTAACGAAAAACTATTCGTGCACCATACTCTTAAAGGAGCCACATTCCATCAAATTTGATGTATCATTCTCATCCGTTAAATATGGCGGGTCCAATAGTGAATATTATGTATTTGTGCGTTACACAGAATCATCCATTTTTGTTTGTAGGTGGGATTCTCAGCTTGAGAGATCTATGATTCTTAGATTCTATGGCTAAGTAACAGAAAGAATTCAGAATTCAGAAAAACCCGTGAATACTTTCATTCAAGTAGCGAATCCACAACCAGCATTTTCACATCTTTTGTTCAGACTTCATAGCCTAGCTATTGGACCATCTGGGAAAAATAATATAGAAAGTTCTGAAATTTAAATTTTAAAAATTTAAAATTATAGTGACTATGATGATTAAATAACACAATGCGTGTGGAAGAATCCTTTTTAGTTTTTTTTTTTTTTTCTTAATTTCTTTTTTGAGTCTTGTGTTAACCGATGCGGCTATTTGTTAATAGACAATTTTAAGAAAGTTTTAGTGCCACTTTTACGAAAAATACAAAATATGTTAAAAAAATCTATTTCTTTTTTCTTTTCCAATAAAAAGTTTATAAAAATACTTAGTAAACTAATGCCTATAAAGTATTGGTTAATATTTTTCATTTTTTTTTTATAGAGTTTTAACTTATAACACTAACTTCTAATAATTGTGCTCTTTATTATCAAACCAAAATACCAATTAATTTTTGATGTAAACAAAAATTGAACCCCAATTTTTTTATTCAACAAGAGATTTTTTAATTAATTTTTTTTTCTTTTATTTGGATGCGAAGAAACAAGGGAATCGTATAGCTTTACATCTCGTTTTGTAGTGTTTACTGTTTTAGTGCCACCAAAAGTGTAGACCCAATGGAATTGAGAATTAGAGAGGGGCAGTAAAGGACTTGATTGGGCGTGGTTATTGTTCCCTCCACTCCAAACAAGAGGGCATGAAAGAATGCTAATCACTATGAATTAAATATTGCTAGAATTCACATATAATTGTGCGCCGCGGATCTTCTTACTCTGTTCCTAAGATCTCTTTCAGGTGATAAAATCATGGGTCTTCCTTTATATATTTATGTTTTTTTTATTTGTTTTTTTTTTTATTCTTGGGTCTGAACCATACCCTTTTGGCATAGTATGATTAATTCCATGCTTCACTCTCTTTCTCCAATTTTTTTAATTTTGGGTTGTGTTTGGTCTGTTTATTTAAAGACAACAGATAAAGGAGGGAAATTCAGAATCCTATGTTTGAGTTATTGGCAATTGTTTACCAAAAAAAGAGTTATTGGCAATTGAATCTTGTTCTATGGATTTTCTCTAATAGAAGGGCTACCACTCTAAAAAATAAAATAATTTCCATTAACTTTTTGTTTGGTCCAGTTATTTAACAACAGTGTATAAAAGAGAAAAAAAAAAGATGAAGTTTTAATTCGTGAAGAGCCAATTCACAATATCCAAGCACTCTATGTGTCAAGGAATATGTGAATTTTCAAGCACTCTTATGTGTCATATAGACAGGGGTGTAGCTATGTGTAAAGGTGGGGACTCCCAAAATTTTGATTTTTTATAAATATATATATAATTATTTTAATGTTTTCAAAATTTAGTCGACAAAAATAAGAGTTGACCCTCTCAAATATTTGATTTAGTCCAATGATGCTCTTAAAAGAAATTGGTCTATAGTTATAGAGACATAACATTATTTTTCACAATTCTATTTTTTATTGTAAAATATGCTCTTATATCTGTTATGTATTTGATAAAGTTTAACACCAAACATGGTTGAATCTATATCTTTTTCAACTAGTTATGTGGCAATTAACAAGTCATTGACTCATTAAAAAAATAATGTTACTAAAACTATACATGAAATGTCTCTTTAGTTACTATATAATCAGTTAGAGCAAGATAGCTTCAAATATATTTGAAGCCTAACTTATTCCTCCAATTTTTGGATCATTCATATTTTTAAAAATTTCATTAGTTCAATTGAAAGATTTTTTACTTACTTTAGTATAAAATTTGATAATTTGTATCGAAAATCAAATTTTTTAAGAATTTCACTATAAAAATAGTAAAAATGAATTTTATTTTATGAAAGATCACCACCAAAAATAATTTTGATTGAAATTATTAAGCTCTTTTTGCTATTGTTTGGTGTGTGTGTATATATATAACTTATCAAATACAAAAGTGTGTGTATATAATACAAAAGTGCATGTATATGTGTATGTGGGAGTTGTCTTAATAAATATATTAGAGTTGCAACTTGCCTCTCCCAAACAAAGATTCTTGACTCTGCTCCTGCATATAGAATACGTATGTATGTGACATTTGGAGCTACCAAGTCCACTTAAAATATTATAAGCTTTTTGTTAATAATATACATGTTTGATTTGTGAACATTCTTTTTTTAATAATCGATTTGTGAACATTCTTTAATTGTCTACTTCTAGGGATTTATGTAAGAACATGTTGGATATATACGCGTATGTGTGTGATGGTGTTTCCATTAATGCTTGGATGGAACCTTGGGTGTCATGATTACCTTTTTTCAAGCCAAATTAGAAATGAGTATGCTCCAAAGTCCAAACCCCTCTGATAGTCTCTAGTCTCATTAATTCATTGCTTGAATTAATGAGTATCCTCTAATTTTCATTGGTCTATGTTGTGGAAGCTTAAGGCACTTAAAAGAATAAAAATGTTGCTATGGAGGATTGGATCAAACTCTCTACCCACAAAAGAAAATTTAATATTGAGATTAGGTTTTAATGATTCAAATTGTGTGTTGTGTGGGCATGCAGTGGTGTCTAGAATCCACCTGTTTCTCAAATGTCCTGCTGCTAGAGCCATACAACGTGATGGTATTTGGGGTATAAGGTTTGACAGTAGTCAAGATGGTTGTGGATTCTCCCAGCCTTGTATTCCCCTGGAATCAAAATGTTTGTGTGTCTTGTCTATATAACATATGAGCAATTTAGATTATATTTTTTCCCAAAAAAATGGAGGAGATAAATGATTAAAATTGAGTTCATACATATATGAAGGGATTAGTATCTCTATAACTTCCCATTTGATTGATTAACTCTCATCATGCTTTTATAAATTATGTTGTAAGGGATCATATGATTTACAAATTTCATTCATACATTATCATGGGCTCCTTTTGTTTCACCCAAAATTGATTTCTGAAAAATATTTTTAATATTTATGGGTGTTTGGGTGAGTGAAATTACTGGTTATCCTGAAAATAATTTTAGGTTGATCATAAGATAAGGGGAGTTTGGTGTAAAACATTTACAATGTTCTTTTTGGTCACAAAATGTCACACCCAAGAGTTCCTCCACACTTGAGCAATAAAACCACCCACCCAACCACTAGACCCAGGCTCACCCAGCTGACCACCACAATCCTCCCAGCCACCCACCCCCCACCTTTAGATTTCACGCCTCGTTCTCATTACTATCGAGGCACCGCCATGTCTCTTCACCCGTACACATTGCCATCACTCATTAAGGGAAGTTGATATGGTGTTTTTTTTGTCTCTCTCTTGCTTTTCTTTTTGGCATGTTTGTTTGTGGATTTCTAAATGTTTGGCTTTAAAATTTTCATTTAAAATTTTGTTTAGTATATAATATCTTTTTTGGTAGTGAAAAAATGTGGGAAAGTAGAAGAAAATGTGTGTTTTTTGAAGCATTTTCAAGAACGTAACCAAACACTTAAAAATATTTTATATTCATAAAATGTTTTCACTTAAAAAATATTTTACGGTTAGAAAATATATTCAAGTGACACAAACGTAGCTTACACTAATGATATTCCATATCAAGGTTTGATAATTGCATAGTAAGATGATTTATATAGTACAACCTAAATGAGTGTATGATTTGAGTAAACATAACAATGTGGGGTTTATTTTGAAAACCATCATTAAAGTATGAGGCATAAAATAAAACAAAATTATAGTATATTTACTAATGTGCTTCGCTTGTACAATTCTATGCAGTCAAGTTTTTCCTGTGGTAGTTTCTCTTAACAGGAAAAATAAAAGAATATGATGATCAACTGAGAGCAAAGTGAGCCGACAACCCGTAATTGATATGCATAAAGATTAAAGAAGCTTAATCAAACACTCTATCACTCTGGTATGGACAAAATATTATATGTATATATATGACTACTATTTTGATCATTTTGACACATCCATGTATCACATCAATGGAAAGTATTTAATGTACTCCATACCTGGACCTTTTTTCCCATCCCTACACAAAGTTGGCCATAGATGTAGATAAAATGTCAGGTGGAGTATGAGTGAGTCTATGAGATATAAATGTACCCATCCATGATCAGTGGGGTCCCTTTTTTAAGTTCCAAATAATTCATGGGTTTGAATGGTCAAGCTATAAATCATTGGTGTTCATGTAAACATTGGATACCATCCCTTTTTATCTTTGTAAAATCTGTATTGTCATGCTCTTATTTCTTCTTTTTCCCTTCACTTTGCAAAGGGGAGGAATTTGATTTCTTTGAATCCCCCCTAATGATTCAGTTTTACTGCCAAAGTGTAAGCTGAATTCAGCTATAAAGTCACCAACTTTGAACTCCCTCAAATTTTGAATAATGACTTTTGAAGTTCTGACCAATCCAACCACTTAGAATTTTTTTGCATTCATACGAAATGTTAACAGGATTTTGGCTCTTCATACAGTTTAGTTCATGAACATCAATTTATATGAATAATTTAATTCACGCATGATTAATTTGATATTCTTTCCGCTTATATAACCCAATCAAAAACATGTTTGGTAATAGGGAATAATTTTTGCAAGAGGGTCAGGTAGCAATTAGAATAGGAAAACAATTACATGATTGGAAATGACAAGGACATGAACTTAGGATAATATGCATTTTCTATTTAGGATAAGTTTATAAAAGCATAAGATCGATATTTTGATATGGCTTTTGTCCTAACCTTATTTCCAAGCCGGCAAGACTGCAAATTCAACAACTAACAGTGATGAAAGTAAAAAATTTTTTATAGGCGACAATAAATTATGGCACAGAAATAAATTCCCATTAGGTTTTAGATGCCACTTGTAAATACTCTTATAAAAGTAGGAAAATTTAGAAAATTCTAGTGACAATCGCACATGATCACTAGTTCATTGTACTGATAATATATTTTTTATTCTTCTTTTGTTCATTCAAATTGTTACTGAGAAAGTCTATAGACACAAAAAAAATTGATACTTGCTAATGTGGTAGATTGTAAGTAATAGATTAAAAAAATGATATTAGTGATGAGAATCAGTGCAAGATTACCACATCAATAATTATAAAAAATGTTGTCAATTTTTTGTGTACATAGTATTGCTCAATTGTTATGTGGTAGTAATAAATAAAATTAAAAAAAAAATATAATGTATGTGCTTTTAATCACCTGACTCATTCAATTATTTCATGACCTAATAAGTCACTAATAGATAGATATAGAATTTTTAATTATAAGACTGTTGTTGATGGATTAGTGGTTATTAGGTTACAAACTAATCGATGAGGTACCTACAATATTGAAGAGTGCTTAAATAGCTACCGATATAATTCTAGCTTAATGACTCTAATACCTAACTCAATAGAGTTTATATATACCAGTGAAAAATATAATGTGTCTCGCACTTGTTTCAAGTTTTGGTTCTTTGCAATGGGGGTCGGGGAAGTTTCTTCATTTCAATCCCCTTATGAACATGAATATAATGAGCATATAATGAGAGGCGTAATTGTCTCCATTATTGGCATGTAATTGATTGTTTTGCAATTTGCAGCGTCGAGAATGATCCTCAAACGTTGCACTTGATCCTTTTGGATTTGAGCTTGTCTTTTACACTCAGGCTCTTATGCTTGAGGTCTCAGTGGTTGGTAATAGCTTGTCGCCATTTGATTAAGTGCCTTCTGACCTGAGTTCATCTAGAGGTTGTCGTAGACGACCGTAAGGGGTATCGAGGTCATATCTTATCAAATCATTCTTATTCGTGATTACGTATTAAGTCGTGTTCATGTTACTTTGAGCCACGATATTCTTCATATAAACTAGTGTTACTTATGGGCATGATATTCTATGTATCGAGTATCAAATAATAATAAAAACTAATAATGTGTTTGCTTTTCAAATACATAACTTGTGGCCTATTATGTCATTAATATATAGTCATTTGAATTACTTAATAATTATAAATTTATCAAATAAAAAATTGAACATGTATTTCTAATCACTCAAACTCTTTCAATAATCTTGTGATGTATGAAGTCACTAATAGATAAAGCCTATCATATACTTTATAATTAATTATATAATAATATGTAAGTCATGTTATCAGAGGCGGCTTGATGTATTTGGAGGCCTAAGGCGAAAATTGGTTATCTTGTTTCATATATAAAATTACTATTAATTAACATGAACCATGTAGAATTTTTTTTTTTTTTTAAAAGTTTATAAATACAAATAAATTTGACAAAACTTTTTACATTTAATGATGTGACAGATTGATAGTAGTGAGTAAAAAAGTGATGTTAGTAGTGAATTTAGTTGAAAACTAGTAAATGTTTGCTAACTTGACTATTGTGAAAAAAATTGTGAATTTTTTTGTGAATTGCTTTCTTTCTTTTCTTTTTTCTTTTAGAAGTGATACATTTAAAATATTTTTCATAACAAATCTTAAGTGTTAAGTTGCTTCTTGTTCTCTAGTTGAGCTTACCACTAAAATTATTTTTTTACTGTCAATAACAGCCTTTAACAATCTACTATTTAGGATTTTTTTTTTTAAATATTGTAAAAAATGTTGTAAACATAGCATTTTTTTTCTCTTTTTTATTTGTTTTTCATTTTATAAGAAAATATTACTAGTATTTTATTTATTGATTAATATTTTTGCTTAATTAATACTATTGGTTAAAATTTAGGGGCCCTGTTTTTTCACCTGGGGCCTTAGGCAGCAGCATCAATGGCTTATACTATTGAGCCGGCACTGCATGTTATTCAAAACACATGTAAATTATTTTATATAAATTACCGCACAACATATTTGACAAAACTCATTCCATGCAATGCATGAGTAAACCTTTATTTTTATTTTATAGCTAATAGTGAAAAAGTTAATGGTTGATTTAACGGGTCTATGAAATATTTTTAGAAAATTTTTATGGTAAAATTAAAAAGGTAATTATCAAATAAAAAAATGAACATGTTCTTTTAATCATTCAAACTCTTTCAATAATCTTGTGGTGTATGAAGTCACTAATAGATAAAACCTATGATATACTTTATAATTAATTATATAATAATATATAAGTCATGTTATTCAAAACACATGTAAATTATTTTATATAAATTACCGCACAACATGTTTGACAAAATTCATTCCATGCGCATGAGTAAACCTTTATTCTTTTTTTTTTTTGACGTCGAGTAAACCTTTATTCTTATTTTATAGCTAATAGTGAAAAAGTAAATAGTGATTTACCGGATCTACGGAATATTTTTAGAAATTTTTTATGGTAAAAGTAAAAGATGGTTAACTTTTTTTGACCGTTTTTCATATTTCTTGAAAAAGAAGTATCAAAATTTTTTTTAACCATTACGTTAAGGACACCGACCCTAAAAAGTTAGGGGGCTATTTTGGGGATTGTACCATGCAAATGGGCATGAATGCATGATGATATTCCCGGAAGAGGAGGAAGAAGATTCGTTCATAGTCATAGAAACCAGGCTTGAACCACAAACGTGTAGTTTGGTTCGAAAGCAAGGACATGGTCAAAAAAATAAGAACAAGGATATGAAAGTCATTTCAGAAAACTTTGACCAACCAAAAACCAAACCAAAGGTCATGATAGAAGCACCCCCTTGTGAGCTTGTCTACCATGTTTCATCATTTTACACTAATACCTTGCGTGCACTCTTCGCGCACGTATCAAACTCACTTTTAATATCTGTGTTTTTATTTTATTTTTTTAATATTTATTTTTCTTATGATTCCCCAACCAAAACAGGGATATATATGTCACTTTCTATTATTTATCTTCTTATCTTCCCCGTGCTCTCTGTCCAAGCTTCCATTTTGACTTTACTCTCTCTCTCTCTCTCTCTCTCTCTCCGTCTCTCTGTGAAAAACTTAGTTTTGAGTGTTGGGTGTGTTCGGTCTGGGGCTCAAGCACAGCTTTTGGGATTTGAGGATTTGGGTACTTTGAGATTTTCTTGTGTTCTTGCTGTGGAAATTTTGGTCTAAAGACTCTTAAGCTCTCTGGGTATTTCTCACTGTGAGTTCTTGATCTTAGTCTTCTATTTTAGTCTCTGGTCTTAGTGTTGAATGATTGTTTCTGTAATGCTATTTTGAATTCGTGCGGTGCTTTTGTTTGTTTTGAATTTTAAGCCTTCTCTCTTTTGTGGTTTTGGCTTATCTAAATTATTGTTTTGCTTTTAACCTCTATGCTTTGTGTATGGCACTATGTCTAACTCTATATTAATTTTTCTGCTCCCTCTCTCTCACACACATGCACACACGCAATTCTTTTCCTTTTAACTATTCTATCTTCCTGTTGTGTAAGAAAATGAATTTATTTTCTTTGATAAGATGCTCAATTTATGTACTTTCACCTGAGAAATATGACTAAACTAAACTTAAGCATTTTTTAATACACACTTCTATGTCTACGTAATGGAAAAAAAAATAAAAATAAAATCCTGCAAAACCCGAAACTAATTTTTTGTTGAAGTCAACTTTGTGCTAGTGACTCTGTGTCTCTGATTTTTGCTAGAATCTGTTTTTTCTTTCAGAGTCTTGGAAATAGAGGAAGAGTCGTGGCGATCTGTTTTTCGAAGAAGGATAGAACAGCATGCGGTGGTGGTTGAGTCTCTCTGTTGATGTTTTTCGCAAAGTCATCTCTTTGAACCTTTACTGTAGAGTAATTCTGTAACTCCTTTGTTATCATTCAGATTTCAGACCGCCCTCAAGTTTTTCTCAGCCTTCTGTTTTTTTTACCTCTCTTATTTTCCATGGGATCCAGTTTCTTCGTTGTTGTTCCTTGTTATGTTCGCCAGATTAGCTGAACAGTACCCCGTAGTTTCATTTCAAATCCTTTTCATTGATATAGATTCCTATTAGTTGTATTCTCTTTTTGTCCAATTAATTTTCTTGGGTTTTCTGTGTTTTTGTCATAAAGATTCTATTTTTGCTAAATAGATCTTTCTAGTTGAAGTTTTTAAGTACTGGGGTTGTGTCCAATTGTGATAAAGGTTCAGTTTCTGTGAAATAGATCTCTCTGGTTATACTTTTTAAGTATTGGGTTTGTGTGTTCAAGTCATTGTTCTTCAGAAAGTTGGGTCATTTTTACTCTCGTAGTGAAAGGTTGGAAAGTAGTTATGGTAAGCCAAGCAGCGAGTCAAACAAGATTTCGGGCAACGAAACACGAAAATGGGATTGCAGGGAGCGCTACTATTATTGTTAGAGTCATAGCATGCTTTCAACCTCTACAAGATTGCCAGGTTTGTATAAGATTATTTGATCTGGTTATTTGGTCATTGATAATGTTGGAGAGCTAATATGATGCTTACTAATTTTATTTTTTGTGATTTTGCAGGCTGAATACTTCCGTCATTTGCTCAAACCTGTAACGTAGATTAGTTCTCAATTTCGTGTACTTGTTAAGCTGGAGTTTGTAGTTATTTTCCTAGTTCCTGATAGAAAGAGAAAGTAATCAGCTATTTGTAGGACTTAGAATATCCTTCAGGTACGCTTTAGTGTTTAACCATTTCTGATAGTTGAATTATATTTAGTCTTCAAATTACATTGATAGAATTGTTAAGTCTTATGGTGTTTGTTTGTGTTTTTTATCTCTAGGTGATTGGTTTGGGTTGGATGGGAGGCGACCGTGGAACCTGGATTCCTCGGCCACATTTTGATTGGCAATCACCCCGTTTGAATTCCTTGGGTGTTCCCCTTGACTCGGGGCAGCAAAATCTCATGTCTGCATATATGAATCCTGGCACTAATATGGCTGCAACAAATGGGAATTTGCCAGTATATGCACCTTTGAAACTACACCCTTCTTCAGTTGGCCAAACAAATGAATCTCTTGGTTGGTTCTATGGTTTGCCTCGTTATCGGCAGGCATTTAGCTCTGACCCGAAATACCCAATTGGCAAAGGAGGCCTGCCTGCTAACCCCTATGAAAGCTGTAGGGAGGCTACCACACCCAATGCAGGGCCTGGATGTGCCCAGAAGAGGTTTGTTGTAATTGATCAAACCAAGGACCAGACAACTTTGATTTATAGTTCCGGGATTGGAACTCCTGTTCAGTGCCTTACTTCTTGGGGTCCAAAACATAATGTCGCTCGTGATTTGGATGGAGAAGTAGGTCTTGCATATAAGAGGGGCTCGAATGACCCCTTGGGACCAATATTGACTGATGAGTTTAATGAAAATCATGGAGACGACGATCAAAGTGAAATGCACGAGGACACTGAAGAACTCAATGCATTGCTTTACTCGGAAGAAGACGGAGATAGTGAGTATAGCGAAGATGATGAAGTTACTAGCACAGGTCATTCGCCTAGTACAATGACTGTCCATGATCAGAAAGATTGTTTTGTGGGAGATACCGAAGAAGTTGCTAGTTCTGCTGTACCAAGTAAAAAGCGGAAACTCTTTGATGATGGAGGTTGTGATGATGTGCCATCACTGATGGACACAGCAAGTTCTATGAAAACCAAAGGCCCCTTTGAGCATGAAGAGGATGCAGAATCTAGTTGTGCTAGTGGCAACAACACAGGTCCAAGAGAAGTGGATTCTTTATCAGGCAACAAGAGGATGAAGAGAGAGAGAATTCGCGAGACTGTGAACATTCTGCAGGGCATCATTCCTGGTGTCAGGGGCAAGGATGCGATGGTGGTTCTTGATGAAACCATACATTACTTGAAATCTTTGAAGCTCAAGGCCATGGCTTTAGGGCTTAATGCTCTCTGACTACTCTCTGAGTTGCAGGACGATGTCCTAGTAGAATAAAATCCAATATCCCACACTGAGCTCACTTTATGCTCCACCATCTGCAGGACTTTATATGTCTGATTTTTTTCTTTCTATTCTTAGCTTTTGTTACTTTATAAGAAGAAAATTGTGAGACGTGTGACAGGCTGTGATTGGTGGACAAAGCGAAACACTTGGGGATATAGGATTATTCTCATCCTAGTAGTGTTATATTAGTAGTTCTTGGAAATATAGTACTTGTCTCTGGTAGAAGTTCTAAATGGCATGTAGGGTGTGCATCCATTAACCTTGGAGTTCTTCCCAGTACTGGAGGTAAAACTTTGAACAGTGTGGAGATATATAGCTTGAAAACCTCCTTAAAGTCTTTCTTCAATGATTGAGTGGGAAATCAGCACCCTTTGGCTTGTAAAATTTCTCTTTAGTTTCTAGAGAGAGAGATAGAGAGAAGAAGGGGTGTGGTTATAATGTGTTTCAATAAAGGGTGTTGAATCATTAGTCTTGTCTTAGGGTTTAGAGAAAGTAATACTCACACTTGGGTGTGAGATTGCTGTGTGGATGAGAAGGCTATAGTTGTTACATAAAGGGTCCCATTTGGAGGAGCGTGCGTACCCCTTGGGTTGGATTGGGACCCAACATTCACTTTCTTCACCCTTTTTGTATTCTTGTCCATGTTTAATTGTTTGTGGGGTTATCTTTTTCCTTGATGTAGAAATTTGCACTAGCCCAGGAGGCGTCTCCCACTTCATCATGCAATGCAACTTGGCTGGAGGGCCCTCAATGAAAAACCAATTCCAGCTTTGTTTATGTAATAGTACTATTTATTGTGGGACTTTCATTTCCACCTTTTTTTTATGGAATTGTAATGTGATAGTGGGAAATACTATGTAAAACAATTTGAAATGTGCTTTTGATTCTATCAAGGCCTTTTATTAAGTAGTAGTAGTTGGTGTTGTTGCTGTGGTTGGTTTTGGTTGTTAGAAGAGAAAAAAAATAAGAAAAAAAAAGATGATATCTTGGTTGGGAGTAAGTTTTTACTTTGTGTTTTCAGTGTTTATTGTTTGTTGTCTCTATGCTTATGTACTTACGTCGCATGCACGCATTTATGATATGAGACAGCGATGTGTTTTTTGTGACTTCTTAGCTGTTTGATGTGTTTTTATCTTTCTATGAATTGATGATGGCGAGTGAGGGGACCACAACGCTGCATTATTAGGCAGAGGAAGCATATGTATTGTGCATGAGAGCACGGGTGATGTGTTTGAAATTGAGTGGCCCATAATGTTTAAAAAATATATTGTGAATTATAACCCAACAGAAACAAAAAGAAGTGGCTAAGATTAGATTGTGATTTCACTTCAGCATGATATCTTTGATAAATAGGCTTTTTTAGCTGAATTAACCTTTCTTTTGTGTGATAGCCTGATAGGCAATGATGCAAACTCCTAGCTTGGGGCTATGGCTATGCAATGATGATACTTATAATATTAGAGCATTTGCATCAGACAATGCACAAAAAAAAAAAAAAAAAAAAAAAAAAAAAAAAAAAAAAAAAGATAAAATGTCCTTAAATTTTACTAAAATTTTATTTTTCATTCCTAAACTTTAAGAAAATTTTTTTTTTTCCTCTAAACTTTGTAAAGAGTTATTTTAGTAGTTTAGAGAGAAAAACAATGATGAAAATATAACTTTTTCCAATAGTTTAGGGATGAAAACCAAATTTTTGGTAAGGTTTAAAGACTTAAAATAAAATATCTCCAATAGTTTAGGAACGAAAGATGAACTTTTCAATAGTTTAAGAACGAAAAATGAACTTCTTAATGTTTAAGGATGAAAAACAAATTCTTTGTAAAATTTAGGAATCAAAATACTATTTTACCTTATAAAATATGTATCAAATTTACATTGGCACTGTAAGGTCTTAATTTGCAGCACAAGCCCAAAAGGTATGGGATATTGGTCCAATGAGCCTAATAAAATAAATTTATAGAGAATGGGTTAAAAAATTAAGGCCTTTATGAATTTGACAGCAGCTAGTATGGGTTTTAAAAGATGAATAAGTAAGAATCAAGGCAAATAAGATTGATTAAAAGCATTGTCCGAAGAGACAAATTATGGTATAAACCGATAGAACTTATTACAAGCATAGTTTTGATTACTACAGTAGCCCTTTTTTTTCTTTTTTTTTTCCTGATCCCTCTCTCATTGGAGGTCTTTCATAATATATAGTTCCTTTCAAACTATCTTGATCCTACACTTGTTAGTCATCTAAGTCTTCACTTGAGCGTATGTCCCATCAGACACTTGCTCTGGCTTTCTGTGAGTTGTGGTAGTTGAGATTGTACTGTTCAGGGGTCTTCTTCACATAAATGAGACCAGAAAAGTAGCTGTAATGTATTTAATGCGGTGGTTGTAGCTTTTCCTTTAGATATTTCTGAATTCTTATCGCTCTTGTACGTGCATCAAGCTCATCCTTATCGTGGAAACCTCCTGGAAGGTCACTTAGATTGCTGAAATACAGATTTGATTAGTATTCATCATATCCAAAGAGGAGTTCCTCCTCGGCCTATCATCATTCGTTCCTTCCTTATGTGACTCTAAACTTGGGATCTCTCTCAATTATTTACCCCTCCTAGGACACAACCATGTCCCCAGATAAGACCCAAGGTCCAATATACAAATTTGAGCCTTTATCCCTATAGACACTATTCACTTTGTATTTAGGGTGAGTTTGGCATTAGTTTTAAGTTATAGCTTTATCTTTTATGTATAGTTTTTTTAAATCTTTATTTTTCCCGCTTTTTATTATTTTTTTCAAAAATTTTCAAATTTCAAATATACTTTAGCTCACTTTTAGCAGAAAAATTTCAGCAAAAAGCTAGATAAACTGTTCTCAAACCGATCCTTAGTATTTTATTATTTATTTTCATGTCTTGAGGATGAAGAAAAAGCGTGAATGGTGGTTGTGTACAAAAAGAGAGAAACGGTTTTAAAAAATCAAGAAAAAATATTTTAATGTAATGTATTGTAAAATAGATAATTTGATGTGGAGTGTTTTGAAAAATGAGTATATAAATAGAAAATGTAGGTTCTTATTCTAAAATAGATAGAATTTTTTGTACAAGCTAATGTGAATGATTTTAGGGTCCAACCAAAATTGGTTTGTGGGCAAAGGCCATCTGGCTCTTGGTAGTCCATAGTGATCCTGTGATCA
The DNA here is from genome assembly GCA_030445155.1 of Quercus variabilis. Lineage (NCBI taxonomy): Eukaryota > Viridiplantae > Streptophyta > Magnoliopsida > Fagales > Fagaceae > Quercus > Quercus variabilis. The sequence goes on along the minus strand of CP129453.1, from coordinate 19,000,327 downwards.
ATTTGCAAACAACAAAAAAAGAAAAAAGAAAATGCAAAAAAAAGAAGAAGAAAAAAGTGAAACTTGTCAAGAGTAAGGAAGAAAAGGAAAAGGTGGGTGGCCAAAAAAGAGTTTGAATGAACAAGAGATGAGTGACAATTCACAAGTAAAACAAAATAAGAAAAAAGCTAAAAAAATAAAAGGAAGAAAGGTGTGAACATGGGTTATTCACATAAAAATTAGGAGAATTCTTGGCAAACAACAGCTATTTTTTTTTCTTATAAATTATGACTTTATGACCTAAGAATCTTATGACTGATCAATGACATCAATTTCCTTCTTCCTACTTTCTTATTTTCCCCTCCCTTCTTTTTCCTATTTGATTTTTGCTATGATGTGATTGGGTGAGGCAAAGAATATATTCCGCGTGACATCAAGATTCCTAATCTAAACGTGCTTTCTACCTCTTGGAATAAAAACAAAAAGAACTTTCCTGAATGTTGAGATTGTTTTTGGTAATCTAAGCTAACATTCAATTTTCAGGGGATTGGCAACTTTACTAGTATAAAAGTATAGCTTCATGCCTTCATCATCTATGTTTTTATATTTTTTAGTGTGATAATATCCATATTTTTTATATTGAGCATTTTGTATTTGATGTGATCTCATCAATGTAGTAGTGCCAGATTCATTTAATTGAAGGAGATATGCTATCCCCTTCTTTCCAACAAACAAAAAACTCTTTTAATATCAATGGTGCTGTTAGAAAATCATATAATTTTTGTCAACTTGCTTTTTAAATTTGAACCACACACTCTAGATGGTTCTTCAATCCATTTCTTGTCTATTGAATTGTCTAATGCATGTGAAGAATGCATCTTATAAACGGCAATGGACAAGAATATCAGCTTAATATGAATGTTGAAGTTTAGGGACTACAATGAAAAAAAAAAAACGAATCACTTAAACTTATATGGTGCAGTTTGAATTTCAACCAAAATCTCATCAATAACATTAATATTTTTCCCCTTTCAAGTTTCAAATAATCTGCCTCTTTCAATATATATATATATATAAAATAAAAAATAAATAAAAACTAATCTACCTCTTGGGCACATAGGTTCACACTAGCCGAATAAATACTTTATTTTCTTTGTATGCCTCTCGGGATCAATCAAAGGTCCATTGAATTTATGACTAAACATTGGATATTGTCTCTTATAGGCTTGCAAGGGGAAGATGCCCAAAAACTTATAAAAACATGGTTAAACTTATACTTAATTCACGTGGGACACTAGGATCATAACATATATATGAATAAAACTTACACAATGTGAGAAAGATAATTTGAGTGTAGTAGAAAAATTATATTCTTATTATCAGGATAAAATTCATTTAAAAAGACTTTTTGAGTAATATTTCTCCAAATCCCAAAACAATTCTTCCATGGAACCTCTTGACTTGAAAGCAAGGTGGTATCTCCTCAGCACATAAAATGAGTGGTCTTTATGATGCTTTTCTGATTCATGCACTATAGATTTTTTCACAACTCTTACATTGTTAGATTCTTGTTTCATATGCTGATTGCTAATATAGTTCAGAATTGTTTTTTGATACGTTAAGGTTAACCTTAGGAAGTAGATCTCAATCTGACTGGAATTTAAGGGTTGGATGGAAAATTTTCAATCCAAATTTGAGCCCACCAAGGTTTCTACCACAAGCCCAAGTCCACATATGCATAACTAACAAGTACATATGGGCCCTGGACCTGTTCAATAAATCCTTGCCATATCAATGAATTGGATAGAAATTATCAATTCAAAATTGAAGCCCATCGTTGTTTCTACCCCAAGATCAAGGGCTGGTTGGGGCAGTCCGAAACCTACATACATTCGATTTCTGCATTAACCGGAACAGGGAAAAGAACAGAAAAAATCGTTATCTGACCAGTTACCACTATTATCTTTTCATAAACGTGTCATTGAGTCATTTACCACCTATTAAAAGTAAAAAAGCTTTACCGTCGGCCCAATTGAATAAAAAAGATTTTTGTTTTTTGTTTGTTGTTTTTGGGTTTCAATGGAATTTGGTGGCAAGATGCACTAGTATCTAAAGACTTTCGATTGACTAAAACATAAACATGAAATGTAAGTTTATTAAAAGTAGGAAAACATACAAAAAAAGGGTGGTAAGACTTAATAGTCAAAAAGATAATAAAGAGCGAGAATTTTTTATGTTTTGGACCAATCATTCATAAAGATAAAGAAATTGAAGAGAATGTTAATCAAAGGATAAAAGAATGGTTGATAAAGTTGAGGATCATATCAGAAATATTGTATGATCGTAGAATACCTATTAAATTAAATGCAAAATTGTATAAAACCACTCTACTACTAGCTATGCTCTATGATATTGAATGTTGGGCAGTTAAGAAGTAATATATTCATAAAATGAGAATAGCTAAAATAAAAATGTTAAGATAGATATGTGAGAATACACAAAAAGATAGGATCCAATATAAGGAAATTCACTTGTAGATATGGGTAACTCATATTGATGAAAAGATGAGATAGAGTTGCTTGAAATGTTTTAGTCATGTTTAGAGGAAGAAATAGTGAGTTGATCTTGATCCAAGTTGAGGGAATAGAAAAAGGTAAAGGAAGACCCAAAATAACTTTAGTAAAAAAAAGAAGAAAAAAAGACTTATCAATCAAGGAAGAAACCAAGAATATGACTTGAGATAGAATATACTGGAGGAAAAGATGAGACTGAACCTATCTTCTCTATTAAGAATTCATAGTCAATCCCAAAAAATTTGGGATTAAGACTTGTTGTTCATTGAGACCATCACTGGTTATCTCAAAGTGACAATAATATAAGGGCAATACTTTTTTTTTTGGTAAACAGTATTTCTATTAAAAAGAAACAGGAATACAACCTAAGGAATCATCCCTACAAACAGCCTTTAACATTGGGGGGAGATTTCCTTTATTAAAGCAATAATCTAAATCAAAGTTTAGTGCAAACTTGGCACTTCATGAGCTGCAGAGTTACATGTTCTCCGAACCCAACAAAAATTAACAAAAACAAAAACAATAGCTAAGCTACAAATATTATAGATAGTATTGTGAGTAAGCCATTCAAGGGATAAGTTTGGGTTGATGAGAGGATCAAAACAATTCTTTGCATCTCCTTCAAATATTACAGATTTCCATCCCTCCTTGACTGCTAGATTCATAGCCCAGTAAAGTGATTCAGCTTCGGCGATCGTTGGGGAGGAGCTATGATGTTTTTTGGCCCAAATAGATAGAACTTTGCCTAAATGGTTCCTTGCAACAACTGCTACAGTAGAGCTGGAGCTCCTTGTCGCAGCATCTACGTTCAGCTTGATGCAGTTAGAAGGGGGAGGAGACCAATTCTTGCTACTTAGCTCTTTAGGTGGTTGGGTAGCTGAAAAAAAGACTTTAACTATTTCATTGAATCTGGTTTGAATGTTCTGCCTAGCCTTCATCGCATTAGGGTCGATGTTATTGAACTGTTTAAGGTTTCTTGACATCCAAATCTCTTCAATTACTAATGCCATGTTGAGGGACACACTCCAAGTCTCATGGGCAGGGATGAGTGAGGCAGGTGGCTCCATGATGAAGGATACTATCTCCTTAGCCGATGTAAAGTTCACGCTGTCAACTTGAAGACCCCAACAAGCGACTGACCATAGAGCTCGAGCAAAGGGGCATCTGAAAAAAATGTGTTCACTGTATTCAATTCCAGCATTGCATAACAGACAAGTTGCATTTACATGGCTAAGGTGAACTTGGCGATTAGCTTTTGTTGGCATGGCATTGACGCCTATCCTCCATATCAACATTTTGAGCCTCTCTGGGAAGTTTGCCTTCCAAAGCTTGGACTAACAAACTTGGGGCTAACCAACACAGTCAGGATGAGCAAAAGGAACATTATGGATGGATTTAGCTAAGAACCGACCTTTTGAGTTAGGGAGCCAAACTAACTTATCCTATTTAGGTGACAACGGAATAGGAATGTTAAGAATGGCTCTTGTATCGGTTGGAGCAAATAGTTCCTTCACCCAATCTGAAATCCATGATTTGGAAATTGGGTTGATGAGATCACTGGCTTTAATGGGAAACTTCTTGTATTCCTCATTCTAGGCTGAGGAATGAAATTCACAAATTCAGGCACCCAAGGGTCTGACCACACCTGTATAGACTTACCCTCCCTGATAAGAAAACATCCACCCTTCACTACAAGCTTCTTGGCTTCTTTAATAGCTCTCCATGTTGGAGAGGTGGCAGCCACTGGATCTGCTGAAAGCCAGCCACTATTCACTTTATATTTGGATCTCAACACATCCATGCACAAACTTTGTCTATCCGATGCCACAAACCATGCAACTTTAGCTATCAAAGCTAAGTTCATCTCCTTCGTTTTCTTAAAACCCAGCCCACCATATTTTTTGGGATGACACAGCTTGTCCCATGATTTCCAGGTTATGTATTTGCCACCTCTATCTTTAGGCTTCCACCAAAACCACCTAGTAGCTGCATCTAGCTTGTTACAAGTGTTAGCTGGCACATTGATTGCTGACAGAGTGTATGTAGGGATACTGTGGGCAACTGCTTTAATGAGAGTGGCTCTACTAGCCCATGAAAGGCAACGGCTTCTCCAGCCTTCTAGTTTAGCTTCCGATTTATCCTCCAAGAATTTAAAATCTCTCGATGGTGATCTTGTGGGGAACATAGGGGCTCCAAGATAAATGACATCTTTTTTTAGCTTCTTCATTCCAAATTTATGCTTAATTGCTCTTCTGTTTTCAACCAATGTGTGCTGGGAGAAGAAAATACCTGATTTGGCTCTATTAATGCTTTGCCCAGACCAGTCACAGTATTTTTATAGACAATTGGAGAGAGTTCTAGCATCATGCCTTGTTGCTTTTGAGAAAAGGACAATGTTGTCGACATAAATAACGTGGGTTAAGGTTGGACTTCTAATACTCGCTTTAGCTCCATTGACGTTGCCCATCATCAACTCTCTATCAAGCATTCTTGAAAGCACTTCTTGGCCTAAAATGAAAAGGTATGGGGAAAGGGGGTCACCTTGCCTTAACCCTCTCCTAGGCACAAAATGATTTGATTTTCCCCCATTCACCAGGACTTCAAAAGAAACCGAAGATAAACATGCCATGACCCATCCGATAAAAGTATTGCCAAACCCTAAATTTAAAAGCACCACTTGAATAAACTTCCAATTGACTCTATCATACGCCTTTTGGAGATCTAACTTGAGAGCCATGAACCCATTTTTAACTTTCATGGATTTGAAATTGTGAAGTAGCTCGTGTACTACCACCTGATTTTCTGCAATCCATTTGCCCGAGATGAACGCTGATTGACATGGAGAAATAATCTTATGGAGCAAAGGCCTAAGTTTAGCCACAATTAACTTTATACACAACGTTGCAAAGGCTTATGTGTCGGAAGTTGTTGACTGAGATTGGGTTAGGGGATTTAGGAATCAGAACTATTAGTGACTCATTTGCATCCTTGGGTAAGCATCCATTGGTGAAGAAGGCTGTTACTGCACGCATTACAGTGTCTCCAACAATAGGCCAAAACTCCTTATAGAAAAGGGCGGGGAATCCGTCTGGGCCGGGAGCTTTCAAATCCTGCATGTTAAACAAGGTAGTCTTTATTTCATCTGGAGTGGGGATAGTGTTTAGAGCTTGATTTTCTTCCTCAGAAATGCAGCGTGTCATGAGATTGTCAAGGTTTTTCGGGAAATCCACTTCCTCATCAATAAACAACTTCTTGAAGTGATGATAGAACATCTCTTTAATTTGATTGGAGCCAGTCACCCACTGAACATTCTCGGCTTTTAACGCTGTGATACTGTTTTTCCTTCTTCTAATAATGGTAGATAGGTGAAAGAATTTGGTATTCCTATCGCCCTCTTTTAACCAAAGCTCCCTTGACTTCTGCTTCCACAACATTTCAGATCTTGAGAGCCATTCAGAAAGTTCTATTTGCAATGCTTCTTCAACCTTCCCATTCTCTTCTGACGGTTGCCTCCTCTGAATTTCATTAATTTTTTCCATCAGTTGGTTAATTCTATCTTGGCAATTCCCAGATACTTGCTTGTTCCATTTACGAAGAGCTTTTCTAGTCACTTCTTGTTTCTTTTGTAAAATTTCAAATTCTGATCCAGTTTTGTGACCATTCCACGCCTCTTCGACAATTGAATTGCAACCATTATCCCTTACCCAAGCTGCTTCAAATCTGAAAGGCCTATTAGCAAAGCTTTGCAATGGATTTGTGTCCAGAAGGATTGGTTTGTGGTCCGAATTGAAAGCTCCTAGGTGGGTCACCGTAGCATTGGGAAAAGCTAACCTTCAGGAAATATTAACAATAGTTCTATTGAGACGTCTTTTGATAGCAGCACTTCCCTAATTTCCCTTCGCCCAAGTATATGCATTTCCTGAGTATCCCAGGTCTATGGCACCGAATTCAAACACAAGTTCCTTAAGGAAATTATTTTTTAAGTTCCTTGCACCCCTACTGCCTTTAGTTGAGATTTCATTGTCCTCCAAGGTGAAGTTTAAGTCGCCCAAACACGCCCATGGGCAATTGCAAGACTTTAGAAGCGCCATAAGGTTCTCCAATCCTTTTGCTTCTTAGTTGGATAAGGAGGGCCATAAAAGCCAACAAGGAGCCATGAGCTCAGAGCATCAACTATCTTAACAACAATGAGATTTTTGTTGAACTCCACCTTCTGAATAGTGATCCCAGACCTCCACAGCATACAAATTCCACCTGAAATACCCTTAGCTTCTACTACACACATTTCTACAAATTTTATTGACTTTAAAACAAACTGCATCCTACTAAGGGAAGCTTTAGTTTCACTTAAAAAAACAATATTTGGGCTATTCCCTGTTAAATGAGCCTTAAGGGCTCTAACTGTCGTAGTGTTACAGATGCCGTGACAGTTCCAACCAAGGATTTTCATGGGAAGGTTGGGGGCTTGATAAGGCCTGCCTCCTCGGCCATAGAGGTAGGAACAGAGAGTGATGAAACAAAATTCGGGGAAACATGGCATGATCCATTATCTTGGGTTTCATTGTAGGATGAAGATTCGGTTTACTCACCTTGCACATCGTGGTGGGAATTATCATGGGGATTCTGCCTTTCTTCCAAAATGAAATGCTCCACTCTTGATTTGGGAATGACGGTCATTGGTTTGGGGTCAAAGAACTTAGCTTCAGGAGTGTGTATCACTAACTTGACCCTTTTGGAAAATTCTTCCAAATCTTGAGGCATGGCTTTTCTTTTGGACAAAAGAGTGTTGCTACCATGGGTTTTGATGTCAAGGCTTGATGCTGTGACTTGTGGGAAGGAGGTGTTGGACTGAGCCTCTTTAGTGTGACAATGAGGAGATGAAACCAAGGGTGAAGAAGACGCTAGAACAAGGGAGGGGTTATTTAGTTCGAGCTGACAGTTTGATGGAGATTGACTAAGGTTTGTCTTATGGGGGGGTGGACTTGTAAATATTAGGTTGGGCTCAACATGTTGTAAGACTTGGTTGCTGGCAGAATTGCATATTATATGATTAATGGTAGGTGGGTCAAATCTTGGAGGATAAGATGGGCCATCTCCATCTCCATTTAAAGCATTTTGGGCCTCTAAGTTCACGGCTTGTTGGGAGGACATAGAAGCTAGCTCGTGTGTGCCGTTAGGATCAGCGCCATTCATATGGTTAGGGAGGATTGTGTCGCTACCCTGTGTGGGTAAGCATGCAAACTGTTGGTTGCTGTCCTTGTTAACGGCTTTTGTACTACTCAGTACTACAGGTTGGTGCTCTGCTGTGCTTGCACGAATTTGCGCTTGTACGTTGAGGTGTGTGGGCGAGTGCTTCTTGTCTTGACTTGCTGATGTACCCTCATCTAAAGATGCCACCGTAGTAGACATTGGGCTTGTAGGAATGGCACTGGCAGTGGGGCCTGGGATTGCCTGATGGTCAGGCTTCAAAAATAGTCCTTGTGGTATATTGCTACTGTCCGATCTCAACCATTGTCTTAAAGCAACAAAGTTAAGTCTGAATGGATTCCTGATGTGGAATAAATTCCCATGACAATTGCTAGCTTCATGTCCAATGATACCGCAACGATAACAGATATCAGAGATCTTTTCATATTTAAAACTGATCCATAAATGGGGTAGATTCTCTCTGGGGAGAAAAAAGCCAGGCATAAGCGGTTTTAGGACATCCAACTCGATTTGAATGTGTAAGAATTTTCTCCATATAGTGCCACCTTCACCTGCGAGGTTGAGCTCTACAACAGTCCCAACCATTTCTCCAATTTTTCTGAGATTACTGGGAGACTTCCATAGCTCCGGGAGGCCATGGACTTGTACCCAAACCGTGGAAGTAGTGAATGGGATCTCCTGCCATGTTAGAGGCGAGTTCCAATGCTTTAGAATTAGGTGGCCACCCTTAATCGACCATGGTCTTCTCTTGAAAGCATTATTCATATCAGCTTTGTGACTGAATAGAAACTTGTACATATCTCTATCGAGTCGAATCACTTGAATCTGTCGATTTGGTTTCCAACCTCTGTTGACGACGTCTGTAATCGCAGTGACTCCAACATTTTTGGGGGTAATCAGTTTTCCGATTAGAGTAAAAGAAGATGGGATAGGGTCTAGTTGGTTTGGAGGGAGCTCTAGGCATGCTTCTATCCAAGAGCTATTTTCAGTACGGTTAATAAGCTCTGATACTTCCATATGGACTATGGAGTGGGGGAGGTTGGATGGCAAGCGAAACTAATGGAGAGACTGCATTACCCTATGGAAAGGGAAAGGGACGATGTAATAGGGAGAGCAGGTTGTATTAGGAGAAGGAGGAAGGGGAAAGGACTGGGGAGAGTAGGTGCTACGGAGAGCACGGGAAAAAGTTTTCAAAACCATATATGTTATGTCGTTTTTCCTTGATACCCTATAAGGGCAAGACTTAGGTACAGTACTTAGGTGCTGTTCTTTAAGTTCTCTTCTTAAGATTCTGTCATGTGAATTTTTTTTTATGGGATGGAAGTGTATTTTTTAGTTAAGTAACCACATAACTGAATTTTAAAAGAGAAACTTAAAGAATAACACCTAAAGTGCTACACCTAAATTTTGTCCATAATATAATAACATCAAGAATCAAGAGTACAATAAACCTCTTTTTTTTTTTTTTTTTTTTTTTTAATCTACAATAATCCATGGTATCATAAAGAGGTTCCAATTCTTCCTGTTTATTAACATAAAAAGCAGCACAGCTCTAAGGAGACTTGTTTTTTATGATTAAACTTTTAATTAAAAGATCTTCAATTTCTTTTTTACAGTATTCTAATAATTCATTGTTCATTTGCATTGGTTTAGCTTTAGTAGGTATTTGTCTTTCATTAAAATCTTTTTCATAAGGTAATTGTACTATATGTCAGTGCCTATGCCAAAAAGCAGTAGGGAGATTAGAACAAATTTCTGTCTGAATATGTTGGCTGAATACTTTTATTTTATGATTTAATATGAGATTTGTCAATTGATTAGCAATTCTTTCATATATTATTTCTGACTTTAAAGATAACAAATGTCTGTTTTTCCTGTAAATTCTTTCTTTATCAATTTCTTTTATTATGGAAGTATTATCTAGTGAATAGATTTCTTTTGGGATCAGTGGTAAAATGAATTTAAAAAGTGTGTCTTTTCCTAACACATTAGTTTTAATTCCATCGTTTGTTGTTAAGAAGGGATAAAGTAAGGCCATAAAGGGATTTCCTAAAATAATTTTAGAAAAAAGGTCTATAATTAAAACAAAAACAGTTTCAAAACATATTCCATTGTTACATATGTGAAAATTAGGTATTTTGTAATTAATTATGAGCTTTTCTCCATTAGCCTGAGTTAATCTTTCAAATGATTTTTCAAAATACTTTAAAGGTATTAGTCCTTCTTGTATACAATTCATGTCAGCACCTGAGTCTATTAAAACAATTTCTGTCAAAGAAAACTTTTTATTAATTACTAAAGTGACTTCTGTATGCTATTTTTAAAAAATTATTCTGTCAATTAAACTTAAGAAATTCAGTCTATTATGAGCATCTTTCTCTAATGAAAGGGGGTCTATCATAGACAATTTTTTCAAATTTATTATTTCTGCAATATTTTGTTCATCTATGTTTGTAGGATTATCTTATTTAATTTCTTTTTTTTCTTGTTTTACTATTTTTGCTTTTGTCATTAAGTCTTGTAGGGTTATTGGTTTTATGTTTGTTTCATTTTTGTCCTTTTTTTTTTTTTTTTTTTTTCCACATTTCGTAACATAGTGTCCATATTTACTACACTTAATACAAGCAATAGGTATGTCTATAGAATTTTTCAAATTTTGTAAATAGCCTTTTTTTAAAAAAAATCTTTTTGGTGATTAGATAGATTATCTATCAATTTCATTATTATGTCTTTTTGTTTCCTTTTTCTTTTATTTACTTTGAGTGGCTTGGTTTATTTTAGTTCTTCCTTTTTCTTTACTTGGTATTGCTCTTGTTGTTTAATGTTAGACATTCCCATTAATTCATTTATTACATCTTTCTCAAACTCTAATTTACTGATTTGTTTAACAGTTTTATTATGTCTATTATATTGTTTCTTAGTATGTCCATATTGTTTACATTTATGACAAATAGTATTTCTCATATGTCTGTCAATTTTCTCATTATTTGATGACTCAGTAGTATTTAAAATTGTAATGTCTCATTTTCTGTCTATATCTAGAGGTGAATTTAAAATTTAAAATTTCTATCTTTTTAGTTAATTCTGCCAAAACTATCATTTTGGGTATATTTATAGATCTTTTAATTGATTTTAGTCTTTCATCAATTTTTTCTTTTAAACTATCATTATTCCTAGGACTATTATTTGTCCATCCTTTGTTGATTAGTTCTACTAAAGAACTATTTTGTCTTTCTTTTTCTATCTCTTCTTTTATATCTATAGGACTTCTTTCTTTCTCTACTTCTATCATTTCCAACTTCTTTTTGTACTATGTGACTATCTTCTTTACTATTTGTCAGAGTTGTCTTTAGTATCTTTTATGTCATTTTTTTTTATCAATTATCTCTATTAGGCTATCTCTTTTACTATTTTTAATATCTGTCATGTTTATAGATATGTCAGTACTTACTAAGTTATTCTTTTGTCTATTATGCCAATTATCTACTACAGTTTTTACTAAATGTTATCTATGATGAGGTTCAAATTCTCTTTGTTTTTCTAATTCTGAATTTAAAGCTTTCATTCTTTCAAGAAGATTAAAAAAACTATCATTTTTTCTTTCTACTTTAGTGTATGTAATGGATCTTTCAATAGTTTCTAAAGATTCTAGTTTTTTATTAATCATATCTAACAAATTATTATTATGTCTATTAGTCTGTCGGTTGATTTATCTCCTGTTAATGTACTCCAATTATTTATGCTATTATTATAGTTATAATCATCTATATTATTGTCAGAATCAGAATTTGTTTCATCAAAATCTATATTACTATTTAACCAATTATTGTCTAAATCTCTTATGCTATAACCTTCATGATAATCTATATCATCATAGTCCATGTTTCTAATTAGTGTATGCTTAACCTAAGTGTGAACAAGCAAACAAATGATGAACTGATAAACATATTTATTCTATTTTCAAACAATAAATAATTACTGGCAGAACTATTACTAACCACTAGTATCCTTACTATTAAGAGCACCTCCTCGGGAAACTCCATTGTGGGACCACCTAAACAACGTCTGTCCATTGGCTAACAAAAATGGGTTAACCAATGCGAAACTATGGTTTGCCATCGAGTCTTGAGGCTGACCAACACTATTAAGGAGCAAGTAGTGGCTATGTAGTAATATTAGTTCTTAGTAACTTCTTAATTGCAAAGAAATAAAAATCATACATCTACCACCCACGACTTTGATACCATAAATACCCCAACAGAGAGCATAGTAGTAATATGGAAGCATAAACAATAATAAAATAGATGATAAAGAAGAAAACAACAAAATAGATATATTCAAAATAAGTTAAAACATAATATAAAATATGAAAACAGAAACTAGTAAAATCTTACTTGAATAAAAACTTCTGTCTTTGATTAAAACTAAAAACGTCTGTCTTAGATACAAGCTTAAAAATAAAACTATTTGAAGAGTGACAAGATTACAAAGTAAAATTTATCTTTGAAACTGAAAAGTTACAAGATTCTGTCCAAAGGGAAGGATTACAGGATTACAAGAAAGGAAGGATTACAAGAGTCGTTCTAAGGGAGAGAGGACTGTCTTCTTTTTAGGACTTCTAAAATTTGAACTTGAGAATTGAACCTCAATTTTGAACCTTATTTTCTGTCTTCAAAGTCTGTCATTTTATAGATAAAATGAACCATGATAAGTCTTCAAAAGTAACCTGAGTCAGTAAAGTTAATTTAAGTTAATCCGTCGGTGGAAACTTGTAAAATACCATTGATGAATAGTAGTCTTTTCATAAAGTGACTTCTAATGACTTTGTCTGGGAATTTGTCAAAGTACTATTCACACACGTAGATGAATAGTGATCTGTCAAAAATATTTGTTTGATTTTTTGAATTTGTCTGGGTGGTCATTCTGAAAGTTATTGACGCATGCTTGGTGAATAGTTATTTGTCATAATTATCTTTAAAGAGAGTGAGATATTGATTTGTCGGTTTTTTTTTTTTTTTTTTTTTTTTGTCATATGTCATAGAGATCTTGAGAGTCTTGAAACACTTATGGGCGAGTCCTGTAGTTTGGAGAGGAGGATTCCATTATTGTGTCATCTTCATTGTCCAAAATTTGTGATGCAGCTTCAAGTAGCTGTTTCTTAAGTCGTTTTCTGTTTGAAACGGGGGCAAGTTGGCATTGGACTTTACGTTTCTCTAAAAGGAAATTAGAACTTTATGTCTAGGAGGAAGAGGTCTTTTCTGTAATTCTTGGCAAATATGATCAAAATTAAACTTATTCCACCATTTTAATTTAAATTTTCTAGTAGGCATGGGGAAATGATACTGGGGATGTCTTTCTATCTCGTATTCCTATCTAATGATCCATGGGAGATCTGGAAACCTATAAAAGAACTGCAAAAGATGTGGGAAATTCTTAAGTTGCAGTATGTCTGGTTCTTTCTTGAAAGCCTCACAGGCTTTTAAGAGATCAGGAGGAAGAATCATAGCTTCGGGACCATAGGAATTTCACCAATCAATGAACCATCTTGGTATCATTATGTCTTTCTTTCTATACATATCAAAACAGAAAAACCAAGTATGTTTGTAAATATTATTTTGGAGTAGAAGGAACCTATCTCAGGCTTCTATATAATCATAATAATTATAAAACTGAGGGTCAAAGAGTAGGAAAAAGTTCTTAGTGATCTAGGGTTGTGCTTTCCATTGGGAGGGGGTGAGGATCTGTTTTATGACTACTTTAGAGTAGCCAATTCTGTTTGGGTTTTGGGAGCAAGGCATACGTGTTACCAAGATTGAGTCTGTATCAACTAAAATAAATTCATAAAATTTTCGGGTCTTTAAAGTTTCTGTCTTAAGGTGTTCTCATCTTGAGGGTATGAGCTGTTTGACTAGGAAGAGGTCATCTGTTATGTGCTGGTATTCTAGTTCAATCCATAGAATAAAATTCTAGGAATCTTTTAGGAGTTCAATATTGTGGTCTTCTTGTGGGGCTTAGGTTTCCTAAGAGGTGGAGGATCTGTACTTTAGTTGATTAGATGGAGAGCTAAAGAGGGAAAAGAGGATGCAACTATGTTAAATGGTAAAGGAGAAACTAATTTGATTCCTGATTTCCTAACACATGAATTCCTATAGGGAAGATGAGTTCCCCTGTAGATAAGGGTAACTCCCCAAAACCCAGAACCAAACAGTCTTATGTTGCTCCTCCGATTCCCCCTAGCAGATTTCTCCCTTGTCCCTCTTTCACCTCACCTACTTTCTCTTCGAACAAACCCCAAGAAAGATCCCCATTAACATGTAGCCCAAACTCCTTTAAACCACTCTTCCCAAGCTCTACTCCAACAACCATAAACCTTTAAATAAAGCATTACAATGGATAAGATATCATATTCCCAATAAGAAAGATTTACTTGACAGACTTCATGAAGCAACCATATTTTCCAAATTTGATATGAAAAGTGGATTTTGGTAGATACAAATAAATGAGAAAAACAGATATAAAACTGCCTTTACAGTTCTTTTTGGTCATTATGAGTGGAATGTCGTGCCTTTTGGTTTAAAAAATGCACCTAGTGAATTTCAAAACATAATGAATGATATATTTACACCTTTTACAGATTTTTCAATTGTATATAAATGATATCTTAATTTTTCTAAATCAATCGAGGATCATTGGAAACATTTAGATATATTTGTCAAAGTAATTAAACATAATGGATTAGTTGTCTCAGCCACTAAGATAAATTTATTTCAAGATAAAATCTGATTTTTAGGTCATAATATTTATAAGGGAACCTTAAGCCCCATTAACAGAGCCATTCAATTTGCAAATAAATTCTTAGATGAAATAAAAGATAAAAACCAGTTATATAGATTTCTTGGCAGCCTAAATTATGTTTCAGATTACTTTCAAGGATTAAGAAAGATATGCAGACCCTTGTACAAAAGGCTAGAAAAGAATCCTCCTCCATGGACAGACATACATACTATGATAATCAGATAGATAAAAAATTATGTTAAGCAACTCCCTTGTATTGCTATTCCTTCCCCCAATACTTTTAAAATTGTTGAGATAGATGCTTCTGAGATAGGTTATGGTGGAATTCTAAAACAAGTAGGAAAAAATGATGCCAAAGAAAGAAATTTTATCTATTATATTATGTGTTTCAAAATTTCAAAATTATATTTTTAATGAAATTTTTTTAATTCAAGTTGATTGTAGAAGTGCTAAAGAAGTTTTATAGAAAGATGTTCAAAATCTTGTTTCCAAACAGAGTTTTGCTAGTGGTTCGCTCTAGTACCAAATGTTACAAACCCATAGGTAGAACTCATCCTTGAAAACCAACCTGTAAGAATAAAACCTATACAATGTGAGAGAGATAATATTGCGTGTAGTAGAAACATTATATACTTATTATCAGGATAAAATTCATTTAAAAAGATTTTTTGAGTAATATTTCTCCAAATCCCAAAACAATTCTTCCATGGAACCTCTTGACTGAAAGCAAGGTGGCATCTCCTCAGCACATAAATGAGTGGTCTTTATGATGCTTTTCTGATTCATGCACTATAGATTTTTCACAACTCTTACATTGTTAGATTCTTGTTTCATATGCTGATTGATAGCATAGTTCAGAATTGTTTTATGATACGGTAAGGTTAACCTTAGGAAGTAGATATCAATATGACTGGAAATTAAGGGTTGGATGGAAAATTTTCAATCCAAATTTGAGCCCACCGATGTTTCTACCACAAGCCCAAGTCCACATATGCATAACTAACAAATACATATGGGCCCTGGACCTGTTCAATAAATCCTTGTCATATCAATGAAATGGATAGAAGAGTTTTTTTCTTCTCACGTAAGGTGAGTTTTTTTCTCTACATGGGAGTTTCTTTCTCACATTTTTCGTGAGACATAGTTGTGTGATTGTTTTCCTCTTCTAGTTTAGGTTTATTTCACTTCTTTCAGCCTTACGTTTTCAATTATGGATTCGGATTTTGTGCAAAAATTAAAAAACATTACGTTGACGGAAGATGAAGGTGAGGTTATTAGGGTTGGAACAATGCATAGGGACAAAATATTGGAAGAATGCTCTCTCAGTCTGCTGGGGAAATTTCTCACAAATAAGCTATTTAACCAATGTGCCGCCATGACCTTACTGCGATCTGTGTGGAAGATGGGTTCTGATGTACGTATTGTTGATGTTGGAGATAGTGTATTTTAGTTTAAATTTTCCATGGAGAGCCAATTGAAGTGGATGCTAACGAATGGTCCTTGGAGTTTTGAAGATCATCCATTGGTATTGTGTAGATGGGAGCGGGGTATGACTGCTTCTTCTGTCTGTTTTACTTCGATACCAATGTGGGTTCAGATCTAGGGTCTTCCTTTTGATCTGTTGTTCGAGGAAGTAGGTAGAGATATTGGCAATGGAATGGGGAAGGTTGTGGAGGTTGACTTGAAGGCTATTTCATCAGATCAAGCTCGTTTTATATGTGTAAGGGTTGAACTTCCTTTGGAGAAACCATTACGTAGAGGAAGGGTTGTTGAAAGTCCTGAAGGAGACAAAGTTTGTATTGGCTTTAAATATGAAAGATTAGTGGGGCTCTACTTCAGGTGTGGGCGGTTTGGTCATGAAGCAAGAACTTGTTCCTTCCAAGTCGAAGATCATCAAGAACTCCGTTATGGTGATTGGTTGAAGGCTGGTTTTCGAAAGAACTCTTCTTCAGTAAACAATGGTGGCCGATTTGAGAGAAGGGAGGAGGCAGCGCAACTAAATCAAAGTTGAGAAAGATTAACTGTAAACTCCACTAGCGACTTTGTGGGAGTAGTTTTAAGATAGAACCAATATGAAATGGTTAGTGGAGGTTCTGGTGGTTAGCCGTCCAAGGGTGCTGCTGCGACAGAGACAGTTGCGATGGCTGAGATAGTTGCAACTCTTGATGAGAAACTAACTCCTGACTTTGAGGCGATGATATCTGAGGTTGATAAAGCTATCCAATCAGAACTGTGTATTTCAAGTCCAAATTCTATCCGTGTTGATCAGTTAAAGCGTGTTGAGCAGTTGAAGAATAAAACTGATTTTTACTCGGGCTTGGTAGATATTGAAGTGA
The DNA here is from genome assembly GCA_030445155.1 of Quercus variabilis. NCBI lineage: Eukaryota > Viridiplantae > Streptophyta > Magnoliopsida > Fagales > Fagaceae > Quercus > Quercus variabilis. The sequence continues at coordinate 18,983,436 of CP129453.1, read as the reverse complement.
TGGATGATGACTCACTTACTTGTAAACGCGGTTCATCAGGAAAATTTTTTGAGCCGTGTATTGCTTCGTGTCTTCCGGAGAATGATAGAGGTGTTAATGCTGAGAAAGGATATGTAAAAGAAGATACAACCCGGTTACAGGTAGGCCCAGGAGAAGTGGAGATAAAAATATTGGTGGGCTGCTCTCTATTCAAGGCCCAAAAACTACAGGATTAAGTGAAGGTGCAACTAAAAAGGCCACATCAACAGATTGTACTTCAAGTAGTGCTGGAGAGAATGGGCTCAAGAATAGGACTTGGAAGAGGGCTGTTATAAAGTCACGGGCTAGTATAGAGGTGCCTATTAATAAAGTACTTGGGCTGAAGAGGAACAGCAAGGAGATGCTGCGTGGAACAAAGAAGGCAGATTTAATAGAGAAGGCAATTTTGACAAAAAAGAAATCCAAGGTTAGTATTACTGAAGGTTTTCATGTTCTTTCTGGGATGGAGCAGATTACATCGGCAGAGATTGCTATGCAACCCTGCCGGGCATTATGAGTCTATTGAGTTGGAACTGCTGAGGGCTTGGGGACCGTCGGACAGTTTGTGCCTTGATCAAGGTAATCAATAAACAAGATCCCAATAATGTGTTTTTAATGGAAACAAAATCTGGTTTGGATTGAATGTTAAAAGTTCGTGACTGGTGTAAATATAAAAATGGTTTTATTGTGCCTAGTAGAGGAAGTAGTGGTGGTTTAGCTTTATTTTGGAAAAAAGATATTAGGCTTGATATTCAGTCTTATTCTCATTCTCATATTGATGCATGGGTAGACAGGAGGGATGGTATTGGTTGGTGGCATTTCACTGGTTTTTATGGTGAATCGGATACTTCTAAAAGATGGGAATCATGGCAAAAACTTAAACATTTATATGGGACATCCTCTTTGCCGTGGCTAGCAATTGGGGATTTTAATGAAATTACTAGTATGGATGAAAAGGAGGGGGGAAGTAATAGAACAAGGCAGCAAATGAAATATTTTGTTGACACTATTAATTGTTGCGGTCTAAAGGAAGTTCGATTCACGGGGTCCTTATTTACTTGGTTGTATTTAAAAGAGGATGGATCTCAAATTAGGGAAATGTTGGATAGAGCTTTGGCTACGGTGGAGTGGTTTCATTTGTTTCCATTGGCTAAGCTTACTCATCTTTCATCTTCGGCTTCAGACCATTCCCCTCTTATTCTTCAGTTGTCTGTAAAACCTAGAAAAAAGAAGATGGCCAGGGTTTTCAGATTTGAATCAATGTGGTTAAAGGACCTAAGGTGTAAGGCTATTGTAGAGGAAGCTTGGGATGAAGGTTTGCATGAAGGATCAAGTAATGTTCTTAATAGATGCTTGGAGAGTTGCCGTGCTAGACTTGAGGTTTGGAATGCCACTGAATTTGGTAATGTAGGGAAAATAGTAGCTGACTTACAGAAAAAACTAGAATGGTTAGAGTTGCAACCTACAACACCGGATGTGATTAGATCTTTGAAGAACACTAGAATTAAGTTAAACTGTTGGATGGATAAGGAAGATGATATATGGAGGCAAAGATCAAGAATAAGCTGGATGCAATCTGTGGATAGGAATACTAGGTTTTTCCATGAGAAAGCTTCAGCAAGGTACAAAAAGAATTTCATTGAAGGTATAATGGATGAGGATGGTAGGTGGTTGGAGGATGATGAGCATGTAGAGGAGTTGATCTTGCAGTACTATGAGAGGCTTTTCACTAGTAGTGATCCTACAGAGTTTGAAGAAATTCTAAATGCAGTTCAACCTAAAGTCACATCCAGGATGAATCTACAGCTAGTAAGGGAGTTTACAGAGGGTGAAGTGAAAAATGCCATGAAGCAAATGTATCCATTAAAGTCTCCTAGACCAGATGGTATGCCTCCATTATTTTATCAACACTTTTGGCACAAGATTGGTGGTGTGGTTACTTCAACCGTTTTGGCTTTCCTCAATTCAGGTATTGTTCCACCAAATTTCAATCATACACATATTGTCCTTATTCCTAAATGTAAAGAACCAAAAACTGTGACTGATTATAGACCCATTAGTCTTTGTAATGTGGTTTATAAAATTGCATCAAAAGCTATTTCTAATAGGTTTAAAAAAGTTCTTCCTTTTATTATTAGTGATACCCAAAGTGCTTTTGTGCATGGAAAGTTAATTACTGATAATGTTCTTGTAGTATATGAGATGATGCATCATATTAGTCAAAAGAAGAATGGAAGAGTGGGTGAATTAGCTTTAAAGCTTGATATGAACAAGGCATATGATAGGGTTGAGTGGATACGGTTGGAAAAAATTATGCAAAAATTGGGGTTTGATGATAAATGGTGTGCTTTAATTATGAAGTGTGTCACTACTGTTTCTTATTCCGTGAAGATTAATGGTAAGCCTAAAGGGCATATTGTTCCAACTAAGGGCATTAGGCAGGGGGATCCACTATCTCCTTATTTATTCTTGTTATGTGCGGAAGGTCTTTCGGCTCTTATTAAGAAAGAGGTGGAGAATGGAAGGTTAGGGGGAATTGCAACATGCCGTAGGGGTCCGAAAATATCTCATCTTTTCTTTGCCGATAACAGTTTGATATTTTGTAGAGCTTCCTTGGAGGAATGTGATACCCTTCAGAGGGTGTTGAGGGTTTATGAATGTGCTTCAGGGCAGCAATTAAATCGTGCTAAAACTTCTCTATTTTTCAGTCATAATACTCTAGTTGATATTCAAGAATTCATTAAAGAGAGGTTTGGTGCCTAAGTGATTAAGCATCATGAAAAATATCTTGGTTTGCCATCATTGGTGGGAAGGAATAAGAAAAACACTTTCATTAATATTAAGGATAGATTAAGGAAAAAGCTTGCCGGTTGGAAAGAGAAGTTATTGTCTAAGGCAGGGAAAGAAGTGTTGATCAAAGCTGTGGCACAAGCGATTCCGACCTATACCATGAGTGTTTTCAAATTGCCTGACTCTCTTTGTGAGGATTTGAATAGTATGATTTGTAATTTTTGGTGGGGGCAAAGAAATGTTGAAAGGAAGATAGCTTGGATGAGTTGGGAAAAATTGTGTGCTCCGAAGAGTTGTGGTGGGTTGGGTTTTAAAAAGCTTAAGGAGTTTAATTTGTCTTTATTGGCAAAGTAAGGATGGAGACTTCAACAGGGTCATGATTCATTGGTGTACAAGGTTTTGAAGGCCAAATATTTTCCCACATGTGATTTCTCACAAGCTGTTTTGGGTAATAACCCTTCATTCACTTGGCAGAGTATTATGTCTGCTCAACCTCTTGTTAGATATGGGTTAAGATGGAGAGTTGGTAATGGTGAGAAAATCCGGATTTGGGGTGATAGATGGCTGCCAAAGCTTTCAACTTTCATGGTTTCATCCCCTAGATTGTTTATGTCGCTGAAGGTTGGAGAACTGATAAATAAGGAAGAAGCTTCATGGAAGGGGGAGGCTATTGATGCTTTGTTTTTGCCGCATGATGCAGAGATTATAAAGATAATTCCCATTAGCTCTAATATGCCAGATGACAAAATGATTTGGGCTTGGAGTAATAATGGTGTGTTCTCTGTGAAAAATGCCTATTGGGTTACGTCTAGAACGTCCCTAGCGGATTCCTCAAGTTCAAGCTCTGATGATAGCCAAGAAAAAAGATTTTGGAAATGCATATGGCGGATCAATGTGCCTCCTAAAATTAGGCACTTCGCTTGGAGGGCCTGTAAAGATATCCTACCGGTAAAGTCTAACCTTGTTAAAAAAAATGTTTTGTAGGTTGATACATGCGACGGATGCAACACGGAGGCAGAGGATGCGATTCATTTTTTCTAGAAATGTTCCTGAGCAAAAGAACTTTGGTCTTCAACGAAACTGGTGTTTCCTAACGTGTTGGACTTGTTTTGTTCTGTTAAAGAGATGTTATGGTGTTTAATGATGGAGGAAAAGAATTTACCAGAAAATATTGAACTGTTACTAACATGTATGTGGGCGATGTGGAATAACAGAAATGAAGTTCGACATGGCGGAGCGTGAAAAGATGAAAAAATGTTGTTTCGGTGGGTTGTGCAATTTTTAGATGAATATCGGGCTGCTGTTGATCTCTTACCGGTACCTCAGATGTCTATCCAGCACGTTTAGACATGGAGTCCACCATCTTCATCGTGTCTCAAGTTCAATGTTGATGTTGCTGTGTATGCAAAGCTACAAGCTATTAGAGTTGGAATCACAGCACGGGATTGGAATGGTCGTTTTGTAGCTGCAATGTGCAGGAAAATTCAAGCACCACTGGGACCTCTTGAAGTTGAATCGAAGGCTATTGAAGTGGGATTGCAGTTCGCAAGGCAGTTAGGTGTTTCAGACTTAACAATCGAGGGTAATGCGTTAATTATCTTTAGGACGTTGAATCAAAATTCCTCCTCAGTTCCGGCCTCAATTGATGCAGTGATTACGGGTATTAGATTAGCTGTCTTGGAGTTCCATAATGTGTTTTTTTCACATGTGAAACGTTCTGTAAATACCCCTGCTCATTTACTAGCAAAGTATGCCAAGGGCATAGTTCATCAATGTATGTGGATGGAGAATTGTCCTAGTTTCTTAGAATTAGCAATTTTTCATGATGTAAACTCTATTGTTATTTGATTAATATTAAGTGCGTTCTTTCCTATCAAAAAAAAAAAAAAAAAATGAAATGGATAGAAATTATCAATTTAAAATTGAAGCCCGTCGTTGTTTCTACCCCAAGATCAAAGGCTGGTTGGGCCAGTTTGAAACCTACATTTCGATTTCTGCATTAACTGGAACAGGGAAAAGAAAAGAAAAAATTGTTATCTTACCACTATTATCTTTACATAAACGTGTCATTGAGTCATTCACCATCTATTAAAAGTAAAAAAGCTTTATCGTCGGCCTAGTTGAATAAAAAAGATTTTTGTTTTTTGTTCGTTGTTTTTGGGTTTCAATGGAATTTGGTGGCAAGATGCAATAGTATCTAAAGACTTTCGATTGACTAAAACATAGACCTGAAATGTAAGTTTATTAAAAGTAGAAATACATACAAAAGAAGGGTGGTAAGACTTAATAGTCAAAAAGATAATAAAGAGTGATAATTTTTGATATTTTGGACCAATCATTCATAAAGATAAAGAAATTGAAGAGAATGTGAATCAAAGGATAATAGGATGGTTGATGAAGTCGAGAATCGTATCAAAAATATTGTATGATAGAATACCTATTAAATTAAATGCAAAATTATATAAAACTACTCTACAACTAGCTATGCTCTATGATATCGAATGTTAAGCGGTTAAGAAGTAGCATATTCATAAAATGAGTATAGCTAAAATAAGAATGTTAAAATAGATAAGTGAGAATACACAAAAACATAGACCTGAAATGTAAAGACTTTCGATTGACTAAAACATTTTTTTTTTTTTTTGTTTGTTGTTTTTGGGTCTCAATGGAATTTGGTGGCAAGATGCACTAGTATCTAAAGACTTTCAATTGACTAAAACATAGACCTGAAATGTAAGTTTATTAAAAGTATAAATACATGCAAAAGAAGGGTGGTAAGACTTAACAGTCAAAAAGATAACAAAGAGCGAGAATTTTTGATATTTTGGACCAATCATTCATAAAGATAAAGAAATTGAATAGAATGTGAATCAAAGGATAAACAGATGGTTGATGAAGTTGAGAATCATATCAGAAATATTGTATGATCGTAGAATACCTATTAAATTAAATGCAAAATTGTATAAAACTACTTTACAACTAGCTATGCTCTATGATATCGAATGTTGGGCGGTTAAGAAGTAGCATATTCATAAAATGAGTATAGCTAAAATAAAAATGTTAAAATAGATAAGTGAGAATACACGAAAACATAGACCTGAAATGTAAAGACTTTCGATTGGCAAAAACTTTTTTTTTTTTTTTTTGGGGTCTCAATGGAATTTGGTGGCAAGATGCACTAGTATCTAAAGACTTTCGGTTGACTAAAACATAGATCTAAAATGCAAGTTTATTAAAAGTAGAAATACATACAAAAGAAGGGTTGTAAGACTTAATAGTCAAAAAGACAATAAAGAGCGAGAATTTTTGATATTTTGGACCAATCATTCATAGAGATAAAGAAATTGAAGAGAATGTGAATCAAAGGATAAAAGGATGGTTGATGAAGTTGAGAATCATATCAGAAATATTGTATGATCGTAGAATACCTATTAAATTAAATGCAAAATTGTATAAAACTACTCTACGACTAGCTATGCTCTATGATATCAAATGTTGGGCGGTTAAGAAGTAGCATATTCATAAAATGAATATAGCTAAAATAAGAATGTTAAGATAGATAAGTGAGAATACACAAAAAGATAGGATCCAATATAAGGAAATTCACTTGTAGATATGGGTGACTCATATTGATGAAAAGATGAGATGGAGTTGCTTGAAATGTTTTAGTCATGTTTAGAGGAAGAAATAGTGGGTTGATCTTGATCCAAGTTGAGAGAATAAAAAAGGGTAAAGGAAGACCCAAAATAACATTAGTAAAAAAAGAAAGAAAAAAAGATTTATCAATCAAAGAAGAAACCAAGAATATGACTTGAGATAGAATATACTGGAGGAAAAGATGAGATTGACCATATCTTCTCTATTAAGAATTCATAGTCAATCCCAAAAAATTTGGGATTAAGACTTGTTGTTCATTGAGACCATCACTAGTTATCTTGAAGTGACAATAATATATGAGCAAGACTTAGGTACAATATTTAGGTGTTGTTCTTTATGTTATCTTCTTAAAATTCAGCCATGTGGATTTTTTTCTTATGAGATAAAAATATATTCTTTAATTAAGTAGTCGCATGACTGAATTTTAAAAGAAAAACCTAAAGAACAACACTTAAAGTACTGTATCTAAATTTTGTCCATAATATAATAATATCAAGAGTCAAGACTACAATAATCCTCTCTCTCTCTCTCTCTCTTTTTAAACTTTTTTTAAATCTACAATAATCCATGGTATCATACAGACATAAACTAATGTAACTCATGGATTTTAAACCAACAATATAATTATTATTTAAGGAAATATCTTAACCTCTATGTAATATCATGATATATTCTAACAAAAAAATTTGACAGCATTAGATAAGTATTATTCTAACAAAAGAGTTTCTCCCAAAAAAAAAAAAAAAGAATAAAAAAATCCATGTTTATAATTTTATATTTGATAAGTATCTATATTATATTCTATAATAACATACATAAAAAAGCATAGAACATGGCATAAGGGTAGAAAGAGCTAGAGGTTTCCGGTTAAGAGTTATCAGGAAATTTAGAGGGAAGTTCCACCACGGTTGAGGCACGTACACAAAACATGCGATCTTATTTGCGTCCGTGTATATATAAAAAAGTAGTATAAAAACTTCAACTATAAAAGCGATTCCTTTATTGGTGATAATAATTATAACAGAACGAAAAAAAAAAAAAAAAAAAAAACGTACATACAAACAACACACAAAAGGATCGGAAAACCGACTTTACTGAGAGAGCTAGCTATTCACAGCGGTGATCGGAGTCGGCGATCGGGTTAGGGTTTTTTTTTTCTTCCGATTCTGCTCGGAGCTTCTTCAATGGAGTCGTTTGGTTTTCACGACGGCAACATCTACGATTTCCTCGAGAATCGTTACTACAACGTTCGCCAAGTACTGTACATTTTCCATGATGAATTTGAATTGGATTGTGTTAATTTTGTTTATTTTTATTTTGGTTAATTTGAATTTGATTTAATTCCTATTCCAAATTTGACTGTGATTCTTGATTGAATTGTGTTTTGGATATGGGGAACGTGTTGTGAGTTTTGTTTAATTTTGGGAAATGAATCACAGAATGGACAAACAGCTTGAATTTCTTTGATTCTTGAAGTGTGAATTGTATGATATAGGTGCTTACAGCTTTAATTTTGGTTAGTAGTGGTTTATACATTGTTGATGAATTGCTGGACGATAAATTAGTTATTATATTAAGGCTTGGTGAACCTGAAAGAAGAAAGTTGTTGGTGTAGGAAGAGGAATTTCACATTTTTATGAGAGCTCGTGATAGTGTGAAATACAGCTTTTCTTTTTTGGATAGGTAAATGTAATTTTATTGACCTCGTGAAAATAGTCACTAAGTAGCCCAGAGAATTACAGTTGGAAAAATACCTACATATGGGTCGACTCTACGAGGAATGAACAGAGTTACTATCTGTGGGACTCGGTACAAAAGACCATCTTAAAGAGAACTAATGAAGGATGCTTGCAATTGAGTTGACATGCACTTAGTGTAGACATTATTCAGGGTTAGGGTTTGTTACCTAATTGGGTAATTCTACTTATTGCTTGCAAAAATCTAAAAATGATAATGGAAGAAGGTACAATTTTAAGCAAGTATATGAGATAGATGATTCAGCTATGTCCTATGGTTGTGTTTTGTATTCCGCTAACATTCTTATTTTGAGGACAGCTATATTCAGTTATGTGAGCACTTTTTTGATAATTCAATAGTTACAATGGGGGTGGGGGGATTTGAATTCTAGATGTTTACGTTGGAAACATTAGGAGGTGCTAGTTGAGCTACAAGGCTCTTTTAGCAATGTGGGCACTTTTGTGGAGTTTGGGATGAGAGTTCCTCTCCTATGTGTTTTAATATGGCAGCTATATTCCTCTTAATATTTCATTAGGGTTTAAAAAGAAGAGTCTAGGAGGAAATAATTTTTAAAGATAAAAAAATCCCGGAAGTTTGTCCCATAAATTATAGTGATTGAATCTACATTGATATACCTTTAAATTTATGCTACATATGATTCTCAGGGAATTGACTGTCTTTGATTTTTCTCTTTTGCTGCCAAAGGGTCTCTGTCTTTCATCATTTTTGTTTTTAGGATCTTGGACCAGTTCCATTTTCAAATTTAACTTGTTAATTTTGACCAACATCAAAGGGAGTGATTCATATCGTATTGCCATTTGGGGCATTGATTTTATATAACAGAGTGTTGTGTTTTATTATGTAATTTGGTTTATTCAAGGTCTAAGAGAATATTTTTGGTGTCTATATAGGATGTTAATCACAATTTGCAGATGCACTCATCATTGGTACGAAGGCTCTCCCTTGAAAAAGTGATGGAGGTTAGTATGTGGTTCAGTATTTGATATTCGTATATAATGATAGAATGGTCATGGTTTATGCAGCCTTGTCACATATCCATATCATCTCTTGAATTTTTATTTTTATTTTATTTATTTATTTATTTTTACCTTGGACTCTATTAATTTAATTTTTTGTTTTTCCTCTGTGATCCTAGCAAAGTATATAATAGATTCTGAGGAGTCCACCTATGTGGATTCACAATATATTTAAACAATGTAGTAAAAATGGCTGCCAATGAGCATTAACTCAAATGACACTTTCTCCTTCCATAATAATGGGTGAGGTCATGGATTCAAGACTTACTAGGTGAGTGTGTAACATATCAACAAAAAAAGAGTATTGAAAAAGGAAAAAATACTGAGAAGGTTTAAGGGAGCCTAGAAAAATTATTTTAAATTGAAACACTAAAAGCATGTTGAATCCAAATTGGAATCTTCTAGTTCTACTACACTCAAGTCCAACAGCTGCAAGATAAGCAAGAAATTTTTTTATTAAATTTTATTTTTGTACATAATTCATTATTTGTAATTCTTTAGGCTTCTTTGTGTCCATTGTACATGTGGTAGTTCTTTAATAAATTATTCTTACTTATAAAAAAAAAAGGTGCTAAGAGTTCAGTTCATCCACCGTGTCTTGAAGGAGCTGAGAATTTTTTTTTTTTTTTTAAATGTGAAAGCCCTTGGTATTTTTGACTCCCTAGCATTTTGGATTAGTGATTACCAAAAATAAGTGCTAAGCCAAGGACCAGGGAATTCCAATTAGTTTGTAAAACTATGTGGTAAATGGTATTTGGTCTCAAAGTTCTTACAATGTATTAAAAGTAATTGTGTTTATTATCTCTCTCTCAATAGGGACATCAAGGTTGTGTTAATGCTGTGGCATGGAATTCCAAAGGTTCGCTTTTGATATCTGGATCAGATGACACAAGGGTATGATTATTTGATATTTATAAGTTGGAATTTACTCTCTATTGATAAATAATAATTATCATTGTATTTTTCATTAGGCTACATTGCACTATATGCAACCTATTTATGCATTATTTGAGAGGTTTGCATATAGATATGCTACATATGAGAACATTTTAAGTTTTCAACGCATAGGTATCATTGTTTATCCCACTGAGGTTGTTATTTATTTACTTCGACCATTTCTTGCTTTCTCTCTTCCACTTTATTGCATAAAACTTTCCAAATTAGTATTTTTGATAAATTCTAGCCATTTTCTGAGTGACTTGTCAATTATCACACACCTCTTGCTACATCATTTGGCTTAATTCATACAAGCTTTGTAAATTGGTACTCTACGCAGTTTGGTTTCTTGGAAATTGCAAATTGATAATTGATGATTCATATATCGTGTCACATGGTTGTGCAATGGGAATTTTCAGCTGTTTGATTTGAGAATTTTGTCCAAAGATTGGTCTCATCGTAGGAATGATGACATGAAAATAATGATCTTCTAGGAGAATATAAGACGCTAACTTGAATTTTAGGGTTAATTAGTTAAACTGGTATCACAATATGAAAATTTTACCCCCATCACATACATACTCATAACACCCATGTTTTGTTGCACTTAGCTCAGGACAATTCAGGTGTATGTGGGCATCTAAATTCCCACCATCCTCACTTTAATAGACATTTGGATTCTCCTTTAAAAAGGTAGGTTTCCATATTCTCATAGATTGGGAAAGGTCGATTTTACCATAAATGAATATCCTTTGACTATCTAAAATAGAACACTTTTTTAATCAAACATCTCTCCTCTATTGCCAGGTGCTTATGCTATGTATCCAATTTTTATTCTAATTATTTTTTAATATTATGCTTACATTCATGGGTAATACTTTTTTCACTGTGTTTATAAACCTAAGGATATTTTGGTAAGAAAAAATAATTTCTATGGTATTCAAGAGGTCAGCTAAGAAAAGAGTGAAAGTACGCAGTGCCTCTTTTTTTGTTTTTTTGTTTTGTGGGGGGGGGGGGGGGGGGGGGGAAGTAGGGGGGCTGTTATTCTTATATTAGCTATAAACTTTGCAGATTTGAGGTAGGGTGAGGAAATGAGTATTCTATGACTTAGATGACCTTATCTTTAAACTCAAAGCTACTAACTTGATGGAGTTTTTGATAGGATGAATTAAAGGAGAGTGCTAATTAACTCATCAACCCATCAACTATGGATGCTAGGTTTTCTATGGCCTTTCTGCTATATTCTCATGTTACCTATATCTTGGCAGAAAGTATTAATGCTTTGTTTTTGTGCAGCTTAATATTTGGAGCTATTACAGTCGGACGCTTTTGCATTCCATAGAGACTGGGCATTCTGCAAACATATTCTGTACGAAGTTTGTGCCCGAAACCTCTGATGAGCTTGTTGCCTCTGGTGCTGGAGATGCAGAAGTAATTTCCTAATCAGTTTGTATGTTTGTATGTGGGAGCTATTTGTGTGCTGTTGGATAGTAGATATAATTGGTGATTTCACTTACTGATTTTTATGCAGGTGCGGCTATTTAATTTGTCTCGCTTAAGTGGGAGAGGACCTGATGATAATGTTATCGCTCCATCAGCATTGTATCAGTGTCACACTAGAAGAGTAAAAAAATTAGCTGTAAGATCTTGTTTAAAATCACTGTAAAGAGTTAATTTAATGGTTTAATGCTGTTATATGAAGACAGAAATAAAAAGTCACATGTTATATTAACAGTCTCTCTCTTGCTTTTTCTTCTAGTAACTTTGCCTGCCTCTTTTTGGTTGTAGGTTGAAGTTGGAAACCCCAATGTGGTATGGAGTGCTAGTGAAGATGGGACTTTGAGACAGCATGACTTTCGAGAGGGCACATCTTGTCCTCCGGCTGGATCTTCTCATCAAGAATGTCGCAATGTTCTAGTAAGTGGCATATACAATTGGGCCTTCCCTTCGTGGTTATTATCGCATTCTCATGGAGATTGGCCTCCATATGCTTGCCAGGTGTTGGCTTGATGTGATTGTCTTTGCCAAAATTTTTGCTTTTAGTTGTGCATATAGACATTTCTTTCTTTGTCACACATTAACATTAGGTTGGGGGAAATATTACATATTTCTTGTCAGCCACTAAGACACTGAAACTTCAGCTAATTGACTTCTCAATCAATACATCAGTAGGAAAAACCTATATTCCATCCCATATATAATACACCAGAAACTTTGTGCTTACTTAAGTAAAAAATTTTCTGGATTGCAATATAAACCCAATTTGCTGTTTATCAAAGTGTGCTAATGCTAATGATTGAAACCTGGATTGAATTTTGCTTCTTCATGTTTGATTGATCACAATACTCATCTTGATTACTTCTGTCATGGTACTCTAAAAAGTACTTCAAATATTGCAGTGTTTTTTTTCTTGTTGAAGTTTACATGGAAACCCTATACAGGAGAGATGTTCTTGGCAAACAATGTGAGTGAGAGACCTTACTTAGTAGGCTTGATGCCAACAGCTTGATCCTTGAGACATTAGGCAGTTATCCACATTGTGGTTGCCTTGACCTTTGGCGGGGTGGCTGCATTTACATAATGCATTGAAAATATGCTTTTTAAGTTTTGTTGAAATGATTCTTTGGTGTTCCTGACCTTGAGGTGCTTTCTATTTGAACTTCATCTCATCCAAGCTTAGTTCTTTCGGAAATTTTGAATTTTTTTCCTCTTTTCTCAATTATTATTTAATGGCAGCTTGATTTGCGGAGTGGAGCAAAGAGGTCACTTTCTGATCCTCCTAAACAAGTTCTTGCTCTAAAATCTTTTGATATCAGTTCCACTAGGCCTCATTTGCTCCTTGTTGGTGGGAGGTACTTCATTTTGTTGGTGAATAATGATTTCATAAGTTAAAATTTACTCACATTCCTGATCCAACAGATCTCTGATTTTCATATGTTTGCAGTGATGCATTTGCACGTTTATATGATAGAAGGATGCTGCCGCCACTGACCTCTTGTAGGAAAAGGACATCGCCACCTCCTTGTGTTAACTATTTCTGCCCAATGCATCTCTCTGACCGTGTGAGTTTTAGAAGTTCTTGCTGGCTACTATTGCGCTCTATTATGACTACTACCACTAGTATTTACACTTTACATATTATATTATTTTTGCTACTAGTGATTACAAGGATGCTGCCACCTCCTTTCTCAAACTGTTTTTGCATTTGTGGCACCATTGCTCATAGGAATAGTAATTTAGGGTGCTTCAAGAATTTTCATTTCTTATGGTAGAAAAACCTATAATGTTTTTTTGAGCATTCTCAATTCTGTTGGTCTCATTCTTTGGCACTCTTTTTCTTTTTTTCTTTTTTTGGGACTTCTCTTCCTCTACTTATTCTTTATCTTCATTGTGTTTTGAGGAAAATATTTTGATGTTCATTACCATTTGTGAATTAGGGTTGTATGATTTTGGGTTTTGTCATTAATTAGTCTTTAATCTTTATAGACCCTAATAGAAGCCTCTTTTGGTCAATTTTGATTCTATCTAACTGCATTTTCTCTTGACTTTTTCTTATGTTGCTGCTTATGATACATTTTTGACTGTGTTCCATATGTTAGCTACCATAGGACAGCGTATTCATTTGAACTGGTTTGGAGGAATCTCCTCTAACCCATTATGTGGCTATTCAGATGACCATCCTGTGTCCATTTTAATCCCATGACCTAGTAAGTCATCTACAGAAGTCACATGATTATTAAATAAGTCATGATTGAAAGCACATGTGGATGGTTGTTTGAATTGCCATGTTGAGCTTGAAGGAATCTCTCCCAATTCATACATGGCTATTCAGATGGGCATCCATATGCATTTGTGTATTTTAATTACATGACCTATAACATGACTATTAAATAAGTCATGTGATTGAAGGCACGCATGGATGATCATTTGAATTTTCATGTTGTGGCTTGGAGTTGATTTGGAGGAAAATTTTGTCTGCTGTGAGCTAGCATGAATGAATTAGAGCTTCTTTGCAGTTGAAGTACCATTATAGAAGAATGACATTGTCTACTTTTTTTTTCATATTTGCAGGGGCGTCAAAGCTTGCACCTTACTCATGTTACATTTAGTCCAAATGGAGAAGAGGTTCTCCTTAGTTATAGTGGAGAGCATGTGTACCTGATGGATGTAAATAATGGTATGTCATTCACCTGAAACCTCTAACTCTCAAGGCTTGGTTGTTGTAGGTATAAAATTAAGATACTTTTATTGTGCCAATTTGGGCTATGGACTAACAAATGTGGGCACAGAATTGAATCTTAAGACCTGCCTTTAATCATTAATTCCTATGAAATTTACGTGTGTATAAGTGCAGGAAAGTGTCAACTTCCTGTATACCTCTATCTCATTTTTCATCTTTCAATGAATTACTTACTTTTTACTGATTAAAAAAAAAAAGAAGATAAAAGATAAGGCACTAGAACAATTTCAATTTTTGAAGCAGTCCGGAACCTCAGTTTTCACTTTTTGAAATATATTTTTCAAATACAAGAAGATGTCATTATTCACATAATTCCCCTTCAATTTGGAATCCTATTTTGGAAAAATTTGAGCGGAAATTAGCCGGGTGGAAGAATTTGTATTTATCTAAGGGGGGTCAATTGATGTTACTCAAGAGTACGCTGTCTAGTCTTCCTACCTATTTTCTATCGTTATTCACCATTCCTACTCATGTGGCTAATAAAATTGAAAAGTTGCAAAGAGACTTTCTATGGGGTGATAGCAAGACTCATCTGGTAGGATGAGATAAAGTTTGTGCGCCTATAGCCAATGGTGGCTTGGGGATAAGGAAACTTACTACTTTCAATAAGGCCTTATTGGGGAAATGGTTGTGGCGGTTTGGGAAAGAAGAGGATTGGTTATGGAGGAGGGTGGTAGCTTCAAAATATGGGGAAGACTGGGGGAGATGGACCTCAAAGCTGGGTAGGGGAGTTCATGGGTGTGATTTGTGGAGAGGTATTCGCATGGGATGGGAGGATTTTAGCAAAAATTGTCAGTTTGTTGTTGGATTAGGGAATAGAGTGAGGTTTTGGCAGGATGGGTGGTATGGGGATCAACCTTTTCAATTGGCTTTTCCAAGGCTGTATGGTATTGCCATTGATAAGGAGGCATCTATAGAAGTTTCTTTGTCAAGGCAGGGGGTGGAGGATAGAAGAATTTGGGATGTTCATTTTATTCGAGAATTTAATGATTGGGAGATGGACGAAAGGTTGCATTTTCTTCGTATATTGGGAGCTATTACTCCTCCAGTGGATGATGGAGGCTGGATGAGATGGAAGTTGAAGCTTAATGGGGAATTTGACATCTGGTTGAATTATAACAAATTAAGGGATTCTCCCTTAATTGTCTTTCCTTGAAAAGCTATATGGAAAGCAAAGGCCCCTAGGCGAGTTTCTTTTTTTTTTTGGTGTGTAGTTTGGAATAAGATTCTAATGGGTGATAACCTGAGATTGAAGAGATTAGTTTTTGTGGACTGGTGTATTATGTGCCGACATTGTGGAGAGACGGTAGACCACTTACTTTTTCATTTTGAGATGGCTTATCAGTTATGGAGCTTTGTCTTTATAACTTTTGGCTTGTCTTGGGGTATACCTAGATCGATCCCAGATTTGCTTTTTGGCTGGTGGAATTGGTTGGAAAGCACTCGTCTCAGATTTGGAACTTAGTTTCGTTGTGCATCCTTTGGTGTATTTGGAAGGAACGGAATAGGCGGACTTTTGAGGATTTGGAAAGTTTCAATGATCAGATGCTTGCTTCTTTTAGTAGGACTCTTTTTGATTGGTCTTGGGCATGGGGACTCACGACTAGTGATTCTCTCCCTTCTTTCCTTAGTTCTCTTTCTCTTTTGTATTAATTTGTTGATTGGTTTTCTTTTTTGTTTTTTCTCTATTTTCTTCTTCTTGTATTTTCTGGGTTTGCTCTATGTTCTTCATGCATAGAGTAGCCATTTGTATATATAACATTCTTACTTATCAAAAAAGAAAAGAAAAGATCCATATTCTTTTTTGACTTAAAATCCTTATGCGTTAAATTTTATTCATTTCTCTATTTTTTTTAGATATTTGAAATTCTTTAGGAGTAGTTCAAACAAACTTCCTCATCTTCTCCTATTTCTTATAAATGTACTCTTATTTATTAAAAAAAAAATGGCTTCAATCCTTTCCTTGCTGGCCGTAATGAATTTCCTAAAACATTTTAAGTTTAGGACTTCTTTTTGAATTTCAATATCATAGCCTCTGCATTCCAAGAGCGTCACCCTAAATGTGATCTAAGCTGATATTGATGTAAAATAGGTTCGGGTGTCAGTTTTTGGTTGGCTAAGTGTTAAACATAAGTTATGGTCTAAGATTTAAATATGTTATTCTTTAGATATCCACAACGATATTTTTGCCAACATAGTTTTAGTATCTTCTTTTTGTCTAGTCTATATTCTATTGTTTGGTATAGTCAGATCAGCAAAATTGTCAAGATGATATGCTTAAGTGGTTTTTGAATTCACAGCAGGCAGGAGTGCCATGCAATATACTCCAGGAGATGTTTCAAAATTGATGAGCTTCAGTCCTATACTCAACGGGGTAGAATTGCAGCCGCCAGTGTCCAATGTCTTCCCAAGTCACCTTCCTAGGAAAAACAATGTTGCTGCCACGGTTTGCATCTTTGCTTTTCTACTTATTGCTGTCACTGTTCTAGGTATAGATTTGTTTTCAATTGAATAATAACCTTGGCTGTTATTTCCTGAATATGTTATGGTTTGTTTAACATGGTTGTTACAGAGAGAAAAGTGCATGAGACTAATTCAAATTGCGGAAAAATGCTTAGAGGAGGCTACAAATTATTTCTACGGCATTGAGGCATGCAGTGAGGTTTTGGATGGATATGTTCATGACGTTGGGCCAATGCTAAAGTGTGAATGTCTATGTTTACGTGCTGCTTTGTTGCTCCAGGTTATTCCTCAAAAAAAAAAAAAAAAAAAAAAGGTTATTTGAAAATTAAGTTCCTTGGTTGGAAGTGCAGTTTCATTCATTTGATATTTACTCTCTTCTTTTTCCCCAGAGGAAGTGGAAAAATGATGCTCATATGGCCGTAAGAGATTGTTACAATGCTAGAAGAATTGATAATTCCTCTTTTCAAGCACATTACTATATGTCTGAAGCTTTATCGCAGGTATGGATCATCCAACTTCATTCTATTCTTCTGGTCTAGGTGTTTACACAGGATGCAATCTGTAAGGGTTTTGTGCTGGGCCAGGGACTACAAGAAACTGCCTTGTCATCTAGGCGTGTGAATTTGATGACTGAATCTGTCCCTTTAGTTGTTTAGTGATTTAATGAGTCTTATTTTCTTGCAGTTAGGCAAACATAAAGAGGCTCTAGAATTTGCCCTTACAGCTCAAATTTTGTCCCCATCCAATTCTAAAGCGGTAGACAGAGTGGACAATGTCAAAAGGGATCTTGCTGCAGGTTTGTGTCTATAGTATGTTTTCTCCATTTATTATTTCACCTATTGGTGCACCCAATTTCTCAGCTGTTAGTGTAATGTCAATCCAGTTGGTTCCATAATAGTGTCTGGAAATTATGATATTTTTAGTCATTAATTAAAGTGAGATAACTTGCCAACTTTAAGCAACCTTGAATGTCATTAGCATTGCAGTGCACATTTCAATATTTAGTTACAAAGAGGAGGCTTTAGCATTTGTGGGTTAAGAATCTTAAGATGAAATTCAGTCTAGTTTAGAAGAATAGATGAGTCTAACTATCAGAAACCTCACTGAAGGTTAATGTAGTTAGCCCATGATATTTTATTCTTCTGCTGGGGAAAGGATATATAGAAACCCTGGTTGAAGTAGTTTCTAGATTTGATTGAAAGGTTGTTGGACAAAGGTTAAGATAAATCATTTTCATTGGTTTGATTTCATTGCGGACCTGTCCCTATCAATTCTCCTGTGCATTAGGGACTTGATATTGATAAATGACCATATGTTCCAAAAGCTTAAGTTATTAGGAAACAATGAATTTAATCATTTAACTATTATTCTAACTCCTCTCATGTTTAAGCCCAAACATAATAAATAGGGCCTAACATGTGATTTTTACCTGTTTAAATTGGAGGTAGAGTGGAGAAAATTTTCAAACTTAGGACCACTTGCTTTGATACCATGATAAATTACCAATTTTCCAAAAGTTGAATCTGTTAAGAAATTCTGAATTTAATCATTTAACCATTATTAAAGCTGTTATGTATGGTAATAAGTCCCTGTGTGCATTATTAGTGGAGCCTGTCATATGAGAGAGATGAAAATTTTCTTGGAAGTTGTAATTCAGCACATGTAATCTAGGGCAAGTTAGTTTTGCCAGCTGGAAATCACTGCTCGAACAGGTCTACGAGGATTCTTTTAAATGTGGTATATTCTTGTAAGAAACTTGGTTGCCACATGTTATATTTTGAATATGCAGTATGCTTGTCAGGAAACTTGGCCAGTGTATAGCAAAGAACCTAAGCTCAATGTAGCCCTTGAAAAGTGTTTTCCTATAATGCGACTTCCAATTCTATTAAGTTCAAGTCACCATGGTAGGACAGGTTGCCTTATGTTAGCAAATCCTGGTTGTGTGTAAAATGTAAATCTAACATCATGATTGCATTAATAGTTGAAGCTGAAAAAAATAAAGCAAATGATGGATTGCCAAGGTCTGAATCAAGAGGTGGAAGAGTACTCTCATTAAGTGATATACTCTACCGTTCAGAAGCTAATAGTGATGCTTCGCAAGATGGTCCAAGATCTGAAAGAGAAGATTCTGATTATGATGAGGAAGTGGAGTTGGACTTTGAAACTTCAATATCGGGTGATGAAGGACGTGATGTTGAATCAAACATTCTTCATGGGAGTTTAAATGTGAGATTTCATCGAAGAGGTGATTCAGGTAGAGAGAGTGTTGGTGCAAATGGCATATGTGGATCACCTTCATCATCATCACAAAATGACAGGATACCTTATCTGGTTCGTTTTCATGTTTTGTTTTTTTAAATGCAAATGCAATTGTTTCTGGATTTTCCTTCTCATAAATGTTATGTTTACTTAATAGCTCACCTTTATAATTTAGCAGTCATTTTAGCTATAAAAAAAGAAGAAAGAAGCAGCCATTGGAATTGCTGATTAATGCGTGCACGCAAGCGCATTAAATGGGTTGCCTGAAATATGGAATCCTTTGTTCTCTTTCTTATCATATATTACATAATTTTTTCTCCCATTCATCTTGCATTGGCCATGTAAGTCATGCTTTTGTTTATTTGTTTATTGTGCAGCCTGAGGTAGCTATTGATATGAAGCAGAGATATGTTGGTCACTGTAATACTGGAACTGACATAAAGCAGGCCAGTTTTCTTGGCCAGAAAGGTACTTTCTTTAGTATTGCTCTTGTTATAATTAGATTATACTGTGCAAGTTTGCACTGGTATTAAATTTCAACTGTTCATAGTAGTTGTAAAAACATTTGTCCCAAGTATTTAAACTTCTACATAGTGTCCCAGCACTGTTTGCTGATCCAACAAAAATAACTACACTAACATTCTTCATTTGTAGACTTGCTGAATAACGCTGAACCAATTATGGGCCTTGCACATAGAGAATAGATAAATTACCAAAAAAGGACAGGCCTCACAAACAATCAGGCTTCAATCATCTGTTGTTAATAGCTAGAGTGAAAGAAAGTAAATCATTGTGAGATTACAACTGTAGAGTGATTGGCCTTTATTATTGTGTGAATAATTAAATATGTAAAAAATGTAAAAGATGACTGACGTAAGGGTTGTTACCTTCACATCATCATTTCTTTTTCGTTCACTTTACATCTTAGTCAGCATCTGTTCACATTCAAGCTCCCAATCGGTGATTATGTCTCATCTAATAAAATCTGTGCTTGAAAAAATTCTTAAGTGGATAATGTTTAATTAGTTAAACCTCCTGTATCCTCTCTCTCTGCCTTTTAAAAAAATTATTTTAGTCTTACTTATAAAAAGATGGTGAATGTGGGCCCTATAACTGTAAATTGCACTTCCTTTCCCATTTACTTGAGGGGGTGGGCTTCTTGGGTGTCTATATTTATTAAAGAATTGAATTTTCCTCCAAATTGATTTAAAAGAAAATTTCTTCAATCTATTATTTGGTGATTAAATGATTATCCACATATGCTTTTAGTCATGGGACCTATTTAATAGTCATCTGATCTGTTTAAATGACTTAATAGATGATGTGATTAAAGTACAGTTGTTTAAATGACTTAATAGGTGATGTGCTTAAATTACATGAGAATGATTTTATTAATGGCCAAATTACGTTGGAGGAGATTTCTTTAAACTGGTTTGCAAGAAAATTGTCGTATATGGGGGGGAAAAAAGCCTTTTGCATGCATACATACTATTTTCTACTATTTGTGTGCACGCGATGCTAATACATTTATGGTAGTTTATTTTGAATCTTAATTTTCATAATGATTTGCATGTTTCAATATGAACTTCTGTCCTAGTTCTAAATTACTTTTGATATTCGATATTGATGTTGATAACTCCATTAGTATTTCTGTTTTTTGGAACCTTGATATGATAGTTGATGTTGATGTATCCTGTTATTCATGCATCTTCCAAGTTTAATGGATGGGATGAGTCAATGGACAATATAATGTAGCAATCACATTGTTTCTTTTGTGTTTAAGGTGAGTTTGTTGCTAGTGGAAGTGATGATGGAAGATGGTTTATCTGGGAAAAGCGAACTGGTAGACTGATAAAAATGCTTCTGGGAGATGATGCTGGTAATTGTTTTCTTTAACTGTGAGATAAATGGGATTTGTTGCAGTCTTGCAGACTGTAGTCTCTTAATTGATTGTATTGTCTGATATCACTTTTTTGTGTCCTTTCTTAGTTGTGAACTGCGTCCAATGCCACCCATATGATTCTGTTGTGGCAACTAGTGG
This sequence comes from Quercus variabilis, assembly GCA_030445155.1. NCBI lineage: Eukaryota > Viridiplantae > Streptophyta > Magnoliopsida > Fagales > Fagaceae > Quercus > Quercus variabilis. Next base: position 18,962,258 of record CP129453.1, on the reverse strand, counting down.
GATTGACAACACAATAAAGGTAAGGGTTATCAGTAATAGTCTGTTTGTTGGAGAAGGCAAGGATAATTTCTGAATTTTGGTGGTCCATTGTTGTAGATATGGACTCCAACCGCTCCTGTCCCATCAATTGTAGCAGGTGGAGCAGACAGACCAGAAACTGCCGATATTCTGGTTGCCATGGAAAACAATCAACGAAAATTATCCCGTAACCGTGAGGCTATACTGTGAGCCCTATTGAGCCTTCAATATTTTTCCTGATATTTTATTAGATCAATATTCTGGTGGTTATTTATTTATTTATTTATTTGGATTGGCAAGTACATCATTCTGGGAGAAGATTTTCCTGCTTTTGTCAAATCAGTTTCCATTCTCACCAGCGATCAAACTTGATTGCTTCCTCCTTCATTTTGGAGGTTATACTAGAATTGAAGTTCATATATGTTGCCCTTATCCTACTTATCTCTATTTTATAGTCAGTTATACTAAATCACATTTCATTGTTTTCATTTCTTTTATAATATGTAGACAGTTAGTTAATTGCTAATACTAACAAAAGGCAATCCCAATAACAGTTTCACTCAAAAAATTGTCACATAAAATTCCTAGAAAGCCCTTCAAGGCTTCATCTTATAATGTTGCAAAACAAAATTGAAAATTTAGATGAAAAAGGTCAAATATAAATTTTAGCTACAAGATGTTCACTAACCCCACTCTTCACTCTAATTTCTCTCCTCTTTGCTCTCTCTCTCTCTCTCTCTCTGGTTGAAGAGATTTTGCCATGTGCAGAGGCTGGTTTTCTGTTAAAGGGAAAAGTGTGGTTCTGAATTTGTTAAAATCCAGATTCATACTATAGCTGCTCATTCCTTAACAGATCTGTGTAATCATGCTAATATTTAAAAGTATTAAGTGGTACTTGGCCAATCCACTACCTTCTTGCATAGTTACACCTTCCACAATAGTCGAGAGAAATGCAAATAATTACTTCAGAAAGAGGATGAGAAATACTTAAAAGATGTAATTTTACCAGGAGAAATTCTGAGATATAATTTACATATTTCACCAAGGAAGAGAACTTTTTCCTTGGTCAAATGGATAATTGGAAATGCAAGTAAAAATAAATTTTGAAATGAAGAAATCCCCTTAAATATAGGGGTGGTCATATTGATGAAATTATAAGGGAGAGTCACTTGAGATGATTTGGTTGTGTGTATAGAAGAGTGATTAATGCGCCAATGAGGAAGAGTGAATTGATTCAAGTTGAGAGAAAGAAAAAAGGTAGAGGAAGACCTAAAATAACATTATTAGGACAACAACAACCTAGAGTGCAATATGTTAATGTGCTGTGAAATATCATAAATTCATAATATTAATAATCCGTGTCCTGGTGGTTTGTGCCTTTTCATTGGACATTTTAAATATATACTTTTCTTTGATAGTCACAGAATTTGTCATGCTTTGTAAGCTGTCTGCAAAATTGTTTTTATAAGTACTTTCATGAGTGTGGATTCTTCAGAATTTGTTAGACAAGAATGAGTTGGGTGTGGGCCTGAATCTATTGTCATGAGTCTCCCTACTTTTTTGACAGATACGTAAGATTGAAAAACTGAAATTCGATCTTCTGTTTTGAAATGAAAACATGTTACATTCCACATTGTTATTTTGAATCGAGTAGAAGCACCAATGTCAAACATGCCATAGTATGTGAATGCTTCCTCGTACACAATGTCCAAGTCAATCAGAAGGGATGAACAGATAAAATTTGCTACTTGTGTTAAGATCTAAAATTTAGCTTTAAGATTGCCAATGAATTAAAAGGGGTCAACTGGCACTTTCTTCTCTCATCATGATGGGTCAGAAAATGGGGTTGTGGGTTCAAGGTCTACTGGGTGTGTGTGTGTGCAGTTTACCAATAAAAAATAAGGAAATTTAGTTTTAAGATTTAGACTAGCCTGCACGTTGCACAAAACATGTGTGAGCATGCAGAATCAAACTATGTTTCTACTAAAGGATTATATGTTTTGTTAATCCCATTCTCTTCAGATGGATTCTTACTTTGGTTATATTCACAATGAAGAATTACTCTGTTAACGTGCAGGCCTTTTGAAATCTTTGAGCGGTTTCGGATGCATGAATTTAGGGAAGGAACATTTCATCCGTTTGAGTGTACACAGAGCTAATCAGCTTCTTATTGAAGCATGCATGTAAGTTATGCAGTGTCTGTTTGTTCATTATATTTGCGTTTCCTGGTACTTCTTATCATCGCTTAGTATTTCTTTAGGGATTGTTTTGTACAGACAATCAAAATGAATCTCAAGGTATAAGGTTTGCTAGTAATTTAAACAAATTGATTTGCTGCATGTGAAAGGTGTACGCGCACGCGCGCACACACACACCCACACCATGAAGTGGAAGCAACAAGTTGATGTTGTTATATCCATATTCTCGACCCTGTATACCTTTGGATTTTTTTTTTTTTTTCTTTTTTATGAATAAAAGCTATGGATTGTTTTATTTATAGAATTGTCAACAAGGACATTATATTCCAGACCCTGATTGATTTCTACTTTTATACCATGAACAGCTGCTGCCTGTTTAAATGTATATATTGAGTGGAGTTGTTTATGCGAAATGCAGAAGGTCGTGAAAGGGGAGAGATACAATCAACCATATTTTTGGTAATAGGAAACCAGTTGATACTTTGATACTAAGTGGCGTCCTGCAAAAATAAATTGAAGATTGAATAAGGACACCCTTCATCCCCGGTTAGAGCTTTTTTGCTCTTTTCATGTTAATATTAATGATTTCTCCTCTCAAATTTTCATACGTCTGTTTGGTTATATACATCTGAAAATTTCTTGTATAGTTGGTGTACAGAATAAGAACACAGAACTCTCACATTTTGTGTTTTATTATTAAAATTTTCTCTATAACATGGTGCACTGTGCGGTTGCCACCTGTAATGTAATCACTTTTATCATTTCCATCGATCATAACGGTGTTCATCATAGTTCTAGTTGATTACTTAAAAATTCGGAACTTCAGGATAGTGAATTCTTTAATTCACTACAAATTTAACACACCAATTCCGTAAAGTTAGCCTAACATGCCAGCAATATTATAGGCTTGGGTTTGTTGTCTTAGCTGGTTCCTCGGACTGTGTTCACATTATTTTTTGTACCTGATGTCTTATTTTAACAAAATGGAAGTACTTCGTCTAATGCAAACCAATAATTTATGTCATGCATTTGATTAGAAAACTTTAGAAGGGGATCGGAGTGAATGGCTGTCTGAGTCTTGACTAAAAGTTGTAGAATATAAGAAAGTCGACTCCAATAAATTTTAATCATTGACGTGTACGCTTAACTAACATTGTCGGCCAATACATAATATGTTTATCTTTTCCAATAAAACTAGTTGGCACTTGGCACTCCTCTAATTCGATTTTTATTTTTATTTTTTAATTGTGTGTGTGTGTGTGGATTTTCTTTGAAAATTCTAATTTTTATGGGAAAATTATTAAATGGTTTTTCTTTTATAAAAAAATATACTAGTATTACTCTCACATGATAGTAAGTGTTCAAGTGGTGGGCTCATTGGTCTCAAGCGTGATGTGAACCTAGATAATTTAGGATCAATTTACCATACTATTGTTCCATGTGGTTTCCGAAGCCTCTTGTGGAGAGGTATTGAGATAATCTACCAATAATTACACTAAAAACTGTATGAGCTCATGTTTAACCTCACTTAGGTCGGCAAAATGTGTGAAAATTTTGGTCATGTTTAACCTCACTTAAGTAGGCAAAACGTGTGAAAAATTTTGGTCAAATATTAAGTGACTCTAGACTTTTCATTATGCTTAAGGGTGTGTTTGGATACTGTTTATTAATTAAAAACTGAAAACTTATTACTAAAAATACTATAACAAAATAATTTTTAAAGGCAAAACACTCTTCATGAACACTGTTTACGTTTACGCATTTTTGTGCTTTGGTTGGTCCATGGACAGTGCTATAGGATCAGCAAAAAAAACGCAAATGCAGCTTAAACGCAAACGCAATGCCAGGCAAACACACTAAATAAAGCAAGCAAAAACAATATCAAATAATTTAAAGCTTTGGTTAGAAAAGTAATCAATATTTATCTATTAACTTTTCATAAAAACATCATGTTTTAGCTTTTAGGACTTCTCATAATGAAAAAAAGGATCAAAGAAAAGTATTATAGAAAGAGTAGCATTTCAAATAAAAATTCTGTGCGCAACTGTGTGCACATTCACTCACCAACTTTGTGGGAGGAATTGCAGACATAATTATTCAGGTAGCACAATATGTTCCATTATGAAGCAAATATTCCAGCTGGAATCTGGCAGGTTTTTTTGCCTGCATTAGGTGTGAAGCATTCATTTTCATGCAAATAGCCAATAAATATAAATTAGATGAAAAAATTTGGTTCCAAAATATATTTGAAGCTATCTTTTTCCAACTAACTATATAACCTATGTTTTTTTTTTTTACTTAAATTGCCGAAATTCCAACCCATCTATAGGCAAGAATTGGCATCAACCAAAACTGCCTACCCTCCTATTTCATTCATTGTATCCTATTTCTATTTTCCTCCAATGTAAACTTTTTTTTTTCTTTCTTCTTCCTCCCCTTATTATATACCGAGTATATAACCAAAACTAGCAGTATGTCAGAGAGTAATTGTTTGAGATGTCCGTGTTATTTAACTTATTTGTAGGAATGGAAAACTTGTATTAAGCACATGCATGCACCACATGATAAAACCGACAGGAGTAATTGTTTGCTCAGGCAAAGTGTTAATAAAAAACTGCCCTTTGAAATTTTATCTTTGACTGGGGGATCTCAGGAGTGTCCTTTCACGTGTCCTACGATTTGAGCAGCATGTGAAGTTGCATATTAGCTTTTGGTTGCATGCCCCAGTGTCTCGAACCTAAAGGATAAGGATAGTAAAAAGTGTTACCATATGTAAGTGCATCTTAGCCAATGAGAAGCTAACCTTGTATATGAAACAATCTAATATCACAACTTATCTCACAATTTTTTTTTTTACTACAACTTTTATGTGGTAGAGAATAAGTGGTGAATGAAAAATGATAAGTCCTTACGTAAGTGATAAACAATTACTTATAATTTGTCACAATTTTGTAATAAACAATCACTTATAATTTGTCACGTCAAAATTGTGACAAAAAATTATAAAATAATGTGATCCTAAAACTACTCAATATCTCTCCTTTCCTTGTGCCTGTAAAAGAAGAAAGAAACTTGTTTTTCATTCATATTTTTCTTCCTAGGGCAGTTTTCCACGTAAAAAAAGGCTAAAAAGCCTTACTTTTTTTTCCTTTACTTTTCCTGTCTTTAAACCCTTTTGGTTGTGCTTAGGCACTTCACCCTAAAAAACTCATTGTATTGCTATGTACAATCTTATACTTTTAATAGTTTCAAATTAAAGTCTGTTTAAAACGGTTGCAAATTAAATTTTATAATTTCAATAGTTTCAAATTGAACTCTGAACTTTTAAAGTCATATCAATTTAAATTTTATATCACAATTTAAAACTGGAATTTTCAAGTTTGATTTGGCATTTTGATTTTTGAGTTTAAAGTGATATAATTTAAAATGTTAATGGTTTGACTTGAAACTAACGAAACTATATAATTTAATTTCTAACTTTTAAATTTTAGTATTAAATTTAAAACCACCCTTGAAATATAGGGTTTACAGTGTAATTTGACCAAAAAAGCATATTAGTTTTTATGGATTATGAATGTTTAGTAACTCCTACTCCTTTATGGTCAACCAACCCTGACTGGCCACATCAAATGTGGGGTCTATGGATGGACTTTCAGTTTTGCAAGAAGGAATCTGGTATACCTAAAATGGTTTGATGCCTTAATTTCAAGGAAAATCTTGCATTCGCAATCTGTAACTGATAACTAAAAGGGACCAAACATGAATTCAACAACCATTCTTTTTCCGAGAGGGAAAACCAGTAATATTTTCAGTGCCTAGTAACCACTCATAGTGGAATCTTACTTCCATGTTGGCCATTAACATTAGGAAAAGTCTGAGTTCCAACTTTTTTAATTATATATGTATGGACGCAATTTGAGTTTCTAGCCTAAAGGATAAATGAACTTATGCCCAAAAAGTCCAACACAATGAATTTGTAGAGAGTCGGTTAGAAAATTGGGCTTTAATGAATCAGACAACAAGTAAAATGGATTCAAATGATAAGAAAGTGAAGATAAACTGGTTTATTCTAAATAAAATCATCCTCGACACAGTCCGAGAAGATTAATTTTTATATATTTCTCTCAAAATTAATTACAAGTTCAATTCTTGATTACTACAATGTCCTCTTCTTAATTTCTCCATCCCTTTCTCTTAAGATCTTCCTCCTAGTTTATACTATTTCTCTCCTCTCATCTCTGCCCTCCACGTGGACAGTAGATTGCGTGGGTTGATCCTTATCCCATCAGCATCTTCCTGAAGTCTTTGAGGGTAGTTGTAAGGCTGAAAAATACTGTTCAAATATCACCTCCTCATTAATGCAGTCAAAGAGTTAGTTATAGAATATTTAATGCGGTGGTAGTAGTTTTCCCTTAGATATTTCCTAGCTTCCATCCCTCTTGTATGTTCATAATGCACGTTCTTATCAATAGAACTTCTTGCAATGTCACACTAGCTGATAGGACACACATTTTGATATTTGCTTCGTTTGGTTGAGGGGATATTCCTCATCGGCCCAACACCTCTAGCCTTTACAGTCATAATTTACTCGTGAAGTTCAAAGTCTTATGTCTTCCTTATTATTGATCTATTCTCGAACCATTGAGTTTTCTCGGACAAGGCCCAAGGCCCAATATATATATTTGGGCCTGCATCCGGACAATATATATATATGATACCTCTCTCCTAGACATTAGACAAGCAATCAAGGTAATGAGTTGAGAGAACACAACTTGGAAAGGGATAAAAACTAGATTGATTGTGTAACCTAAAACTTCATTAAAAATAATAAAAACACATTAAATGTGAAATGATTTTTTATAGTGTGATAAATAAATATTTTTACCTTGAAAATATGATGGTTCCATGACAAACTAGCTTTTTTGACCACCAAGTAATGAAGTATCAATTTTTGGTTTCCAATTAGCTTAACTAAAAAAAAAAAAAAAAAAAAAAAAAATCCAATATTGTCTATATATATATATTTATTTATTGAAATTTTCCTATAACCAATATCTTGTCCCATTTTTGTTTTTTTTAAGTAAAAGATTATATTTAGAGATACACCAAATGGTACACTTAATTTCACAACTTGTTGAATTGTGGGACGGTAAGGGGCGAACATTTCTTATAGAATATTGACTTGTGTGACCCACCATTTTTCGTTGACTACTCATAATCACATAAATCAACAAGTTATGAATTTGGGTGTGAGAATGATTATGTCCTTAGTATTGATATTGAGTAAAAATTTTCATCTACATTTCATCAATTTCTTAGGCTCTAATTAGCTCAATTATCTTATCATTAAATAAAAAGACAAGACTTAAGTACAATACTTAGGTACTATTCTTTAGGTTTCTCTCTTAAGATTATACCATGTAGATTTTTTCTCATGAGATGAAAGTATATTTTTTAATTAAGTAGCCACATGGTTGAATCTTAATAGAAGAACCCAAGGAACAACACCTAAACTGCTGTACATAAATTTTGTCTTAAATAAAATGCTGAGTTTGAATCCCTCTAGAGCCTACACACACAAACAATTTTTTTTTTTATAAAAAAAATCCAATAAATCCAATATTGTCTTGAATTTATGGTGATCTATTATATTATAATACATACATTCAATAAATAAATAAATAAATAAATAAATAAATATATATATATATATATATGTCAATTACAACTAACTTTTTCCTCTAGCCAATATATTGTTCCCATTAATGTTTTTCCAAGTAAACCTTTCATCTACCATTATGTGATAATCAATTTCTTTTTTACTTTTTATAGGACAAGCTAATTTTCTAAAGAATTTTTTTTTTAGATTTTATTTTTTATTTTTTATTTTTTATTTTTATTTTTATTTTTATTTTTTTTATTTTTTTATAAAGACTTGACCTTGAAAGAATGCTATCTGGCCCCAGCTCAATTATGAGTCTTTTCTTCCTGGCAACAATTGGAAATTACTCTTACTTCGTACACACGGCGACACCCAAATATCCATATTAAAGCACTAATCAATAGTATATGTGACTCAACCAAAACACCCTAAAAACCCAATTTTGTGGCTCTTTGTTTTGTGGCTTTCCCGTCTTCCTAGCTACCCAAACCATCATCACCCTCTCTCTCTCTCTCTCTATGAATGAATGAATCACTATGACAACAAACAAAGAGACTAGTATTGTTGTTGTACCTTCACAACCTGGCCTTGAGTGTTGCATGTGTGGAGACTATGGTTTATCCCACGAGCTTTTCCAATGCAAAGTCTGCCATTTCAGATCACAGCATAGGTATGTATATATACCAAGAACACAGTTTTATGATTCAATTTTGGTTTTCTCTTTGTGGATCTTAAATATTTTTTGTGTATCTGTGATCTTAGCTATCTGATTGTTATCTCACAATTCAAATCTTTACTACAGGTATTGTAGCAATCTCTACCCAAAGGCTGAGTCTTACAAGATTTGCAATTGGTGTCTAAGTCAAAAGGATGACACCAAAGAAAAGTCACAAAACTCTTCCAATTCTTCCTCATCAAACAAAAGCCAAACCGAAAGGAATGGGAACATACAAAAAAGTGACAACCTTGCAAACCTAAAGGGCCCAAGAGGCACTTTGCAATTGAAACTCAATGACCCCATCAAGAAACAGCAATCGCCTGCTGAAAATTTACCATCGCCAACCCCATCACCAACAACACGAAGGAGGCTCATAACCAGAGCTCGAATGGAAGAGAAGCTAAGGAGGACAAAGTCAGAGGAAATAGCAAACAGAATTGGAGTCACAAGGCAAGTATTCAGGAATAAGGTTAGAAGGTACAAGCTTTTGGATGAGGTTTCAAGCTGATGAATAATGGATAATATCAATATGGGTTTTTGCAAACAAATTCAGATGAATTGTTGGTTTTTTATTTTATTTTATATATATATATATATATATATTGTCTATTTGTATAGACTAATAGTGTAATACCGTAATAGGGTTAGTAGGGTCACCTCAGACTTTTACTTCATTCCCTATAAATTTTATTATTTATACATACAATGTCAATGTAATTTGCTAGCAAAGCTCGGATTAGTACCAATAATCAGTGGTGACAACAAACTAAAATGCCTTGTTATAATGAAACTATACGTTTCTGACTGTAATTAGCCAAAACTAGTCGAACAGTGAATACTGAATTTTGAGTTTCCAATACATATATATCAGGCATGATGTGATTAGTGCATAATAATAAAAGTAGTGGACCGCTAACATTACTAACCTTTGTTTCTAAGGGTGTTTATTCTTTGAGTTCTGTCAGAACCGTTTTAGGGAGGTGAAAGTACAAATTTTGGTGGTTTCACCATTTTATTTTTTTGTCATCATTGATTCATGGTGTTCAAAAAAACTGCAACAATACCCTCCTCCCATATTAGAATTGTTGTAAGAATCTAGGCATTTTACTCATCTTGGGTTGTCACCAATCATCAACATCATGGCAATACATTGTACATTTTTGGAGCCATTCACACATTGTTGCATGTTAAGAACACTAGGGGAATGTTTTGTCTGTTTATTAAAAGTTACAAGGTAGTTTACTGAAGCAGTGGGTTATGTTAAATCCCAAATAAAAATGGTAGTTTCAAGGTTTAAGAAGTTTCAAGGTACTAAACCACTCACTGTTTAAATGGGCTGGAAAAGACTTTTTTTCAATTTTCCTCATCTTGGGTTGTCACCAATCATCAACATCGTGGCAATACATTGTACATTTTTGGAGCCATTCACGCATTGTTGCATGTTAAAAACACGAGGGGAATGTTTAGTCTATTTATTAGAAGTTACAAGGTAGTTTACTGAAGCAGTGGGTTATGTTAAATCCCAAATAAAAATGGTAGTTTCAAGGTTTAAGAAGTTTCAAGGTAGTTTACTAAACCACTCACTGGTTAAATGGGCTGGTAAAGAATTTTTTTCAATTTTTTTTTTAATTTATTTATTTTTATAGAATCTGTCAATTCCAAAGTTTTCTACAATCACTTGGATATTTTATATATTTTAAAATTATTATATGCTACAAGAATATTGCAAAATGTCTTGGAATCCTTGGAGAGAGAATATCAGAAAGATTGTAGTAAGATATGGCTAATATATTAGGTAAGAAATAAAGAATTATGAGAAACTCGGAGTAAGTTGTTGCTATTGTTTTTCTTTTTTTTTTGGTGGAGAGAAGAATCTCGGAATAAGTTGACACCGTAAAAAGCATTGTGATTTATGAATAGCATGGTTTATATTTACAATTGAAAAGAAAAGAAAATATCAAAGATATGCAATTGATCCATTGACAAAATGTGTGTCACGAGCAAAAGATTCGAATTCAGCGATAATCCATATATATGCTTCGTAAATTATTTAAATACTTCTGTTCTACACTAAATCTTCTATTGTTCAAACAAATCGAACAAGAAAAAGTGTGAATGTCTATTAAGGCTATTATCAATTCCATTTGATTGTTTTATTTATTTTTTAAAATAAGTAAAAGGAGATGAGTAAGAGTAAGTTTATACTATATGTTTAATTAGTTTAGTCTATCTATTAAAGCTGGAGATTTATATATTGATGCATTTTGGCATATCATTTTAAAATCACCTTATATATAAAAATTCATAATATAACACATTAGATTCCTATAATATCATATATTTTTTGTCTTTTCTAAATCTTATCATCTCATTTCAAATCTACTTATTAGGGATTCTAAATAGACATAGTATCTATTTGGGTAAGATTCAAGTTTCAGATGAACATTTCCATGTTACTCATGCTACAGGGGATAAAATCATAAAATCCTCTTCCATGAAATCCTCTAAATCCCTCAAATTTTTAGTTTTTTTTTTTTTTTTTTTTTTGAGAAGCAAATTTTAGTTAATTATAAGATACATGACAATTTTTTTTTTTTTTTTGGTGTGATTTATATAGAGTTTTTAAGACCATTAGATTTTTGTAAATGTCACTTGTCTTAAATCTAAATTAAAATTGAGAGATTTAAATAAGAGTGGACAATAAAAAGATGATTGAGCTCTATAATTATAGCCACGAGTACAACTACAAATTTATTAGGTGTTTTCTCTATTTTTTTCATGGTAAGACACTTATATTATCGCATGCAATATATTAGTAATGCTTGTTTTATTTAGAGCGCGATGTTAGGAATGCTCTAAATTTGATTAAATTATATTTTTAACCCTTAAAGTTTGATTTTTTTTTTCTTTTTCATTTTGGTCTGCGAAGTTTATATAGTTTTCTCTTTAATCCTTTAACTTTGAATTCATTTTAAAATGGCCATTCCTCCTATATCGGTGACTAATCTAGTTGTTAAGAGCAAGAATAAGGTTTTATGTTCTTGTTTTGTATCCCTTTGTTGTGGATTGTTCTATGCATCTTTGTATTTTATCGTGTATGGATTGTTGCGCTCTTTCTTGGTTTAATGAAGATTGCTATTTAACCAATAATAATAATAAGGGGCCAAGCAAAATAAGAGAAAGTTGGGGGCCAAAATGGGGATATACCCCTTTTGTCGAAATTTTCTAGCAAAATGCCCGATGTTTGAAACTATTTAGAGATATGCCATTGTTTTAAACTCGATTTTCTAAAAGTCGAGTTTCAATAAAAAAAAAAAAAACTAAATTTTTAGAAAATCGAGTTATAGGCAATCAAACTTAAAAATAAAAATAACAAAAAGAAAGAAAAAAAGGGCATGGAACTCATATCCTTGTTTTAAACTCGATTTTTAGAAAATCGAGTTATATGCAATCAACCTTTAAAAAAAAAAAAACATGGAACTCGATTTCCATGCTGGTTTTTTCAAGAAACTCGATTTTCGCCAAATCGAGTTTTTCATTAGAACTCGATTTTCTAAAAATCGAGTTTCAAAATAGAGGCATATTGCACTCTTTCTTTGTTTAATGAAGATTGCTATTTAACCAATAATAATAATAATCGTAAGGGGCCAAGCAACATAAAAGTAAGTTGGAGGCCAAAATGGGGATATACCCCTTTCGCCGAAATTTTCTAACATTTAGGAATATGTCCTTGTTTTAAACTCGATTTTCTAAAAGTCAAGTTTCAATAAATTAAAAAAAAAAAAAAAAAAAAAAAAAAAAAAAAAAAAAAAAAAGAAGCATGGAACTTGAGTTCCATGCTGGTTTTTTCAAGAAAATTGATTTTAGCCGAATGGAGTTTTTCATTGGATCTCAATTTTCTAAAAATTGAGTTCCAAAATAGAGGCATATCCCTAAATAGTTTCATATATGGGGCATTTTGCTGGAAAGTTTCATCGAAAGGGGTATTTTGGCATTTTGGTCGTAAGTTGGGAATTTCGTAGTCTACACGTTCTAGTCTCTATCGAAGAACCTGTCAGCTAGACAAGAGATCAATAGATGAAAAAAATACACATATCAATTTAGTGTAACGATCATCTCGATCTATCTAAAGGGAACCCTTCAAAATGCGGGTTTGATGGTTAAATCTATCAAAATTACATTTATTATACCTAACTACCCACTTAACATTTAATGAGATGTAACCTGACCCCTTGGCGGGATTCCTAAACACCATTTGGAGTCATGCCCAGATCAGCAAAACAGGCATGTCTAATTCAACGAAAGCAATATATGAGGGTAATGATGGATTTTCCTAGTTAAGCTTGTGCCAATCAATGGTGTAAATACCCCACTGTAGTATTCCTAAAGGCGTGCAACCCTTAACCCAATTAGTTTCCACTTTCCACCCAATTAGACATTTTCCTTAATACAAACTTAAATCTTCGGAGTGCTTATAGGCTTATAGCCACCCTAGTTGGGATTGCCATGTTTATTGTGTACAGGCACCGGTCAAACAAACCTTTTTTTTTTTTTTTGGAGAGTTTACATCAAATACCCATCACCATATATGCATCCGCCTACAATAATAATAATAATAATTAAAAAAAAAAAAAAACAAAACATTCGTCTTTGCACCAAAACACAGAGCAATAGTCCACAAACGAGAAAGCACAAAGACGCCATGAACAAACCTCAACAAAGGGATACAAAACATGGAACAAAGTAACGACCGTATAGAAGAACAAGAGATAATGTCAGTGCATATAGGATAAATCACCATGTAATGTAAATTGAAATGGAGCCGAAAGAAAAGTAGGGAGGGGATATATATATACATATATATATATATATATATATATATAATTATATAGATAGGTCCACACGGATTGATTAAATATAAAAATAATTTTGTATGAACTACCAAATACCAATGAGACTTCTTCATTGGTCAATGGTCCAGTAATACTTTAATCTCCATTTGTGAAAGTGAAGTTGGGGTCAACTTTCCTGCAAAGAAATCTTCGTTGGTAGTTCATTCAAAATGCGAAAATTACAAAATTTACAATAGTAATGGGATCCACATATGTGGTATTTTATATTTGTTTGGTGAAAGGTCTCATCTTTCCCTTTTCCTTTGACAGAAAGACATTAAAATAAAGCAACAATCCTCGATAAAGTAATAGTACGTGTATGAACACAATTTGCGGCCCAAGCTCAAAGATGAATGGAATGATGGCTTAATTAGCCTAATACAATAAATTTATAAATAGTGGGTTAAAGAACTATGTCTTAATGAAGTTAATAACGGCTAGTATGTATTTAGAAGGTGATCAAGTAAGAACAGGACATATATGATAGGATGAATTCATTGTTTGAGGAGATAATTCTAAGTATAAATCAATATAACTGTTTACAAGTACAACTTTGATTGCTATAATATTTCTTCCTCCTTGTTTTTCGATCCTCATCTCATAGAAGATCTCACACATTATATAGTTCCTCTCAAACCATCATGATCCTACACTTGTTAATTATCTAAACCTTCACTTAAGTGTATATTCCATTAGACGCCCTCTTTGGTTTTCTGTGAATTGTAGTAGCTGAAACTATATTGTTCAAGAGTCTTTTCCATATAAATGCGGTTAGAAAAGTAGTTGCAATGCATTTAATGTGGCGGTAACAGCTTTTCTTTTAGATATTTCTGAGTTCTTATCACTCCTATACATGCATGAAGCTCATCTTTATCATGGAAACCTCCTAGTAGGTCACCTAGGTTGCTGGAATATAGATTCAAACTGTATTTATCATGTTCGAGGAGGTGTTACTCCTCAGATCGTTCTCCATCTGTTCCTTCTTTATCAGACTTTAAACTTTGGGTCTCTCTCAATTACTTACTCCTCCTTGGATACGCCCACGTCCCCAGAAAAGGCCCAAGGCCCAATATACAGATTTGGGCCTTTACCCCTATAGTATGTGTTCCAAAATATGTTAGAAATTGATTATAAATAAAAATGAAGATTGCACACCATAATTACAATGAGACTATGAGAGGTGCACCCATTTAATTCTTTTGCTCATTTTGAATTCAAGATATGCCTAGGAAAAAAGTTATAATTATTAGAGATCTCCTAATTTTTTTTACATATTTTAAGCTTGCATTTGGGTTATAAGCTGAAATTGGATTTTAAAACTAGTTTATGAGCTTATGTATAGTCAAAGTTGTGTCCTGCAAGTTATGGTTATGCCAAGTCAATATCATCTCCTATTATGAGTTCCTATATAGCAGTGGTGGCTTCAGAAATTCTTTTTTGGGTGGTCATTAAAAATGATTAAATTAAAAAAATTTAATTATAATAAAACTTAAATATATTAACATCTTAAAGTTTTGAAATTTTCTTTCACAAGTTTTCATATTTTGAAATCATTATGTGATATAATAGTTTCACTGTCAATGTTATCAACTACATCTTTTTCAATGTATACAACAAAAAAATTATTATGTTACTGATCTCTCATTCAATTACTAACATATTGCCTAAATAAGTACTAATATAAACAAAATGCATTATCTCTTTGAAAAAATATATCACACAAATCTAACAAATTTGGCTAAAGACTAAAGCAAGCACTAACAGACTAGCTATTTAAAAAGTGTGCATTTTTTATATATAAAAAAATAGCAATTTTAAAATATGCCATTTGAAAATACAATTTAAAAAATCACAATTAAACATTTGGTTTGAGATTTTAGGCTAATTTGTTTGTTTGGGCAATTTTTGAAAAGTGCTATATCCACAACATTTTTGCAACACTTTCACAACAAAGTCTAGGTGATAAGTTTTTACTGGTTCTAATTTGAATTTACCTTTGAAATTATTATTTTTTGTTTACTAGTAACAACCTGCTATTTAGGATTTGTTATGAAAATATTGTAAATATTACATTGCTTGCAATTTTTTTGTTCAATATTCAATGGACCAAAATTTTGGAGAGGTTCAATTTTATTTTTAATGGGCTCAATTGTTATTAAGGGTGTTCAAGTTTTTTTTTAGGATGGTCAAGTTTTTTTTTTCTAGGATGGTCAAAAGACCCATATTAATTTAAAACTCAAATTTTTTTAAGGTATCTTAAAAAGAAAAAATTACAGGGTGGTGGTCCTATGACTACCCTCATTAGTACTTGGTGCTGCCCCTGCTATAAAGTATTAAGATAGTTTTCTCTAACTCTATTATCAAATTTTCAAAAAGTTTAAAAATATTGCTCTAATTAAAATCCTTTTGCCAAAAGTCTTTAGATTAGTTTTAACAATTAGTTAAAAGTTAAGTTTAACACTGTGCTTGAAAATGTGGTTAAATTGTGTGGTTCAATGTAAGTATTATATATCATATGACATGTCATGCACGATAAGTAGAGGTTGAATTTTATTTTCAATGAGCTCAATTGTTATTAAGGGTGTTCAAGGTTTTTTTTTTTTTTTTTTGTGGTAGTCAAGTTTTTTTTTCTAAGGTGGTCAAAAGACCCATATTAATTTAAAACTCAATTTTTTTAATGTCAATTAAAAAAAAAATTCAGGGTGGTCCTGTGACCACCCTCATTGGTACTTTGTGCCACCCCTGCTATAAAGTATTAAGATAATTTTCTCTAACTCTATTATCAAATTTTCAAAAAGTTTAAAAATATTGCTCTAATTAAAATCCTTTTGCCAAAAGTCTTTAGATTTGTTTTAACAATAAAAATTAAGTTTAACACTGCTTGAAAATGTGGTTAAATTGTGTGGTTCAATGTAAGTATTATATATCATATGACATGCCATGCACAATAAGTACATAAAAATTAGCATAGTTTCTTCTTAGTGAAATAAAATTACCAAAGTTTTGATAAATTGAAAATACTACGATTAAAACTCAATTAACAAAAGTTTCAAGCATTTTGGTTTTGATAGAAACTTTGTCTTAATTATTCAAATTGCACTCATTGCATAACTTAAAATAATTTTTACTCTTTCATTTTTACTATGTACTTTAATGTTTCATTTTCAGCTATATTTAAAATGTTTTATTTTGTTTATATATGATTTTTTATCCATATTTTGCACGAGCATAATATCAACAAACTAATAATTTTAATTTAGTAGTAATAACTAAATGTAAGAGAGCTCGTCATAAGTATTAACAAATCTATGTTAGAAATTGAAGACAGTCTATGGCGTACACTGGCATTTGATGAAAAACATGCTTATTCAAATGGTAGGCTAGGGACCTCTGTCTTCCATTATTAACACTTATTTTTAAGCATCTGTTCACAAAATACCTGTTCACAATTACTTGAAGGGGATGAGTATTTTATTTTTCTACCGCTCATATTATTATACAATAAATTTAAATATTTATAAAATTAATACTAATTAATTAGGATAACTCCTCCTGTGGACCAGACTAAGTCTTCTAATGGAAATTGTGGTGGTCTAATATATGAGTCAAGACTCAAGGGTAAGACTAGTATTTTGCCAAAAACTTATACTAAACAAAAAAAAGACCGATACATGAGATCGATAATCATTTGGATTTCCAGTTCAAAGGTTTTTCCAATATGCTATTCACAACGGCCAAACTGGGTGCAATCCCCAAAATGCATATCATAAAGTCATGTCAATCATGATTGCATTAATTAAATCTAATAACTCAGTCAGTATATAATGTGATGTGATCTTCCCCTTTAATGGAAGTCTCAACCACTAATTAAAAGTAGCTCGAAATTAGAAAAAATGGCCAAAAGATGGTCACATTCACCAAAATCAAATTGGATATGTTATGAATCTTATGATAGATTTCTCTGAATTGGTAAGTGTTAATTAAAGCCTTAAATACTCCCTTTGCAACGTCCAAAAGGTATAAAAAATTCTTGACACATAACAATTGCACTCATTCAATTTCTTCCAAGACAAAACACTGACTTGAGCTTCGAAGTGCTCACTGTCACCCCTTCTAGGGTTGCTCCTATATTCATTGTGTGCAAGTGCTGAACATACTGATCCTCCTTTTTATCAAACATCCATCGATAATTCCTCACCACCCACATATATAAACTTACACTCTCATTGTAGCTTATTCTTTGAATTGACAATTTAACAAGCTAATAGTGGCTCAAGTGATAGCTCAGCGGTAATAACATATTTCATAGTATCCCCATGTTTGTGGTTAGAACCCACCTCCACCTCCACATTCTTTACAAGCTGAACTTGATTTTTCTTCATTTCCATCTTCGATTGAAGTACAAAACTCAAAGCTGGAACAACCATCCCCATCTGTTTTTAGGTCAATTCCGGCCCACAGCCTTCAAGCCTTCAGTCTTTGAAGCCCAGAATTGGCAAATTGCAAGTCTTGGGCAATACAATAAGCTATTCTAGCCTGTAAGCTTTCAGTCTTTGAAGCCCAGAATTGGCAAATTGCAAGTCTTGGGCATTACAAGTCTCGGCCCACATTTTTCAAGCTTCTGTCTTCGAAGCCCAGAATCTGCCATTAGCAAATCTAGGGCAATACAATAAACAAGTGCTAGTCTAGAGCCTGTAAGTTATGTTAGGTCTGCATGCCTGTTTTCTCTGGCCTCTTTAGAGTTTAGACCTTTGGGCCCATTGTGTTATAGTGTTTTTGGGATTTGGATCCGGGGTATTGCTTCTTCGCTCAGATACAAACATTTTTACTTTTTAATTTTGATTTTTTACTTTTTTTTTTATTCAAATATTGATATTGAAAATTATTTTTTTAACTCTTAATCTCAACCCTTAGAGCACTAGCATCTGGGAATGCCAAAAAAAAGAAACTTATTTTGCATCTTCAAACATTACTTTATTTATTTTATCAATTCATTTTACAACTCACCTTACATTCCAGTTTTTTTTTTTTTTATAGGAACATTCCAGTTTTTATTTGTACATACAACCCAATAAAATAATATAAACTATCTAATCTCTATTTCCTCCCACTATCTTCTTCTCTTCACACACAACCACTAATTTTTTTTTTTTTTTTAACAAAGTGTGAATAATGAGGTTGTATATATGCAACCTTTGAGTATTAGCATCCGGAGATGGAAAAAAAAAACTATTTTGCATCCTCAAATACTACTTTATCTATTTTACCAACTTATTTTACAACTCACCTTACATCCAAGTTTTTATTTTTACATACAACTCAATAAAATAATAAAAAATATTATCCTTTCTCTTTTTCCTTCACTCACTTTTTCTCTTCATACACAACCACATATTAAAATAATATATTTTTTTGCAAGCTATGAACAGTAAGGTTAACTTCTGTTCATAGGTTGCAAATTTTTTTAAGTTTACAAACCCGAATGGAGTGAGTTTTGGATAGTTTAAGTTATAAAATAACAACTTGAAGGTGTTTACACTCCTTAAGTGTTCTTACTATTTATAAGTTGCAAATTTTTTTTAAATATACAAACCTAAATGGTGTGAATTTTTACCGTCTTAAATTATAAAACAGCAACTAAAAAGTGTTTACACTGCTCGCTATTAGTACTGCATCTTATCTCGATTCATGCTTTTGCTTAGTTCAAACCTTTGACTCTAGAGCCTGTAAGCTACCTGCCTGGTTTCTCTGGCCTCTTTAGAGTATAGACCATTGGGCCCACTGTGTTATAGTGTTTTTGCTCCTTTCGACCTTTGACCAAGAGAGAGAGAGAGATGAATGATGCATAAATAAAATATTATTTACCTAGTAGATTATATACATACATATATATATATATATATATAAATCTAGCCTAGCCTAGAGATATAGATGCCCTTCAAATCATTCAGCAAAAAAAAATGAAGATGCCCTTCAAATCTATAGATAATCATATAAAATTATATATCCTATCGCCCACGGCAAAAGGTACCATATACCATAAAAATGGGTGCAATACCAATCTTTATTAAGATATCTCCCATCCTAGGATAGGACAAAAGCACTAGCTCCCCCTCTATTCTCTACTCTGTTCATTCCTTCTTCTCCAAGCTCAAAATAGGGCACCTCTTAGTTTATTTATAGTTTTTAGAACATTCAATTCCAAATGATAGTACAATCAGTTGAGAAGAATTCCTCATAAAGTGGAAGTTACTAATTTCAAATTCTCATTTTATTTCTCCATGAGACTAAATTTAGTTATGATTCTCAAAAAAAAAAAAAAAAAAAAAAAAGGAAAAAAAAGACTAAATTTAGTTACAAGTTTCCCCCATAAAAATGTACGCTCAAGTGATTGACTCCCTTCACTCCTCCATGGTTGAATCTAAAATTTCGTAGCTTAATACTATTACTTAATGCTAGTATAGTTCACACATTCATGCATTGCCGATTGATGCTCCCAATTTTGAAATGGATTTATTTAATGGTTTAAATTAAATATTATAAATCTAAATGTGTATTTAGTGTCATGTCATTTAAAATTTTAAATAACGTGACACTCTATAGAATGACAACTCTTAAAAATAAAATCTTAATTTTTTTACCTTCCTAAAGAAAACACTAACTTAAAAAATGTATCCCATCGAACACAAATTTGAAAAGTAAAATTTTGAAAGTGCAATTTGTATACCTTAAATTTGGACATGGTTGTTTTAATTTAATTAGTATTTAATGTCATTCACTTTGTCCCGTTTGCCACTATATACCAATCATTGATATCCACGGTCCTCCAAATATTGTAAGCTCTCATTCTTTTCATGTTGCCCTAGACTCAAAGGAGACATTGTCGGTCGAATTGTTCGTTCACCAACTCCTCTTCTTTGTTCTGTAATTTCGTTGAGAGAGAGAGAGAGAGAGAGATATTTAATGATTTTTTAAAATTCAAATATATACTTTCAGTTGAGATGTTATCATGTGCAATGTATGTGTTATCCAACTATTACATTAACAAAATGGTAACATAAATAAAAACAATTGTTAAAAGCTTTATAGTTCAATCTGTTTTCTATTATCTTGTGCTTGTAACAACTAAATTATAAAATTAAAAAAGAAAAAAAAAGTCAGACCTTTTAAAAATTAAAATTAAAAAAAAAAAAAAAATGGGGGAAGAAGAAGAAGAAAGAAAGAACATTTTTTATTCCCTCACAAAGAAGCATTACTAATTATGGTTGGACAGCTGAACAAATTGGGCAGAATCTTGAAAACCATATGGACCACAATGGTATTTGTAGTGGCTCTGAGAGTGAGAGGTGCAGTTTACCATAACTCTCGAAAGAGCTTTACGCAGATCGAGCAGGTTAGGTAGAACTTACAAGGCCCATAATCTATCTACCTACCTGCTTTGATAAAATTGGATTCAAAACGTGCTTCAAAGTTCTAGAAATGGCAGAACATAATTTAGGGGCCAACTATATGGCCAAATTTTATAATAATGCTTTGATTGCGCAATCAAAGTTTAATTATGGTTTTGGCCATAATTCATACTATATAGTATATAACATTATTTCATTTGTCATTTGTCTTCCACCGACGACATCACCCATAACATGGAATGAATTTCAAATGCTGAGTTCAACATTTTATTCTTAATTCACGGCTTGTCTTCTAGTTGTTTTTTCAGTAAATTAGATGCATTTTCAACCTAATTGAATTTAAGTTGGTCACAAATTCTATCTGTCTGAGAAAGTCATTGCGCGGCTATATAATTTGATTTGAAATTTGTTTTTGAAAATTATTAACAAATCACTCTATTTTTTTTATTAGATGTGAATTTTTATTAGCTTGTATTTTTTATTATATTTTTCATACTTGCAAAATTTCAAAAATCAAAGATTAAAAGCTACGTCATCAATCTAATATTTAAATTTTAAGTTTTTGTAATTTAAAATTATTCAAAATAAAAAAATATATGGATCGAATAGTAAATAATTTTTAAAATCCAATGGATATATTTTCAAAAGATGTAGTCATATTAATTTTTTAGTGAAAGTTTGTAGGCAAACTTTGCCTAAAAATTCAACAATTACTATTTAGACTTTGGAAAAAAGTTTCCACCCTCTCAGATTATAATATAAGATGGTAAATCCAAACTAATGAAAAATATGCAGGCCAAATATATGGGTTTTGGGACAAAAGTCAAAAACTCAAACGTGAAGTTATTGTATACAATTGTGAAATTTGTATGCCAAATGCAGATATTAATCAACTAAACAAGGTTGGTAGATTTGAAATTTGAACAATGCCATTTTTTTTGTTCTGTTTGTGTTCATATCAAGGCCCCACAAGATAGACCTTCTAGACTGAAAAAAATGAAAATCAGCTACACATGTCGGGTTTAGTTGAATGGAATCAACTAACTTATTTGGAAGCATTTGCTATAAATCACATTGTCTTGATTGAGATTGGTCTAAGAACTAAGAAGTCTAACTTCACTGTTGCTGGCACGTTAGTCAAAGCTCATAAAGCACCACTCCCTCATGTCCGATTGGAACAAACAACCAACAACAGATTCTTATACCACGTTGTGGAGTGCCGTTAAAGCCAACAAGATGCCGCCTAATCACGCAAATGATTTGTTTTTGCCCATATTTTTACTAGTTTTTAGAGGATTCAATATACTTAGATGCCCATTATTAATAATTGAGCCTAATGATAAACAAATGCTTATTTAACATTTGATTAAGTTTAAATTTAAAAAAGAGTATTGATGAGGAGAAGAATCGACTAATTAAACAGTTTTGTTAGGATGAATGATGATGAATTTATTGACTGATTAAGCTTGTTGGACAAGTATAACCATAGTCAATAAGTTGTTCTTGAAAAAGAGGAAATACGTCGTTGAAAACGTTGGAGCTACATTTATCGGGAAAAAAAAAAAAAAAAAACCTAAGGTTGAGATTCTCACTATGATCAAAGTAATTCCTTCAATTTCATTCTTGATGTCTCTAATAACGCCCATTTTAATCCACAACTAAGATAATTAGTGTAATTAAGAAGTATCATGTGTACGTTAACTTGTATAAATTCAAAATTCAATGACCACGTTGAGATATGAATTAATTACCAATACAAAACACTTTTGAGAAAAGATTACTGACTTGAGAGTTGAAAGTCATGTAATTACTAATTTATCATCAATTATTGGATTAGTTCTTCCTATTCAACCTCGAATTCCATATATTTTTACGGTCGGCAGCATAATATTTTACTCTCTTTCCCTTTTCCCTTCTTTTAGTAAGGCACTCAACTTGTTAGCCTAAAAGGATGTAATTATATAATCTAAATTTATGAGTAAGTCCCGGCCCAAAGCATTCGTTTAAAATAGAGAAAAGTGTTAACTAGATAAGAAATTTTTGCACTCATTAGATATTCTTTTGTTCTTTTCATGCATAATCATTACAGCTTTTTTTTTGGTTGGTTCATGAAAGATTGAGATTTAAGAGCTGAGAAATGATTGTGGTATATTGTGTGATTAATAGACAAAATGTTCTTTATTAGATAAAAAGAAAAACATTAAAAAAAAATGGACAATTACACTTTACTCACTTGTGGTTTGCCTCTAATTTGACTTGCCTACCCGTGGTTTTAATTTTGACACTTTATCCACTTATGATTTCTTCCGTTACTGATTCGTAACCCACCTCTCCTTCAGCCATTACTCTAACACATGATATGTCAAAAACAAAAACCCAAACAGATCAAAACACTCTTCACTCCCAAAACTTACTCCCATCCAACTTGCTCACCAAACTAAGATCCTAGATCCAAGGCAGTAAATCTACAAAAACAAAGCAGACTGCAACACTTCAAATTGCATTGTAGCATCTAGGATTTTTGTTTTGATCTATTTTCTGGGTATTCAAAGTTTTCCCAAGAAAATCAACATTTTCTTTCCAAATAAAGACTAAAAAAATAAAAAAAAAATAAAAAATCCAAATGAAGCCAAGCACATGGAAACAAGCACAAAAATAAAGAAAAGAACTCAGATAGAAAAGAAACCCAGCCAAGAAAGCACCATGAAAAACCTAGCCATGAAACACCATGAAAAACCTAGCTATGAAAACGAAGACCTAACCAACCCTTTAAACCCAAATTGAACCATGACAAGTTAGCAAATAAAAAACAACAATCCAAGCACACAAACCGATCTCCAACCTCAGTAACACCAATATCAGTTCGACTCATATCTTGAACTGTGATGAAATTTTTGTAATCAATTTTGACCGTTTTATCTTCATTTCCTGTCTTTAGTAAAAATTTTCCAAACCCAGCATTGATGTGTTCAATCACTTCCTCATTTTCCTAAAAAATATTTGGTCCAGAAGAAGAGCGATGAACTGTAACAATTTATTGTTTCGCCGCTTGCTCTTTTTTAGTGCAAAAATTCGGCACTCAGCCAATAAGTAATTGAGCTCATAAAGCCATTTTAGGGTGTCGTTGACACTGACCGAGCATACACTTGCCAGAGTTTTCTTCTCCATTTCTCTTTTGATGTCTTTGAAATAGGAAATGTGATTTAGGGATAGAGCGTTCATGAATGTGGCACATTCGGGTGATGAGAGCAGAGGAGATGGACATCACTTTGCTCCATTTATTTGATTTAGGGATTGGGTTTCTTTTGGTTGTTAGGGTTTGAAAAATGGGATTTAAGGCATGGTTACTGATGGATCCTTGGGTTTGAATGTGTGGGTGTGTTGATGTTTGCATTTTGACTTGGGTTTTTGGGTTGTATTTTGATATATCTGTGGTTTATACTTTGATGGTATTACTTGATTTGATTTGTATTAGTTTTCTAGGTGTATGTTCTTCATGTTTGTGTATGTTCTTCATGTGAGGAGTGTTTTGATCTATTTGGGCTTTTGTTTTTGACATTTATGTGTTAGAGTAACAGTTGAAGGAGAGGTGGGTTATGGATCAGTAACGGAGGAAATCATAGGTGGGTAAAGTATCAAAATTGAAACCACGGGTAAGCAAGTCAAATTAGAGGCAAACCACAGATGGGTAAAATGTAATTATCCAAAAAAAAAAAAAAGATTTTACTCGCTCTTTCTTCACATAAAAATTAGAGACAGCCATAACTTTATTCATTAATTAAAACAAGTAGAATTTATTTTCACATGGTCTATAAACAACTTATTTATTACTATAAAGTGTTATATTAATGGTCATCTACTCATCTATGTTTAACAAAGACTATCCACCACACAAGTAATTGTGAAGCTCCCAAATTTACTCATTTCCTTCTAAGAGCATTCGTTTTTTACACCTTTACACACTTAAATATAAAAATTATTGTAGTAAGTTTGTAAAATTAAAAACTAATATTTTATTCTAACTTTAACTCTTCTCTCTCCTCTCGCTCAACTCCGTTAACCTCTCTCACCTCAACATTATCTTCTCTCCTCTCTCACAATCTTCACCTTCTTTCTCTTTTATCTCTTTCATCCCTCTCTTCTCTCAAAACCATCCACCTCCTACCATGGTCAACTCGGCCCAAGCAATAGAGATCAGTGTGGCTAGCTCAACCTAAATGGTGGAGTTGACGTGGCCAACTTGGTCTAGGTTGTGGATGTAGTATGGCCAACTTTGCCTAGGAAGTCGATTTGGCATGGCCAACCTCGGCCCAAGTATTGGAGATTGGCATGCGTGGGTCTGGGTCATGACGGGTTTGGTTTAGTTGTGGAACTCATAGGGAGAGGAAGAGAGAAAAAGAGTTCGGAAGGATGAGAGAGAGAAATGAATAAATAAATGAATAGTATTAATTGTATGTAAAAAATAAAAATTGAAATGTAGTATGAATTGTAAAATAGATTATTAAAATAAATAAAAATAACTTTTTAAACAGTAAAATAAGTTTTTTTTTTTTAGTAACCTTTATACAAATGATCTAATGTTTTTAAAAATATGTTTTCTTCAGTTGTTATCTGGGATTCCCATGCCTTAAATTAAATGTTTAAACTTTTACTTAGAACATTGACTTCATGGTTAATCAATCTTCTCGACTTTCCCCTCCAATAGGCCAATATCCCAGATTCACAGTCTAACCGCAGACCGTTTGCTCACGTGACACAAGCAAACAAATTGATTACTTACACCAAAATTGTGTCACCGATCATTCACAAGAAGATAATCATCTATTGACCTTTTCCTAAAAAAAGAAGAAGATAATCATCCAAGTACGTCTTGTCATTTCCAACAATTATCCCCTTTGCGGTCCCTAGTCTCACAGCAAACTCCGAAGTCCAAACTAATCTGCACTAATGGTATCAAACAAAATTGGGAGCATTCATGGAAACCCAACAAAATAAAAAGATGCTAAGCTAGTATTTGTCTCTAGTGCATAGCAGTTAATTAGCCAAAAACTCACTAAAAAAAAGAAGAGGTCAAAATAAGCATTTGTCAATGACTTTAATGATCCATTTAATCATTGTTCCATTCTTAATTTTCATGCTTGAAATATCTGACTGGAAACTTTTAATAATAAAATGAGATGAGGATGATAAAGAAAAAGAAAAAGTTAAAGTAACACTGTCAATGTTTTTTTTTTTTTTTTTTTTCCTTGAAATATAAAACACTGTCAATGTCAAAATGCATGGACCCCACCTCTTTACACTTACCCATACCCAAGAAAGAGAAATTCCCACTACAAAGTTGCACGCGTTTGCATGTAAAAACCAATAAAATATTCTCACACACACATTCGCATTTGAAAAAAAAAATTCAAAAACTTTGATTGATTTCACATTTCTCTAATCTCTGTCATAGCTGTAAAAATCACATAGATAAGACTTTAGTTAGAGACACCGTAACCCCCACCCCTACCTTTGAAAGTAATGGCTTTTGCCTCTCAAACCCTTTTGATTTTCCACCACCTTCTCTTTATTCTCTCATCAAATTTCATTTCAATTTCAAAGCCTCACTCTTTATCTCTCACAGAACCCACCTGAGGAGAAAAAAAAATCAAACCCCAAAGCTCTTTCAATTATGGGATATTTCTCATGCAATGCAGAGTCAGCAATAGCCACATGCGATCCCCACAATTGGGATCTCAGCAAAAACAGAAGAAAACCAAAAACCCAGAAGTACAAAACCAATAATAACAACAACAGCAACAACAGAAAAATCAGAGAGTTTTATTACAACGAACTTGTCGCCGCAACAAACGGTTTCTCCGCCGAGTTTTTCTTAGGCAAAGGCAGTCACGGCAGTGTCTACAAGGCCGTACTCGACGATGGGAAACTCATCGCCGCCGTTAAAAAAACAAAGCTACATAACTCATCAACGACAACGAATAGAAGATTGCAAAACCAACAGAGTAGTAACTGTACCAACTGTAATAACTGTACAAGCCCAGCAGAGAACGAGATTGAGATTCTATCAAGAGTGCAACACCCTCGGCTTGTGAATCTATTGGGCTTTTCTTCTGACTCGCTAAACGACAACAGACTCATTGTCGTTGAGTACATGCCTAACGGTTCGTTATATGAGATATTGCATTCAAGTTCTACTTCGAGGCCACCCGGGTGGACCCGTCGGGTGAGGTTCGCTGTTCAAATAGCGAAAGCGGTTCAAGTACTTCACTCGGCGAATCCGCCGGTGATTCACCGAGATATCAAGTCGTCGAACGTGTTGATCGACGAGAAAGGGAACGCGAGGCTCGGGGATTTCGGTTTGGCTCTGAGGGGACACGTGGAGGACGTGCGGGTGAAGTGTACGCCTCCGGCGGGTACGTTAGGGTATTTGGATCCGAATTATCTCGCTCCGTCGGATCTGAGTTCGAAGAGCGATGTTTTCAGCTTCGGGATCTTGCTCTTGGAGATCATCAGCGGGAGGCACGCGATTGATGTGAATTACAGCCCGCCGTCGGTGGTGGATTGGGCGGTTCCGTTGATTAAGCGAGGAGATTTCGCCGGAATTTGTGACGTTCGGGTCGGATCTCCGCCGAATCCGGTGGTGATTAAAAACATGGCGGTTCTGGCCGCGCGATGCGTTAGATCGACGGCGGAGAAGCGTCCGGCGATGAGTGAAGTGGTGGAGTGTTTGAAACTCGTCGCCAAAAAAGCTCACGCGCCGCCGATTTGGAATAACCTGAAACGACGGGTGGGGCGCGTGGAGGAATCTCAGCCGTTGATGAGGTGGGAAGCATATGATCGTAGTGAAGAGGTTGATAATGTTAATGTTAATGCTAATACGAAACTTGGAAGTAGGAGGAATAGGAAAGTATCCAGTGTTTCGAGTGCAGAGTATGGAAACGAAGGGATTTACGAAGGGATTTTGTTGCGACGGAAACACGTGGCTCAAAATAGACACATGTTGTCATTGCAACGAGCACAATATGCTGGAGTACTAGATCCAATCTTTACAACGAATGAAACCATCGGTGATCGAATGGTTAGATCAAGATCTGTCGGTCATTTTAGCGAAATAAAAGTGGGGTCAGATTCGAATGTGGGACCCACTCGATCTTTGTTAGCTCGGAGGAAGCCTGGGGTGGCAGTGAAAATGCCAACGGTGAGGTTAAGCAAGTCGAGGTCTATGGGAGTGTTACATAGTCCCCGTTTAGTACACTACTATAATAAAGGGTATGTGGTTGAATTTGAAGGGAAATCGAATTCAACAACAGGATTTGATATGTCCAAGATGGTGATTAGCTTGGACGAGAAGTCTGAAAAGGAAATGTTTGAAAAACCGTTGGTTTCAATTTAATGCATTTGGATTGTTCTGAATTAGCAAGTTCAAACTTTGGTAATTTCATTTCATTTCAAACTTTGGTAATTTAAGGGTCAAATCAATACAAAGTGTGTCAATTGTTTTAAACACTGAGTAAGGTTGTCTCAATGTCGCTGTCCTACAATTTCTTCATGTCTTATAGGCGAGGTTGATCCAACCTTTCTTTTCATAAATTTTATTTTGAGTTACTTTTTGTTGTTGTTGTTCATAATTGTTGTTCCAATTTAAGTGTAGTTTACATGGATTTTTGTAAGTTCTTAACGTTTGTCTTAATTTTTTACCAGGTGATATGAAATTGAAAGGGGTTCAAGTATATTCGGCTCTAAGAGCATTCTCATCAAAGATCTCAAAAAATTTAGCATTTGACATCACAAAAACTTACTTTATCTGTTTTAACAATAATGTTACAATACATCTAACATTAAAGGTTTTATTATATTTTTTTACCACTTCATTAAAATATTTTTTTTTCTTTTTTTTTTTTCTCAATCTTATCTCTTCCACTACCCACAAACTCACAGCCATAGCCACAGCCACCACCACCCGCAGCCATAGCCGTTGCCACCACCGCCACCCAACTCCCAACCACCAAAATTACAAACAAAAACAAACCACTGTAAACCCATAGTCACCACTAGCCAACCCAACACACAACAGACCCAATCCAGCAAACCCACAGTCACTTCCAACCACCGTCACCCACCCACCTACCACCATCATAAACCCCAACCCAAAATCAACCCACCACTAGCTACCACCACTACCAAACAGCCACAAAATTACAAAACCTAGTCATCATAAATCACCAATTACAAAACAACCACCAAAACCCATCCATTACAAATCACCAATCACAAAACAAAAACCTAGCCACCAAATCACAAAACAACCACCATCACAAACACAAAATTCAGCCATCACAAAGTTTCAGCCACCACCAAATCCGATCCACAACCAAATTGTGACCCACGATCCAGATCCATCATGACCAAGTGACTCATAGTGACCGTCGAAGCACTGTGACTTGCACCCATGGGAAATCAGTGAGAGAGAGAGAGAGAGGGACAAGCAAGAGAGGGCAAGGGCGAGAGGGTTGGAGAGAGGAAGAAATAGAGAGAACTAGTGAGAGAGAAAGAAAAAAAGATAGAGGAGAGAGAAACTAGTGAAAGAGAGAAGAAGATGAGAAAGAAGAGAGAGAAAAGAGAGTTTGGAGAAAGAAGAAAGAGAGAGAGAGAGAGAGAGAGAGAGAGAGAAGATATTTTAATTGAAAATGTATTAAAAAATTATTATTTTTATAAGTTTTGAACTATAGTGAACTATCATAGATGGCCGTCCATTGTGGCAATCCATTGTAGCTCAGCTTCTAATTTAACAATAACACCTTTGTTGTAGTGTGTTTTTTTGGAATGAGATTATAAAAGATAGCATTTTTAGCTTTTGAATTGTTTGATGGGAATGCTCTAATAAGGAGAAATCTAAAAATAATTGTGTTAATAATTTCATGGTTTCGTCTCTTCTGAAATGCAATTTAGCCATACGCCTATGTACATTTCACAAGATTTCGTGCTAGTTACAGGCATACAGCTATTGTTCACAACAATAGTATTGTAATGTTTGTGACTATTGTCATTGTTCAGTTTTATCCATATAGGCAACATGGGAAGTAGAAGCTCCTAAATGTGATAGATATGTTATTTGTACTTCGTTTTGATAAGAAACAATCTTTGGTTACGAATGTTGGCTTTGATAAGTGATCGCTCAACATTTATGGTAGCTGGCTGCCATGGTAGGACATGCACTGAAGTGCAGAGTGCAGTGTTTCACCCGTGAGTTTAAGAGGCAACATAACCACCATAGAAGTGACCAACCCAGCATTTCTGTGTTTGAGTTCGTTATCTGTCATATAGGTTTTATTTATGGTATATTTAATGTTTTTAGGAATATTTATCTACCATAGAGTTATTTTTCAATGATTATTATTATTATTATTTTTTTGAGAAACAAACACACACACACACACAAGGGAGAGGAAAATGGTTCTACACAAAGGCACACCACAATTTTGGGAGGAATAAAATGAAATATGTGTTACTATTATATTACGTAACATTGTAGAATTTGCCAATAACTTTGATATAAACACTATCGTATTGATCTTATTACAATTTAATGTGAAAATTTCATTTTTTCTCTCTAAAACAGTAGATTCCTCCTTAACGTAACAGTAGTGTAAGGGATGGATAATGGGCAAACCGAAGCTACTTCAAGCTCATTGGGGACTCGAGAATGCTCTAAAGCATCACTCAAAGCAAAATTCCCATTGCTTTGTTGTCCTACATCTTAAAGGATTGTCAAGAGTAGTCCTAGCGGGGGAGGGGGGGTTGAGGGTGATTGGAGCCGCTTCGATAACTAAGTTAAAAGGGTAAAATGAGTATTCTCTTATGAAGGGTTTATATCTACCCCTCCCTGCCATTGTCTTACATTTGGAATCTGAATTTTTAAGTACAATCTTAAGGAATTCAATGTTTTTTTTTTGATAGCAAGGAATTCAATGTTTTGTTGATAAGATTTTGGAACAAGCGATGCCCCTAAAGTTTTTCAAACGAAGAGAGGTTAAATTGCCATTAATTTGTCTACGGGTTGGTAGGGAGTGATTAATTCAAATATGAGGTTTTAACACGTCAATAGCTTTCACAATCTCTTCTTTTTATGATTTACATGAGTTGTGTTGGGTGGCTAACAATAGATGACCAACTCTACAACAAAGCTCCCGAATAACTGTTATGATAGCTATTAGGGCGATAAGCAGATGCTTGGCCTGTGGTAATCAAAAATTGAACCCATGATAGGACCGTCCCTGCCTTTATTCAAACGTTCGCTTTTTTTATCCAACTCTAGTCTTTATATTAAGTTACCAATGAATGTGACAATGTTACTTTCATATATAACCTTATTAAGAATAGAGCAACCATTCAGAAGGTAGAATTTCTATGTCATGTATATTTTTGAATATATTAATATGACAAAACAAAAATATAACTTGTGAACTTCTGCCCCTTTTGTCATTCGCATTCCCTACCTTATACTTACTAATAACGATTATTTTGGCCCATAAATCATAACATGCATTAAATTGGTGTTACAACACTACTGAGGGTCTTGTGCCATAAATTTAAAATACATAATTCAACATATTCCACCGATAGAACATCGGGGGCAGGGGTTGAATTGAATAGTGGTAATTCACTACTCTCTAATGAGCCAACCATAATATTAGTAGGTGAGAAAATTAGTTCCCAATTTGTGGCAGTTTTTATTTGTTTGGTTTCTGTTAGGTTAAATTGATAACTGTCCTCACTACAATGGTTGATTACAGCATTAATTTGTTGAATTGCAGGATATTTAATGTTTTTTTTTTTTTTAATTTAAAATTATGTCTTGTAGATATTGTTTGTCCGTGAGGTACAACTGTTAAAAAGCCTTACTCATTGAACAGATATTGATGATTATGGACTTAAGAAACTGCTTTGGGTTGTTATATGTACTTCACTCGTTTGTCATTGCTCTTTCTAAATCTTGCACAAGTTAAGTGTAACTGTAGGTTACATGATTTCATGGAATGGCATATGACTTTGTGGCTTCAAGAAATTGCTAAGTGATTTGTTCTTTGGGAGGTGAGGATTTTATGTTTTTATTGTTGATTTCTATTTTCTTTGGACTCTACAAATCCCACCACTTACATATATCATAATCCTTTGAGCAAACGAGCTCGGACTCAAAGCTGATGGGAAATATAAAAAGTTTTAAAATTACTTTATGGGCTATGTTAATGGATGGTCTTAAGGTATTTGTTTTTAAAAAATTTTAGAAAAGTTTTAAAATCACTTTAAAGAGAAATATAAAAAAATTATCAAAAAGTCAATTGCTATTTTTTTTCCTATAAAAAGTTTCTAAAAATATTTCATAAATTAATACTTTTAGAGTATTCATTAATATTTCCTTACATTTTAGCGTTTGGAATAGCCTACATATTTAGAAGAGCAAAAATTAGATACAGTATTTAGGTATTGTTCCTAATTAGATTCATCTCTTAAAATTTAATCATGTTGTTACTTAACTAAAAATGTACTTTCCTCCCATGAAAAAAGAGACACATAGCTGTATTTTAAGAGAAGAACTTAAGAAACCACATTTAAGATACTATACCTAAATTTTGTTCAATTTAGAATACCAACAAATTGGAATAAACATTTTTGAAATTTTATAGTATTCTTGAATAATAGAATGACAACATGTTGATGCATTTGATTATAGAGAAATGTATAATTAGGGATGGCAATGGGGTGGGGCGGGGCCGAAGGATGAGGTCTTCGTTCCCGCCCCGCATGGTTTTGTCTTGCCCAATCCCCACCCCGCCTCACATGACAGGAAAAACTTTCTCACTCCATCCTCACCCCTTGGGGCCTCGCGAAGCCCCGCCCCACCCCGTAAAATTCTATTTTTTGTTAATTTGCCCTACAACTAGTACAATTTTTTTAATGAACCTATTTCATTAATAAAAATATACTTGAAATTACAACTAAATTTATCTCATCAAATCAAATCAATTTTTAGAAAAAAATTGAATAATATATCTAAGTAGGGATGGTAATGGGAAGAATGGGATCTTCGTCCCCGTCTTGCATGGTTTTACCATGTCCCATTCTCGCCCCACTTCACCCCGCACGATGGGGAAAACTTTCTCACCCCAGCCCTGCCCCTTGGGGCCCCGTGAAGCCCCACCCCACCTCATAAAACTCAACTTTTTGTTAATTTGCCCTACAATTAGTACAATTTTTTTAATGAAACCTATTTCATTAATAAAAATATACTTGAAATTACAACTAAATTTATCCCATCAAATTAAATCAATTTTTAGAAAAAACTGAATAATATATCCAAGCGTTTAATAAGACAATCACCAAAAAAAAAAAAAAAAAAACTCGTAGGATAACACATAACAAAATAAAGATAGAGAAGCGCATTGGGTAGAAAAAAATAAGCTAATATTGATATGTTATTTAAATAGTAGGGTTTTAGGGTATGAAAAATTTGCAATTATAACTCTTAGCAACTTGGGCCGGGCAGGGTGGGTCTAAAAAGTCTAAACCCATCCCCGCCCCGCCCCGTGGTGCGGGCTAAAATCTTGCCCCATCCCCGCCCCATCACCTTTACGGGGCAGGGAAAACACACACGGGGCGAAGTGGGGGAGGGGCAAGTTAAGTGGGGTGGGACAAAATTGTCATCCCTATATCTAAGTGTTTAACAAGACAATCATTTAAAAAAAAAAAAACTCATAGTATAACATATAACAAAATAAAGGCAAAGAACCACATTGGATAGAATAAAATAAGCTAATATTAATATGTTTGTTTAAATAGTAGAGTTTTAGGATATGAAAAATTTACAATTATAACTCTTAGCAATGCAGGGTGGAGCGGGGATGAGGTGGGGCGAGGCAGGGTGGGTCTAAAAAGTTTAAATTAGGGGTGAGCAAATCGTTACCGGAGCCGACCCAACCAACCGGCGCCAATGACACCATCTCGAGTCCCAACACTAGTGCCGATCGATTGAGCCAAGGCTGGCATTCGGAGGGCGAAGCACGATTCGATGCCGGTGCGGTGAAGTCATCGGATCAAATGATACCACACCCAATCTACACCGAATCGAATCGATACCAGGCCCAAACTATTCGTTTTTTTCCCCTGGTTTGGATACAGCGTCATTTCACAGAATCTGATTGTAATTTTCGTTAATAAAACGACGTCGTATGGATGTTATTAAAAAAAAAAAAAAAAAAAAAAAAAAAAACACAAAACAATGTGTTTTGTTTTAGGTCTTCAGATTCTCAGCTGTATAAATTCATTCTTTTGTCTGCTCTATGCCTCTATCCTTTAACTCTCTCTCTCGCCTCTCACCTCTCACCTCTCGCCTGACGCTCGCCTGAGCGGCAAACCAACAGTAAGCCTCTACATGAATGATTCTTAAGCATGGAAAATCTTAAGCATGAATGATACGGTGCAATGGGTTTTAGGCTTGTGAGAGAAGTGAAGTTTATGATTTTGATTTATTTGTGAGAGCTTGTGTTTGTGTCTGTATTTGTCTTTGTGATTGCGAGTGTTTCAGTTTTGTTTTCCTTTTTATTTGTTTTTTGTTTGGGAAAGCATGAATGTTTTCATGTTTGAGTTTGATTAAGGTTGGCTGTTTGATTTTTATATAAAACTTTAAATTGAATACTCCAAAATTGTGTACGGTCAAAATGAATGGGACTTGTTAATTGTTATTTATTATTTTTTTTATACGAGTTAGTTGTTATTATGTGAGCTCGTTGCCAAATGGGTGGGCCTACCTAAACCTAACTCATATAACAGTACAGCATTAATAAAACAGAATGGTATTCCTTCATGCTGTTCAGATTAGAATAGATATATTGTTTACTATCTATGCTTTGCTTCCACTATTTGGGCCTCTTTTTTGGAACTGGATCCGACCCTTTTTCAATAAAATCATTTATTTTAAGGAAAAAAAATAATTGTTTGGGTGAACAGATTTTTTTTATTAATAAAAAAAAAAAAAAGCAAAAATAGATTGTTAATGTTTCAAATCAAACCGACTAAACCGAGCCGATTAAACCGCACTGCTATAGGTCGAAAAACCGACCCTAATTGGTATGCATCGGTTTTAATTATTACAAAACCAATCCCTATCGGTTCGGTAACAAATTTGAAAAAAAACCGAGCCGACTGAATTGCGCACACTCTTAGTTTAAACCCATCCTCGCCCAGCCCCGTGGTACGGGGCTAAAATCTTACCCCATTCCCGCCCCACCACCTTTGTAGGGTGGAGAAAATCCACTCAGGAGGGGCGGGAAAAAATTATCATCCCTATGTATAATCATTATATTTTCACAAAAAAATTTAAATGGTAAATTGTTATTGGTTATTGTTAGTAGTTTAAACTTTAAAAGATAATTTTAACAATACGTTTAAATCAAAACAAATAACAACTTTCTATTTAGAATTTATTATAAAAATTCAGTAAAAATATTTTGATCGCAGCACTATGTACTTTAACGTTTTCCCCTTTCAGTAGTGGAAGTTTCGAGGATAAAAGTAGCACTGATGATCGAACCAAAAAGACTATTGGCTTACGCAAATATATCGAAGGATATAGTATTGAAGCCTTGAAGGCATACAAACAAACAAACAAAAAAAGAAGTCTTGAAGGCATTGAATGCTTTTAATTAGTTTGCATGTGGCAACCAATGCATGGACCATCACCACTTTGGTGTCCCACACCATTAATAACTTTATCTAATAAGGTGAATTTCTATCACATATTCATTGCTTGGCTGCCAAGTTCTTTATTCTATCAATTAATGTAACTTGGCTGCTTCTGTGAAATAGAAGCACCACGGTCCAGAAATCTGATTGACATTTGAGATTTTTACGGTCTTTTTCTTTTGTTTCTTTTATCAGTTCATGTTCCCATGCCTCACATAATATGAATCAAATTGGAATTTGGATCCCACCGTATAAAAGTCAAATATACCGGCATTGTCAGACTCATGAAACGTGGCCAATTCACATGACAATTTTAAGATTTCAACAACGTTATTGGACCGGTTTGTGCATCGCAATCGCATACTAGGAAATGAAAAAAGAGTGTGTATATATATATATATATATATTTAGAAAGCATGGGTGTAGACATAGACGCAAATGCAGGTACTGCATGATACAAGTAATTTTGAAAACTTATAACATAACATAGTAGGTATGACACAGTACGCCACTTGTTCCGAGTGTCCGTGCTTCCTTTATGTATACAATTAAATTTATATAAGATCCAGCCAAAAGTGCCTGCAATAACAACCACTAGCTCGTTAGAGAGAAAAAGCCACTGATTGCCAATTGCACAGAGTTCCTTGAGATGTTTTACATCAATTTTACAACTTGAAATATAGGCAATACAATAATAGCATGAAATAGATAATGCGTTTTCCTGCAGAAAACAGAACTCAGGGTTAAAGTTGTACTGGATTCGAAGTCAATTTGCCATGCTTGTGTGTTTTTTTTTTTTCCCGAAAATATATATGATCCATTGAGGTTTTCTTTTATATTATTCTTCTCCAGAATGGTATTCTCTCTCACTGGGGTTACGCAGTGTAAGAAAGCCCAATAAAAACAAAATTTTCGTTTTGGGCCGTTATTATTGACGTCTGGCTTGGTCCACTTCTTGCCTATTCAAAAACGTTTTTCCTCGTATGCCAATAGTTTTTTTTTTTTTTTTTTATTTTTTTTTTTAATTTTTTTTAATTTTTTATATATATTTAATAAATGATTCTCATGCCAAAAGTTTATAGAGAAAGGAACAATCAAATTTGTGTTATAGTTTAATCATGAAAATGTAATATATGGGATTAAAGTGATAGCCCAATGATAATGACATTTTTTATGGTGTCTCATATATGTGATTCGAATCACACATCTTTCTCATTTACTATTTATATATATAATTTGGGTAAAAGGACCCTAACATGTGAATAAGAAGGGACTCCCCTCATTTCAGTAGTTATAAACTTACACACATATAAGATGGAGACGGAAATGAAGAGAACAAAGAAAATTCATGCAACGTTTTTACTTCCTTCTTTTGTCAAGTTAAATGGTATGGTTGAATTTATAGGTACTAAAATATTTCATTTCAAAGAAAGCATTGGTATCTCATGAGATGATCTCATGAAACCTCCCTCCCACAGTGGTCACTTGAACATAATTGATAACTTATTACCTATATTACTCCTTCCTTTACCAAGGAAGAAGTTATGAAATTTCAAAGCAACATAACTATCTAGGATTCTAGATTTCGAGGGCATACCCAACCTTAAGCACGTACGTTTTAGTTGTCTATAATCACTAGCTTTAGAAAAAAAAAAAAACACAATTAGATTTGAATCATTTGATCCTAGATTTTCAAAAACCATATTCCATTTGAGCTAATACACACATACCAATGATTAATTGATATTACTTGAAAATTGGGGGAGGAGGGGGACCCATTATCGAGAGCTATAGTAACTAGGAATTAATAAGAAGAATGACATCGATTGAAAGTATGCTAAGTAGAAAGAAAAAAAAAACAATGGGATGAGCTGCAAATAGCACTGAAGGTATGGCTGTTTATGGTTCTGAGTCTTCTGACCTTATTTAAAGTTGGACCAAACAATTGAGCTTTCTCAAGATCCTGTTACTATATTTCTTGGGTTAGACTATGATCTATGGGCCGTGGATATAAAGAGCCCAATAAAAGCTGCAGTAGTTTCTCAAAAAAAAAAAAAAAAGCTGCAGTAAAACTGAAAAAGTACTCTCTTTATTGGGCTAAGGAAAAACTAAGATAAGATTACCATTTACACTTCTACACAAAGCCCATTTTCCTGGAACATGGGTTTGTTCTTCATGTCCTTTATGGGCCTAGTTTTGACTGAGTTAGGCCTCATGTA
Source organism: Quercus variabilis (assembly GCA_030445155.1). Classification (NCBI taxonomy): domain Eukaryota; kingdom Viridiplantae; phylum Streptophyta; class Magnoliopsida; order Fagales; family Fagaceae; genus Quercus; species Quercus variabilis. The sequence goes on along the minus strand of CP129453.1, from coordinate 18,924,403 downwards.
ACAAAACAAAGCAAATTGCAAGAACCTTTTTTTTTTTTTTTTTTTTTTTTTTTTTGAGAAGAAAATTGCAAGAACTTTACCTAGATGATCAACGAGTTTTATTCCTTATGCTAATTGAAACAGTCTTATAGTTGACACTCCAAATAATTCCTGGTTTATAGTGATGCCGACATTAAAGAAACTTCATTACTCAGAAAAGTTCAATTTAGGATGTCTAAATCACTTTATAACAAATGAAATAATTAGGGCCCTTTTATAAATGAAGTTAAAACATAATCTTGATGATGACATCTTGTAGGAACCTAATCAAAATGGGCCCCAAGGCTAAGTATGCACAGGAAAAGTAAGAAATGCCTACAATAGTGACAACATTGCTCAGAAGGTGCCTGAGTGAGAATAATATTATGGATGCAATCTTTGCAAATAGAGAAAAGGAAAAATAAAAATTGAAATGAAGAAAGGCTGCCAAAAGAAAAAAGCAAAGGAAATGGAAATCAAGGTCAGACCTCTCCCTATTTCCCACTTCTTTTTCTTTGTCTTGTCACCATGCTTGTCTCTTTTCCCCTAATTTTCTCTCTCTCTCATCCATCCGAAAAAAAAAAAAAAAAACCAAAAATTTTAAAAATCGAATAATTAGATTATACGTTTTTATTATATCTTTCATATTTATAAAAATTTTAATAAAATTAAAATCAATAATTATGTTATTAAAAAGAAAATTAATTTTAAGTTTTTGTGGTTTAAAATTATACATTAAAAATAAGTTTATTGATTGAATAATAAATAATATTTAATTTAAACGAAATTTAACATGCGTATGAAGCATATAAAAAACGTGCAATTTAACAATTATAATTTCAAAATTCATATCAAATAAAAAATAAATAAAAGAATAGGTTAAAAGATTTCTGTCCAGGCTATTTTCTTGGAAAGTGAAACTTAGTCCCCACATCCAGAGAAAAATAAAGAGAATCTAGTGTAATTTGAATAATTAAAACGGGTTTGGAATTATTATGAATGGAACGGAAAAGCAAGAGAGTAGGCATCAGTGAACACGTGTGTTACTAGTACGTGTGCCCATGTCTGTCTTTTTTGGGTGGGAAGAGATGAGACGCTTGGAGGTGTTTGAATGAGAAATGCTGGTGTACGTGTGGTGTGTATCTCTTTGTCCCATTGTTAGGTTTTGTTCACTAAAGAAAGACGCAACAATTCCTTTATATTTGGACAAAATATAAAAAAAAGAGTAAAATTCACTCTTTGTTTTTAGATTTTCAAAATCAGCCCTAGATAAAGTTTTATTTTTGAACGTTTGCTAACCTGAATTCATGTCTTGTGTGATGCTTCTGCAAGTCCTTTATGGGGGATTCAATTTATTTTTGAAGTCATATGGCCTTTAAGTATTTAATCTTTTTTGTTTTAGTTCTACATGGATTGTAGGATGAACAATGACTGGGACACAAAGTATTTTTTATTTTTTATTTAAAAAAAAATTCAATAATTAAGGGAGGTGAGATTTAAATTTTAAACTTTTCAGTTAAAAATATCAATATGTATTAGTTAAACTATAAAACTCTTATCAGATAATGATAAAGTGTTAAGTTAATTGTAAAGAACTTATATATAATTAAAACATCATTTTTTATTTCTAAAAAAAAAAAATCATTTTCCCACGATCTCATGACCATGACACAATATTTATTACGTACTAATCATGCCATGCTAATATCAATAATTATTAAAAGAAATTATGAAAAATTGTGTCCTTAACTTTACTCTTTTTAGTTTTCTAGTATAGTAAATGACCTATTACACGACTCATGCATGAGATAAATGGGTTATTACTTATTAGCAGTTGATATTCAAAAGCCCGAGGGGTACCCTTTGATATTCAATAAATCTTTTTCTTTTAATATTTTCTTAAAGAAAAAGCTTATATTTTTTTAAAGAAAAAGCTTTTGAAGGGATTCAAATTAACAAGAATGTAGGTAAAGTAACATTACTGTTAATAAAATTTGCACCCTCATTGATTTTTTTTTTTTTTTTTAACTTAAAAATATAAATATCTGATAGAATCATAATCATATTATTATGAAGAGCTGCCCATCAAAATTTTCACAAAATTTATATGATATTAAACACATTTAACTTTATAAATATTAAATATTATATTTTCAAAAATTCTCAAACCCTGTTTATTTTGGCGTAAATTTTTTTCTTTTTTGGAAAACATCTTTAAAAATTTCAAATGGTTGGAGCAACTAAAAGTACTAGTGAAACAATTTCCGTCAAAAGGAGTAGTAAAACAATTTCCCCCCAAAAAACACAACATAGCCAACCGACATGCCCAATCTATCGCACAACCTAGCCATTGCCAACATCTCTCTCTTGTGTGATTCCATTTCTCATTCTCATTCATTTCTTGACCAATGCGGCAATGCTTATGTTATTGTCGATGCCTCTTTTGTCCACCATTGTCGATCTTACTTCTTCTCTCTATAAACTATAGGATTGATTACTCTCTCTCTCTCTCTCTAAATTCAATGCCTTTCTTTGTAATTTTTTTTCCATGGCATATGCATTGGTAAAATATATGTGACTCTCATGTGTAATTATGAAATATTTATGTGAATTCTCTCACTGCATATGTGGTGTTGTTGTTGTTGTTTTTTTTTTTTTTTTTTTTTTTGTTGTTAAACGACTATTTCATTAAAATCAAAACATTACATCTAGCTCAGTACATAGCCTGTTAAAGAAAACACCATTATAATCATCCTCCAAAGCCTTAGCTAAGTCCCACAGGCGGACTTGAAAACAAAATGTACTCTAGTTCTTGTTCAGCCCCTATTCTAGCCTGCATATGTGTTGTCAACTTGTCATAATTTGTGATATTCATGACTACTTGAGCTGTGTTATTGATACCAAATTATCAAAAAAAAATTGACACCAAATTACCAATATTTCCAATTTCTTTTTTGTGAAAAACATATTAATAGAAATAAATATAAGCGTTAATTAGTTGTCAATAAAGGACAAGTCCTCTACACGGCCGTACCCATTGTTGCTTACCTCGTTCTTACATAGCTTGTGGTTTTATCAATATCGACATTGTTACGGACATGTGGCTGCCTCAAAACGAAGGTCGCAGTCACTCACACCTAATATATAGTACCATCCTTCTCTTAATTAATGGTCTGTTGGTGTTGGACACAACACTCTTGAGAAAGAAAAAGAGTCCAACAATGTCTATTGCATTATCTTTCGAAGATGGTTTCCCGACAGCTGACATGAAAATGATAGAAGTACGGGGGAAGGGGTGAGGCCATGGCGTCAGAAATGCATTACCTAACCGGCACCAGGCTTTTCTGTGTGTGTGGGGCTTGGAATTGTGGTTTTGTGGAGTTAAATGACTCTGCGCCTGTGGACCTGGTGCTGCCCATTACCAGAGTATTTTTAGGAATATCATCATTAAAAAAAAAAAAATTTTGAATTCCAACCATAATTTATTTTCTTATATATATATATATATATATATATGTTATATATTAGATAAATTATAAAAAAAAAATTCTAACAATTATATAGTTCAAAAAAAGATATTTGAACTATGAATGTTCCCATTAAAAACATTAAAATGTATGAAGTATTAAACAAAGTTAAATTGTAGTCAATTCAAGAGAACATCACTTAAAACAGTTGAATAGCAGATTTTTTTTTTCTTATGGGCAAATATATATAAACAAATGAATGCCAAAAAAAAAAATTACACATGTTAATTAAAATTTGTTTGAAAGAAGATCACGTATAATTTAATTAATTGGAATTATTTTTAGTACTTGGCTGCTTTATCCAAAAATATGTTAAGATTTAATTAATTTAAATAAATATAGTTTAATTATGAATGACTCTTTCTTATATTGTCACATAAACTACTTTTGAATGTTGACATAGTTCGCATTATCATTATAATATTAAAAAATATTTAACTTTAAAAAAAAAAATTGTTTTATATTTGTTAAAATCAATTTTAAATTATTAGAATTAAGTTATATAACATTAATCAAACTCTTCTTAAATCATCAAGTTTAATATATTTTAAACAGATTATAATTTGATTACATTGCACGTTTTCTATAATTTAAAAAAAAAAAATTATTTCTTAATAAATATTAAATATATAGCGTATATAACTATTTTTAAATTTTATTTTTGTATTACATGAACTAAAGACTAATTAATAGTTGGAGAGAAATAAACAAATTCCCATATTGCTTTATCTAAAAATACGAAACCTCTTGAGATTTTAAGTGTTACATCTAACCCCATGTGGTATTAGTTTATGTGAACATCATTATTTATTTAGCATTTAACCCTATGAGGGCTTTTGATAGAAACACGAAACCCCATATTTTATTGTTTTATGTGAGAACATAGCTCTAAATATGAACACGTGTCATCAAATAAGTAACTAATAAGTTACACATAAAACAACATATATGATAAGAGGTTAAGTGTGGCATTCAAAATTTTAGGGCTTCTATTATTTATATATAAATCACATTGCCTTTCATGTACTTTTCCCTAATAATATATTACAAGAACCATAAAGGACAATATATTTGGAAATTTGGAGGGAAAGGGGAGTAGAAGGTAATGAGAGAAGGAGAAGAGATGAGAGAAAAGCAATATGGTTACCCCTTCCTTTCATTTGAGTGTTCTAAAAATTAAGTAGGGGAAGGGGAATATATATCCCTTAATCTATATTTCAAAAATTAAATATAAGAGTAAAGGGAAGTGGTCATATATATTGATAATTATGATATTTATTTGTTTTAAAGAAATAGATACAAATTAACATTATAAAGACAAAACTAATATAAATTAATATATATATATATATATATATATATTTGTTTTCAAAAAAATAAAAATAAAAATATAAGTGAAACCCTTACTATCTCATCGTGTCCAAATTCCTTCAATTTTGAGGAATTAAAAGAGGATAAGATATTCCTACAACCCCATCCCCATCGGCCCTCCACTTAACAAATAACCAAGGTTAATTAAACCCCACCCCTCAGTTTCACTCTACTCTTCTCCATTGAAAGAAGGATCTTTCTTCTCTTTAATTTATATTTCATTTTTTGGAGTATTGTACAATTCAATTCTTCAAGTTTCAAGGTGGATGAAACTACCTTTATCGTCCTTCTTCTTAAGCACTGTTTTGCTTAGGAGATTCAGCAATCTTAGCATTTAAGCTTCCTCCATATATGCGCTGCAATGGGAGACCACTCTAGAGTCCTACTATTAATTAGTATATTTAATATTACTCTATTAACTACTATTATAACTTAGAGGCAGGATCCTAAAAAAAATTAATCGAAGATAAAATATTACTCCACAGGAATTTAGTATGAATTTGAGTTCTACTCCTAAATTAAAGGTTTTGGATTTTGTAATTTGAGTTCTACTCCTAAATTAAAGGATTTGGATTTTGTCTAATGCTACATTAATTGCTCTAATGCATTATTTTTTGAGAGATAATTACAACATGCTACTAACTCCATAACTCGAACATTTTTCCCCCTAAACCCTCGAGTACTTTGTATATGAAAAGATGTCAATTCAGCTACAAGGCCTTTGGTACTGCTCTAATACATTAGATGGAACATAAACTTGGTACTTAGAGGGAAGAAGCTTGGCCCTAATTATTAGTTAATTTTTTTTGATGAACTAATTATTAGTTAATTATGCATGTGATGTGATGGAAAATTATAGAATGCCAAATAAGTAACACCCACTTTTTTATTCGCTTATGTTTTTGAAATAAATGACAATTTATCATAAATTATTAGAAAAATATGTCATAAAATTTGGATGCTGCCATTTTAGTTTCAATTATTTTTTTTCCACTTTTTTTCCCTTGTCAAGAGTTCGATGTAGTATTTGTGTCATTCATATGGCACCATTCATCATTTGAAATTTGATTTTTGCTATTTAAAAAATGGATGTCATAAATAATTAATGACTGGAAATTTTAGCTGATGAGCTTCACAAGGTGCTTGCATCAGTTACATGAATCCGTTCTTTTTTTATTTTTGAGCAGTACATGAATCCTTTCTAGTTTCTTTCATGTCCTTCTACTTATATTTGAAGCCTAATTTTAACATGAATAAATAAGAGGTTTGGTAAGAAAAGATGTGAGAAAGAGAAACATGATACTGTAGGAAAAGACGTCAAGGACTCTTTTATCTCACTCAAGGACTCTTTTATCTTTTTCCCACTCTCGATTATTGGAAAACATATACTCCACAATGTTCTTAGTAGTACTTATTGTTAAATCAAATGTTTTCATCAGGCACTCTCAAACCAGCCAAAGTGCTGCTAGACCAACATTTAGGCTTCAAGATTGGGTCCGATTTACTTACAGTAGATATGGTCAAAGTCTCAATTCTTTTCGCTTACATTCTTCTCCCCCCCAAAAAAAAAAAAAAAAAAAAAAAAGTCTCAATTCTTCCTTAAAAAAAAAGTTTTCACTTTAATTATAATTAAAAATGGTTTATTTCCTCAAAAAAAAAAAAAAATCGTTTATTTCAGAAAAAAAAACCCAACTCGTCCCGTCATACTTAAATTTTAAAAATGACTTGATTTCGTGAAATTGTTAAAGACTCTTCTTACGAGTATTTTGCAGTTTCTCTTGTTTTTTTTTATTGAAAGGTATTTTCTTAAGAATACATGTTATTTAAAATATATATTTAATCAAAAAATTTATTTAAAATCGAGAAAAAAAAAAAAAAAAAAGGGTGCCCAGAGCTTATAGACACTAGGAGGGTGCCTAGAACTTATAGACATACGATTAAGTTTATACTTAATCTATGTGAGACATTAAGATCATACCATATTAAGTCCGGACATAAGTTTGTATGTAAATTTCCTCCAAAAAAAAAAAAAAAGTTTCTATGTAAATAAAGCTTAATATAGTGTTTGAAATTTGAAGCTTAATTTATGAATTAACTCATCCAATTCCACGGCAGTTAATGGGTGCATTTGTTAATGGATTATTTTAAGAAATTTTTTATATAACTTTTATAGAAAATATAAAAAGTTGTCCAAAAAATTTAGTTGCTTTTTAATTTTCCCATAAAAATTTTCAATATATATATATATATATATACAAAATATGAATTTTACGCTAATTTAATCAAAGTGTACATGTGTGTAAAATTCCTTTCTAAATACTTGAATTCTAGCCTTTATCCTCTCTTACCTCACAAGTACTCTGTATTTGTGAAGTAATGATTACACTTAAAAGTACACAATTCTGAATATTTAAATTCTAGTCTTTATTCCTCCTTACCCACGAGTACTTTGTATTTGTAAAGTGACAAACACACTTAAAAGTGCTTAGTGGTTTAAAAATAGTTTATAAAATAATGTATTTATTGTGTCCGTTAACTTTTTACTTAAATTTTTTTTTAAAGTATTGCAAAAGCTCTCTTAGATAAGATAACATCAATCACTTCACAATAAGTGACCATGATAAATTAAAAGACTTCATACTTTGAGGCAAAGAAATTAAACGTGACATATAATGTCGGAAATGGAAGGCACGTTGGCAGCTCCCCAATAATGCCAACAATTTAATTATTCCAAGGTAAAATCCGTGTCCTAAAAAGCGTGTGGTTTTCTCATGCATGCCTAGCTTAGCAGCTCTCTCATATTTTTGTCACTAACTGCATCGCCTAGCTCCAAGCCATGCCAGGGAGCCTGTCCATTTTTTGTTGTAACCAAGGCTCGTAAAAAGTTCACCAACCGCGGACCAGCTGTTAGGAAGTACTCGTGGCTTATTACTATGTAAGTTCGAGGCTGTGAGTTTGAGTATTGACAAGCTCCACAATTGTGAAGGTCATTTCACACCATTTATCAGTATGGTTTATATGACTCCAGAGGCCAGACAACGACCACACTTACAAACTCTTTTTATTTTTTATATAGTAAAAAAAAAACCACCTACAATTCTAGATTTCTAGTACAGTAATTAAATGGTAATTGCAAGCCTGCCTCATCTGTCTTGAGTTTGCCTCATAAAAAGAGTAATTGCAAGCCCCACTATTGTGGGGGTCATCCCAAACATCAATCCTTCGCTGCCTGCTTTTTTAGCTTTACTTTTTTATTTTTTTGGATGATTTTTTTTTATTTTTTTAGCTTTACTTGAGTTTGGTTTGAAGAATGGTTTCAATATCTATAATCAATTTTTTAATAAGTAGTTCATTAAAAAGAGAGACGAATAAAGTGGCACGATCTTGTTATTCAGAAAGTATATAAGAGAATTGCCAACATGGAAAGAATATCCTGAGTGCTTTTAGTTTATGATATACATCTTTTTTCCTTTTTCTTTTTTTTTCCCGGAATTACGTTACTCTCATATAATGAGAGAAGATAATAAGATAGCTCATAATCTAGTTCGATATGCTTCACATATCACAGATTTTGTTGTGTGGATAAATGATGTTCCACCACAAGTTTTTTCTATTTTTCAAACTAATTTGGCCGACTTTCAATAAAATAAACTAAGCTATCATTGTTACTTCTCAAAAAAAAAAAAAAAAAAAAGAGGTTTAAACACTTTTTAATTTAATAAAATAAATGAAAAGTTAATGAATGCTCTAAGGTCATTAATTTAGGAAGTATTTTTTTTAGAAATTTTTTATGGGAAAAGAAAGTAATTGATTTTTTTAACAATTTTTTATATTTCTCATAAAAGCAATATTAAAATTTTCAAAAATTATCTATTAACAAATGCTCTAAATACACTCATTAACCGGACCTATTTCTCTAAAATAAATAGGATGCAAAAAATGGAAGGTTTACAAATTCCTAGGCGCATTTATCATTGTTTGTTTGAGAGGAGGGGGAAGAGAATGGAATATGATTTTTTTTTTTTTTTTTTGTGAAGATTTTATATCTCTTTACTTGTTTGGGTATTTTTGTAAAAATGAAATAAATAGTTGTATACAGGAATGCTAATTTCATTTTATATGCATTTATTTCAAAAGTGGGCGATCTATTCCACCTCACTAATTTAGAGAAAATTATAATCATATCTATTCATTTCTTTATAATATTTTTAAATGGTTAAGATCAAAGGTTAAAAAGTTAACTTTTAATTTCAACCAATAAAAAAAAAGTATATAAGTTGAAATTTTGGAAAAAAAAATTGAGTGATTTAAAGTAATTGTACAGTGCAATAACCCTAATTATTGCATCGGTTCCAAATTCAAAATCTTGTTATATTATCAATTTCAGGAAGAGGGGGCAAGTGGTGTAAAAGGGAACAATTGCCCTTCGACCCTTCCCCCTTTAGATTTTGTTTTATTGTGCCCATAATTGAAGAAGGTCACCAAGAGGCATTGCCCTCCACCCAAAATATTTCACTAGAGTACCACAATGAATGCATCATACACGTCTCATTAAATACAAAGTCAAATATAAGGTTTGTTCGAATACTACTTTTTAGGACAAATGAGTGAATGCATTTACTATGCCAAAAGGAGTCTCTATCATTTTTTTTAAATAAAAATTTTGATAAGATATCAAAGAATAAACCAAATACAGCTTTAATAATATTCTAAAAATCCTATAAAAAATAATATTCCAGAAATTCTTTTTTAAATTTCTCAAATTAGATATGAATATTATACCATATTATGGCGTTGCTAAACATTTACATCTCCCTACATCACATTCATGATAGAGATTTGAATGTCAAGATGTGTATTTGATTTCTTCAACCAAAACACCGTGTTAAAAATGTGTTTGAATGAAGCAATAGACAAAGAAAGAAGAGGGAGCTAAAGTATTTCAAAGGGTGGGGCTATCCTTTTTTTTTTTTTTTTTTTTTGAGAGGGATGCAAAAGTACTTGACTGTAGTAGTGGCACCAATATTCATATCCCCTCTTCGCATTAGAAGAATTTACACGGACATGTAAATAATATTCAAAAAATAAAAATTTCTCAAATTAAAAATAAAAATTTTGATAAGATATCAAAGAATAAACCAAATACAGCTTTAATAATATTCAAAAAATCCTATAAAAAATAATATTCTAGAAATTCTTTTTTAAATTTCTCAAATTAGATATGAATATTATACCATATTATGGCGTTGCTAAACATTTACATCTCCCTACATCACATTCGTGATAGAGATTTGAATGTCAAGATGTGTATTTGATTTCTTCAACCAAAACACCGTGTTAAAAATGTGTTTGAATGAAGCAATAGACAAAGAAAGAAGAGGGAGCTAAAGTATTTCAAAGGGTGGGGCTATCCTTTTTTTTTTTTTTTTTTTTTTTTTTTTTTTTTTTTTTTGAGAGGGATGCAAAAGTACTTGACTGTAGTAGTGGCACCAATATTCATATCCCCTCTTCGCATTAGAAGAATTTACACGGACATGCTTCAAGTTTAATAAAAACAAATTATGTATTTTATTTTTCCCTTATAATTTGTTTAGAACTTCAAATTTTCTATAAAAAAAAGCATTATTATATATCATACTATAATTAATATATCATACTATAATGTTAATTTACATATATTACTATATTGTTTTCAATATTAAATCAAATAAGGTGGTCCACATATAATTATTTTACACTTTCATTTCCTATAAACCATTTACCGCTTTATCCAAATATATTCCTCTTCTTTCATATGATGTGTGTGTGTTTGAGAGACAAGAAAATATAATAAAGTAGTAAAAAATATGTTTTTCATAGTATTTTTGAAAATACAGCCAATTTTTTCTCTAAATATTTTCAAAAACTCAAACAAACACTTGAAATATATATATTTTTTTGAATCAAACACAGCTTTATGGGGGTAAAAAAACAGGAAAAAACAAAATGAAGAAGAAGAAGAAGAAGACGAAGATGAATTAACTCTTCCCTCTATTTGTCTCCTCCCTCTTGCTCCAAGCTCCCAAGTCTCAAAAGTGTTACGTCATTTCCTTGACAGCTCACGCTACACTCTCCCTTCTCATTTGTTTTCCATTATTACTACTGACACGTAATTTCAAGATTCTTACTGCTAGGAAAAAAAGAAAAAAAAAAATTCGATCACAAAAGGGGAAAAAGAAAGATGTAGAAAACAGTGAGTCAGTGATTGCATCATCTACAACACGACAAAAAAACCGAACCCCAGTACTTATATAAATAAACACAAAATTACACTTCTTAATTAACCAAAGCTCAAACCGTAAAACCCATCTCTATAAAAACCACAACAGAAACATAAAAAACAAAAACAAAAACAAAAACAAAACAAAACCTCTCAAGAGTAAAAAGACATACCCTCTTTTTTTTCCTGCTGGAAAAATTGATGTCCACACTCTCCTATCCCAACCTAGCTTGACTCTCTTATTCTTATCTCCTCCTTAGCTCTTCCTGTTCTTTCTTTGCTTAGACAAATAATCCCATAATTATTTCTATTAGTTATTTTATGTAAAACACAAACACAAAACACAAAACACAGAACACAGAACACAACCTCTTTATGTTTTTTTGTTACAATTATTGGTATTACTATTAGTTATTACTATCACAATCTTGGGGTTTTCTCAGTACTGTAGCAGCTTAAACTCGATCCATTTGAAATAGTGAACAAAGAAATGGAATTCGAGGAGGAGGAGGAGGAGGAGCATGAAGAAGAAGAAGACATGGAAATTCCAACACCACCAGCACCTGCGTACGAATTACCGGTTACCAACTCAGCCAGTGGTAAGCCCAAAGTACTGGTGGGTCCCAACAACAACAACAACAACAACAACCACCCCACCACTTCTTCTGCTACCACGATGATGACGACCAGATACAGAGAATGCTTGAAGAACCACGCGTTGGGTATTGGAGGCCACGCGGTGGACGGTTGCGGCGAGTTCTTGGCAGCCGGAGAGGAAGGTACGCTCGACGCGCTGAAATGCGCCGCCTGTAACTGCCACCGTAACTTCCACCGCAAGGAAGTTAACGATCATCATCATCACCATCAACGATCATCATCAGAAGTCTACCACCACTATCAGCAACAATTCACACCTTATTATCATCATCACCATCGATCTCCACAACCACCACATCATAGTGGGTACTTGCACATGACCCCCACGTTGTCTCAGCATCATCAAAGACCGCCTTTGGCTTTGCCAGCTGCTTCAGGCGGTGGCGGTCAAGATTTGGAGGACATGTCAAACCCTAGTAGCAGTGGTGGTGGTGGTGGTGGCGGTGGTGGTGGGACTAGTAGCGGTGGTGGGTCAAAGAAGAGGTTTAGAACAAAGTTTAGCCAGGAACAGAAGGAGAAGATGCTTCAATTTGCGGAGAGCTTAGGGTGGAGGATTCAGAAGCACGACGAAGCTGCGGTAGATCAGTTCTGTGCAGACACAGGTGTGAGAAGGCAAGTACTCAAGGTCTGGATGCACAACAACAAGCACACCCTAGGTAAGAAACCCTAAAAAAAAAAAAAAAAAAAAAAAAAAGCCTTTTTCTTTTGTTTGAGAAAATTGGTGCCACGTTCATGGAAGAAAATTGTAATGTAAATTTTGCTACGAGATCTAATTAACTAGCTAGGGTTCTATCTCATTATTCTTGTTTTTTTTTTTTTTTTTTTTTGGCCTACTTATTGTGTCATTGGTACATTGTTAATTGCTAGTGATGACTGATGAGCTATTACTCTTACTAGGCTTTACAGTTTACTTTTCAACAATTCTTTTTCCTTTTTATTTTTGCTGAAATTAACTAAGTTTCAATTCTAACTTGATCTCTTTGAGTAATAGAGCCTAATTAAACATGTTTGCATAGTTGAGTGGAGCTAAAAAGATCCCAAAAAAAATTAATGCACCACTCAATTGAGTTGGGTTGAAGTATTAATTGTCAGTTCAGTACTTAAAATTAGTGGAAGGGATTCAAAGTTTCAAACCCAAATTCTCTTTATCAGAAAAATTGGAATATATCATTGACCTGAAGTACTGTCAGATCAATTTGCTTTGCTTGCCACATAAGTTCTACACAGTGTAAAATCTGAGAAGATGGAGGAGGGGCTGTATTGCACTGAATTGTATGTTTGTAGCATGTGATCATCGTCATCATCATGATTGTGATCAACAATGGGGAGGATTCCAAAGCGTGGGTTGCATGCAAATGGGGCAAAAAATTTAAGCTTCAAATTTTTTTGTAGTGTGTCCCATTCACATTTGTCATGTTCTCCTTTTTTTTCTCTCCATCCCACACCGTTTCGGCAATTACTATTCTCTGATCTCTTTCTCTCTCATATTAATGGTCTTTTCCAGTTTTCAACCTCTATTTGCATTCTAGAGATTTCCCCATTGAAAATCACCGATTGAGATTTGAGAAAGCTAGTGGACATGTGTGTGCCTAACAAAGGGTTAAGATAGAGGTTGAAATGGATAAGAAAAATAAGAAAATGCCACCAGTGTATGTGATTGTGTAGTAATGTTGTGGGGATTGTCTTACTTTTCTTTTTGGTGGGTAATGGTTGCAGTAGTACATCGTTCTCCTTTAATTGCTATGTTATATCTCTATCAGTATTTTTTTCTCATATGTCTTAATCACACCTCTGATTTCCTGTCCTCACTTGAAGTTTTATGCCTCCTTTTCTAATTTCTTGGTTGTACTTCTAGCTGTAACGGTTTTATTTTTCTTCAGTTTTTACTAATTTTTGTTAGTTTTAAGGTTTCTTTGTTTAATATTTATTTTGATTGTTACAAGAAGAAGAATTTAAACTCTAAACTTTTCTCCATTGAGTAAGAAGTGTGGGTTGAATTACAAGCTGTTGATGAGAGTTTAAGTTTTGTGCTAGATAAAACAATGAAATGGGGAACTAAGGTTTGAGCTTTCAATTCAAGTGGTTAATAATGTATGTATAGCCTAACTCTTTTTAACCACTAGCATTGCAGTGTAGAGCCTTTGGATAATAAGTTCATTCTTTTAGTCCAAAATGAAAAACTAGAATGTCCTTTTCTCTAATTTTTTTTCCAAGCAATTTAGAAAAGATAAATTTTAAATTATTATTAATTTTACTATAAAAATCCTATAAACGGATAATAAATAAATTTCTTTTTTATTTTTTATGTTTTTTAAAAAACTAACAAAAAAATTTGTAAATTTAAAATATAATTTTAATATATATTTAGTATCACTTAGAACATGATTCTCTTTATTTTACGATTAAGATTTCATTTCCTGAATTTTATAGTGTACATACTACATAATACCACATTAGTCAAAATATTCAATGTCATCACCACATACCCTTGGTGTGATAGTTAGTTTACAAGTATAAGTGTTTGTGGGGTGTGGAGAGCAAGGGTCGGAGTTTAAGTGTCTAGGAGAGAACTTCATACACATATATTTAAATTAGGTTAAAGTAAAATTTCTATATTGTATTAAAAAAACAAAAAACAAAAAAACAAGAAAAAAAAAAAACAAAAGTAGTCAATGCCATTTCAATTTGGTATGAGTGGAACAAATTATTTCAGTATTTATTAATAGTGGGGTATTTTTTTTAGGTTACCGTTTTAAATTTATAATATTTAATCTGAAATATAAAATGAATTCATTTCAAATGAAGAAAAATATTAATACAACATAATTAGCTCAAAATTTCTAAATGAACCAAGTTGTTCATAAATAATTTGAGTTGGCTTGATAAAAAGTTTGTACATGTTTATTTGTTTATAAATTAGCCAAGTTCAAGCTTTAGTTTTAGACTTATTTAATAAACAATGTGCAATCAAGCAAAATAAATTGTTCATGAATAGGGTCATGAACAATATTGCTCAAAAACAAGCTAAGTCTAGGCTAGTTCATGGGTTGGTAATAAGTTTGATATGAACTTGATAAATAAACTCCTATCTTATTAAGGCTTTAATTAATTGGTAGTTGGAACTGCTCTCAAAACCAAATAGGCTTAATAATAAATTTAATATTGAATGAGTTCGACTTGGTTAATGAATCAAGCTAAGCCAAATTGAGTTGAAGCTTTTGCACTTTTTAACAAGCCAAGCTTGAACATTGGCAATAGACTTGGTTCAAGCTCAAGCTTAAGCTGTGCATTTTATTTTTGTTGTTGAGTCTATTACTCGACAAAACTAAGCTCGTTAATAGCCTTACTTCAAGACAAATTTTTATTTTTATTTTTTTATTTTATTTGAACGTGAAAGTGGAGACTGTAGAGATTTGCTGATGATTCTCACAGAGACTGTAGCATTTGACAAATTGCTAATTGTGTTTTACTTAGTTGTGTGTTTTCAATTCCTCGCTTTGAAGTAAACTGACTGTTTTTTATTTTTTTATTTTTTATTTTTTGGGTGAGAAGGAAGTAAACTGACAGTAGTTTTATGATTTAAAAAAAAAAAAAAAAAAAGATAGTGAGAGAAGTGTAGGCAGTAGCTGAAACAGAACACAGTGGACGTGTTGATGTTGGAGAAAGTCAAGTAATGAATAAATAGTGTAACAAAGAGAGTTTTTGAAGTTGTCGGGAAAATGATCTCAAATCTAGATCCGATGTTGCTGCTTTATTCTATTGCACTAAAGACATGTGGGTCTCTCTGTTGAATGATCTGACATTACAACTTAAGTGAGTAAACGGGTGGTTGTGAAGAAGAAGCTGTGGTGGTTAGGTTCATTAAGACTATGTTTTCATATAACTTTTTGGATTACAAATGTTTTTTCTTCCTTTTCTTTTTCATAAATGGACCCCTTTTAATTCATCAAAAATAAAATGAACCCCTTTATTCTCTCATACTTTGCTACTTTCTTTCTTTTTTTCTTTTTTTAATTTTTAGAATGTGCTACATTTCAAATGGGAAAAACGCAGCAATAGGATGCTCTTCTGCACCCTCTAAAATATAATTATTAGATTTATTTCTTCTTATTGTTGGAAAATTTGGCTTCTCAAAAAAGGCATTATTCAGTTGGAAATTTTGACTTCAAAGTTTCAATTTGTATATCTTGGTATATAATTCATTCCACATTAGTTTTCCTAAAGTCCTACTTTTTGGCCATCTCCACCTAATCATTTTGGGTAGGAAAGTTAAGATAAATTAGAAGGAACTCAAAGCTTTCTTCAGCGGTTTTAATAAATTTCATCCTTGAACTTTAAAGTGAGTGTCAATTTGATGATCAGGCCTTTAATTTGAACAATAAACCATGCATTTCAATTTTTTTTAACAAATTGAACATTTTTAATATTTCATTAAAAACTAAAACATTTAATTATGTGATGTATACAAACTTTTCTACATCATCAACAATTTTGAAAATCATTATTATCTTGTACACACTTTATGATCAAAGCTGTTAATTTTTATAGAAAATATTAACATAAGGTTTGAATTTTTTTTTTTTTTTTTTTTTTTTTTGTTAAGGTGTAATTTGTACCAAACTAAAGTGCCTAGTTTAATTGTTTGAATCAAATATCTGAGGACTAAATTGACACAATAAAATTCCAAGGTAATATTTGTAAAGAAAAAAAAAATCATATATATATATATATGTAGACACACACCTAAAAGAAGACGGTAGTAAATTTCTAGTAAGAGAATATAAATTGAACCAATGCCATCTTCACTACTTTTCTTAATAATGACTTACAAAGCAGTGGTAGTTGAAGTGTTGATGAAGAATATAGAACCAATTTAAAAAGATTAGTTCTTACCTAAGAGTTGCTTTTTTATTGTCCATCCAGACCTAGCTAGCCCCTACAATCTCTCTCTTAATTCAGTAAGATGAGTCTCCTAGAATTTGCTCAACTGGGAAATGCCCACCTAGACTCTCACAAATGGCAGCATCACCCACCTCAAACCTGGACTCATTTGCAAATTTGAGCTTTCAAACTGTTACCTCACAAAAAAAGCTAGGCAATGCCTGAGCAAGCCCAGCCCAATTCAGCCTTTTGGCTTTATTTCCACACCACTAAAGCGTAGTGTATAGGAAATGGTAAATATCCTATGATTACTTTATAAACTAAATTAATTGACCTTCCTATAAAATTTGGGGTGATTTTGTCATTTTCGTGTGTGTTCTCTCCCTGGGCTTATTTTGGTCTGTTTGAAATTTGATTATTTTGTTAAAATTGAAAAGTTTTTGCTGAAAGTACTGTAGATAAATATAAAAGTTAGTTAAAATAGTACAATAAAACTCATAAATAGTACCAAAAAGTGCAGTGAGACTCATAAATAATAGCAAAAATGAATTACATAGTAAAATAAACTAACAAAATTAATCATCTCAAATAGACACATAGTACTTCCTCAAAAAAAAAAAATAGACACCTAGTTTTACTATGCTAGTTTGGAAAACGACAGGCAAGGTGACTTGATTGGTTTTCACTGGGCCATTTTTGGGCCCTGCATCCATAATTTTCTCTTTTGCTCAGAATTACGGGCCCTACTTAATATTTCAGTGTGTCTTCATTTCCGACAGAAATATGGGCCAGTCCCAAGATCAAGCTTATCACCTTTCGTATCATTCGCCAGGTGTGGTTGGGCCCAGAGATATTATACTGCTTAAGCTTTAAATTCTATCCCACTCAATAACCAAAAGTGGTCCCAGGACTATTAACTATTTACTCCTTTTTTTTTTTTTTGGGCTAAAGACTAGCAACTATTTACTTATGGATTCAGTTCATATGTGTCACATATTAATCATTTATTTTAAGAAAATTTTTATAAAAAATTAAAAAATTTGTTAAAATAATTAATTTTTTTTTTGTTTTTCTATAAAAAGTTTCTTAATAATTAAAAAATCTGTCAAAACAGTTAATTACTTTTTTGTTTTTCCATAAAAATTTTTCTAAAATGATTTACTAATGTATGCCCTAAAGAATATATACATTTTGTCTTTCTAAAAATCCATTTTATTTATTTTTCATTCCCACTTAACAATATGCTCTACATCTCCTTCTTTATTTTACAATTCATCCCATTTAAATAATGTATTAAAATCACAGCCAAAACTAGTCACAACAAACACCAAAATCCATTGAAACCCAGCCACAATAATCACCACAACCCAAAATTAAATCCAGCCATGACTCAATGTCGTGACCTACACCACAGTAGATAGATGTGATATAGCGCATGAGCGGCATGACCCAATGTCGTGACTTGCTCCACCATAGATCTAGAGAGAGAGAGAGAGAGAGAGTTTCTGATTAGGAGGAGAGAGAAATTGAAAAATAAGATAAATAAATGATAGATGTGATAGAGTGCGTGTTGTAAATTTAGATCTTACTGTAACAAAATATTTTTAAAATTTTACATTTTGGCTCTCCACATTCGGGAGTGCTTCTGTTCATTTTTATGAATGGTAGAAGCTATTCTACATTTCTGGAGTTTTTGCATTCCCAAATGGGAATGCTCTAAGAAATTAAAATTGGTGAAGGTCTAAATCTGCATGGATCATAATTAGAGTTCCTCCTATATGTTTTTCCCTAATTGGATTCTACAATTGTATGAGAACTATTTTTTTTTAAGGACAATTCAAATGTTATAATAATGGGAGAATGACTTAAAATTTTAAACATGAAAAAAGTTATCAAACGAATTAAGGATATTTGTTAGGAAATCTATTTTAGAAAAACTTTTATGAAGAAAAAAATTTATTTTTTTGATAATTTTTTAATTTTTTTATAAAAATAATATAAAACTTTTTTAAAAATAATTTATTAATAATTATCCCAAAAACACTTTAAACAATAATTATATTTACAAAGAAAAATAATTAAACTACAAAACTTTTTATACGTGAGATCTACTTTTTTTACGAGACAAAAACTAAATTTGTCCCATGCACGACATGTCTTGTCCTAATGGGGTTGCTATTCCGTAGGGCATTTGCTTCTTCTAGGGGCTTGTGCTAGGCTTTATATCTGTCTCTATCCTTGTGACTCTTTTATCTGTCAATGCGTACGGCCTAACACATACCTCAATGTGCTCTCATATTGGGTTGATATTAAATTGGCTTTCGAGGTTTTTTTTTTTTTTTTTTTTTCCTTATACAAAATAAGGAAATTCAACGAATTCTCTTTCAAATTATTATTATTTTTTTGGCCCTTTATTGCAATGACCATCGACACTAATCTGCCTTCTAATTAAGTTCTCAAGGCTAGGCATAGCCTTCAAATAGTCGAAGCTTCAATTGACAAGATATGTGTATAATAGGGAGGTTAGCAGCTAACTATAATAGGTTTTGGAAAAAATCAAGCTCCAAAACAATTTCAAGCTATTTTCTTTTAATTCATTATGTAACAATTGAAAATATTATTTGTAGGGTTGATAGGTCTAGGAGTATATGTTGGGTCTTAAGCCTTGTTTGAGGACGCTTAGGAGTCCGAGGATAAATAAACAGTAATGAAGATGTGAGACTCAGAACTCCATAAGCGAGCTACGATTGGGTAGGCTGGGGAAGGTAAGCCGAGGAGGAGTATCTCCTCAACTAAACGAAGCAGAGGTCAGAAAGTGTGTTCTGTCATGTAGAGTGACGTTCCAAAAAGTTTTATTGATAAAGATATGCATTGTGAACATACAAGACAAGTGGGAGCTAGGAAATATCTTAGGGAAAGCTGCTACCACCGCATTGAATATTTTGCAGCTAACTCTTTGGCCGCATTAATGAGGAAGTGATACTCGAACAATAGTTTTCAACCTTACAGATACTCCCCAAAGACTTCAAGAAGGTGCTGATGTGACAATGATCAATATTAACAATCTAATTTACACGTGGAGGATAGAGATGAAAGAGAAAAGATAGCATAAAATAGAAGGGAAGCCCTAAGAGAAAGGGATCAAGAAAAGAAGAGAAAAACACTTTAGCAATCAAGAGTTGAACTTGTAATCAAACTTGAGAGGGATATATAAGAACTGATCTCCTCGAATTGTGCCGATGACGATTTTCTTTAGATTAAACCAATCTATCTTCATTTTCTTGTCATTTGGATCTACTTTCCTTTTTGTCTAACTCATTAAAACCTAGTTTTTCAACCTACTCTCTACAAATTCATTGTATTGGGCTCTTTGGACCTAAGTTCATCCATCTTTTGGGCTTACGAGCCAAATTGTGACCTTACAATTGGTGCCGTCTGTGGACAATTCTGGTGTTATGGTGAGTTTAATGTTCAAATATGGCAGGTTCAAGTCTACACCAAGAGGAATCTATGGGGTCTTGACTTCAAGATCATTTCCTCCATCTTGAATGAAGAAGGGACTAAGAGGAAAGTGTGCATATCTCCCATACTAGTAGAAGTCAATCTTGAATTCGTAAGTCACATCTCTCATGAGGAAAATGCTAGGAACATGCAGTTGGAGATTGATCATCTATAGAGGAAGTTGCATCGCGAACAACGAAGGAAAACTCCCTCAAGGTCTATTTCTTCTTCTAGTGAGGAAGGAGATGACAGTTACAGGCCCAGATCAAGGACTCCTCTTAGTGAATCTTTCTCGAGCGATAAGGATTACCACTATAAGCGCAGGAGTAAAAATCCATCCTGCAAAGGTCTGGGAAACGACGCCATGAGTAGACTCCCTCAAGGTCTATTTCTTCTTCTAGTGAGGAAGGAGATGACAGTTACAGGCTTAGATCAAGGACTCCCCTTGGTGAATCTTTCTCGGGCGATGAGGATTGCCACCATAAGCGCAGGAGTAAAAATCCATCCTACAAAGGTCTGGGAAACAACGCCATGAGTAGGGCGTTGAACTAGATTTTCAGATCACCTTTTACACACAGGATTGAAGGAAGAAGACTTTCTCAGTATTTCACTCACCCAACTTTTACCATGTACAATGGTTGTACGGACCCTGTGGAACACGTAAGCCACTTCAATCAAAGGATGGCAGTACACTCAAAAAATGAGGCCTTGATGTGTATGGTATTTCCATCCAACTTGGGGCCTGTGGCGATAAGATGGTTTGATAGCCTAGGTGCAAGTTATATTGGTTCTTTTAAGGAGCTCACCTGGCCGTTCGGGTCTCGTTTTATTACGTGTAGTAAGATTCCTCGGCCTTTAGATTCCCTGCTGTCCATGTCCATGCGAGAAGAGGAGACCCTGAAAACGTACTCGGATAGATATTGGGAGATGTTCAATGAGATTGATGGGGACTTTGATGACGTGGCTACAAGGACTTTCAAGGTCAGCCTGCTTGCTGAGCATGATTTGAGAAAGTCCTTAACCAAGAAGCCAGTAAGGAGTGTGCGTCGGCTTATGGACCGTATTGACGAATACAAATGGGTTAAGGAAGACCAGTAGCAAGGGAAGGAAAAGGCTAAGGTTATCTCTCAAGACAAGAGGGATTCCAAGTCAGATAGATACAATAATAACAGTCCTTTAAGGGATTTTGTTGGGTAATCTGGGCTTACGGCCCCCCAGGTGGTTAGCATGGTGTTCCGAGAGCCAAAAAATAGGTCTTGGAGAAGATCAAGAATGAGCCATACTTCAAATGGCCAAAAAAGATGGGAGAAGACCCTATGAGGTGCAACCAAAGTCTTCATTACCAGTACCACCAGGAACGAGGACATACCACCAAGGATTGTAGAACTCTATGGAATCATCTGGAGCAACTAGTCAGAGATGGAAGGTTAAAACAATTTTTGTATCAACCTAATGGACAGGGAGACCAAGTAGGGTCAA
Organism: Quercus variabilis; assembly: GCA_030445155.1. Taxonomy (NCBI): domain Eukaryota; kingdom Viridiplantae; phylum Streptophyta; class Magnoliopsida; order Fagales; family Fagaceae; genus Quercus; species Quercus variabilis. The sequence goes on along the minus strand of CP129453.1, from coordinate 18,902,710 downwards.
GGGCTCAGGGGAACGCTTCTTCAAGGTCCCCTTTAGGCACAATTAATGTCATCTTTGCTGCTCCTAGGAGAACTGGTTCTCATCATTCCAGGATAATGTCTGTAGCTCAACCACCCATCGAGGACTCTATTCTTGAGTCAAAGAAGGCTAGAGTAGAGATTTGAACGGCCTTGAGTTTTCGGATAAGGACAAGATTGGAACCATACAGCCACATGAGGATGCGTTAGTGGTCACACTCAGGATAGGAGGGTATGATGTGAAAAGAGTGTTGGTAAACTAGGGTAGTGGTGCAGAGATTATGTACCTTGACTTGTACAAAGGGCTGAACTTGAAGTCTGAGGATTTGACCGCCTATGATTCACCTTTGGTAAGTTTTTATGGGAAAGTTGTCATTCTAATGGATTAAATTAGACTACTTGTGCAAGCAGGTTCAGAGGTAGTGGAGGTGGACTTCATTGTGGTGGATGCTTATTCTCCCTACACAGCCATTGTGGCAAGACTCTGGCTTCATGCCTTAGGGGCCGTTTCATCAACTCTGCATTTGAAGGTGAAATATCCGTCGGGGGAGCAGATTGAAGAGCTTGTTGGTAGTCAATCCATGGCTAGGCTGTGCTTAGTAGCTGCAATTATGCATCAGTCTGAAGTTGAGTTCTCAGCCTCTGCTGAAAGGGGTTCATAGTAATCAAGGATTCCGGTCCTATCTACGGATGCGGTATTGGAAAAGGTAAAGTGTGAGAGGTTGGAGGAAATTGTTGTAGATGGTGATTCGGAGAAGCTTTTTCAGGTCAGAGCTTAGCTACTTTCTCGGGAGAAGGAAGAACTATTAGCATTTCTAAGGAGGAATATTGATGTGTTCGCATGAAATGCTTATGAAGCTCCTAGGGTGGATCCAGACTTCATTTGCCATCATCTAAATGTTAACCCGGCTGTCCTCCCTAGGAAGCAACCACCTCAGCGCTCATCTAAAGAGCATTCTGATGCTGTCAAGGAGGAGGTGAACAAGTTTAAAAAGGCTGGGGCTATTAAGGAAGTTTTCTACGCTGAGTGGTTGGCCAATACAATGGTAGTGAAGAAAAAGAATAGGAAGTTTCCCCCAAGAAAAAGAATGGTAGTGGTTGGCCAATACAATGGTAGTGGTTGGCCAATACAGTGGTGGACTTCACAGATTTGAATAAAGTTTCCCCCAAGGACCCTTTTCCCATGCCTCGAATTGACCAATCAGTGGATGCTACTGTAGGCTATTCTCGGATGAGCTTTCTGGACGTCTTTCAAGGGTACCATCAAATACCTTTAGCTTTGAATGATCAGGAGAAAACAGTTTTTGTCACCCCTACTAGGAATTACCACTACAAGGTGATGCCCTTTGGTCTAAAGAATGCAGGGTTTACTTATCAGAGGATGATGACCAAGATGTTTGAGCCACAGTTAGGAAAAAACATTGAGATTTATATAGAAGACATGGTGGTCAAGAGTAAGTTGGAATCCGAGCATGTTAACGATTTCAGAAATATCATTAAGATCTTGAGGAGACACAAGTTGCGACTTAATGTTTCTAATTACTCTTTTGGTGTCAGATCAGGGAAGTTCTTAAGGTACATAGGGCCTTTGATCTACCAATATGGGGAGCAAAAAATGGGCTTTGCCCCTCTTTACAATATGAAGAAAGAAATAAAGGTTGAAGTTTACACCGTTCACAGTAGTTCTACCTATAGAAAAGATCATGAAAGAGGCGATCATGATGGTACTCAAATCTATTTACGATCCCGAGTTTCCAAACACATCGCACTTCCACTCGGGTCGAGCCCGCCACTCGGCCTTAAGACGAATCAAAGAATAGTGGGGAACCTCTCGTTGGTTTTTGGAATTCGACATTAGGAAGTTTTTTCACACCATCGACCAACATCGACTCATCCAATCTTTAAGGAAGAGATCGATGATCCCAAGTTCTTTTACTACATTTAGAAAGTCTTTTCTGCTAGGCGACCAGTAGGAGGTGAGAAGGGCCTTTACTCCATCCCACATAGTGTATTACTATTGACCTTACCAGGCAACATCTACCTACATAAGCTCAATCAAGAGATAGGGAGGATCTGACAAAAGTACGAAATTCTGATTGTTTAAAGAATCAGATCGGTTTTATAAAGGATAGGTCGTATTGATGACCAAGAAAACTCTGGGGAAGAAGCAAGCTTCAACGCTCCCCAAGACAACAGAGCCATCATTGTGGGGAGGGTAAAGAGCTTCCAATGCAAAGCGGCCTTTCATTCCTTTGTTTTGTCGTGGCACACCCCCCACCCCACACAAGCACCCCCCGACTCAAGGGAGACTAGAAAACGTCTTTCATTTTCCCCCCTTCGTCAGCCTTTGCCGCCTTCCTTAACAAGCCCTCGAGCCTCCTTTGCGCTACCTTCCTCATAGAAGCCACCGAGTTGACCTTGAAGGCCGAATTCTATGGTAGAGAACGTTGTAATAATAATTGGGCCATTAAAGACCTTATAAAGTATTGCAAAAGAAATGGCCTGCTGATAGAGCTAGGCGGGGAGGCAAAACTAGTTATCAGGTCAGAGAGACGCTTGGCCCGTAAGCTAGCCCCCTTAAAAACCCATTACTTTATAAGGATTTGTTACGCGTGATATGCCGACGACTTACTACTGGGAATCGTGGGTGCCATAGAGCTTCTCATAGAAATACAAAAACATATTGCCCACTTCCTACAATTCGGCCTGAACCTTTGGTAGGCTCTGCAGGATCTACAACAATAGCTGCACGAAGTACGGTAGAATTCCTCGGTACAGTCATTCAGAAAGTCCCTCCGAGGATGACTCCTATACAATTCTTGCGAGAGCTGGAGAAGCGTCTACGAGTAAAGCACCGTATCCATATAACTGCTTGCCACCTATGCTCTGCCATCCATTTCAAATTTAGGAACCTCGGTTATAGTATCCCGATCAAATAGCTAATAAGAGGGATGAGCGAGATAGGGAGTCTACTGGACAGGGTTCATCTAGTGAATATTCTTGGAACAGCTGGAGTAAGAATTCCCCAAGTGAGCGTATTATAGGGGACCGTCAAGCACATCCGACAAGGATCAAAGGGGATCTTGCTTTTGCATAGTTCAAGTCAAAGCAACGCACCATTGGACATTCAAAAGGCAATCTCACGATCAGGCATGAGTGTTAGGAAGTTGCCATTTTATACTCCCGGGAGTCGGAAGGTGGCAGGAGAAGGAGAAGGACACTGGGCAGGATCTATCAGTAGCGAATTCCCCATACAGATAGAGGTGCCTATCAAAAAGATACTTCAAATTCTTCGAGATCGAGGTATCATTAGCCGAAAAAGATCCTGGCCAATCCACGGGGCCTGCTTGACGAACGTTAGCAATGGAGACATCGTAAATTGCTCCGTGGGCATCGCAATAAGTCCTCTGTCCTACTACAGGTGTCGCGATAACCTTTACCAAGTCCGAATGATTGTTGACCACCAGATCTGCTGGTCTGCAATATTCACCCTAGCCCACAAGCAAAAATCCTCGGCACGGAATATAATCCCAAAGTACTCCAAAGACTTAAATATAGTAAATCAAAAAGGTGGTAAAACCCTTGCAGAGTTCCCGAACAGCATAGAGCTTGGGAAGCTCGGACCCGGTCAAGATCCGAACAACAAAGAGCACTCAACTACTAGTCTAATCCAGTAGTAGTAGTAGTTTTTTTTCTTTTTCTTTTTCTTTTAGTTGCGGTAGCTTCCGCGCCATCACAATAAGGAAGGCGAGGCCAAAGCAATACTAATAAAGGAAAAGCCCTATATATTCTATTAGTAAAGCCTAAATGTCCTTATTGAAAACTAAAGCACTAACGAGCAAGAAAAGGCCCCTTACATTTAGATAGGCTAGGGCGCCTTTACTAATATTATAATATAAGGTGCTTCTTTCTCAAAGTCAAGTTTCGTGCTTCTTGCTTTAGAAAGATTGCAGGGGCGCTCACGTTTTTTGGCTCCTTCCCTGCTCGGAAGTTTGCTTCTGGCTACTAACTTCTACCGCTAGCGCTTGGACTTGGAAGCAAGCTACAACTACCTTGAATGAATGAAAAGAAACCGCTTACCAAGAAAGAGGGGACAAGTTGGTTCAAGGAGTAGTTGGTCAAAGGAAAGATGGGGGGTCCTTCTTTTGGGATGGAGTCGTATGACGCGAGAGTGTCACATACGATTCCTTTGAGAAGGGTGTGATACCACCACCTATTAGGCCCGACGAGTGGTCCATAGAGCTGCATCCCTACTCACCTAGTCCATGCACATCACCCTCTCTAAGAGGTTAGCCGCCTATCCTAGATCTTCCCATTTTCAAGAAGATCCCGGGCTCGATCTGGTTTAGTATCAAGGTGATTCTATTTCTACTTTTATATATATGGGTCCGTGCAGCATTTCCACGATATCATTATGATCAATTAATGGGACTTGGCCGGAAAGTTTATTACCTTTATCATTAGCTCGAGTAGTCCCCATTTCTGGTGTTTTAGTCACCTTTCAATGGCTCCCTTAATTATGTGCGAGGAATTGACCTCTTGAGTAATAGGAAGTGGGCTAGTCCCCAAAAATGCTTGTTCCTTTGTCGTTGGGGCTAAAAATATTCCTTTCTCATTTCTAGGAACTTAGTAACGTGACCAGTACATCAGCGAGCATTGAGGCAAGCAGTCAGTACATAGAGTACAAGTAAGGACTCTTTTTCGAGACATAAGGCCCCGAAGGGATGAGATGCAGTTCTTTAATTATTCCAGTTAGAATTTTCAATCCGAAATTTTATATTTGATTTAGAGCTGTAAAGGAGGAAGAGGCGAGTCAACGATAGATACACTCCTTGATCTCTTTCCCAGAAAGAGAGAGTTCGGTTCCAAAGAAAGAAGAAAGGATAGTGAGAAAGATTGATGCTACTTTACACCTTATGAAACGCAATAAAAGAAACAATAGGGTAAGCCTATTCCTACAAGTTCCATTAGTAACACCCCTCTGATACTTCCTATGGGGTAACTTTGTATCTTGCTTGTGATTAATGCTTCCTAATTCCACTAGAAATAATATAGGAACTTCTTATGAGTGGATCCATTGCAACGATTTATCAATAGCGTTAGGTTTGAATCCCGTTTTGACTCTACACCTTTTTAGTGATCAATCCATTTGAAATTCCTTCATATTCATAGAGATAGTTAGAATACGTGAGCCTCTCCAAACGTTCAAAAAATGGCCCTTATTAGTTGTTGTTGGCATAAGCGTAGTAGCATCTGAGCAACCGGAGAGAGGGACAGAGACATGTCGTGATCAAAAGCCACTTGATCCTTTCGATGAAATAGAAGCGAGGGGCATAGATCGAAACCCAATAGCTCTTCAGGTTCCAGCTTCACCTTGCATTGATTATCGATCTTCGGCTTTTTTTTTTTTTGCCTATCCAAAAATGAGGAAAAACCTATGAATGGTTGGCAACTCAAGGATGTACAAATTCTTGGCTCGGAAAAAGGTATGCTGGCTGGAATGTTGCTATTACTCTTCCATCCTTCCCTTTCTTTCTTAGTTTTGAGTAGGCGTTTGGTAGGTACTAGGCATTGAAAAATCGATGGAAGGGACAAATTACCATGGTCGGCTTAATGGTTTGTACACGGATGAAGCGGTGAGTTACCATAAATGTGTGACAATTCCCTCTCTTTCTATTACATCAATGAGTAAGCAGAAAGAAAAAGTGAATAGATGTATGAATTTGGTGCTCCATTCTCTCTATCATATAACTTAACTTCTTCATGAGAATGTAAGCCCGAATTAGGTTGGTTGAGAAAGTAAGCGTTTGATTTGGCTTGTGGACCCAATCAAAGAATTTCTGATCTAGGAATCAACTCATACATTATAGTTTGCATGGCATTAATTAAGTACTATCTCTATCTTATGGATGGTTCATTTTGATCGTTACGAACCAAAGAACTTATGATTCGTGTGTAGAAACTCCAAACATGGCATGAACGGGTAGTTAAGGCTTTTTATACCTGTGTTAGTAATAGATTGGTAACAATGTTGAAAAAGCAATATTTGTAAAAGAGATAGGCGGAATCACCATTTGATTATCAGATAGTGCTACTAGCTCACAAGTTTTTATTAAAAGTTTCTTCTGCTTTGGCGTCTGGTAAGGAAGAATTCGTCACATGTGTCAACTAATTCAGAGGATCTTCGATATCCCTTAGACCTTACTATTTAGGACCTTGTTACTAGCGCGAATGGCTTAACGGGTGAGTGGTCAATAGTTCAACTCGGCAATTAGATGATCCAGAAAACTTGGTGCTGCCGAGTTAGGAACGAAGGGCGACTAGGAAGGCGAAGCGAAATCTAAAGTTACATGAAACTCAACGCCTAGCTCTTTTTTATTGAAGTTAAGGGCGAGGGTAAGGGTGAAGGATAAAAGGCTATGGCTTTTAAGAAAGAAATTCTAGGGAAGTCGTTCGGATCCAAATCCATAGCCCGTTGGATATCTTTCCCAGTACAATCCAGTGGACCGGGGTATACGTACTCTTTTTAAAGGAAAGAGGGGGTGGTTGATCGTAAAAAAGCATTAGATGCGAAGGGATAGGTAAAGGTGAAGGGTTGGTATGGCATGTAAGGCCCAGTTTCGGGGATTCCATCAATGATATACTTCCTGTCTTTCTTTCACTTGGGCAAGACGTTGCTAACGCTTGACTTCATTGTGCGACTACTCTTCTAAAGCTATAAGCAAAGAAAAAAAAAAGACTCAACAAAAGACATGGCACAGTACTCGGCTTTGTCTGTGCTGAACTTGGATATAGTTTCTTATTTCTTGCTTTTCCAACAAATCAATGATGAGCCAAAGAAAACACAATAGCCTGTCTCTTACACGACCACTACTTGAGATTGAGGTCAAAACAAGGGGTCAGATCAACCTATGGGGAAATCTTGTGCTGAACCTCTTTTCCTTCTGATCAATAGTATGTATCCCCCTTAAAAGGTAGGAGGGCCTTTGATCTACCAATAGAGGGAGCAAAAAAGGGGCTTTGCGCCTCTTTACAATATGAAGAAAGAAATAAGGGTTGAAGTTTAGACTACTCACAGTAGTTCTACCTATAGAAAAGATCATAAAAGAGGCGATCATGATGGTACTCACCGGGGAATTGAAGTCAATCCCGACCAAATTAAAGAAATTAACAGTTTACAACCACCTTGGAACCCCAAAGAGGTCCAGAAGTTTACAGGGATGACTGCTGCTCTAAATCAATTCATTTCTTGGTCAACAGACAGGTGTAGGCCTTTCTTCTAGTTGTTGAACAAATGGAAGAGATTTGAATGGACCGAGAAGTGTGTCCTGGCCTTCCAGCAGTTGAAGGAATACTTATCTCGACCACCCATTATGTCAAGACCCAAGGTGGATGAGGTTTTGTTTGCTTACATTGTTGTGGCCTCCCATGCCGTAAGCCTGGTGCTTGTTCAAGTTGATAGTGGTGTGCAGAGACCAGTTTATTATGTAAGCAAGTCACTACATGAGGTCGAGGTTCGTTACTTACCACTAGAGAAGACCATTTTGGCAGTGGTGCATACTATGCATAAGCTCTCTCACTACTTCCAATCACACATAGTTGTCATCCTAACCCAACTTCCGCTTAAATCATTACTTCGGAATGCTGATTACACATGGAGAATTGCCAAGTGGGGTAAAATCCTAAGGGCTTTTGATATCAAGTACATGTTTCGCACCTTTGTTAAGGGTCAGGTCCTCGCTCATTTGATAGTCGAGTTTGTTGAAACCCCATTTGAAAAAAAAGTTGAGAAGCGAAACATGGATGGAAAATCAGTTGGCATGGTCTCCCTGTAAGAGCCTTTACCCTAGAGAGTATATGTTGATGGTGCAGTGAATCAAAGAGGATCTGGGGTGGGGTAAGTTATAATTTCTCATGAAAAGATCATTATTGAAAAATCCTTAAGGTTGGGCTTCTCGGCCACCAATAACGAGGCCGAGTATAAGGCTCTATTGGTAAGGATGACTATGGTTTAGAGAATGGGAGAAAAGCCAGTGGAGATGTTTTCAAATTTGAGATTGGTTGTAGGCCAGGTTGGGGGAGAGTTGGAAGCCAAAGATCTCAAAATGCAGGAATATTTAAACTAGGATAGGCACTTGCAGTTAGGATTTGAGTCTTTCATTTTATCACAAATCCCTAGAAGTAGAAATACATATGCTGACTCTCTTACCACGCTCACAACCTCCTCAGCATAAAGTTTACTTTGATGATTCTTGTGGAAGGCTTGTGTAAACCTACTGAAATAGGGAGAAGTGTGGTTCATATTTGATGAGTTTTAGACCCCTTAAAACACAACCAGATTGGTTAGCCTAGATTAATTAGCCAAGTTGTTACTTAGTCAAATTATGCAATTCTAGATTAAAGCAATCAAATAATCATATCAAAATAATAAAGCAGCGGAATAATAAAAGACACAATGATATAATCATCCAGGAAACCACACAGTAAAAACCTGGTGAGGATTTGACCTAGCTATCCTCAAGATAAACCTGAATCCACTATGTGAAAGAATCGAAATTCATACAGAAGGACTACAAGCTCCCCGCTTGACTTCCTAATGCTACCCACCAGTAGAACTTACTGACACGATCACGTGGAAGCTCCGAATCCACGGACTCCTTCTTTCTTGGATTTTTCAATCAGCTACAAGCACCCACGCTTGATATTCTTTAAGCTTCAATGGTAGCAACCAAGTTGATCATCAGGATATTGATACTATCTCTAACTTGAAAACCCTAAGTTTTGTGTAAAGGAAAGTTCCTCTAGATCTCACAAGAGATTTACACAAAACAGCAATGTATGAGCAACAATACAACTGGAGCAACTCTCAAAACGTGGCTATGGCTTTACCTTATATACCTTGGGCAAAAACATAAAACCCTAAACGTTTTAATGAGTTAGGGCTGAGTTGGAAATTCTGCAGAAAACGCAATCTGGTCGATTTTCGATCGATCGAATCTATTCTTCGATCGATCGAGTCAGACCGAAATGCCCCAATGCATCTACAGTCTCTCGATTCCAACTTTACAATAATCAAACAACTTTGAGCACACTATAACAAGACTAAACACATTGTTTTGATCATGGTTTGCCAATATTACAAATTAGAGTTCTAAATACATAAATTCCTAAACCTTTAGAACCTAACAAACTCCCCCTTTGGCAATCCGTGACAAAACCCTAATTAAAGCTCAAAGTTTTACAAGTAAAAAAGCCTTTTATAAAGATAATGCTCATAAACTCAAATTCAACCCTAACTACTATCCATCGGTTGCAAGTGTAGACAGCAGCTTAGTTGAATCAACCTGTATATTCCTGAAATACTCAACAAACGCATAAACGCATGTATGACAGAAAAGAGTAAAACAACAGGTATAACATTCTTGTAAGATTCACATAACACAAAATAAAGACATATATGAATGAACAACTCATAAACATAAATCAATAAGCAGTGAATCACAAAACAACAAGAATCAATAATAAAAAACATGTATATCAAACAATGTTACTCTCCCTAACATGAATATCCAAAAAAAAAAAATGATATACAAAGTGAAGCACCTAGATACAATCTAAAAACTCCACAAGTTCCTTTCAAAAAATAACAAAAAGTCTCCCCCTAACTACAAAACTCCTCTACAAGACAAAACTCCACTCCCCCTTTTTGTGACAGAATGCCAAAGAACAATCATAAGTCGCCATCAAAAGGAGGTGGTGAGGGTGAATGAAGACACGCAAAATCGGCTTGGAGAGCACGAATCTCATCTAGTAAGTCCACCAAAATCTGACCATGAGCTGCCAGAACAGTCATGACAGTCTCCAGAGAATGACGAACATCAAAGTCGGCCGAAGGAGGTGGAGGAACATAAGCAGCAGCAGCATCATCACCAACTGGATCAGGAACATCCTCACCAGCAAGACCTATAGAAGAAGAAGGAGGAGGTGCGCTACTAGATGGCTCAGACCTAGGGTGTTTAGAACCAGCTCGAAGATAAGCGGCCCTCTGTCTAAGAAAAGTTGCACCTATGGGAGCTATCACATGAACGGGCTCAGAAGAAGGGAAGTCACTAAGATCAAGATAGAGCAAAATCCTATGAATAAAAATAGGATGTACAAGAGCATGAGAAGTAGATGAACTCCTATAAACATCGTTCAAAGAACAAAGAAAGAGATGGGGAAAACTAATAGGAGCATCAGTAACCAGAGCGTACAAAAATACACACCTCTCAAGAGGAATGGTGTGAACATGAGAAATGGGCCAGATGGAATGACACGTTATCCTAAAGAATAGATAGTGCAACCCGGAGAGCTCAGCAGAAGTGATCCTAGGATCAGAACCCCACTGGACAGAAGTCCCAGTGATGTAAGATAAAACGTCGCTCAACTCGGGAGACTCGTCATATGGATAGACAGGATTCCGGACCAACGGTACCCCTAGAGCATCAGCCACTACCTGAGGAGTAATGGAGTACTCTACGCCTCGTATCCAACTCTTTACTAAAGTGTTGGAATCATAGATGCGGATAGAGATGTTCAAAAAGAACTCTCTAATCAAGGCAGAAGGTGGAGGAGGATCAGAAACATCCATCAAGGGTAACTAGCCCCGACGCTCAAAGTTTGCCCTAATGGCTAGATCAAGTTCATCTAACAGAACAGAACGCTCAGCCCAAATCTTTCTCTTAAGGTTAAGTTTCTCAAAAAGCTCTTGATTTTTCTCACTCGAAAACCTCTCACGGTCAAAGGAAGGAGGGGATGCAAAAGAAGAGGGAATAGTCCTATAGGCTCTAGTCTTCCTAGGCATGATGCTAAGGAAAGGACAGAAACACAAAGAGAAAACCAAAAGAACACAAGAAAATAAAACCAAAGACAGACTGCAAGTTAGCACAAAAAAAACAATAAAATGAAAATCTATATGATGCATGAACAGATACAATGCCATGATGCATGTACTAATGCAGTAAGCAATTAAGTTCAATTGAGAGTAAATTGATAAAATTGGCTTGAGCATAGAATTTCTTATCAAAAACCCCAAAAATTGAACACCACTTGATGAAATTTTTTTAAAAACAAATTGATGAATTGAGCATTACAAAACATAGCACATAGATTATAATGCTTAATTACATCAATACAACAAGCCAATTTCATCAAATTCTACCCAATTTAACCAAAGCCCCAAATCGGATCAAGAACAAACCCTAGAATTTTCAAATTTTCAACAAACTCAAAATTGATCAAATTAACAGGTAAGAATCATGTTTATGATGTGTCCCCACAAAAACCCAATGATCAATTGCACAAAATAGAGCTTGAATTAATCAGAAAATCCCAATATGCAAAGTCCAAAAATCTCCCTTAAATGCAAGAATTTATGCATGAAATCATGAAAATAAAATCAAAAGGAAGGGCAAAAGAGTCTTACCGGCTTGAGGAAAGAGAAACTTTGCAAAAATTTCGGAGGAAAACGACAAAAATCTAAACTATTGAGCTTGCCTCGTCGGAGAGAGAAAGAAAAAGTTTGAAAAAGATTTGAAAAGTGTTTGAAAAAGTCAGATCTGATCTTTTTAAAAAAAACTTCTCCACGATTTTCGATCGATCGAAAATTACATTCGATCGATCGAAAGAACCAGTCATTTTGAAACAAACTAGAGCACTTTTTCGATCGATCGAAAAACAGACTGGATCGATCGAGATGGGCAGAGGCTCACTAATATTTTGAGAAAAATCCAGTTTTGAAAAACACAAACCTAATTTTGAAATACAACTCCTCAAAGCATTAAACAATGAAAGCAAAATGCATAAGTATGAGATGGAATGCTTTTTCAAAAACCCAAAATTTTAAACCCAATTTTGTCAAAAACAAGTTTCAATCATTCTCCCATTGAATTTTCTCAAGCAACAAATATGTTATGAACAAATCTCAAGATATTTTCAAACTTGGTTGGTCAGACCAAAAACACACACACTAGCATCTACAGTGTTTAACAAAGAGTAACTTATGTAGTGTGTGATACTAGCAAAAACTTGAGATATATGTGAGGTGATATGTGAATAGCAATCAAATACAAAGTCTACACAATTCACCACATAGAATTTAAAAGAGACTATCACCTAAAGAATTACATCCTATAACTCCCACATCTCCTAGAACAAAAGCTTGCAATCATGTAAGTTTCTTGCATTTTTACCTCTTATTTGTATGAAATGGCATTCAGCCTAATAGTACACACCAGTTTGAATTAAGTGAATTGGCTTCAAGCCTAATAGTACACACTAGTTTTAATTTAATTTGAGGCTACACCTTATGTTCTTTTTGTGCATGTGCTACCCTTTCTCGAGCACACGATCTTATGATATGCACTAAGGTGTTCATGATTGACTAGTGAACAGTGGTGAGATGGTTCTTTATGCCTTTCTCAAAAGAATCAAGTCCGACAGTCAAATAACATATGACTTCACGATTAAGACAAAGTGATTAAGAACCACACACATCTTTCCCACACAACATGCACTACAAAGTTTCAACTAGTCAAGTGCAATGAATAAGTTCATCAAAGTTAAACAAGGTACACAAGACATGACATCTGTAAAAAGATAGACCAACCTTGTTTTTCAAATATCAAGAAAAATAGTGTCAAACATAATTTTTGCTTTCTCCTTTTCTCCTTTTTTTTTATTTTTTTATTATTATTTTTTATTTAAGAGAAAACAAATAAATCCTAGAATGAAATGCACGAATGTAATGCAATGCAAATCCTAGAAACAAAACAAAAGAAACACAAAAACCAAAGAACAATGGTCACAGAGGAATGAGCAATGAAGCACAAAGACCATAAAAGCCAAAAGAGACTAAGGACACCGAAGTACACCAATCACTTGACGAAGAGTTTCAAACTTACTTCCATCAAGCAGTTTGGTAAAGATGTCAGCATTTTGACGATCAGTAGGGATATACTCAAGAACAACAATTTTCTTTTCAACCAGATCCCTAATGAAGTGATATCTAAGTTCAATGTGTTTGGTCTTAGAATGCTGAACAGGATTCTTAGATATATTTATAGCACTGAAATTATCACAATAGACAACCATGGTGTCTTGAGGAATCCCGTAATCACTCAACAACTTTTTCATCCAAAGGAGCTGAGAACAACAACCCCCAGCAACAATATATTCTGCCTCAGCAGTGGATAAAGAAACAGAATTTTGCTTCTTACTCATCCAAGCCACAAGATTGGCCCCAGCATTAAAACACCCCCCAGTGGTGCTTTTTCTGTCATTAGCATTCCCAGCCCAATCAAAATCAGAAAACCCAGTAAGAGACAAATTAGACTCCTTACTATAAAAAAGTCTATAATCATAGGTTCCACTCACATATTTTATAATTCTCTTAACAGCATTTAAATGAGAAATCTTAGGGTTGGACTGAAATCTAGAGCAAACACCAACACTAAAAGATATATCAGGCCTACTAGCAGGCAAATATAACAAACATCCAATCATGCTTCTATACAAAGTAATATCAACAGACTCACCTGATGGATCAATTGTTAATTTTGCATTAGCAGCCATTGGTGTTCTAGCATGAGCAGCCTTGTCCAAGCCAAATCTCTTGACTAAATTTCTTGCATATTTAGCTTGATTGATGTAGATTCCTGACTCTGTTTGCTTCACCTGCAATCCCAAAAAATAAGTCAATTCACCAACCATACTCATTTCAAACATTGCTTTCATTTCATCTGCAAAAGAATGAGCAAGAGAATTATTAGTAGCACCAAAAGCAATGTCATCAACATAAATTTGAGCTGCAACAAAACCAGTCTTATCCTTTCTTATGAAGAGAGTTGTATCTGCAGATCCCCTTTTGAATCCATGCTCAGTGAGATATGCAGTCAATCTGTCATACCAAGCCCTAGGAGCTTGCTTCAAACCATAGAGAGCTCTCTTCAATTTGTAGACATCATCAGGTCTGTGAGGATCAACAAAGCCTTTAGGTTGCTCAACATAGACTTCTTCTTGTAGCATTCCATTCAAGAAAGCACTCTTGACATCCATCTGATATAGCTTGAAATTTAGATGACTTGCTATGGTTAACAATATCCGAATGGACTCTAACCTAGCCACTGGTGCAAAGGTCTCATCAAAATCAATTCCCTCCACTTGTGTGTACTCTTGTGCAACAAGTCTTGATTTATTTCTGATCACAGTGCCATGTTCATCTGACTTGTTCTTAAAGATCCATTTAGTTCCAATCACATTTACATTTTTCGGTCTAGGAACTAGTTCCCACACATCATTCCGAACGAATTGATGAAGTTCTTCATGCATGGAATTTACCCAATCAGCATCTTGAAGTGCTTCATCTACCTTCTTCGGTTCAAATTGGGACAGATAACATGAGTGAGTGATCACATTCAAGGCTTTTGATCTCAACCTCATGTTATTATTCAGACTACCCAATATGTTTGTGGAAGGATGATTCAATCTCACTCTAGAGAATGGACGTTTGACAAGAGATGTTGTGATCCCTTTCTGTTCAAATGGAGGACTGAGCTCACTTTGTATCTGTCAAGTGTCACGAACCGGAGTGGATGGTTCTGAACTTGAAGGTACTGAGACTGTATCATTCAACACCAACAGCTCTTTCTCACTATGTTTCCCAACATACTCAATAGGAAAAGAATCATTAACTTCTAGGGACTTATCTTGAGCAGGAATAGTGCTTTCTAAAGATGCTTCTAAACATACTTCATCATTTATCACAACATTTGAAGATTCCATGACTGTTTTGGTTCTCAAATTGTACACTCTATAAGCTCTACTGGTGGAAGAGTATCCTAGAAAGTATCCTTTGTCACTTTTTGCATCAAATTTTTCTAGGTTCTCTCTATCACGCAGAATGTAACAGTCACTACCAAATATCCTGAAATATTTGACAACAGGTTTCTTCCCTCTCCAAAGTTCATAGGGAGTTTTCTTGGAGTCAAGTCTAAAATACACCCGGTTGAGTGTATGGCAGGCAGTGTTAACTGCTTCTCCCCAGAAGGATTTTGGCAAATTTTTGTTGTGTAGCATAACTCGAGCCATCTCCTGTAAAACCCGGTTTTTCCTTTCCACAATCCCATTCTGTTGAGGTGTCTTGGGTGATGAGAACTCTTGGTAAGTGCCTTGATCATTGCAGAAAGTAGCTAGCTTGGTATTCTCAAATTCTCTTCCATGATTACTTCTGATTCTGGCTATCACAGTATCTTTCTCAACCTGCAATTTTTTGCATAGATGTATCATCTTCTCAGGAGCCTCAGCTTTATCCTTCAAAAGCACAACCCAAGTATATCTAGTAAAGTCATCCACAACAACTAGAATATACTTCTTTCCACCCAAACTTTGAACTCTGGCAGGACCCATGAGATCAATGTGTAATAACTCTAAAGGTCTTGAAATTTGAACACTAGTCACAGAGGGATGCTTGGATTTTACTTGTTTACCTATCTGACATGGTCCACAAATGCACTTACCAATCTTCTCAAATTTAGGTAAACCAATAACTGCCTCACACTTGGAAATCTTCTCTAACTGCTTATGATTGGCATGCCCCAACCGTTGATGCCACAAATCAACTTGATCAATCTTTGCACTAAAGCACTTGTTGTTTACACTTGGTGTTATGCCATAACAGTTGTCAGCTGTCCTTACACCAACACACATACAGTCACCTCCTCCATCAAGTATCTCACATTCATACTTGGTGAAAAGAACATTCAGTCCATTGTCCATTCAATCCATCAACATACCAAACATCTTCAAACACTGGAAATCTTGAAATGTCCACAGTACCAATGCCTCTGATCACAGGTTTACTTCCATCTCCAAAAGTGACTGTCCCAATCTTTCCTTCGAAGAGTGTTTTGAATAAATCTTTATTTCCTGTCATGTGCCTGGAACAACCACTATCCAAATACCAAAGACAAGAATCACGTGCCTTTAAGGCGGTTAAAGCAGTATAACATACATAATTCTTATCACATGTGATTATGCCAAGATACTTAAGGAAAGATTTAAAAACAACAAAAGGCAAAGATAGCAAGTAGACAAGTTGACAATTAAGCACAAAGATTTTCCAGGAATCCATGACAACAAAGGTCAGGGATCAGCTCAGAGATCAAGAAATCTCCAACAAAAGAGCAACCTGCTCTGATACTACTTGATGAGTTTTAGACCCCTTAAAACACAACCAGATTAGTTAGCCTAGATTAATTAGTCAAGTTGTTACTTAGTCAAATTATGCAGTTCTAGGTTAAAGCAATCAAATAATCATATCAAAATAATAAAGCAGCGAAATAATAAAAGACACAATGATATGATCACCCAGAAAACCATACGGTAAAAACCTGGGGAGGATTTGACCTAGCTATCCTCAAGGTAAACCTGAATCCACTATGTGAAAGAATCGAAGTTCATACAGAAGGACTACAAGCTCCCCACTTGACTTCCTAATACTACCCACCAGTAGAACTTACTGACATGACCACGTGCAAGCTCCGAATCCACGAACTCCTTCTTTCTTGGATTCTTCAATCAGCTACAAGCACCCACGCTTGATATTCTTTAAACTTCAATGGTAGCAACCAAGTTGATCATCAAGATATTGATACTATCTCTAACTTGAAAACTCTAAGTTTTGTGTAAAGGAAAGCTCCTTTAGGTCTCACAAGAGATTTACATAAAACAGCAATGTATGAGCAACAATACAACTGGAGTAACTCTCAAAACGTGGCTAGGGTTTTACCTTATATACTTAGGGCAAAAACATAAAACCCTAAATGGTTTAATGAGTTAGGGCTGAGTTGGAAATTCTGCAGAAAACGCAATCTGGTTGATTTTCGATCGATCGAATCTATTTTTTGATCGATCGAGTCAGACCGAAATGCCCCAATGCATCTACAGTCTCTCGATTTCAACTTTACAATAATCAAACAACTTTGAGCACACTATAACAAGACTAAACACATTGTTTTGATCATGGTTTGCCAATATTACAAATTAGAGTTCTAAATACATAAATTCCTAAACCTTTAGAACCTAACAATATTTATCAGATTAGGGTAGTTCCTAGCTAGATAGACTCTATTGTGTTATTCCTTAAGGAAGACATCTTGCCCAAGGGTAAGTCCGAGGCTGATAAATTACAGAGAAAAGCTCCTTGTTTTTGGCTATTTGAGGACTAAAAGTTGTACAAGCGCTCTTTTTATGGACCATACTTGCTATGCATACACCTTAAAACAGTTGAACTACTCCTAGAAGAGTTACATGAAGGGATTTGTGGAAGCTACATAGGAGGCATGTCTTTGTCTCACAAGGCCCTCATTTAGGGATATTGGTGGTCAAATATGTAGAGGGAAGCACAAGAGTATGTGAAGAAATGTAACCAATGTCAAAGATTTGCCCCAAACACACATCAACCAGGAGGTGTCCTTAATTCTCTGTCCAGCCCTTGGCCTTTTGCTCAATAGGGCTTGGATATTGTAGGGCCCTTCCCTAAGGCAGCAGGAAATAAGTGATGGTTATTGGTTGGCACGGATTACTTCACCAAATGGATTGAAGCTGAACCACTAGCAAATATCAGGGATATGGATGCCAAGAGATTTATCTGAAAAAATATTGTCACTTGGTTTGAAATCCCTCATTCACTCATCTTGGACAATGGTCTTCAGTTTGATAACAAAGCCTTTAGGAGGCATTGCTGTGACTTGGGCATAGCAAATACGAATTCCACCCTAGCATATCCATAGGGGAATGAACAGGCCGAGACTGTCAATAAGGTTATTGTGAGTAGGCTAAAAAAGAGGATGGACGATGCAAAGGGCAAATGGGTGAAAGTGTTGCCACGCGTTCTTTATTCGTATCATACTACACCTCGAAGGTCCACTAGGGAGACCCCATGTTCAATGACTTATGGGACCAAGGTTGTAATTTCTCTCGAGAACAGATTCCCAACACTAAGGATGAGCTCTTTCATTCTGAGCAACAATGATGGCTTGTTAGAAAAGAGTTTATACTTGATTGAAGAAAAGAGAGAAAATGCGATGGTTTAGCTAGCATACTATCAACACAAGCTCAAGCAAAGGTATGATTCAAATGTAAGGTTAAGGCCACTAGCGCCTGAGGGTTTGGTTTTAAGAAAGGTTTTGGGTACTGCCAAGAACCCATCATGGGGAAAGTTGAGACCTAACCGAGAAGGGTCATATCGTATCACCTCGGTGGCTGGAATAGGTGCTTCTTATCTTGAAAACCTAAATGAAAATGTTGTACCACGCCCTCGGAATATAAATAACCTGCGAAGGTATTATTATTTATGAAAGTCTTTTCTGCCAAATTTTTGCTTATTATATTCTGCGTTGCACCTCTTACTCACTCAAGTATTAAACAGAATTTTGGTCATGCCTGGCTCCTCGAACCACATACCTTGGGTAAATTGATATCTTTTAGTCATTTTTCTAAATGTTAAACAAAACCTTAACTATGCCTAGTTCCTCGGACCATATGCTTTTGGTAAATTAATACTTCAAGATATTTTTCTAAGTATTAAACAAAACCTTGGTCATGCCTAGCTTCTCGGACCACATACCTTGGGTAATTGATATCTTTTAGTCATTTTTCTAAGTGTTAAATAGAATCTTAACTATGTCTAGTCCCTCTGACCACATGCTTTAGGTAAATTAACATTTCAAGATATTTTTCTAAGCGTTAAACAAAACCTTAGCTATATCCGATTCCTTAGACCACAAGGTTTGGGTAAATTAATACTTCAAGATATTTTTTTAAGTATCAAACAAAACTTTGGTCATGCCTGGCTCCTTGGACCACATACATTGGATAAATTGATATCTTTTAGTCATTTTTCTAAGTGTTAAATAGAACTTGAGTTATGCCTGGTTCCTCTGACCACGTGCTTTAGGTAAATTAACACTTTAGGATATTTTTCTAAGAGTTAAACAGAACCTTAGTTATGCCTGGTTTCTTTGACCATATGCTTTGGGTAAATTAACACTTCAGGATATTTTTCTAAGTGTTAAACAGAACCTTAGTTATGCATGGTTCCTTGGACCACATGCTTTGGGTAAATTAACACTTCAAGATATTTTTCTAAGTATCAAACAAAACCTTAGTTATGCTGGTTCCTCAGACCACATGTTTTGGGTAAATTAATACTTCAGGATATTTTTCTAAATATCAAACAGAACATTGGTCATTCCTGGCTCCTCAGACCACATACCTTAGATAAACTAACATTCTTTATCATTTAACTAAGTGTTGAGCAAAACTTGGGACATGTCAGGTTCCTTGGATCACACACCTAGACAAAATTAACACTTAGAAAGCTTACTCTGGGTCTAGATTATAAGATTCTAAGGATACATTAATAAAATATTCTTAAAGGGAAAAACCCTGGCGCCCTCTCTCCCTATTAAGTATTTCATTTGTCTCTCAAGACTTAGTCATTCTTCTCACTGTTTATACGCACTCAATTCATTAAGTTAATGTCCAATTATTACTGCTAGCTTTTATCAAAGTGTGAGTGTTCACCTTTGGGGGCATTATCAATCTAAAGGTCTCAATAAAGGGCAAAACATTGATTATAGTCAACCAACAATAGATATTGCAAGGAAACACAGAGATTCATAAGGTAAAAATTGAAGTCTTTTCATTACCAAAAAAAAAAAAAAAAGAGGTACACTATAGATAATGGCAAACTGCCACTACAAAGGAAAAAGGCACAAAAGAAAAACCACAAAAGGGAAATAAAATCCTAAAGCTAAGCCTTGACCTGAGAATGAGGGTCTTCTTTATTGCCCAGTTGAGAGGCAGGAGTTCTTTGGCCTGGGGATCAACCTTTTTGGACTTGGTTTTGGCCTCCTTTGCCTTGACAACTGCATCCCTGGCCTCAACAGCATCCTTGACATTGGTAGCATCTTCGGACTCTGTCAAGGGCTTGACCTCCTTACCCTTGCCCTTATCCTTGGACACCTCAGCCCCCTGGCCTTGGTCATCAATTGGGCCAAGCCCTTTGGAAACCTCGAAAGGGGGAAGAAGGGCCTGGGTGATAAGGGGCTGCTCAAAAGAGGCTGATGCAAGGGCAACGGGAAGTGGGAGTTTAGTTAGGACTTCACGAATGTCCAGAGGGTAGTAGACATTCCCGAATTGCCTCCACTCCGAGCCAGTTGAGACTCCTAAAAAGTTGAGGGCCTCCACCCACACTTCCTTACAATAGTCCCTGCAGACTTTAGTCAGCTCCTCCACCAATCAAATCTTGATTTCTTGCACCCCAAGTTCGTAGGACGCTTGCTTCGAGGCCTCCACGGCTTCGTAGAATGTTCGAGCAATAACTTTGTCTTTTTCTAGCTTTGTCTTCAGCTCCAGGACCTGCTGCTTCTCTGTGGCCAGCTCTATCTTGATGTGATAGAGCTTTTTGCACTAGTCCTCAGCCTAGTCTTGGGCGTTCTGCAGGCCGGCCTCAACACTCCTGTGTGCCCTCTCCTCGACTGCCAGCTTAGTGGAAAGCTCCTGATTCTTCTGCTTAGCAGTGCCCAAGGCCCTGTCAACCTCAGCACGGAGGTTGGCCTCAACCTTGGCTTCATTTCGGGCATTCCTTGACCCATTCCTCAACCACAGAAACCTCCTGGATAGCCTGCACATAAAAAACAAAGGAATGCATTAAACAAAGAGAGAAGAAAGGAAACCACTCTCAGTAAAATGTTCTAAGAAACTTACCAAAGCTAGGTCCCTCTTTAGGGACAGGAAGAGTTCTGGTTGCCTCATATGCTTCAAGGCATCCATGTCCTTGGGCAATAGGAGAGGACGTTCTAGAGCCTCAGCCACGTGGTAGGAGTGACCCCTTTTGAACTCCCTGATGGAGGAATTCCAAGGCACTGCTGTGCCATCCAACTCCAATTAAGAGTTCCAGGTTGGATGGCACACATAAGCCAAGTGCTTAGCCTCCTTACTCTCCATCGAAGAGGTCTGCCCTTTATCTTTGGCTATTTTCTGTTGCTTAGGCTCCTTGTAGGGGACCACCTCTCCCTCCTTGAAAGTCTCTTTCTCCTTCCATTTCTTTTTTAGGTTAGGGATGGGGAATAGGCCGACTGCAGAAGGAAGGGGGAAAGGGAAGAGCAGGAGGCAGTTGAGATTTTGGGGCATCCTTAGATGCTGACCCCTTGTTCCTGGCCCCGAGAATATCCTTCAAGCCTCTCCTTGGATTCAAGGCCATCTCCTCGTCCTCTTCAGAACTATCGTCTACATAGGCAACTATGAGCTTAAGGGAACGGGCAGCGGAGGATCTGTTTAACTTGTCCTATAAGTTTAGGAGCTGAATTATGGGCCTTCCTAGGGATGGCAATTTCTGCCCAACCCGCGGGTACCCGACCCGACCTTAATGAGCTGGGTTTTACCCGATCCGATAAGAAATAGGGTTGGGTTTGGGTTTTTTTAAAAAAAAAAACCCGAACCGGGTCTGGGTCGGGTCCAAGTTTTTGTAAAAACCCGGCCTGAACCCGAACCCGACGCAGTTATATATATAGATAATTACTAGAATACCCTTACTATATATTGTTATAAACCCTAAAATTTCTATCCTCTCATTTCATTTCAGCTCACACAGCCGTCTCTCTCATCTCTATTCTCTTCCGCTCACACATCTCTCATCTCCATTCTCTCACTCACATAATCTCACTCACTCACAAATCTGAAATCACAATCTCACTGCCGGTCCAACTCTTGTCGCAGCCACAACCTCACCGCCGACCTCACTGTCTCACTGCTGGCCCCTTAATCGCTCCCATTCTCCCTCCTCCCTGCGCCTAATATGTTCTTCTCTCTTTTTTTTTTTTTTTTTTCGCCATTTCTGTTTGGGTTCATTAGGATTTGGGACCTTTGGGATTGTTAAGGTTTGGGTTCCTTTTTTTTTTTTTTTTTTTTTTTTTTTTTTTTTTTTGAGAATCTGGTTTAGGTTCCTGTTTAGGTTTGGGTTCTTCACTCTTTTTTTATGATTTCTGTGATTGTGTTTGTGATTTTGAAAGGGGAAAGTATAAATCTAAAATTTTTGTGTTTGTGTTTGTGATTTTGAAAGGGAAAATAAAAAATCTGAAATTTTTGTGTTTGTGTTTGGGGTTTTGGTGGCTACTCTGGTTCGATTGAAGAACATGACCTTAGGGTTTTTGTTTTTGGGTTTCTGATTTAGGTTGATGAACATGTTTTTGGGTTTTTAGGGCTTTAAGCATTTTTTTTTTTTTGATTGGGTCACGAATTGGGCCCTGAAGTGGCATAGGCTGGGTGGGGCCCGGTGGGGCGGGTCTGGGCCCCGCATAAAAAACCTGTTTATTAAACGGCCTGGGTCCGGGTTTTTGGAGGAGACCCGCAGGTCAAGTCTGGGAATGGAAAAACCCGACCTGAACCCGACCCGTTGCCATTCCTAGGCCCTCCCTGTTCCTCCCTATCCTCTTCAAGGCGAAAATTATCTATCTCGGCCTTAAGTGACAAGCGCAAGGAGGTAATCTCTTCCCTTGGAGCCGCTGCTTCAAGGAGAGCACGTTGGGAAGGCAACTCAACTGGCACGACGTCTTCTCAAGCAAGGAACCCAGGTACGGAGATGTTTATCCTGCGTAACCGAAGGTCGCTTGCCTTGATTACATGGCCCATGTCCTCAAAAATGTCCGATAACGTCTTGAAGTCTAGGATGAGGTGGACCGCTCTTAGCTGCCTGTCCTCACTCACAAAAACCTCGAATCTGAGGACTTTGTTGAGGTTTACAACGATGACAAAATTGAGACAAGGCGCTACGTGCCTTTTATCTGCAAAAACAACGAGGATAAAAAAAACATGGTTAGACTGATAAAACCTAACATAAAAAAGAAATGAAAGGCTAAAGAGAAGGGCAGTAAAACTAAAGAACTAAATCCTGTGTCAAGCGACCTAACCCTAGGACACCCTACCTGGCTCTCCCTCCCAAGTTAGGTAGTGAAGACCGTCATTCCATTCCTGATTAAATAGTCGTCTTTCATGCCCTTGTTAGACTTGGGAAGACACGATATAAGCCTAACAATTGAGGACCTAAACTTGAGGTAAGACCTCACATCAGCAAGTGAATGACACTCATACATATAAACGATCTCGTGCCAGGTGAGTCTCAAACCCATTTGCTCGTTAAGAGCATCGACACTACCTAAGACCCTAAATAGATTAAGAGCGCAGTGTTGAGGACATAACCTATGGGCAATTAAGTATTCTCTCGTTACCTACCCATAGGGAGCGTCATTCCTTATTCTATGAAGGCTATCATGGGAATGACAACCTCCCATTTGTTCCTATGTGTAAGCACTTGGTCTGGAGCACAATACCGCAGGGAACTCCCTAAGGAATGTGGTACTTGGCCCAAAAGCCCTCCATATTGGTGGGAGAATTGACAAGGTGCTTAAATCTACCTATCCAAACGAGCTAAAGGGAAGTGAGAGAAATGTTTTTGAAAAATGAGTAAAGGTTAGAAGGCCGAGGAGGTTGGCCGAGAAGAAAAGAACTTAAGAGTGTAAAGACTTACGAAAAGAAAAACAAGTGACACTTCAAGAGCTTCCAGAGAGTTAGGAGATTTGGGAAGTCTTAAAGGCCTGAAAGTTTGAGAGGTCTTAAGAATTTGCAGATTTGTGAAGTAAAGGAAAAAGTAAACCCACCAGGCGCCTTATATAGGAGGCGGAGTTAAGTGGGAGTTATCTCGCTCAAAATTCAAGGAGAAATGCCAGTCGTAAGATCTACATCTCACCATAGGATGCAGGGAACAAAGCGCCGCTTGGAGCATTTAATGGGATGTCACGGGCTCCGAAGCGTCAGGAACAATTATAGGACACGCGAGGCAACATTCTCAAGTGTGGAAATCAAAGAAACATATGGGTTAAATTATCCAGAGTCAAAACCCCATTTTTCTCCTCAGACATAAGAAAAAAACCAGAGTTTTTAGGGGCTATTGTAGGGTTGATAGGTCCAAGAGTATATGTTGGGCATTGGGCCTTGTCCGAGGATGCTTAAGGGTCTAAGGACGAATAAACAGTAATGAAGATGTGAGACTCAGAACTCCATGAGCGAGCTATGATTGGGCAGGCTAGGGAAGGTAGGCCGAGGAGGAGTATCTCTTCAGCTAAAAAAGCAGAGGTCAGAAAGTGTGTTCTGTCATCCAGAATGACGTTCCAGGAAGTTTTATTGATAAGGATATGCATTGTGAATGTACAAGACAAGTGGGTGCTAGGAAATATTTAAGGGAAAACTTCTACCACCACATTGAATTCTCTGCAGCTAACTCTTTGGCCGTATTAATGAGAAAGTGATACCTGAACAATAGTTTTCAACCTTATAGCTACTCCCCAAAGACTTCAAGAAGATGCTGATGTGACAATGATCAACACCAATAATCTAATTTACACGTGGAGAGCAGAGATGAAAGAGAAAAGATAGTATAAAATAGAATAGAGGCCCTGAGAGAAAGGGATCGAGAAAAGAAGAGAAAAACACTATAGCAATCAAGAGTTGAACTTGTAATCAAACTTGAGAGTAATATATAAGAACTGATCTCCTCAGATTGTGCCGAGAACGATTTTCTTTAGATTAAACTAGTCTATCTTCATTTTCTTATCATCTAGATCCACTTTACTTGTTGTCTAACTCATTAAAACCCAGTTTTTCAACTCATTCTCTACAAATTCATTGTATTGGGCTCTTTGAGCCTAAGTTCATCCATCCTTTGAGCTTGGGAGCCAAATTGTGACCTTACATCATCTATGGATAAGTTTAGTCACATATTTTTTTTTCTAATAAATCATATGATTTGTTTAAAAACAACACACAAATAATTGTATAAATTAAATTGGAAAATATAGCTTCAAACTAATTTAGAACTAAATTTTGTTTATAAATTTCTGAAAATTCTTAAGTATTCCCGAAGCACAAATAAATTATACTTCTTTCTCTCACATTTAATGAGTGAACACCACCATGAATGTAAAAGGAGAAAACACTATTCTCCATGCTTTAGAAGGACCTAAGAATTACTCGGAAATTTCACATACAATTTCAATACATGCTCTATTGCAATATCTAAAATATGGTTTAAGAAAATGCATAATTCTTGCTTGGTATTTGTAAACTAGACAAATTATCATTAACACTATTTATTAAAAACTGATGCTAATCTCATCCGGATGATGATATCCTTAATTATTTTTAAAGTAAAATAAAATCTTCTGAATGATATCCTGGACCCCTAATAAAAGATCCTATTTGGATTTGTGAAGCTCCTTTTATATGACATATCTTGTTTCAATTGTTCGCACAACATACCTTTAACAAAACATGAGCCCTGCCACTTTAGTGGGTGAGAAGTCTTCTTCAAAGATCTGCTAGACAGACTCAAAATGGGTTAGCTTTATTGGACAGACCCCATGTAGAAGGTAAGAGGGGCATCAATGGCTGCCAAATTATTGATCAGAAATAATTCTTACAAAAAATGGTGGTTTTTATCGAGTCTAGCTTTATTGGACAGACCCCATGTAGAAGGTAAGAGGGGCATCAATGGCTGCCAAATTATTGATCAGAAATAATTCTTACAAAAAATGGTGGTTTTTATCGAGTCAGGCCAAAGTGAATAGTAAAAATGTATGAGTCACTCTAGTTCATAAGCTTTTACATACGACTTTCATGTATCAGTCACTCTTATGTATCAGTCACTCTAGGAACCTAATGACTACGATATCCTAAAAATGATCTAACAAGAAAAATCATCCAGGGAAGTCAAAACCCAAGGCAACTACAAGATTTTGTATAATTGTGTGTATATATATACGGGACTAGAATGTTGTGTGATAGAATATTGAGTCTATTAATTGTAAAATAGATTGTGATATTGTTTGAAATTCGTAACCTCTACAATGCGTGTAAGTTGAAGAATCTTATTTCACACCTTGTTTACATAATAATTGGTATTGAGAAAATCTAGTACCACAGCTTATCTCGTAACTTTTTGCCATAACTGTTATGTGGTGAGTAATGGAGAAAAAATTATGGGTCTATGTGTAAATAATAGTAACTATGTTCGAATTGTAGCAAAAAGTTATGAAATAGTATATGATCCTAAAACTACTCATTGGTATTAGAGCCTGGAATCTTATTTCACCCACTTGATTAGTATAATCTACTTGTTATCTTGATTAGTATGCTCTGTAATTCAATAGTTGTCACTTTTGTGAATCCTCTATAGTAATCACATCAGAAAATGAGATTAGACAACCAGACAACGCTAAGAGGAGGTTCTTGAACTCTGCATAGAACGTTTGTTAACTTAAAGTCGCCTTGTGGACTGTTGCCTCGGTTGGTGATGTTGTCCTGCTTGGCTCAAGCTTTAGTTAAATGAGTCCAAACCTTGAGTCTTGAGAGAACTCAATTAATCATGTCCAACTGTCTCTTCTTCAACTACATATATAAGCGAATAACTTCAAAGGTCGAACCTTAATATGATGATATACTCTATATCCCAGTGATTGTGATGTGTCACGGGCTCGAATCCGGAGATCAACCAATTCAAAATTAAAGGCAAGACAGCCAATAAACCCTCTCTCCCAGACCCCGCCAAAACGGAAGTCGAATCAGACACACGACCTTTATTATAGCATAAACAATTTCAATAAAAAAAGAAAAACATAACAAAGAGTAAAACGGTAAAACCCTAGGACTCTTAAGGGAAGTATAGAGATGAGACCAACAATTATATAGATAAAATAAACAACACAATTATAAGAATAGTTGGGGGAGGAGGAAGACTAGAATTGCTGGTAGGAGAGAGAGAGAGAGAGAGAGAGAGAGAGAGAGAGAGAGAGAGAACATTGTAACCAAGGTTGTCATAATCAGGATCCTACATAGGATCGTTGAAGGTAGGTGGAATTGTAAATCGTAGAATCAAATCGTGAATCGTAAGATCCTACATATTTTTAGATTTAAAGCAAAAAACACCTTGATAATGACTTTGTATGTTGAATAATCACATAAATTATAAAATTCATCCATAAAAAAAAAAACTAAGATTTGCATCATATGATGTAATTTTCATGTCATACACCCAAGGTTTTCAAACTCAGACTGTTCATTGAACCGTAAAGGGGAGAGTTTCAAGGTTTTTGAGTCAAACCGGGGTCGAACGATGATGACATCATAATTAATTTAATAATTAATTAGAGCCTAAATATAGATATTAAATTTATAAAACTAGCAAAATTGACTAATATATCTATATATGTAAGGGAAATATAATGATTTTCAAGCATATATTTAATAATTAAATAAGAAATTTAATAAAATAAAATAATAACCAAGTAAACATTAAAATTTATGATTAATTTTTGAAGTAAAGTTGAATATCTTTGAAGGATTTTAATTATAATTTTTTTTTATTTCTTGTAAGAGATGGATAATTTAATTAAGTAGAATAAAATTGTGTTAAATTATTTTTATAAAAATAAAAAATAAAAATAAAAATTGCTAAGGGGTTGGACCGCACGATTCTCATCGGTTCATGCGGTCCAACCCCGGTTTTAGGGGTTCATGAAATTAACAAAAAATCCGGATCTTTAGTCTTAAAAAACTGGTTTTCACGATCCGACCTCCCGGTCTGGTCCGGTTCTAAGAACCATGCATACACCACCGAGTCTATACTAACGACACAAATATATTTTAGTTTTCACCCAATGTATTTAAAAAATTCAATAAATGTTTAATTAGCAACCAAATACCAAAATATTTTATCAAAACGTACATATGGAAAATATTTTCCAAGTTTGAAATCCAAAATAAGTTAGCAAATGGAAACTAGCTAACTACAATATGAAATCCAAAAGCAAAATGAATATTAAGGTGAAGTGAACATTTAATTATTTCCATTCTAAAGTTCTTATAACCACCGTCCTAAATTCCTAATTATCATCATCTATTTCATCATCTATGTAGACATTATATATTTGTATACTAAAGCTGCAAAAGATATCAAGATACAATTTCACACTCAATTATTCAAGTTATACCACTTAGCAACAATTAAAGAGCATGCTCAAAAAAAAAACAATCAATTAATATAAAAATACAAGCATAACTAAAAAAATTATATATAAAAAAATATTTTAGTAATACTAGAACACAAATTAGTATATTGATCAAACAAATTTAACAACATTATAGCTTAAAAGACAGCAAAGCTAACATCAAAATTTTCATTTAGAAATGTTGAAGTACTCATTCATTTTGATTACAAGTGAACTAGAAATTAGAAAACATTTGCTTAAGTTAACATAATTTTATAAAAATAAAATCAAAAGTCATACCATCACAACATGAAAATATAAGAACCCTTAAAGCTTCATCAAAACAAAAAATTTATCCCATAAAAAAATTAAAAAAATAAATAAATAAAAAACCAAAAATTTTTGTTTTTGGTAGGATCGGTAGTAGATGTGGCAAAATGGGCAGGTCGGGTCAGGTTTGCGGGTCAAACGGGTTGTAGGTCAAAACGGGTCAATCGGGTTGCAAGTCAAGTCGGGTCGACCCATATTTTTCAAACAATTTTTTTTTTCAATTACAAAAACAAATCAATGATAACCTGTTTAGAGAGAATGAATAAAATCAATTAAGCAAAAAAATTGCACTTAATGCCACTTGTTAATATCCTTCCAATTCTGACAGTTTTGAGCATGACAAAAATTATTTATAGTCATAAATTCATGATAGAAAAAGTCTTCATTATTAATAGTTCACTATTAAAATGCATATATAAAGTATATATAGAGTATAAACATATCTTTCATTCACAGTATTTTTCATACTTTTATTAAAATGATAAGTTGTGAGTGATGGATAATCATTTTTCCATGCATTTATTACTAACATCACTTATTTTCTATCACTCCACAAGCTGTCACCTCAACAAGTTGTGAAAAAAAAATTGTATTCCTAAACTTATTCAAATATTTTTACTGAATTTTTTAGTTATCCCTTAGAGATATACTAAGGGATAAGAGGGATAAGGATAAATCACATTTTGAAATTTCTTGAATGTGGATTAAAAAAATGTTTAAATATATATTAGGGATTTGAGCCATGAACATTTTTATTAAAAATATCAAAAGTTGTCAATTAAGCTAAAAGACTTTTAACCTTTGGAAACTACAGTTATTGACATCAAAAGGGATCAAGTAAGCTTGAAGAGGGCTATGAAAAACAGCTAAAATTTCATTTAAATTGTTTCTATTTTTTAAATAGATATAATAAAATTTCAATCTATAATATTTGGTCCATGTCTCCTAAATTGTTTTGAGTTATACATTGGTTTGAATGTAAACAAAATTTGTAATAAATTGATAAAATTGCATTGCCGTTTAATCCTTTGAATGAATTTGTGAGTGTATCATGTAGTTGACTCAAGCTAACAATAAATAAATATAAAAGCTCCTTTTAGGTACCACAAAAGAAATAGTAATTCTTTGAAAACTATAATAGTCATATCAATAAGAACAAGACTTGGTATAGTATTTAGGTGCTGTTTTTAGATTCTTCCTTTAAGATTCTGGGATTTGGATTTTTTTTATAGGATGGAAGTGTATTTTTTAGTTAAGTAATTATATACTTGAATATTAAAAGGAAAACCTAAGGAACAGCACCTAAGGTATTATATCTAAGTTTTGTCCTATCAATAAATGGGCCAAAGGATTCAACCATTCAAGCGACACCGTTGTTTGGATTGAGGGGGATAGAGAGGATTGAGGAGTAGAGTAATACTGTTAGCTAAAAATTACTAATTTTTAGCTAACATTACTTTACTCCTCTACCCCGCAATCCAAATTAGCACTTTAATGAACATAAGACTTATTTATTTGCACTATTGAATAGTAACTCTTTAGAAACTAAAATTGGTCACATCAATGACAGGACCAACAAAACTTAAAGGAGGCCATTGCCCGACTATAGCTAGGCCTAGTATTGAATGAGATTTTTTTTTTTTTGAATGGTTATCTTGAGTCTTGATAGCCTTGTGTAACATGTTATCTTGTCTCATGTTATGTTTGTAAAACACCGAATCTTAATTGTTTATAACTTTATATCTATAATATATTGATTATTAGTTTTGGTATTTTGTGCTTTATGCACCTAGTATCAAGATGTAGCTTAAATATTTTTTTAGCAAATTTTTTTTAACTAGCCAGGTCACAAGTTATCCGAGTCAAGTTGGGTTGACCTGCAAAAATCGACTCAGGTCACAGGTCAATCCGTTTTTGCGTCAGGTCAACAAAAATGGGATTCAGGTCAGGTCAGAAAATTTTGACCCATATTGCAATGTCTAATCGATAGGATCCCTTAAGATCCTACCATTTTTACGATCCTAGTATAATCCTAAATGTTTTAGTGAGATTGGATCGTAAAATCATGCGATCTTACAATCTTAATCGCGATTTTAACAACCTTAATTGTAACCAAGTTTTTAATATCTGTTACTGAACCTGATGAATACAAATTAATTCTCATTACAAAAACTGCATAGAAGGCCAAAAGGGTAATGAAATAATAGACATATATGTTCAAAATCATCATCAACAAACATAATAATAATAATAATATTTTTTTGCTGAATAACAAACATAATAATAATAATAATTGAAATGAAGAATGTTGGGCATGTGAATCTAATGATATTACAATAATAGAGTCACCTTTACCAGTCACTATACCATCAAGCCAAATATGTCACAAAGCTATGATCAGAACACCCAACAGCATACAAAATACATTCCATATTCAGATTTCAGAGCACTATATTTTATCTACATCAACTTGTTGGCAGTATGAATATGATGCTCCTTCTGTGACATGGTAAAAAGCTTGGCCTTGAAGATCATCATAAGCTGTGAGGTGGCACTACCCCTTGAAGATTTTTCACTGCACTATCATAGTTTACAAAGCCCATAAACCAAAATTCGTGGTTGTCAACAGAGATAACCTGTATGTATTTTTCCCCTGGCTTGACTTTGCTTGTTGACGGATTCACTGCCCTCAACTGATGTAATGGAATAACCACCTAAGCATGCACGCCAACATTATTCATCCATTGAAGAGAACATAATTGTATAAAAACCAGAAAACTTAATAAACAAAAAACTAAACAAACCAAACAAAAATGACTACTTACAACAATAGTAAATAAAGTTTGTAAACTTCATCCTAAATCTAATCTTTGGTAGATTGACCAAACATAAGGAAAACAAATGGCAACCAATTTACTTACTACTTAAGGGCAAAGGTCGCTAGAGAACGTCTTTTAGCAAGTTTAACTAACTAGAGTCTTAATAAACTCATCTTTAACAAACTGCTATATGCCGTTTGATCCTCAAGATATTAAATAAAAAAGTAATTGCATTATATGCTGAAGTGTAAACTATGGGGTTGATTATTTGAGGCCCAATGTACCTACCTACTTGACTATCATCAATGTCCTGGGTAACTCTCATATATTCAATTAACAAATGCATCTCCTCCCTCCATCTCTCTTTCTTCTTTTTTCTTAAAAAAGCATTACAAGTCAATGGGTAATGTGTAATGCAAATTTAAATTATGATGCAAAGTAACTATGATTTCTAAGTTTCACTTCCATGATGATAGACATATTGTTTTAGTCAATTCGGTACACATGAGAAGCTTTCCTGACATTTCTGAATCAACTTAAGCAGGTCTTCAGTGGCATTTTGCATTGTTGTAAAAATATAGTTGCCCCATTATTAGATTCTAATTTTTTCTTGGCTAAACTTAATTGTTATCCTAAAACCTCTACAGGGTTGCAGGTTCAGGGTTTTCACATCATCCTTAAGCATATTCAAGCAGCCTACGCCTCTGTTTTGTATAACTTATGGCAAGTCATCCTGTATCTGGAAACTTTTGGGGTGAATCTTGGTTGCTCCCTTCCTCTCAACAAAGATATATCTCTAGAGATACTATCAAAGGGAAAGAAAAAGCACTTCTTTTATGAAAATTATCACCTGATCAATCCACCATCAAATCTCAAGACTTCCATTTAAACCATTCAAATTTTCTTTCCTGAAAACATGTACATACTTCCAAGGTAACAAATTATCACCTTTGCCAGCAGAACCACGAAATATAAAATTAACATTCAGTGTACAATGAAGTATATATCTCCAACAGAACATAGGGAATGATTTGATCAACAAACCTATTCCATCCCTAAATAAAATTCCAGTTTTTCAATCACTACCTTTCTCCAAATATCCATAGCTTTTATATTATATTATTGCTCATGAACCTAACTTGTTAATCCCCTCACAGCTCAGTAGGTCACAATGACAAAACAAAAGCACCATTTCTTCCAAGAATTCATGTTCCATAGCATTATAACAAGAAGTTTAGCTTTTCAAGTACAATTCTTAGCCAAAGGAAAAAGGCCAGAAATGGGAGGGGGTAAAAGGGACAAAGTAGCCATTATTGACAAAACTTAAAAGTCTGGTACTCAATGTTACATTGACCATTAATTCAATGATTTGGTAATTTGAATTGTGATTCCTATAACTAAAGTAAACCTAAATAGGCAAACAGCAGTAGAAAATTCTTGCGAACTTGAAAGGGCTTACTCAAATCGCATCAATTATCAAGAATTACTAAAGTTCTTACTTCCTCCTATTTTGATTAAAAAAACTGTGCACGCATAAGTAGGTAACAATAACATCGCCCTAGCACCACAGTTCATGGAAACTCATAAATTAAGATACTAACTCATATGGCCCTCCTAAAATATTACGTGATAGATATTTATCATTACTGATAAGAATGATGATACTGACTTCATTATCAAGCACCATGCACTAAAGGCTCCTAGAATGAACAAAGGTTGCAATTAATCAAATGCTGACAAGTATAAAGACTGGTATACCTTGTAATAGCTCCATTCAGTCTGATCACCAGTTTTGTAAGAAAGTGGATTGTCACTACAAAATGCAAGTTTTGCTGTGGACAGATATAGAGTTCCCATTACTGGTCCAGCAGATGTGGATAGATAGGCAGCATATGTCTTTTGAAGCTTCTCCTCAGGCACAGTCTCAAAAGTTGATCGAAAGATCTTCTCATAACCACCTTCTGCAAGAACTTTTGTTCCTTGAGCAATTCTTCCCACAGCAGCATCAGCAAAACTAGGACCCGTTTTCACTGATTCAAGAAAGGTCAATATATGCGTCACACACTACAAAGGAACTTGATTGAATTTTAACAGTTATTTCAAACCTAATATTACCATGATCACTGATAGAAAAATAAACTTAAAAGTATTTCAAACATAATGAGTGAAGAACATTCAACGTATGGATCTCAGCATTCAAAACTCTACGACACACCCCAAAATGGGCTGCGTGTTCATGTTGAACATGGACACACCT
This sequence comes from Quercus variabilis, assembly GCA_030445155.1. NCBI lineage: Eukaryota > Viridiplantae > Streptophyta > Magnoliopsida > Fagales > Fagaceae > Quercus > Quercus variabilis. The sequence goes on along the minus strand of CP129453.1, from coordinate 18,869,148 downwards.
ACGACACAGCTACCTGTGTGTCCACAACGTGTCTGGCCAAAAAAAAAAAATTCGAAAATTATTTTACTGACTTTTAACTTTAATTATTTGTTTAATATTTTCTAATTGTTAAAAAATATAAGATTTGGTTATTAATAACTGATGGTCCTGTTAGTATTTGATGGGTTAGACCTTTTTTAAAATTAATTTTATTCTAAACATCAATTGATAGCCATGGATTCACTTTATTATCCATTATTGCTCTTAAATTAATATATGTTTTAACAATATATGAAAATAAATGCTTTAAAATATAAATAAAAAATATTTAATAATTAATTAATATACAATCCCCTCCATGTCCTATTCTAATTTTTCAAAAATTGCCGTATCACCATGTCATACCTGTGTCCATGCTTCCTAGGTTACACATGCACCCATGAATCTTGAACCAACAACATTACAATCCATCCAATCATTAGGGAAGAAGAAGTGCCATTTGAGCTAGAGCTCATTGGAAAAGGTCACAATTCAAATTCAAAACAATCCACTGAAACGAAAAGTATTATATGCACTCACAACTAACGAAAACTATTAAACCATAAACCTTTCAATGCCAAGTCCAAAAGAACAGTATATATATATATATAAAAGAGATTACACTTGGACCCAGCACCACTCAAAACAAGGTTTTGTAAAAATGTTGTGAGATTTTGTTGTGTCCATAGATTTTCTATTTACAAATGTAAGATGAAAACTGTGAGTGAACTACATACCACCTTTGCAATCTAAAACCCTCAAACTCCAAAAATAGCAACACTTGATAATTACCATCGAGTCCAAAATCAAAGGCATAAACTAACCATTCTCTTTGTTCCCAGTGACTGATGCTTAGTCTAGGCCTTAGGGTACTACAAATTTTACAACGTAAACCTTACAAACTCATGTGTCATCTTTTAATTAAGAAATTTATTTACTATCTTGTCAATGTTGTCATGTCACTTTTCAGGCCTTTTGTTGTCAAATTGATAATATCTTTACATTTTCCATCCCGAATTACGAGAATGCATGATTACTTGATAAGTGGTGCTAAGGACACTACAATTTTACTATATGAACCTTACAAGCTGACATCTAGGATGCACAGACAACACGAGTACAGGTATGATATAACATCATGAGCAATTTTTGAAAAATTATAACATGATACAATAGATAAGACGCTACTACAATAGTGATATGACACGTATACAGCATCCGAAATGAAATTTCCTTACATGTCACCAATCCCAAAAACACAATTCGAACCCTCATTTATTATGGTTAAAGTCTACTGATCACATTTATTACCACGTAAATTTGTAAATTTATGTAGTAAAATTTACAGTAGCTTTTGCATTTTCCTTATTTAATATGTCCTTTGCTTTATACTAAAGGGTGCTACCTACCACTTTCAATTTTCTTCTTCTTTTCCCTCTAAAAATAGGAGGGAAATACAAGAACTTCTACAACCTTTGAAACGTTACAATTACTTTGTGAAAGCCAAAAATAGTTGAAAATTTTGTTATAATAACAATACTCACAGTGTTGCCACATGTTCCCAGCGAGATCCTCAGCCTTCTTGGTTGCCTCCGCCGCCTTCTTCCCCCATTTCCCAAGCACATCTTTCACCGAATCCACCGTATCTGATCAACCAAATCAAATACCACAAATTGTCCACACAAACAAACCCTAAAAAAAAAAAAAAAACAAAACAAAACAAAAACAAAAACATAAACATAAACAAAAACAAAGAATTCAAATCACTCACTCTTGACGGAGGATGAAGGAGCCGGCGCCGGAGCAGGAGATACGTATGGATTGGATTCGGTCGGCATGGTGGTGGCGGCGTCGTCGGCGATCGGAGCCCTAGCTTCGCTGTGCACTGGATTCTCCGTCGGAATTGACGGTTGCGATTTCGGCTGCGATTGCAATTGCGATTGCGATTGCATGGGAACGTTGCTCCACGTGTCGACTTGAGGAGGCGGCGGAGGATCGACGTCGTTTGGATCGAGCTTAGGGTAAGGAGCATAGTCGGTGGTGTGAGGAGAATTAGCGCTATTTTTATCGTTGTGTAATTTGGGATCAGACTCAACAGTTGGCTTCGTTGTTGAGTGCTTTTGATCAGATTCACCACTCATTTTTGCTTTCTTCTTCTTTTTGATTTTTTTTTTTTTTGTGTGTGTGTGTGTTTGGATCTCTAAGCTGTAATCTGAAATGGGAGTTTCGAGAAGCGTAGAGAGATAAGAATAGAGGGAAAGGGGTCTTTGAATCGTTGAATGGTTGGACTGAGTTGGATATTTAATCATTCGAGGTCGGTCAAAACGGTCAAATTGTCTGGACCCCTCCCAGCCGTTGTTTTATTGCCGTTACTGGTTTCAAAAATTTTTAAAATGGACCTTACTGGACTTGGAGGGAAGCCCAATACAAGCCCATTTGTATTGGGCCTTTGTCTCTGGGTTCTATGAATTGTTTTTTTTTTTTTTTTTCCCACTTTTCTTTGTCTTCGAAAATGAGAAATGAGCAATCATGATGAGAGTGCTACAAGAGAGGGAAAAAAAATTTCAAAGTGTTTTGGGTAAAACATGGGGTTGAGAAAAACTCAAATCTGTTTTGTCAACTCTTTTGGGATAGAGAAAATCTGCAATCGGCAAAACATAACATGACAGGTCAAGTAAGGTGAGAAATTTTTGCTATCCCAAGTGATAATCTACATAGAAAGAGAGAAAATTAAAATTGTATTTGTTTGAATTTTTATGAAATTACATATAGCGTTTAACCCATTTTTTAAATTGGGAAATTTTAAATATTGGTTGCCCTTATGTTAACATTAATGTAGTCAGAAAAACATGACATGACAGCTCAAGTTCGCAACAAATCCTTACACTTTTAAATATCGGTCGCCTTCATGTTAACCTCAATCTAATGAAATGAAACAAAATCTTCTCCTAACCTCAAATCAAACCATTACTGGAAAATTACATATGGATGACAAAGAAATGCAAGAATTCATAATGGTCAAGTCAAAATTAAGGAGGCAATCTTGCAAATGATCAGGGTGGATGTGAAGGCTAGAATTGAATGCTGTCAAGTGTCAACGGGTGAAATTTTTTATTCAAAGCAAAGTATGGTAGGTCAGGAGTCTCTTTTTCTGTCTTTAAATTGGAAAATGAATTGTTTGGATTCTTTTTTCTGAACAATCTTCTTCTTCTTTGGGGGAAAAAGGAGAGGGGGATTTTTAGATAAAACATTCGTTTGCCTTAATATTTGCCAAAAAAACAATTTGTAAGAGAAAGCATATTTTCGAAGCTTCTGGAAACTTGTTCTCAATAACAATTTTTGATTGAATATTTTAGATAATTGATTTCCATGTATGATGGACAACACATATAAATGCTTAACAAAAAAAAGAGTCATAATGTACACTTTTTAAACTTTTAACAAAATAATAATAATAATAATCCTAATGTGTCCAGTTTAAAAAAAAAAAAGTCATAATGTACACTTTTTAAAATTTTAACAAAATAATAATCCTAATATATCCAGTTTCAAAAAAAAAAATTTCCTAATGTATCCAACATTCCATTAAAATATAATAGTAATATAACCATAATGGTTCTAATGGTAATTTTGTAATTTTAACAAATATAATGGAACTTTAGTAAATATGTTCGAGGTGAGGAAACCGATATTCATCCTCCCCCCTATCCCTAAGGTTGAGGCAGAGATTTTATCCCGTTCTTGCCGCATCACCTCTTTGGTGAGTGGAATGGCGAGAGAGGTTGTGGTGAAATTTCCATCCTACACACGTTGTCACACGTCATTCATAGATCAACTCAAGTCTATATAGATTGACATCCAAAATCCACATCCACCACCATAGATTGTCAAATCTCTTCACTAGTGGCCCAAATTAACAAACTTATGTGGGAAAAACATGTTAAGTTGTTTTTTTTTCTTTGATTGGTGTCCACTCTTACAAGCACATTTCCTAATGACCTCAATTACTCTTTCTCTCCATGCCGACCACCCCACCCAACGACTAAGATGGTGGTGCAAATGAGTGGTCAACTTCACAATTTGAGAATATCCACATAAGGCACAAAATTTAACATGGTTTGACTATTTTCATGCCTATATCCACAAATAATGCTTATAAAAATCTACTAATAACAATATGGGTTGCAAACATACTCAACAAAATATCACAAACAAATCGAACTATTAAATTAGTATTCAAAATAATAATCGTGATCTTCTAAAAGTTTATATCCTCTCCCAAATGAGAAGACCTTTTCCATTAAATTTACCTAACTTTTACAATATTGTCTCCATATAAGATTCTAACAAATACATATTTCTTGTTAAACAATGATAAAGAAAATCGCTATTTTTTAATAAAAAAAACTTTTTTTAATACATTAAAGTAAATGAAATGGTAATACTAACTCAAAATAGTAAAGACAAAGTTTAGTTCCAAATTAGTTTGGAGTTATCTCTTCCAACTCATTGTGTGGTGAATTATAAGACTTTTCATGTGTATTGTTTCAATAAATCATATAGTTTATTTAAAAAGCAGTGATACTAAAACTATACATAAATAATCTCTTCAATCATCAAATAATAAAATTGGAGGAAGATAACTTCGAACCTATTTGTACTAAACTTTTTTTCAAATAGCAATATGAGAGCATTTCTAACAAAGAACCAATGAATTCACTTGCTCACCAAAAACCCGAGAAGAAAAGAAGATAGAAAGTCCAGATGCTATTCAAACCCTGGCTTCTGGCATTCTACTTGCAATAAAAAGTTTTGCGACAGTGACATGATAAAATGATTGGGCCCTCAAAATGTCAATATTAAATAATGGCAGACGTACCAAAACGGTTTTTCCAATTGTATAGTTAGACCCACTTTCCATTAGCTTTATGGACCTTTTCACAGCCTTTTGCTTAAGGATGTCTTTAATGGAGCTGCAATGGCCATAGACTATATAGTCTATGAAATGGAAACCCCCAAAGACAAACAAAAAAAAAAATGGAAGCTCTGTGCGTGTGGTATTAAATGCAGGCCAACCTATATATCATAATTCTAATAGATCACTGTCATGTGTGCCACCAATTATTATCTTTGACAGCTTTTTTTATCCAACAAATATCTAGAGCTACAAGGCATAGGTTTCATTCAACAAGATTTCACTATTATACCCACTATAGGAAATGAGCTTTAAATTCGTTGAAAACTCATACATTTTCATATTAAGCCAAGGAAGTTTCTTCCAAAGCTTTCCCCGATTTGGGAACATCAATAGCAATTAAAGTGTCATGCCCATTGTCCCATTGCCCGTAGCTTGTGTCCTTTACTTGCATAGCTAAAAAGGCTATGCCAAAAAGGTGCCTCAAAGCAATTCCGTGTTTGTTCGACTTTCACCACTTTTAAAAAAAAAAAAATTATAAAAAATAAAAATAAAAATAAAAAAAAATCTTTGTGGAGTAATAAGGATTCCCAAAGCAGTTATGTAACTTTCTCACATTATCTTTGTCTCAAATGTGTTATCAATTAATCTATAATCTTGTGTTCACCAATCACAGGTGAAAGGATAAAGTTGTTTGGGAATACACGCAAATTCCCAGACCTAAGATAGGTGAAAAAAGCAAATAGAAAAATAATACATACACAAAGCAATCACACGACACAAATAATTACGTGATTTGACAATTTGTTTACGAATTTAAAACTTTTATATTGAGTCAGGTCATAATTTGGATTAAACACAAACTAGACTCCACATAAACCAACACAAGTGATCAGTTTTACCTTTTTTTAAGGTAAATAAAAAGTTGTGTTTTGTTAGTGAAGAGGATCAAAAATAGGTGCTTGAGTGAACATTTGGCACACAAGAAACACAATAAAAATTTATTATAATCACTTGAGCTATTTTATCTGTAAGGGTGTTCACTGATCGAGTTGAATCAAGTTTGAGGTCAATTTTACAGGGAGCTCTCTCGTGTTGGCAAAAATGGCCCACTATCACTGTTTCCCCAAAAAATTAGCAATCTATCACTGTTGTTAAGGGTCATTTTTGTAAAGCCAACCCAACCCAGCAAAGCAGGCAATGAGAGCGGCAAGCATAGAATAAAATTGTTAGGCCCAAGCGGCAGGAGAAATAGAACACAGGTCCATAACATGAATAAATGGGTCTTGAGGAAGCAAATGGGCCCAAAAGGGCCCGGAAAGAGAGAAATGACACCCATGGGCAATGTATGGTATGAAAAAGCGAGAATGGGCCGTGGCAGGCCCAAGGCAATGTAAACAAAGAAAGTAGGGGTTGATGGCAAGCCCATGAACCTTAAAGATGAGTATGAGGAGATTGGGCCGGGGAAGCCCAATCAAGTTAGTAAAAGCCCATGGGAAAGCAAAGTCAGTAAATAGGCCGAGGAAGCCCAAGGAAAGTAAAAGGGCCGCAGGCCCAAAGGGAAAAAAGAAAGGGACAATGGAGCCCATGAGTAAGAACACCAGTAGGCTCTCTTAAGCCACTGGAGAAAAGAAAGGAATGGCAGGTCTGAAAAGAGGCCCAGCAAGAACAAAAATCGCCAAGGCAGGAAAGACCGAGTAACACGGTGGGAAGCTAAGGCAATTAAAGAATTGGGCTGAAGAGAACACAAAGCCCAGTACTCGGTAAAGTCCAGACCCTATGGGATGGGAAATCAGAGTAAAAGCTTAGGAAAAGCCAAGAACGAACGACTGGCAATGCAAGCAAAATGTCCAGAACACGGCAGATACATGGACAGCAGGCAGACTTCAGACATAAACCACGTGCAAGGCCCAGGCACTACCAGCCTGTACCCAGCCAATACAGGACATGGTGGGGTCATGGGTCAGAGGTAAGAGGGCATGGTTTGGAGGTGGGGAGAGGGGAAGGCCTGTTTTGAGGTCCCTGCTCAGACTCTTTTGGGGAATACATCCTGCTGGGATGGCATATCACCCAAAAGAAGTAAGGCTAAGTGGGAACCAATAAGTGCATGCCATGAGGGATAGAGAGAGAAAAACATCACCGCGGCAGGATAAGGTGCCGTGGCGAACTAACAGACAAAATGTTGTCTGTGTCTGTGACAGAGGGACTCGCAGACAGAACAGTAAGGGTCTGCGAGTGCGCCTAGACCAGACAAAAAACGATTAGAGGGTAGAATAGTAAAAAAATCAGTCACGGCAGGCACTATAAAAGGACGCCTCTGCCATGTGCAAAAACAGCAAGCACGAGAGCAATACAACACAACTTAAAGAAAATACTTTGTAACTTACTTAGAAAAACAGATGAGGATAACGCTAAAAAACGACCAAAGTGGAAATTACTAAGAAAGGACTAGAAAAGAAAGAAAGAAAGAGAGAAAAAAAAGGAGCAAGTGATAGTAGCATGCACCAATAGGCCCCTTCCCTTCTCTCCCTCTCGAATCCCTGTTCTCTTCTATAATTATTTTGAGAAGTGTCCATTCAAGTCCGCCTCCCTCAAACCCATTAACTTCCGCGGCAAGAATCCTGTTTTCTTTCCTCAGAGGTTAATTGCGTTGAGAAGAGGCGTTCTTTCTCTTTGGCCTTACTCTTGCAGACCGAACTGAATTTATTTACATAAGCTGTGGATTAAATCTTTATTATCATTTGCCCTTACTATTTATTTGTCAAAGATTGTTAAATGTTATTGTAGTTCGGTCATTTCTTATTAAAAGAACTATCTGGTCATTCTAGAAAATGTGATTTTGTTTTATCAATTGTATCTGCCTGCCGCAAGCTCTTCTCTGGAATAGTTCAGTCTGCGGTAAGTACTCTCCTGGCAGACGAGGCATAGTTCGCGCACAAACCGGCCAAGTTGAGTTCCAGTTGGCCCAGTCTCGACTCCTGCAACCCAGAACACTTGGGCCTACATTCACAAAGGGCCAACCCGGCCCAACATAGCGAAAAAGGCCCCCATAACTGTTTTAGAAATATGTAGAGATTTACCACTTTTTAGGTACTCAACTTTAAGGAAATTAAGTTTCCCATGGAACTCGAGTTCCATGGAAAATTTTTGAAATTTTTTATGGAACTCAAGTTCCATAAAAAATTTTCCGGCAAATTTGAAGGTTATTTTTTCAAAGAACTCGAGTTTCACAAATTCAAATTTCAAAAAAGTGGTATATTCCTACATATTTCCAAAACAGTGGTATATTGCTAATTTTTTTGAGAAACAGTAGTAGTGTGCCATTTTCGCCCTCTCATGCTATTACAAAATTTTATGAATATACTCTTTTTACTTTTTAGATATATTTTAAGTTAAATTAAATTTCAAAATCCCATAAGTGAAGTTATGACAAAGTAAGAAAAACTTAAAGCAAAATAATTACTACCCACAAATTTGGTAATTGCATTCACCAAATAAATTATTCTAGTAATCCAAAATAATGCATTCACGTTGGTCTATCATTCTCCAAAAAAGAAAAAACGTACAAGTGTATCAGCTATGGGACCTATATTGATCGGTTAGATATCTGTTTCTGATTTCTTTTATTAATATATATTTTTTAGCATAGTTTCTGATGCAATTATATATATAGTGCTTTTGTCCCAGAAGTTCCCCCCCCCCCCTTTAAAAATCACTTTATTATTTATCATAGAATATGTATTAATGTTAGTTAAAAAAAAAAAAAAAAAAAAAAAATCTCTTACTTAAAAAGAAGCAACAAGAATCATTCAGGAAAAGAAAAGAATCAAGAATCTTTCGTTTACTAACTTTATTTTTATTGATATTATTACCCCTTTGCGTACCGTGTTTTCCTATCAAAGCTTTGGGATAGTACATGTACATATTTGCTGATCAACAACAATCAACAAGTTTGTCTCTTGTAAAAAAAAAAATGTATATATATATATATATATATATTCTTAAAGGATAGTACATATACATATTTTGAAATCAAAGCATGGTATATTAATATTTGTTGATACTTGATCAACTTGTAAGTTGTAACTAGGATATATATGTCTTAACCATAAATCTAAACTATTTTCAAGGTAGTTTATGTACTTTTTTTTTTCAATCTTGTTTTTGTGTAGGTACAGTTTACTGATACAATATTTATTTTAACAACCTTTTTAAACCTATTTTTTTTCCTAGATGCAGCTTTTTATTTTGCACTACTTATTTTTTAAAGAAAATGAATCAATTAAATTTCATTAACTCATCTAAACACCCTCCCTCTCTCTTAATCCCATATTTTTATTGAGCAGTACCTTTTGTTACAATGATAATAGAGAAAACACGTTAAGAATGCTAACCGAACAAGATATTAATGGATGAACAACTATTCACCAAGTAAGAACCAAGATACTAGAGCATTCGCACCAGCTCTGTTATATATGTGTAAAATACACATTTTGATCACTTTTACACATTTTGCTCCAAAAAACACTCCACATCAGTCCTTCTAAATTCATGTAAAATTGTGGAAATTTATCAACGAGCTACAGTACCCGTGTATATTTACACGGGCACTGTAGCTCGTGTATTTAATTTTTTAATAATTTTTTCTCCCTCATCAACTGACGCTCATCTCCCACCTCTCTTCCCCAACTTCCAGCGCGCCAAAATCAACTGACAATGATCCCAAACAAACCCACACACAAACACACATACAAACCCAAACAGCCAGAATCAACTAAAAATTAACCCAAACAAACCCACACACAAACACACCCACACACAAACAAACCCAAACGGACAGAGATATCGGTGCTTATCGGAGCGATCTGGGTTGCTGGAGCTCGTGGGTCTGCCGGTGAAGCGTGGAGCGGCCGATGAAGAGAGGATCTAGATCGCCGGAGATCGTGGGTCTTGCTTGAGCTCGTGGATCGCCGGTGAAGCGTGAGGGAGACCGAGATGGAGACTTGTGATCTGGATCGCCGGAGCTTGATCGGATAAAGCTTGATCAAATGGATCGCCGGAGCTTGATCAGACCGAGAGGGAGACCGGATAAAGCTTGATCGGAGATGGCTATAGAGAGGGAGACCGTGAGAGATATGAGAGGGAGACCGTGGAGGGAGACCGTGAGAGATAGAGAGAAATAGAATCAGAAAAATGGAAAGAGAGAAAGAAAGTGGGAGACAGACCGTGTATAAAAAGGTAAGAAGAAAATAATAAAATAATTGAAAAAATTGATTATTTAAATAGAAGAAAGGATAGAATAGATAAACTGATGTGAGGGTATTGTAAAAGTGAATGGGTAAAATAGAAAAAGTAGATTTTTATGTGTAAAATAGACACAAATTTTACACGAGCTGATGCGAATGCTCTAATGGATGAACGACTGTTCACCAAGGTAAGAACCTATAAAGATTAAATAAACTACTTCTTCAACTCCGCGCCAACTAATGTTATTGATTGAAGGCACTTTAAAAGTTAAGTCAGTGAAATAAATCTCATAATAAGATTCAAAATAAAAGGGATTCAAACTACAAGCTATTGCCCACTTAATTTAATGTAGCCTCGAGGGCTTGTTGATCATGGGCCTTAAGGTTTTTGCCCCCTCCATATATGGAGTGAATTTTAGGTAGCACATCATCACCAACTTAAGCATAGTGAAATTGAAAAGACTTAAAAAAGAAAAACTCGGACCACTACCATCAACATGATTGTGTTTTGTATTTTTAGAGTTTTTTAAGTTTTAACATCCAAAATTTTCCTTGTCGTGAGATCAATATACCGAGCTAGTGTTGAGAGTGCTAATATAAGTCACACCTCTAGTGACACAAAACTCATTATTAAATTGGGACCAATAACTATAATCAATGATTAAATGATCTATGTGTTTCTAATTCAAACATATTACATATAGTAGGAAATTTTTTGGCTTAAAAATGTGTTGATTTTTTTTTTTTTTTTAAATGTGTTGCAAAATTTGAATGATAGTTCTAGAAGCTTTTCTTGCTAAATGAACGGATGTTGGAGGGTTTGCACTCTGCATGTAATAATTTTCTCGTTTGTGTATAAATTAGAGCATATTACTTTAATGAAATGGCTTTCCATGTACTTAACACTATTCTTTTCGGTGTTCAAACTCATAACCACTTGTTTTTGTACCATGGTAAATTACTAATTGTCCTACAAGTTTTAGTTTTAGTATTTTTTTTGGAGGGGCAACTAAGCTTAAGTTATTAGAACATAAAAAATTTAACCATTTATGGATTTCGGTCAACTCAACTGGTAAAATCTTTAATGGTTGAATAAGAGATCTGACATCAATCTCCGCCTAGACAAAAAACCGACCAGTGTCTTAGTCTAATAATAACGAGCTATCATCAGAAGCGAATGTTATAAATTGAAACTCTCTAAAAAAAAAAATTAAAGCCCTTTTTCCAAAAAAATAAATAAATAATTAATTTTTTTAATAATATTGCGTTCCCAAGTACTGTGAAAATCTACTAATTGCACTTCTAATATCATCATAAACGGGAAGAAATGTTGTTAATCCAAATAAAATAACATCTTCTATTCAGCAGTATTTTTTTTTTTTAAAAAAAAATTAACTTAGCCATTGGATTACTGGACTAAATTAGTATGAGAAATATTAACGAGTGTCGTTGGGGCATTGGTTAAGAATCTATTTTAAGAAAATTTTAATATCACTTTTATGGGAAATGAAAAAAGCTATCAAAACATTAATTGCTTTTTTTCCTTTTCCTATAAAAACTTTCTTTAATTGGATTGTTAACCAATGCCTTACGGCACTCGTTAACATGACCCAATTAGTATAATGAATGATAATAACTTAATAAGATCCTGCTGTGGCTGCACAATCCGATTAATTGTCATGTGTCCGAAGCTTTGTTCTTTTTCATTACTTGAATTATAACCCATCTAACATTTCTCAAATATAGCATAATGCTACGTATTATGGTCGTTAAAGATTTTCATTTTCTTAAATATAGCATAATGCTACATATTATGGTCGTTATAGATTTTCATTTTCTTAAATATAGCATAATGCAACATATTATGGTCGTTATAGATTTTCATTTTATTATAAATGTAACAAGTTATGTCCTCAAATTTTTTTTTTTTTTTTTTTTTTGTATATCTTAAAGCATACGACCAATGGCGGAGTCAGAAATTTATTTTTGGAGGGTCATATATATATATATATATATATATATATTTTTTTTTTTTTTTTTTTGTGTGTGTGTGTATGAAATGTAAAATATTAATGTACAATACTTCATAAATCTATTTGGGATTCGCTTATTTTGCTAAAACTAAAAACTTTTTACTGAAAATAGTAAAAGTTAGCTAAAATAGTATAGTGGGACTCATGAATAGTACCAAAAAGTGCAATAGAACCCATAAATAGTAAAAAAAAAAATGAATAGTAAAATAAGCTGATTTTTAAGTTGGAGCCAAACACACACTCAATATGTGCTATAAACAAAAGTGTATTTAATTAAAATTAAACAATCATGAAACAATATTGACAAAACGCTTTAATATCTTTAATCAACTATGAAATGGGCAAAGTAGCAAAATATACAATAACATAAAAGTTAAACATCTTTTTTCAAAACTGTAAGCTACGCTTTTTAAGAGATCTAAAGTCATCAAGTATTGAGTCAGCATTGAAATTCTCAGCAATTTCCTTTTCAATGTAGACAGCTAAGTACATTTATAACTTATAATGCCATTCAGTATATAATATATTGATTATTATCATAATAAATAATATATTATAAGGAATATAAAAAAGATAGCAATGAAAAGTAAAGAAAAAAAAATCAAAACAAAGTAAATGCATTTTACCTAGGAAAGAGTTAAAAAGAAGGGGTCAGTCGGTTAGCTAGGGGTATAGAGTATTGCACAGTCAGGGGATGAGGGACCCACTGCATAGAAGCTTAAATCTTTCACTCTTTCTTGTCTAGTTTAGTCACACAGTATAGAACTTTCACTTTTAAACAAACTACAGCAACAATGGAAGGGAGGAAAAGGAAAGAACTGAAAAGGAAAAAAAAAAAAAAACAAAAGGAAGAAGGCAAACACCAAGTCGCCAACGGAGACAAAGAGAGCGAGAGAAAGAAAGAGTCACCTATGTGAGGCAAAATGTTTCTACAACTATGTGGGGGACTTGGTGATGTGGCACATCAACAAAGTTTTTGAATTTTCAATTTTTTTATTGCTGTGTACAAGTAAGCTCTAGATGTGTTGGGATGAAAATTAAAATTTTTTTTCCCTTTTATTTGTTAAGGTAATTGTTAAGATACCTATGTGTTCATTTTAAAAATGCTGAATGTTTAATTAATGTAATTTGTTGACATATGTATTTCTAGATTGTATTTTATTTAAATGAAAATTATGTTTATTTTAGACTTTCTTAAATGAGAAATGCTATGTCTATAATATTTTCATAATATTTTTATAATAAATCCTATGTGGCAGGTTGTTATGAAGTGGCTCCGCCACTACATACGACTCCTCACCATACTCGTAACTTAACTGGTTGGTGCCTTATAACATTTCCAACAGAGACATTCAAATCCAAATCCTCCTTGTCATTGGCAATTCACCAAATTGGCTTTACAGTTTGCATTGAACATAAAAGTTGGAAACATCGGTCACCAAGTGCGCTAGAGCTTGTATTAATGGAATCCATAGATTGGAGGCCCCCTAGCCCTATTAGATATCTTGTAGATGCCAAAACCAGCACCAAAAAGAAAACATTTTGATTCTTTGATCTTTTTCTTGTCTATTTTCCTTATTCAACGCGTTTCCTAATAGTTGGGTAGAAGCCAAAAAAAGGTTGAAAATTGATAAGGTATCTTTGCTACATCTCATGGGGCAGTTCACTCACTCTGGTCTGGTCACGGCCTTGGGTGATAGAAATAGAGAATCCTTTGTATTACGTAATCATTCTTTCTTATAGATTTCCTAAAAAAAACTAAATAGATTCTTATCATCAGTTTAATATTGAAGCAATTGTGTATCTCAATCTATTATAAGTTTAGAACTTAAAGATTGTGACCAATCACAAGTTTTGAATTGATGGGCGGGCCATATTTCACATTGAATTCGAATTATACACAAAATTTCAAGAAAATCATTTGACTTTTGCACAATGTTATTGTTGCAGTATAAAATAATAATAATAATATTATTATTATTATTATTATTATTATTATTATTATTGCAAGGATTTAGAAAATAAAGGCTCATACCCATCTAGAACAGTGGTTCCTTATCCCTCAAATCAAGCCCAAATAATAGAATTTTTAAAGAGAGTGGGTCACCAATTCAAGTGCAATTCAAGGTTAAGTCCAAGTCTAAGACCGAGAAATCCAAAGTAGTAGATAAGCGCAATTGGAACAACAATTGAGGATAATATCCTCCTCGGGCAAATTCGAGAATCAATTTCTTGTACATAAGTTTAGTTTTGGTTCTTTACAAGATAACCATCAATTCTCCTTACTGGTCACTTTTTACTTTAGAAATTGTTCATCCCCTTTTTCTGGGGGGTTACCTTCCTTTTATAGTCCCTCCCTAACATCAGCCCTCTACCTATACGTCCCAAGGTTTCTCAGGATACTTGTCCCATCAGGACCCTTCTAGAGATAGTAGAAGGAGTTGCTAGCTGTGAAGTTACTATTTAAGCGTCATTTTCACATTAATGCAGCTGGCGAGATTGGTGCTAGGCATTCAATACGAAGGTGGGAGGTGTCTCCTTTAGGAAACTTCCTCCCACCAACCTTGTTTCAATTGTTATCTTTTCTCCTATCCTTGGACTTCTAAGGGGTATCAGTTGTCCTAATTCTCTTGCTTTCCTCAGGTAGGCAGAATCCTCAAAGTTTGCTTACCTGTCTTGGTCTGGTTTAGGCAAATTAATCCTCGACCGAGATTCCTTGGTCCTCGGACCCCCCACAATTATTATTATTGTTTGGCTTGAAAAATAAATTTTGTTACATGATACAATAAAGCATAAACATACATACAACTAAAGCATTTATTATTGGCTTTGTTAGAAGACAAGCCCAAGGACCGAAGCCCGTTCTAATTTACTTGTGGCCCTCCTTTAGTTACTTATACATTAGGCAGAAATTATTTTGTACTCTCCCCTATGTGAGAAAGATGTAGTATACTCTCAAAGTACACAATAATAGTCTCGATCTATCATTTGTACAGTTTTGCACATAACTCAATACATTAACATTTAGTCTTTTCATAACAGGGAAAAGCTAAGGGTTACCTTAAGTGCAATAATTTGTGAAATATTTTTAGAAAACTTGTATGGCAAAAGAAAAAGTAAATTAATTGTTTTGATAGCTTTTTATATTTCAAATGAAATGATATTAAAACTTTTCTAAATTAGTATTGCAGGGATAAAGGGCTCAAGAGTACATATTGGGTCGTGGGCCTTGTTCGAGGATGCTTAGTAGTCCAAGGACAGATAAATGATAGTGAAGACGTAAGAGTCAGAACTCTACGAGCAAACTACAACTGAAAAGGTTTGGGAAGGTTAGCCGAGGAGGAATGCCTCCTCAGCTAAGCAAAGCATAGGTCAGAATGTGTGGTTTGCCATCTAGAGCAAAGTTCTGGAAGATTCTATTTATAATGATACACATTATGAAAGCACAGGACAAAGGGAAGCTATGAAATATCTAAGAGAAAGCTACTACCACCGCATTGAATACTCTACAACTAACTCTCTGGTGCATTAATGTGAAAGTGATACTTGAACAGTAATTTTCAGCCTTATAGTTACTCCCAGAGACTTCAGGAAGGTGCTAATGGGATAAGGATCAACACCAACGACCTAGTCTACATGTGGAGGGTGGAGATGAAAAAAAGAAGATAGTATAAAAGAAAAAGAAGACCCTGAGAGAAGGGGATCGAGGAATTGAGGGAAAAACACTGTAACAACAGGAACTAGACTTGTAATCAAATTCAAAAGAAATACATACAAGAATTGATCTCCTTGGATTGTGCCGATGACGATTTTCTTTGGATAAAACTAGTTTATCTTTGCTTTCTTGTCATCTGGACATACTATAATTGTTGTCAAACTCATTAGAGCCTAGTTTTCTAACTCATTCTCTATAAATTCATTGTATTTGGCTCTTTAGGTCTAAATCCTTTCAACCTTTGGGCTTAGGGATCAAAATGTGCCCTTACAAATATATTAATAATTACTTTAAAAGTACCTGTTAACAAATCTTTCATAATATCAAAGCCTAGGCTTAAAAAAAAAAAAAAAAAAAACTTTCCTCCATCTTTTAGGAATTCTACCACTTTAAATGGTGCAATCACCAGTGAAAGACTGCCACCGTCATTCTATTTTATCAAGATCGAGGTCAATTTGTGCATAGATTCAAGCAACAAACCATTCTAATGGCAAGATCAAAGAACAATGAAGCCAACTACGCTAGAAACACACCATAAATAGGTTCCCATAACTCTTGTTGCGTGACCAAACACCTCTTGATTAGTTGTTTGGCAAACCCTTTTAACTAGAGTCATTCATGTTTTTATTTTTATTTTTTATTGTGCCTGCTTTGTTCACCTTTAACCATATAAATGCACCAAACTTCAACCATACTTACAATTGTAATATTTTTATTAGGGCTATCCACGGGTCGGTCCAGGTCGGGTTTTTGCTGAACCTGTAACCGACCCAATCAGAACGGGTGGAGAAGTTCCAGACCCGCCGCTAACCGCGAAAAGCCATGGGTCGAGCCGGATCAGGCTCAGGTGGGAGGCGGTCGGCTTTGATTTCGATTGAAATACAAAGATCAAACAATGAACTTTGATTCCTGAAGAACAAAATCAATAGATCTACAAACCCAAAGAACAGATCCACAAATCCAAAGAACAGATCCATAAATCCAAAGAACAAAAACAACAATAGACAGAAATTTCACAAATAACCGAACCTAAGAGATGAAAATTTCAAGGAGGCGAAGACGAATCTGAGAGATGAAGGCAAAGACAAGTTGGGGACGTTGTAGACGAAGAGCGAAGATCAACGACGAAGAGGCAGAGATCGACGATGGAGAGGCAGAAATTGACGACAAGCAAGATCGGCAAAGGGTAGACATTGGCGAAGAGCAGAAATCGTGAGACTGAGAGGAAAGAGTGAGACTAAGACTTGGTCATATCTCAATTCAGTCGGGTTTTTTCGGGTTTTGGGGAGAAAACTCGCCAACCAACCCGCCATTTTCGGGTTCTGGAGGTGGAGACCCATCGCCGATCATCACTGGCGTCGGGTCGGCCAGTTCTCGGCCGGATCGGATGGGTTAGGCGGGTGGGTCGGGTCTCTGTTTCTGTTGGACACCCCTAATTTGTATTAGTTATGGCATTGAACAAAAAGGATAAATATGTTATAATCAAGTTTCTAAACAACTTTAGATCTCTTACCAGTCATATGCTAGGAAATAGGAATACAAGATGTTCCACTCCTAATCCCACTTTATCGACCATGTTTTCCATATTATGTTGATCATCTTCCCGATATCTTTTTCTGAGTGTCCGCTCTCTTAGTCCACCCACGCAAAAACAATTGGTTACACCTCCAACGAGTCCCCTTCCTTTATCCTAGGTGAGGATCTATAGACAACTTTCATAATACTAATTTATTGTGACAATCCAAGTGCCATTCAAATTGCTTATAATAACGTGTTCCATGAGCCTACCAAATATATTAAGGTTGATTGTCATTTCGTTCTTCATCATCTACTTAAGGTAGACTGCAACTACATTATGTCTCCCAAAAGATTAGTGTAGGGACCGTTTTCGTGGCCCATGCCCAAAAGATATGGGTTGAAGGCCCAACGAACCCGAAACAATAAATTTGTAGAGAGTGGATCGAAGGTTTAGGCACTGGCCGGCCTTTACCGGGCCGGAACTACTTTATATCTTATTGAAAGAACACTTAGACCACTTTACAACTGAGGGATGCTCCTCGGCCATTGGTCGAGGAGGCTTGTTTCCCAGGCCGCTCTCTGTTTCTTTCTCTTTCTTTTTCTTTTTTTTCCCTCCCCTTTTACACTTTGCTCGTATCCCTTATATATTACTCTCTCCCTCCTTCTGTTGATCGTTTATTGGCCTCTCCTCTGGCCGCCTGTCCCATCAGAGGTCGTATCCGTGCTCAAGTGGTTCACCCTGATCGATGTAGCCCTGCCCGGGGGTTGCATCCCCATTAATGCAGCCAGAAGGGTTAGGTGAACGTATTAAGTGTTGAGGTGACAACTTGCTCTGGGTTTGTCCTCCCTTTTTACAATTGTCCTCAGTATGCCGAGGACGAGGGGGTTCTCGGCATGGATCCAAAGGAGTTTTCCCCCCAAATTGGCCTCGGATAGTCATCCTTCCTTAGATTGGGCCATTTGGGCCCGGCTTGGAGTGGGCCAAGGCTGCACAATTTCCTGGCCCCACAATTAGTTATCACCAAAACTCCTCCTCCAAGTCACTTATGTGATATTGTCCCCAAACTTAAGTTAATCTCACACCACCCGAATTGAGTTTGAAGGGTGCCGTTAAAATACAAAATCCAAAGGGGCCCAAGCCCATTGTAGTCTAATTGTACTATACCCCTATTAATTTACTTGTACATCACTCAAATGTCTGCCTATATAAAGGCAACATTTTCTATAGTTTTTATCCATAATTCAATCCACACACATTTAGTTTTAGCAATTTTAATAAGTAGTTAGTGGGTAGAATTTAATAAATTATTACATGTTCATTTAATGTGTGACTTTAGGGCCTTAGGCCCTTAGGCTTCTTTCCTACACTTTCAATTTCAAATAGCATACGCATAAGAATTCTTCTAAGTTCTCGCCGCTCAAAAGTAAGGTTCTTCCAAAACTTCTTTCCATAGTCACCTCCTCTTTAATCATTTTTTTTTTACGGTACAAGAGGTGTTACATTTTATAAAGACTTTGACTAAGTTGTGTTGATTTGTAAGGTTTATAATTGGTGGTTTGGCTTGTTGTATTAATAACCTTTTTGTGCCAATAATATTATCGATAATGCGTGAATGAATCATCTCATAAGAGCGACCTTGTTTGCACCTTATTCTCTTTCACCCAAGGATTTTTGAAACAACGATTGGTATCTTTATTACATCAAAACTTACTTGTTGAGATGTATTGTTCATAAGAAGAAGACCAAAAGCGTCACGCTCTCGTTGAGATGTATTGTTCAGAAAATAACCACTAGGAAAAAGAAAATAAAAAAAATTGATACAGTACCAAAGAAAAGAAAAAAGAAAAAGAAAGGGAAACTGTAAAGATTAGATCCAAGTGAGATGAACAAAAGGTCTCATTATTGGTCAGTTCAATTACATCCACTCTCTTTTCTTTTTCTTTTTTCTATATTCTTTATCTTATCTTTATGTCATTTTTCTTCCTCCGCTATACAACAAGAAAGGATTCAGATTTCAGAGGAGAGGGCTGCTAGCAGCAGTAAAATATGGTAAAGTTGGTTCTCTCCCACAAATATACAGCGCGTGAGTGTGACGTTTTTACAAGACAATACAATATATATGACCTCGGTCACCTTTTGTTCAATGTCAAACAACAGTTTACTACTTTCTCATTGGATCGTGTCTCCCACTTTCGTCCGAAAATGCGTAGAGATAAAGCTCCATTTAGGCATAAAATCAAGAAGGGATCTTTGTAAAATGCCCCTTTTCTGTTTTTAGCATATTTGTGAAAATGTCCACTACTTTTTCGCTAATTGATATTTTCACCCATTGACTACAGTTCTACGAAAGAAAAATAAAAGAAGTAAAGAACCCCTCAATTCAAATTCCTTTTTGAGATAATTTATGGCCTTCAAATGTCAAACTAAAATAAAAAATATATATATAACTTTTTCATATAAATTAGAGCCCTTCGTATATGAAGTTTTAGTTGTATTGTCAACTATGAAGCAAACATAATTTATTTGAGGTGACGTACATGTATTGGATATGTGACGCGTATAAAATATATTTACATGCATGTTTCAACAGTGTTTTTTAAAGAAAAATTTGTGGAATATGACTAGGAAATGAGAACAAGAGAAATCAAATACCTTTTTGTATAAAACAAAGTAAGCATTCATGCTCTAATAATAACAATACATTTGAAAATTAAGAAATATTCTTATTCTTGGGGTATATTCTTATTTTTAAACATCCTTTAATAGTCATAAATTCACTTTTATTACTCATTATTGGTCTTAAATTAATATATATTTAACATTATATGAAAAACAAAAACTTACCACCGCACACCCTTGGCGCGATAATCACTTTACAAATATTAAATGCTTGTGGGGGGAGGCAAGATTCAAGTCTCCAAGAAGGAGCTTCACACATATATACACTTAGATTAGGCTAGAGTAGAATTTCTATCTTATATAAATAAAATAAAATAAAAATTAAAAATATATACAAAATATAAATAAAATATATTTTATAATTGTTTTTTGTTTTTTCAAATAAGATGTTTAGGATTTAAATACCCTTTCACCAATAATTAAATTACCACCACGCATTCTTGACGTAATGATCACTCTACAAGTATAAGTGTGGAGGTAAGAGCCACAATTTAAGCCTCCATAGATTATTCTAGAGTAAAATTCTGTCTCGAATAAAAAAAATATTATAAAAAGAACCTTCTCAAAATAAAATCAAATCTATTAATTATATAGATAAATTAATTCCATCATATCTTAGAAATGCTTCCTAATTAAATAGTCAATAATAACTCATTGATTTAATTATTTAACATAGTAAATGATAATCTTCCTATATTATTTAGACGATGAATGCTATTTAAAAAAACTTAATAGCAATGAGATCTAAATGTCCACTTAAATTCACTGACTTTACTATAATAATAATAATACTAGAGATACAAACTTTTTTACAATAAATTTTACAAACTGCTGATATGGTGAGTGGTTATTGATAAATAAAAAAGTGATGTTAATAGTGGGCCTAGATGAAAATTAATAAAAAGCTGGTCACATCAACCGTTTGTAAAAATGTTGTAAAATAATTTGTGGCTGTAGCATTACTCCAAAAAAAATTCATTGACTTAATTGAACTTTAATTACATTCTCTAAGCTTGCTATTGAACTAGCTTGTTTAAACTAGTTGAACCCCCTTTTTATAAGCCAAAAAAAAAAAAAAAACAAAAACAAAACAAAACAAAACAAAAACAAAAAACAAAAAAAAGTGGGAAAGTTCAAAGTTGAGTGGGTATGTATTAGATAAATTGAAAACTCACTAGACAAGCCTATAAATAACTCAAAAAATAAGGGCTTCATCCACAACTTACAACAGAGAGAGAGAGAGAAACAATTTCCCTTTCGATATACTATAATAGTTTATATATTTTCCTCAATTATCTTACATATAAAACTGAATCAAGAATAACCTCACTGTTGCGACGCCTTTGGTAGTAGTACCAGTCTCTACTAGTTAAGCATCTCTCAACTCTCTCTCTCTCTCTCTCTCTCTCTGTCTCTCCCTAAAAAATTTCAACACCTCAACCTCAACTTCACGATCTAAATTAAAAGCTCTTTCTTTATCAAAACCTAGATCAGAAATATAGAGAGAGATAGAGATTTAGAGAGAGTGAGAGAATTAGGTGTCACATGAGAGAGGAGAGGACTGAAATGTCCAAAGACGACGATCGATCTCCACCGTTGGATCTTCGGGGAGCGGACATCGCCGAGTCGTCGAGCAAGACCCGGAACTGCGTGACCGGGTCGGGTCATGTCACCGGTTTGAATCCCATGGAGTTCCAGGCTCCGTACCCGGACCAAGTCCTCGAGAACGTCCTTGAAAACGTGCTCCAGTTCCTCACCTCCCGGCGGGACCGCAACGCCGCCTCATTGGTCTGCAAGTCGTGGTATCGGGTCGAGGCCCTGACCCGATCCGAGCTCTTCATCGGGAACTGTTACTCCGTCTCGCCCAAACGGGCCACGGCCCGGTTCTCCCGGGTCCGGGCCGTGGCCATCAAGGGCAGGCCGAGGTTCGCCGACTTCAACCTCATGCCGCCGGAATGGGGGGCCCACTTCGCGCCGTGGGTCGCCGCCTTGGGCTCCGCCTATCCTTTGCTCGAAAAAGTCTACCTGAAACGCATGTCTGTCACCGACGAAGATCTGAAACATCTCGCTGAGTATTTCCCTTACTTCAAAGAACTCGTCCTTGTTTGTTGCGACGGCTTTGGTACACGTGGCCTCGCCGTAATAGCCAAGAAGTGCAGGTACTCGTATAGTACAGCTAGATCTATCTGAATATTTTTAATTTTTAATTAGGGTTTCTATTTGTGTTATCATTTTGAATGCAGATCTGTTATTATGGTTGGTTGTCAAATTTAGATATATTTGTTTATTAATTTTAGTAATCGAACCCTAAGTAGTAAATGTTGAGAATAGTGCTATATAATTGGAATTTTAGGTGTGGGAATAAAGCTTAGAGTGGTAATAAAGCTATAGTTGGTACTAATCTATGTTGATGTTTTTTTTTTTTTTTTTAATAAATTAATTTATTTTAAATTTGTGGAATTTCAGACAACTGAGAGTGCTTGATCTGATTGAATCCGAGGTTGCGGAATCTGATATGGATTGGATAGGGGAGTTTCCGGAGAGTGGAATAACCTGTTTGGAATCTTTGATATTTGATTGTGTTGAGAGCCCAATAAATTTTGAGGCATTGGAGAGGTTGGTGATCAGGTCTCCATCTTTGAAGAAGCTGAGGTTGAACCGCTTTGTTTCGATTGGGCAGCTATATCGATTGATGGTGCGAGCTCCACAGCTTACTCATCTTGGAACCGGGTCGTTCAGTCTGCCTGAGGGTGTAGCTCACAGTGATCAGGAGCCCGATTATGAGTCTGCTTTTGCTGCGTGCAAGTCATTGGTCTGTTTATCGGGTTTTAGGGAAATTACGCCGGATTACTTGTCGGCTATCTATGCTGTTTGTGCTAATCTGACTTCCCTCAATTTGAGCTATGCGAATATTAATGCAGAGCAACTCAAGACGGTCATATTTCACTGCCACAAACTGCAGACTTTTTGGGTGAGTTTTTGTGTGTTGGATTTTTGCGTGGCGAAATTGTGATCAAGTTATGGATTTTGAAAGTTTACTTTTGGTTTTGTAATGCAGGTGCTTGATTCAATTTGTGATGAAGGGCTTCAAGCTGCAGCTGCAACTTGCAAGGACTTGCGCGAGCTTCGGGTTTTTCCTATTGATGCACGGGAGGATAGTGAGGGCCCTGTTTCTGATGTGGGACTCCAAGCGATTTCCGAGGGTTGTAGGAAACTACAATCGATTTTGTACTTCTGTCAGCACATGACAAATGCAGCTGTGGTAGCCATGTCAAACAACTGCCCGGATCTTGAAGTGTTCCGTCTCTGTATAATGGGGCGACACCGTCCTGACCATGTGACTGGTGAACCAATGGATGAAGGTTTCGGAGCCATTGTTAAGAACTGTAAGAAGCTCACTCGTCTCGCTGTGTCTGGTTTACTGACCGATCAAGCTTTCAGTTATATTGGAAGATACGGGAAATTGGTTCGAACATTGTCAGTTGCTTTTGCTGGAGATAGTGACTTGGGGCTTAAATATGTGCTTGAGGGCTGTCCTAGACTGCAAAAGCTTGAGATCAGGGATAGCCCATTTGGGGATGAAGCTTTGCGTTCTGGTTTGCATCACTACTACAATATGAGGTTCCTCTGGATGTCTTCATGTAGGTTATCTCCCCAAGGTTGTCGTGAGATTGCTCGAGCATTGCCCCGTCTGGTGGTGGAAGTGATCAGGGATGATGCGAACGTGATCAGGGGAGATTGTGAGGAGCACATTGATGATAATTTTGACATATTATACATGTATCGGTCTCTCGAAAGGCCAAGGGATGATGCCCCAAGCTTTGTAAACATCTTGCATTAAAAGAAGTCAATTGGCTGTTAGGTGGCTACCGAGCAAGTTGAAAACATTTTTATGGGAAAATTGAAGATGGCGGGTGACTTTTACATGACCCGCTTGAAGGTCCCTGAAATCCCTGTATGTCAAACAAATAAGGATTGAACAAGTCCTGTTCCTGGCTTGAGCAGGTGCAAGAGCATTCAAAGCAGAAGCAAGGTATTGGATCGTCCAATATCGTTCTATTGGTACGCCTCTAAATTTTATGTTTCTTTTGCTTTCATATTCGTTTTTATCATAAACGAAGGTTGCCAGAAGAGAAGGGGGGAGCGATTGTCAAGCTGCATTGAGAATTTAAATTATGAGTTTAACCTGGATCATATTATTTATCCTTCAATGAAGAGATGGAGATCGGTCTTGAAGAATTGGGGGTTCAGAATGGTGAATTTTCGAAGTTCTCTTCCATGCCACCAGTAGAGAAGCAGGAGCTAGTGTTCACTCGGAAAAAAAAAACTTAGTCTGTTTATTTTGATTCAAATGGTAGTTAGTTTAAGCTGTAGCTGCTGAGAACTAAATGCCCAGGTTGATGCATCTCTTTCTCTTTCTCTTTCTAAGTGTTTGTTCTTTTCAGATGTGTTGTAGCACCTGACTGTTGAATTTATTATTGTTATTGTTAGCAAATGTGAGATGAGTAATAAATGCCAAAATATGCATGGACCATATGCCATATATATACTCAGTGGGACTCTGTCTTTGCCTCTTTTTTCTGGATGTGGAATGATCAAATTGACTGTGAGGCCCATTAATGATGTATGGGAAGTGTTGCACAAGTACACGTTGCAGGACCCCCTTTTCATCTTCTCAAACATGTGTGATTCCATTTCACATATCATCAGAGAATCCCAAATTCACTTTGGGGCATTGGATCATGGTCCTGATCTTCTCTCAAATCCTTGGAGGAGACTTTCAAATTTAAAAATGATCAATCTGGAATGCCAAAGCTCAAGCCAGTGTCAATCTCACTCTTTGTTTGGGGTTTAACTTAGCTGAATTTTGAGTGTTTGAGTTGGTTTCTGACTTATTCATGCACTCCAGTATATTGTTTCTTCTACTTTCAATAGGTTGGGGAGGTGGGACCTATAAGTTTGATGATTTGTCACAACCCCTGCGTTTGCGTTATAAAGCGGCCAAGTCCACAATGGACTCTCTCTCTCTCACTCTCTCTCATAATTAAGATGGAAATCTATCTGCCTTCTTTGTTGGTATTCTCTCTGGCAGGGTAGTAAAAAGCAAGCTTATCATAAAAGTGGGATCTGACTGTGCAATTGAATAAGTGATGGGAAGCAAAGCTTCGGCTTTCTTTCCTGTCGATGATCCATCCTAGCTCTGTACCCAAGTGGACCAAACCCAATATGTTTTTTTTTTTTTTTTTTCCTTCTTGCCACTGGTTTAAAGGCAAACGGGGGCATCTCTTCTATCTATCTATCTCTCTCATAGGGTCAAATTGGGTCGGTTTACTTGGCAAAGAGGACAGTTAAGGATAAGAAGGGTGTGGGATTGAACAGAAGCCATAAAAAGAACATTGGAGTTTCAGTACTTATTAGAGAGCTTAGCTTATCCATAGTGCTTACGGTGGGAATAGTCCCTTGGGTGACCATTGCCAATGAATGATAGCCTCTGCTTTTTAATTATATCTTCTCAGTTTGCCTTTTATTTTTCTTTTTGAGCAACCATCCCTGTCCCCTTGAGAAAAAGTGAAATTACAAACAAATTTTTTTTTTTTTTTTAAAATATGATAATGACGTTACACAAGGACGATAATCTGAATGACTCTCAATCTTAGCCGTTTGATGAGTTAAACGACCCATTTTGATGGACCTATCTTACCTACTAGACATATATCAAAATCCATCATTTCGTAGATAAATATTCACCAAATTATGTGGTCCTGAGTGAATAAGCACATCAACCCCATTTGGTTAGCACATGCATTATACTGTTTACTAAGCACATATACATAATAATATGTTGCAATGACAAAAGTTAAGCTTCTTTGGGCTTGATTGGTTAAGACCCATCTCAAGCTCTGACCCACCACCTGATCATTGAGTGTGTGGGCCACGTGTACCGTATGGGTGGTGGAATACATTAATGCCCCTTGTACACATTAAAAATATTCAATGTACAAAATCATGCATTTTATTAATAATAATATCATTGTTGTTTAAATATTAGTGGAGGGGCAGAGATCACAAGCTATAAGCCTATAACATACATATACATACAAGGAAACAAACAACGAAACCCAACTAATTGTCAGGTAGGTGCTAGTCCAGTGGGTGAAGTGGCGGGATGAGAGAGAAAAAATATAAAAGTCGGTGAAGCCACACAAAAAGGGTTTTTGGGGTTTATTTATTTATTTATTTTTTTTCTCTCTACTTTTTTTTGTCTGTTAAGCACATTCATGGCTGAACTAAGCACGAGGTCAACCACTAAAGTATGCTCTCCCTGCTTCACCACTTTTATTAATAAATTTCCACTATTCTTTTTAAGTTTTCTTTTTCAAAATATATTGCCCTTTTTTCCTATTAATCTTGATTTTATGATATTACAAATTATGTTTAGGATATATGAACACTTTATTTAGAATGCCGTACCCATGTCATACTTACTATTTCATATTATAATTTTTCAAAATTTGTTCGTGTAGCTGTGTCGTACCTGCATTCATATTCGTGCATCTTGTAATAAGCAATATGAAGCTTAATTTAGCATGAAAATTTACTTGGAAATATAATCACATAAATTCAAATTTGATAGTAAACCTATGGAACTCTGTACATATAAATCCGATCGGATCACAAAAGTGATTGTATTAAACTATTAATATAATCTTTTTATTATATTAGAAGCTACTTGTCATATAGCATAGACATAGATTAACACTAACCTTATTTAATGACAACTGAATTAGATTAAAAATGTAATAAATATGTGTGTTTCGAAGAAACACGCCAAAACTCGTGGAGGAAAACTTTGTTGAGCTATTTATGCATGTGAAGGGCACGAGACACTGTTGTGTTGCTAAACATGACACGTTAAGAGGTTATATAATTTTTTTTTTTTTTTTGATAAGAAGAGGTTATATAATTTTAATTCATGTCAAAAGTGAAGATAAAGATGTGTACCTAAAGTGTTTGGAAATTGTGGGCACAATACTTTCGTAAAAACGAAAGCCTTTTTGTTTTGACACAAACCTAATATTTGACTTCACTTGGATGGAGTGCTAGAATTGTGAGGAAACATAACAAATGAGTACAACATTGTCGGATTTTTCCAAGTGAAAGCTTTAGTTACTTGCAGCAGTTGCATGTATGCTTTTAATAATAGTGTGTAAAATGTCAAAGAAAGAAATTCGAGGTAGATTAGTTGACATTAGAAGTTCTCAAGGTATTAACGTGTTATTACAAAATTGCTAAAAATGACAGTGATTGTTTAACCTAGTAAAGAAAGGCTTTGAGAAATTATAAGTTTTCCAAAAGGCTTTTAATTTATTATTTGAAAACTTACAAATTAAAGAGTTCATAAAAGGAGAATATGATTCTTATGCCCTCAATTCAATACCCACTAGCATCCTCGTTGAACGGATAATAACTATGGATCATCATTTTTATCTTTTGTAGATTTGGACTTGGAGGATAAAATGCTAACAAGAGCGAAGCCAGGAATTTGTGTTTGGAGGGCCAATGTAAAATGGAGCTACAAAGAGGCAAACATTCACATGTTGAAGGTGGGGAGGCCAACGCTTTGTTTTTGGAAGTGCCAGCTCTTTAAAAAATTGAATAAGTTCTATTTTTACCTATTGTTGGAGTGTTTTAAAAAAAATTTAGGGGAGGGGAGGGGGGGGGGGGGGGGGGGGGCAACTCTCTACATGGCTCCGCCCCTCGATATTAATATGTTATTATGGTAACATTTAAAGAGAAAAGTCACTCTAATATCTCCTTACTTTTTTTTTCTTCTATAAAAAGAAGAAGAAAAGGAGCATATGATTTTGTCGCAGTAAGTGCTACTCCAATCCTCTATTTGAACAACAGTATCCTATGCCCCTCGATATCAAGGATGTAACCATAGCACTCGCTATTGAAATTTCTCCAAAGTTCTAAATAAACCTGATTTCCATACAACAGCCACCGTTTGGCGTGCCTCATCCAAGGAGATTTCTCTCATCGAGTAAGGTTAAAAAGAAGTGTCAAATCTGTGATCAGCTAATGATAAAAGGCATTTGCCGCAATCGACCAGTATGTTGTAGATTTACAATCTAGATGGAAGAGAAATACTTGGCCTTTGGCACATTCTTTGAAAACAAAGTGGGCACAACTTTTGTATAATAATTTGTCATTCTTTAACACAAATTTGTAATAATTTTTGTCATAATCTTAATATGTGTGAGTGTGACTGTGGGTGGTATATAAAAAATTATGTCTCACCAATTATAATCGCCCATATCATCAAGTTGCAACAAATAATTGTGGCAAATTTGATGGACTAAGAAGAACTGCATTTTGAATTATGATTTTTTTGGGGTTGTAAATCAACTTTCTTTAGAATTATTGGTTTTCTATTTGATGAAGCGATGCTGGATGCCTACCAAAGCTAGAAAAACCTGCAAAGCCTTTTGTGTGTGTGTGTGTGTTTTTTTTTTAAATATTGTTTTTTTTAGTGTGTGTGTTGGAAATGGGTGCCCGACTAACAACCCCAACATTTTTTGAAAAAAAAAAAACTTCAAGTCCTTATCTTTATTTATTTTATTTTTATATTAATTTGTGTTCATGGAAAGTTATTCAAGATTTTCATGTGTCACTTCTTTCACATATCTATTTAAGGTGGAAACGAATGGTAATGTTCTAGGAAAAGAATTATATTCCTTTGAAATGGATTCACTCATGATTCAGATTAAATATTACAAATCTAAAGATGTATATAATGTCATATCATTTAAAAATTTAAAATGACATGTTACTTTGTAGTTTGTATACTGTCAAATTCAGTAAATGAAATCTAAACTGTGAAATAATTTTTTTTTCATTTTACTTTGAATGGAGAGTATCCTATTTCATATTTGTAACTCTTTTAGAAGCTATCGAATGTACTAATCTAAAATGTGCCTCATATATCTCCACCCAAAAGAGCTCAAACACCAATATTTAGGTCAAACTATCATAAATGACTTTTATTAGCAAATTTGTGACATTGTTTAAGAAGTATCAATTAGGGGCAGATTGAGGCTGGACTATAGGTATCTCATCTCCTTTGGGATGGACAAAACTCCCATAGTACACAAGTTAAGGAAAATCAAGGTGGGGTGTGGTGGAAACATTTTGCCATTCCAAATTGAAATGGTGCTAGAAATAATGGGAGAAAGGGAGGGACACTAGTGAGTAGGGCTGTGAATGGTCAAGTTGAGCAAAGTATTAAAAGTTTAAAATTATTCATTTAATTTTACTTCAAACATGAGACCAGTTCAAGCTTATTACCGAACTAGATTATATGTTCAATCATAGTTTGTTTTCTTTTTTCAAACAAGCTTAAGCTTGTTTAGGAGTTACTTGATTAATTTATTATTTTCTCATATATAGTAAACAATATGACTAAAAATTTTTTTTACTACTTCACAAATTTATACTAATAATAAATTATAGTTGAAAATACATTATATATATATATATATATAGAGCCTCATACTTACGAATTTGTTTACAAACACATTATTATGTTTAAGTTTGACTTGTTTAATAGTTGACCCTAAAATTAAGTTTGAACTTAGCTCATTTACTAGATAAAGGAACATAAACAAGTATTATTTTGGGCTAACTCTAAGTGGTTCATAAAAAACTCGATTCATTTACAATCTTTGCAAACAGAGAGAGAGAGAGTGACGGTTTGGAGATGGTAATAGAATATTTATAATAAAAAAATTAATTTAAAATATGATATACACACACGCACACACATACACTCAAGATCAGATAGATTTAGATATTCATCTCCTCTTTAGGGTGGAAAAAATTAGCATTGAACCGGGATGGGACAAGACATTTTACCATATCCTTTAGCTATAATAATGCCAACGACCTAATGGCTTGGCCGCGTCCTCCTTCCTTTTGTTAGATTTATGTCAATGGTCCAATATCTTTCATCTAATACTTAGCCCCCCCAAAAAAACAAGCATTATTTTTTTTTTCCTGTGTCAAATCACATTATTTTCAAAGAAAGTCAAATTTTTACACCAACTATCAAGGAAAAAGCATCTAAGTCTAATCTACTGTCAAGCTCCCTTAATCAGTCTAATTAAACAATAAACTTTGTCTTCTCAAAAAAAGAAATAATAATAATAACAACAATAATGATCTTTTGTTTTTTTTTTCCCCCTTCAAAAATATGAAAAAAACTATTTAGTCAAAGAATAATAAATTTTACTTAAGCCTGGTCCTATGGCACTCAATAGCTGAAACTAAAAAAGATAATAAATCATTTGAAAAATTTTGATGCATTTTTCTCTTTATTTTGAGCTCATCCTCCTATTAAGGTTTTAAAACAGTGAACTATCTCTATCAGAAATGTGGCTTTGAAAACCTGATAGTCTATATATAGATGTTTTTGCGTGCCCAATTTATATCGTAGATATGTGGGGGTCCTCAAACTTTCTTCAATTTTTTCTTCTCTGCTTATGAGGGACACCATTATTTCCCCTCTAGAAGATCTGGATTGAACCCACTTTAATTGTAATTGCACATTCAAAAAGGCACTGAAAGGTTCTATCAACTCCAATCCTTCATCATTCTCACCAAAAAAAAAAAAACTCCAATCCTTCATAGCTCAAGAATTGTACCAATTGCCAATCATGATTTGAAGAGCATTGCCCCTTCCTTTCAAATTCAATCCCAACCATCAGATTTTAAAAAAATAAAAAAAATTAAAATTAAAATTAAAATCCCAACCATCCATACATAAATTGCTATTAATAGCCTCTCTCTTTTTTTGGCTAAAGCTAATAGCAATTCTTACGCGCAAACTTTGATGCCAAGTATTAATTAATGTATTATTCCTTTTGATCTGGAGAGTTCATTGGCAACAAAGTGGAACTGGCTTCTATCTAGGAGTACGTGGCACTTGTAACAAATGTAACAATTATTATGGTATATATATATATATATATTTTTTTTTTTTTTTTTAATTGATGTAATAGGATTTGAAATCTGTTAACCATTAAAGAGATTGAAGAATATTTGGATTTGATTGTAGAAAACAAAATTTGTCATACGAAAAATACCATGTTTTCCAAATGAGTTTTTGCTAGTTAATAATTTCGTGAACAATTTATATATACAAATTCATCATAAATATATAATACTAATACTAATAGAGAGTTAATTAATATTTTATTGCTATAAATATATATATATATATATATATATATATCAAATTTCATGCCAATAAAATGTAGCGACCGTTATGTAAAAGTAAAGTGTTAACTTGTGTTTATACGAAAACTATTTTAGCAAATTATGATAACTATATACTTGTTCTTATCTTCTTATCTAGCTTTCATTTGTCTTCTTTTACTGCTCTATAAAAGAAGAAAAACTCTTGTCTATTTGCTATAAAGAAAAAAAAAATGTAAAATGAGTTTTTTTTTGTTGTATTACCACAAGTGATTTGGTCAAATTTAGTTAACTATATCACAAAAAAATGGTAATCTAATTGGCATACATGAAAGCTACGAGAAGAAGAGAAAAATATTTAAAAAGATGAAAATGGAATAAAGGATAAGATTGTTAATAAGATCCTTAGCTTTTGGTATTGCTAAAATCAGTATAAAAAATATATTCGTGAAAGTGATTTCATGCATAATACAAACGCATTTTAGCAAATAGAACTATCGCTCGTTAGGGACGTGGCCACTTGAACACCAAATTGGGAAGTTGGGTCAACATCCAACAACGGTTGTTCATAGAGACACTTGGAAGAGTAATACTTTCTGGGGTCAATGATCTTTTTAATCTCTTAAAAATCAATATGCTTTCATACCTGAGAGTTTGATCAAATAGCTATGCCCACTTGACACTTGTGGAATATATTAAAAATCATATAAAAAACAAAATAGAGGGTGAGGCTCCAATGCTATGAGAAAGGATCGTAGGCCTTTTTAGATCCATGATTTGAAAGAGAGAGCTTGAAGGAATCTACTAATCATTTCTCCTTTAGAACTATGAAAATTCCGCCACATCTAGTCCTTCTTGGATCTTTTTTTTTTTTTATGGGTGATGCGTACAAACAGTGACTTTGAATTTTCACATTATTTGCATCTAAAAAATTCTTTGATATTCCACTCATTGAGGAGGAAAAACCACCCTTTCAGGAGAAAGTGGGGTGGTCACCTTGCATCAAATTTGGCCTTTCAGATAAAGAAAAGAAAAAAAAAAATTTAAAGTAGTGTTTCAGGGTTCAGCTTCAGCACTGGTCAAAGAGGCTTGAAAAGAATTTTCTGATTTTTTTTTTTTTTTTTTTTCTTGTGGAGCCCATTTTAGTCATGATTGACATACGCTCTTTCTACATAACCAAACATTAATATCAAGAAGCATCCACATAAAAGAAAGAAAACTCCAAGCTTGAAGACAAGCCTCCACCAAACTTCAAAGAGAGAGAAAGTAAAGTTAATCCTGATAAGGGAGATCATCCTCTCAATCTATCTCTCTCAACCCCACCACCAAAAAAAAAAAGGAGAGAGAAGACCTTTTTACATATATCCATTCAAATTAGTAGTCAAATATATATGCACTACAATCCCACAAAGTGTCAATCATAATTTTATAGTTTATCAACAAACAACTATCTAAATATGAAGTTAAGCAATGATTTTTTTTTATGAATGTGATAAGACTTAAAATCTATGACATGTTTCATGATAATTACTCTTTCTCATTAGACGTTAATGGATTTCTTATTCAAGTCTCTTATTTCTGCCCAAGCCCCGTTGAGGAAGAATTGCGGGGAGTAAAACAAAAAAAAAAAAAAAAAAAAAGATATGTTGATTCTCTCCCACAACCGACCAAAAAGTGAAGGGCTTTTATCCCCGAGGTAGGAAAATTCTACCTTTCCGGTCATTCTAGATACAATTTTAAAATATTAGATTTTTCTTTTATTTAAATCGGCGGGATTTGAACCCAAGTATGTTATTTAAGGGCAAAAGACTTTATTAGTTAAATTCTTGATCCATTAGCATATAAAGCAACCTACCATTAGTAGATAGCTCATATGAAAGCTTTTGTCTTTAATAAAACTGCTACCAACCAATGGCTGTGTTCAATGGATGGACAGCAACAGGACTGAGGCAGAGCTCATAATACTCAAATCTTCAAGAAGCGGATTTTGAAAAGTTTATCTTACAATCATGCAAAACAAATAGTGGAATTGCTTTACAAGTAAAGACATGCCAAGTTGAAATACGTTTGAATTGAGCTATAATAATTATCATCTACAGAGACAAGACTTAGGGGAACAGATGTAGAGGAAAAAAAAACAACAGGAATATGATGATACAAGTATAGACTCAATACGGAGTAGAATTATTAAAAAGACTTGTCATGTTGTGTTTCAGAGTTGATTCTACCAGCACAAATTATTAAAAAGTGAGTCTTCCAGCACATATGATTCCCTATACAAAAAACCATTTAGGAGATATTACTCCCAAGCATAGATCATAAGACAACTAGAACAGTGGCAACAGCTACAGCCTTGAGTAACCAAATATTTGGCAGTATTTCAAAACATTGATCCACAGATCCATTTTATTACCCAGAAGCAGTCCCACAATAAAGTATACCTTACACAATAAAGATTTGTAGACCCTGCATAGAAGATTCATGGCATTACAACTGAGGTCATTATACTTAAAAGATGACAAGATATGTAAGAATCCATCTGTGTGATTTGTTCAAAAACTTTCCTCTACAGATTATGCATTAGTCTAATCACTCTTGGATATACACATACGCTCACAAAGTCGTGATTCATCACCTACAGTTGCTTTGAATGAAGATTGAACTTATAGTCAAGGAGCCAACCGCTCAATTTTCCACACTTGTTGTCCATTGATTTCATGAGGAGAATACTGCAACCTGTCAGGAAGACATAACAATAATAAGGATGAGACATGTAAAAGAATCCATTTAAGTTTCTAAGGAATCATTCATTAAAATAAAAGTTTCAATGGACTCTATGAGATACATTTTAAAATATATGAAACACATCTCTCTTGTACAATTTGTGCTTGAACTGCCACAAGCATGAGTTCCATGTATCAAAGGTAAAAGAAGCAACAAGTAAACAGGACATGACACAGATATTGTGAGTGGAATCCATGAAGCTCAAATCCAAAACTTTATGCAGAAATTTGGAATCCATCATGTTCATTGGCCCCTTAGTTGGATTTCCAAGACTATAGGAAACATATACATGACCCTATGTTACCTAAGGCATGGATTGTACGGGTACATGAAACGTGGTACACATTATTGAAATTTTTTAACGATGGGTTTGCTTATATACAACTTATATATTTATATATATACATAACATTAGAAATTAAAATTAATAAGAAAGTTACTTATCAAAAAAAAAAAAAAAAATGATAAGAAAGTCCTCTCAAGCTATCATATTTGTAATTTTAGCTTGATTCCATCCAAGGACCTTATAACAAATGTAAAATATTAATGTCACATTAACTATTGTCCTTCAAACGTGGGAAGAATGAAAGACGTCACATAAACTATTGTCTTTCAAACGTGGGAAGAATGAAAGAAAAGAAACTTTTGGATAATGAAAGATGGTGTATTGGAACAGATCTCAACTGAGTGATTTGGAATGCAGTTTATGAGGGTAGCAGTGTATTACGATAAATCTGACATCACATTTAGTTTGATCACCAGATTCACCACTAGACACAGAATCACATCTACCCTTAAGATGGACAAAATATTTTGGTCCGAGGCTCTATGATCAAACCATGAAATGATATCAATCAACAAAATTCACTGACAGGTTATGGATCCAAGACAAACCCAATTTGGATTTTAAAATTTATACCACAGATCCAGTGTAATTCTACTCAAACCTCTATAAAAGGTGCAGTCCCAAGATATATGAACCCAAATTAACCAAATTTGGCCCAAACCAGCTCCATTTATGCATTGCAGGCCCATCACAGAAATTGTAGCAAGAAAATGGAATAAAAACCACCTTTCATAAATGGGATGAAAACCACCTGTCATGCAAGCGAGACTTCTGCCCTTGCCAAAACTCAAACAGCTCTGGTTTAAGCCTATATCCTCCCCAGTGTTTAGGTTTTGGAATCAAACTTCTGCAGAGACAAAATGAAAATAAATAAATAACAAGAAGATTCTTATTTCAAATTTCTCTTAACAAAAACAAGAAGATTTTTATTTCAAATTTCTCCCATGGTAGTTTTATATTTAGGACAGTTCTCTCTTGGGTAGTGAC
Source organism: Quercus variabilis (assembly GCA_030445155.1). Lineage (NCBI taxonomy): Eukaryota > Viridiplantae > Streptophyta > Magnoliopsida > Fagales > Fagaceae > Quercus > Quercus variabilis. Next base: position 18,833,650 of record CP129453.1, on the reverse strand, counting down.
GGGTGGGGAAAGTACTTAATATTCTGACATTTGTGATGAACGCTCAAAGGTTTAATCCAATGAAGGTTGGAAATTTACTGCAAAAATTTTCACTTTTGGTACATGGCATACACTTCTATTCAGAACCAGACAAGGGACCACCATCTGAAGTTAATTCAATGACATAGCATACATTTGTGATCAAGTGTCTCTAACAGAATGCTTGCACAAGCCAAATTGTCAAAAGTAAAAATTAAAATCCAACAACTTACCCTCCTTCAACACCACCACCCCCTGCTCGGCATGTGGCAAAAATTAAAGTGGGGAAAAAAAAAACAAAGAAACTTACCCATCAGAAAATTTTTCCTCTAGTTCTTTATATTGTTGGAGTAGAACATGCCTTCCAGGCACTACGGTGCTCTGAAGAAAGCAAGGTGATGATCTCATAAGTTAAAGCAAACATGTTATCAATATCCGTGGGAGAAAAATAAATCTTGCAGTCAACTAAATTCAGAAGAAAGGCAGATAAAATGCTCTTATTCTTAAAGAATTTTAAGTTTCTCAAATAATGCTCTTCATCCAAATTTAATTACTTTGAAACTCTTACAGCATTACCATCTTAAGTCAATAAGATACCCACTAATCTTTTTTTTCTTTTTCTTTCTTTCTTGTTAGCAAATTACTCATGCACCCAATGGGTCTTGAATCCACAATCTCACCTTCCATCCTATTATAGAAGGGAAGGAGGTGATATTAGAAATTCTTAGAACATTACCTCCTTGACCCACTTTTTTTCCCCCCTCTTCATATATGTTTGAGTTTTAATTCTTTTATGATACCTACTTTATACAGTTTTTCAACAACACGTTATACCATTACAACAACCATCTTCTGTAACTTTGTAATAATGCCAGATCTTAAGTAATGTAAAATGGAAATTAAAGAAACATATTAATATAATAAAGAATAACAGAAGAAGAAGAAGAAGAATTATGCTACAACTTGTTGATCTTCTCTGTTCCACATAAAAGGTTGTTTGAAAGTTTTGTTTTGATTGTTTGTTTGTTTTTTTTACCACACATTATAATTATTGTACATAATTGAAATGTTTAAAGTCACTATCAAAAAAACATAGTTGAAATGTTTAAAGTCTCTAAAATTACTGCAAAATATATGCAACAATCTTTTTCAAAGAAAAAATGAATTTGCACAAGCTTCATGTGTACAGTAAAGCTAGTATTCAATATCAATAATGATAAATATATAGTGAAATAAACCTGCTTGCTAACTATTGCTCCAATCTGACTTCCTCGAGGACGGCTATGAAAGTACTGCTCAGATTCCTCATCAGAAACTTTCTGCACAGATCCTTCCACTCTTACCTAGAAATTAAACTTTATTAAATCTGGTCTTCATCCAGGAATACTAATAAGGAATTGTCTTCATAGGGCAAATGTTACGCATTGAAACATGGCAGCTTGGTAAAGGTTAAGTTACATTGTCTAAAGATCTAATATAAAGTCCCATACTGATCTGCAATGTTCTTTCAGAATTCCCAAAGAGATGTACTTCCCCATAAGCATTCACTAGGAAAACTTCAAATATTAACTAATTGCAAAAGTGCAGTGATCATAATTCATATAATTAGGGTGATGCAAGGCACTAGGCAGCGCACCCAAATCCCTCAAATGGTGAGACACATTCCTGTAAATTAACCCTCAGCCCCACTCTACTACTACAAGAGTTAGGCCCTTTTGTAGTGGTACTTTGAGTTAAGTAATGTGTTTGAGCTTGGTGAGAGAGTGTAATTAAGTGTGTGTGTGTGTGTGTGTGTGTGTGTGTGTGTTTTTAACAGATAGTTTGTTTCTTAAAAAAAAAAAAAAAAAAAAAAAAAAAAAAAACCCTCAGGTCTGTAGATTTGCTTGAGCCTGAGCATAATGCTCTAATTATCAGTCATTTGCCAATTAAGTAAGCTGTTTTTTTAAATATGTATATCTTAACAGTTGAGTTTTCTCACCTTTTCAGGTGTACATACATATATATATTAATCATGGGGAACAAATACAATTTGTCTAGTCTAGAAACACTCATGCAGTTGCTGCAATGCCTGTTAGAATGATGTGACGCTGGCACCATGTTTTGGATGCTTAAAATCTCTCTCTTTCTCTCAGTAAGTCACTCTATTTGATACAAATCCACCATTTGAGGTTGATAATAAAAAATAAAATACTCAACAATCAGAGCACCAAATTGAATCAATGCCCAACTGTTGAGGCTTTAAATGACCCAAGAAAAACCAGCTGAAGTGCTGGAAAGCCAGTACTATCCCATGCAGACTCCTGCATTGCTCTTTGGCACTGATCCAAATTCTAGCCCCAAAACAACAACGTAAGTTCACAGTACCTGATATTCCACAAATAAGGACTATAATATTTTCTAAAATCAAGGAGCATCCTAGGAACTCTACGCCAAGTCTACGGATCGTTAAGTGGATGATTTTTGCAGGAGGGTTAACCAAATTGCATCAAAGTAAACTAAACGTCAACAATAACCATTATGGTAAAAAGAAGCCTGTGAAGGATAAGTAAATTGCTACAAGGAATAAAGCTACTACCAATTTTAAGATGAAAGTCCTACAAATTGACATGACAATGAATGTGATTGGTTACATATCCAAAAAATAAAAAATCTGGTCACTGTCACATCAACAATATGATAAACAAATTTCTTTTTTTCACTTTGTGGCTAAAAGTTAACACATCAGCTCATAAGGCATATGTGATAAAATTTGCAGCGTCCCTAGTAATCTAGCATCACTCTATTAGGAATTGGTGGATGAGTGAACTGTGAAAGCTTGAAATCTGAATTCCATTCATAGACTTTTGACAATACATTCCGAAATAGGGGCCATATTTCAAGAATTGACTAGACTTTGCTACAAGTCCCATTTATCTATTTCCAAGTGGCTCAAGAAGATTATATGATATATTAATCCAGGTCAATTCAGGCTGAAGTTACTCTACTGGTGTTCAGCATCATGTAAATATCATACTACTTTGCATGAGTCATGTGAGAATATAATAATCTGCCTCATCAAATTTCAGAGTAAAAACAGTTTTATTTTTTATTTTTTCATAGTCTAATAGTTGAGGGTGGGGGGATTTGAACCTTGAATATCTTCATTAGAAACACTAGGAGATACTATTTGAGCTTCAAGGCTCGTGGTGAGTAAAAGAAATTCTACAGATTGTTATAACTAATGATTAATTATCACATGTCCTTAGCTAATGGGAAGTGGTAAATTTAAACATTTTATTTTTTATTCTAAACACTGAGTAGTACAATTACCTGACGATTAAGACCATCCCAATAGAAAAGCAGTGATGCGTGGGGATTAACAGATAAGTCATGTGCCTTTCGACTGTCATAATTGGTGTACCTGCATATAGTGACAGCAGAAGATAAGAAAAGAACAATCAATTTAAGGAAAATATTGTCAACTGTATGAACTACTAAAACAGTAACAGATACAAACCAGACAAAACCATCCTTATCAACTCCTTTTAGCAATACCATTCGTGATGACCTAAAGCAGAAAGTAAGATGAAGTGGAGTAATTAGAAAAGGTCAAAAAGTTCCATATATATAATTTCAAAAATTCATATATATATTAAAAAGGATAAACATGCTGATAATCATCAAATCACCATATCAACTACTATAGAGAAATCCAAGGACACTAGTGATATTATGTATATAGGGACGGTGTATTAATGAGTTCAAGTCATACCTAGTGTAACTTTTATCAAAATTTCATCACTAAATAACTTTATATTGGATACGTTTTTTTGACAAATCCATTATTAGATTAAATGTCTTTCTATACCCTTCATGATTGCAAAATATCAAGATGGTCAAAGACCAATAACTATCTAATTCATAAAAATGTTTAAATATGTAGTTTTTGGTTTTTCAAACTACACTAACTTTGTATGTGTCTATCCTTATTGTCATATATTTTGTTCCCAGCCAGTCCTAAACTCGGGAAAAGGGGTTGCTATAGATTGATGGCCACCTTAAAATTTAGTTACTCTATTATAAATGGACCACTACAGATACTTGGGGCATCCTCTACTAGTGATGCACTACATTGGATATGAGTTCTAATATAATAGAATGGAGAAAAAGAATACATATGGCGGACCCTGACTAATCTATTAAGGATCCATAACCAAGCCCAAAAATTTTGGGACTAAGGCTTTATTGTTATTGTTATATTTTAAATAATACTCAAAAAATGAATTTATGGATCTAATAGTAAATAGCATCCAATTAATATGAAATTTGGTGTGTACATTAAGAACAAAAAGAACATATAACCAATAATTAGATTAACAAATATTGATCTAATTAAAATTTATTTAAGTAGGGTAACATTAACAAAAAGTTACACATGATAAAAACAAAAAATGATTAGGCAAGAAGACCTATAATATAGCAGCACACAAATTCAGCTTTTCCTTCACTGGGGGGGGGGGGGGGGGGGGGGGGGGGGAAATTTTTGAAGTTTCAGAACCAAAGTCCTTCATTTCAAAGGTCTAGAAAGCAACTCCAAAGTGAAAAATTAACTGGTTGTAACGCATAAATGGATATCTGAGCTCCCCCTGTTAAGAAGGGTGCTGCTTTTATCATCTTCAAAATACAGGAAACTATTATGGACAACATAGAAAAAAATGGTGAACTATTATGGGGGCTGAATCAACCAAATCACACATTAACACAACATAATAACATATTTCTTAATATCTGTGCAAGCATGTTGAATTATAATGGAAACCAGTGTTGAATTTGACACATTTTATAACTTTGAAGTATTAAGATTTAGGTTCCCATGTAAATCAAATGGTCACTTTTCAACAGGAAGCGAAAAAAACAAAGGAGGTGAATATTACGGTTTTCCATCCTTCCCAGCAGTTGACAATGCCATAGCATTTGGTTCCTTCAAGCTAGCAGCCACTGCATCATCAAACCATTTGCAAAACTGCAAGATAAGTAACAGCTTATTAATGATATGATAAATGGCCGTTAGTTGATGTTGCTTTCTGAAACAAGGATTTTGCTATTGATTGTGACAAATCACGGCCAATAAAAAAGGTCTCATGTATAAACCTTAAAATTCACTATTCAGCTCAAAAGCATGAAGACAAAAGTAGATTATGATATATATGATCAGTGATATAGTTTTGATTTAATTAATACCTGATCAATTGGATCTGCCTCCACTTGTTCCTCGAGGAGTTCCGGGGAAATATAATTCTCTCTAAGAGCTGATATATCAATTTTTGGAGCCTTTCCAATTCGGACACACATGGAAGTTCCAGGATATGGTGGAAGACAAAGCTTATACTTATCTGCAACAGATGGTGGGACAAATCTACCGCCTAGGAAGTGCTGCGGACCACAAAACTTCTTCGCACACAACTTTGGAGCAGTCAAAGAAACCTAGAAAATACCAAAGTCGCATGGCTCAGTATATTCAATGTGTATGTGCTTGCACACAAGTTCATGTAACATATTTCACTTTTTTTTTTCACAACTTGCTAATGTGATGAGTTGTGAGTGATGGACAATCACTTACTTGGACCCACTATCGACATCACTTCTAGTTATTACCACTCACAACTTGTCACTTAAGCAAGTTGTGAATAAGTTCTGTCACTAGACTTTCTCATACACACACACACAAAATTGAGATTTCCGTTAGAAACATACCAACATGTCAGGTTTAATGCCTTCACCACCAATGTCTCCTTCTTCAACATGCCACCCAGACGGAATGTCTATAGAGACAATAACAGGGGATTTTTGGTGTGTTTGATCATGATCTCGTAAAGAAACCAATCTTTGGATAAGATCATCAAAAGGTGGCCTGGGGATGCCTAAAGGAATTAAAAACTACTTGAGTTCGATAACACAATATTAGACAAGAAGCTTCCAATCAAACACCATTACCATCATCAGCCCTCAATCATTTACCAATGAAACCTAAAATATCAGAGATAAGTGATGCAACAATAACTTGTTGAGTTGAGCTTTTTTAAAGAAGTATTACACTATTATTAACTTGTCAAAGACATAGGAAAGTGAAATTCAATACGATTGCCTAGTCCTAAATAATAAAATAACATCCAATGCAGAGTACCCGTATAAGCATAAAAGTTAGAAAACACTTAAAAAAGAAAACGAGATAATTACCATGGAATGAGAATCCAAACATTGCATCAACTAGAATGTCAAAGTCCTTTGATAAGTCCAAAGGAAGATCTTCAACTGACAAGAAAGGGACAGACAGTGATTCCAGCTACAAAATTGACAACATCAAATAAGATAGTTTCCAACAAAATATATAATCAATTTTCCATGAAAAAGAAAAGGTAGAGCCATCTATACATACCTGAGTGACCAAACCAGAATAAAGAGGCTTGGGAGTACGCTTTGGATAACAAACAGACGGTTTGTAACCAAAGTGATAAAGATGACGAGCAGCCACGAGTCCATCACCACCATTGTTCCCAGGGCCGCAAATTGCGAGCACACGCTTATACTCACTCGGTTTGTAAACCTAAAATTGAAAACAAAACAAAATTGGGTTTTCACGTTTCTAAAGAATAGCCCTTTGGACTGGCCTCTAGCTTGTAAACAGAGCAAAAGCAAAATTGGATTTTCACAGAGACAAATCATCAAACAATTTGAATGCAATTGCAAGCCTTAATATATTCCTAACACAAACGCATTACCTCTGCTATGGATGTAGCTACGCTTAAGCCAGCCAATTCCTAAACATCATAAACAAAATTAAATTGAAAAAAATGTGAAAATGACAAAAAGGCAAAGAAGAATTGAATTATGAGTGAGTGAGTGATTGAGCTTGACCATAAGCTGATCGACGCTAAACCCGAGAGGACCCATGAGGATCTCATCGATCTCGGCGGCTTCGCGCTGCGTGAGATAAGATATAGAGTCTGGGTTTTGGATTTGAACCGCTCTGTCTGCCATTTTTGCACTGGGCTTTGTACAAAATGCACGAATTGAGAGACTCGAAATTTGAGTGAGAAATGCCTGGACAGAAAGAAAGAAATAGAGTGAGTTAGTTAGTTGGTAGTTAAAATGTTAGTTATAGAGAGAGAAAGTGTAGAGAGAGAGAGAGAGAGGATTACCGGGGAGAGTTTATTATTGGAGAGAGTGTTGTGGTGGAAAGAGCGAGAAGGTTTCAGAACGTTGGAGTTAAAAATGAGAGGGAGTGAGAGTGAGGATTGGTGAGTACCGAGGAATAGGCATGTCATGGTTCGGTTTTTGCGAGCCAACGATGACCACATGGTTTTTCATGTATGTATATGTACGAATGGTAGTCGATTTTGTTTGTGTTTTTGCTTTATGAGTTGGGTTTAGTGTTGTAACTTTTTTGCATCTCTAATCTCGAATGGGAGGATAGAGTGAGAAGTCAGAAATGGGTGATGCTCTGTTTTTTGTTTAAATTCAGTATTGAATACTCAGGGCAGACCAATATACAAATGGGTTATTTTGATGCGTCTCCTGTTTTTGTTGCTTGCCTCTATCATCAGCTACAAAATTTGCAGTTTTGCGGAGTTAGATTGGGGGTCTGATCTTAAGTCAAAAAAATAAAAAATAAAAATAAGAGGGACTAATAAGAGAATGCTTGTAACTCAATAATTGATTATGTTTTCAATAGAAATATTTATAATTTAACCATTTCTAATAACTTAAATAATTTATCAAATAGTTATTGTGTTGTTAAAAATCTTGTAATTTAGTGGCATTATTTAACCTCTTATACGAACAAAACCAAAGTTCAAATTATTTTCTTCCATTTATTGTAACAATTGAACTCTCTCTCTCTCTCTCTCTCTCTCTCTCTTGTCTATTTTTACTAAAAATAATTTTTAAGAGGATAGAAACATTAAATATTTTGCCTTGAGAGATGATTTATTAATCAAGAAGATACTTTGTGAACAAACAATGGATAACCATCCTTATGATACATCTCTCTCTCAAAAAAATAATAATAATAAAGAAAGTTTACTTTGTTTTAAAGCATAGGGTGTATGAATTACTCATGAGACTTAACAAATACTCTAAGTGCTCACATTAACTATTAGGGTGAAATAAGTTATTTGTTCAACTTATTTAATTTACACAACTTTTTAAACTTTACTATTACACAAGTATAAGTGCTTGTGGGGTGTGGGGGGTAAAGTCGGGTTCAAATCTCCAAAATAGAGTTTTATACACATGTACATTTAGATTAAACTAAAATAAAAATTTTATTTTGTATAAAAAAAATTAATAAATATAAGAACTATTCAAACTTTTTTTTTAAGATGCAACTTCACACTACGATAACACCCCCAAGTTTTTTTTTTTTTTTTTTTTTTTTGAGAAGAAATAACTCCCCGAAGTTGAAGTGGAGACTTTGCAGTTTGCGTATTAAGTTTATAAGCAATGGGAATTTCGTAATTATATTACCAAAAAAAAGTTCAATGGATTGTGCCATATATGTCAAGAATCTACGTATAACAAGCACTTAATGGTACTATAATACAGGACAATCCGATTATCCCCGAAGATGCTAAAAGAGAACAGGGAATTTGCATAACACGATGAGTCGATGACTAATAAAGCACATTTATTCTGCCATGCCCAGCTACCAAAGCATATTATTATTCACTATTCTTTGATTTCTTTCTCATCTACCATCTTTTGAATCCTCTCAAGGAAGCTCTCCATAATCTGCAAACCCTTTTCATCTGAAATATAAAAAGAGAAATTTTTCTATCAATAACTCATACGCAAAGCATAATTGTAGAGAGAGAGTGAGAATGCAGCAATCTATTGATAAATTTACCTAGTCTGGGTATTGTGTGGCCCTTAGGATGATGAATCACAACAGGGTCTACACAATTTTCCAAGAGTTCCTTTCCATATTCCTTCAAGAAGTCAGTCTCCCCTACAACACAGCCACATAGGTCTTTATTTATTTTTTAAAGATAATTATAGTATGCTACTAACCCCATAACTTGAATATTTTCCCCCTTAAACCCCCAAGCACTTCATGCATAAAGAGGTGTCAATTCAGCTATAAAACTCTTGGCACATAGATCTTTATTAATTACAAGGGATGTGATTCATGTGAAGCTTGGATAAATGTGGATTGTGGAATGTGGACTACCCAAAAGAAAAGGCTCTTAATTGATAGTTTGGTTTCATAAAAAAAATGATAGTTTGGTATGTGCCTAATTTGGAACTAGTCAGCTAAATTTGGTAAGCGCATCTTATTTTATAGGAAAAGTTAACAACTACATTGATTTAAGAAATATTTTTAGAAATGTTTTATGGGAAGAGAAAAATTAATCGATTTTTTTAACACTTTTTTTATATTTATCATAAAACTTTTCTAAAATTGTTCATTAACATATATACGTTAATAGGACCCTTATTTTATAGTAAGGTTGGTAAGCCCATCTATGTTCAGGATGTTGACAATCCCAACCCAAATTATACATACTAAATGTTAGGGGCAGAACCGTCCAAGTCATGAGTTTAGAGCAATTGCATCAATCCCTATATAATAGAAAAAGTGCATCATTTTACAAATTTTTGCTCAAAATCTACCCCCACCAATCCTTCTATAACATTGTGCATTTCCAAAATTAATACAGAAACTGTGATTATGCATATTTACACGGTTACTGTAGCTTTGTATTTTATTATTTAAATATTTTTCTCCCTCCTCTCTTACCCTCGTCAACTCTCTCTTTCTTCCCCTGAATCTCTCTCTTCAATACAGTATCTCTCTCTTCCCCTCACTCTCTTCAATCCAGAAAAAAAGGAAGAAAACGAAGAAATCAACCCAATCTAACATCCTCTCTTTTTCTCCATCTCACTTTCTCCCTCTCTACAACCGATCAATCCATCCACCTACCACCACCATCCAACCACTACCACCATCACAAGATTACAATACATAATAACCCAACCACAAATTCAAAGGAAAATCAAATACACCCATATACGGACACACTATAGAGACAAAGAGAGGATTGTTGAGAAGATGTGGTTGTGGGTTGGTGCTTGGGGGTTGACTAAAACACGTTTGTAGCGGAGATTTATCATTGTGGGTTGATTGGAGTGAGTCTCTATACTTGTGGCGGAGATGAATGCTTGAGGCAACTTCAGGGTTTGAACAGAGGTAGAGGAGATCTAATTGAGAGGGAGTGGAGATTAGACTGAGAGGAAGAAAGGGAGAGGAGATCTGAGTAAAGGATTGTCTATGGAGGCAACCAAAAATCTGTTTGTTTAGAAATGGGGAGAGAGAGAGAGAGAGAGAGAGAGAGAGAGAGAGAGAGAGAATGTGTGTGTGCGCACACACGCATGTGTGTTCAAAAAGGTAATGGGTAGTTGAGAGAAATAATAAAAAAAGTTAAGAAATTGATTATTTAAATAAAATATATTGTAGAATAGATGAACTGATATAGATGATTTTAAGAAGTGGGTGTAAAAAAAAAAATATATATATATATATATAGGTTCTTAGTCTAAAATAGACAAAAAAAATTTAGTCAGCCTGATGCGAATGCTCTTAGCCCTAAGGAAGAGTAGCACCTATACAAGAACTCAATATTTTTTAAGTTTATTCGACTTAATGAGAAATTTTTATTAATATAATTATTTTTTAAGTAACATTTTATTTTTATTTGATTTAGAGTAATCAAGCAAATAAAGTCTCCTTCTCAACCAAAAAAAAAGGCAAATAAAGTCAAACAAAGATTTTTTTTTTTTTTTTTTAAATGCTTAATGATGGGGGTGTAGCCGTAATATCCGTAGCCATCACAAAACATCAAAAGGAAAATAACAAAATATTGTATTTGTAAAATGCTATAAGTAAAGAAACTGAGGAAGTACCTAAAAAGTGAAGGGAAGGGCATTGAATTGGAGTAGAATATGCTTTGTCAGCCAGTGATGCTGCCCTAAACTTGGCTCCCCCAACTATAATTAGGAATTTAATTTTAGGAACCTTCGTGAACGTCAAGCCCTGCAAATAAAACCAAATCATAAACCTCAGTTACATCGTCAAATTTACTAAACAAAGGACCTACAATGTTAAGAAAAAAAAATTAACAGATGGCATTAGTTTGAGGAATAATTATCATGTACTTCTGGAGCACGGAAAAATTATGTTTCCTTCTCTCACATTCAATGGCATTTGGTTCGCTATAATATTACATTACGTTATAATATTTTTATTGTAATTTTACATTAATGTAATCTCAATACAATAATACAATATTAGATTGTTTAGAAAGGTAATAAGGTTGATTTAAAAAAAAAAGGAAGGTGATAAGATTAAAATTATGTGATATATTTTGTAATTTTAAATTATGGTAATGTTAGAAAAAATAAAATAAACCAAAAACTTTAATGTCATATCATCATAATGTACATCATAGCGAACCAAACACCTTATAAGTCATAATGGAGTTTACTCATTAAATTCATTGTAGGATCCACCACAAATTTAAGAAAAGGTAGTAGAATTTTTCCTGCAATACTTAAGAATTTTCCTAATTTAAAATATATTTTTTTTAAAATTAATTTTTTTAACAACTTTTTATATTTCTTATAAGAATAAAGTCAAAACTTTCCTAAAAGATTATTTACAATTGTTAAAACAATTTTGCCGTACACATGACCCAACATGACTCATGGTGGAGTTAATAAGATCCATCATGAATATAAAAAAATGTAACAAAATTTCTCCATACTCAAGTAGTGCTGAAACATTTTCCTAATTTAAGATATATTTTTTTCTTTAAATAATTAAAATTTTTAATGACTTTTTATATTTCTTATTGAAATAAAGTCAAAACTTTCCTAAAAAATTATTAACAATTGTTTTAACTTCGCCCTAAATATGACCCAAGATAGAAAAGGACATTCATAGTTGAAAATTCCCACCCAAAAAAAAAAAAAAAAAACAATTAATTCATTACAAATGAACACGTACCTGAGCTTGCAGACCAGGCAGCCCAGCTGACAATATTGCCCCCTGAGAATCATTGCATGTTTAAGATTCCATGACTCAAAGAACCACGAAATGAATATGAAAAAGAAAACAAAATTTTACTGGAAAACAATTTCTCCACGTAAACAAGACCCACGATTCATAATTCCCCAAATTTAAGACAAAATGTAAAGGAAAATCAAATCAGTGAATCACTTGTTCACAATTTTTTTTTCCCAATTCAATGAAAACGAAATCAAGTTAAATTTTACACCCACTCACCTGAGAGAAACCAAGGAGACCATCAAATGGACCATTCTTAATCATGTAATCCTCGATATATGCAAGACATTCATCAAAGTTCGTGTACGCCGTAAATTCCTAAGAAAAATACAAAACATTTTCAACCATATATTCTTACCACAAAGACACTAAAATCAAGGAATATTATTTATAAAATAAAAATAAAATTTAACAAATACCTTATTGAATTGGAACCACTCGTAATAAGGGGGATCAAAAATTCCTTCGACATCGGATTTGCCTCGGCAAGGAAAAGGAGCATCGAGGTAAACGAGGTCGAGTTTTTGTGTCACAGATTCGGGCCACTTCATCGTCACTTGTGTCTTCAGAATCTCTCCACTCGTTCTGAACCCATGAAGGCATAGAAACCTGGGCTTTCTCAAAGTCACCGTCTCAGCTTCGCTTCCCATGTTTTTTTCTTGTTTGCTTTTTGCTCCTTTGTTCTTCTTTCTGAGACTTTAATAAGGAACAAAACGAATAATAAAGAGTATTTCGTAGGTGTTTATAGTGTGGACAATATTTTACCGTTTACTTTGTTCTTGGTTTCCGCAATTCTGGGATGGAGCTTTGATGCGTGGGGCTGTCGCTTAATTTAAACTCAAATATAGGGACCGTGTCAGAGACAAAAGAGTTTCCGTCTTTTTGGACCACGGTGAGATGGGTCAATGGATGTGAAGGCTTTCAATCGGACGCGTTTAAGAAAAATGGTGTGCTTTGAGGTCATCGATTATGAAAGCGGAGTTATTCGAGGGGAAAATAAAATTAGGAAAGTGGACTATGTGCATATATATTTTTGGTTGCAGATGGTATCCAGTGCATTAATGCACTTGATACTTTAAGATACGGACACTAGTGCTGCTTACTAAATTTGATGGTTAAAATTTGTAAATCGGAGATTTTTGTTTGAAAAAGAATCAACCGCAAGGGTTTGACTTATTTTCAGTATATTTAAAAAAAATCTCTTTTTTCCCATCAAAAAAAAAAAAAAAATCTCTTTTTGTTATAATGAGAAACTGTTATATTACCCACTAACTATATAAAATGTAAAAATTAAAATTCATTATCACTTGTCATTATATATTTAAATCAAAAGCACATGTCCAATTAAAAAAATATTAAAAGTAAGTCAAACCCTAATGGAATAGCTAATAACATACAAACTTATTCAAGTAAAGTATAACAAGCCGCTCACTAAATTCGGTGGTTAATAAAATTTGTAAATCAATGGGTCCTATTTGAAGAATAATCAACTGAATAGCTAATAGCTTAAAAACAAATCAAAGAAAAGTATAACATGTGTCAAGTGCACTAATGCATTTGACAAAAGCCATGGCCTACATTTTTATATTTATGATTTATAATTTATTTAGAGTAGTACTATAATTACTACGTATTGATATTAAAAATTAATGTGTCATTACCAATTATAGAGAAACAATTTAAAATTTAGTTATGAGTGGTTGAAGTTCACTAATCACATTCATTACCACATCATTTTGTATGTTTTAAGTAGTAAAACTTACAATACATTTAGTATTCTCCATTTATAATTATAATTTAAATAAAATGGAAGATATTTAACTTTTAGTTGACTTCATAATATTTTGTTACATAAATTTTTGTGTTTTCACAATTTTACATGTCAATATTCTAATATTATGATTATATTTATTATTGAATTTTAATTAAAATGATAAAGAAAATGATTCAATAAATAAATACAATCATAATAAATATATCTTAATAATTGCCATAATTATTTATTTAATAGTTTCTATAAGGGCACAAACAAACCTATATCCCAAGAATGACCAGACAGTGGCCTAATGAGCCTACCACAATAAATTTGTTAGAAAATTGGCAAGATGTTGACTACTTAATGAGCTAAAGTTAATCATAATGAGAAGAAACGCCGAATAAATGACTAGGATCACACAATTATGAAGAAAAAGGGATCCTTGGCTCAACCTGAGGAGGATCTTTTATATATGAGTCTTGCATTCTCTTTTTCACAAATATTTTTCTTCTTCTTTCTACCTCCCCTCAATAAGGATCTCCATTTTCCTTTTATATTTAGACATAAATTATCTTAATCCTACATTTGGAGGCTAAGATTGCATTCCCAAGACTTCTGTTTCATCCAGAACATACTATTAAGTTTTTGCCTTGCAATTTGAGCTGTGCCACCACTGTTCATGGTCATTTCCTCATTAATGCAGCCAGAGGAGTAGTTGTTTTGCATTTAATGCGGAGAAGATAGCTTTCACACCCTTCTCTTTTCACCCTCCTCGTAACCCGTGCCAAATCTACTTTCTTCCCTCTGTAATATTTTAACTTTATGAGCCTCCTATGTTACTGCTCTTCCCCAAGGTCAACAAGTGTTTGTCTCGTGTTTGTCCAGTGCTCATCCCCAAGGTCCGAGGTGCATCCTCAGAAATCATCTTAGCAATCCACTTAAATGAGATTAGGGATCCTCGTCCACACAGTTTCATACAAAAATACAACCAAAATAAATGCATATTAATAAATATCATAATTATCAAATTTCAAATTTAATATTTCATATACAAATACAATCAAAATAGATGTATATTTAATAACTATCAGAATTATCAAGTTTCATATTTTCTCCAAAAAAAAAAAAAGAAGAAAAAAACATTGTGACTACCAGAATAAATACATATTAATAAATATCATAATTATCAAATTTCATATTTTATATTGAAAATAAAAGGGATTCAGATCCTCTAGATTTCCTAGAATACTCTACCAAATAGATTTCCTTAAATCTTAACAATTATTTTATGATTTAAGAATCTAGATTCTACCATATTAGCATTCCACTAACAATAATCGTAATTGTTTTGTTTGCAACATTATTATATTATTTTAAGAGTATTATTAGTAGAATGATGATATGACAGAATTTAGACTCTTAAATTAAAAAAAAAAAAAAAAATTGGTTAGGATTTAAGAAAATTTATTGGTAGAGTACCCTAGGAAATCTAGGGGATTTGAATCCAAATAAAAGCAAGATAAAATCAAACTTTCGAAAGAAGGACAACTTGCAAACTCAATCAAACAACCGACGTAGTTAGCTTGAGGCACTCTAAAACTGAAGTTAGAAATAAAGTGGCATTTGCGTGCAAGATAAATTGCATACTGATAGTATTATTTACAACAAAATAAAAAATAAAGAATGGATGCTCTAAGGACATTGGTTTAGGAAATATTTTTAGAAACTTTTTTTGAAAAAATAAAAAAGTAATTAATTTTTTTTGACGATTTTTTATATTTTCCATAAAAATTTGTTTCAAAATTTTCCTAGATATTTTATTAATAATTACCCTAAGAATACCCGTTAACATAATCATTTTATTTATGGGATTGTCTAAGTTAGGGTCAATGCAATCCCCCCCCCCCCCCCCGGTTAGACTTATGGTTAAGTGATTAAATTCCCCATTTCCTAACAACTTAAACTTTTGGGACAATCGGTAATTTAACATGGTATCAGAGCAGGAGATCCTGAGTTCGATCCCTGGCTTTACTCTACTTCCCATTTAAAATGTTAAATTCCCACTTGTTGGGCCCCCACTTATTAAGGGGAAGTTTAGGCCCACAAGTGAGAGGGAGTGTTAGACTTATGGTTAAGTGATTAAATTCACCATTTCCTAACAGCTTAAACTTTTGGGACAATCGGTAATTTAACACCCCCCTCCCAAAAAAAAAAAAGAAAGAAAGAAAGAAAGAAAGAGAGTTAGAAGTCTAACAACACACAACCCTTTTAGTTTACCTAGGGTGCTAGTTATGGGGGATTTAAAAAATAAATAAATAAATAACACCTTAAAACCCAAACTATATTATTAGTTAGACAACGTTTCAAACATATTTGGTTTTTAACAATTCGAGTCCAAAGGACTCGATTTTGCTCTTTGAAAATGCACTTGGAAATCGAGTTCTCTAGACTCAAATTGTTAGAAACGAAAATAGTTTCAAACCTTGCCTTAGTAATAAAATAGTTTGAGGGATTTGGTTATTTTTTAATAAAATCCAGTTATGGGTATAGCTCATAGGACAACATAATGATGCCACATATCCTATTGCATTTAATGTACAAGTGATAGTAGGGGGAAATTAATGTAGATGTGGTGGGGTGTCATCGAGCATCAAATGGACATGAGACTTGCTTAGCTAGTTAGCTCTACCAACCCTTTTTATGTTATGAGATGTCATAGAAGCTATAAGTCCAAGGATGCAACTTTTTAACTACAATTTTAATGAGATCAATTATGAGTGGTGGATTTATATAAAAGTGATTATTCTCAGCTCATAGTTGACAACTATAACAAGTTGTGACAAATGAAAGAAAGAGAGACAAAAGCCCAACAACACACAACCCTTTTAGTTTAGTTAGGGGGCTAGTTATGGGTATAGCTCACAGGACAACATAATGATGCTACCTACCATATTGCATTTAATGTACAAGTGATAACAGGGGGAAATTAATGTAGATGTGACGAGGTGTCGCTGAGCTTCAAGTGGACGAGAGACTTGCTTAGCTCTATCAACCCTTTTTATGCTATGAGATGTCTCAGAAGCTAAAGTCCAAGGATGCAACTTCTTAACTACAATTTAATAAGATCAATTATAAGTGGTAGGTTTATATGAAAGTAATTATTCTTCGCTCACAATCAACAACTTCAACAAGTTGTGACATCCTTCATGCGCAGAGAAGGGAACAAGACAGCTCGCCTCATGGCTAAACACGCCAAACAGATTTCTGAATGTACTATCTGCGTGGAAGATATTCCCCCTATAATTGTATCTCAAGTTCTTAATGATATATCTGATTTGGGTTTCAGCTCAGTTTAATGAAAGCTTACCAGCATTCTTTTATAAAAAAAAAAAAAAGTTGTGACAAATGACTCGTAATCTTAGAAAAAAATTTGTCCCCAAATTACCCAAATGCCAAGATCTTGAGCTCTAGTCAACTTGGTTGGGTTTGGGCCCAACGGATAGTTTTACCAACTTTCCACCCTTTCCGTGTGCGTGCGCTAAATTTGTTAAAAAATTCCTACACGTGCCGACATAATCCTTCAAAACCGTGTGATCATAAAAAAAAACACGGTGGATTTACCCTCCTACAACATCATCATTGTATTTTCCTTAGTCTAGAAATTTTCAAAATCGTACAAACAATCGAAGCGGAGCTAGTCAAATTCAAATTCGTTGTTGTACCATTCTTCTTCGATCTAGGGTTTCTTCTTCTTCAATTCTTCAATTCTACAATGGCGTCTAATTCGTATGGCGGTTCCTCTTATGGCGGTGCTGCTGCTTATCGATCAAGGTGTTTGATTCGAAAATTTGATTCCGGTTAATCCATAAGGATCGGAGTCTCATATTGCACAATTTTCATTTTTCTATTTCAATTTGAATTTTGATGAAAATTTTGGTGGTTGTTGATGTTTGGGGTGTGCAGAGAGGGTCTAAGCACGAGAGCAGTGGGTGGTTCCGATGAAATTCAATTGCGAATCGATCCTATGCACGCCGATTTCGACGACGAGATCACCGGTCTCCGAACCCAAGTTAAAAAACTCAGACACGTATGTCCTCTTTTACTTTCTCGCATTTTCAATTTTTGTGTTTTTTTGAAGTTTAATTGATTGAATTTGGGGAGATTATTATTTTCGATAGCATAGAATGACGGAGAAGATTACATATCATATGTGAATGAATGACCCTGATTAGTCTGTTAAGGATTCATACCCAACCCCATGGTTTGGGGGTTAAGGCTCTGTTGTTTAATTAATTGAATTGGGTACCCCCAAAAAAAAAAAAAAATTGATTAAGCTTGCTAGTCCGTTTGGTTAGGTGATTTAGGAGCCTAAAAGTGCATTTTTGAAACCCAAAACGCCGTTGCACAACAACTTATACAAACACACCCCGTAATAGGAAACAAAAAATATACATTTTCCCCAAAAAGAAAAGAATGGTTATTATTAATGTTATGTGGGTTTTGCTCTTGGGCACAAGTATAAATTGCTTAGCCTGTCAAGGGTAAATGTCCCTAGATCACACAACAACTAGTTATGGCTGGTGGTAGGTTAGTTGCCTGTAGGTTTTAGTGGATAGAGGTGAGTCCAAAAGGCTCTTCCTGACGTTATATGTGGGTCTATATATGTGTGTGAATATATATATATATATATATATATTTGAGAGGTACAGAGGGTATTCATTAATAACAAACATATGTCTTGAACAAAAAAAATTATTTGCGGTGCCATATGGAAGAATACTACTTCGAAGAAACATTAATTTTAGGGTTGCATCCATCTCTGATAAGTAAGGTTGTGTCTGTATTAGAAAGCATTAGAGAAGCAGAAATGTTTGTGGGTCTCAAATGTTGCTCTTTTTGCTTATTCATTTTATAGATAGGTGTTAGCACCAAGAAAGCCGAGATTGACTATATGTTGGTGTTGTTTTTTGTATCACCTGGATAATTTGTACAACTTAAAAATTTAGCTATTGTATACTACTTTCTCTGAATAGAGAAGGGAGAATTTAAAGGATTATATTTGAGATACACACGAGGCTTTATGCTACTTTTACATCTTTATAATTTGTACAACTTAAAATTTTAGCTGTTGTATACTAATTTCTCTGAATAGAGACGGGAAAATTCAAAGGCTTATATTTGAGATACACAAGGCTTTATGCTACTTTTACATCTTTAATTACTTGCATCTTCTTTTCTCTGATGGGTAATAATTAGGCAGGTTTCAAACCCAAGGTGCAAAGCTCACTATAGTGATATTGATGTGATTATATTTCTCTTCCTTAGTCTAGTAACATAGTTCCTAGCAAACTGTTTTTTATTTTCAAAATAACTCCGTTTTGAAGGTTAATTTTGGTGGCACTAATTCTTTATACTTATAGTTTGTAGCAAGAAGAACCATGTGACCCTAAATTCTTAAACCAAGGACCTTTTTTATGAACCAAATCAACCAATGTGAAGCTATTTGAAATATTAAGAGCATAAAAGTTATTCAAAAAGAGATATGCACATTTTTCAAAACTATTGCTATAGAAATCCAGTTTTAAAGGTTGAACCATGCTAATATCCATTCACAAGGTTTATTTTATTTTATTTTTATATTTTGAAAAGAAAGTTTCCAAAATTATTCCCTCTAATTCTTTTTTTAGATAATTATTTGTTATCTAAATGTTGCAGATTAGTTCCAATGTTTTCTTGATCAATATTAATTTCTCAATGTTGTATTATCTCCATTTGTCACTATAAAAACAATATTTTCTTCAGGTGTAACTTGGATACCCAAAGCAACTTACATCTTTCCTCATTTTATAATGCATTAAGTGTGTATTTTGACGCTCTGAGCAACATTTTTATTATTACTAACTTGGTAAGCATTATTTTATCAGGTTTCTAAGTATTTGGTAGTTCCACTGACTTTTTCTTAGAACTTTGAAGTTTTAACTACATCTTGGAAAATTTGTTGTCTGTAATTGTTTTTCTTCTCTAGTCCTCACACTTGACCTCCCATATTTATCAAAGACTAGTGAGAAAAAGTGACTGGCGGCGAGAACTAGTGCAAAGTGAGTTTAGTCTTATATGTAGCTCAGGCTGTTTTGTTTTATCGTCATTACTCATTATTATTCTCAAGACTTTAGGCTGAGCTGTATTTTTACCTTCTAATTTCACCTATCAAATATATATATATATATATATATTTACCTTCTAATTTCACCATATTTTCAATTACAAATATAACTGGTTGGTAACCTATGCATCATGGATGTACGCTAAACAAATTCTCTCACACTAATGTTAGTTTTGGTGGAATATGATATTATGTATTGAAGTGGTAAGTTCTATAATAAATAAAATAAAATAAATGAAGAGAGAGAAGTTGCTGACTTTACACATAATAATAGTTCATGTGATGCTTACAGTAAATAAATAACCTAATAATAAAAGAGGAGTGTAGGGGCAAGAGCCCGAAATTGTATATTGGGCCTTGGGCCTTATCCGAGGACGTGGACATGTCTGAAGAGAAGTAAATGATTGGGAGAGGCCCCAAAGTTGAGAATCACATAAAGAAAGAATAGAGGAATACAGTCCGAGAAGTATTTCCTTCTCGAATGCGATGAATATCGATCAAACCTATATTTGGGCAATTTAGGTGACCTTCCAAAAAGTTCTAACGATAAGGATGAATCTCAGGCCTGTACAAAAGTGATAAGAGCTCAGAAATATTTAAAGGAAAAGCTGCTACCGTCGCATTAAATGTAGTGTAGTAACTTTTCTGACCGCATTTATGTGGAGAAGATTCCTGAACAGCTACCACCATTCACAGAGAACCAAAGAAGATGTCTGATGGGACGTGTATTCAAGTGAAGGCTTAGATGATTAACAAGTGTATGACTAGGATGGTCTGGAAGAAACTATATAATGTAAAAGACCTCCCATGGGAAGGGGATGGGAAAAAATCGGAAAAGAACAACTGTGATAGTAAAATCTGTATTAGTGTTCAGTCCTATTAGTTTATTTTTAAAAATTACCTCCTCGGATAATAAGTTCATCGAGTTTTACGTGTCTTTCACCCAATCTCTACAAATTTATTGTACTGAGCTCATTGGGCCTATATCCCCTATCCTTAGAGCGTGGGCTACAAATTGTGACCCTACAAGGAGGATTTTGTTTTTTGTTAGCTACTTCCCATGCAGATACATAGACATCCACACAATAAGTTGTTTTCCATATAGCACATGTACAAAACCACAAACACGTTGAAATGTCTTTTTATTTTCTTATCTCTTTGCTCCGATAGTTTGTGGGGTTGCCTTAAAAATGATAAATTTTATTCTTAATTGTTATAGAGATGTTCTGTTATGATATCAAATGATCTTGGTATTGCTTGAGAAAAAGGTTTGGAGCTGCCTGGAGGATGCTAGATGTATTCAATATGTAGTTCTGCGTGTTTTCTAATAGACTCGCCATGGTTTTGATCACATATCTTTTCATATGGTGCTTGTTCAGTGATTCGACCTGAAATTATTGTTTTGTCTAGCTAAACTGTTAACATGGTGTGAGTTTCATTGCCATATATCACTATTCTTTTCAAATTTGCACATTCTTCCTCGATCAATTGAATTTTTTGTCTGCAATTTGTTGCTCTTTTATGCTTTTTACCTGATTAATGCTGTCAATCTAATTGCTCAGTTTTCTTGTTTTTTTTATTAATTATTCTCCCCCAGTTTTCTTAGTGTTTCAAGTTCTCTGGTGCAGGTTGCTGAAGAGATAGGGACAGAAGCAAGATTTCAGAAAGATTTTCTTAATCAGCTGGTAAACCATTTACATTCACATACCCTTGCTTCTCACACACACATTTATATTTCTTATGATTTGTGGCCAGTTCTTGGTTCTTACTGTCAAGATATCCTGAATTTTATTGGAGGAACTACTAGGTTATTTAAATTAAATTTCGAATTGAGCATGATGAATCTACTAGTTAAAATTTCTTTGAGGAAAAGTTCTAAACATATATTTTATGTCTGATACATCTTTGGAATTGCTTGTTTGTTTTTAGTCAGAAGTAGAAGCATTTTGTGTTCCTTTCCTCATGAAGGAAAATGTTGAACAGCTTTCTTACATTTAATTCTATTATCTGGTTCATTACAGCAAATGACAGTACTCAAAGCTCAAGCAGGGGTGAAGAATAATGTAAGGCGATTGAACAAGAGCATAATCCAGCATGGCTCCAACCATATCGTTCAAGTGGTTGTTTTTGCTCTAATTTGTTTCTTCGTGGTTTACTTTTGGGCCAAGATGTCCAGAAAGTGAGGATCAGCAGCCCTGCTGTTAGAGGTCCACTCCATGGAGTGGGCACTGGAGATACCCTTCCTGCCGATGACCTGTTACTTCAAAGAAGTTCAATTGAAGGGTTTTACTCTGGACCACACAATTTACTGGTTCTGTTGTAATTTGTAGAGTCTTGTCATGTTCTTTTGACTTGAAAGAGGACATCTTTGACTAGGTTTTAGAACAATTGTGTTATTAGATGTGGAGAAGGAAAGGATATTACTGCTTATTAAATGTTACAACTTACAATAGTATGCCTAACTTTTGTGAAATGACCTTTGTATAAAAGAAAGCATTCTTTCATCAATATTTAAGCTTCGCTTATTGAGTGATGCAAATTTGCTCACCCTATAGCAACTGATAACAAATATCTGTCACTAGCAAAGTTACAGTGATTTTGAGCTAGCTTGTTAAATGGCTTAAAACTATGCCACAAGTATCCAAGCCCTTCCAGCAACAAAATTGGTACTACCAAAAACATACCAGAAACATTACATTCCAAGACGTTTGGAAATAATATTGTTTGAATTTAATACAATATCATTCAACCAAAAAGAAAAAAGGTGAGTTCTTAATGGGGAAAAGAATGTGTATCTTATCAAACATCTTTTTTCCCTGATAATTAAATAGATACAACAGTGGAGGGAGGATTGGAATTTTGGATGTCATGGACATACTAAGAGATGTCAACTAGTTGAGCAACAAGGCTTTGAGCTTGTCAAACATTTTAGAACTAGCTACTCTTAACGAATGAAATGATTTTTGTATTTTGTATCAAAGAAAGAACTGTCGTCCCATCCATATATTACCTCCACTTGTGCACTCTTAGTGAAGTGGTAAGAACTAAAATGAACAACTAGGATTAGCATATACAATCGCTTGATATCAGAGGTGTACTCTTGTTGGCTTGTTCCAGCTTGCTTATCCTTACTTGCTTGAGGACACGTCTTGCCCACTCTGCAAAGAAGGTTTCATTATGACCAACCTTGCCATCTTTATCGAAGGTAAAGCATTCAGGATCTTCTTTGGGAAATGGGCATTCCTTTTCGCCATTTGGATCCCACCAAGCACCTTGGTGTTTCATCCCTGATAGGTCTGCCATCCAATGATGTGCATACTGGCCTAATCCTGCGAGCTCCAACCATCCTTTGGGGAAGAATTCCATTATGCTACTATTTCTATCCATGAAAATCATGTTTGT
Source organism: Quercus variabilis (assembly GCA_030445155.1). Taxonomy (NCBI): domain Eukaryota; kingdom Viridiplantae; phylum Streptophyta; class Magnoliopsida; order Fagales; family Fagaceae; genus Quercus; species Quercus variabilis. The sequence goes on along the minus strand of CP129453.1, from coordinate 18,810,208 downwards.
TAGCTGAGCCCCATGAGGAGATGCTACAATGTCGGTGTTAGACATAACTTTGACCTGAACAAACACCAATTTTAGTCACTCTTCATAGAAGATGGTTAGTGTTTGCACTACTTTTTTAACTGCTAACATTCTTGTTTCTAAGTCAACCTGAGCATTAATCACCGTCACCAATATGGGCCACCTTCACATTCTATCTTACAATTTTTTTTTTTTTTTTTTGGGGGGGGGGGGGGGGGGGAGAGGAGAGGATGAAATTCAAGAATGTTATTTCAATGTGTTTAAATTCTCTGGAAGTAGAGGGGACCAAATAAAAACAATAAATCTATTTTGAATAATTCATAATAAAAGTTGTATCAATGTTAAGCCTATGTAAAACTGATGCTCCTCCAATGCAAAATTGAATGTTCCTAGCGTTACTTAATGAAAAATGTAAGAGCCAAGATAAAGAGATCACAAACCTGGTCGCAGAACTTAAGATCCTCTGACTGAATTACCTTCAAGCAGCAACCCTCCACTCTTGCACATTCCCTTGCAAATATGTCAGTCACAGCACTTGCATTTCTGAAAGATCTTGAACCTCTCCTCATCAGCAAAGTTAGCCTTATGATTGGCTCCCCTCTTTCATTGACTTCTCTCCCTCTACCTGCTTGGTTAATGCCACAAAAACCTCTTGCCTTACATCTCAACAAATCAAAAACCTCAAGCTTTTTCTCCTTCCCCATGTTCCCCAAATTATGCCTCATCACTATTGCCTTCTCAAAACAATAAGGCCCATTATCTCCTTTTTCAAATCCCTCAACCAAAACTTCCCCATAGGTTGCTTGCATTAGGTTCTGAAGCCATTTTCCCATGCTGTTCCTAAGCTCACCCCAATGGTATAGTACCCATCTTGTTGGTCTTAAGCACTCATTCTTCATGGACCAACCAACAAATGGAGCCATAGCACACACCCCATGCCACAAATTCACATAGTCATAGTAACTGTCTGACACAAAAGTCAAGCCCTTCATGAACAAAGTTTTGTCTGGAAGACTTTCTGGCCAAGCCAAAGCATATGAGTTTTTTGTGCCATCTCTTACATCACGACCCTTAATACACAAAATCCTTCCCTTTGATGCTTTTGAAGGGAAATATAGGTACTCAGCTTCATTTTCCTCATAAGTGTCATTCAAGGAGCTCATAAACCAAGTGTTCCCTGACATGGCAGTCTCAGAAAACCTGAGGTCTTTTAAGAGAAGGAAAGTCACAGATTCTCGGAGCTTTGAGATTATAGTACTGTCTGTAATATCTGAGTGACTTGGACCATGGTTGGCTTTCAATGCCAAACCTTTCCATTTCTTGAAAAATGCCCATGAAGAAGCAGTGGGTGATAAGGAATAAGAATCAAAAGAAGAGGTTTCTGCTTGGAAAAGAATGACAAATAAAAACAGTACAAAGAGACATATTATGAGTTTGGTTGAGTAGAATGAACTCTTTCTTTTGGTAGGAGCTTTGCGGCCAGTTTCCACCTCCATCAGCCTGGTCAAGTTGAGTATTGCTTAAGTGAACTTGTATTTATGATTTTTAATACTCATTTTCTTGAGGAAAAGACAAAAATTGTAGAACTTGAAAAAGGTTTTTGTTAATGGATTAAAAAAAGAAAGCTAAACCATACACAAAATGTCAATGAGTACCCACAATCATTTTGAACCTGCTCATTCTTCTCCAAAAAAAAAAGAACCTGCTCATGCAAAATCGTGACCAATAAATTATTGATAAATGTTTTCATAAAACGTGTATAACTATAATTGACTCTCTCTCTCTCTCTCTCTCTCTCTCTCGGATAAGTGTCTCGAGATTGATATGGCTGTTCAATTAATAAAAAAAAAAAGCATGAATTCTGATCTCAATTTTATTTTTTGTGTAAAGGGCATGAACGTGCAATCTCACAGGATATCACCCTTCGTGAGCAAAGTGTGGTGGATGGAAGAGAGTGGTGAGGACAAAAATTTATTTAGTGCTGTAAAATGCTGTTGAGTGTTGACCATCATAATATTACTACCATTGGCCGGGTCCAAAAATTGAAGTCCTTGAGTTACCACTAGTCACCAAACACTTTCAATCAATATTTTAGCAAGTGGATGCAGAATCTTCCTATTTGCATCGTGTGTGCGACTTGCGAATGCATTAGGTCGTGGTATTAAATTTTAAGAAGTGCCCTAAAGAATAATAAATGGTCCCATCCCATTATCGAGTGTCTAAAGGCAATAGTTAAGATTGAGTTTTGATTGAGTGTAGTCTCACATAAGTCATTTAATAAAGTATTTGTTTATTTGCTTTTATTACTTCTCAATGCAGTGAGACTCAATAAATTTCTTTCTTAACGGAAGTGCAATTGCATCCATTAACAAAAAGAATCCTTTAAAATATACATTTGTCAATAATTTTAGTACTTTGCATAGACAAATTTATTATGGTTGTATTTAAATGCGTTTTTTTTTTTTTTTTTTTTTTTGCATATTTATGCACAATTTCAATTAATTTTAAAAATATTATTTAATGTAATATTTTTAAAATATTCATTTAATTTAATATTAAAGGCATTCTAATCTATGCCCTTATGATACTCAGTTGACAAAAGTTTTGATATTTAGGATTAATGTTCCATGTACTTGGCACAGTCACGGGCAAGATAAAAAAGTACATCTATATTTGTGAAATTTCAAGCTATAGCCTGGTCAAGCGGATCTGATTAAGAAGAAAGATCGGAGAAACAATTGTTTATAGAGCTTTGCTTTAGATCCACCATTCACGCTCGAAATAAATTCAAGTTGGAAGGAGACGCAGAAAACAGTGGGCTGCAACAATTCCAGATTCCAAGAGCCATTTGACGGTGAACACAAGTAGGCATTTTATAAACATCAAGAAACGATCATTTTAGAATTTTTTAGAAAAATAGGAGGAGAAACATTGTAAGAATCGGAAAAAGAATGAAATCTGTTTGGTTTCTAATTGTTAGAAACAGATTTTTGTTTTTTGTTTTTTCCCCAAGTCACACAAAACAGTGGGGAAAAAAACCCATCCAATGTGTTTTTAAAAATGGTTTTCAGAGAGCTAGAAGTCAGACTATTTATTTTCAGAAAGTATCTAAATGAGGTTGACTAAATTTTTGGTTTTTTTGTTTTCTTTTCTACTTAAAAATATATATATAACATCATGTTTGCATGCTTCTTGTTCTCTTTGAACAGTTCTAAAAACTTATAAAAAAATGTATAAAATCAAATAAAATAAACCAAAACACAACCACAGTAAGTCTGAACAATGTTACTAATCTGTGAACAACTGCTAGCTAAAGATCCTAGCTCCATTAATCCCAAGCTGCCTTTTCTTCAAAGAAGAATGCAACTTTATTTGAACCACTAACAAAACAAAGTCTTTTCTTCAAAGACAATTGCAACTTTTTTTGAACAAATAACTAAATTAAAAAAAAAATGGCATCTGCCCATGCTGTAAGTAAAGGGGAATCAATTCATAGTATACTAGCATTCTATTTACATATACTGTACATTAATTCCGTCAGTTGATCAGGATTAGCACCATTATTATGTTAAAACAGCACACATAAAAACATAGAAGAATTGCAACAAGAGCTCAAGCTACAAGCATGATATAGATCGTTACCATTTTGATCTACAAACATCAACTTGTAATCATCATTTGCACCGAGTCGGGTTAATTTTAATCCCCCAAATAAAAACAGCGGAGATAGTGATATTGGTAGAGTCAGTCTGTCAGTAGGGTCAAAATGCTTTGCAGAGATTGTTAGCCTGCATGTTAGATGAACCCTGCTGCTCTATTGGGCCTGTAGAACCACACAGTTTGCTCCTCTTTGGTCCCGAAATTCTAACATGTGAGATTGCAGTGGCAAGGGCATCCACCAAACAGAATTCATCGGGATCCTCTGACTTGCAACTTTCAGATGATGGAGGAGGACTCAAGACCTCATTGGGAGAGCCAATAAGCATCCCGTTTCCATCTGACTTTAATCTAGGTGCTCCTCTATGGTTCTTCAAATTTGATTTCAGGGGAAGAGTCTTGGGTGTGCGCTCTGTGTAGAACAATAACCATGGATGCCCTGAAACAAGACCGATTTGTGTGTCAATTGACTATGAACAAATCCAGAGGTCAGCCATCATTCAGTATTAAACCACATCCCAAACTACTAGATTAATAATTAAGACTCACACACAACCCACTCATATATTTAAAGAAGTTATAAGCAATCAAGCAAATAAAAGAATAGGGTTATTAACAACTATCAACCCTTTTTTTTTGATAAGTCAGCTATCCACCCTAAATTATGGAGGCATTTACCATGTGCATCCCAAACTTCAAAATTCTGCAATCAATACCCTAATTCAAGATTAGTTTGCAATTGTCACCCCATCGACCAAATCAGGGTCTAAATCATATAGTTTACAGCTAAATGTGAGATAATCTTCCACTAATCTGATAGTCTAGACACTAATTTGGATGGTGGATGGACTTTGCAAATTAATCTTGTACTTGCTATTAAAGTGTTGAGTGCAAAATTTGTAATTTAGGATGCTATATTACAAATGCCCCTTCATAGTTGTATGGATAGCTGCAATTAGACAAAAAGATAAAATGGGCCAAGGTAAGCAGATCAACCTTTAGTGATGGTTGGACCAGCTAATGCATGTTGGAAGAAAGCATAAGAAAAAGGCATATGCAACACTTGAAAACATTTCAGTGTAACACAGCATCTGAACACAAAATTTGCAACACTGGTTGATATTTCAAAGATGATTCAAGTATGCAGGGTAACAAGGGGACAGATAGAGCAGTTAGCACAGGAAATAATTAGAAGTTCTCTATAATTAAAATCTCAATCAATAGCATCATAGACTTACTTAATACTTCATCTGCAGTTATCCTAGCTGAAGAATCCCTTGTTAGCATTCTACCAATAAGATCTCGAGCAGGTTTAGATATTGACTCCCATACTCCTGTGTGGAAATCAAGCTTCACGTTCTTAATTGCCTCAAAAATTGCTTCTTTGGAATCTCCACGAAATGGAAGAACACCAACCAAGAGAGCATGGAGGAGGATACCAGCACTCCAAATATCAACCTTCTCGGAATAATTTCCTAACAAGACTTCTGGGGCAACATAGGCTGGACTTCCAGCCAATCCAGTCAAGTTCTGACCTGCAGTGTAGTAATTGTGTCATTTTATGAGCAACCCGGCAAAGCTTTCACCAACAACCAACCAATGTATGAGACAACAAGAAATCCAACAGAAACTTACAAGGACACGTGCCAATCACTTGTAGTTGTGTTTAAGCAGGAACCGGACAAATAATATATATGGTATTAAGGGGGAAAAAAGAGATATTTTTATGAATAGTATTTAGAGAGAGAGAGAGAGAGAGAGAGAGAGAGAGAGAGGATATACAATGTCATTTATAAGGGCAATGAAAATAATTTAAAGGAAAAATATCTAATAAATGATGGGATGTGATAGAGAACGATTTCAATAGAGAGGCATGATGATTACTGCTGATTAAAGATCCCTCTAGAAATTCTTATCCCTTTGTAAGGTATACAATAAGAAAACCATTCAATATGCACATACAGGAGCCTAGTCAAAGGATTTTATCTACTATGCAAGTTTCACACACACACACGCCCAATAGGAATAGGTCTTGAACCAAAAATCCATTACATTATTGATGGAGGAGGAAATACCATTTGAGCCAGATTCATTAGCAAAAGTTTCACAATAATATAGCCAACTAGATGGTAGTGTATCACCTAGTAGAAACAAACATAATCATCCAAAGACCCAAAAAAATCATCTTTACAAGATAGAAGCATTAAGCTATAAAGAGTCAACAATGATTTGTTTGTACAGTGCTATTTAAAAGCTGCACTTCTATTGTATTATATTGTATTTACTATATTATATCTGTGGATGCGCACAAACACACAGGTATAATATTTGATCATTTCTCTATAATAGAGATAATATCCATATGTTTTGACAAGTAATATGTATTTAGATTTGTATTAGGGGTTATGCATTACAGGATATGGAACAAAGTCAGTTTCTCATAGTTTGCGTTCAAAGGTCTTGTCAAGTTGAAATTGAGTTTTACACTCAATATTTTCTGCTTCAAATGGGTCCAACTGACTGGTGGGTGATTTTTGCATAGTCATTCTTCATGTGTAGGATTTGACTTTGAAACCTTGACTGGATCTGCCAATCCTGTGTCCTATGCCCATTCTGACATAGAAAAGCTATTCACCTGTGACCTTGATTGTTTAGCTCCTTTTGTATTCGTACTGTATCTACTTTTCATTGACTAAACCACTAAGTGACTGTAATACTTTCTAGCTCTAAACACCCTAAAGTTATAAAATCTCCAATGGGAGCAAATGTTCAGTGAGTCATCAATCTTGATAGTTGCTGTGTACACTAATTGTGGGGCAAAGTATATTCCACTACATAGAATCTTGATCACAAACAGATTTGCATTGACCTCAACATTTTATGAACCTGGTCTATCTATTTGTACGTCTTCACTAAACTAACAAAGCAAGTCGATCCAATGGACATTTAAACACATGCATCATTGAACAATTCCTTATCAATTCAATTCTTTCAAGGCCTACTTGCTTTCTTTACCACATAAGGGAATAAATTTCCATTTTCTTCTATATTAGTGGCTGAGAATGATGTCATTTGGTCTAAAGAATGCCAGGGTGCCTTACCAACAAGCAGAAGCCTGATTCAGGATATTTGGTCACTGCCTTAGTCAGCCTTGGGGTTGGTACAAAATCATATTGGCCGTGGATATAGAGGAGGCCACAAGGAATGGAATCGTAGACTAAGGAATGAGACTGCACTAAGGAACAAAGGATGAGAGTTATACAAACTGCAATCACCTCTTGGGTTCTTTGCAATTGGATAGGTGCCTCAGCCCTTGTGGCTTCTTCTTGCAAGGTCATTGAACAAAATGAAACCACCAAAGTCCAAAAGAATAGGCAAAATGAAAATGAAAAAGGATGCACGATGGACAACTAGGAGGCATCTACCACAACTTGATCACAACTGGATGGCTTCTTTTGGAGTAAGAACAAAATTCCATTGAGTAGTTTTTTTTTTTTTTGGGGGGGGGGGGGGGGGGGGGGTGGTGTGGAGGTGTTAAAATTCTTCTCTCCAACTTGATTCTTCTAATGTGTCCAATTTACTCACCTTTTGTGGACTCTAACTAACCTCCCATTTTGGACCTGCACTTGTCTCTAATGATTTTCCTCCCTTTATCTACTCATATGATTCAACAAATATAGGCTAATGCACTCTTCTTTTCATTCTATAGCCTTGATCTCCCAAAAAAGGAACAAGTACATACTAGACCGACTAACTAAAATGAAAAAGAGATCAGAAATATAACGATAATACAAACATTAAGAAATATGGCAAATTACTAAAACTTAGTATATATCAGGGAACCTAATGTCTCAAAAGAGTCAAAACAAGGACATCACAGAAAAAATGGGCAGAATGATCCTTATATGAAGCTCAAATTGATACCATCTACTTTGCTTTTAAAAAAATGATCTGGTTCTCACCACAATTAACAGATAAAGACACCCATGATCAGAGCCACACACAGGCATAAAACTTCATTTGATCAAACAGAAACAGAAAGCTACAACATGGAGGACACATTAGATAATTTATCAATCATAATGATATATCCATTGCCTCACTCACTCTCAACATACTACCATTTAAACTCAGAACACAAGGTGCTACAAATTCAGGTGGAAAAGTTACAAAGGAAATAAAATAAACAACTTTATAAGTATCAACATTCTCCATAGCATGTATCGCTTACCATTTGAGATTCTTGTGGCAAGACCAAAATCTGCAAGCTTTATCTTCCCTGATGTCGTGAGAAGAATATTCTCAGGCTTTATATCTCTATGCACAACTCCCATATCATGACAATACTTAATAACCAACATCACTTCCTTGAATATATTAGCAGCACGATGTTCTGAATATTGATCCTCTTTGTTCATCTGATCGATCAAACATCCCCCGGAGCACAACTCCATCACAAGATGAAAACACTCCGGCTCCTCATACACGGCCCGCAATGTCACCACCCCAGGATGACCAGACAAATGCTGCATTATCTCTACCTCCCTATGAACCGTTTCCTCCCCCTTCCGCAAAGTCTTGCACGCATATTCCACTCCACTATCTCTAGACCGACTCGAACAAACCGACCCAAATTTCCCTTTCCCAATAGTTGCACCCAAAATATAATCATCCTCCACCTTATTCTTCCTACCCATTTGGGTTGCAACATCTATACACCCTATCTTCCTCTTGATCCCTCTCCCCGGTGGGACCGAAGACAAAGTCCCACACGGCGGAGCAGTGGCAACCCCAGCAAGCCTATTTTTACAGGTAACAACAGATTCAGTATCAACATGCTCTTTGCACCTCTTCTTCAACCTTGTATAGTCTTCTAGTGAATAGTGTGAGGTGAAACTCAATGATGGGGACGTTAAAGTGTCTGGTAAATTTGGTGACCCATTGGCATCACTTCCTTTCCTCTTCTTCCTCATCAAAACTGAGTTACTTAACACTATTTATCTCAAATTATTCCCACATTACATTGCAAACATCACCCAAAAATAAATAAAAAAGCCAAACTTTTGTACACACCTATCCCTGTTCTCAACCCAAAATACAAAACACAAAAAACCCATCAGTAAATTTCATATCTTTATGAAATTAGAAATTAAAAAAAAAAATTGAATAATTTGATAGTTTCCATAAATCCCTAATACACAATTTTTGTGAAACTAATTTCCAGTAAAATCGAAGAGTTTAGGGAAAAAAGAACGAACCTTTGAGCAGAGCCAAAATGTTCCTCAGCTTTCGGAGATCGAGAAAGCTATGAACTTAGCTGATGGTCAGAGAGCAAAATCGGAAACGAGAATTTGGAGAAAAATGGGTGTGAGATTTGATGAAAGATCGGAATAGAGGAAACCCTAGGAAGTTTCACAGATAATAGCGTGATTGATAATTATATGGAATAGCTGAGAGAGAGAGAGAGAGAGCCAGGTGAGGATTTTGAGTCGCTAATTGCTGAAACCACGTGTTGTTTCTGTATTTGTAAGGCCAAAGTATATTCGACCATTAGTCTATTTTCTGATTCGGTTTGGTGGGAAGGATACAATGTGTGTGCACGACATGGCGGCAAGTGTGCGCTCGGAATCTGCGCGATAGATTCCTTCTAAAAAACAAATTCATCCACAAGAAGACTTTTTTTTTTTTTTTTTTTTTTTTTTTTTTTTTGAGAAGGAAACTGAATTTTATTCAAAAAAATCTCAGCCAGAATCGGCTAAAAGAACAGAAACAATGGGAGGGGGAACATCCTCCCTCCAAACAACTAAGCCGCTAACATGTTTAGCATGTCTAGCAAGACTGTGAGCTACAGAGTTCCCTTTTCGCTTAACATAAGAGAAATTACAATTAAGAAAAGAGTCTGCATGGAGTCTTATTTCGTCAATAAGGGTACCAAAAGTAGCAAAGGATTGCTCTGAATCTTGAAGGGCACGGGTAATGATCTCTGAATCACCTTCCAAAGTAATGGAGCTCAGATTCAGCTCCTTAGCAAGGACAATGGCCCGTCGAGCTGCTGCTGCCTCCACTTCTGCCACTGACTGAGGAAGGATAATCCTTTCAACACTGGATGCTACCACTCGGCCTGCACTATCCCTGATGACAGCACCTAATCCAGCCTCATTTGTTTCACGAAAAACTGCTCCATCATAGTTTACTTTCAACATGGGGCCAAATGGAGGGGTCCACCGAGTATTGGAGTGGGAATTCACTTGAGAAGGGGTTGATTTCACTGGCTGGGCTCGATAAAAGTCCTGCAATTGCTGCTGAACCTGAGGGAGAATCTGCCCAAGTGGAAGGACAGCATTACCAACTCTAGTTTGATTCCGTCTATTCCACAAAGACCACACCACCATAGAGAACACTTCCAGGTCCAGATCTGCATCAATAACGTGGAGGATGAGTTGCTGGAAGTTTAAAAAAGTTCTCGTGTTCCTGAAACTCCAGACCTGATCAGACATCCACACCTCATCAAGGCAAGGACACGACCACAGAGCATGTAATACATTCTCGGGATGCAATTTGCACTGGTCACAAATCTCCTCTGTCAATATCTTCCTCTGAACTAAGCTAGTCTTGACTGGTATAGCATTCTTTACTGCCCTCCACAAAAAGTTCCGTACCTTACTTGGGACCGACATACTCCAAATAAATTTCCAAAGCTTCTTGGGGGGATTGGGAATGTTTGACTCACCATCCAACAAATCTCGGTCTCTAGAAAGGAAATAATACCCTGACTTTACTGTGTATACCCCAGATTGATTATGAGGCCATATCACCTTATCTCTGGCCGAGGCACTTCCTAATGGGATGCCGCTGATCAACTGTGCCTCCTCTGGTCTAAATAAAGCCTTTAACAAATCCACATCCCAGCTGCATGTATGTGAATTGATCAAAGTGCTGACCTTAATTTCTGGGAAATCAATTCCCATGGGGTTTTTGACCTTTGGGTCCGCGGTTGATGGAAGCCAGGCAGTATCCCAAATGCTAATATCTTCTCCATTGCCCACTCGCCACCTTGCTCCTTTCTTCAACACTTCTCTGCCATGCAAAATACTGCGCCAAGCATAAGACCCCTTGGCAGAATCTGAGGCTTCCAAGATTGAACAATGCGGAAAAAATTTTGCTTTAAAAACCCGATAAAAGAGAGATCGATCATTGTGAAGTAGCCGCCAAGCTTGTTTTGCCAAGAGTGCATCATTAAACAAAGCTAAGTCTTTAAAACCCATACCTCCTTCCCCCTTTGGTTTACACATGGTGCTCCACTTCACCCAATGTATTTTTCTTCGATCACCCCTCTGTCCCCACCAAAATTTTCTAATAAGACTTTCAAGCTCATTGCAAAGTCCTACTGGTAATTTAAAGCAACTCATCGTATAGGTAGGAATGGCTTGAACGACAGCTTTAATAAGAATTTCTCTCCCAGCTTGTGATAGCAATTTCTCCTCCCACCCTTGTAATTTTCTCCACACTCTTTCCTTAATGTAGTCAAAGCTTGCTCTTTTTCTTCGACCAATAAGAGATGGCAGCCCCAAATATCTCTCATAACTTCTGATTTCAGGAACACCAAGAGCCTCCTTAATATACTGCTTCCTTTCCGAGATGGTAGACTTGCTAAAAAAGATTGTGGTTTTACTCTTGTTTATATATTGCCCCGAGCATTTGCTGTAAGTATCCAAGATCGCCAAAACTTTCTCACATTCCTGAGGAGTGGATCTGCAAAACAACAAGCTATCATCTGCAAAGAGAAGATGAGTTAGTTTGGGGCCATTTTTGCAAAGGGAATAGCCAGTTAATTCTCCTTGTCTAGCTGCTTGGGAAATGAGACCATGCAACCCTTCAGTACACAGCAAGAATAAGAAAGGAGAGAGAGGATCTCCTTGTCTGATTCCTCGGGAAGGTTTTATCAGTCCTTTAGGTTCACCATTCACCAAAATAGAGTAAGACACCGTTTTTACCCCCACCATCAGCAGTTGTATCCACCTTTCTGTAAAACCCATTCTTCGCATGACCGCCTCTAAAAAGGACCACTCCACTCGGTCATAAGCTTTGCTCATGTCTAACTTTATTGCCATATAGCCTTCTTTACTGGATTTATGATTCTGCATGCTATGAAGACTTTCAAAAGCAACCAAAATATTATCTGAAATAAGGCGACTCTTTGTAAAAGCACTCTGATGTTCAGTAATAAGTTTAGGTAAAATTTTCTTCAACCTATTAGCCAATACTTTAGAGAATATTTTATATAATACATTACATAGGCTAATAGGTCGAAACTCAGAGACCAACTCCGGATTTTGAACTTTAGGAATTAGAGAGATAAAAGTATGATTGAAGTGGGGTGGAAAGGTGGCTGTGTTAAGTAAGTGAAGGACAGAATCTGTTACCTCACCCCCAATCAAAGGCCAAAATTTCTGAAAAAAGACTGGAGGCATCCCATCCGGGCCGGGTGCCTTCAAAGGAGCCATTTGCTGTACTGCTGCATGAACTTCCCATGCTTTAAACTCTGCCGATAGCTTTTCATTCATCTCTGCACAGACCAACGTGTGAATTGAGAGCAAAGACTTTGTTCAATAAAATAAAGACTCTTTTTAACCCAAACAAAGAAATTAATAATGTTTAAACCATAATATTTAAGTACAATATTTTAAGTACGGTTTCTTAAGTTTGCTTCTTAAGATTCAGTCATGTGACTATTTAATTAAAAAATACACTTTCTTTCTATGAGAAAAAATTAATATGGCAAAATTTTAAAAGATGAACTTAAAGAATAAGACCTAGGTACTGTACCTAAGTCTTGCTCATATCTAAAACACTATTAAAGAAAAAAAAAGCCTAAAACATATTTTGCTAATAAGTGACTTAGTTGCCTTAAAGAGAGTATAAGTTTTCGTATCCAATTTATTATAAATGAATAAATAAAAATATGTAAATAATAATGATTTATTATTAAGAAAATTTCAAATATATAACATCCATTTTATATAGAGATTGATTTTATTACTAAGTTAAGATATTCTATATTTTTTATTTAATGATAAAATACTTTGTCAATTAAATTAAGTGAAACTCACAAATAACAATCACATATATATATATATATATATATAATCAATCATGTGATTTTTTAAATTATTAATACATCGAAAAATAATTTAAGCACGAAACCTTAAGAATGAGTTGACTCTTCTCCTTTGATTAAGATGGTGTTGTTTTCCTAAATTATAAAACTAAGTAATATGTTTATTAAAAAAAATTAAAAAGAAAAAAACTAAGCAATATTATACTTGTGAGGGGAGAAAACCCAGCCAAAGGCATTGGGCCCAAGGCCCTACCTACGGCCCACCATTTCCCGAAGAGCTGAGAAGGCCTGGTCAGGCTCGGATAACATCTGGTGAAGGGTGTCCACGATCCGAGGATGGGTTCGACGATCCGAGGAGTCCAATACCCTCGAATCTGACGTTCAACCTTTTGCAGCCCGAGCGATTCTCTCGGCAGGTGTAGTGACAGAATGGGCCTCGGACGCGGGGGAACGTAACTGGATCGGAGAAGCATCTAAAAGACAGACCTCAACCACCGCATTAAATACACCACACCTACCTCCCTGGCCGCATTAATGTGGAAGAGACCCCTGAACAGTATCAACCTGCTATCGCCGCTTACATAAGGCTGGGGCACACCCTTGATGGGACAAGCACTCGAGTGGATGTCTGGATGATGAACAAGTGGACGATCAAGATAGAGTGAGGAGGTACTATATAAGTAGGAAAATCCCCTAATGGAGGGGGGGGGGAGAAAAAAGTGTATTACTTACTGCAGCAGCAAGAATTGTAACCCTCCAAGGGAAGTCACCTCTTCGGACGCTGTTCTTATACCCATCCGAGCAGTTATTAATTAGAATTCCTTCACTAGTGTGGCTGTTGCATGCTGTTATTTTTGCTGTTCGCCTTGCTCTTCCACCCACACTCTACAAAATTCATTGTTTTGGGTTCAGTGGGCTCCAAATCCATCCCTCCTTGGGCTTGGGCCGCAAAATCTGTCCCTACAATTGGCGCCGTCTGTGGGGAGAGCACGTGCAAGAGTGAAAACAACAGTCGACAATGGCAGGACTAGGCGAACAACAGGCAGAATCCAGAGCATCCCAGCACGTGGACCATTTCGTCAACTTGGAAAGGAGACAAAACCGCGAGGGGAGCGTGCACACTGTGCGTCTTAGCCAGAGCCAATCACAGGAGGGAAGCCACATGGCCCATGCAAAGGAGAACCGTGATCTGCAGTTGGAGGTGGAAAAACTAAAGAGGGAGCTACGCTACGCGAAGAGGAAACGGGCCTCCTCATACTCTGAGGATGATCTTGATGACGAACAGGATGTCTCTTATCAACACAAGTCCAGGACACCAGCCAGTGAGTCCTACACTTATGAGGAGGAGTCTCATCGTAAGCAACAACGTAGGAGTCCATCACGTGGAGACATGGAGAACGATGCCATGAATAGGGCTCTGAACCAGATTTCTAAATCACCCTTCACCCGCCGGATTGATGGGGCTAGACTTCCTCGGCGTTTTAACCAGCCCACTTTCACCATCTACAACGGTAAAACTGACCCCGTGGAGCATGTGAGTCAATTTAACCAGAGGATGGCTGTCTACTCCAGAGACGAAGCTCTTATGTGCAAGGTCTTCCCCTCCAGTCTGGGACCTGTCGCCATGAGGTGGTTTGATGGTCTGAAGGCAGGCTCCATCAACTCCTTCAAGGAGCTTACTCAAGCATTCGGCTCCCGTTTCGTCACGTGCCGAAGGGTGGCCAGGCCTTTTTCTTCGTTGTTGTCACTGTCTATGCAGGAGTCTGAGTCATTGAAGGCATACTCAGACAGATACTGGGAGATGTTCAACGAGGTGGAGGGCAACAATGATGCAATGGCCCTCAGCACGTTCAAGCTAGGCCTTCCCGCCGACCATGGATTGAGGGCGTCTCTATCTGGCAAACCGGTCACGAACGTACGACAGCTAATGGACCGCATAGAGAAGTACAAGAGGGTTGAAGAAGATCGGCAGCAGGGCAAGGGAAAGGACAAGATTGTCCCTCAGGACAGGAGGGAGTCGCGGTCCGACCGTTATAATTACAGCAAACCCAGGAGAGACTTTGCCGGGCAATCAGGATTGACGAATCCTCAAACAGTTAATACCGTGTTCAAAGAGCCAGTGCATCAGGTCCTGGAAAAAATCAAGAATGAATCGTTCTTCAGGTGGCCGAACAAGATGGTAGGAAACCCAGAGAAACGCAACCGCAATCTATACTGCCAGTACCATCAAGACCATGGGCACACCACGGAAGATTGCAGGAGCCTGTGGGATCACTTGGACCAGCTGGTTCGCGACGGTAAACTGAAGCACCTCTTGCACCCCTCCAGCGGCCAAGGGCAGGCGGGTTCAAGGGCGCACGAAGTTGATCCCTCAAAGCCACCGCTAGGCACCATAAATGTCGTCCTCGCCGCGCCGGGGAGAACGGGGTCCTGGCCATTGAAAGTCATGTTGGTAGGCCGACCATCAACTGGGGAGCCATGCCGAGAACCGAAGAGGGCTGAGTCGGTTGCCCCCTTTATCATGGGGTTCTCGGATGAAGACAAGATCGGCACTATCCAACCCCATGATGACGCACTAGTCATCACCCTCAGGATAGGGGGGTACGATGTGAAAAGGGTGATGGTGGATCAGGGCAGTGCTGTGGAGATAATGTACCCGGACCTCTACAAGGGGCTGGGCCTGAAGCCCCAAGACCTAACGCCGTATGATTCTCCCCTCTTGAGCTTTGAAGGACGCCCGGTCATCCCAAAAGGCCGGATACGCTTACCGGTGCAGTCTGGCTCCGAGGTGGTGGAACTGGACTTTATAGTTGTGGACGCGTATTCGCCCTACACGGCACTCGTGGGCAGACCCTGGATTCATGCGCTTGGAGCCGTTCCTTCGACTTTGCACCAGAAGATCAAATATCCGTCGGAAGGGCAGATACATGAGATCCGAGGGGACCAGTCCGTCGCCCGACGGTGCATGGTGGCTGCCATCCAGCATAAGGCCCCGGCCGAGTCCTCGGACGTGACGGGGGGGAATTTATAGCAATTACAGTCCCGAGGAGTTCCCTCCGGAGTGCCAGATGAAGACACTCGGTGTGAAGAGCTAACCAGAGTGGTCATCGGAAACGATCCTGACCGTTTCTTCCAAGTCGGATCTCAGCTGCCTCTTCGAGAGAAGGAGGAGTTGATAGAGTTCCTAAAGAAAAATCTCGATGTATTTGCCTGGAGTGCGTACGAAGCCCCCGGGGTTGACCCGGAGTTTATATGCCATCACCTGAAGGTGAATCCCCTAATCACCCCTAAGAAACAGCCTATTCGGCGCCCATCCAAGGAACATGCCGAGGCAGTAAGAGATGAGGTAGCGAAACTCAAACAAGCTGGGGCTATCAAAGAAGTTTTTTACCCCGAGTGGCTCGCAAACACCGTGGTGGTGAAGAAGAAGAGTGGGAAGTGGCGAGTGTGCGTAGATTTCACGGATTTGAATAGGGCATGCCCCAAGGATCCGTTCCCTATGCCGAAAATAGACCAGTTGGTGGATGCCACTGTCGGCCACCCTCGGATGAGCTTCCTGGACGCCTTCCAAGGCTACCACCAGATACCGTTAGCGATGGAAGACCAGAAGAAAACTGCTTTTGTCACCCCTATTGGCAACTACCACTATAAAGTGATGCCGTTCGGCTTGAAGAACGCGGGAGCTACCTACCAGAGGATGATGACCAGGATGTTCGAGCCATGGCTGGGCAAAAATATCGAGGTTTATATAGACGACATGGTGGTGAAGAGCAAGGTCATAGCTGAGCACATAAGAGACCTTGAAATTACTTTCGGGACCTTGCGAAGGCACAAGCTACGTTTAAATGCTTCTAAGTGCTCGTTTGGTGTAGGATCCGGCAAGTTTTTAGGATACATGGTCACCCACAGGGGAATTGAAGTCAACCCCGACCAGATAAAGGCCATTAATGGCCTACGTGCTCCTCGGAATCCCAAGGAGGTCCAAAAACTGACCGGAATGACCGCGGCCCTCAATCGGTTCATCTCCAGGTCGGCAGACAGATGCCGTCCTTTCTTCTCTCTACTCAACAAATGGAAGGGATTCGAGTGGACTGAGGAGTGCGCTCTAGCATTCCAGCAACTCAAGGATTATCTGGCCCGGCCACCCATCATGTCTAGTCCCGAGCCCGACGAGGTGCTGTTCGCCTACATCGCTGTAGCCCCCTATGCAGTGAGCCTAGTGCTAGTACGATCGGACTCTGGAGTGCAGAGGCCTGTTTATTATGTAAGCAAGTCGCTGCACGAGGCCGAAGTCCGTTACTTGCCTCTAGAGAAAGCTATCCTTGCAGTGGTGCTTGGCACGCGGAAGCTACCTCACTACTTCCAAGCCCACACGGTCATCGTTCTAACACAGCTACCACTCAAAGCGGTGCTCCGAAGCGCCGATTATACTGGTTGGATTGCTAAGTGGGGTACAATCTTAGGGGCTTTTGATATAAGGTATATGCCCCGCACTTCGGTCAAGGGACAGGTTCTTGCTGATCTGGTGGCTGAGTTCACGGAACCCCAAGCAGAAGAAATCGAACCCCCGTCGGGCATGGATGAAAAATCAGTTGGCATGATCTCGCAACAGAATCCCCCCCATTGGGAAGTGTACGTCGATGGCGCGGCAAATCAGAGAGGTTCCGGAGTTGGGTTAGTACTGATATCCCCTGAGAAAATCATTATCGAGAAATCGTTAAGGCTAGACTTCTCAGCAACGAACAATGAGGCGGAGTATGAGGCCCTGGTGATGGGAATGACTATGGTCCGAAGAATGGGTGGGAAGTCTGTGGAGTTGTTCTCGGACTCGAGACTGGTAGTAGGTCAGGTACAAGGCGAGTTTGAGGCAAAGGACGAGAGAATGCAGGGGTACTTGAGCCGTGTTAAGCACCTCCAATCAGAGTTCGACTTTTTCAAATTGCTGCATATCCCCCGAAGTGGCAACTCACACGCTGACTCTTTAGCCACGCTTGCCACCTCTTCGGTGCAGGACCTGCCGAGGGTCATCCTCGTCGAGGACTTGCTCAGGCCTACAGAAGCAAGACCAGAGGCAGCCCAGGTTCACCAGGTCAGGGCAGGGCCTTGCTGGATGGATCCCTTAATCAAATTCCTCAAAGAAGACACCTTGCCTGAAGGGAAGGACGAAGCTGATAAAGTTCGAAGGAAAGCGACAAAGTTCTGGTTATCCGAGGACCGGAAACTGTACAAACGCTCCTATTCGGGGCCATATTTGTTGTGTGTACACCCCGAAGCGACTGAGGTACTGCTAGAAGAACTGCACGAGGGAATCTGTGGGAGCCACACTGGAGGTAGATCCTTAGCTCACCGAGCTCTCACCCAAGGCTATTGGTGGCCTAACATGCAAAAGGAGGCGCATGAATACGTCAAAAAGTGTGATCAGTGTCAGCGCTTCGCTCCAAACATTCACCAGCCGGGGGGAAATCTTAATCCGCTATCTAGCCCATGGCCCTTCGCCCAATGGGGCTTGGATATCGTGGGACCCTTCCCCAAAGCTGCAGGAAACAAGAAGTACATCCTGGTCGGAACAGACTATTTTACCAAGTGGGTCGAAGCCGAACCGCTAGCCAATATCAGAGACGTTGATGTGCAAAAGTTCGTGTGGAAGAATATTGTCACTCGGTTTGGAGTTCCTCACACTCTCATCTCGGATAATGGCTTGCAGTTTGATAGCAGGGCATTCAGGAACTACTGCAGTGAGTTGGGAATTACGAACAGATACTCCACTCCTGCCTATCCCCAGGGCAATGGACAAGCGGAAGCCGTCAACAAAGTCATACTGAATGGCTTAAAGAAGAGGTTAGATGATGCGAAGGGTAGATGGGTAGACGAGCTGCCCCATGTGCTTTGGGCGTACAGGACTACGCCTCGTCGATCTACTGGGGAGACCCCTTTTTCAATGACCTATGGAGCCGAAGCTGTCATCCCCCTGGAAACCGGTTTTCCAACAATAAAAACAGGCACATTCAATCCAGCCGACAACGATGAACAATTGCGGAAGAGCTTAGACTTGGTTGAAGAAAAGAGGGAGAGTGCAATGGTTCGGCTGGCACACTATCAACAAAAACTCAGGCAAGGTTATGATGCTAACGTAAAGGCAAGACCCCTAGAACCCGGTGATCTGGTGCTGAGGAAAGTTGTGGGCACGGCGAAAAACCCAGCTTGGGGAAAATTGGGACCTAATTGGGAGGGACCATACCGCATCACCTCTGGAGCAGGCATCGGAGCATATTTTTTGGAAGACCTTGACGGTCATGTAATACCACGTCCGTGGAATGTAAACAACTTGAAGAAGTACTTTTATTAATCAAGCCTTTTTCGTCAGCCAGCATGTCCACTGTGTGTCAACTCAGTGTTTAAACTTAAATCCGAATCATGCCTGTAGTCCTCGGACCAGATGATTTGGGTTAGTTAACACTCCAGTGTTTAAACTTAAATCCGAATCATGCCTGTAGTCCTCGGACCAGATGATTTGGGTTAGTTAACACCATCAGTGTTTAAACTTAAATCCGAATCATGCCTGTAGTCCTCGGACCAGATGATTTGGGTTAGTTAACACTCCATCAGTGTTTAAACTTAAATCCGAATCATGCCTGTAGTCCTCGGACCAGATGATTTGGGTTAGTTAACACTCCATCAGTGTTTAAACTTAAATCCGAATCATGCCTGTAGTCCTCGGACCAGATGATTTGGGTTAGTTAACACCATCAGTGTTTAAACTTAAATCCGAATCATGCCTGTAGTCCTCGGACCAGATGATTTGGGTTAGTTAACACTCCATCAGTGTTTAAACTTAAATCCGAATCATGCCTGTAGTCCTCGGACCAGATGATTTGGGTTAGTTAACACTCCATCAGTGTTTAAACTTAAATCCGAATCATGCCTGTAGTCCTCGGACCAGATGATTTGGGTTAGTTAACACTCCAGTGTTTAAACTTAAATCCGAATCATGCCTGTAGTCCTCGGACCAGATGATTTGGGTTAGTTAACACTCCAGTGTTTAAACTTAAATCCGAATCATGCCTGTAGTCCTCGGACCAGATGATTTGGGTTAGTTAACACCATCAGTGTTTAAACTTAAATCCGAATCATGCCTGTAGTCCTCGGACCAGATGATTTGGGTTAGTTAACACTCCATCAGTGTTTAAACTTAAATTCGAATCATGCCTGTAGTCCTCGGACCAGATGATTTGGGTTAGTTAACACTCCATCAGTGTTTAAACTTAAATCCGAATCATGCCTGTAGTCCTCGGACCAGATGATTTGGGTTAGTTAACACCATCAGTGTTTAAACTTAAATCCGAATCATGCCTGTAGTCCTCGGACCAGATGATTTGGGTTAGTTAACACTCCATCAGTGTTTAAACTTAAATCCGAATCATGCCTGTAGTCCTCGGACCAGATGATTTGGGTTAGTTAACACTCCATCAGTGTTTAAACTTAAATCCGAATCATGCCTGTAGTCCTCGGACCAGATGATTTGGGTTAGTTAACACTCCAGTGTTTAAACTTAAATCCGAATCATGCCTGTAGTCCTCGGACCAGATGATTTGGGTTAGTTAACACCATCAGTGTTTAAACTTAAATCCGAATCATGCCTGTAGTCCTCGGACCAGATGATTTGGGTTAGTTAACACCATCAGTGTTTAAACTTAAATCCGAATCATGCCTGTAGTCCTCGGACCAGATGATTTGGGTTAGTTAACACTCCATCAGTGTTTAAACTTAAATCCGAATCATGCCTGTAGTCCTCGGACCAGATGATTTGGGTTAGTTAACACTCCATCAGTGTTTAAACTTAAATCCGAATCATGCCTGTAGTCCTCGGACCAGATGATTTGGGTTAGTTAGCACTCCATTAGTGTTTAAACTTAAATCCGAATCATGCCTGTAGTCCTCGGACCAGATGATTTGGGTTAGTTAACACTCCATCAGTGTTTAAACTTAAATCCAAATCATGCCCGCAGTCCTCGGACCAGATGATTTGGGTTAGTTAACACTCCATTAGTCTTCCTCAGTTATGTTCAAATCGAAACCGAGGGACAATAACCTATGTTTAATCTGGAAAGGGATGCGAGACTCGCATAAGTATTCATTCCAACCATTACTCATCAACAACTCTTGTTTGGCCTATCCTTTTCAATGTTAATTCCGATTACTCACGTCATCAATATGACGTATCAATTAAGTTGCTTGCATTTTTATGTCATAATTGCAACGTGTAGTTGTGTGTGTGGCAATAATAAGTAATAAAACATGTATCAAAAACATTGAAGGCAAATGGGGAACTATTCCATTAAAGAAATGAGGTCTACATATAGAGTCAACAAAACAAAAAAAAAAAAAAAAAAAAAAAAGAAAGTTACAATTCTTTAAGCAAAGGACAAAAAGTACAAGTACAAAATGAAAGCCCTATGCATCTACTCTCTTGCTGGAGGAGGCCCAGGGTCAGCAGCGTGGCCTGTCCGTTCAGATGCTCCGGAGGCTTGGTCCTTGGCTTCAGCAGGAACTTTCTCTTTGCCCGAACCATTGGCCGGCTCAGCTGGTTCGCCCTTGTCGTCCGGCTGTTCCTGGAGGGTCTCTGGAGTCTGAGTGGCAGGGAGGTCTGATTCTGGGAGCTCTCGGATCTCAGGATGATAATACACGCTCCCAGGCAGCCTCAGCTCTGAATCGGCCGAAATTCCAGCGGCATCCAAGGCTTTACCCCAACTTGCGAGGCAGTAGTCTCGGCTGACCGAGGCGAACTGCTCCACAAGCTGGGATGTAGTCGTCTCCACCCCCATCTGGTACGCCGCTTTCCTTTCGGCCTCAACTGCCTCCTTAGCCAGCCTGGCATTTTGCTCAAACACCTGGGCAGTCGCCTTGGCCTTCTGCAATTCAGCTCGCAGACCCTTCACCAGCTCCCTCTCGGTTTCCAGGTTGATCTCGGACATGCGTAATTGGCCACGCTGTTCCTCGGCCTGCTTTTCAGCATTCTTAAGCCCGGCCTCGAGGCTTCGCTTTTCGGTGAGCGCTAATTTTAGTTCCTCGGATGTCCGAGCATGTTCCTCCTTCAGTTGACCAAGAGAGGCCTCCGCCTCAAGCTGGGATTGGGATGCCGCCCGAGCTTTAAGCCATGAGTCCTCGTTCATTCCCTCGGCCACGTAAACCTGCTGGGTAAGCTGCATAACAACATTTCCGGCATCAAGCTAAGGAGTAAAGCCAATTGAATGTAAAACCTATACTTAGGGAGGGTACACTTACCAGGGCCAAATCCCTTTTTAGGGACATGAACAGCTCCTTTTGGGAGAAGCGCCCGAAGGAGGACATATCATGTGGGAGGAGGAGCGGCTGCTGCAGGGCCTCGGCAACGTAGCCTGCCCTCCCTCCATCGTAATTCCTGAGGGACGTGTCCCACAGGATTGGAGCGCCATCCAGCTCCAATCTTGGAGACCAGATTCGCGGTCCCCCTCCTCGGCGCACGTCTGCACCAGTGGGCTCCTCTCGGCTCTCGAGAGAGGAAGCCCTGTGCGTCCTGCTGTCCTTCGCCACCTTTTGCTGCTTGCCCCCCTTGGCCGGTGGCACCTGCTTCCCCCCAACCTCATTGTGGGGTCTCTTTTTCTGAAGGTTTGGTATCACCTTCAAATTTGGGTTAGGGACCTGAGTAGGCACAGGAGGCGCAGGAGGAAGTGTCGCCACTGCCGTGGAGGTCCCAGCACCTTTCGGATCGGGCTTTTGGCCTCTGCCCTTCATCAGGAGCCTCAAATCCATGTCGTCTTCGTCCGAGGAGTCCTCTAAGTGAGCGGCTAGCAAATTAAGACGGACGTCCGGCCGATCGTAGGTTTCTTCCTCGGCGTCAGAGACCTCTACCACCTGCTGAACTCCTGAAGCGTCTCCCTCGAACCGAAAGCCGTCTATCTGCTCTTCTAGTGAGGAAGTTGAAGAGCCGACCCCCTCACCTTCAACCTCTTGTCCGGGGAGAACTTGCTGGAGGGGTTGAACAATGGGAGGCACGTTCCGAGGATTTGGGTGGGGAACAGGTTCAAGATCGTACGGCGCCAAGAAGTTCGTCCGACCAACGTCAATTCTTGCTAGGCGATGATCTCCCTGTACGATCGCGTTGCCGGCCGGTTGTATACTCTTCGGCTTCGCTGTGTATCCGAGGATGAGGGGAGCAGACCGCAGTTGCCCGTCCTCGCTCACGAAGATCTCTGACCTCAAAAGGAAGTTGAGGGCGGCGACGTTCGTGAGGCTAAGCCGAGGAGAAACGTGTCTTTTATCTGTTGCACGGCAGTACAAAAAAGGGGTCAATCTCAAAAACAGAGAAGTAAAAAGAAAAAAGAAGAAGAAAAAACGTCAAAAACGAGGTCCCTAAGCCTACAGTTAGTGAGCCTAGATCTAACGTCCCACCTGGCTCCCCAAGCCTGGTCGGGCAACCATTGCCGTCATGCCAGGCGCCCGAAATGATCACGTAGTCGTCCTTCATCCCTTTGTTGGACTTGGGAAGACAGGAGATGAGCCTGACAACATCCGACCGGGATTTTAAGTAGTACCCGGCGTCTTGCTGGCTGTGGCATTCGTACATATGTACTACGTCTAGCCAGGTGAGGCCCAACCCCAGATGGCGCTCAAGGTCCTCAATCGCTCCTAGGATCCTAAACATGTTGGGCGCGCACTGCCAGGGAGTAAGCCTGTGGTTCCGGAGGTAGTTAGTGGTGATGGGACCCATGGGGATTGTCATTCCTCCTTCTTTGAAGGCGATGAGGGGGATGACCACCTCCCCAGTTTTGCGTTCTGTTAGTATCTTTTCTGGGGGGCAATATTTCACACCCACGTTAGGGGGTATGCGATATGTGGCCCTAAACTCCTCAAGTCGTTCAGGGCTGTCCACCATGTACTCAAGCTTTCCCATAGCGCTTAAAGGAGACGGTGGGCCGAAGAGAGAATTAAAGGAGTTGTGCGATGACTCACCGGAAACAAATCTCTGGAAGGGTTTCAGGCTCACAGGAAGGTTCGTGGTGATTCTGGGGGAGCTTGAAAGCAGTGACTGAAGGATTTGTGCGGGGCAGTGCGTCTGTTCTTGCTGGAGCGTCTGAAGATTTGCAAAAGTGGGGAGGAAATAACTTCCTCTGAGGCTTTATACCGGGTCAAGCGAAAGGTCGGGGCATTCCCGCCCAAATTCCAAGGAAAAGACCACCACCGTCTGATCAATCGCTCACCGTTGGATACGAAAGACAGGGCGCCACCTGGTGCAATTAATGCTGCGGCTTGGGAGTGTGGAAACCGCAATGGCATTAATGAAGCATCTGTCCTAAGGCCCCCACACACGTGCCAGCTCGAGTTGGCATGCACCCAAGCTTCTTGTTCCGTGGCAGGTCAAAATCATATTTTTTCCCTTCGGATATGAAAAAAAAATACAATTTTGAGGGGCTATTGTGAGGGGAGAAAACCCAGCCAAAGGCATTGGGCCCAAGGCCCTACCTACGGCCCACCATTTCCCGAAGAGCTGAGAAGGCCTGGTCAGGCTCGGATAACATCTGGTGAAGGGTGTCCACGATCCGAGGATGGGTTCGACGATCCGAGGAGTCCAATACCCTCGAATCTGACGTTCAACCTTTTGCAGCCCGAGCGATTCTCTCGGCAGGTGTAGTGACAGAATGGGCCTCGGACGCGGGGGAACGTAACTGGATCGGAGAAGCATCTAAAAGACAGACCTCAACCACCGCATTAAATACACCACACCTACCTCCCTGGCCGCATTAATGTGGAAGAGACCCCTGAACAGTATCAACCTGCTATCGCCGCTTACATAAGGCTGGGGCACACCCTTGATGGGACAAGCACTCGAGTGGATGTCTGGATGATGAACAAGTGGACGATCAAGATAGAGTGAGGAGGTACTATATAAGTAGGAAAATCCCCTAATGGAGGGGGGGGGGAGAAAAAAGTGTATTACTTACTGCAGCAGCAAGAATTGTAACCCTCCAAGGGAAGTCACCTCTTCGGACGCTGTTCTTATACCCATCCGAGCAGTTATTAATTAGAATTCCTTCACTAGTGTGGCTGTTGCATGCTGTTATTTTTGCTGTTCGCCTTGCTCTTCCACCCACACTCTACAAAATTCATTGTTTTGGGTTCAGTGGGCTCCAAATCCATCCCTCCTTGGGCTTGGGCCGCAAAATCTGTCCCTACAATACTTAATTAGTATAATACTTTAAAGTAAATATTAAAAGTTTTATAATTGAATTAACACTTTTTTATGTACAAAATACTTGAAAGTTGATCAATTGCATATTAACAACATATTATAATTATTATCTTTACAAAAATACTTTTAAAGTCAAAATTTAAATTCATTCAATATTAGCCCTATTTAAAAGTAGAAGTAATATTTTTTTTATGAGAAGAAAGTGGTAGTAGGAGGAGGAATGATACAATCGCACCTACCAGGTTGCTTTCATAATTGATTATGATTTTTTTTTTTTTAGTTAAGATTTTTCATTTGTAGGTTTATATATAAATTATTTCTGGCTCGTTATTTTTTAATAGCTTGTCTTTTACAACTGTACTGTTTATATCGTTTTCGTATGTAATTCCCTTTTTTTTAATCAATTTGTCAATTCCAAGTATCCATCAAACTACGAAGTACGTACACATATGATGTGATCTGATGATGGGACATTGGGAAATATCAGTGGCCACACGTGGAGGATGATGACCTGTGTTTTTTGTTTTTTGTGTTTTCATTGTTTTCTATTTTGTGGTTACCATACTAGTAGATTTGTGTGTTTGGAATATTGGTATAATATTAAATATTGTCTGGTGAGTGGTGGCTGAATCTATGCCTCTATGGGCTGGCTAAATTGGCTATTGGTGGTTGTACAGTACATACTTGTTAATTTACTCTGTTCTGTCCGATTCCAATTGTAAAGTTGATGGGATCACAGCGCAATTCCAATTGTAAAGTTAATCTTGTTTTTTCCCACATTCTCGATTTCTCTCGTTTTTGTTTCTATCTTTCTGTTTTCACTTTCCTTTTCTATAATTGTTCCCTCGCTTGGCCTGTCACAAATTCATTTTCTTGGTTGGCAAATACATTAGGACCATTACTTGCCCTTTAATGATTTTATGTGGACACACACATATATATACTTCACATGTTAATTAAACAAATTATAAAATAAATAAATATTATATAAATAATATCAAAACTTTAGTGAGTCACTTGAAATTTTAAGGATGATATGTAATGTATAAAATATATTATATTAAAATATAAAATTATGATAGATGTCCAAAATAATTGAATTTTTTTTTTTTTTATATTACAAATCTTGAAATTCTTTGAAATATAATTTTAGTTGAAATATGATTTAAATTTCTTGAAATTTGGCTAATAGGTTTTTACCTAAGGTGAACTTATCATAACTAATGAGAATTTAACCATTGTGGAAGATAAAAGATAGTCATTTAACACAACCACGACTTCTAGACTATACTTTTTGCATATATTCCTCAAAAAATAAAAAAAATAAAAAAAAATACACACACACACACACACAATCATGCCTTCTAAACTAGACTTTTTTGTATAAGTGAGATTCAACTCAAGTCCCCTTATTCAATGATGAGAGATTTACAAGTTAAACACTTATATTAATCAAATATCACAAATGATAAGAAACTAACAAAAGTTTGGGTAAACATCTATATGATCAACATAAAAACCACCCAATGAATATAAAAGGCAAGACACGTAAGTGTGGTCAACGACTACCTTGAGATTGCATATATTTCACCATACAATTTATTAAACAAACAAACAAACCATGCCCTACAATCTAAGGGGGGGGGGGGGGGGGAGAGAGAAGGGGCATTTGCACAAGAACAATGATAATAATTAACGAAGAAAATATAAAATACACACACGCATATATATATATATATATATATATATAATGGGAAAAAAATGTAGAAATCTCAATAAAACCTGAGGTAGTTTGGAAAGTTGTCAAATGTGGCTTTGCTTTCTCAACCATATTCTTGGAGTAACAATGATAAAGGTCTTCAAATTCTTTTCCGTAGATGTGCTCACAATTTGTCTCGAAGCCAAACCGAGCCCCATTCTCACTTTCATCTCTTCATAGCCAAACGTGACTAGCTTTAATGTCAGTTGGTGTTGGCATATGGGGCAATAGGTTTTGTATTTTTGAATGGATCTACCATAAATTGTTGGATCCTACATGAATTCCAGTTGATTATGGGTTTCTAGTGGTAGCGATGGCGTCGACATATTGGGGATGTTTGCTTGTAGGGTTTTATCAAAGGAAATGATAAACAAAGGGTCTATTTTTATTATTTGTTATACAATAGTAAATTAATAATGCGGTAATCCAAGTGTTAAATAAATGGCGCGGCATTCTCCACATAGGATGCGACATTAGTTTATAATAAAAAAATTAAATAAAAAAAAAGGTATTTTAACAAAAAAAGGTAGAAATTTTGGCATTACCATAAAAATGAAACACAAAAAAGGAACAAAAACATGGTAACAAATTTTGACGACTTTAATTCCTTCCTACCAAATAAGGTGTTTACAACAATTAGCAAGTAACACATATATGAAGTAGTAGGAGTGTGCATGGGTTGAGTTAAGGAGTTTTTC
The DNA here is from genome assembly GCA_030445155.1 of Quercus variabilis. Taxonomy (NCBI): domain Eukaryota; kingdom Viridiplantae; phylum Streptophyta; class Magnoliopsida; order Fagales; family Fagaceae; genus Quercus; species Quercus variabilis. The sequence continues at coordinate 18,782,732 of CP129453.1, read as the reverse complement.
TAATATGGTCTAACATGGTCAAATTAAAAAAATCCAACCCAACCCAACCCACCTAGATCAGGTTAGACCCATAGGTTGGATTTTTTTGGTTTAATTGAGCATTAGAACAAAAGTAATACAAACAAGAGCAAATTAATAATCTAATAAACCAAAGCATAGCACCAAACCAACACAAACTATTTTATTAATGATTCAAAGTTAGTAGTATATCATATAGTTCTATCCCAATTCCCAACTAAGTTGATAAACAATAAAAGAGTAAACAATAATATTATATAATATATATTTTAAATATAGGTGGGTTTAGGGCTGTTCACAGGTCGGGTTTGTGCCCAACCCGAACTCAACCCGAAACTTTCGGGTGGGTGAAAGCGAAACCCGAAACTGACCCAAAATGCTAGTCGGATCGTCTAGTTCGGGTCTCGTTGGGTTTTAAGTTGTACCTATTGGATTCGAGTTTTGTCGCCAATGCTGTTATTTGGCTGAATTGATCGAGATTTGACCAGATCACAACGAGATCTGGCCAGACCACAACAACACCTCACCAGATCTTAACGAGATCTCGCCGGATCTCTACTAGATCTCGATTAGATTTTGCTGGGTCTTGTCAAATCTGGTGGAATTTCAAGTAATTCTTCGTCAGAGAACTCCAAATATTGCTGGTTTTTGTAAGTTTTCGTTGGAAAACCTTCAAATATTGCCAGAATTTTTTAGTTTTATGATTGGATCAAGTGGCTTGGGTTTTGGGGAGGAAACCAGCCAATCGACCTGAAGGTGCTGGGTTTTGTGGGTGGCAACCCGCCACCGACTGTCAGAGTGGTTGGTCTGGGCAGTTGGCAGTTTAGGTTTGGGCAGGTTGGTCAGGTTTCTAAGTTGGGTGGACAGTCCTAGGTGGGTTAGGTCAAGTTAGGCAGATTTATGAATTTGCTGACTCGTACCTAATCTGACCCACCGTAAAAATTTGTTTGACAATCTAATCCAACCTACCAATCCAATATAATTTGTTAATCGGCGGGTTAGCTACACACCTCTATACGAAAGGGGGTTTTATGTGTGTAGCTATAGACACACACACACACACATCACACATAAAGGTGAGTTTCATTTTTTTTTTTTGTTGAGAAATAGGTGAGTTTCATCTATGTAATCCTTGGGATAGACTTGTTCAACAAAATTTGGCAAACACAAATGAAAATCAAAGTTGCAACTTCTTTGTGTTAGGTAATTATCATTGCAATTTTTTGTTTTAATTGTCAATGTGGTAATATGGTGTTTGTTTTTTGGGATTTAAGATAGAATTATAGTCTAGCCTAATTTAAGTTTATGTGTATGAAACTCTCTCCTAGAGACTTTAACTATGAACTTTGCCCTCTTACATCTCGCAAGCACTTGTACTTGTGGAGTAACTATCATGTCAATGATGCGCAGTGGTATGATGTTTGTATACTATAATTGATGCATAATAAAATAGCATTTATTAATTATAAATTTGAAGTGAAGGAGGATAATGCAAATATTTAAAAATAAATAAATAGTGCCAGCTGCTTTGAAGACCCTTGGCACATAATAAAGCAGTGTATATGGAAGGCAGATATGACAGTTTATGGATATACATTACTGTCAATTTCTTTAAGATCTTATCCCCTCTTCTCATATGTGTGTTAAAATAGTTAGTATTCTAAAAAAAAAAAAAAAAAAAATCAAACTTAGCCTCATCACACTGGTGAGTTTGGTTCAGCTTTTTAAAGTTTGGTTTTTTGAAAAAGTGGAGTTTTCAAAAAGTATAGTATGAAAAAGTGTTTTTTCAAAAGCTGAATGTTTTATAAAAACTGTTAAAAAATGCTTTTTGAAAAAACTGAGTATTTGGCTAGAACTTATAAGAGTAGCGATTTGAGTTGTAAATTACCAAAAAGGACAATGTATATATAAGAGAGTTTATTTCATATAATACTTACTAAAAAAAAACTACTCAATAATAATAATAATAATAATAACAACAACAATAATAATTTATTGTTAACTAAAATTTGTTGTAAAAATATTTTTACAATATTTTCACAATAAATTATACGTGATAAGTTGTTAATGATTTTAATTTGAACACACAACTTAATATTTTTTTTTTCACTAGTATTAGCTAGTAACAATTCACCACTTAAGATTTATTGTGAAAATATGGTTAAAATATTATAGTAGCATTTCTTAGTTTTAATTTTTTATATTTGATTTTATTATTCTCTTTATCTCTTTTTCTTTCATTCACACGTTTATTTATATTTTTTTTCATCTTTTTTTCTCCTCCACACACGTATTCTTTACTTCTCCCTATTTTCACTTTTGACTTTTCTTTATACTTTTCTTCTTCACCATAATACACCAAAAGATCAAGCTTCTAGAATTCATCCACTCTCATTCCAGAACATACCATTTTTCCACTTTCTCTACTTTCTCTACTAGAACATACCAGAAGATCACAGTTGCTCTCTACTTTTCTTTATACTTTCTCTACTTTCTCATTCCAGAACATACCATTTCTTTATACTTTCTCTACGTTCCTCCACACATTTAGCCACACAGTCCACACCCACACACTTCTTCATCTTGACCTTCACAGGTAATTTCTTTTAATTTCACCAAAAATCTTCAATACCTCTCTCAGCCCACACCCACGCAAAGTGATCAGTGACTCCATGATTCTCATCAAGAATCAAGACACAATTCATTTTGACAGTACCCACAGTAACAGAGAGATGAGATATAGTTCTAGAACTGAGGATTGCAAATAGCGTGATCTGCCTTTTGAAACACAGTGGGCAATTTGGGAAGAAGACGAAGAAGATCGGTCTGGATCAGTAACTAAGAACATCTTCTGATTTATCAAAGGGTAAAGTTAGATTTTCAGTAAAATGTGAAAGGTAATTTGGTAATTGCCCAGGATCGTCCAATGGATATATGACAACGCGCACGGACTTTGCTCAAAATAGACCTTTGAGCTCCTTTTATGGCTTGCCCGTTCTCTTCACAAACCCAAAATACAACTTTTTTCAAAAAGTTGCGTTTTATACAAATCAAACAGGCTTTGGACATTTGCTTTTTCAAAATGGTCTTTTTGGGCTGAGAAAGTTGAAACAAACGGGCACTTAAAAATGGTATCAAAACACCAATATCAGATAACATATAAAGAAAAAAAGAAGAAAAGAATTTATTAGCCATATTTTGACATTTTTAGGATTGGGCCTCTCTCTCTCTCTCTTCAAAAAATTTAGCCCCCTCCGGCCTCCCCTAAGAGCCCAGCCGACCAGACCAACCCAAAATTTTTATAAACCCAATTAACCCACCCCACAGTTTTACAACCCAGACCAAATTCAGGAAAAAAAAAAAAAAAAAAAAAAGAAAAGAAAAGAAAAGAAGAAAAAAGATAGAAAGAGAGAGAGAGAGAGAGAGAGAGCGCCCAGGCTCGCCACTGACCACTGACCCACTTTGCGACGAAGAGGAACTCCAGTGTGAAGGACACGGTGGCCGGAAGCGAAAACTTCCATCAGCGACGGCGACGGAGGCGGTTGTCCTGATCTGATTGTTTGTCTTGAAAGGTTACAAACACCGAAGGAAAGAGAGAGAAAAAAAAATGTCTCAGTGTATGTCTAGCTTAAACCCACACAAAACCCTCATCAACCCCAAAATCCCAATAAAAGACCCATCTTTCCCTTCAATCTTTACTTTCAAAACAAGACCCAGATTCCAAAAACTCACAGCAATTTCTGCCTCAGTGACGTCAAGCCAAAACCAAGACCACCCACCACTCTCATTGGACTCTCTCATCAGTAGCAGTCGCAAAGATGAGCTTTTTGGGTCAATCAAAAGCTCCTTGTCTAATTGTCTCTCTGAAACCAATCTCCACCTCACTGTCCCTGGCCTCAAATCCAAAACCAGAGGCAAGGTAAACCCTTTTCAACTCTAACACCAAAACTTCATTCTATTGTATTATTATCTCGAAATTCACTCACTCTACTATTTGTTGTGTGTGTGTGTGTGTGTTTAGGTTAGAGATATTTATGATAGTGGGGACTATCTTGTTCTTGTCACTACTGATAGGCAAAGCGCTTTTGACAGAATTCTTGCTTCCATTCCCTTCAAGGGCCAGGTTTTTTATTTTTATTTACTGGTTTTAGTTGGATTTTTACTTATGGGAAAAGAAAATTGAGGTGAGCAAGAGTGTTAGTAAAAGACATTCTTTTTTTTCTTTTTCTTTTTTGAAGGTTCTGAACGAGACGAGTTTGTGGTGGTTTGACAAAACTCGACACATAACTTCGAATGCAGTTGTGTCTTCACCGGATAAAAATGTTACGATTGCAAAGAAATGTTCTGTTTTTCCTGTTGAATTTGTTGGTGAGTAATTAGAATTATACTGGTTTATATTTTCTTTCGGCTTACTAACATTTTATATTTTGGGTGTAAACTACACCAATGCAATTGAGGTTTCGTGAAATGTTATCTCCAAAATTCTTGAAGGTGACACTCCTTGAGGTTTGTATAAATGTAACTGATAATTTTATTCTCTTTCACACACTATGGCTTTCCTAACGGATATTTCAGTTTTAAAAATTATTCAGCGTACCCAAACAATGGACAAGATGACATTCCTCGAGGTTTATAGATGAACAACACTCCCCCTTTGAGGTTTATATGAATGAGTAGAAAATTTTATATATAAAAAAAAAAAAAAAAAAAAAAAATTCCATTAGGGAAGTCACAGTGTGAGAGGGTGCACTTATCTGTTGCACTATAAAAAACCTAGGAGTGTCATTTTCATCTGTAATTTGATGGGAGTATCATTTCGTAAAACCTCAAGAGAGGTGGGTATAATCCACCCCCCTCCCCCCTACAGCGAATATTAAACTATAACTATGGCCTGTAATTTGTTGTAATGAGGTCCTAAATGATCAATCTAATCTCAATTGGTCTTATTTCAGAAAACTATCTATTAAAGTTGATCTTCTTGATTGTTGGTTGGTTTTATTTTTTTAATAAATCATTTTCCCAATCCTGGTTGCATGGGAAGTGTATTGTTTTTCAGATTTATGCATGTCATGGTCTGTTAATACTTTTATTTTATGATTTATTATCTTGTATAATTGTTGCATACATGATACAACAGCCCTCTCACATGGACATGGACTCACAAGCATGGGACCATCCTATGTGAGAGGGGCATTGTATCCAACTGTTACACAAGATACTGCCTCCTTTTTTCAGTATGGCATACTTTTAAAGACACAATTTCTTGTAGCCAACTAGCCATCATTTTCCCATTTGTTTGTTAGACCATCAACTCTTCAATTGACACCAAATATGCTTCTAATTTGTAGTTAGAGGCTATGTGACTGGAAGTACCGACACATCATTATGGACAGTCTACAAGAATGGTGTCCGAAATTACTGTGGCAATGTTCTCCCAGATGGTGCAATATCAATCTATGTTTCACTATCCTTTTTATCTAATTATTTTCATTCCCTATCTGATGGTCTCTTAATATGTATTAAGGCTTGGTAAAAAGCCAAAAGCTTCCTGAAAATATACTCACACCAACAACTAAGGCAGCTGATCATGATGTCCCTGTAACTCCAGATGAGGTTTGATCTCTTTGATATCATCAGTCTCTTCTGTTTCTGTCATTATGTACAATTTATAGTCACAACTACAATACTTTTGAATTTGTGATTCTTTGTATAATGTAGTTTTCTGAATATACATCTTTCTTATTTATCCAAAAATAAATAAAAAAATACCATACTTTTGAAGGAAAACAAAGAAAGAATCAAGTGAAATAATTCATGAAAGACAAAAAGAGCTATTGGCTGTCAGGCTGACAAGATAAGTAAAGTTTTAAAGTCGAAACTCAAAAGATCAAGATTTGGACCAAAAATTTATAGTGAACTGTTTTCTGATTCATTCAGTCGAATAGCTAATGATTTATGATTATTAATCCTGTTGGTAGTAAAACAAATTGGAAAGCACATCTCAACATTCTTATGGCTAAATATAGGTGGTTTTTGTTATTTTGTCTATTTTTTGGTATCTTGTGATGGAATGACCTTGGTATCATATCTTTCAGCAAGCTTCACTAATGTGCTTAAAATGATTTTTCTAGCTAGCTTGGGTGGCTCATGTGGTGCATTTGTCTCACAGATAGTTAAACGTGGACTGATGACTCAAGCTGATTATGATGAAGCAAGTAGGAAAGCATTGAGCTTGTTTGAATATGGACAGGTATATAAGCTTTGTTGGTTAGCTTCTATTGCTAATTTTTGTGGTTGTGATCTCATTGAGATGTAATGGTTCATATCATGGGATTACATTAATCACACTATCAATCATACTTATTTGTATGTGGCCTTTTTATAATTGTAAAATTAACCTGCTTGATCATTTGGTTAATATTGCAGCGCATTGCTTTGGAACATGGCTTGATACTGGTAGACACTAAATATGAATTTGGAAAGGCAAATGATGGTTCAGTTGTTTTAATTGATGAGGTTTGTCATCTCCTTTGAAGCACTGATCTCTCTTTCTCTCTTACACATACACCCTCATACTCACACAAAGTAATATTATTGTGATTGGATTACATTTCTTGTTTTGAAATTTTAGGTGCATACTCCCGATTCAAGCAGATATTGGATTGCCAATTCTTATGACGAACGCTTTCAGAATGGTCTTGAACCTGAAAATGTTGATAAGGTTTGTTATTTGTTATGTGATGTTTGCTAATTACCTCTGTAGCATAATAACTTGTGCGTGTGTTAATGTAAGGTTTCACGGATGTATACATCTGTCATGTACAACATGTGACCTTTTCAGTCTGGTAGGACTCTGTATGTCTTGTAGACTACTAATGGTGGATTAAAATTTAATATAGGAGTTCCTGCGGTTGTGGTTCAAAGATCATTGCAATCCATATGAAGATGAGGTATTTCATGTTCTTAAGTCCTATTGAATTTGCTTCTTGAGTTTTGTGCATATGCATAAGCATCTAATGTCACTGTGGTGATACAATATTTAGGTCCTCCCAGATGCTCCTGCAGATCTTGTTTGTGAACTAGCCTGGCGGTATGTCTTTTCTGTTATTTCCTCAGGCTTCAAGTATTATGCTTTTACAAATAAATAAAAACGATGAAATTAGCCAATAATATATGGTTAATGTCCGTAGGAATGAAGCCACTGTGGCCATTAATAACAGCAGTTATACAGTCATTCTCCAGTATTTATATTCTATAATGTCTTTCTCATCTCTCTATGTTTTATTTATTTTATTTTATTTTTTTTTTAATTTTTAATTTTTAAATATTTAATTTATTGTTGTAATTATATTCTGGTCCATATGGTCTCTCTCCCCTCTCCCTCTTAATTTTAGGGCATCTCTTTTTTTGATAGGTAATAGAATCTTTATTGATAAGAAAAGTACAATGAGTTTACGATACTAAACTCACTGCAAAAAAAATGGATGCAAACAAATCAAAGGGAAAAGCTAATAGAATTAATGAAATCAAGCAAAGAAGTACAATGCACAAAACCCCAAATACGAGACCACTCAAACAAAGTCCTAGTTAGTAAAGACTTCAACAGGTCCACAGTTCTTTCAGTGTTCTCAAAAGTTTGGGCATTGCGTTCCTTCCAAGTTAACCACATAAGACACTCGGTACCATATTCCAAACATTGGAAGAATGAATGCCCAACCAATTCCACCATGTAGAAAGTAGAGAGACTACTATCTTCGGCATCACCCACTGTACCCCAAACAAGTAGAAGACTTCACTCCACAAGGTATGGACAAACTTGCAATGTAGTAATAAATCATCCACAGTTTCCTCCTCACACTGGCATAGGTAACACCAATTAACAAGAGGCAAGTTCTTCTTGACAAGGTTATCTATTGTGAAAATCCTACCCCTAGTAGTTGTCCATAAGAAAAAAGACACCCTTCTAGGAACCTTAATACTCCAAATGCATTACCTTGGGAAAAAAACCGACGGAGCTTTCAATAATGATTTATAAAAAGAACGCACATCAAAGGTACCACTATGATTCAATTGCCAAACCATGGTATCATCACCTCCCATAGGTATTTTGGATGAGATATGCACAAAGAAAGCATAAAACCTTGCTGTCTTCTAGGGGTGTTAATTCGGGTTAGCGTGTTGGGTTCGTGTCGTGTCAAGGTAGGAGTATTCGACTAAATGACTCAACCCGAACCCAATCTATTTAATAATCGTGTCATGATTCTTCAACCCTAACCTGACCTATTAATAAGGCGGGTTGACTTGACCTAACTCGCTTGACGCACTTAATAAATGGGTTGTGTTGGGTTGACACGAATGTGACAACTCATTTCAACTTGCTTAATATTAAATATAACATCTATCTAAAAATAATTTTTTTTTAACATCCCAAAAGTAGTGTATACATTTCAAGTTTTCAATCCACATTTAAAATAATATAGTTCAACAAACATATAACATCCATCTAGAAATAAGTTTTTTACAAAAATATAAGAAGGTTTAGAGATTTAGGGTTTAGAGATCTAGGGTTTGTAAAGTTTCAATTTCCAATTATATCCCTTGTAAGTTTTTGTAATTACCTACTTTTCTTTTTAAGTTTAAAATATAGATTGGATATAAAAGGTATTTGACAAATCTAAAATAAAATGAATATTTATTTGTTATACTAGTTAAACAGATTGTCTTAAATGAGTCATTTCGGGTTGACACAAATTAATTGGTGTGTCAAACGTGTCTATTGCGGGTTACGTGGGTTGATTCGCTTATGACTTGTTTCTTATCGTGTCGCTTTTGGGTCGACCCATTTATGATCCAAACTTGCTAAGGCTCAACCTTAACTAGCAAAAACCTGTGTCAGGTTCGTGTTGAGTTTGCGGGTTGGGTCAAACATTGACACCCCTACTGTCTCCCAATCCTGAAACTCACGGTGGAAGAGTAAGTTCCAACTTCTATCACCCCATCAGGTGCAATGTCAACCATATCAGAAATCCTAGCTTCATTATCCACAGAACAAGCAAACAATTCCAGATGTAATTCTTTCAAAGAAGTAGGACTACTCCAAGGATCATGCTAGTGACCATGATCCGTAAGAATTAGGCATTACCGTGATCCGTAAGAATTAGGCATTTAATTCCTTGTCTGACTGCTCCAGTGACCATGAGCCACTGATGCCTTGGATGCTAGCTGTGTGTAAATTGAAAGTGATATGTTATGTGATGTTAAATAAGCAATCATGTAACCCGTGAGCTAAACTTGAGCTGAACATAATCTCTGTGCTCATTGCTCATACGCACTCTGGTTTTTTTTTTTTTTGGGGGGGGGGGGGGGGTTTGGGGGGGAGGACTTGGGAGGATAAGTAGCTCATAACCTTCTTGGTCAGCCCATGCTAGAGGCTTTTGAAACTCTTAAAGAGATTCAAGTAAACTCACAAATATACTCGTAAGATGTTCTACATGGAGAAACTTTGTTATGATCTGCAAAGGAACCAATAATGAAATCAGGGTAATATTGGTTTTCTCGCCTAAATAAATGATTTTCTTAGGTGAATTTTGTTGAACAAGACCTGTTAAGGAAACTTACGAGGTGGTGATTAGCACGTCTTGTGTATTTTTCTGGCCTATAATGAAGCTCACCTTTGTTGTTATTGCACGTGGGGCAGCTGTGTGTACTGCCTGGTCTTTTATTGGTAATGAATATGTTACACCATCAATAGGAAGTCAATTTTGTTACAAAAAAGCTGATCATGATGTTTATAATTGAGACTTATTTTCAATAATGTGTTTGTAGATTCACTCTTTAAGATTGTGTACTAACTTTCAAACTTTTTTTATTCAAATGGTGTGTATCTCTCATTCATTTATGTTGGGAACGCTTTATGTTGACAGATACATTTTCTTGTACGAGACAATAACAAAATCAAAATTCGAGATGCCATTGATGGAGGTAAATCAATGACATATATTATTACTGTTATACGTCATAAATAGGAGCATTTTTTAAAAAAAAAATATTTGTCATAAATAAAACCAGAATTTTGCTTTTTTCGTGCAGGAGCCAATACATGATCGAATTTCTCAAAATGTTGCACGTGCACTGGCCTCTTTACAGTAATTTAGGCTTAAAATATTGCATTGGTTCCATTCCATGTACGTCTTGTGGAAAAATCAGGAGAAGAAAGCACAAATTTTGTTCTTATAAAATGATGGGAATTTGGTCTTGGGAAGCACTGTGAGTTGCTGATATTGCATGCACAATTTTTTTGTCGAGAAGGCAGCATTTTCAGTCTCCCAAGGCTTTGTCATCTGACTATGAGGTGGGCACAACGAAGCCAAATTATCAGTTAACTGACTCACTAATTGTTGTAAACTTCTTTTATATGTTACTTTACAATTTACAGGAATGTTGCTTTTTGCTTATATTCAATAATAGAAAGATTTTTTTTGTCCTCTTTGCAATTTAGTTTTGACCCACAGGAAGTAATTGTGTTCGGCAATTGGTGTATTTTTGTGCTTTTGTTTTGTGATGTGATATTGGGGTGAGGGATTGGATGCATCTTTTCGATTTTTTAGTATGTTCAATTCCATGGCAACATATGTGATATGTGGCTTGTCCCTTGATTATCTAATTTAAGGTTCAATAGTAAGGCAATGTGCAGAACTGGGTACGTTGGGTTCACCACCCATAGCCATGGGAATCTATGGAAGTGGATATTACAAGAATAGCTCTGATTCATCCTTATTTTGCTACGTGGGATTCATCCATAGAGATTTGGATAAAACTTACTATGCATAGTTTTTTAAGGTGTACGTACATCTTAGGTTCATGTAGTTTTTTTGTCAATATAGCAATATGGCATGACTATGTGGCTTATTGATCAATGTATTTAAAGTGCAAATTCTATTAAGACGGGGTATAAAACTCAGGTTTTACATCTTTCAGTTATATTGTGCCATATCAGCTTAATACAAATTAAAGAATAAATCTTACTACACACAATCATTTATTTTCCTCACTCGATTAATTAACCTATCCATAATCTTATCTTCCTCTAGTCGTATCAGTTTGCACTGGCAGAATCCTTTAAAAACAATCATTGCCGTGTCAAAATTTATTTCTAGACATTGGGAGAGGCATATCTATAAATTGCCATGAAATAATATAGACACCTGCTTAGTAGAAATTAAGAATGGCTGAAGACTCTGTGAAGTTGCTAGGCTATTGGAGAAGTCCTTTTGCCCTTAGAGTTAAGTGGGTTTTGAAACTGAAAGAGATCCAGTACCAGTATGTGGAAGAGGATCTCCCAAACAAAAGTCTCATGCTCTTGCAGTACAACCCTGTTTATAAAAAAGTTCCAGTCCTTGTCCATGATGATAAACCCTTGGCAGAGTCACTTGTAATTCTTGAATATATTGATGAGGTGTGGAAGCAGAATCCTCTCCTCCCAATAGATCCATATGAAAGGGCCAAAGCATGGTTTTGGGCCAAATTTTCCGAAGACAAGGTAAGAGAAGAAGCCACCTTCTCTATGAGCTTAGTTACATGAACTACAATGCTGGTTACACACCAACTACCACACCCCTGATTATTGGGGATAGCTCTTAAATTATACTCTTATTCATTGAAAAGAAAGCATGCTTCAGTCGGAGGACTATTGGTAATTCAAATATTAGGTGACTTATATGGAGATTTTTCTTACTTCTTAAAATAAGCATAAGATTTTTATGCAGCTCTATGATTACATTCTAAGAACATTCACATTAACTCAAGCGAAAAATTTCATCTATTTTAGCATAAGAACTTTTATTTATTTATTTATTTTATATACTCACTTTTCAAAACACTCAACATTAAATTATCTATTTTACACTACATTACATTACATTAAAATATCAAATTTTCATGATTTTTTAATTGTTCATCTTTTTTCATATACAATAACTACCATTTACTCGACTCCTTCAGCCTTGGGATACGTAATAAAATAATAATAAACTATATGCAAAATGAATAGTGTTAGCATAAATTTAAACCATTACTATAACAATTTTGCAAATTTACACACTTTTAGCTTGACTAATATGAGTGATTTTGGAGGTTGAATGTGTAAAATTGATACCTTTTTCTATTTTGCATTGATGCAAACGCTCTAACATGCAATTTCCATCTAAGCTAACTACCATAGAATAGCCAATTCTTTATTTCAAACTCAAAAAAATTTTATCAGTCTACTCTTTTCAATGTGGGCCAGCAGTGATGGCTGCATTTAGCAAGAAGGGGGAGGAAAAAGAGAAAGCTGCAAAAGAAGCTCGTGAGAATTTAAAGACTCTTGAAAGTGGTCTTGAGGGGAAGCATTTTTTTGGGGGTGAAACAATAGACTTTGTGATATTGTTGCTAGTTGGATTGGATGCTGGGCTCAAATGACTGGGGAAATCATAGGCATAAAGCTGATTGATGCAGAGACCATGCCTTTACTTGATGCTTGGTTCAAAGATTTCCTTGAGGTCCCTTTTATTAAAGAATGTATGCCACCTCGGGATAAATTGCTAGAGCACAACAAGGAATTCCACAAAATTTTGACTACTGCATCGACTTGAAGTCTTTATATCTCTGAGCACATACTTAAGGCTACCTGCATATGGTGTATGAATAATTGTTAGTGAATTATATAAAACTATAAAGGATATGGACTTGGGCTGATATTCTTGATATGAATATCATGCATGTAAGATTAGCAAAATCTGATGAATAAGAATTGCAAAATTACTAGGCAATATTATATATATGCAATATTGGAAGTACATGTTTTTGACAAATTGGTGTTTTTTTGTGCTTTTGTTTTGTGATGTGATGTTGGGGGTGAGGGATTGGATGCATCTTTTTTTATTTTTGAGTATGTTCAATTGCATGGCAACATATGTGGCTTGTCCTTCATCATCTAATTTAAGCTTCAATTAGTGAGTAGTTATAGGACTACACACTTTTTTACAACTTTTAGTTACAACTTTGACATGATAGACTGTGAGTAGTTGTCTATTACTTATATATGAACTCACCATTTTTTCTTCACCACTCACACTGTGCAATATAACAATTATGGCAAAAAGTTGTGAGATTAATTGTGGTACTAGATTTTGTCTCACTTAGTAAAGCAATATGCAAGACTGGGTATGTTGGGTTCACCCATAGGGAACCTATGAACTCTTAAGAATAGAAGTGTATATTCCAAGAATAGCTCTGATCCATCCTACTTAGATTCATCCATAGGGATTTGGATAAAATTTATCTATAGTTTTTTTCAAGTATATGCAGTTATGTTTTAGGTATATGTAGTACATCTTAGGTTCACATAGGTTTTTTTTTTTGGGTGTCAATATAGCAATATAGCATAACTATGTGGCTTATTGATCGATTTATTTAAGTTTTACTTGATAATTATTTACCCTTAACCAAAAACAGAAACAACTGAACCTAAACTTTAACCTAAATAGACCTTTTTTAAAAACATCTTTTTTTTTTTTTTTTGGCTAATGTTTTTGGTGCTCCCTTGTTATGGAGGTGGTATATTTTGCACTAGTCTCATGAAACCATTGTCTCACTGACATGTTGGGTCCACACAATGGTCTCATGAGACCGGCATATTTACAACAATTAAAATTCTTGTTGTGGGCCTACTATTCAGATTTCTTTTGAAAAAATAATCTAACTTAATTACAATTTCTCTCTTTTTCTGTTGTCATCATCCATGGTGGGATTGATTTTCCCTCTGTCTTCTCTTTTTTTCTTTTCATTTGTCATGTGCTCAGAAAAAAAGAAAAAAAAAAAATAGTCCATCAAGGCGGCTAAATTATTCTAGACGTCAATATTTATTTAATAACAAACATTGCAAGTCAAAATTTATTTTTAGACTTTCAGTAAAATTTATTTCTAGACCTTGGGAGAGGTACATCTATAAATTGCCATGAGATAATGTAGACACCTGCATAGTAGAAATTAAGAATGGTTGAAGACTCTGTGAAGTTGCTAGGCTATTGGGTAAGTCCTTGTTCCCTTAAAGTTAAGTGGGCTTTGAAACTGAAAGGGATCCAGTACCAATATGGGGAAGAGGATCTCCAAAACAAAAGTCCCATGCTCTTGCAGTACAACCCTGTCTATAAAAAAATTCCAGTCCAATAGATCCATATGAAAGGGCCAAAGCACGGTTCTGGGCCAAATTTGCCGATGATAAGGTAATAGAAGAAGCCACCTTCTCCATGAGTTTATTTATATGAACTATGCTGGTTACAGGGCCGGCCCAAGATTGTTTTAGGCCTAAGACGAGAATTTTATAGGGTTCTTTTTACATCTAAATATCACCTAAATAATATTTATTTATTTTTATTTAATTTCAAATCTATTATTAATTCTTACTTATTAATATGACTAATTCACCCAAAGTGAGCTAATGATAATTACTATATAGGTTTTACAAATTGGCATATCACCAATAAAAGAAAAGTTATTCAAACATTCATTTTATTATATTATTTAAGTAACACCGATCATATTCTTGTCACATCAGTTTTTAAATTTTTTTTCTTAAAATTTGTATTGGCTTTAGCATTTTTCATACACAGTTTTTTGTGTATGTGTGTGTGTGTGTGTGTGTGTGGAGAAAACGCTAAACTTATTACAAATTTTACTACTGTGTGTGTGTGGAGAAAATGCTAAACTTATTACAAATTTTACTACAAAAAACTTACAAACTAATGTGACAATGAGGTGGCACTTCAACAAAATAATAAATGAGTATTGAATTACTTCATTGGTGACATATCAATTTGTAGGACCTACGTAATAAAACTTGTAATATACTAGTATAACTCTAATATTTAAGGCCTTCTTAATATTGGGGTAAAATATACACCTAACTCACACTTTTTCTTTAATTAAAAAAAAAAAAAAAAAAAAACTTACCGCCCAATATTTGGAGGCTTTTTATGTCAGGGGACCTTAGGCCATGGCTGGTTACACCAACTATCACAACCCTAATCATTGGGGATAGCTCTTAAATTATGCTCTTATTCATTAAAAAAAAATGTACGCATCAGTTGGATGACTATTGGTAATTCAAATACTAGATGACTTATATAGAGATTTTTCTTACAAGACAACAATCTTAAAATAAGCACAAGATTTTCATTTAGCTTTATGAGTACATGCTAACATGCAATTCCCATCTAAGCTAACTAGCATAGAATAGCAAATTCTTATTTCAAACTCTAAATACATTAATCAGTCTACACTCTTTTCAGTGTGTGCCAGCACTGATGGCTGCATTTACCAAAAAGGGGGAGGAACAAGAGAGAGTTGTGAAAGAAGCTCATGAGAATTTGAAGATTCTTGAAAGTGGTCTTGAGGGGAAGTGCTTTTTTGGGGGTGAAACAATAGGCTTTGTGGATATTGCTACTGGCTGGATTGGATGCTGGGCTCAAATGATTGGGGAAATCATAGGCATAAAGCTGATTGATGCAAAGACCATGCCTTTACTCGATTCTTGGTTCCAAGATTTCCTTGAGATCCCTCTTATTAAAGAATGTATGCCACCTCAGGATAAATTGCTAGAGCACATAAAGGAATTACACAAAAAAATTTTGACTGCAGCATCGACTTGAAGTCTTTATATCTCTGAGCACGTACTTAAGGCTACCTGTATAAGGTGTATGAATGATTGTTGGTGAGTTATATAAAACAATAAAGGATATAGACTTAAGCTGATATTCTTCATATGACTATCATGCATGTAAGATTAGCAAAATATGATGAATAAGAATTGCAAAATTACTAGGCAATATTATATATATGCAATATTGGAAGTACATGTTTTTGGCAATTTGGTGTATTTTTGTGCTTTTGTTTTGTGATGTGATGTTGGGGGTGAGGGATTTGATGCATCTTTTTGATTTTTGAGTATGTTCAATTGCATGGCAACATATGTGGCTTGTCCTTGATCATCTAATTTAAGCTTCAATTAGTGAGTAGTTCTAGGACTACACACTTTTTCACAACATTTTGTTACAACTCTGACATGGCAGACTGTGAGTGGTTGTCTATTAGTTACACATGAACCCACTATTTTTCCTTCACCAATCACACTTTGCAACATAACAATTATGGCAAAAAAGTTGTGAGATAAATTGTGATACTAAATTTTGTCTCACTTAGTAAAGCAACATGCAAGACCGGGTATGTTGGGTTCACCCACAGGGAACCTATGAACTCTTAAGAATAAAAGTGGATATTCCAATTATAGCTCTGATCCATCCTACGTGCGATTCATCCATAGGGATTTGGATAAAATTTATTATTTATCTATAGTTTTTTTTAGGTATATGTAGTTATGTACATCTTAGGTTCATGTATTTTTTTTTTTTTTTGTCAGTATAGCAATATAGCATAACTATGTGGCTTATTGATGGATGTATTTAAGTTTCACTTGATAATTATTTACCCCTAACCTACAATAGAAACAACTGGACCTAAGCTTTAACCTAAATAGACCTTTTCAAAAATATTTTTTTTTTTTTTTTTGGCTAATGAGTTTGGTGCTCCCTTGTTATGGAGGTGGTATTTTTTGCACTAGTCTCATGAAACTATTGTCTCACTAACATGTGGGCCCCACACAATGGTCTCATGAGGCTGGCGTTTACGAAAATTAATCCTTGTTGTGGGCCCAATGTTTAGACTTCTTTTGCAAAAATAATCTGGCTTAATTACAACTAGTTGATATCCTACGCGATGCATTTTGATAAATTTTGTATGAAATTATTTATGACCCATTGATTTCATGAATACTATTATTGTTAGTCACACTTAATCTACGAGGTTTTCTACTAAAACAAATACAAACTAAATACATTAGGGAGAAAATTCGTCTAATTCATGCAACCAAGAAATGTCACCTACAAACATGTTGGTTCTTAGGTGTCTCTCTTGTATTATATATGTTTTATAGATCAATTAGCTATAAAAACTTCTAGAATTTCATGATACAACAATAGAAAAAATAATGCCATAGTGATGCAATAATATCACAATTTAACCTCCAAATTTTAATTGAACTAAAAGTAGCCAAAAATAGATCCTACCAAGTGTACGCATCATACAAAAAACCAAAAATATAAATTGGCACATAATATGAAAAAAATAAGCCTAAATAAATTACAATGCTACATAAGTAAAACCATATACATAAAACCTAAACAAAATATTTAAGATGAACGTAATATTTTGAAAATTAAGCTACCTCTTAGAAAGAAAAGCAAAGATATTTTTAGAAAATGATGGAAGTTTAATTTTTAAGTTCATTGGAAATGGGGATTTATGTTGGACAAATGTGGAGACAAAATAATATTTGTCCAATTCATTGAATTCGACTCTTGTAATTATGCATTGAGGTTAGTCTTATGCAGAAATTTGAATTTTTTTTTTTTGATTCCTACATTTCCCATATGACTTTTTAGATCAATCCGTATCAATTCAAAGCATGTAAAATTATATATGTCTACAAATTATTTGAATTCTATTCCTATATTTCCCATGACTTTTTAAATTCACCCGTATCAATTCAAATCATGTAAAGTTTAATGTATACAAATTCTTTGATTTTTATGAATACATTGAAATAAATGTATTTGTCATTACATAATAGTTTGACATAAATGCTAAATTTAGATGAGATGAAAGTCTAAATGAGAAGGATGTCGTACAATGTGCCCCTTGGAAAAATCTCATGCTTTTCCACATGAGGTGTCTGCTTTTATATATATATTGAATGAATTGATGTGGAGACAAATAATATTTGCCCAATAAATTGAATTCGACTCTTGCAATTTTGCATTGAAATTAGTCTTATGCAGAAATTTGAAAATTTTTTTTTGATTCCTACCTTTCCCATGACATTTTAGATCCATTTGTATCAATTCAAAGCATGTAAAGTTATAAATATATACAAATTCTTTGAATTTTATTCCTACATTTTCCATGACTTTTTAAATCCATCCATATCAATTCAAAACATGTAAAGTTATAAATGTATACAAATTTTTTGAATTTTATTATTACATTGAAATAAATGCATTTGCCATTACTTAATAGTTTGACATAAATACTAAATTTAGATGAGATGGAAGCCTAAATGAGAAGGATGTTAAACAATGTGCCACTTGGCAAAACCTTATACTTTCCCACGTGAGGTCTCTGCTTTTATATATACTAGTAAGTTTCCCGTGCGATGCACGGATAATATTATAATGTTTTATATAAATTTGTTTTTGAAAAATACTATAAATATATTATAGCATATTTATTATAAAACTTTGTTAATAATGAGTTCATCATAAAAAATAACAATTATAAATTGCACACATATATCTATTATAATTATTTTGTTCAAGTAATGAGCAATAATGAAAACAACTTGGAGTAATATTGTATAACAAAAGTTGATAAAAGCATATTAATTCATTCTATATTATTGATTTTTATTATGTGATGTAATAAAAAGCTTCATTATGATTTTTTTTTTTCTGCAATGCTTTGTTATTGTGGTATGGTGACGCTTGTTGTCATTATCAGTTTCTCCATCTTCAACATTTGAAATTTAGTCCGTCCATATTTGTTCAATTTTTGAGCTTTCATCATTTTTTTTTCCTTTTGTTGCATCATTTGTGTTAATTATTAATGAATTGGCACCGAGAGATTCTTGATTAGATCTTACAAAGTTTGGACTTTGTCGCTAAGATTTTTCATAGGTATTTGCATTTATATTAAATTTCAATGATGTGACAGTTTTTTTGTAAATTTTTTATTTTTGTAAATTTTGGAATAGTGCAGCAAAAAGAATTAACATAGCATGTTGAATTGTGTTTTTTTTTTCTTCCATACCTTTTTATCATTTGAAAGTGCATCAAAAATCTTAGCAACTATATAATTCTCAAAACCATCTTTTAGATTGAATTCGTTCAAATGAAGTAGAGAAATCCATTTTTTTCCTATTTTTTTTTTTCAAATAACATGAGATTCCTTCTCTAATATCAATATTTTTACAATAATTTAAATAAGTTGTACCTTAGTTTATTTTTCAGCAAGATCTCGATCTTGTAGATTTATTTAGGATTTTCTCGGCATCTTGATCAAATATCACAAACTTTGTTTTGTTAGTTGCATTAAAAATTTCAATTTGAATCCTGTATCTAAAGTAGTTTGCAATTGTATATATATAGTAGTTATAGTGAGATAAATATATTATAAATATTTGGAAAGTATGTAATTAATGTGAGAGTATGCAGTATGTAATTTGACATTCCTTTCACAAAGTACAATGTAATACCAACTCATTGTTGTATCAATGTTACTTATTATTGCAATACCCTAACAGTTCACATCTTGCAATGAACTTTGAAATTAATATGTATTTTTTTTAATGTAAATAATATGATTTATTATTATTTTTATACAAAAATGATGAGTATAATTTGAAATAATTAACAAACCTTTTTTGTAAGATCTCATTTAATGCATTTTATCTTTCCTATTGTCTTCATATTATTTAAAGATAAATCCTCCTATGAAAATTGTTTTGCATGTATTTTTGGTATTTCTTGTATAGGATCATGTTTTTTACCATTCCTATCATTGAACTTTTTTAAAGAAAATATTAAGTTAATGGCATTTTGTGAGATAGTATATGCTCTTTATTAGAATTTTTTGTTATTATAAATTTTAGAAATATGCACTTGTCAATTATTTTAGCAACCTGAGAGATCTCAAGATTTATATATATTTTTGTTGCACTGGTCGATGACAGAGAATTTCTCTACATAAATTGCATAGAATATTATTAATAGATAAAATCATATTGAATTGAAATTGAGGAAAAATGAAGAGATATTTCATGAGAATGAGATTTTCTAGAAGTATCATCTATACGTGGGGGAGGAAGAAGAGAGTTTGTAAGAGAGTAAGAGTTTTTGCTTTGATTTGCACGTGGGAATAGTCAAACTTAGGTCATAATATGTAAGGTAAGAACTGAGCCTGAGTTTTTCATAAGATTTTATCTACTTTTAAAAAGTAATCAATTTTATAGTGAATAACTCTTGGTCTAATTGGTCTAATTGTCAAGAACAACTCATATCAATATAATAGTAAAAATAAGTTACTATGATCTATTGGGTAACAGTAAAAAAAACTTAATAAAAAGAGGTAAAAAAATGCTAAATTTATATAATAATAAAAATAAGTTACTATGATTTATTAGGTAATAGTAAAAAAAAACTTAATGAAAAAAGGTAAAAAAAAGGTTAAATGCAATAAGTTACTATGATCTATTGAGTAACAATAAAAAATAAAAAAATAAAAACTTAATAAAAAGAGGTAAAAAAATGCTAAAATTTATATAATAGTAAAAATAAGTTACTATGATTTATTGGGTAACAGTAAAAAAAACTTAATGAAAAAATGTTAAAAAAGTTAAATGCAATATAAGAGTGCCACGTGGCAGAACCTCATGCACTCTCATATGAGGTTTCTTCTTTTATATATATATATTGATATTGAATAAATTGATGTGGAGACAAATAATATTTGCCCAATAAATTGAATTTGACTCTTGCAATTTTGCGTTGAAGTTAGTCTTATGCAGAAAATTGAAAAGTTTTTTTGATTCCTACATTTCTCATGACTTTTTAGATCCATTTGTATCAATTCAAAGCATGTAAAGTTATAAATGTATACAAATTCTTTGAATTTTATTCCTACATTTCCCACGATTTTTTAAATCCATCCATATCAATTCAAAACATGTAATGTTACAAATGTATACAAATTTTTTGAATTTTATTAATACATTCAAATAAATGCATTTACCATTACTTAATTGTTTGACATAAATGCTAAATTTAGACGAGTTGAAAGACTAAGGGTCCGTTTGGATACAACTTATTTTTGTTGAAACTGAAAACACTATAGTAAAATAATTTTTAAATGTATGAATAGTTCTATGTGACCCTTTTTAATATTTTTTTTATGAATAAAGTGGTTGTGGGTCCCATGAACAGTACGTGAATAGTGCTGTTGCAGGTGCATGAACAGTGCTGCTACAGGTGTGAACAATGACAATGGTCTCCCTAAAACGCGTGAAACAAAAGAAAAAAGGGGGGGGGGGGGCGCTGAAATGTAAAACACAGAGTGAATCCAAACCCACAATAAAAGAAAATAATGTTAAACAATGTGCCACTTGGCAGAAGCTCATTATTTCCCACATGAGGTTTCTGCTTTTATATATAAAATAATAATAATAATAATATATTGATTGATTGATGATTTCTCACTTTCTCTGTTGTCATCATCCATAGTGGGATTGGCTTTCCCCGTCTTTCCTTTTTTTCTTTTCATTTGTCATGTGCTCAGGAAAAAAAAAAAAAAAAAGTCCATCAAGGCGGCTAAATTATTCTAGACGTCAATATTTATTTAAAAACAAACATTGCTAGTCAAAATTTATTTTTAGACTTTTAGAAAAATTTATTTCTAGACATTGGAAGAGGTACATCTATAAATTGCCATGAGATGCCTGCTTTGTAGAAATTAAGAATGGCTGAAGACTCTGTGAAGTTGCTAGGCAACTGGGTAAGTCCTTATTCCCTTAAAGTAAAGTGGGCTTTGAAACTGAAAGGGATCCAGTACCAGTATGTGGAAGAGGATCTCCAAAACAAAAGTCCCATGCTCTTGCAGTACAACCCTGTTTATAAAAAAATTCCAGTCCTTGTCCATGATGATAAACCCTTGGCAGAGTCACTCATAATTCTTGAATATATTGATGAGGTGTGGAAGCAGAATCCTCTCCTTCCAATAGATCCATATGAAAGGGCCAAAGCACGGTTTTGGGCCAAATTCGTTGATGATAAGGTAAGAGAAGAAGCCACCTTCTCCATGAGCTTAGTTATATGAACTACTATGCTGGTTACACCAACTATCATAGCCCTGATCATTGGGGATAGCTCTTAAATTATGCTCTTATTCATTATAAAGAATGCATGCATCAGTTGGATGACTATTGGTAATTCAAATACTAGATGACTTATATAGAGATTTTTCTTACAAGACAAAAATCTTAAAATAAGCACAAGATTTTCATGCAGGTTTATGAGTACATGCTAACATGCAATTTCCATCTAAGCTAACTAGCATAGAATAGCAAATTCTTATTTCAAACTCTAAAAACATTAATCAGTCTACTCTTTTCAGTGTGTGCTAACACTGATGGCTGCATTTACCAAAAAGGGGGAGGAACAAGAGAGAGCTGTGAAAGAAGCTCGTGAGAATTTGAAGATTCTTGAAAGTGGTCTTGAGGGGAAGCGCTTTTTTGGGGGTGAAACAATAGGCTTTGTGGATATTGCTGCTGGCTGGATTGGATGTTGGGCTCAAATGACTGGGGAAATCATAGGCATAAAGCTGATTGATGCAGAGACCATGCCTGTACTCGATTCTTGGTTCCAAGATTTCCTTGGGATCCCTCTTATTAAAGAATGTATGCCACCTCAGGATAAATTGCTAGAGCACTGCAAGGAATTACATAAAAAATTTTGACTGCAGCATCGACTTGAAGTATTTATATCTCCGAGCACGTACTTAAGGCTACTTGCATAAGGCGTATGAATGATTGTTAGTAGGTTATATAAAACAATAAAGGATATGGACTTAAGTTGATATTCTTGATATGAATATCATGCATGTAAGATTAGCAAAATATGATGAATAAGAATTGCAAAATTACTAGGCAATATTATATATGCAATATTGGAAGTACTTGTTTTCGGTAATTTGGTGTATTTTTGTGCTTTTTTTTTTGTGAAGTGATGTGATGTTGGGGGTGCGGGATTGGATGCATCTTTTTTATTTTTAAGTATGTTCAATTGCATGGCAACATATGTGGCTTGTCCTTGATCATCTAATTTAAGCTTCAATTAATGAGTAGTTCTAGGACTACACACTTTTTCACAACTTTTTGTTACAACTCTGACATGGCAGACTATGAGTGGTTGCCTATTAGTTACACTTGAACCCACCATTTTTCCTTCACCACTCACACTTTGAAATATAACAATTATGACAAAAAAGTTGTGAGATAAATTGTGATACTAGATTTTGTCTCACTTAGTAAAGCAACATGCAAGATTGGGTTCACCCACAAGGAACCTATGAACTCTTAAGAATAAAAGTTATATGTAGTTGTATGTAACACCCCGACCCAACCTTATATTAACTATGTGTTTGAATGGGTAATTATTATTTTAAGCTACTTTCTTTTATAATTAATAAAAGAGTATTTAAATAAATATATTATCTTATAATGCTTTTGGATAAGAATTGTGAAGATTAGAAATAATTGAAATGACTATTTGTATTATAAATATATATTTAGTATGTGTAAAATTATATTAAGTGATTTAAGTTATTAGATATATATTTGTTGGTGTTTAATTAAGTGTATAAAGGTAAGGACACACACACACACACACACATATATATATATATATACATATATGTGTATGGGTGTAAAGTGATATTATTCTTTGTAGAAAAGTGTAAGTGTGAATACTAAAATCTGAAAAGATGAGTTATCCTTTCTTTCCTTAGCAACATACGTGAATCACCCAAGATATTTTGCTTGACTTCTTGGCTGCAGAAACTTTCTTGGTCTTCTTGCTTTGCTTCTTTGTTTTCTTCCTTCTTTGTTCTTATTGACTACACCTTTATGTCTTCTTTGACTTTCTCAAAGAAAGAAGACTCAAGAAGCTCTCTACCTCACCATTTCCAACGGGTCCATGCAAATCAGAAATTTGCACCTTATTTTATTCTTTTTCTCTTAAGGAAAGAGCTAGGAAGCTCTCTTAAGTCTTCCCTCAAGTCCAAGGGTTCACACACACACCAAAAGAAGGACAATTCTCTTAACTCTTCTCTCCCTTTTCATTCCCACAGTTCCAACACCTAATGAAAGAAAAAACTCTCTCAAGCTCTATCTCTGATAACGCCTTAAAATGTGTACTTGTTATATATTTATGTGGGTGTTATCTCCTTATTATTATGCTTAATTTATATAATTAAGCCATGATTTGTATTAGTCCCTATTATTTATCTTTACATAATTTCTTGAATAAGATGCTATTCATTGTGTGTAATTTTCTACTTTTAGGAAATCATGTGAGAAAGATGAGTTTACAGAAATTTGTGAGAGAATGGAGGTCAAACTAGAATTAAAGTGGAGCTAAAGGACCATGCCTAAATGTCTAAGGAGGTGCAGCTGGAGTGCTTGGATCATCTAACATGATTGGAAGCTTCAAATAAGGAAAGAAATCAAAGAGGCAGAATCTGAAAAGGAAAAAATTTGATTTGAGCACTGATCAGTATTTTGGGCGTATCTCTCTCCTCAAAAATCCAATTTACACAAGACTAGATGGGTTGGAACTGTGACTTAAATATCTACAACTTTTCAGTTTTGAGTTTTTCCAAATTCTCAATTTTTGGAGGCAGAAATTAACTCACAAGTTACCGCTGTAAACCTGGACGAAAATTAAAATAGGAAAAGTTTTATTTTCTTTGGACACTTAGACATTAGGGTTTTAGAAGGGAGACGGCGAGAAGGAATTAAAAAAAAAAAAAAAAAAAAAAAAAAAAAAAAAAAAAAAAAAAAACCTTGTATTTTTCTTTCTCTAATGGCAGCCTAAACTCTTTACTATGGCTAGGGGTTATGTTTCTTCTCTACGGTATGAATATTCAATGTGATTTTTTCTAGGATTTTATCAATGACATATTTGATTGTTCAATTAGATTTCTTTTGATGTATTAGTTCTTCCATGCTTTCAATAAGTTCAATCATGTTTTTCTTATTGTTTAGAGGAATTTCTAATAGTTTCAAATAGAAATCATGTTTTAAAGTGAATGGGTTTTTCTGAAAACTTTTCTAACTGCATTATTAATCGAGGTTATCATGCGTTCTTGAATTGTCTCAGTTCAACCGAATCATAAGTTTTTAATTGTATAAGAACAATCAATTATGAAATATATATTTTCTTAGATCACAAAGAATTTCATATCGATATAGGGAAACACCCCGATGCCCTAGTATTTACATTATTGATTTAAATCAGTTTTTATTATTATTCTTGTTAACAATCATCAAGCAAAAGTATTTTTCTTCTTCACCCAAATTATTGTTTAATTATATTGTCTTTGAATTTACCCTGCTCCTTGTGGTTCGACCTCGGTACTCCGAGAATTATATTGCTACGATCTCCTGCACTTGGGAGTGAGCAAGCAACCTCTCACACCTACGGGTCCAACCTCAAAGAAAGAAAACTCTCAACTTTTCCCTCCCTTTCTCATTGAAATCATATACCTCACTCTAAGGAAGAAATTAAAAGTCTAGCCCTAAGATTTCAGCTTCAAAGTTGTCGGTAAGTAAATAAAAATCTCATCTTATCATGGGTATTTTAATGGTGGTATGGTTTGCTTTAATTTCACTTCTATGTTTCTCTAATATGATTGTGAGAAGTTGGCTTTTTGTGGTTTGTAAAATTGGGAAGCTTGTAAGTCTATATATATATATATATATGCTGTTTTAAGAAGCTTTGAAATTGTGTTGGTGATTTGTTGACAGTAGATTGTATATGATGAAGGAAGTAAGAAAAAGTCAGGCTGAGTGCTTTTGATGTTACTGCTGGGATTTTTGGTTGTATGTAATTTTGCTATAAATGGTTAAATGACTGTATATAAGTGTTTTATAACATGGTTAATGAGTGCATAAAAATCCCCATATGAAAATACCATTCTTTGATAATTGTTTGTGAATTTACAAGAAAATGTTGCAAAGCTGTCATTGTGACAGATTCTGTGTTTATACATGATAAATTATGTATTAAATTGTATATAGTGAATTTGGATGCTAGGGTTATTTTCTATGAAATCTAAGACATATACGGTTGTTATGGAATTGGTTTCACAGCATTTGGATGAACATAAAAATAATGGTTTAATTTGTAATTTGCATAAAATTCTGTCAGGACAGATTTGAGTATGCTGTTTTGTGTGATTTTTAGTAAATCATGGACTTATTATTTGACTCCGAAATTTTTATGGTTTATACTGGACATACATAGGAGTAGTTATGTAAAATTTCATGACAATTGGCTGTGTGTGGACAGCCCGTTTGTATATTACAAATGGAGCATATTCTGCTGAAATGAGCAGTGAATAACATATGCTACACCTGACTTTGTGGATTTAATTCTCAAGTTAGGGTGAATGTTTTGAGCTATAATTTAATATGCTCATCCTTTGGTATGTTAGAATCATATATAAATTTTATGAATTGGTTTCTCTGTTATTTAGTACATCATGTTGTCTGATGAATGTATTTTGCATTTATGGGAACCTCTTTGAGGTGGGATAGGATTTGGTTGATTATAAGAGATAGGTTTTGAGATGAATGTGTAAGTTTATGATAAGGAGTAATGGATAGTGATAAGTTTTGATATTTGGTTTAGGTGTTACCAGTTCCCCAGGTCTATGTTCCTTCGACTGTAGGCTCTTGGTTCCTCTACTATCAATCAGGTAAGAGATAAGTTATATGAGCATTTGGTAAGTCATAAGGTTATTTTAAAGTATATGATGCATTAAAAGGTTTTGATTAGAGATATGGCATATAATCATTATTCTGACAAAGATATGTTCGTGAGCTTTCGAAACCCTGTGTATATGATTTAAGCATATTAATGCTATTACTAATTCCACGAACGTGATGTTTAAAGAAAAGAATGGAAATGCTATTATAATGAAATATTATGCAAAATAAGAAATGTCAGTATGATTGAAAGTATGAAATGTTTTCGGGTTATGTCCTCTGGTGATCTGAACTCTGCTAGTAGGGGTTAATTACTAGCTTTCCATGGAAAACGTCATCTGATTGGCCATTATAAGTGGGACTAGCTCTGCTGTACCCGCCCCTTGTTTGTTACGGCCAACTTGTGGGGGAAGCCAACCTACACCCATGGTTGGAAGATATGTATTATGATGTGATCCCGAGAATACCTGGCATTGTGGGGAATGCTGGATGCCTAGCACCGTGGTGCTAGAAGCCTCCCAAATAAGTATAGACTTATCAGCTATGGACTAACCAATAAGTTATTTATGAACGGCTATGTTATGTTATTAATCATGAGAGAATTATTTTGTTTAAATGCATTGGGAAAAGTTAAAAGCTCTCATGAAAAGAAGAAGTTTCTGATGAAAAGAAAGCTGTTCATTAAAGATAAAAGTTTTTGAAGTTCTGTTATGCTATAAAGATAAAGTTTCTGAAGAAAGTACAAGTTTATGTTGAGGAGTTATCAGATATATGTTGTTCTTTATGAAACGTTAAGTTTTATAATTATGAAAGTTATAATATTTTACAAGGAGGAGTTTATGAAGGAAAGTTTTATTATTCTGTAAGATGCTTATAGTTTAAGACAAAGTTACTGATTATCTGATTTTAAGTTAAAATGATCATTTTGTAATGAAAATATATATATGGTAACTTTGTAAGAAATAAAAGAAATTCAATCCGAAAGGCTTTGATAATATTATTCTGATAAGAAAAGGGAGAACAATTATTTTCTTACGAAGAGTGTATAAGTTATTATTATACATAGTATAAGATACTATGCATGAAAAGATGTTCTCCTATCCGAATATTATTAAATGAAATGAATTGATTTACATGCATCCTTATTAAATTCTCATATATCTTACTTTTACTGAGCTGTGTGGCTCACCCCTTCCACTCTTTCAATCAACAGGTTTTAAGTTGGAGCAGAGAGAGCCTTAGTCGAGTTTTGGAAGGAGTTGGTTTTAGTTTTATATGTATAGATCCTTGAATTAGCAATATGATGTTTAGATTTGTAGCATCGTATATTTTAGGATCTAATGAAAGTGTATACCTTAAAGCATTAAGAGATGTATTATGTGGAATTTAGACTTTGAGTAATTGGTGGATTATGTTATTCTTTGAGTACAGTGTAGATGCTCTGAATGTCAAGTGAAAAGTTATATAATTTAAGTAAAGAAACAAGAATGAAAATAAAGAGGGAAGCTTTTGTAAAAGCTTTTCTGAAAGTTTTGTAAAAATTAAGTTGGTTCTTATTAATATCAGGTTTAAGCTTGATATTAGCATGCCGGTCATGTTCATAAATCTGAGTATCGGGTTTGGGGCGTGACAATGTACATCTTAGGTTCATGTATTTTTTTTTTTATTTTTTTATTTTGTCAATATAGCAATATAGCATAACTATGTGGCTTATTGATCAATGTATTTAAGTTTCACTTGATAATTATTTACCCCTAACCAACAACAGAAACAACTGGACCTAAGCTTTAACCTAAATAGACCTTTTTCATAAATATCTTTTTTTTTTTTTTTTTGGGCTAATGAGTTTGGTGCTCCCTTGTTATGGAGGTGGTATTTTTTGCACTAGTCTCATGAAATTATTATCTCACTGACATGTGGGCCCCACACAATGGTCTCATGAGACCGGCGTTTACAAAAATTAATCCTTGTTGTGGGCCCAATGTTCAGACTTCTTTTGCAAAAATAATCTGGCTTAATTACAACTAGTCGATATCCCGCGCAATGTGTGGTGCATTTTGATAAATTTTGTAAGAAATTATTTATGACCCATTGATTTCATGAATAGTATTATTATTAGTCACACTTAATCTATGAGGTTTTCTACTAATACTAAATTCAAACTAAATACATTGGGGAGAAAATTTGTCTAATTCATGCAACTAAGAAATGTCACCAGATCATAGTGAAATTGTCACCTACAAACCTGTTGGTTCCTAGGTGTCTCTCTTGTATTGTTTATGTTTTATATATCAATTAGCTATAAAAACTTCTAGAATTTCATGATACAATAATAGAAAAAATAATGCCATAGTGATGCAATAATATCACAATTTAACCTCCAAATTTTAATTGAACTAAAAGCAGCCAAAAATAGATCCTTACCAAGTGTTCGCATAATATAGAAAACCAAAAATATAAATTGGCACATAATATGAAAAAATAAGCCTAAATAAATTACAATGCTACATAAGTAAAACCATATACATAAAATCTAAACAAAATATTTAAGCCGAACGTAATATTTTGAAAATTAACTTACCTCTCAGAAGGAAAAACAAAAATATTGTGAGAAAATTGTGGAAGTTTAATTTTTAAGTCCATTGGAAATGGGGATTTATGTTGGACAAGTGTGGAGACAAAATAATATTTGCCCAATTCATTGAATTCAACTCTTGTAATTCTGCGTTGAAGTTAGTCTTATGCAGAAAATTGAAAATTTTATTTGATTCCTACATTTCCCATAACTTTTTAGATCCATCCATATCAATTCAAAGCATATAAAGTTATATATGTACACAAATTCTTTGAATTATATTCCTACATTTTCCATGACTTTTTAAATTCATCCATATCAATTCAAAGCATATAAAGTTATAATTTATACAAATTCTTTGATTTTTATTAATACATTGAAATAAATGCATTTACCATTACTTAATAGTTTAACATAAATGCTAAATTTAGATGAGATGGAAGCTTAAATAAGAAGGATGTTGTACAATGTGCTACTTGGCAAAACCTCATACTTTCTCGCATGAAGTATCTGCTTTTATATATATATATATATAGAATGAATTGATGTGGAGACAAATAATATTTGCCCAATAAATTGAATTTGACTCTTGCAATTTTGCATTGAAATTAGTCTTATGCAGAAAATTGAAAAGTTTTTTTGATTCCTACCTTTCCCATGACTTTTTAGATCCATCTGTATCAATTCAAAGCATGTAAAGTTATAAATGTATACAAATTCTTTGAATTTTATTCCTACATTTCTCGTAACTTTTAAATCCATCCATATCAATTCAATTGGCGAAACTACACTGTTGGTCCCTGAAATTTATCTTATGAGTGCAATTAGTCCCTCAAGTTTCAAGTGTGCGCTATTGGTCCCTTAAGTTTTAAAAATAAATAGTATTAATCCTTCTGTTAGATGCTGTTAGTAATATTACTTAAGTGGCTAACGGAAAAGTGATTAGTCATGTTTTAATGATGTGGCATTTTTTTAATGAAAAAATTAACAAGAATGATCTTACACGTAAGAAACAAACTGACCCTGATTCCAAAATTAAAACACGTTCCAAATCAAAACCCCATTCAGCCATTTCCCCATCTGATTATGAGATGCACGAGAGAGAGAAGGTGGCCTAGCCCTAGATGCTGCTGCGATGCCGCCTCCCTCCGCTGAAAATGGTGACCTACTGCCTCACGCTTCCTTCAAGCAACAGCCACGGCAACAATGGCCTCCTCCTTCACGCCGCTTGCACAGCCTTGCCAGTCCTTCCTCCTCATATCATATCTTCGGCCAACCCATCTTAGTTATTACGCTTTTTCCTCTCTGCAACCCAGTTAAGCACAATATGTATGGCCATGTATTAATTTTTTGATTCCTAAATAAAAATGTTTGAATTTTTTGTTTGTGTTCATGTCAGGTTGGACACTTTTGTGGCAAGTGCATACAAGTTAATACAAGTTGGTCATTGCTTTAGCTTATGTGAGTATTAATTAGCTTAAAGTGAGCAGTAGTATTAAAACAATGATGGTTTAAGATTAAATAGAATAATGTGAATGTTAGCAGATGGACAGAACATCTATTCTCGAATACACCATTGATTAAACGAAAGAGCTCCTGGAAATAATCAATAAATTGCAAGAACAAGAAACAGAAGAGGCTAAAAATTAACTTAACCTAATGGGCATCTGTAAGGAGCTAAAGCCAAATGAAGTTTGGTGAGAAATTCCCCCAAGGTAATACGTCTTGTGACTCTTGTCTTACTTTGTTAACCTTTAAGACCAATATATTACTCAATTCTTGAATTGAATTTTAATTATGCTTCCATGACTTTACAGCTTGATGTGGAGAGGAAGGACATGGATACTCGGATTAGTATATGTCATGCAGCTAAGCCAGGATTGTTGCTAACAGGCTATGGAGGAAGAGGTCTGTAGAAGAAGAAGACAAAAAAATTTGTCTGGAGTAGTTTACAAGGCTTGAAGATATGGATTTTTAAAGTTGTTCTTCTTAAGAATTTTACAAGTGAGAAGGTTTAATAATAATGTCTTATAAATAAAATGTTGCTCATTTATCTGGTTCATCTCAAATCAGTTATGTATTGTCTACTGGATTATTATTTTTTTTCAATAAATAAATCAATAACAAAGTAATTTTGTTATACAATGTAAAAATATTCTTATTGTCAATTGGATGGAAAAGTGTGAGGCGACAAACTGAAATACATAAATCATGCAATGTTATTGACATGGAGTTGGGGATGGAGTAGCTTCACTGGTAGTCTGGTACCATTGTCTCCACCTGCATTTAATCTATCAAAGCTAATGGAAAATTTTTCACATCCATGTTATTGAACCTAGCTTAATGTTAATTAGGGTGACGTCAACTTATGCAAAAGCATAGCACAATGGCTACACATAAGATTCAGTACTAAAGTCTCCAAAAGGTCCACTACTTTGCCTTTTTTAGAGTGTTATGTTGATTTTGCCTTCAACAACATAGCAATATAATTTTAAAAGAGAGACTAGCCAATTGCATCATTTGACAAGGTTTCAACAAACATCATTAAATTCCACCATTCAATATGTTCCAAATAGTAGTAATCCTCAAACAGTGTCAAACAATAACAAAAATTTGTTGCAAACAGTGGTAACCCTCGAATTGTTTCAAAAATAACAAAAAATATCTAAGTATTCCATCCACTTCAAAATACACATTTATCTCCATAAGAGCCTTCACTTTTGCACATTAATTCACAAGCAATCTTATTCATTTATGCTCTTGTGCATTCATATAAAACTTTGTAATTCTTTTGGATGTCTCGCAGCAGCCATTATTTCTGCTAATACTCAAGAGCTGTAACTTCTTGTCACTCTTTGTGTCTCTAACCTGAGAAAGTGCGCAAAAATATTAATCTAGTAAAAACAATGAAGGCAATTTTGTTGTTACTTATCAAAAAAATAATAACCTGAGGTATTGGTTGACTTAGATGTACTCCACCAGTCTGTGCCACTTGACATTGGGGCGATGGCTTACTTTGTGCTGTGACATCTCCTTTTCTAAACTGAAATGCATCATACTTTCATTTTAGTAAATTAACAACTATAAATATGTTGTTTTCATGTGAGACTAACAAATATAAATATGTACTTGTTTTCATATGAGACAATCACTCACAGGTTGTTTTTTACTGCTTTGACTAACATGTTTTTTCTGAAAATATAAATATAGAGTGCCCTCTGCCCCTAGTGCAGGGTAGAAAGGGGAAAAGGAATACTAAAATTCATGATGATATTTAAGCATTCAATGCTTATTGCTTAATATAACATATGGTTTTGGGAATGTATATTGTGTAATTAAAGGGTTTCATATGATACTCTTTTACTAATGTAAGCATTTGCCACCATCTTAAAACTAGTATACAACTGAAGCAGCTACCACCATTGTACATGTTTTGTTTTTGTGCGGGCTGCAAGGCTGGTGGAAAGACAGATTATGTTCATATTTTGTATTGTTGGAAATACTTTGAAGAAGCAGTAACCAGAAGAGTAGCACCAAATTGTTTTCTCTGAACTGTTCATCTTAAAGTAATTGGGTTTTTTTTTTTGGTAGCAATACAAGTGGCTTATGTGCAAAGTATAAAAATTTTGTTATTTTCAATTTCCTCAACTTTCCCACCAAGCAAAACAACCCAAAAAAAATGCCAAACCTTATTTTATGAGTTTATCACAAAACTGATTTAAACATAAACAATATGTCGTTCATCTCCTCCTGTGGTATGAATTCATAAAGGGTTCACCATTACTGAAATGCGGTTCTAATGTGTATGGATTTATTCTAAATAAAATTTTCTAAGCTACACAACACATTGTATAAAATAATATGACTAATTCATATATTTTTTTTTTTTTTTAAAAAAAGGAAAAATATTAACTTGTATGCACTTAGTCACAAAAGTGTCCAACCTGACACGAACACAAACACAAAAAATTCATACATGGCCATACATATTGCGCCTAACTAGGCTGCAGAGAGGAAAAAGCGTAATACCTAAGATGTTGGCCGGAGATGGGAGGAGGAAGGACCAGCAAGGCTGTGCAAGCGGCGTGAAGCAGGAGGTTACCGTGGCAGTGGCTCTCGCTTGGAGGAAGCGTGAGGCAGGAGGTCACCATTTTCAGTGGAGGGAGGCGGCATCACAGTGGCATCTAGGACTAGGCCACCTTCCCTCTCTCGTCCATCTCAAAGTCAGATGGGGAAGGGTTGAATGGGTCAGTTTGTTTCATACATGTAAGATAATTTTTGTTAATTTTCATTAAGAAAATGCCACATCATTAAAAACATGACTAATCACTTTTTCATTAGCCACCTAAGTAATATTATTAACAGCATCTAACAAAAAGACTAATACTATTCATTTTTAAAATTTAAGGACCAATAGCGCACACTTGAAACTTAAGGGACTAATTATGCTCATTAGATAAACTTCAGGGACTAACAATGTAGTTTTGCCAATTCAAAACATGTAATAAATGTATACAAAATTCTTTAAATTTTATTAATACATTGAAATAATTGCATTTGTCATTACTTAATAGTTTGACATAAATGCTAAATTTAGATGAGATGAAAGTCTAAATGAGAGAGATGTCGTATAATGTGTCACTTGGCAAAACCTTATATTTTACCACATGAGGTCTGCTTTTATACATGAGTAAACATTCGGTTTGGCTGTGGCGTAAAATTAGTGTTTTACGCCAGCCAATAGGAGACTACCACGTCATCTCCTTCTAAAATATTATTATTTTTATAAAAATATCTCATCATTCTCTTTCTCTTCACCGTCACTCTCTACCTCTCTCTTCTCACTTCTTCCTTTTCTCTTCTTTCTCTCTCATTCTCACTTTTTCCTTTACTCTGTCGTTTGTCTCCACTCCCACCACCTTGAAGGCAACGGTAGCCATGGGTCATGGATCGTTGTTGACTGGGTTTCATCAGCTCTCTCTCTCAAAAAACTCAGACTTCTCTCTCTAAAAATTCAAACCTCCCTCATCAAATCAAGGCTCTCTCTGCCAATCTCTCTCGACAGTGGCAACGCAGTGCTGTTGGCTTGGTCATGGCAGTGGTGGCATAAGGGTTGTGGGTTTTATGGCATGGGTTTTTGCTGGGTTATAAGGTGGTTCGATGGTTGTGGCGCGATGGTGGAGTGGTCATGGCCCATGGTAGCATATGGGTTGTGGGTTGTGGGCTAGGGATCGACGTCGATGGCGCGTGGTGTGTGGCTGGGAACAGCGGCCTCTCTCTCTTCTTTCACTTTCCGATTCTCTTTCTTCTCTCTTCTCTATTTCTCTCACTCCGATTCTGTCTCTCAGATTGGGTTTTGGTTTTGGTTTTGGTTTGGTTGGAGAGGGATTTAAATGACTCATTAAAAGCAAGCCAGTGTAGAGTAAAGTATAATCTTTTATGGAGAATTAAAGAAAAAGAGATGGTGGCTACCATCGCCATCAAGGTGGTGGCGGTAGAGACAAACGGCAGAGAAAAGGAAAAAGTGAGAATGAGAGAGAAAGAAGAGAAAAGGAAAAAGTGAGAAGAGAGAGAGGGAGAGAGTGACCGTGAAGAGGGAGAGAATGATGAGATATTTTTATTAAAATAATAATATTTTAAAAGAAGATGACATAGCAGTCTCCTCTTGGCCGGCTACACCACAGCCTGACCGAATGTTTACTCTTTCTATATACATACATATATATATATATATTTTTTTTTTTTTGAATGAATGTTTACTCTTTATATATATATATATATATATATTGAATGACTTGCTGTGGAGACATAATATTTGTCCAATAAATTGAATTTGACTCTTGCAATTTTGCATTAAAGTCTTATGCAGAAAATTGAAAAGTTTTTTTAATTCTTATATTTCTTATGACTTTTAAGATCAATCTGTATCAATTTAAAGCATGTAATAAATGTATACAAATTCTTTGAATTTTATTCTTACATTTTCTATGACTTCTTAAATCCATCTATATCAATTTAAAACATGTAAAGTTATAAATGTATACAAATTTTTTGAATTTTATTAATACATTAAAATAAATGCATTTGCTATTACTTAATAATTTGATATAAATGCTAAATTTAGATGGGTTAGAAGGCTAAATGAAAAGGATCTCAAACAATATACACTTGGCAGAACCTATGAAGTCTCTTTATATATATATATATATATATATTGATTGATGATTTCTGTCTCTTTTTGTTGTCATCATCCATGGT
This sequence comes from Quercus variabilis, assembly GCA_030445155.1. NCBI lineage: Eukaryota > Viridiplantae > Streptophyta > Magnoliopsida > Fagales > Fagaceae > Quercus > Quercus variabilis. Next base: position 18,747,189 of record CP129453.1, on the reverse strand, counting down.
GGGATTGGTTTTTCCACTGTCTTCCCTTTTTTTCTTTTCATTTCTCATGTGCTCAGGAAAAAAAAAAAAAAAGTCCATCAAGGTGGCTAAATTATTCTAGATGTCAATATTTATTTAAAAACAAACATTGCTAGTCAAAATTTATTTGTTGACTTTCAGAAAAATTTATTTCTAGACATTGGGAGAGGTACATCTATAAATTGCCATGAGATGCCTGCTTTGTAGAAATTAAGAATGGCTGAAGACTCTGTGAAGGAGTCACTCATAATTCTTGAATATATTGATGAGGTGTGGAAGCAAAATCCTCTCCTTCCAATAGATCTATATGAAAGGGCCAAAGCATAGTTCTGGGCCAAATTTGTTGATGATAACCTTTTCCATGAGCTTAGTTATATGAACTACTATGCTGGTTACACCAACTATCACAGCCCTGATCATTGGGGACAGCTCTTAAATTATGCTCTTATTCATTAAAAAGAATGCATGCATCAGTTGGATGACTGTTTGGTAATTTAAATACTAGATGACTTATATAGAGATTTTTCTTACAAGACAACAATCTTAAAATAAGCACAAGATTTTCATGCAGGTTTATGAGTACATGCTAACATGCAATTTCCATCTAAGCTAACTAGCATAGAATAGCAAATTCTTATTTCAAACTCTAAAAACATTAATCAGTCTACTCTTTTCAATGTGTGCCAGCACTGATGGCTGCATTTACCAAAAAGGGGGAGGAACAAGAGAGAGCTGCGAAAGAAGCTCGTGAGAATTTGAAGATTCTTGAAAGTGGTCTTGAGGGGAAGCGCTTTTTTGGGGGTGAAACAATAGGGTTTGTGGATATTGCTGTTGGCTGGGTTGGATGCTTGGCTCAAATGACTGCGGAAATCATAGGCATAAAGCTGATTGATGCAGAGACCATGCCTTTACTCGATTCTTGGTTCCAAGATTTCCTTGGGATCCCTCTTATTAAAGAATGTATGCCACCTCAGGATAAATTGCTAGAGTACATCAAGGAATTACACAAAAAAATTGTGACTACAGCATCGACTTGAAGTCTTTATATCTCCGAGCATGTACTTAAGGCTACCTGCATAAGGCGTATGAATGATTGTTAGTGGGTAATATAAAACTATAAAGGATGTGGACTTGAGCTGATATTCTTAATCTGAATATCATGCATGTAAGGTTAGCAAAATCTGATGAATAAGAATTGCAAAATTACTAGGAAATATTATACATATGCATCTTTTGCAATCACAAATACAATGCTGCAGTTCAATAAAATAATTGTAGGATGTTAATACCTCCAAAAATGATAACTAATTATCTTATCAGTTGATTGCCACAATCTCCCTGAAGGAAATGTGCCCAAGTGACATCTGCCTTCCAAGATCTGCACAATTATAATCAGAACATTTAGAATGAGCTTTTGGATTAAACTTCTGCTTCTTCTAAAAAAAACTTTTTTGAAAAGCTTGCACTGGGTACATAAGCTATTATCCTATTTTCTTCAAGAGAATCTTCAGTTGTATATGATTTCACCTCATGCGTCAAGTTTTCCTCGTGAATCTTTAAACCCAGATCAGGCAATCCAAAAATATAAACTGTATTCCATGTCTTTGCTAGAAGCCACTAGGACTTAATCCATGGAAACAACTTTGCTTAAACATTGAAGGCTTGAACAAGTGCAGAAGTCTCATCATCCATCTCGATTTTATCTTTTTCCATCATCTTAAGGATGTCAAAAGCTGGTCTCTTAGCTTGAAGGTGCATTCTAAGCAATGATTTATACAAAGGTAAACTTGCAAGACCAAAACTGTGGATAAGTCTAATATACCAATTTGCATCTTCAAAACTCCCATGCTTTTCAAAATATTCTGCCATGGCCATTAGAATACCATGTGATGGCCTCCAATCACAATGCTTCAACATAGCAAATCCTTTCTTCATGGCATTAATGGCTTTGTCCATGTGTTTGCTTTTCACCCATCCCTCCATGAGAATCTCCCAAGTCTTGTAATTTGGACACCCACCTCTCTCCAACGTGTGAAGATGCAACGACTCAGCTTTGTCTATCATTCCATTCCGCATATAAGCACCTAGAAGTACATTGGAGACTCTAATGTCATAATTCCGGAAACTAGATTCCCATTCCATAAAAATTCTCTCAGCCTCTACAATATCACCTAGCTTCACCAAGCATGACAGTACACACATGTAATTGGAACATGTGATTCTCCCTCCTACAGCTTTGCCACCTTCCCATAGCCTCAATACTCCCTCCTTATCATTCAAAGAGGCATACAGCGTAATGAGGAAGAAATAACCAAGGCGGTTACAAGTAGACAGCTTCTCTTCTGCATTCTTGAGGACCAAAATAGCCTTGTCAACAAGTCCTGACTTTATATAAACGTTAGCCAAAGTCGAAAGGGTGCTCCATCCAACTTGTATGTTCTTATCACTCACCATTTCTTTGTAAACCATTTCCGCTGAAGCAACCCCAGATACCTCACCACATGCATTCATCCAAAGGTTGTAAGACAGAACATTTCGGAGTAGATTGTTTCGCTTCATCTGTTGAATGACAAGCGGCACTTTCTCACACTGAGATGTGGCCATATACAGCTTCATCATCTCGTTAAAGGGATGAGTAGTCACAATCAGTCCCATCCCACTCAACTTCACCATTAGAGCCTCGGCATTCTTGGTGTCCCTCTCTTTGACATAACCATGAAGAAGAGCTAGACATGCCGCTTTCTTCGAAGCACTGTCAGTTAATCGTGTAAAATAGTCTTCACCCTCTCTTAAACCACACACTTTGATGATTAATTCCAGTTTGACAGCATGATCACCTGGTGACATCCGGAAACCGTTTCTAGTTTCCATCCATGTTACTATCTGTACATTAAACAAACACATCACATGTTATTTAATGAACTACCTAACAATAACATAATTAGCAATGCTAAATATAATCTCGCATTCTCGCTACTCCTTTCCAGCCACTTGACTGTGCTTATTAGTGACCTAATACTAGTAGTGACACTGACGCGCAACCTAAAATTAGCAATAACACAATGGAATTTTTCGCACAGATTACTGGCATTAATATTGAGACAGAAATTAAATTTATATGTGGAATTACATTTCATTAATTATATTGTGTATTGTGTGGATTGGATTGTGTGACACAGTGTCAGCATTGTGAAGGAGTGTGTTGAGTACACATTGTGGGTTCAGGTAGCTCAATTTATAAAGTCACTTAAATAAGAGCCTAGATTGAATCTCGCTTACACCAAAATAAAATCTATTTCTATTAATGCCTTGACCTAACAATAAAGAGTAATCATTATGAAGTAGACGCGATAGGTTCAAATCCTATCATATCTATCAAAAGAGTCCACATTGGTCTATCCAGGCTATATAAGTGATTATTTACTCGTAACTAAACTGGTAAAGTATTTTTTCGCCGAATAACGAACTGGGTTTGTATCTAAAAAAAAAAAATTACAATTGGGTACCATGTTGAAGTGGCTAGTGTGTTACAATATAAAGCAAGAGTAATAGTTTAGGCAGGATTAAAATGAAAATGGGTTATATTTATGAGTGACAAGAGTTGAACTTGAAACCTCGAGTGCGTGGTCATGGCGTTTAGACTTGATTAGTTGCCTGGTGATGCGTCGAAGCTCGGAGACTGAGAGCTTGTGGCCTTGCTCGGCTCGATTCTGAAGCAAGGTAATTGCGCTGCGCTTTGGGGATTTGAGCCTCAGAATCTCGCTCATAAGGTCTTTGTTACCGATTCCAGATCGTGCAGTAACGTTTAGTGGTGATGATTTTGAGGATATGGGTCTCCACTGACTTGCTGCTCCGAGTTGATGCTTGACGCTGCGTTTTTGGTTAGTTTCAAATTTTCAAAGTGTCAATTGCGAAAACTGAGAAAGGTGTGTGTGTGTGTGTGTGTGTGTGAGAGAGAGAGAGAGAGAGAGAGAGAGCGAGAGAGAGAGAGGTGAACGGTGGTACCCACCGTCTTATTAGAGTGGTAAAGACCGAGCGGTTCGCCATAGAAACCACCTATTTCAGCGGTGCTGTGCTGTGCTCTTCTTTCCTGAAAGTTTTGGCGGAGTAATGGCGTTTGGTTTGGCAGTGAACTTTAAAGGGCTATCTGTCTTCGGATCTGGGCTTTCCGCGGTCCAGGTCTGTTAAAAGCTTTTGACCCGTTACATGAATTTCACATATATATATATATATATTTTTTTTTTAAATCCAAATTATACTTTTAATTTAAGCTCACTTATTTGAAAATTTATTTTTATAAAAAAAAGTCAAAAAACTAACTTATTTGCTTAAAAAATCACTTTGTGTCTTATAAAGTTATTTTCTGTTTGGATATAGTTTGTCTCCATTTTTTTTTTATAAGAAAACTCTCCAAATTAGTTATGAGGAAAATTCTTCAAATCCACAACATGACAATTCAAATGATCATAAAAAAAATAAAAAATTTTGATCATCCACATGTACTTTTTAGACTCATTACATATTTAATGAGATGTGATTTATTAAATAATTTACTAAGTCATCTTAATTTCATACAAATGGATGATTTTATGAATATCATATAATGAGTTTGGAGGAAAACTTTATTCTCCTTGTTTTTATCTTTGAGAAAATAACCCAAATAAATTATACCTAAAAAATAAGGATTTAAAAAGGTGTATGTGAGCTAAAAAAAATGGCTAATAAGCATGTCAAAATTTGTCGCATTTTATTTGTATAGAGTGGGTTTTATATCGATGATATAATGGTACAATCAAAATGGGTAGAGCTTCTCATCCAATTCTCAAGTGTATTAGACAAGACACAATGGATACACAAGATCAAATTTAAACATGTTTGCATATAGTATTGTTAATGAACCAAGTTATTTATGAATGTCTTGAACGTTTGTTTAACAAACAAACCAAACTCAAGCCCAAGGTTAGGCTTGACTATTAAATGAGTCAAACTCAGGCATAATAATGTATTAGTAGATATAAGACTTGTTTTAACTATATATATATATATATATATATTTAGACTTGAGATTATATTATGTAAATTTATAAATAGGTCCATGTGATATTAAATTACCATCGGTAATTTATTGAGAATATTACTAGTTGATTTGTGATGGGATAAAGAATTTTAGTCATGATTTTACTATATATTAAAAATAATAAGTTAATAAAGTAATTCATGAATATGCTTGAACTTATTCAACAATAAAATTAACCAAACTTAAATATATAATCTTATTTGATAATAAGTTCAAGTTTGGATTGCGTTTGAAACAAAACTAAATGAGCAAGTCTAAACTTTTAATACTTGACTTGGTTCAACTCATTTACAACCTTAGTAATAAAAAAATATATATATAACTGGAAGAGAGAGACAATAAAATATAGTATTTTAGTTTTAGCCTTTAGCTACAATATGTTGTATATATACTGTGGGAGGCCAATAGAATCAGCACAATTGGGCCTAGTATGAGGAGTGTTAAGGCCCAATTACCAACTTATTTTGACCTATGTAGGCCTAAGTGGACTAAGAAGGGGGCTTTTATCGAAGAGTCATTTGGTCTGAGGAAGTTCGCTCGGACGGGGATAGCACGAAAAAAGCAAGACAAAAATTGCTTAAGGCCAAGGCATATGATCTGAGGAGGACAACAATGGTTAGTCTAGATAAGGATGAAATGAAGCTTCCCATAAAAGCATCCATCACCTCTGCATAGAATGCAATGCACCAATTATGCCAGCCGCATTAATGGCTAAATGATACTTGAACAATGTCAACACAGCCTATAACCTACTCAACATAGCCTCAAAAGGAAGGGTGGAACAAGTACCCTAGAGGGAGATTAACAACCTTCCATGTGGAGGGCCAGGATCGAAACAGGAGCACTATAAAAGAGAAGAGATCCCTAATGAATAGGGATCGAATGCTAATGATCAAAGAGAGAAAACACTCATCCTTGTAACCTATCAAGTGTAAAGGGCTCATCAGCCATTCCGAGGAATATAAATTTAACATTTTATTCTTAATAAGCTTGTTTAAATCCAATCTTTTTGTCTTTTCTTTATCTTTAAGCATAAGATACCATTTAGGAGTCCAAGCGTTGGTTCTTAAACCTATTTCTACAAATTAATTGTAGTGGGCCTTGATTTAGGCCTATTCATCTTTTGGGCCTCAAAATTTTCCCCCACACATACAATCATATTGTTCATGGTTAGTAAAAATTTTTAGCAACACACTTCTTGGTAAAGCTCAAATTTAAACGTGTGTTACTAAAATAGCAATTTGGAGGATTTTACACTCTAATGTTAACGCTCTTATTGCTTTTTTATGTACCAAAGCAATGGATGTAAGCCTTTTTTAAAATATTTTTTATTTATAAAAAAAGATTGGAAAATGATGTAAGCCAAATTTAAAATGATGTTAAATTTAAAGTTTTTTTTTTTTTTAAGAAACAAACACACACATACAAAGAAGAAGAAAATGAGTTCTAACATAAAAGCACATCATAACTCCACTATGGTAACTTGTAAAGGAGGGTGAGACAAAGTATATTATACACAATGTACTATCTTAAGTGGGACAAGAGAGAAAGGAAAAAGAGAAAAAAAAAAAAAGGAGAAAGAGAAAAGAGAAAAAAGAAAAATAAAAAAAGAAAAAGAGAAAGAGAAAGAGAAAGAGAAAGAGAGACGGAAATTTTAGTTTGGATTTTAGCTTTAAAAGTTTATTAGCTTAAAAAAAACGGCGCCGTTTCACTTTCGTAATCCCCAAAAAATAGTACCAGTACACTAGTACAGTACGGAGCAGCCAACCGTTACATGAAACCCTAAACCCCGGCCACCAAAATTTCATTTCACCGATAAATCAATTTGTCATAGTTCTTCACCTCTCCGATCATTCTTTTCTTACATAATAACAATACGAATTTTACACCTTTTTAAACCACGCACAATTTCCCTTCAATTTTTTTCCAACACTAACAAAAAAAAAAAAAAAATCTCACTGCTAAAAAATTTCACTTCGTCTACTTCAAATGGGAAGACTCAGTTTGTTAGGGCTGGTAAGTCAATCCGTACACTCCAAAACACCTTTAATCAACCAGAAACAATCAACTCGGTAACTCCTTTTTTTTTTTTTACTGGTCGCAGTATCGGCGGCATTTACTGTCTTCTGGAACAGTAAAACCGGCCATCGATAACGACGATTTGCTTCGAAAAGTTTCTTCATTTCGCTCACAAGGTAATGTGAGGTATAAAAATTCACAGTGATTAACTTGTGATTAGTTCTAATTTTGATTTATGTGTTTGCTTTTGGTGCAATCAGCTTTGCATAGTTGCAGTTTTGTATTAGGGAAACCTGTTGATTACGCACTCACAAGAGTGCGGTTCGGAAATCGTTATATTCATGCCACAGGTTTTTTTCGAATTTCGATTACTTTTGTGAATAATTGGATCCTTTAATTGATTGATAGGATTTGGTTTTTATTGAGTGCTTTTGTGTTTGTAGGATTTTGTTCTTCGAATCAACGTGACTACTATGAAATTCTTGGCATTTCGAAAAATGCCAGTCGAGATGAGATAAAGAAAGCATTCCATGCTGTGAGTACATTTTGGAATTTACATTTATCAATGTAGTTAACCATGTTCCAATCACTATATGTAACTCAATGATTATTAGTGCACGGTTGAAAATACCTGTGAAGTTAAGGAGAAAGTTTTATAAGACTAGCTATACTTTATGGTACTGAATGTTGGGTTGTTGAGAAGTAACGTATTCATAATATGGGTGTGGATGACATGAGAATGTTAATTGGATAAGTAGAAATACACGGAAAGATAGGATTAGACATTAAGAAATTTGCTTAAAGATAGGTGAGGCTCCTGTTGATGAAAAGTTGCGACAGAGTCGGTTTTGTCATGGTTTAGAAGAGAGTGTTAAGTGCATTAAGAGAAAGAGTAAGGTGATTCAAGCTGAGGGGGAAAAAAGGCATAGGAAGACAAAAATAACATTAATAGAAGTAGTTTAAAAAAATGCCAATTAAGTAAGTAACAAAAAGTATGATTTCATATACAATAGAATGACGGAAATGAATACATATGGCCGACCTTGACTAGTTTGTTGAGGATCCATAGCCGACCCCAAAATTTTGCATTCTATATAATTAATATCAGTAAATGTAACACTATATAATTATTGTTGTGTAAGTTTTAGAAATAGTACGAGGGAAGCATGTGGTAGAAAAACCATTCTAAATTTGCCTACATATACTTGGACATACTGTGTTGGAAATGAACTCAATAATGTCTTGAATTTTGTATTTCCTTTAGTTAGATTTATACAGTCTGTGAGGGGTTGAAAAAAAGTTATAGAATGGCAATTGCAACTGACAAAGATTGAAATTTAGTGATTAAGGTGCCTAACTCCAAAGCCAACACGAATGTGGCTTCCCTTCAATGGATCATGATCCTCTCCATTTGCTTTGAAATGGAGACGGTCCATTTTATGATCTAGATTTAATTTATATTAATCTAAAGATGCTTATGGTACTATGTTGTTTAAAATCTTATTCATTCAAGCCTCTTGGGCATGAGGATAAATTGCTTAGCCCGTCAGGGGTGAAACATTTGACCCTTGGCAGATTGAATTTTCAATTTTTTTTAATGCATTTTTGGGCATTATTTTGAAATTTGTTATTTTGGCTAATGCACCTGCTTGCATATAATCATTGTAACAAAAACGTTATCATTCTCTGTTTAAGTTGCTGAGTTTCATTTTATTATGCAGCTTGCAAAGAAGTACCATCCAGATGCGAATAAGAACAACGCTTCTGCAAAGAGAAAATTTCAAGAGATAAGAGAAGCTTATGAGGTCCGTAGTTGTGTTTGGGTGGCAGGACATCAAACACTTATTTTTCAGTGTTCCCCTCCCAATTAATATTGAAATTCTCAAATTTTCAAATGGTATCTTAAATTGCCTAAATTTGCATATAATTGGTAATCTTGTTCATCATTTTGTTGTGATGAATTTCAGATTTTAAATGATTCTGAGAAGAGGGCACAGTATGATAGGGTAAGAACATTTTTCTTTCTTCCTTTCCTTAGCCGTGATCTTTATATTATTATCATTTTTTTTTGGCTGTCAACTTATGCTAGTTTTTTGTGGATATTGTCTTTGTTGTGCATTCATTAATGTAATAATGTTTGTCATCCATCCATTGGTTGCTGCTGAGTTTGTGTCAGTTGAAATTTTCAAAACTTCTGCAATTTAAAGTCTGTATCTCCTATTTAAGGTTTTCAAACTAACTGAATTCTTTTTGTGTCTTTATTTCCAATAAAGAAGCACACCCAAGGTAAAGAAAATGTAGAATATGCTGCTGGTGATGCAGAGGGGTTTAGATATGCTTATCGAACTCATTTCTCTGATTCATTCCATAAAATATTCTCTGAGGTAGTTTTCATAACCTTAAATGTAATACAGTCTATTGTCAATTTGTCATGGATAAATTCAAAAGTCATTTGATACCTGACAGATCTTTGAAGAAGAGCCCGATCCATTTGTATCTGATATCCAGGTGAACTCCTTTTGCCTTTAGTTTCCAATTATGAAATGAGGCTAATTTCCTGTATTACCTTGGTAAAACATGTGATCTTAATCTTTTTGAAATTTCCTAGGTCGAGCTGTCACTCTCCTTTTCTGAAGCTGTAAAAGGATGCACAAAGGATCTGTCTTTTGATGCATTTGTGCCCTGTGATTCTTGCTGTAAGTACTCATATTTTGTTGGAATTAAATTGTGTGTGATATCATTGCAGAAAGTGCCTTTATTCTAAATGTATAAGTAAAAATTTTTATGCGTTCCTTCTAACTCCACTTACTAATTTAGGGATTTAAAAAAAAAAAAAAAAACTTGCTATGGTGTTTTATAAATTAGCAGTGTCCTGCAGCTTAAGTGCTTGTTTGTGTTATAGCTTACCAAATCTGTCAGTTTCAGGTCCCTGGAAACAATTCTTGAAGGTCTACTGTAAAATGGGATTAAAAGTCAATTACATGAATGTAAATAGAGGATAATAAGTATTCAAGTAGCCTAACTTAATTATAATTGACTTTGAGATGTAATAGGTTTGAGGACAACCTATTGACCATCTTCCATTGAATCTTACCCACTCACTGATTTCAGTTGAGTCATGCTAAGAATATGTCACTTCCGTCATTTGTACTTTCACTTGCATTCGCAGAACTTTTAGAATAAATTCTATTAGCAGATGTACCATCTGTGTTCATGTTGCCAGGTGTATTTCCCGAAGCCTCAGCCATCCCATTTGGAGAAGGCATGGCAAAAGGACTAAAAGGATAAGATCTTGGAGGAATGGATGGTGAGCATATTTGTCACTGTGTGGGTACATTGCTACATATGGACATGGAAGCATATATTTTTTTGATAATTAGATGTGGAAGCATATATGGGGAGCTGGGGACTTGACGCTAAGAACATGTGTGGAGTTATAGGAGAATATGCCTGAAATCCCAACCAGTCAGGATTAAATGTATCAGTGCTAGTAATGGATGACTGCTCCTGCATAGTTGTAGGAGGTGGAGGAGTTTTCGACGCCTTCTCTTTTTGCCTGTTTATCCAGCTTGCTGCTACATATGTTTAGTATCACCACTTGCTCAAAATTTCCTTCAAACCATTTACTTTAAACCCAGACTTGACAAAATGAAATTGTTATCACTTTGAAACTAGATGTGGGGAAGAGCAGGAAGTAGAAGGGGGGCATAGGGGTCAATTTGAAAAAAGGTGAGGCAAGATGGGGGGGAAGCTCTTTGCCATTTCTATTTTATAATTTTTTATTTTTTATTTTTTTTATTTAATTTGATAGGATTGGAAGGGGATGAGGAGTTTGGGTATTAAAGACTGTAAGGAAAACAATCTTCAAGGGATATTTAATGATGTAAAGCTCATGCCTTAAAACATTCTATACCATGGTGGCTTGATAAACAGCGCCTACATCCTGGAAATTTCCAAGTGAGTCAGTACTTAAACAAATTTTATAGTAACGTAGCAACTAGTTGTGCTTATAAAATCAAGTTTAGCGTAGTGCATTTTAACCAGGTGCAAAAAGCAGAACGGGGTTTTTTTGTTGTTAAAACCCCCACCCCCCCCCCCCCCCCCCCCCTCCCCCCCTTTCCCCTTTTTAAACTGCTTTATGTTCTGATAAACTATCCCTTGTCCCAAAAAACTCAAGTTGTTAGAAATGGTGAATCTAAATGTTTAACTATCATTCTAACATTCCTCCTCATTTGTGGGCTCAAACTCCCCCTCAATAAGTGGGGTGCAATACATGGGATTTTAACTGTTTAAATGGGTGGTAGATTAGAGACAAGGTTCAAATTCCAGACCACATGCTTTGATATCATGATAATTACTTGTCCCAAAAGCTAAAACTTTTACAAAATGGTGAAGTTAATCATTATTAGAACATTAGTAATATAAATAATACATTGTGATAGCAAGTTGCCAAACACTCAATGGAGAAAATTCAATTAGACTGGAAGAATATAGCAAGATGTATTCTTATCACCTTTAAAGTTGATGGTAAAGCTGAGATAAAGCTTAGCCATATCAAATAATTGTGATTATAATTTTTTTTTCCTCTCTCTCTAGATAGCAGTAAAGGAAGCACATCAAGGGAAAACAATTTTTTTGGAATACATTTAATTAGCATCTAAAAGTTAGAAGGTTTAACAATTCCAAGAAATTCATGAAAGAAAGTGGATTTAAGGCTTTCATCCAATCATGTAGAGTCCTTAGGTCTTATTTTATTTCATTATCAAGGAAAACCTAATTACCACAAGTCTATTGTAAAAATTTTGAACCAATTATGAAAAATTGGATATTTAAAATATTGCTTTGTTTTGATGAACATGTTTAAAGTAAAGCATGCTTTGATCTTATTCATTCCCTTTATGTAATCCCCTTTTAAGCCTATTGATTACTTGGTATAAATGATTGGGCTGCTCTTATCTTCATGTTTATCTCATGATGCAGATGGGCGTGGCTATCCACCTGATGCCAAGACAAAAGTTTGTCCAACCTGCGGGGGCACAGGGAGTGTAAGTGCTTTGAAGATCTACATTGATGATGATTAGTGGATTAATCATTCTGAAAGGACTCACGTTGTGAGGAGGATTTCTTTTGCCTTTTATTTTTGAAGTGTGACAGGTTAATAGTTTGAATGTTCTTTTGCTTCTAAACCTATCTAAATCATCAACCAGGTAACAATTCCTCCGTTTACATCAAGGTGTGGCTCTTGTAAAGGGTCTGGCCGAATCATTAAGGTCTGATATGAATTTCAGTGATTAACTTTGTTGAGCTTGATTCTTGATTTAATTATAAGATATGTTAATGATTTTTTAATTCATCTGGTGCAGGAACACTGTATGTTATGTAGAGGATCGGGGACAGTTGAAGGTGTAAAGGAGATTAAAGTTACAATTCCTGCAGGTTGGTCTTAGACTCTTCTCTTTGAAGAAATCACTAAAGATGTAGCTGACATGGCCTGGGGGTGTGGCAAAGGAAAATCATACATCTAATTCTAGCAAATAAAAGAGGAAAAAAAAAAAAAGAAAAAGAAAAAAGAAAAAAGAAAAAAGAAAGGCTGCAAAGGAATTATCACATATATTATCATTTAGTAATAATCAGAAACATGTTTATTTTTATTAGGTTGGCCCAACATATGTTGTCTGGACACGTCTACATGCTCAATATATGATTTTAAAATTGGGAAAAATACTTTTGAGAGGTTATATGGTATTAATGCTTATGTAAGTTTGGTGCGATTTTCTTTATTATATTTTTCTCTCTTTCATTTATCATTAATTGAATCTTCTCTATGACAAGAACAGGCAGTGGTTCTGTCTTTGACATGAATGCAAGTTTTACATAACACAAACTTTTGAAAAAATGAAAAGCGATATGACTGTAGACACATAGGAATTGGAGTTGAAATTGAATACAGAATGCCTTACAGGGTGAAAAAAAGGGGAAAATAAAAGTTTTTACTGAAAAACCTCCCTTTTTTTGTTATCTATCTCAAATGACAAAGAACCGTTATAGATAGATCTTATTGGTAGGAGTTCATGTATTTTATCTTATCATTATTTCTATTTTCTAAATGGATTAGGTGTGGACTCTGGAGATACGATTCGTGTACCAGGAGCTGGTAATGGGGGACGAGGAAGTCAACCTGGCAACTTATTCATTAAGCTAAAGGCATAGTTTTACTTATTCATAATATAGCTTACTTAAAGATTCATTGCTGGAGTCTGGAAGAGTTTGTGATTGCAACTTCTTATTAGTTTCTATGATGGTAAAATAAGTGAAAGTTCACTAAGGGAGGTTCCTAGGTTGGGAGATGGTGGGCGACAGCATATAACCTTTTTCAATTAAAAAAGAAAAAAGAAAAAAAAAGAAGCATGATTTTTGTTCTAGTTTTCAGTTGGGTAGTCCTGTTACTCTTTACTTATCCAAAAAAGAAAAAAATCAGTTGGGTAGTCCTAATCTGTCATTTTGTATGAGTAAAAAGCACTTGGATCTCTCCCCAAACTAGTTTTACTTACTGATTATATAGTTATTCAAAGATTTGTTGCTGGAGTCTGGAAGATTGTATGCTTGCAACTTTTTATAAGTTTTCGTGATCGTAAAAGTAGTTGAAATTCAATAAGTGAGGTTTCTAGGTTGTGGAGATGGTGGGAAACAGCATATCTGTTGGCTATGAAAATTTTTAGAAAAGAAGTGAACAAAAGAAAAAAAAAGGGCATGATTTTTGTTCTTATTTTCTGTTAAGTAGTCCTAATAATCTGTCACAATATATAAGCAAAGCACTTGGATCTCTCTCACTCTCTGAATTAAGTTTAATCAATAACTAAACACTGCGCACATGTATCACCTCCTAATTTTTTTACTTATCATTGTGTGTGCATGTATATCACCTCTCAATTTGTTCAATATATCCATTTGAATTTTTTTACCATAGTGAAGTGAATTTTTAAATGATAGCTTGCTCTGTATTTAAAATCATGTGACATAGCAAGCCACTGTCCAACCTTGAAAGTACTTTTGAATCTTATCTAAACTTTGATATGATGCTTCTATTATTTCGTGGGTCAAATATTTGGTCATTGATGTCGATTAAAAATGGATTGGAAACATAAGTAAACTATGATTTTTTATTTTTAAAAATTTTCTATAGAATAGACTTGCATTTGTTATATTTTGCTAATTATATGGACTGTTTCAGATCTCTTTGTCCCTGAATTCTGCCTAGTTGTCTCAAGGATATTTTAGTGTCTGAAGGCTTCTATCCAGATAATTAGAATAATATCAATACAAATTTATTTTACTTTACTGCATTTATCATAAATTGGTGCATACACATTACTTACAAAAAATTCCTGGGTCAGTCAAATCAAAGATGGGTCCACGTGAACAAAAGGGGGTGTATGTTTTTTTTTCTTCTAAATATATTTTCTCAGCCTGGTCTTGGGGGCAGATGAACAATAATAAACTAATTGTGAATATTGTTTTTATTATTTTTTTTTATTTTATAGGTAATGGTTTTATTGAAACGAGACTACTCGTGGAAAAATACCCGAAGTAGCCTAAAGAATTACAATTGAAATAATATCTACATATGAATTGACTCTATGAAGGATTGAAAAAAGTTACTATCTATGAGACTTGATACAAAAGACCACTCATAGAGAGAACTAATGAAGGATACAAAAGACCACTCATTGTTAAATCTTATGAAGTAAGACTTGGTAGACATCATTGTAACTTGGTTTCTTGATGTTTTTGCCCCTTTAGTACATTTCCTATGTACAGTGCTGTGCTATTTTTTTAATAAAATCTTTATGCTACTTATAAAAAAAAAAGACTTGGTAGACATCATTTCATTTTCTGTTTTGCAAATAATGCTAACCTACTGTACAGTAACTGAAACCAAAATTTTAATTTTTCTAAGCCTGCTTTTGAAAATTACTCTCTCATTATTTTAAGGAACATAATAATGCCTTGTTTAGTTTCATTTTTCCTTGTTGCATGGAGAAATTAGGTTAGCCAATTTATTACCAACCAAACAAAGTACAAAAGTTTCTTCAGGAAAAAATTCTATCTCATTTATAATAATGATTTCTCTCTTGCTCTTTCTCCCTCCAATGAAAAACTAATGAAAAAGCTCGTCTTGTTTGCAATGTTTCATGTGCATTTCAATGGCCTGCAACTCTTATTTGCATATTTAATATAAAGGTGCTTATAGCATAGATAATCATTTGGTAAATTGCTCCTGCACTTTAGCTGTCTGTCACGGAGGCAGAGTATTTTTGTGAACTCATCAGTGCAATTCCAGTTTATCACAATTAAAGCAAGCCCCTTCCTTTTACTTCCTTTAGATTGACTTTATATTATTAATATGCATTATATGTTGTCATGAACTTGATAAGCAGCAATATGCTATCTTTGCTGTGTAATAACTTTTCTTTCGGAAAATTTTAGTTCCTTTGACTGTCTCTGGACACCTATGTTTGAAGCATAGAATTTGAATTTACTTGAACTTGACTAAAAGAGGAATGCTAGCTGCTGTAGAAGTAAATATTTTTTGTTGGTTGTGGATGCTTTTTGTCATAGTCCTTCTGAACTTTCTGTTGTTTTGGTAAATTAGGTTGCTGAAGATCCTGTCTTTACTCGAGACGGTGCAGATATTTATGTGAACTCTAATATCAGCTTTACCCAAGTGAGAACTAAATCCTTATGTAAATACCTGTCACACTTGAAAAACTTAATTTCCTTCCACATTAAAAAATGCAAACATTATCATTTATAACACCTTATTTATATTTTTACATAATGTACTTGTTTTTTCTAATTAAAAAAAAAAAAAAAAAACTAAAAGTTCATTTTATACTTTCTAAATTATGGTAATTGTTATTTTGGTCTCTAAAGTTTTGATTTTGCCAATTTTGTCCTCAAATTTTGCAAATGTTGTTAATGTGGACCTTCTATCCACTAAATAGAAAATACACTCATAAAAAATAAAAAATAAAACTACTATACTTTTTTAATAAAAAATAAATTCATAAAAAATTTTACATCTGCGTCAAATCCTCAACACCTTGCACTGCAGCAGTACCACTGTACCACCACCCTGCCAAGTGCAAATCTCCAATGGGGGCCACCCATGAAATCCCCCTTCCCCCCTGGCCGTTGAGCACCCCCAAACAACCATCTGCCAAAAATCAAGCTGAGCCATCACAACAGAACCCCAAGCAAACACCACTGGCCACATCCTGACCTTGAAACTCACCATAAGCAGCCACCGCCTAAGGCCAAAACCATAACTGCCGAGACTTAAACTCCCTCATCAAAACCAACATCATAGACATATTTTCAATTATGAATTTTCAAGCTGCCGCTGCATAATTATCAATTTGTCCCTTTTGACCTCGATATGAACCAACTGGGTATAGGTGGTCATCAAGGGATTTCTGCGTACTATTTCTTTCATGATTTGGTGAGAAACTCACGAAGGATTTCATTAACAGTGTTAGACACATGCAATATTAGAACTTTGATCTTTTATGACCTTTAAAAGAAGAATATTACGAAGAAATGAAACCCAAGATTGAAGAAAAAAAAGAAGATATTTGGTTGCAGAGAAGAACACATAAAAAGGAGAGTTTTCAAGAGTCTTGTAGCTCAATGACATTGCTTAGTCTCCTTTAAAAAGTAGAATTAGAGTTCAAATTCCCCCTTCCCCACTCGTAACAATTGAATTATCAGAGAGAGAGAGAGAGAGAGAGAGAGAGTCTATTGGGGAAGTTTGAAAATGGGGCAGCAAAGATGAGCAGGTGGGGGGAGTGTAGGACCTCAAAAGAAAAGAATGACCCACTAGAGTTGAGAGGCAAAACGATTTCACAGTCCCATGGAAAGGTTAAATTGGTGTGAAACATAACCAATTGGTTCTCATTGGCAAGACCAAACTGTTTCCCATGACCCGTGAATGACCATACTAGAGTGAGATGAGAGAGAAGCCTGGATGGGCTAGATTGAGAAAGAGAGAGCGTAGAAGAGAAAAGAACAAAGAGAAACAAAGAGGGAAAGAGAGGAAAGAGTGAAAGAAGAAAGAATATTTTTATAAGAAATATAGTTCAATTTTCTATTTGAAGGATTTTAATGCTTTTTAGTACTCATTAAAAAAAGTTTGTATTGAAAAACTGGAAAAACAATGTCTTTTTCATGGGGTTAATGACAACTTTTTTTAACGGCAGTGGATGGAAGGACCACATTGATAACAATTGTATACTTGGATGACGAAATTAACAATTGTAACTTCGGGTCTAAAATGGCAACTACCCCAAACTTAGATGGTGTAAAATGAACTTTTATCTTCTTCTTTCTTTATTTTTTAATTTTTATTTTTGGATAAGTATACTTTGGTCAATTAATTTGAGTTTTGAACTTTTTTCAGGCTATTCTGGGTGGCACGGTCGAAGTGCCAACTTTATCAGGGAAGACACAACTAAAAGTAATAATTTTATCCTTTATATTGTTCTTTTTGTTTGTTATTTTTTGTTTAACAGAGTGTTTCTTTCCTCTCCATATTCTAAGGAAACTGCTTGATTTTTTATAAACAGTGTAACAGTGATGGGAATGGAATCTGTTGAAATATGGGTTAACTTTTATTTTAAAGATTCACTGTGAAGTTATAGGAAGTGCTATAGTTTAATAAAAGGGATCAAAGGATCAAATATTTTCAGATGAAATGAGCTAATTTGACAAAATAGCAGGCAAACTTTTACCATGAACTTGGTCATGAGTCACAGCTGTGATGTGAACTTGACATGTAGTAGTGACTAGTGGGGTCTTGAAGAATCGAATGTAGACATGGATGGCACTATGGAAGTAAAAAAAAAAAAAAATTAAGTAGCACTGGAATCCTTAGTGCTCTGTTCCTCCAAATTAAATATTAAAGAGAAGAAATATATCTGTGACTGTTGGTGTACACAATATCTTGTGGCCCTTGTTTGGACATGCACCAGCTCAATTTGACACTGACTTTTGATGCATTACAATTTTGGCCTTCTCAGATACCAAAAGGGGTTCAGCCAGGACAACTTCTGGTTCTAAGAGGCAAAGGTATATTGTCATCCCCTCTCTCCCACAACTCCCCCCCCTCCCCCCCCCCCCCCCCAAAACAAAAACAAAAAAAAGAAAAAGAAAACTATGCTTACATTGTAAGTTGCTGCAGGACTGCCAAAGCATGGCTTTCTTGTAGACCATGGAGATCAGTATGTTCGCTTCCGTGTTAACTTCCCCATGTAGGCTTCTTACTCTTTGTTGTTTTATACTTCTAGCCTAAATATTCAAATATTCTGTTGCTGCCTATTTCTGCAATAGCTTTCACCCACAGATGATGATGTTGAACTTAATGTGTATTTAGGAGAGTTATTTGTGTTCTCTTCCTGGATTTTCCTTTTTATACATCTTGTGTATTTTGGATAGCGTCTTCTTTTTTACTTTTTTTTTTTTTTCAATAATAAATTCTAATTTCTTATCCCAAATCAAAAATAAAATTAAAAACTCTTAACAGTAGATGGAGTTCTAACTTTAAAGTTCTCGGTAATCAAGGACTCGCTAAACATACAGTCTACATAGATCACACACTTGAGGTGGTCCAAACTTGGGTGCCAACTTATTTATTTATTTTATTTTTTCTGTTGTTGTTTGGGGGGGGGGGGGGGGTGTTGCTAGGCTTGGTTGTTGTTGTCAGTCATAACTTAAGTTGCAACAGAGATATCTCTTGGAAAATTGAACATCTGTTTTACCTCGACTATACTTTTCAAGAGGAAAGTATCTTAAGACAAGAAACAATTATGGAAGAGACCTTTTGTATACATGCATCATCTCTTTGATAAGTTCCTGTTTATTCATGCCAATTATCCTTGGCTCAAATAGCTCTACTTCCTTTCACAAGTGTGAGTGGAGAGCAGGATCATGGGTTCATACCCATTGGGTATGAGTGTAACTTACCAATAAGAAGAAAAGGTTCCTGGTTTTTTAAATATGATTAATGTTAGATGGTATCTTGTGACAATGTAAAACTCTCAATAATAGTTCCTATGGTTGCTTCCAAGTTTATACTCATTATCATATATATTTCCATTCGTCAGTGTAAGGAAACCTGGTAAGATCATGTAGTTTGAAATACTGCCTTAGAGTGGGAGAAGTTTAAGGTAAATCAGATTGCTGATGCATGATTGCTTATGATGAAGAGAAGCCAGTTATTAGAGCCGTGGTACCTCATAATGTTGCAATGTTTTCTCTGAGTTCCTGAAATTGTTGTGACTAATAAAGAAATCGCTTTGCTCATGAAGTTGGGATTGGTCAAACTGGAACCAAGTTCAACCAGAACTAGCTTCATGTTTCTGCTTGGCTTGTTCACATGCCTTAAGTATTGCCTCTAATTTGATTTGTTTGTGCATGTTAGTTACCATTTGTGGCCCCATTCCTTCCTGCAAAAAAAAAAAAAAAAAGAGAAAGAAAAAAAAGGAAACTATTTATGTGGCTGATTGTAAGGGGCATATTATATTTTCTAGGAAGGCTTGTCTTTGTTGTGCCTTATACCTTTTTTCTTTATTATTTTTGTCTTGTTCATCAGTGTGGCTAGGTTCCCCAATAAGAGCTCTTAGGGCATACTTTTGATTTTTGTTTCCATTGGAGTGTACTTATGTGAATGGCTGGATTCTGATCACTTGAGTTTACTAATGTCTGTAATATTATCACCCGTTTTTATGAGGACTGTCAGATAATCGGCTCTTTGCAAAGACTGATATTGTGTTTTACATTCCCAATACTATAGTAAAGCAAAATTCTTCATCAAGCTTTGTTTTTTTGTTTGTTTTTTTTTTTTCCTCTCTTTCCTGTGATATTTTAAAGTTCTGGAGCTAATTTGCTTCAGTGAGCTGTATTGACTCACTTGTGTTCTGTTTTATTCTATTTCTTAGTAAAATAAATGAACGCCAGCGTGCTATACTTGAAGAATTAGCGGAGGAGGAAATAAATTCCTCAAACAGTAACTCAGCTGAAGGAAATTGGTGAGTTTTTTTTTTGGTGGTTGTTGTTGTTGTTGTAGGTCCTCATAGTGTGTGTAAGATGTTTATCATTCTTTTGAACTTGGATACCTGTCATGACTATATGAATGGTGTAAGTTTCCACTATAGACCAAGTCTAGACATAATGTAATTGTGGGCATAAACCACTGCTGTAGCTTTCTTACATTGCATACTGCATATCTTATACTGCTTTATGTGAGAGCAGATGAGAAGCTTAAACCATTTGTGCGGGATTCTTATTATCAATTTTCATAAGCTGGTTGTTAGGAGACCGCTTTGTTTCATGTGCATAAGCCTCGACTCGGCTGTAAAGAGGTGGGGTTTTAGGTTTAATTTTCAGCATCCAAAGGCAAAATAAAGACAGTTAAAAACCACCATTACATGGAACCATTGTTTTGAGAAATCTTCTGTTTGGTTCAGCGGGTGTCATCATTGAAACTGATCTTTGTCTCTTCAAAAGATGGGCTTTATTTTTGCATACTAGCGAGTATTAGTAGCATGATCAGATTGAAGCATTCAACTTGCATTCATATTTTGAACAATTTTGCTCAAATTACCAAAGATCAGTTGGGTGAATGTTTGACTAGATATTCTTGGCTCCTTTAGTCACTCTTCTGACTATAATGAAGATCCTGAAATGGATAACAGGCTTTACCAGCAGCTATCTACTGGTTGAACTTACAGGTGGCAGCAAATTCTTGAACGTATAACGGGTCCTAGGTTTATGCTTGAACTATCTCTATTCGTGTTGATCCTGCTGTTCCTGAACAAAACCACGGGCTGATAGCTGACCAAGGTGATTTTGATGAAGATATCTGGACAAAGCCTCAATGGAACAGGATCACTGCCTTTGTCAAACTTCGGACTTTTGTTGATAAAAGGTACACAATCATTCCCTATACATTTTATCCCATTCTCAATGTATTTGCAGGCTCAATGTTTGCTATTGAATCTCTTATTTTTTGGTTTCAGGTCCTATGTTTGTACACACATACTATTGTTGTATAGAACTAGTTATATTTTGATTATATTATAATAATAATGTTCATCTACTTAGGTCTGTCTTCCATTCTTTTCAGATCTTTCATTAAGATTTTCTTTTCTATTGAATAGTTTCTTTGTATAACTCAGTTCTACTTGTCCAAAAAAAATAAACTCAATTCTGAAGCTAAATGATGAGTAATGTTACCAATCTGTTCTGCCTTGAAAGTTGAAGCAGATTTCTTTAATGGCCCTCTCGCTCTTCTTTGGTGTTGGGTTAAAGGTTCAAGTTGGTGGTTGGCACCAAAATGGATTTTGAACCTTGGTTAGCCAACGAGGTCTTATTTTATTTTTAATGAACTTTCATACCTTTGAATTTGTAATATTTCAGATAAATCATGAAATGAATCTATATGAAATTGAGAAAATACAGAACTTTTAGGAGAGACAAGGTTGAGTAAATTACAATTAACTATCAAAAGTAATACTTGTTGAACACAAACAGTTTTACACAATATTACACAGTTCAAAAAACAACTAAGACCATGACTTGACTTTAAAGTCACGGTTTCTGACTTGGAAATCATAGTTAGAAATCACGAATTTAATTCACGGTCTCAGTTATTTGTTGGGCTGTGCATAAAACTGAGTAAATATACTGTGTAATAAACGCATCCCTTCTAATAGACGGTATACAGGGCCAACTTGTTACATACTTCCGATGCAAATGCCAGCATTCAATTACAAACGATTGTTATAGTTACAGGTCCTACCTCAATAAGTTTGTCGTTTTAAATTCACGGGCATGTCTTGTTATTTAATTAAAATTGTACTATTTTATAACGCATATAAGCCACAGAAATAATTTCTGCCACCAATTAGCATCTTACAAAAGATCATTATGGCCTTGTATGCAATATTTTTGGTTCCATCGTGCCATTATCACTAGGGTTGCATACCGGTCTCACTATTCAATAAGTTTTGGCAATACATGAAAATAATTTGTGTCGTAAAATTTAAAAAGCAAGAGCACCTATGGCAGGGGAAAGCTTCTGCTCAGTACTGTAGTAAACTGGACGAATATGAGGCGTTACTTGGTCATCATGGGTTGAGTCCAATGTATTGAAGTACTAGATGCAAGCAAAGCAAAAGCTACTTGGTTGAGGTTATCACTTCTCAAATACTAACAAAATATTGAATGGTCGTCCATTTTTTTTTTAAAATTTTATTTTAAAAAAGAGGTTTTTTTTTTTAATTATTGAAAGGTTTACTCATGCTGTTGTTGTTGTTGTTGTTGTTGTTGTTGTTGTTAGGATTTGAACAAAGGCATAACTTTACAAATTGAGTTAACTTGAACTCAATTCTATAAATATAAAATAAAATAAAAATGTTAATATGAACTCAGACATTCAAGCTCAATTTATGACCAGAGAACTCATAACAATTAGAGCATTCACAACAGACTCACAACCGTCACTACACTTTTAAGTGAAATTTGGTCATATTTGTTATTGTCACCAATTTACTATTAACATATAGCTACATCGGCCTCAATACTCTATCCTTAACTCATTTAAATATTATATTTTTCTCTTACCAAAAATCAATCTAAATCCAAATCAACCATCGCACCCACCTCACAACTCAAACCAAATATCAACACAAACCCACCAAAAAAAAAAAAAAAAAAACTTTAAACACCCAAATTTGCCACCGCAAAAACCAAACCAAGCTAGTCTATTTTATTGAATCGTTGAATTGGATCGAGAATCGTAAGATTCTACTTTTATTAAAAAAAAAAAAAAACGAGTATAGACAATGTATATCAAATAATCACTTTAAAAATATTTGATCATAGTTGCACTCAATTCTCTGTGTCCACTTTTTGATTGTCAAAGTTCGAGATTAACCACAATCTTTAAAAGTTCAGCAAAGGCATTGAATGCAAGGGCAATACCCCAAAATATAGCACTACCTTTGGACAATATATATATATATATATAAGACAATAAGAATTGTATACATGGAAGAGTCCAGTGTGATTGTCGTCCTTCCCACAACTAAGCTACCATTTTGTTATCTCTAAACTAACACATAGTGCTTTCCTCATTTTAGAATTGTGCCAAGCAACCCCAAGAGTGGTAAAGAAATTCTGTTCTCTATATAGAAAAATTTTAATGTTTATGTTTATGTTTATCAAGTTTTTATTTTAAATATTGTATTTAAAAATTGGTTCGTCATTTTTACCTAATCCTAACCCTTTAATATTTTTAAAATGATATATGAAATGTGAACATGATTGTTAGAATTAATTAAGCATCTAATGATAAAAGACAACAACAAAACATTTAAATATTGAAAAATAAAATGCCATTAAGCACAAACCTAAATAATAATAAAAATTATACTTATATAGTTATATATATATATGTGTGTGTGTGTGTGTGTGTGTGTATAAGCTAACTTTGTCAATAATTGAGATTTATATAAAAATAATGACCTTATTTTGTGGTTTTGATAGCTAAAAAATTATGTATGGTTTTTATATTTGTTTTATTCTTATATGGGGGGCTCAGCCTCTTAGTATTCCTGAAATAGTTCTCAATTGTGGATTGTTATTACATAATCCATCAAGTATAATTCATAACAAGATGCCCATACACTCATAAACAAATATGAAAAATAATCTAAATGTTTCATTCTTTCATAACATGGAGTTGTACAATACTATAATGTCCATTTCAAAAAATATTTATTATTAATTTTTTGAAATTTTTTTATGTAAGAATTAAAAAAAAAAAAAAAAAAATCATAACTACAATGCTCTGGGCACTTAACAACATTCACAACAAAAATTAATAGGAGGAAGATACAATTGAAATTAAAACAAGAGGATTAAACTGACTAAAATTAAAGTCATTGAATTCATTTCAATTTTAGCCTAAATTAAATGGGTCATTTGTAATTTAGCCTATAAAATTATTATGGTTATGTTTATAAACTTTTTTTTTTATTATTATTTAAACACTGTATTTAAAACAAATTGTTCTTAATTTTCTCATTCATGTTCAAAATGCTAGACAAAAATTTTCACCTTATTTAAACTCATGAACTTCCTATTATCGTTTTCCATGTAAAAAATTGTGAGCTAACAAACTTTTTTTCAAACTACAAGGGCTTGAAACTACTGAAAGATAATTATGCTTGGATTAAGCATGAGATTTGGCATTTCTTCTTATTGTGTTATAATTTCATGCTTTGTGTAATATCCCTTGTTGAAATGATCAATGGATGATTTGCTAAACAAAAATTTTCTCCTTAGTTAAACCCAGATTATATGCTGGACTAGGATTGATGAAAAATAAAGGCCAACTACCAAATAGTAAGGAGATCAAAATGGTTGATATCAGAGCTGGCCTGTGAGGATGCAAGTATGTTTGGATGGATATGTGTTGCTGTTTTCTTATAAAAATCAACCTTTAAATACCCAAATTTGCCACCCAAAAACCAAACCAAGCTAGCCTCTGATATGAAAGTTGGTGGTGGTAAGATAGAAAACTCAAATCTCCGATATGCGACCTCCAAGTGTGGCAATTTGTGACAGCAACAAGCACCACTAGATTGCAACTAATTCCACCACCACTACCACCAAGATGGAGCCTGAACTTTGGATTTGGGGAAGCTAGCATACAATGAGGGAGCCAACAAAATTTCACGAAGGACTAAATTAAATATAATAAATTCTTTAAAAAAAAAATTTCATGATAAAATTCTTAATTAACATGACATTCCCATAATGTGTTAATCAATATCACACATCTCTAAAGTACGGTAAAAGGAGTTACATCAAGTGATTGAGCATGGTAGGAAGTTCATTATGCCATGTCCTGTCCTTTCTACGAAATTACATAGGGCAAATCTTGCCTAAGAGCTTTATTGATAGATCTAGACTTCAAGGCCCAATAAACGGATTGGAATATGTTTTGGCATATTGGTTAATGGGGGGTTTCGGATTGAATTACAAATCTGAATTTTGTTTTGTACTTTAACTGGTCCTCAGGACGGAGTTTTAGGAAATTTTCTCGGACTTTAGTGTTTTCCATTAGATTTATGTGTGTAATTTAAATCCATGTCTTTAATTTTTAAACAATATTATACGTATTTTTATATATTTTTTATCCACATGTATTTTAAAAAATACAAATAACATTACTAGAACAGCATTACTAAACAGCCCTTTATTTAATAGTATTGTCTTAAATATATGGTCCTAAAAAAAAAATTAAAAAATTATATATATATATACGCACACCCACTATTTGAGGTTTACACATTTGTCCACTATATTATGCATTGAAAATTACTAATACGGTTGGGGTATGATGAGGCTAGCTCCAAAATATGAACACCGAAATAGCATTGAAATCATATGTTCATATGTGAATTTGTTAATTTTTTGGAGCTAGTCTCATCACACTTCTAATTAAATTAGTAGTTCTAAATGCATAATATAGTGGACAAACGTGTAAACTTCAAATTTGGATGAATAAAAAATTATGACACTAAAGACTAAACCAAGCAAGAAAAGAGAGAGATATACATTGTAATTTGTTATATAGAATAACCTTAGTATGTTGCTTAAGTTAAATTGTTTTAAAAATATTTTGAAAGCAAAATTCACAATAACACACACATAAATATATAAACACAAAGAAATTCTGAATTCAAAAATTACAAACACTATTAATTTCTAAACATTTTAAAAAAAAAAAAAATCTGGAATTAGAGTTAAAGTAAAGATACTCATATGAAAATTGAATTAACTTTGACAGCAAAGAAGAGGCAGTGAAGTCAGGGAGATTTCACATCATCTTAAATATCCATTATTTTTACATCACCCTTTTTATATTTAATCAATTTTCTATCACCATTCTTTGTGGAGTAATGTTCATTATCATGGTTTTGGATGCTCAAATCTTGGTCTCATGGCTACCTGTGGGATCTACTCATATTGGAAAACAAATCTTTCAAATACAATTAATTTTGAAGACCATAATAAGCATATAAATTAGATCAAAGTTAACAAAAATAACTTAAGCAAAAGGCAACCCGCACACAAAATATATTCAATTTGATGAAAAAAAAAATAAAGAAGGGAGTTTTATGAAAAAACAAAAAGAAGGCAAATACATACATGCAAGTTTCATAATTAAGGTATGTATGAGAAAGAAAGAATACATCAAGAAACCATTTGGTAGGAAAAGGGAAAAATATACCAAATCGTATATATACCCCCACTTTTATATTAGATCATTTTAAGTTGTGAAGAAGTTGATAACTTGATATGAATAGAATGAAAAAGAGTTAACGTAAATAAGAAGTTTATGTTAATTACATATTAGTTTTTTTTTTTTTTTTTTTTAATTTATCCCAAAAAAATAGTTAATGTTATTAGATTGTTACTAGATTATTATTATTATTTTTTTTAAGTTTATGTTAAAGTTAATAAATATTAGCTATTTTTTGTTATTTATTCCAAAAGAAAAAAAATTTGAGAAGAAAAAAATAATACTTTTAAATTAGTTACTTTATTACTAGGAAATAGATGATGTAGGATAAATGTTTATTCCAAAAGAAAAAAAAAATATTAACGTAAACAAGTAAAATTGTTACTTTATAAAATGTTTTTAATAAAAAGAAGAAGAGGTTCATTAGAACACTTATTGTTACTTTATTCAAAGAAGTTGATAAAAATCAAAAAAATTTTGTTTTTATCTAAAACTAGTAGGAAAAGAGAAACATATACCAAACCGTATATATATCCCCACTTTTATATTAGATAAAAATGTATAACAGAAAATGACATCTATGATTCGTCTAGAAGATTCATCCAGAGAGTTGCGGTTAGCCAAACATCAGGCCATCTTCAACTCGTCCAAATGTCTCGTCTGCAGGATGTTGGGACAATTGGTCAACTCCAGGAAATCAAATCCAGAAAATTGTCCATGCACAAGGTGCATGTCCCCACTACGACACGGCAAAGGGTCGTCCATGCGCAGAGCACATGGACGACCACGCTAACACTTGGCGAATTTCATAGCGTTTCATCGACCCGTGTTCATCGTCGCCAATCCCTCCAATGCATGTAACTTCCAACAGCGGTTATGATTCTTTGTAGCCGTTGAGGAGGTTATGTCCGAGTTCCAAGATTCTGGGGGGAAGTTATTGAATTAATAACCGCCCTAGAGCACCCTATATAAGGCCTGGTCTTCACCATGCAGAGGTATGAATTTCCTGAGATTTTACATTGAGTAAAGTTGAAACTCCAGAAAAAGAGAAAAACTAACTTTACCATCGGAGGGTGTTTGGCCGGATCACCCCGGTCACCCTTTGACTCCTGTCTCTCTTTGCAGGCCTCCGCTAGTGCTATTGTCCACCAAAGTCGAAGTGTTCGA
Organism: Quercus variabilis; assembly: GCA_030445155.1. Taxonomy (NCBI): domain Eukaryota; kingdom Viridiplantae; phylum Streptophyta; class Magnoliopsida; order Fagales; family Fagaceae; genus Quercus; species Quercus variabilis. Next base: position 18,719,536 of record CP129453.1, on the reverse strand, counting down.
TTAACTGATTCCATACATCATTAGTTGGCGCCGTCTGTGGGAAGCGCATTTAACACTTTCGTGAAACGATTTGCGATTTGCTTTTCCTAGGACAAAAGTCGAATGGTTCGGACTAGATCGAGGGCTACTAGCCCGGGCCATCAAGGGAGTAGGGATGCTTCTAGCCATCCCCATCGAAACCACCAATCAGCGCCTGCCACGCAATCGCCTTCCATCCAACACATACAATCTATGGCGGCTGCGATGGCGGAATTAACCCGCCAAAACCAAGAATTGACTAGGGAGATAGAAAGGCATCGACGAGAAGGACAAGCTGAGAGACAATCTTAGAGTCGAGGAGAAAATGCTGAGCCCGAGATTCAATTAAGAGGCACCACTTCGCGAAGGGTGCCACATCTGGAGAAAGAAATGGATCAGATGAGGAAGGTTATGGATGAGATGAAGGAGAACATGAGAAGGGCAAATCCTATAGAGGATTTGGTCCACCGAACAGACTCCCCTTTTTCTGCTTCCATCAATGGGCATCCCTTGCCGCCTAAGTTTAAAATGCCTTCCCTGGACTCATACGATGGAACACGTGATCCCTTTGATCATATCGCTACTTTTAAGACAACAATGCATCTCCAAGGAGTTCCGGACGAGATCATGTGTAGAGCCTTCCCTACTACCCTTAAGGGACCAGCGCGTGTATGGTTCAGCAAAATACCCCCAAATTCTGTAAGTTCTTTCGAGGAGTTGAGCAAGCTGTTCGTCAATAATTTCATTGGGGGACAAAGACAGAAACGTTCCTCATCCAGTTTGCTGACCATAGAGCAAGGAGAAAATGAGAGCCTGCGTTCCTTCATCACGCGCTTCAATAGGGAAGCCTTGACAGTAGACGAGGTGGACGACAAGCTCCTATTGGCAGCCTTCCACAATGGGGTTAACTCTGATTTATTTATTCATAAGTTGTATGAAAAAGAGCCCCAATCCATGGCTGAACTCGTCCATTCAGCCCAAAACTTTATGAATGCAGAAGACGCTATCATAGCTAAAAAGAGGAAGAGAGTTGAGAGAATGGAAGCCAACCCCCCGCGTCATCCTGACCAAGGGCCTCGTCCAAAGAAGGGACGGCCGGAAGACAAAAAAGATCGAGACAGGGATAACAGGAAGGCAGGCCCACCAGCACGGAATTAGAATTACACACCCTTGAATGCCCCTCTCGATCAAGTGCTTATGCAGATCAAGGATGATCCTTCCTTGAAATGGCCAGAGAAGATGAAAGGAGATCCTAACAAGCGCAATAAGAATAAATATTGTCGCTTCCATAGGGATCATGGGCATGACACGGATGAATGTTATGACTTGAAACAGCAGATTGAGAATCTTATCAGGCAAGGAAAATTGAGGCATTTTGTTGGACGAGATCATAAAGATGAAAAATTGAAAGCAAAGATGGAAGAATCATCACGGCCCCCACTCGGAGAAATAAGAGTTATCATTGGTGGGACGTTGACGGGGCAATCCTCCAAGGCAAAGAAGACGTACCTCAAAGCAGTGCAGAATGTCCAACTCTCTAGACGACCCCCAAGGACGAAGGAAGCAGACGAACGAACCATCACTTTCACGGACGAAGAAGCTGAAAGGATCCATCATCCGCACGACGATGCAATCGTCATTACCCTGCTCATAGTAGATTACAAAACCAGGAGAGTGTTGGTGGATAATGGAAGCTCCGCAGATATATTGTATAATCCCGCCTTCCAGCAAATGAGGATTGGACGAGATCAGCTTCGTCCTGCATGTTCACCACTGATAGGATTTGGAGGAATGAAAGTGCAGCCCGTAGGCACCGTTACATTACCTGTAGTGGTGGGGTCATACCCGCAGCAAGTAACTAAAGAAGTGAATTTCCTTGTGGTAGATTGTTCCTCCTCATACAATGCTATCATTGGAAGACCAACTTTGAATAGTTGGAAGGCGGTAACGTCTACCTATCATCTGTCAGTTAAATTCCCTACGGAATGCGGGGTGGGACAGGTACAAGGAGATCAGTTGGCAGCCAGAGAATGTTACCTAGCCATGTTAGCTGTGGACGAGCAAATGCAAGCTATGATTATAGAAGAAAGAAAAACTGTGGCAGAACCGACTGAGGTGTTGGAAGATGTTTTATTGTAAGAAAATGATAGTGAGAAGTTTACTAGAATTGGGACAAGTATGAAGAGGAGGGCGAAAGAAGACCTCGTCCAGTTCCTAAAGAAGAATGCTGATGTTTTTGCATGGAGTCATGACGATATGCCTGGCATTGATCTAAGTGTAATTACTCATCAGCTGAACGTATTCCCCTTATCGAAGCCTATTCGTCAAAAGAAGAGGGTGTTTGCCCCTGAACGAGAGAAGGCTATCAAGGAAGAGGTTTAGAAGCTAACTGCAGCACAGTTTATCCGGGAAGTCTACTACCCAGATTGGTTGGCAAATGTAGTAATGGTAAAGAAGGCAAACGGCAAGTGGAGGATGTGTGTCGACTTTACTGACTTAAACAAGGCTTGCCCTAAGGATAGTTATCCTTTACCCCGTATTGATCAATTGGTTGATTCTACAGCTGGCCATCAACTGTTGAGCTTTATGGACGCCTTCTCAGGATATAATCAGATAAAGATGGACGAGGCAGATCAGGAAAAGACATCCTTCATCACCAGTCAGGGTTTGTTTTGTTACAAAGTGATGCCCTTCGGTCTGAAGAACGCAGGGGCAACTTATCAAAGGTTGGTGAATCACATGTTTCGTCCACAGATAGGATGGAATGTGGAAGTGTACGTGGATGATATGCTTGTGAAGAGCTTAGACGAAAGTAGCCACTTGGACGACTTACAGGAAACCTTTGAAACGCTTAGGCGATACAAAATGAAGTTGAACCCAAGTAAATGTGCGTTCGGAGTGTCGTCGGGAAAGTTTCTAGGATTTATGGTTTTAAAGAGAGGAATTGAGGCGAATCCAAGCCATATTGGATATGGAGCCACCGAAGAACATCAAGGAAGTCCAATCCTTGACTGGACGAGTTGCGGCCCTGAACAGGTTCGTCTCAAAAGCCACCGACAAATGTTTACCCTTTTTCAAAATCCTCAGGAAGGCGTTTGAATGGACGGACGATTGCCAAAGGGCCTTCCAGGACCTAAAGCATTATCTTACCACAGCCCCGCTGCTAAGTCCATCCGTGCTAGGAGAAGAGCTATATTTGTATTTAGCAGTGTCCCCACATGTTGTAAGTTCAGCGTTGATAAGAGAGGAAGAAAAAGTACAGAAGCCTGTGTATTATACCAGCCGGGCACTGAGAGGAGCAGAAGGAAGGTACCCATTGATAGAAAAATTAGCCTTCGCGCTAATAACAGCTTCAAGGAAGTTGAGGCACTACTTTCAGGGTCATGTCATCAATGTCATGACTGATCATCCACTTAAGAAGGCAATGAACAAACTTGAAGCTGCAGGACGATTAATTCAGTGGGCTGTTGAGCTCAGTGAGTTTGATGTTCGGTACCAACCGAGGAATGCAATAAAAGCTCAAGCCCTGGTAGATTTCATTGCAGAGTTCACTCCAGGTTATGAGGACTTGGCTGGAAAAGATGATAACGGAAGATGGGTCGTCCACGTAGATGGATCATTTACGCTGCATACAGGGGGCATAGGAGTTGTTTTGCAGTCGCCAGAAGGAGACAAGCTGAAGTGCAAGGTTCACTTGCAATACCAAACTACTAATAATGAAGTAGAATATGAAGCCATTCTTAAAGGGTTGGAGTTGGCCAAACCTGTAGAAGCAGACTCAGTACTCGTCTTGGGAGACTCACAGCTGGTCATAGGCCAAGTAAATGAGACGTGTGAAGCCAAGGAAAATAGAATGAGAAAGTATTTGAAGAAAGTATTACGCCTTGCAAAGAAATTCAGGGAAGCCAGCTTTGTCCAAATCCCAAGGGAAGAGAACATGGAAGCTGACGCTCTAGCGAAGGAAGCCTCTGCCAATGAAGCAATGGACAGGTTTGATGAAATACGATACATGCCCAGCATAGATCTCCCAGAAATGCTGCAGATACAAGGAGAGGAGAATTGGATGACTCCGATAGTATCATACCTGAGGGACGGAAGACTTCCAGAAGGGAAGGACGAAGCCCGCAAGATCAGAGTTAGATCGGCCAGGTACATCATCATGGACGAGGTGCTCTACAAAAGAGGTTTTTCACAACCATACCTAAGGTGTTTGGCCCCAGACGAGGCGAATTATTTACTAAGAGAAGTTCATGAAGGAGCGTGTGGAAACCACTCGGGGGCCAGATCACTCGTCCACAAGGTCATCCGTGCAGGGTATTATTGGCCAACTATCCAAGCTGACGCTAAGGCGTATGTTAAGGTATGTGATCAATGTCAACGATTCAGCAATATTCCTAGGCAACCATCTGAATTCCTTACCCCAATGATGGCCCCTTGGCCTTTTGCACAATGGGGATTGGATATTTTAGGTCCCTTCCCAATTGGAACCAGACAAATGAAGTTTTTGGTGGTGGGAATAGATTATTTCACTAAATGGGTGGAAGCTGAACCCTTAGTGAAAATCACGCAGCAAAATGTCAAAAACTTTGTTTGGAAGAGCATTGTATGCAGATTTGGAGTACCAAGGGTGTTAGTGTCAGACAACGGACGACAGTTTGATAATACGCCCTTCAGAGAATTTTGTGAACAACTCGGGATTAAAAATCACTACTCCTTACCCTCCCACCCACAGGCTAACGGACAAGCAGAAGTCGCAAACCGATCCTTGTTAAAAATTATCAAGACTCGGCTTGAAGGGGCAAAGGGAATATGGCCGGACGAATTACCTGGTGTTTTGTGGGCCTATAGAACAACAGTGAGGACTCCCACAGGAAAGACTCCTTTCAAGTTAGCGTATGGGAGCGAAGCAGTCATGCCCGCAGAAGTGCATATGACCAGCCATAGGGTGATGAAGTATTAAGATGAAGAGAACAATCAACAGATTCGTCTTAATCTTGACCTCATAGACGAGGTAAGGATGGACGCAGAGCAGAGAGTAGCAAGGTACAAAAATCTCATGGCGAGACAGCATGACGCCATGGTGAAACCTAGGCGCTTCAACATTGGGGATCTCGTCCTGAAGAAGGTTTCTTTGGCCACCAAAAATCCGGCCCACGGAAAACTGGGACCAAACTGGGAAGGACCTTACAGAGTTATCAACTTCAAGAGACAAGGATCCTACTATCTGGAAGCCCTGGATGGACGAAAGTTAGAGCACCCGTGGAACGTTGAACACCTAAAGAGGTACTATCAATGAAAGGTGATCATGGACGAGTCATGAGGTGGACGAGATCCTTGGACGTTTTAAATAATGTGTTTAAATGTTATTTTCCAGTGTGCTTATTACTATTGTGTTTTAAGTAGATAAGTATTTTATGCTACTCATGGACGAAGTTATATTGTATTATGTATTTTTAATTCTCTAAAAGCACAAGCTCTTAAGCATGTGCCATGATTGTGGATGAATGATTACATAGTTTGGATTTCTGAATATACATATGGTGTGTATTAAATATGTATGTTTGTATGAGAATCCTTTATTTTCTATGATTCAAAATTATCCACGGAAGGGGAAAAGCCAAAGACGAATAAAATCCTTGGACGCAAGGGAATATCATCTAAAAGCTTTCCTTTAGAGAAGGATAAAGCAGGAAAAACGAAGGTATGTCCGTCTAAGCTCAAGACGAGACGAACCTTAAGAGCAATCGTCTACACAATGGACGAAGAATGGGTGTGTGAAAACACCATGGGCCCATAGACGAATCTATCCAACTTAACAATCCAGCCCATGGACGAGAATTTGTTGGAAAAATTTCATGGACGAATAAATAATCGCCCTAAATTTGAGTAAGTCAGTCAAAAAGACATCGTTTATGGACGAGCATTACTGATGAACACTCCATAATGTTATACATGAAGGAATTTTTCCATATGTTCAAGACGAAATAAATGTAAGGAAAATCCTACAACAGCCAAAAATGGTATGGACGATATAAATGAAATTTTGTTCACAAAACTTAACAATTTAAAGAAAAAGCATTCATACATTCATATAAAATTCATAGGGTGGATGACCACCGTCCAAAACCCCTTGAGTGCCTGTTCATAGAACTCGTCCATAAACTTGGACGAAGATATTGTACTCGAATAGATTTCAAAAAAAAAAAAGAAAAAAAAAAGAAAAAAAAAGAGAAAAGCCCAAAACACTAGGGCACCTTAGAAAAACATAAAAACTTGGATGAATTCGTCTACGGATCGTCCTGGTTCACCTCGTTGGTGGCATCGTCCTCCACATTCACGTCCTCAGAACCCGTTATGAGCAAGGAACTTTTTGTGGCTTGAGGAATCTTGAAGGCATCAAAGTTCAAGTCAGGGAATGCGTCCTTAGCATCAGCACGGAAGTCCTCATATCCAGCAGCATAGTGGCTGTCTAGACGATTCTTATACTCGCTAGACTTCTTGAAAGCTGATATGGCTTCCTCACGCACCTTCTCCAAGGACGAATTAAACTCTGAAACTTGTCCCTCCAAGTAGGCGATGCGAGTATCTTTTTCAACAGCATCTGCCTTGAGTTCCTTAACCTCGTCTTTTAGCCTCATCTCAGTTCCCAGCAAACGGTTGATTTCATCCGTCAGCCTGATCACCTCTCCCTTTTTCAACAAGACTTCATTGCTTAACTCTTTAGCCTTCTCATTTGCCGTCTTGGCCTCCTCAGCTAGTTCCTTGGCCTGGCACGTCGCTGTATAAAACTTTGACATAGCCTGTGCAGGGACGAATAAGAGTTAGACATATATATTAAAAAAAAAAAGGGGGAGAAGGGCAAAGCACAAGGACGAGTTAAGGCCTACCTTGAAGAGGTTGTGGATGCCAGAACGTTCAATTTCTTTCACTGACATGTTGTAACATTCGTTAACCTCATTGTCAGTGACGATCCCTTTGAACGTCCTCCACGCATACCCCTCGTCCAGCACCAAGTTTGAAGGACGATCTGACTGCTCTGACGGACGAGGCTTCCTAGAAGTCTTGGTTGAAGGTGCAGGGTCAGCCTGGATAGGATGAACTTTTTGGACGGGCTCCACGTCGGTAGGAGACTCGTCCAAATTCACTGTAGAGGGAGGAGTGAATTTGGGAACCTTGGGGAGAGGAGTCTGGGTGGTTTTTGGTTTCTTAGGACCTCGACGACTAGGAAGGTCGTTCAGGTCCACGGAACTTGAAATCTTCTTAGACTTCCTCTTCCCAGGCTGGACGGTAGCCTTCTGGATGATTGGAGGTGGAACATCCTCGTCCCCACTAGTTACAGCTTTTTCTCTATTTTCTCTCATTGTAAATATTCCTACAGTGAAGGAAATCAGTTATAAAAAATAAGCAATGTTAACAATGAATATGGAAATAGAAAAATCTGGACGATACTTACTCTTACGCGTGGTTTTTTCGTGGTTTAGATTCTCAGCAGTTGGTTCTAGACCAAGACCCCACGTGGCTAAGCTGCTGAGAGTTACTAAATCGTGGAAGGTCCTTCTAGGGAAGGCACGTACACGATCAATTCGTTCTAAGAAGGTTTTGTCTAAGCGTGGACGAGTAACAGCTGCACCAACAAAAGAAAAAATGGTTAGACGAATGAAAGATAGAGAATAAGTAGCAAAGTAAATCACATGAAAAAAAAACATACCCTCAGGACGAAGGCGACCTATGGGGCTGGTAAAAGGAGGGAAGGGGGCATTACTAACATCTGTTGGGTCCCCAGCCCAGTTACCAGAAACGATAAAAAATTCTTGTTTCCAGAGCCTATCAGACGAGCTACGGCCCTTTATTAAGCTATAAGGAGAGCCTCTGGACGAGAACTGGTAAAAACCAGCTGACTGTTTTATTTCTGAGGGCTTATAACAGTAGAGGAACTCGTCCACTGTTATAGGACGGTCCCCTTCCAGTGCCTCACGCCATAACACTTGCATGGCGACTATCGTCCTCCAACCATTGGGATTAAGTTGATTGGGACCAATACCTAACCTATGGAAGAGACCTCTACAAAAGGAATTGAGGGGGAACCTTAAACCAGCTAAGAGATAGGACGAATAAACCCCCAAGCCAGAAGAAGGTGAACAGCACCATTCTCCTTCCCTAGGCAGACGAGGTTTAAACTCGGAAGGAATTTGTTATCTATCTACTAAAGTTTTTAACTTAGGAGCGTCCAAAGTGGACGCTACCTCAGGTGCACAGCTATATATAATATTATCTTCCTCCTCCTCATCCTGAGGAGGGCTAGGTGGCACTCTGGACGAGCTAGCCCCAGTTCTAGAAGCCATCCTACGTTGCATTTCCTGAAATTCTTCTAAGGAAATGCCAGGCACCCTGGACGAATATTGCTCGTTCGAGGAGCTGCCATTTAAACTAGTACTACTATTCTCACCACTCTCACAGCTTCCAGACGAAACGTCCTGATACTCATCTATTTCCCTCTCTATACTACTGGACGAAGACATAGCTAAAGGTTAAGACGAAAACCTAAAAAGAAGAGGAAGTACCTGAGAACTAGGACGAAACGATAGACGAGATTCTTGGACGAGATAGCGGAAGGAAGTTTATGAGAAAGGTGAAGGGTAAGAAAGAGAATGTGCCAATTTATAGGGCCCAGAAGTGGGGTCAACGAAGCGACACCACCCATTAAGAAAATGACACGTGGCAATCGTGTGGGGAAATGCAATCGATTTAATCGCTCAACGAATGAAACCGTGACACATGGCCACGTAAATGGGAGAAAATTCCCATAATGTCCCTGGACGACTCTTCGGACAAGGGGGCAACTGATGTATAACAGAAAATGACATCTATGATTCGTCCAGAGAGTTGCGGTTAGCCAAACATCAGGCCATCTTCAACTCGTCCAAATGTCTCGTCTGCAGGATGTTGGGACAATTGGTCAACTCCAGGAAATCAAATCCAGAAAATCGTCCATGCACAAGGTGCATGGACGACCCCACTACGACACAGCAAAGGGTCGTCCATGCGCAGAGCACATGGACGACCACGCTAACACTTGGCGAATTTCATAGCGTTTCATCGACCCGTGTTCATCGCCGCCAATCCCTCCAATGCATGTAACTTCCAACAGTGGTTATGATTCTTTGTAGCCGTTGAGGAGTTTATGTCCGAGTTCCAAGATTCTGGGGGAAGTTATTGAATTAATAACCGCCCTAGAGCACCCTATATAAGGCCCGGTCTTCACCATGCAAAGGTATGAATTTCCTGAGATTTTACATTGAGTAAAGTTGAAATTCCAAAAAAAGAGAAAAACTAACTTTACCATCGGAGGGTGTTTGGCCGGATCACCCCGGTCACCCTTTGACTCCTGTCTCTCTTTGCAGGCCTCCGCTAGTGCTATTGTCCACCGAAGCCGAAGTGTTCGATTAACTGATTCCATACATCATCAATTTTAATTTGTGAAGAAGTTGATAACTTGATATGAATAGAAAGAAAAAAATGAGTTTACGTCATTAAAAAGTTTATGTTAATTACATATTATTATTATTATTTTTTACTTTATCCCAAAAAAATAGTTAATATTATTAGGTTGTTATTAGATTTTTTTTTTTTTTTAGTTTACGTTAAAGTTAATAAATATTAGCTTTTTTTGTTATTTATTTGAAAAGAAAAAAATTTTGAGAAGAAAAAATAATACTTTTAAATTTGTTACTTTATTATTAGGAAATAGATGATGTAGGATAAATGTTTATCCCAAAAAAAAAAAAAAAAAATACTAACATAAGCTAGTAAAATTGTTACTTTATAAAATTAAAAAAAAAAATAAAAAAAGAAGAAGAAGAAGTTTATTAGTACACTTAATGTTACTTTATCCAAAAAAGTTGATAAAGATCAAAAACTTTTTGTTTTTATCTAAAAACTTAAGTGAATGAATTTATTGAAAAATCTAAAAATTAATTTTTTTTTTTTTTTTTGCAATTTGGTGAAGCCACTTCGTGTAATCACAATTTCTAAGTTCAACTTTTATTATGTAGAATATGATATGATATATATATATATATATATATATATATAACTTTGTCAATAATGGAGATTTAAATAAAAATAATGACCTTATTTTGTATTTTTGATGGCTAAAAAGTTAAGAATAGTTTTTATATTTGTTTTTTTCTCAAAGAGGGGCTTAGCCTCTAAGTATTCTTGAAATAGTATTCAGCTGCGGTGGATACTACATAATCCATCAATAAGTACAATTCATAACAAGATGCCCATACACTCCTAAACAAGTATGAAAAATAATCTAAATTTTTCATTCTTTCATAACATGGAGTCGTACAATACTATAATGTCCATTTCAAAAAATATTTATTATTAATTTTTTGAAAATTTTTAATGTAAGAATTTTTTCTTAAAAAATCATAACTACAATGTTCTGGGCACTTAACAACAATCACAACACAAATTAATAGGAGGAATAAACGATTGAAATTAAAATGAGAGAATTAAACTGACTGAAATTAAAGTCGTTGAATTCATTTCAATTTTAGCCTAAATTAAATGGGTAATTTGTAATTTAGCTTATAAAATTATTATGTTTATGTTTATAAACTTTTTTATTTAAATGTTGTATTTAAAACAAATTGTTCTTAATTTTATCATTTATGATCAAAATGCTAAACAAAAATTTTCACCTTATTTAAATCCATGAACTTCCTATTATCGTTTTCCATGTATAAAATTGTGAACTAACAAACTTTTTTTCAAACTACAAGGGCATGAAACTACTGAAAGATAATTATGCTTGGATTAAGCATGAGATTTGACATTTCTTCTTATTGTGTTATTAATTCATGCTTTGTGCAATATCCCTTGTTGAAATGATCAATGGATGATTTGCTAAACAAAAATTTTCTCCTTATTTAAACCTAGATTATATGTTGGACTAGGATTGATGAAAAACAAAGGCCAACTACCAAATAGTAATGATGATATAAGAGCTGGCTTGTGAGGATGCAAGTATGTATGGATGGATATGGGTTGTTTTTTTCTTATAAAAATCAACCTTAAACACCCAAATTTGCCACCACAAAACCAAACCAAGCTAGTCTTTGATATGAACATTGGTGGCGGTAAGATAGAAAACTCAAATCTCTAATATGCGACCTCCAAGCGTGGCAATTTGTGATAGTGATAAGCACCGTTAGATTGCAACTAATTCCACCACCACCACCACCAAGATGGAGCTTGGATTTGGGGAAGCTAGCATACAATGACGGAGCCAAAAAAAATTTCACAAAGGACTAAATTAAATATAAAAAAATTATTTTAAAAAAACATTTCGTGATAAAATTCTTAATTGACATGACATTCCCATTATGTGTTAATCAATATCACACATCTCTAAAGTAATGTAAAAGGAGTTACATCAAGTGATTGAGCATGGTAGGAAGTTCATTATGCCATGTCCAGTCCTTTCTACGAAATTACATGGAGCAAATCTTGCCTAAGAGCTTTATTGATAGATCTAGACTTCAAGGCCCAATAAACAGATTGGAATGCTTCCTTATCGGAACTTGCTTCTTCAAGAATGTGATCCAGTGGATAGAGACACAGGGAGGTGGACATGGACATGAAGTGTTTGAGGATGTATTGTTGGACCCCTCTAGTGTAACATCTGTCACTCCATACGATGTGCCAAATTCCAACCACAACGCATGCCTGCTATTTGTTGCTCTTCGTCACTACTTGCTCTCCCTCTCGAGAAAATCTATCATGTTTTCATTATATGTATGTATATTCTCACATAGGATGGGTCAATCTCCTATTACATTTGGCTACAAGTAAGGTGCCCTTTGCATCCCACAACACGTTCAAATTCCAAACAATCGATTCATTTGGGAAGGCCCAAATAAAATTTAAAAAGAGTGGATTAATTTGTTTAGTAGTTTTTTTTTTCCTCAAAATCTTAGGGGTTTTGGTAAGTATGTTTACATACAATTAAAAAAAAAAAAAAAAAAATCTTATTAGCATTATAAAACAAGGATTTTATAAAGCACATGCCAAAAGATGTAAATTGAGTAATTCTTTTGGAACAGAGTTTCTTTGGCTAGGAAGCAAATTAATTTCTTAATTTCCAGATCAAGGACTTGGGGTTTCTCCAAGAAAATTAATTCCATGCAAATTGGTGAAAGTGTTTGCAAGAACACATGATGGTTGGAAATTGAAAACAAAAATTAGGGACATAAGCTTGTGCAAAGGGCAGAGTGGGTTAATCTCTAGTAACTAGTAAGCCACTAAGATAATGTTTGGAGCTTCTCTTTAAGTTGGCGTCCTTGCCTCTGATGTTCCCTCATTATCCTATAATGGTCTTTAAGAGCATTCATTAGCACCCCAAATACTAAAAAAAGATCTACATCCGGTGAGCCATAGCTACATTTGCTTTTGCTTGTTACTACACTAAACTACACTAAACATTAAAAAATTGTTCTTAATTCAATTTTCTTTCTCTTCCATGCATAAAGAAATACTAATAAAGAATTAAAAAAAAGAATATTTAAATAAAGTAGTATAAGAATAGGGTATGGGATGTAAGGTATATTGTATTTTTTTTTTAGAAGAAAGAAGATAGATGTAAGGCATATTGTTAAGTGGTATATTAAAATAAATAAAGTTGTTTTTTGATGTGCTAAATGCTAAATTATTTAGCAAACCGTGCTTAATTTTTAGCAGAACGGATGTGAATACTCTTACTCCATATTGTTGCTTCCCTAGTAGGAATCCTCATTGATTATTATGTTATAATTTTTTTGGCGTACAAAACATTTTTGAAAATATAAATCAAACTAGCTTTTTGTCACATATTTAGCACAAAATCTACCAAAAACTATATCTTTTGATTAAAATAAATAATGCAAATAAGCTATTGAAATTTATAAAATACGTAAACAGGTAACATTAAGTCAATTTTGTTGCCATTGCTAGCACCTTAATATTTCATTACTTAGTAACGTCTCAGTTGCAGCTTGCAAGGGTGATTGTAGACTAAAGTACACTTAAACTTGGAATTGTTTTCATTCTGACCATTTATGTTTTAAAATTTTATTTTGGTTTTTAATGTTTGATCCTATTTTTCTTGCAGTCCATTTATGTTCATAATATGCTCTTCCATAATATGATTTTCTCATTACAATAATGAAATTCTTGTATTTCACAACATTTAAGAGGTACTATTTTTTGAAAGAGTTAAACATGAAAGGCACTTAAATGACTAACGAAAATGCCAAGAGCCTTATAGTTGTGGGATGCAAAAGTCTGTTGTAGGTTGCAAAAGGCATCCTACTTGTAGCCGAATGTAGTAGGAGGACTCATCCAATGTGAAATGGTGGATACATATAACAGAAACATGATAACTCAACTAGTTAGCACTTCCTAATTTTTCCAAGACCATCATGGTTTAAAAACCTTGTCCCTGTTGTAATCGAATTATCAAAATGATTACTAACAAAAATAGATCCAATATGAAACATAATTAAAAATGAAGTGCCAAAATAAAAATTTTAAAATATAAAAAATCAAGGAAATAAAAAAGGGTAAAGTTTCTCTCCAAACTAAATATGAATTTTGAAAAACTAACAATTGAATTGTATATTCTTTATATTCTTAACACACATGTCAAATTTTGTTCAAATTAGATATTATTTACTATTCGATCAATAAACTTATTTTTTAAGCATAATTTTTTACCACAAAAATTTGAAATGTAAATATGTGATGATATAGTTATTTATCTTTGATTTTCTTAAAATTTTGTAAGTATAGAAGATATAATAAATATATGTAATTTAATGATTAGATTTTCAAAATTAACATATAAAAAAAATATAGGTAGAGTTTGAAGGACAGTTTGGAGAGAAAAAAAAAAAAGAAAAATTTTGAAGGTAAATTTCACTAACTACCCTTGAGGTTTGAACAAATACCAAAGAGGTCCAGAAGATTACAAAACTGACCATTTCAGTCCTTTTAAGTCCAAACGGACTCTAACGCCGTTATTTATTTTTGGTTTATCTCTCTCACCCTCACACGGGTCCCTTCTTTCTTTTCTTCTCATCACTCTCTGACTCCCTCATCCTTTCCACACTCAAACCTCTCTTTGACTCTCACGTTCCTTTCTTCTCTCTATCGTGGTCTTTGTGACGGTGTAGTGGTGTGGGTAAGCAGTGGTCTTTGTGACGGTGTTGGTTCTTGCGGTCTTTGAGCGACAACGTCGTGCTGTGGCTTAGCAGTGGTTCGTGGGTTTTGGTGTTGGGTCGGCGGTGGAGGTTTGTGGATTTTGGTTTGGATCGGCGAGGTGGGTTTGCTTTGGTTTGAGCAAAGGCTTCGTGGGTCGCGATGAGAGGTGGCCGGCGGTTGCAAGATCCCAATCTGGCAGAGCTCGCCGTAATGGGTATGGGTTTTTAAAAAAAATTGTTGATTTGGGTTTGGTTTTGTTATGGGCCTTGGTTTTGTTTTGAAATGTTTTTGATCCCAATCAGCCAAGTATTGTAGAATCAGGATCTAAAAACTCTGTATAAACAATTGCAGAGATAGGTTGAGGTTGAGGTTGAACGAGTGAAAAATGGAGTTCTCGTCTGACTGGAAATCCCTCTTCCCAATATCATCAGTTTTCAAACCTCCACTTCTCCTCACAGAATCAGACTCAGACTCAAAACCCATATTGGGTCCACTCTTCTTCAACCCTAAACCCAAAACCCTTTCTCTTCTCTTCACCTCTCCATCTCTCCCAAACCTCGCAGCAGCAGCACCACCGCCTTTCCTCCAAACCCACAACCTCCTCTCCTTCCTGCGCCTCCCTCTTTCCAACTCACTCCTTCTCTTCTTCCCCACCGGTCCCAACTCCGACCGCCTCGGCTTCCTGCTTCTCTCTATCAAAGCTTCCCGTTTCGACACCTGGGGCGCCAAAGACGATGACGTTTTACACGAAAGTACCGGGTTCGAGTACCGCATTCTCAGGATTGCGGTTAACCCCGTTCCCTTTCCAGGTAATAATCATAATCATTCCACTGCTGTTGGGTATTTGCTGGCTTCTACATTGTGCTCTGTGCATTGGTTTGGTGTTCAGGAAATTCATAGTTCTGGTAAATTTCCCAGAGTTTCTTGTTTAGGTTCTAAGGTTTTTAAGACTAGTTCTGTTGTGTATGCTTGTTGGAGTCCGCATATACCCGAGGAGAGTGTAGTTCTGTTAGAGAGTGGTGCTTTGTTCTTGTTTGATTTGGAGTCTTGTTTTAGAAGAAGCAGGACTTCCAATTCCAATGCGCGTTTTAGAGGGACTAAGTTGCGTGTATCGTGGGATGCTGATGCTGATTCTGATTTGGGGAACTGTAAATGGTTGAGCTGTGAGTTCAGCTGGCATCCTAGGATTTTGGTTGTTGCCCGGTCTGATGCTGTTTTCTTGGTCGATTTGAGGTTTGATGGGTGTGCTGTGAGTTGTTTAGCTAAGGTTGAGATGTTGAGGATGTATACTTCGGTTCAAAATGAACGGTTCCTTACGTTTACAATGGCGGGATCTGATGGTTTCTGTTTTGCATTGGCCTCAGATAGTTTGTTGGTTCTTTGTGATGTGCGGAAACCAATGATGCCGTTGTTGCAATGGGCTCACGGTCTTGATAATCCGTGCCATATTAATGTATTTAGATTGTCGGAATTGAGATCAAACTCAAGGGATGATAAATATAGGTGGGCTTCTGAATTGGGTTTTTGTATTATATTGGGATCTTTTCGGAATTGTGAGTTTAATCTATTTTGTTATGGACCTACTTTACCAACCCCGAGAGGATCCATTGTTTCTGAAGTTTCAAAAGTTTTGAAAACCCATTATGCATGGGAGCTCCCTTCAGATCTCTTATTGTCGGGTCGTGAGTGTCAATGTGGAAGTTGTCTTGTGAGAGAGGAGATTTTGAAGGATGATCTTCCTGAATGGATTGATTGGCAGCATAAGAAAGAATTGGCTTTGGGTTTTGTCATTTTAAACAAAGATCTATCAGCAATGCTTTCTGAGTCGAATGAATTTGGTGGTTTTACATTGATAAGACTTATGTCATCAGGGAAGCTTGAATCACAAAGCTATTGTGCCTCGTGGAAGTTGGAAGAACTTCACACAGAACGGTTCCATTTTAAAGATAATTCCATGTATATTATGGATGATGAGGAGTACAAATTTCCTAGAAGATTTAAGTATGTGAAACTTGATAAACTCTCTGCATATTTGAATGGTAGTCTAACTGAAGTCCTGGTTTCAAAATTGAAAAAGCCTTTCAAGGGTCCTCGAGAAAAGGAATCTTTTAGCTCAGAATCTCATGAAATCTTGTGTGAGAAGTTGAAGGCTTGTGGGTTCGGTCGATTGAGATCGTCTCCTGCTGTTTCTGTTATTTTTAATGACATCAGCTCGCCAGCAAGTATACATGAGGTTGCTTTGAGAAGGTTGTGGGCAGGCCTGCCAATGGAACTCTTACAACTGGCCTATTCCAACTACTCAGAGTTCCTTGAGGTACTTTTGGACCAGAAAAAAGTATCTTTGGAATTTCTAGTTGTCCCTGACCTACCTCAATTGCCTCCTTTCTTCCTAAGAAGGCCTTCATGCCGTAGCAATAAGTGGTCACACAAAGTGCAGCGGGATGATGCTCTAGTGGGTCCAGTACTTCCTCTTCCTATTTTACTTACACTTCATGAGTATCGTAATGGCCATTCAGAATCGGAAGAAGAAGCAGGTGTATTTTCATTAGAGAGGGAAATTAGCCTGCAATGTGATGAAATCAAGCAGGTGGCCAGTGAAATGGCCTCATCAGATTCTAGTTGTGAGCTTCATGGCGACCAAGCTGTCTCCCTTGCTGATGAAAGAGAAGATATGTGGGGCAGTTCTCAAAAACCAAAACCTTTTTGTTTATACCATCCAGTTGCATTTAAGTGCTCTACCATGGATCACGCACAGGACAATGTCTTTAAGGATGAGAAATTTGATAACCTGATTTTTAAAGTGCCTGAGAAGAAGCATGTTCCTAATGGCTTGGTGGAAACCGTTGGACCAGAACTGTTTGATGATCTCTGCCCCGCTGATTTGAGATTTGATACTTCTGCCAAGATCTTCGGGCCAAATGAATTAAAGATATACAAAGTTTTGAAGAAGAAATGGTCTAAATGGCAAGACGGATTTAATTTATATCAGCAATTTTGCACAGAGTCTAAATTCCAAAAGCAATCGGCATGACAGTTAGATTTTCTCCCCAAATTTTGTAAACATTCCCCTCCCAAGTTTTTTTTCTCATCTCTTCTTCTTTTTTTCTTTATTTTTTCCCCTCCCTTTAGTTTTATTTAGAAAGAATGAGGAAAATATACATGTGATCTGGTGAAACTTCAGAAACTGCTTTTGTACAGAATACATCAAGAAAGATTTTTTAGTTTTCTGAGAATCAGAAGATGATTTTAGTGATATGATGGCAGCTCTGAAATTTTTTTCTTTGTTGTGATTCTGTAAGTTCCTACCTTTTTATGTAAAAATATGCCAGGCCATGTCTGTTGTTGTACACGATATCTTTTGGCCCTTGTTTGGACATGCACCAGCTCAATTTAACACTGACTTTTGATGCATTACAATTATGGCCTTCTCAGATACCAAAAGGGGTTCAGCCAGGACGACTTCTGGTTCTAAGAGGCAAAGGTATATTGTCATCCTGGCCCTAAACCCTTATCACCACACCACCCACCCCCCCCCCCCCCCCCCCCCGCGCCAAAAAAAAAAAGGAAAAAAAAACCATGCTTACGTTGTAAGTTGCTGCAAGACTGCCAAAGCATGGCTTTCTTGTAGACCATGGAGATCAGTATGTTTGCTTCCGTGCTAACTTTCCCACGTAGGCTTCTTACTCTTTGTTGTTTTATAATTCTAGCCTAAATAGTCAAATATTCTGTTGCTGCCTATTTCTGCAAAAGCTTTCACCCACAGACGATGATGTTGAACTTAATGTGTATTTAGGGGAGTTAATTTTTTCATTGTGATTTTGCATGAATGACGTTCTATAATGGTGTATTTGGAACTGTAGCCTTTGTTTCTTGTTGTGTTCTCTTCCTGGCTTTTCGTTTTTATACATCTTGTGTATTTAGGACAGTGTCTTCTTTTTTACTTTTTTTTTTTTTTTTTTTTCTCAATAATAAATTCTAATTTCTTATAAGGGGAAACCCATCAGGGGAAGCACATCAGGGGAAAACCATTTTTTTGAATACAGAATGCCTTACAGGGTGAAAAGAAGGGGAAAATAAAAGTTTTTACTGAAAAACCTCCCTTTTTTTGTGATCTATCTCAAATGACAAAGAACCGTTATAGATATATCTTATTGGTAGGAGTTCATGTATTTTATCTTATCATTATTTCTATTTTCTAAATGGATTAGGTGTGGACTTTGGAGATATGATTCGTGTACCAGGAGCTGGTAATGGAGGACGAGGAAGTCGACCTGGCAACTTATTCATTAAGCTAAAGGCATAGTTTTACTTATTCATAATATAGCTTACTCAAAGATTTATTGCTGGGGTCTGGAAGAGTGTGTGATTGCAAATTCTTATTAGTTTCTATGATGGTAAAATAAGTGAAAGTTCATTAAGGGAGGTTCCTAGGTTGGGAGATGGTGGGCAACAGCATATAACCTTTTTCTATGAAAAATAAAACCAAAAAAAAAAAAGAAAAAAAAGAAAAAAAGAGCATGATTTTTGTTCTAGTTTTCAGTTGGGTAGTCTTGTTACTCTTTACTTATCTAAAAAAGAAAAAATGAAAAAAATCAGTTGGGTAGTCCTAATCTGTCATATTGTATTAGTAAAAGCACATGGATCTCTCTCTAAACTAGTTTTACTTATTGATTATATAGCTTATTCAAAGATTTATTGCTGGAGTCTGGAAGATTGTATGCTTGCAACTTCTTATAAGTTTTCATGATGGTAAAAGTAGTGAAATTCAGTAAGTGAGGTTTCTAGGTTGTGGAGATGGTGGGAAACAGCATATCTGTTGTCTAAGAAAATTTTTAGAAAGGAAGTGAACAAAAGAAAAAGAAAAAGAAAAGGGCATGATTTTTGTTCTTGTTTTCTGTTGAGTAGTCCTAATAATCTGTCATGATATATGAGCAAAGCACATGGATCTCTCTCACTCTCTGAATTAAGTTTAATCAATAACTAAACACTGTGCACATGTATCACCTCCTAATTTGTTTATTTATCAATGTGTGTGCGTGTATATCACCTCCCAATTTGTTCATTATTTCCATTTGAATTTTTTTACCATAATGAAGTGAATTTTTAAATGGTATCTTGCTCTGTATTTAAAATCATGTGACATAGCAAGCCACTGTCCAACCTTTATAGTACTTTGAATCTTATCTAAACTTTGATATGATGCTTCTATTATTTCCTTGGTTAAATATTTGGTCATTGATGTCAATTAAAAATGTATTGGAGACATAAGTTACCAAGATTTTTAATTTTCAAAAAGTTTCTATAGAATAGACTTGCATTTGTTATATTTTGCTACTTATATGGACTGTTTCAGATCTCTTAGTCGCTGAATTCTGCCTAGTTGTCTCGAGGATATTTTAGTGTCTGAAGGCTGAATTATCCAGATAATTAGAATAATATCAATGCAAATTTCTTTTACTTTACTGCATTTATTATAAATTGGTGCATACACTTTCTTACAAAAAAGTCCTGGGTCAGTCAAATCAAAGATGGGTCCTCGTGAAAAAAAAGGGGATGTATCTTTTTTTGTTCTAAATATATTTTCTCAGCCTGGTCTTGAGGGCAAATGAACAATAATAAACTTTTTTTTTGATAGGTATGAACAATAATAAACTAATTGTGAACATTGTTTTATTTTTATATTTTTTATAGGTATTAATTTTATTGAAATGAGACTACTTCGTGGAAAAATACATAAAGTAGCCCAAAGAATTACAATTGAAATAATATCTACATACGAATTGACTCTATGAAGGATTGAAAAAAGTCACTATCTATGAGACTCGATACACAAGACCACACATAGAGAGAACTAATGAAGGATACAAACGACCACTCATTGTTAAATCTTATGAACTAAGACTTGGTAGACATCCTCTCATTTTCTGTTTTGCAAATTATGCTAACCTACTGTACAGTAACTGAAACCAACAATTTATTTTTTCTAAGCCTGCTTTTGAAAATTACTCATTATTTTAAGGCACATAATAATGCCTTGTTTAGTTTCATTTTTCCTTGTTGCATGGAGAAATTAGATTAGCCAATTTATTACCAATTTTAAAAAAGTATAAAAGTTTCTTCAGGAAAAAATTCTATCTCATTTAAAATAATGATTTCTCTCTTGCTCTTTCTCCCTCCAATGAAAAACTAAAGGAAAAGCCATCTTTTTTGCAATGTTTCACGTGCATTTCAATGGCCTGCAACTCTTATTTGCATATTTAAGATAAAGGTGCTTATAGCATAGATAATCATTCGGTACATTGTTCCTGCACTTTAGCTGTCTGTCACAGAGGCAGAGTATTTTCGTGAACTCATCAGTGCAATTCCAGTTTATCACAATTAAAGCAAGCCCCTTCCTTTTACTTCCTTTAGATTGACTTTATATTATTAATATGCATTATATGTTGTCATGAACTTGATAAGCAGCAATATGCTATCTTTGCAGTGCAATAACTTTTCTTTTGGAAATTTTAGTTCCTTTGACTGTCTCTGGACACCTATGTTTGAAGCATAGAATGTGAATTTGCTTGAACTTGACTAAAAGAGGAATGCTTGCTGCTGTAGAAGTAAATATTTTTTGTTGGTTGTGGATGCTTTTTGTCATAGTCCTTCTGAACTTTCTGTTGTTTTTGTAAATTAGGTAGCTGAAGATCCTGTCTTTACTAGAGACGGTGCAGATACCTATGTGAACTCTAATATCAGCTTTACCCAAGTGAGAGCTAAATCCTTATGTAAATACCTGTCACACTTGAAAAACTTAATTTCCTTCCACATTAAAAAATGTGAACATTATCATTTATAACACCTTATTTATATTTTTGCATAATGTACTTGTTTTTTTAATAAAAAAAGCTAAAAGTTCATTTTGTACTTTCTAAATTATGGTAATTGTTATTTTGGTCTCTAAAGTTTCAATTTTGCCAATTTTGTCCTCAAATTTTGCAAATGTTGTCAATGTGGACCTTCTATCCACTAATGTTAAAAAAGTATGATAGAAAGTACACTCATAAAAAAATAAAACTACTATACTTTTTCAATAACTACCTTTTTTCAATAAAGAATAAATTCATAAAAAATTCTACACCTGTGCCAAATCCCCAACACCTTGCACTGCAGCAGTACCACCACCCTGACAAGTGCAAATCTCCAATGGGGGCCACCCATGAAAACCCCCTTCCCTCATGGCCGTTGAGCACCCCCAAACAACCATCTGCCAAAAATCAAGCTGAGCCATCGCAGCAGAACCCCAAGCAAACGCCACGGGCTACATGCTGACCTTCAAACTCACCATAAGCAGTCACTGCCTAAGGCCAAAACCATAACTGCCGAGACCCAAACTCCCTCATCAAAACCAACATCATAGACATATATTTTCAATTATGAAGTTTCAAGCTGCTGCTGCATAATTATCAATTTGTCCCTTTTGACCTTGATATGAACCATACTGGGTATAGGTGGTCGTCAAGGGATTTCATTAACAATGTTAGACATATACAATATTAGAACTCTGATCTTTTATGACCTTTACAATACAGTCTATGTAGATCACAATAGGATATGGTCAAGAAATGTTAGACATTTACAATATTAGAACTCTGATCTTTTATAACCTTTACAATACAGGCTATGTATATCAATTTCATTTCCACACATGATCAGTTGGTTGACATTTTTACTAAGGTTTTGTCTCCCCCACAGTTTCTGGATCTTGTATACAAACTGATGGGTCTTCTTCCCCTCAGTTTGGGGGGGGGGGGGGGGGGGATGTAAAGATAGGTGACACAGTACTTGATAAGGCTGAAACATATGACAAGGCAGAAGGAAAACGACCTGTAGTAGAGTAGCTTTATAGTCTAAACTGTAGGTAGCTTATGCTTAATGGTATTAGTAGTGTTAGTTATTGTTGCAAGTCCACATGTAAGCATCTGATGAGTCATGCTATAATTAGTTACAGTAATCCCAAACTTTACGGATCTGGTTGTGTATATGAACGGGATTCAGTGAATGAATGAAATCAAGAAGCTTAAAATTTAGTTCATCAAATTTCATCAAATTTTCAATTTGCCAATAGGATATGGTCAAGAAATTTTTTGAAGTTGATGAAAACTCTATTATTATGGATAACTAAGTTGTAACTGGTGGGCGTGATAACATTCAACAATAGTGACTGATTATAAGGTGGTCTTACCTAGGTATGATCATCTCGGCTTTCATACTGAGTATTATTAATGTGCATTACAATGCTGAGTATTTCTGGTTAGTAGAATTTCTCTCTGTTGTTGGTGCTTGTAGCCTTAAGCCTTGTACTTTATCTGGCATAAACTTTTGATGATTGTAATCCAATACATTGGTGATGGATTGTGAAGAATGTCATCTGTGTGTGGGAAGAGGCTTTCGAATTGTTATCCTTATTTGGCAGAACCTGGGCGCGTTTTTGCCACCGGTCTTAATGATTTTGGACAGCTTGGCATATCAGAGAATAAAAGCTACTCACTTGTATGATGTCTTGACCTTTTTTCCTAGTTGTTTAATGTTTTTTCTTTCCAGCATTTATTAAATGGCCGTAACAATGTTAGATGTATACAGTACAGTCTATGTAGATCACACACTTGAAGAACTTTGTGAAAATTAGTGGATCCTTTATCGAAATGATTCAATGTTACTATTTCAGGGAAAGATTTCTTACGTAATTTACAATCATGAGCATTTTTCTTTGGACATAGATAAGCTAGCAAATAGGACATAATCGAATATCCCCGTCTAAGATTTCCACATGCAATCCAAATTTGGAGCATTCCGGCCATTGAACAAATGGATCCAAGTAAACTGGAGACACGCTTAGAGCATTAGCATTGGGGAATGCTAATGCCATATGTAAGGTTTTTTTAGCATTTTCAGCCTCAAAATCTACTGCATCGGGAAATGTTATACGTAAGAATTGCAAATTTTTTTAGAATAGTGCTATAGTGCAATTCTACCTTTAGAATTGCACTATAGCGCTATTGTATAAAAAATAATAATATTTTATGATCTTTTTCTCCCGAAATTTCTCTCTCATCTTTCCATTTTTGCTGTTCTCTTCTCTCTCTGCCTTCTTGTTTCTCCATCTACTCTCTCCTCTCTTCAGACCCAAACACCATCACACACCATCCTCCATCGCTGAAGCTTCACCAAGCCTCTCACCCACCTCCATCGCGTTGTAGCTCCATCGCTGAAGCTTCACACGGCCTCACCCATCTCCATCGCTGAAGCTTCAAACGGCTTCTCTCTCATCACTCAAAAACCCAAATTCAAAAACCCATCTCCATCGCTGAAGCTTCACCTCAACCGATTCACCCATCTCCATTGCTGAAGCCTCCCTCTCATCTCTCACTGTAGCTCAACCGATTCACCCTCACCCATCTCCAAATCCCTTTGCCGATTTACCCATCTCATAAACCCAAGACTCCCGATAGCTCTACCCATCTTCAAACTGAGATTCTCAAGGGTTTTTGGGTTTGGGTTAAGATTTTGCAAAAACGAAGCTCTGTCGGTGTTGGGGGATTTAGCTCCGTCGGTGTTGGTGCTGACTGTAAGGTGGGTTTTGATCAATGTATTAGAGTTTTTGTGTGTGTTTCTTTTCTCTCTCTGCAAGAAAAAGAGGGATTCTGTTTGTGTTTGTGTTTGGGTTTTGATCAAAGAATTGTTGTTGATGTTTGCAGAGGTGAGATTCAGCTTCATCACGAGGGGTTTTCGCTTTTTGACACGAGATTAGCTTCTTTAGAATGTTTGCTCAGGTTCATCTTCAATTACTAGTAAGTTTTTCTCTCTAGCTATGTCCCATTGATTCTTGATCTTCCGGGATTTTGCAGTGAAGATGTGGTGGTTTTCTATAATTGTTGTATTTTGCATTTTGTTGGTTGATGACTTGTATTTTCTTTGTGGTTTTCTTTTAATTATCTTTTGAGTAGTTGAATGCATGCTCCGTTGCTTAATTGAACACTATGGTGTTTTACACAAGAATATAAGATTAGTTATCCTTTAGTTCAGATATACAAGTTTGGAAATCTGAAATCTGATAATTGCTTAATTGACTTGTACTATTCAAGTAAGGCCTTGCGTTTCTATTATTTAAGATCGAAATTACTAAATGTTCATGTCTTCAACTTTTATTGACATATTCTGACCTTATCCACTGTTAGGACTTAGGAGCCATCTTTCAAGTGATCCATTGATCCTTAAAGTGACCAAAAAGCTACAGAAGGGAACAAGTTAGGTTCACTTTATTGTAATAAAATAAAAGATCATAATCCCTCATTGAGTACAACCAAACTTGCTAGACTCCAATAATTTATTTTACATTTTACGATTGGAATTTAAAGTTTTTCCCAAGTTTAATGGTTCTTGAAGTAACTTCAAGCCTCACATTATGAGCTTGTTATGGCAGTTGAATTCTGTCTTGTCCATAGCAATTAGAATATGCTTAGCATTTTATATCAAAAAAAAAAAAAAAAAAAGAATATGCTTAGCATTGATAAAAAGAATTCCAATTTTCATTAGACTGATTATGACTCTCTGACTCATTTTGGGTTTTCTTGATATATCATCAGCTCATTGTTGGCAGTTTTAAGCAAAAACTCAATAAGAAATTCAAAAGGAGGCGCTCCACCGAGTCCTCCTCTTCTGCCATTATTCCTTCTCCTTCTGATTTGGTAAGAGTTCCCATACATATGGCTAAGTTGACTGATGGTGATGATAGTTGCACTACACCGACATCTTCACTCATGGATCCAATTCAAGGAGGAGCAGTTGGCGTTCTTGTTGTGAGGCAAAACATGAACCCTGCTTCCCTACATAGTGTTAGTCCCGACACCTTTCAGACAATGTCAGACCAAATAACATCCCCTGATGTCAATGCCAGTACCCCTTAGATATAAAGGTCTCTCTCTCACTCTCTCGCGCGCACGCGCACACACATGACAATGACTGATTTTTTTTTTTCTTTGTTTAGGTGTTATTGTAGT
The DNA here is from genome assembly GCA_030445155.1 of Quercus variabilis. Taxonomy (NCBI): domain Eukaryota; kingdom Viridiplantae; phylum Streptophyta; class Magnoliopsida; order Fagales; family Fagaceae; genus Quercus; species Quercus variabilis. The sequence continues at coordinate 18,694,229 of CP129453.1, read as the reverse complement.
GGACTGTAGATGCTGACTGGAGAAGTAAAAATAAGTTTGCTTTCTTTGCATTGGCGGCAGATTAAGAAGTTTACTAGTAACCAGATATCTGGGATTTCTTGCTTTTGTAGTTTTTAGCATAAGTGTCATGTTTACTTCCTAGCGTAAATCTGACCAAGGTTATCATACATAGCAATAGGTTTTTGTGGAAATTGTTTCCTGAAGTTGCAACTTGCAAGATGTTTGTAGTTTGAGACTAGACAGTGGTGGAGACATTTGTCATCAATGGGGCTACATTCCTTACTCAAATTCAAAAAATTTGGATTTATGTGGCTATATTAAAAGAATTTGTAGCTTTTGTTTTGGCAAATAACGCCTAGAAAAGTTGGGATGTTAATTATGAAACTTTTTGAGATAATCTATATGGGTGTCACCTGTTTTACATAGTTTGATAAAGGTTTTGCTCATGATGGGTTGTAAGAACTGTGGAGGAAAATTGTGTCTTTTGAAAAATTCTAATTTCTAAAGCACAAATAATGCTCCATCACTTAATTTCCCACCTCACTTAGTTGTTTGGAATAATTGGCAGGTTCAATATGTATGTATGTGGAATAGTTGTTTGGAATAATTGGTAGGTTCAATATGTTTGACAGGTTCAATATGTGTATGTATGTGGAATAGTTGTTTGGAATAATTGGCAGGTTCAATATGTTTGACAGGTTCAATATGTATGTATGTGGAATAGTTTGGAATAATTGGCAGGTTCAATATGATTGACAGGTTCTTTATAAAAAAAAAAAAAAAATTGGCAGGTTGTTTGGAATAGTTGTTGAATTTGAAAGAAAAAAAAAGTTAGCTGGAAAGAAATGATAAAGGCCAAGAAAGAAATGTGATAGCTGGGAAAAAAAATTACTGTTCAAAACCCAGGAAAATGTGACCGTTGGAACATGTTTAAGTTTTAAAAAAAGTGATAGTTGAAAGAAATAATAAAGAAAGTTAAAAAAATAATATTTTAATAAAAATAGAGTTTCGGGATGTGGAGGTATTATAAAATGGGATGGTATAATAGAATTGTGAAATAGAATAGCATTAGCATTTCTCAATGCTAATGCTCTTACATTTCAAATTCCAAATTTATATTACATTTCAAATTCCAAATTTATATTACGGTATATCCTACTAGCAAAAATTACTAAGAAAAAAAAAAAAAACCTTGACGTCATAAATTAGGAATTTGAGGCATTTCTGACTCTAGTTCTGGTGTCTGCTTCCTTATCTTGCTATGCTATAGCTCACCATAGATGTAGGAAACAAATCCCAAAAGAGAGTGCAAGAGCAACTCCTTTTTCTGCTTGAAAATTTTCTCTGTAGAAATAACTGCCAAGATCTCTGTCACGGAGAATAGAACTGTAGTTAAAATACCAGATAGCAAAGACGAAGCGCAGAAAATGATTCCAATTACTCCCAAGTAGAAACATTATTGACAAATAATTGCAGTCCATACTAGCACCAAGTAGTACTTTGTGTCCCCAAGCTCGAGTTCCATCGCTTCCCTTGTAATTTCCTATACAATATATAGGTCATATTCTTACATTACATGAATTAAAAAAAAATTATATGTTAATAAAAAAAAATTCTAATATCATAGTAGAAACTATTTCAATGATTAATGAGTCACTCAAAATTTTAGAAATAGAGTTTAAACCATATATTAAAATATGGAAAAAGTTAATGGATGTCTTAAGGACATTGGTTTAGGAAATATTTTTAGATACTTATGATAATAAGTTACAAGGCTCTTGGCAGATTGTAGAGTTTAATCTAAAATAAGTTATCTTAATATTTAATAAGAATGTAAACACTTGTCATAAAGACAAGATAATCATTTACTCATTTGATATAATTATGCTTTTTAGAACCCAACTTTTGTAATAGTAAGTATAGGATGGATTGGTATATTTCAATATTAAAATAATTAAAATTAAAATTAATTAATGGGTATTGCCTAAGTTTTAGCTAAGAATAATTATCTAATTAAATGGGAAGAAGTGAAGGTTAGGTTAGATTCCTTATTAATTCAAGTGCACTTTTGAGTTAACCGATGGAAAGATACCTTGAAGTCCTTGTTAAAGAGCATCCCTACGGTGCAGAAAAGAGTTGCAAAAAAACACATCACCATCTGAATCTCCATCACAATATTAGTGGGACGCCGCAATTGCCATTTACCTATACATAATAGTATGCAACTTAGTATGAAAAGTATTTTCTTCATGCTTGGGTTATTTTGAAGCTTGAGCTCTAATAGGTCCTTGTGACACATACTCCTTCTCTTCTTTGCGTGGATCGTTGTGGGTCTTTGTATGTGTGATAATTGATAACTGATAACTGATTACTAGTAATTAATACACCTCTAAAAGTCTCCGACTTTAATTTTAGGGCAGTGTCTCTTATACACATTTGGTTGAATATACTATATACACAATTATATTTTTTGAATTGAAATTGTGTCTTGAAATCACAATTTTAGTTCAAAAAGTTTTGAATTAAAGTCGTGACTTTAAGACATGATTTCAATTCAAAAATTGAATTGTGTATTTTGTGTGTAATATGGTAGTGTTTAATAGACCTAATCATTAATTATTAATAAAGGGTTGGATTGAAACCGTTAGGAAAATACTAAAACTAATAATTTGGCTTTGTTAAAGAATGCCACAAATGCCTTACGGGCAGTAGTTAAGGTGTATTTAATGTTTTATTAAATAAAAATTTTGTAACATTTTTTCAAAAATAAAGTTAAACTTGACGCATATATTCAAAAAAAGCACACAAAATTTGTGGTCGTAAGCCAATGAATAATTAATAAGTGTATTTTATTTTTCAAAAAAATGTGCTAGCTCATAATTTAGCATTTATAACTAATTAATATTTAAATTGTCTTTTGTGATGGGTGACATATTTTTTTATAAACTCTATGTAGTATTCCTGAGTCCTGACATCACTCAAAAGTCAAAGCAATTAAAATGGGTGGTTAAGATTTTAGCAGCTATACTTATGGTACCCAAAGAAAGGTTGCTGAAGATGATAGGGGGCAATTCAATGAAGAAAATCTCAGCCGTGTGAACCCCCTACAATTGTTGAATACACTTAATGCAGGAGGTACTTCTAAGGTGCTATATTTGATAGTATATATGTTTTTTTTTTTTTTTAAAATAATTGTATTGAGTGTTTCTTGTTTTCACTACATTTTCATTTTAATTAAGATTTTATTTTATTTTTAATTAACTTTCATACCTTTGAATTTGTACTATTTAAGATAAATCATGAAATGAATCTACATGAAATTGAGAAAATAAAAAACTTTTAGGAGAGACAATTTTGAGTAATTTACAATTATCTACCAACAATAATACTTGTTGAACACAAACAGTTTTACACAGTATTACGTAGTTCAAAAAACAACTAAGACCATGACTTGACTTTAAAGTCACGGTTTCTAATTTGGAAATCATAGTTGGAAATCATGAATTTAATTCAATGTCTAAGTTATTTTTATTTTTTATTTTTTAATATTTAATATTTTTATTTTTTTTATACAATATAGAAATTCTATTCTAACTTAATCTAAGTGTATATGTGTGTGAAACTCTCACTTGAAAATTTGAACCCCGACCTTTACTTTCCACAAGCACTAATATTTGTGGAATGATCATCACACTAAAAATATGCAGTAAATTTCATTTTAAATAGGAGGGGAATTCCTACTAGAAACACATGCCCCTTATGTCATGAAAATGAGGAATTCATATCCCATCTCTTCCTATATTGTCCATTTGCAAAAGCAGTTTGGCATGGATAAAACCTCTCAATCCATACCTCGGAGTTAAATCAAATAACAGTCAACCAAAAGCTATCTGCTGGCATTTTGAGAAGAGATCTAGTGGACCTAAGAAGAATATATATCTTCAATCCCGTTTCACTACCCTATGGACTTTGTGGAACCGTAGAAACCAGGTGGTTCATGAAGGGATAACACCAAATCCTATGAATGTTGTATTCACCTCTCAATCTTTTATTTGCAAGTATTGGGAGGCTTTCGACAAAGAGCAACCTTCTTCCCAAGAACATCGAAAGCTCAGTCACAATTTTAGTTCCAACAGGGAATGACAACTTATCATCAAAGTAGCAGGTTCCAGGAAAAGGGAACATAACAGAGGATGATATGACTATGAAGCAAAAAAACTTATTGGGTAATAGTAACTTCAATGGAAGGGCTAGTAGTGCCGCACCGACTTACTCAGTAATTGTCCAGGAAGCAGTAGTGGAGGCCCCAATAAAAGCTAGAGACCTTGGGTTTTTTTTTTTTTTTTAAAATTGATCCTTACTAATTGCAAAAGAATAGAACAAGTTTGCAATAAGAAAAGTCAACCAAAGTGGTAGGAACAATCCATGATGACAGATCCGCAACATCTATCACAACTTGGTTTAACCATCCACACTATTTTAGACTTAGTTTCTTTAGCTATTAGAATGCTGATCCTGTATTACTGGGGTATCTCTAGTAATTCTGTAATGATACTTTAACCTCTTCTTGTTAATGCTTTTCATGGTATCAAAAAAGAAAAAAGAAAAAAAAAGAAAAAAGAAAAAAGAAAAGAAAAGAAAAAAAGATTGAGTTGGACTTGGAGGATTGCAAAATTTATCAAGGATGATATTTGGATAAGAAAAGTAGACACAATCCATAAAACTTTAACTATTTCTACTATGAATGAGTAGAGTAGTATATAAGATAATATATCTTATTTATTTATGAGGGAAACCATGACAGAATGGTATCCTACATTCCTACCAAAGTTCATAGGCTCACATTTAAAAAAAAATGAAGAACAAGAATTTTGTTTCATCAAAACTGAGTAAACCAACATACTACATTTACAAACAAACAGCTTTACTAAAAACCAAAACCAACACGTAAAACAGTGCAAGCATTCATTGTGTATTCTTAAATTAAAATCAGAGTATGACAATTTCCAAATACAGCACAAAGCTTTGAGATGCATTGTACATATTCTTCATCTTGATCCTATTAACCACTCTGGCTCTCGCATGAATTTGTATATTAGATAAGCAAGTAGGACATCCCGAGTATCACCTTCGAAATTTTCCACATGCAAGCCAAAATTAGAGCTTTTTCCCCCAGTGATATTATCGGATTCGAGTGAAGCGAAGCCATGCTTAAATACCTTCAAACTTCAAACATATCCTGCTATATGTGAAAAATCAAGAAATACAACTAGTTTTGTTTTCATGGATTGGGAATATCCTGAGCTACTTGTGTCTCTACCAGAATCTGCTTCTTTTTCCTGTCATCTTTTATCTCACCGTAAAAGTATGAAACAAATCCCCATAGAGAAAGTGCAAGAGCAACTCCTTTTTCCGCTTGAAATTTTTCTCGGTAGAAAATAACGGCTAGGATCTCTGTCACTGGGAGTAGAACTGCAATTAAAATTCCAGATAGCAAAGACGAAGCACAAAAGATGATTCCCACCGTTCCCATGAAGAAACACTGACAAACAATTGCATTAACCACTATCACCACGTAGTACTTCGTTTCCCCGAGCTCAAATGCCCTCGCTTCTCTTGGAATTGCCTACAAAATAATAGAATTTACACTGCATGAAATATTCGTAGCTACAATATTATGGAATTAACTTGTTAAAATTTCACTTGGGTTGGATTTAAACTACATGATGGTGATATATACCATCACCATTTCTTTACTTAACATACAAGCCACAACTCTAGACATTGTTTTATTAGGAGAATTTATTATGTTTCCAGCATCCAAAGTTTCAAGAATGTGATGTTTGAGAATGTAATTATGCTCACGTTTAGCTTAATTATTAGGAATTTGATCCAGCTCAGCAACCGCCACTAGCTACTTCCGTACACAACTATAGATCCATTCTTCATACATGATGCAACTTCACAACTCTTCACATAGAACCGTTTTGCTCTTGTGAACACTGTTCATAAGTGGCAAAAGTCACTAGAAGCTCGGCCTAATATGTGAGTTAATTGATTGAATATCACCCATAACTCAAATCTCATAATTCAAACTCAATTCCCATGACTCATTTCTCTAACTCTATTTTTCTTTTTTTCACTCACTCTAAAAATAATTTGTTTTGTTTTATATATTGGTGCATATCTCTTCTCTATAATTCAAATTTTTGCATAAAGTGGTGGAGCCCATTGAAACCCATAACTCAAAAACATCTAAATTGTGTTTTCAGTTTCCATGACTCAAACTCAAATTTTTGAGTTTTGAGTGTGGAATCTCAATTAAAAAATCAGTCCAAACAAGTTGAGTTTTGGTGGACCGCACATTCTTTTAATTTTGGACGAAAACTGAATTATATAATTTAGTTTTCATCAATCTAAATACCCTTATTCTTCTAAGAATATCTTTAGGTTTGTAAGAGCATTCTTATCAAAGTTTGTAAAAAAATTAGCATTTACCCTTTCAAATCCTAATTTTATAACATATAACACCCCACTTTACAACATCCCCTCCATAAAAACTTTTATTTTTTTTAACATTTCATTTAAATATTCTTTCTTTATCATTTTTTATTCTTTTTCATTTTTCCTCTCTCTTTCTCTGACTCTCTCTCCTTTGTGTCTCTCTTTCACAACCCAGCGTCGCCGGCCACCATGTCCACCCACCCATTTCACAACCACTACCTCCTCCACCACCCCTACCACCATTGTAGCAACCATAACCCACCACAGCCACCACCACCACAAGTCACAGCACCACTGTGGCAACCACAACCCCCTGCAGGAAGAACAGAAAAAGAAAAAAAAACCAAAATATAACCACAACTATCCACCAAAATAACAACCAACCACCACCCAACCACCACAAAAACAACTAGAAAAACCCATCAGCAGACCCATCACGCCGAACCAAAACCCACAGGAACCAAACCCAGATCGATGAACCAAAACCCATCACACACACGCACAAACCCAGGATCGGTGACCCACGACCCACGACCCATGCCGAACCAAAACCACGACCACAAACCACAACAAAAAGGAAAAAAAGAAGAAGAAGAAGAAGAAACCTCCATCGCCCACACCAAACCTCCACCATGACCATTGGATCGTCAGACCATGGCCATCGGACCACAATTGCTGACCAAGAATCATCATCGCCACCACCCACAACCATCAAACCATCCAATCGGATCCAAACCCATCAGACCTCGCCACCTCGAGACAGAGAAGAGAGAAGAGAGAAGAGGGAAGAGAGAAGTGATAGAAACAAGAAATACAGAAATAATAAAGAAAAGAAAGTGGGCCCTCACCTGAATTAAAAAAACAATAAAAGTTTTACAATAGGTGAACAGTGCGGTCTCAAATTTGAGACTGCACTGTTCATCAATGCCAAAATATTTGGCATTTAAAACTTTTGATGGAGGTGTGTTTTTAAAGTTTGAGGTGTCAAATGCCAAATATTTGGCATTTGACACCCTTAATGAGAATGCTCTATACCTATTTTTTTGGGAATGCTTATATAGACACTAATGGAAAAAAGTTTTTAGTGGTAGACATAGATATATAATGGTGCTTTTTAATTAAATATCAATTTAAAAAGCCCACCAAAGTAAAGCCCATTTTTAGAATCTTATAGTATTGATGACATAGTGATTTTTTTATAAGTAGTACTGTAGTAGTTCCATACATTGGCCCATGATAATCAAAGCATATTGGACCGACCTTATCCACATATTTAAGTAGGGAAAAAGATTAATACATTAGACTGTTCATGTGAGACTTCTGCATAAAGAGGTCGCAGTTCCAATCATTAAAGGAAAAACATTGTATCACATTAGACTACTCATGTAAGACTTTCTACATAAAGAGGTGGCACTGTCACTCATTAAAAATGACAAACTAGGGGTAATTTTAAAAACTGCAGCACCAACCAAACCAACCGTGCTTATACCAGGCTGATCACTTCAGGCAATGGTCAGTGACTATTTTTACAAATGCAATGGTGTTGATGCAGACATTGGTAAGGGGTTTGAAAAATGGATAAAAATGACATTGATTGCCTACCAAACCTTCCTCCCAAAAAACACCCTTCTCTCTCTCTTTTTATATATAGGATTGCAGTGGCGGAGCCAAGATTTCAGTTTGGAGGCAAGATTGAAAAAAAAAAAAAAAACTAAAAACAAAAGTAATCTAAAAATATTAATTGATAATAATTAAATAATAAATAGACAATTATAATTACAAGAATATATTTGATATTATTAAAACAAAGAATTAAAAATAATCAATCATAGTTACTAACAATCAAAGTGAGAAATAAATTTAAATACATAAAATTTAGACATAATTTGATTGCTTAAAATAAATTAAAAAAATAAATCAATCTACAAAAGTTAACTATGGAGCCTACTAATTGAATTGTCATACAAACACAACTTTTTCACAATAAATTTTACTATTGTTAAAATAGTGGATTGTGAGTTGTGAGGGAAATTGAAAGGTGGAACTTGTTTTGGTAGCTAAATTCGAGGATAGCTGGGACCTCCAAAGAACACACACACACATAGTGTGTGTGTGTGAAAAGAGAGAAAAACAAAGATAGGGAAATGAATAATTCTGTTGATCAATAGCTAACAACCATTTACAATGGTCTTGCCGTTATACAATTCCACTCTGCAACTCACTGCAATGCCACTTCCTCCACAACCAACTAACTAACTAACTCCATAACCAACTAACTAACTAACTCTAACTAACTACCTCCACTATTAATTAACTAACCCACCATCAACTAACTCACACAGCCACACAATTAGCTAACACAACACAGCTATAACATAGTGAATAGTACATCAATGCATAGTAATAGCAATGCATTAACAATGGTCCTAACAATTACCCTCCCCCCCCCCCCCCCTCCCCTTAAAGCACCTTACCCACAAGGTGAGGAAACTAAGATTGCAAATCATACAAGACCTCCCAAGTAGCATCATCTTTGCTTTCACCCTGCCACTGAACCAAGACTTGAGTTATAGTCTTGCTCCTCAATTAATGAGATCTTGTAGCTAAAATCTACACTGGTTCTAGGGTAATGATCAAATCAGCATTTTCAGTAGGTAATGTAGGCTTAGGCACCACCCAATTTCCCAATTTGGCTTTGAGATTGGAAACATGAAACACAGGATGGATAAGGGAACTGGCAGGTAAATCCAACTTGTAGGAAATATCCTTATTGAGGTTCAAAATTAATCACAGTCTAAGGCCCAAAGAAGTAGCACATTGGGCTAATTCATGAAAAATGAAGCTAGAGAAAATGAGAAAAAAGGGGATGGGCTCACGTAATGAAGAAAAGAGAAAAAAAAAAAAAGAAAGAAGAAAAAGGGTGAGAGGTCTAAAGAATTGGGATCCAAAAACCCATGGAAGAACAGACCTTGAAATACATGAAGTAAGGGAGAAGCCCAGCCGGCCAGGATTAATAAACCAAACGAAGCCCAATAAGAAGAGCTGGGCCAGGATCCTCGAAGTCACCAGAGTCCAGGGATCCCTAGGACGTGCAAAGTAAGATTGAAGCAGATTCAAAAGAGGGATAAAAGACAAAGAGCATGTGGGTCTCATGCGCCCAAACATACAGTGGGATCAGAAAGTACAAAGCAAAACGCAGGGGCTGTGCCTCAAGGAACCAACAATGAGAAAATCATAAAAAAAGAGGTAACTGGGAGGAGCTTTCAACTTGGCAGTAAAGATTCCAACTATTTGAGGAAAAATGACAAGGGTGGAGTGCAACCAAAAGCCGGAAGAAAGGGCCAAATAACTGAAGATCAGCGAATGGAGGGGACCTCAAAATGGAAAACCAGCTAGGGGCTTTCCGCTTGGTCGCACCAAAAGCAAGAAGTTATGAGAAAAAAGGGAAACGACCAGCCCCTGAGCAAGACTGGCATAGCATGAACTCTGAAGGGCAAAAGGGCGAAATCACTGGTACCCCAGAACCCTAGAGCTGTGCTATAAAAGGAGAGGGGAATTCGTGCTGAAGGCATTCGGAGGGGGATTCATTTTTTATTAGATTATTCAGGCATTCATTGCCATTTTTTGGATTCCTAGAAAAGATATAGAACCATAGAAAGAACTCTATAGAGTTCAAGAAAAATAGAGGAACCGCTCCCGGTATTCCAGAGACAGCCACTATAGCATATACTTGGATTAAAAAATTTCAAACTTTGCAAGTCTTGGAAGCTTGAATAGCTATCAAAGTCTGTAATTTTTGAACTTAGTTGAATCTTGTATCACATCTTAGTAAGCACTGTAATCATAACTAAGGAAAATTAATAAAATGCCTTGCACTAATTCTAGGACCCCTAACTTTTTCTTATACTGTATTTTATTTGCTATGCATTTCCTTTCTGTTGAACTGTCATTCAATACAGATATTTCCGTTTGTTAGTTTATTTGTGTTGTAGGGAGCTTGCTCTGTGCACCACTTGGTTCTTAAAGAGCCTTTTAGTTGCGGCGAACCAAGCCCAGTCTACCAAGAATAATTATTTGGCCTAGGATCTTTGGGCCACTGTGCTAAGAAAAAAACGGCATTCTCACAATCCCCAACCTCTTGCATAATCTGGAATGGTCCATAGAAATGAGGGGCAAGCTTACTAAGCTTCTTGTGATGCACAAAAAATTGCTACAGCCTTAGGTATACCCAATCCCCCACCTCAAAGGATATCTCTACCCGCTTTGGTCAGCATACCACTTCATCCTCTTCTGAGCAGCATGCAAGTTCTGTTTGAGTAAAGCCAACAGCTATTGCCTATCCCTAAGCAAAAAATCAACAGCCCTAACTCTAGTTGTACCAGCCACATAATCCATAACTCGAGGAGGAGGATAGTCATAAACAACTTCAAAGGGAGAGAGCTTAGCTGAAGTGTGGAAATTGGTATTGAATCAGAATTCTACTAAAGGCAACCATTCAACCCAAGTATTAGGCTTATCAGCTGCAAAAGCTCTTAAGTAGTGCTCCAAACTTTTGTTAACTACTTCAGTCTGTCCATTAGATTGGGGGTGATAGGAGGAAGACATAGCTAAAGTGACCCCTTGCAACCTCATCAACTCTTTCCAAAAATTGGAGGTAAATACAGGATCCCTATAACTAACAATGGTGGAAGGCATACCATGCAATTTGAAGACAAACTGTAGATAGAGATTGGTAACCTTGGCAGTAGTGTAAGGATGGGAAAGGGGCATAAAATGGACATACTTAGTGAGTCTATCCACCACCACAAACACAACAGACTTCAAATGAGACTTAGTCAACCATTCAACAAAGTCCATACTCACATCCAGCCAAGGTCTTTCTGGAATGGGCAAGGGCTGCAACAACCTAGCAAGAAAGCAAGTTTCATGCTTCAGCTTCTGACACACATCACATTCCCTTACATATTACTTCAAATCCTACCTTAGGCCAAGCTAGTAGAAATCCTTCTAGAGCCTATGCAAAAACTTTAAATATCCTAAATGACCTCCTAATGGACTATCACGCACCTGCTACAACACCACAGACTTCAAATCCCCATTAGAATCACCCAAATACAATCTGCCCTTGTAAGATAGTAAGCCATTGTAGAAAGTAAAACCCTAAGATACATTAGACCTTAACTGAATAGCATGAATAACAGCTTGGATTTTTGAGTCAATAGCATAACTCAATTTGAGATTAGACAACCAAGTAGGGGTAGGAAAGGATATGAAATAACTGATGCAAGAACAACTGGGGTAGGTGACTTAGAAGCAGAACCCGAGGTACCAATTTCCTCACCATGTCTCCTGGATAGGGCATCAGCCACAACATTATCTCTGCCTTGCTTATATTCCGTTATAAAAACATACCCTAGGAGCTTAATGATCCACCTTTGTTGGGCTAAAGTTCCCACCCTCTACTCCAATAAATATTTCAAACTTTGGTGACCAGTTTTAATGACAAATGACCTTCCTAACAAATAGGGCCTCCATTTCTTCACTGCTACCACCAAGGCCAACAATTCTTTTTCATAAGTGGAAAGTGAGAGCTTATTACCCTTCAATGCTTGGTTGTGGGAAGCAATAGGCCTATGATCTTGCATCAAAACAGCTCATAACCCTAGACTAGAAGCATCACACTCCACAGTGAAAGGTTTGGTGAAATCAGGTAGAGCTAACATAGGAAGGCATGAAATAGCATCCTTAAGCTGTTGAAAAGCTTAAGTAATTTTAGGAGTCCAAACAAAGGAATCTTTATTCAATAAGGTAGTCAAGGGTGCTGCAATTTACTCATATCCCTTCACAATCTTCCTATAGTATCCAGTAAGGCCAAGAAAGCCCCTTAAAGCCTTGCCATCTTTAGGAATATGCCACAGCTGCATAGCAACAGTCTTCCTAGGGTCAGTCTTCACCTTCTCACTAGAAATAAGATGGCCTAGATTCTCCACCTCCTCACAAGCAAACATGCACTTAGACTTCTTAGCATACAACTGATGCTTAGCCAAAGTTTCCAAAACCAATCTGAGGTGACCAAGGTGATCAGGTAGAGAACTACTATACTCCAATATATCATCGAAGAAGACAAGAACAAATTTCCTTAAGAATGGCTTAAAAATAGCATTCATCAAAGGATTGGAAGGTGGAAGGAGCATTGGTTAAGCCAAAGGGCATAACAAAAAACTTATAGTGGCCTTCATGGGTCCTAAAAGTAGTTTTAGGAATATCTTCCTCCTTTATTCTAATTTGGTGGTAACTAGACCTCAAATCCAATTTAGAAAACACACAGGCATCACATAATTCATCCAACAACTCATTAATGACAGGAATGAGGTATTTGTCCTTAATTGTCTCTTGGTTCAAAGCTCTGTAATCAATACACATCCTCCAAGAGCCATCGGCTTTCCTAACCAAGAGAATAGGTAAGGCAAGTGGACTACAACTATTCCTAATGGAGCCAACAGACAACAACTCTCTTCTCAATCTCATTTTTTTGATAGTAAGGGTACCTGTAAGGTCTTTGACAAATGGCTTGAGCTCTTTCCTTGATGTTGATTTGATGTTCATGCCCCCCAGTTGGAGGTAACTCCACAGGAGTGGCAAAGACAGCACCAAACTCCAATAACAGCTCAGCCACTTGCATAGGAATTTTGGGAGCACAATCTATAGAATGAGAATCAGTAGGGACTGAAATATGCAGAACCAACCCTCTCTTCACAGATTCCTTCAAGAACTGAGTACCTTCTTGAATATTAGTACCTGCACCCCTCAACCCTTGTAGCAACACAAACTTTTGTTCATAGGAAAAACAAATGGTTAGTAACTTGAAATCTCATTGAATGATTCCAAGGATACTCAACAAATGAGTCCCTAACACCAAGTCACAACCTCCCATTGGCAACACATGTAATTGAACCAAGAATTGATGCCCTTGCAAAAAGATAGGAACTTCCTTACATAGTCCTTGAGTTCTAATCACATCACCATTAGTCACTTTCACTACCAAAATCTGAGAAGTATCCACAGGAATATGCAATTGAGGAAGTAAGGAAGTGTCAATAAAATTGTGTGTGCTACCTGAATCTATAAGAATTACAAGGGACTTATACTTGATCCTTCCCATTACCCTCATGTGGCGTATGGTAGGGGGGAATCCACATTACTCTTGGCATCCAGATTCCTAAGAATCACATTCCTAAGAATGTAGCTATTTTTATGTTTGGTTTATTCCCAAGAATCTTAAATGAATTATTTATTTTTTCCATTCTATCCTTAGATTTGAATGTGAACTACCAAGTTATTTAAAAAAAAGGGTTAAAATTGTCAATTTATAAAAAATGCAATTTCCTTTAAGCCTGGGAATTTGGATTCCCATCTGTTTTAAAGGGAATCCACATTCCTACTAAAAGGGGTTTAAGGGGGGAATCCAGATTCCCTTGGCATCTTGGATTCCCACCTGTTTTAAAGGGAATCCACATTCCTACTAAAAGGGGTTTAAGGGGGGAATCCAGATTCCCTTGGCATCTAATTTCCTAGCATGATTTGCAACCAAATATGGGAATCTTTAAACATTCCTAGGAATCTTAAAACATTACCCTGTACCAAACGCCACATCATAGTACCAAAAGTAGGGGTATCACTCAAGGCATAAAGTGTAATTTCAGCATCCGCAATATTATTTTCTTGACTGTGTAAGGTGAGATCAGAAACAGAAACCCCACTACCCTCATCCAATCTAGTAATATGTACTCCTGAATTAACTTCATGCACAAATTCCACATAATCAAGAAGGAACAACATAACATTTTTACATTTATGACCAGGACCTCGCTTCTCATCACAATTATAACACAATCATTTCTTCTTCCTTTCCTCCATTTGAGCAGGCGATATTCTTTTGATTGGTAATCTATTATTCCTATTATCTACCAAAGGAGTAACTTTGGGTGGGCCTAAGATTGAGGGCTTACCTTGCTTCAATTGGACCTTAGAATTCCTCTTTAAGCTCTAATTGTACTGTTCTTGAATCTTGGATAAACCAAAAGCCTCATTTAGTGACTGAGGATTAAGCATAGGAACAAGAAGCCTTATCTCATCCTTCAACCCACTGAGAAAACAACTCAGCTTGTGTGATAAAGATAACCCTTTAACCCTATTAGATAAGACTTCAAATTGAGCCTTATACACTGCCACAAAAGTTGTCTGCCTCAGCCTTGTCAACGTTTCCATGGGATCATCATATGCAGTCGAGCCAAATCTCACATGTAGAGCCTGAACCAATGAGTCCTAATCACAAAACACCCTTGTTTCTTCACTTTTTTGGAACCAAATCAGGGCTTCACCTTCCATATGAAAGGAAGCTAGCATCAATTTCTCTCCAATTGGAGTATTGTAATACTTGAAATACTGATTTGCCTTATACACCCAAGTTGCACGTTCTTCCAGAAAATCTTGGGAAATCCAATTTCATGGGGCGAGAAAGAGGCAGCAATGCAGAACTAGGGTTATGATTTTCCCCAATTCTCGAAGATTGGGAAGAGCCACCTTGATCTGAGGAACTCAATTTCTGCAAAATTGAAGTTAATTGTTGGCTTATCTCATTCAAAGTTCTCGTGTGAATTTCTTGTACAATTCGCATCTCTTGTAACTTCTTAGTATGATGATCAGATGTGCTTCAAAGTGAAGCAATGGCTTCCTTGGTTGCAGCAGATGCACGAGTCTTTGCCATGAATGCCAAGGAAAGCCAAGCTTTGATACCAAATGAAAGGTGGAAGTTGTTTTGGTAGCTGAATTCGAGGATAGCTGGGACCTCTAAAGAATACACAGAGAGAGAGAGAGAGAGAGAGAGAGAGAGAGAGAGTGTGTGTGTGTGTGTGTGTGAGGGAAGAGAGAAAAACAAAGATAGGGAAATAAATAATTCTGTTGATCAATAGCTAACAATCATTTACAATGGTCTTGCCTATATACAATTCCCCTTTGTAACTCACTGCAATGCCACTGCCTCCATAATCAACTAACTAACTCCATAACCAACTAACTAACTCTAACTAACTCCCTCCATTATTAACTAACTAGCCCACCAGCAACTAACTCACACAGCCACACAATTAGCTGACACAACACAGCTATAGCATAGTGAAAAGTAATAGCATTGCATTAACAATGATCCTAACAGAAATAAAGTGATGGGTTCATCGAATTAAATTGTTCACCCTTCACAATGATCCATTTTCACAATTGTGAAATTTATTGAGAAAAAATTATGTTTATAGCATTATAATTATAATAAGAAAAGAAAAGAAAAATTCGAATAGGGAAGAAAAGTACTGTAAATAGTACAATGGATGAGACAAGATCAAAACTACTTGAAATAAATACTATTTAAGAATATTAAAATAGGTGAAAGTGATTGTGTGAGGGAATTAGGAAGCTTTTTTTCCATTCTTTCCGGTGTCAAGGCTGTTTCATAATAGTGAGAGTGTTTTTTACAATTTTTCCACCAACAGAGGGCAAACTACTTAAATACACATTACATAGCAGGTATCAAGGCATTTTTTAAAGGAGTTGGGGAGGACAATTGCCCCTTTTTGCCTCCCTTGGCTTTGCCCCTGGAGTTGGGTTTAAGTTACATCTAGTATAACTCTAAGCAATGATACACTAACCAATAACTTGTTATAGAACTCATATTTTGAAAATCATACCATTAATTACATGTTTTATATGTTCTTAATATTTATGCAAATTTTCATATTAATTGGATGTTATTTACCATTTGATCCATTAACTTATCTTTTATGCATTATTTTAAACTACAAAAACTTAAATTTGAACAATTGATCGATGACATGGCTATTAATCTTTGATCACCTTTAAATTTTGCAAGCATGGAGAATATATGAAGATAATGTAATCTAACAATGAATTTGTCTAAATTTGCATCCAATTAAAAAATATTGAGTGGTGTAATATTACTTAAAGTTACACATAATATAACTTGAATCCAACCCATATATGTGTGTATTGGTGTGTGTGTATCATAAAAAAAAAAGACGACCTACTTATTAAATTCATATAGCTTGCTTAATAAATAGTTGTGTTGGGTTGACACAAACTCGATTTATTTCAATTTGTTTAATAAATTGTTATATTTTTTTTGCACATATACAACTCATTTGAATTCATTTAAGTAATAAGACATAAAATAATAATAAAAAATTATATTTTATAAGCACATAAATTACAATTATTACAGATAAATTCTACATAAATTCTATTTCGTAATAGCATTAATAGAAGTACTAGCAACATTCAATCTAAAAGGTTTTATTTAACCTAACGAAATTCCACTCAAATTTACCAATACACAATTTAAAGAAAGATAAAATGAAACATGCGTTTATTTAATTTTCTTTGTTTTCGATAAAAAAGGTTAGAATTTTAATATTGTCAATGATAAAGTTTTCAATATTAACCAATAAATTCTTTTAATTACTTAATTCCATATATAAAAAATATAATTAAAATTTAAAAATTTATTGAATAAAAATGACATTTATTTACATAAATTAGGAGAAATTACACTTTACTCTCCTAAACTATACTCTTTATTACACTTACCCCCCGAAACTATTATCCAAGTAACACTTTACACCTCATCCTTTGAGTAATGTTTTAGTGAAGTAGTACGTGTGCATTATCATAATTTAGGGGAATAAAGTGTACATTTTTATAGTCTATGACAGTAAGTGTAAAATGGGTCATATTTTAAAGGGCTAAAGTATAATTTCCGTCCATAAATTAAATAGGTTCATGTCAAAAACAGTTATCCCAATAATATTTTGAGTTATTTTAGGTTGTAGGATAATACCCAAAAAAAAAAAAAAAAAAAAGAGTTAACCAATTTGCATTGAGTCAACCCACACTGACATAAATTTATTTAGACTAGACATTAAATAGCGAAAAAAACATGTCATATTTATATTTGTGGATTATGTTAAATATTGGCACCCCTTACAATGAAATTTGAATATGAAATGATTTTTTTTCCCTCTTTTTCAATGGCATCAATCTACCAATCACATCACCATTAAGAACAATGCTTACTACAATAAAACTTACAATTTTGTCACAGTTTACTCACATGACAAGTTGTGGATGATGGAGTTATAAATTCACCACTTTTGCTCAACTATTCACAACTTGTTACGTAAACAAGTTGTGATAGAAATTATGCGTTTTGTTATGACACTACATTATTCCACAATTTGACTCTCCAACCTTTGGGGCAGAGATGTGATTTCCCATTTTGGAGAACTCATTGTGTTGATGTGATATTAAGGGGTTTGACATACCTCTAGTACTTTTTTAATTGAAATCTACTTTTATTTTAATGAGAGATTGCCACTTCACCCACTAACTAAATAAAAAGTGGAGATTAAAAACTCACTATCACTTGTCATTGCATATTGAAAACAAAATGACATGTTTAATTAAAAAAAGTACTGAAGGTAAGCTAAACCCGATATTAAAGATCCTTGACCCATCGAACACCTCTCAGATTTATAAAGCACAAAATTCCAACAATGTTTTAATATTGGAAAAAGTAAAAAAGTAGTAGGGTAATAAACAAATTGAGCTTTGTCGAGTAGTACATGTTTGAGCTTGGCTCGTCAGGAAAAGTCAAAAGTTTAAGCTTGGCGCTTGAGCTAATGACAAGCCTAAAAATAATGTTTGATTTTGAGCTTGTGGGAAAGCCAAAAAACTTGAACTTGGCTTGGCTTGACTTGATTAATTTGTCAAGCCAATCTCAAGCTTAATATCAAGCTCAAACTCGAGCTCAGGTCAAGCTTTTGAGCTTGAGATCTAAAAAAAATTACATTATCAAATGCTTAAATCTCTAAAATTAAGAAAAATAAAATAAATGACTTATTTTATCATGCGTCTAGTTCTGCTTATGATTAGCCATTATTTAAATTAAAATTTTAAATAATTAAATTCATTCATTCATCATTCATTGTCTACAATTTCAACAATGATTCAAAATACAATTTTTACATTCACGTTATATAGTGAAGAACTAGAAAAATACTTGTTTGTAACTACTATGAATGAAAAAAAAAAAAAATACTAACATATTTCATAACTTTACTTTAGATAATTAATGGGGAAGGATCATATGTGGCCTACTTAATTAATTTTTAAATGTAACTATAGTCTAAAGTAGTTCTTGGTCAATTTAGAGGGAAGGAAAGAATTAAGGTAATGAGTAATGGTTCCATATTGACCATGTCATTATTAAGATACGTGTTATTAAATGAAACTAAAACTAAGGCTCAAGCTTGACTTACTTATAAACAAACAAACATGAACGAGCTTTTTATCGAGCCGAGCATGAGTTGTTCATAAACGATTTAATTTATTTACAGCCTTGAAAGGTAGTAATAGGAGTTTGCATTATGATAGAAAATGAATAACAATTTTTTTAATCACAAGATAGTAAATTGAAATATTATTGTCATTTTTAAAAGTTAACTTTTCTAAGCCATGACAAGCGTATGTGACAATTTTTGCTTTATAACAAAAATTATAAGACAATTTCTGTTATTAACTTAATATTATTATTATTTCTTGGATATATATCTATATATATATATATATATATATATATTAGTAAGCTATTTAATTTTTTTTTTTATATAAAAAAGCAAAAAATAATTAATTATTTTGACAACTTTTTTAATTTTCATAAATTTTTTAAAAAATAAATGATTAATATGTTAGGGCATACATATATATACTTTTTACCGTAGGATGAATACTAAATTTTTTATTTATTTAAGTTTTTTTTTTTTTTTTTGGCTGAAGTGGGATGAAAACTTTTTATTTATTTATTTATTATTTTTTAGAGAAGAACGTGGGATGAATACTGAATTATTATGCCCAAGAAAGTTCTGACATAATGCAAAGTTAAAACTATAGAAAATTAATTTGTCCTATACTTTAAGAGGAGTGCTATATTTATAATTTTATAATATTTTCATAATAAATGGTTAGTTGTTATTAGTTCAAATTTGAATCTAATACTAAGATTACTTTTTTGCCTCAACAATAATAACCAGTAACAACCTATCACTTAAAATTTATTGTAAAAATATTGTGAAAATATTGTGAATTCTCATACTTTAATAAGAAAAAAAGAAAGAAAACACACTCATTGTCCTATTCTCAAAAAAAAAAAAAAAAAAAAAATTGGTCGATGAAAATAATTAGGCCGGCGAAGAAAGAGAGGTTAAAGACGGACTGACAGTGACATATTAATATATACTTAAAAGAGTCAGAATTTAGTAAGTGTTTTAACCATATCCTTACCTAATCTAATCTTGTATTAAAATATTATAAATGATCAATTATTCAAAATTTTAAACTACTAAAAAATGTAAATTCAATCCTTTAATCATAATTCTGTCACATACCTGGAAGTCTTTGTTAATTAGCATCCCTATGGTGCAAAGAATAGTTGCAAACAAACTGATCACCATCTGAATCTCCATCACCAATGAATAAGTGATGGCCTGCTTGGCCTTCTTGTAGGTCAATTCCACCAACGGCAACACAAACCCATATAGTGCTGAAGCACCTAGTGTCATGAAGAACCCAGAAAAGTACTCCTTATTAGTTTCACCACTAGGACGATCATTGCTCGTATGTAAAGCCAAAACACCAGCTCCAATGGTGAGCAAAACCACTGCATTGATGGAATAGGAAGTGAACTTTTGCTTCACTAAAAGGAAAGCAAAGGCAGCCGTGAAAGCAAGCTGTGAGGCAATGATTAAAGAAGAAGTTGAGACGGGAAGGCGAGCCACGCCATAGGCGTAGAGATAGTCAACAAAGCCTGTGAGGATTCCTATAACTGCGGAGGCAATGAACAAAGGTGGTTTCATGAAGAAGAGCTTGGTGCTTGTGCCTTGTTTGGCTCGGCGGTTAAAGTATGTGATCATGAGAGGGAAGAGAATGATAGGCCAGCCACCAGTTTGAAGCCAACTTGAGAACCAAACTCTTTTTCCGCCATGGATGAAGTAAAGTCGCATTATTAGTGGGCCGCCACCGCCTATAGATAATAGGATACAGCTTAGTATGAGAAGAACTTTGTTCAAGGCGGGGTTTCCTTGAGCTTCCAGTTCCATGATTGTAGAATTCTCTTCTTCTCTGTGTTTGTCTCTTATCTCTATGTATGATAATAAATAATAAAAGTAGGGGTGAAAAAGGAGACAAAAGACAGGTCAAGAATCAAGATATTTATTGAGGAGGTATGAATTTTTTAAAGGCCTTCATATTTGAATATTTGAGTATTTATTTTTGGATCCGTTAGTATTTGTTAACTATAATTAAAAAAAAAAAAATATTGATACCATTTTTATTGGAAAATATAAAAATTTATAATAAAAATTAGCTATATTTTTTTTTCCATAAAAAGTTTCTAAAATTATTTATTAAACTAATGTTCTTAAGGGATTTGTTAATTTTTCTGTTTTTTATTTTTGGGTAAGATTTATGTACATTACTTAGGTGATATTTTTTTGGTTCTCATTTTAACATTTTATTATGTGGATTTTTTCTCATATGATGAAAATGTATTTTTTTTTTAATTAAGTAGCTGCATGACTGAATTTTAAGAGAGGAACCTAAGGAACAACATGTTAATTTATATATAAGGTTATTTCAAAGGGAGTGTTACCGACCTTTCCTCGCCACATTTGAACAAGTTGGTTTGATTGAAAGTGACTATATATATACACACACACACACACATATATATATATGTTCAGCTAAAAAAGAGTGACTATGGTAGCGTTTGGATTGTGTTTCTCGTGCACTGCATTTGCGTTTTCCTTTTTTTTTTTTTTAATATATTTTTTATTGAGAAGCACGTGAATGTGGGACACAGATGCGCCAATGGGTCTCATGCATTGTGCATGGGACGCACTACCTCTTTGAAAGTCCAAATTTGCACTAAAATGTGTCACACCATTGGGTCTCGTGCACTGTTCACGAGACCTACAAATCTCTTTTTTCAGTAAATTTTTCATTAAAAATGGGTCCTATGCACTATTCACACGTTTAAAAATTATTTTGTTACAGCGTTTTCAGCAAAATAAGCGGTATCCAAATGGACCCTATATGAGGCAATAAATGTAGTGATACATCCAATTTCACAACATGTTAAAATGATTTTTTTTGTTTGTTGAGAAGAACGTGTTAAAGTGATTGATTGGTAACTCTTAAACAATTTCTGTTCACTATTTTTTATTTGGACCTATCTTTCTTTCTCTATTATTCATATTTGACCATTTTCGATCTACTATTTTTTATTCTTTTTAAAATTAATATGGATTTGGATATGATATAATGCTTTCACTCCATCTTTAATTTTCATTAGGTGTTTGATCACGAAACTCCTAGAATTGTTGTCGAGATTATTGAGATTGAGAGAAAAGAGAGAGCAATTGTAGAGCATAAATAGAATTAATGTAGAATTGGCTTGATGACCTAAGTCCACCACACATAAAAATTGAGTGTATATTTTTTTTTTTTTTTTTGAGAGAGAGTTTCAACCTATGACGTCTACTCCTAATGATAACTTTTTATAATTAGACCAAGATTGATAAAGCCATATCTGACAACATTCTCATAGCCTTTGAAACCTTACATCATATGAAGAATCAAAAGTCCATAAAATCAGGCTTTATGGCACTAAAGCTCGACATGAGCAAGGCATACGACCGAGTGGAGTGGCTTTTTTTACAAAAAACCATGGAGAGGATGGGTTTTTGCCAACAATGGATTCATCTAGTCATGAATTGTATAAGCATAGCATCATATTCAATCCCAGTAAATGGAGAGCTGACGGGGGATATTAAGCCATCTAAGGGCATAAGGCAGGGTGACCCCTTGTCTCCCTATTTATTTCTAATTTTTTCAGAAGGGCTGAATCATCAAATTCAAAAAGTAGCCAAGGATGATCTGATTAGAGGCTTTTCGTTGTGCAGAAGTGGGCCAAAGATTACCCACCTTTTCTTTGCTGATGACTCTCTACTCTTTTGCCGAGAAGAGATGGGTGATTTGCAGGTTATTCAAGACATTTTACAGCTTTATGAAAATGCTTCGGGCCAAAAATTAAATAGGAACAAAACCACTGTTTTTTTAGCAAAGCCACCACTGAGGGAAGGAAGAAGGAGATTAAAGATTTTTTGGGAGTGAATGAAGTAAGGGAATATGAGAGATATCTTGGCTTGCCAGCTGTGGTGGGAAAAAATAAGAAAGCAAGTCTAAATTATATAAAGGAAAGGGTGTGGAATAAACTGCAAGGTTGGAAGGAGAAGTTGTTGTCACAAGCGAGACGGGAAGTTTTACTTAAGGCCGTGGTACAAGCAATCCCCACCTTCGCCATGGGATGTTTTTTACTCCCCGTTGGCCTTATTCATGATATTGAAATGATGATTTGGAAGTTTTGGTAGGGGCAAAGTGGTGAGCAGAGGAAAATTCATTGGAAGAAGTGGGAAACATTGTGCAAACCAAAAAATATGGGGGGAATGGGTTTTAAGGATTTGGTGAATTTTAATGAAGCTATGCTCATAAAACAAGTGTGGAGGTTATTAACTGATCATTCATCTTTGTTTTACTGGGTATTTAAGGCGAAGTACTTCCCTAATGGTTCAGTTCTTGAAGCAAAAGTGGCATTGGGCTCCTATGCTTGGAGAAGCATTTTGAAAGCTAGGAATCTGGTCAAAAGGGGATGCTTTGGTGAGTGGGGGATGGTACGGAAATTAACATTTATGCAGATAGGTGGCTGCCTGGTGATGGCTCTGCAAAAATCATTTCTCCATAGGTGGACATGGCAAAGGAATGGACAGTAGCTTAGTTGATTGACTCAAATTTAGGAGGCTGGAATGATCGCATGATTGATTCCCTTTTCCTTCAATTCGAGGTGCAACGGATTAAAGCTATCCCTTTATGTTTGTCACGATAAGAGTATTGTATTATTTGGCCAAGGTACAAATCGGGTATATACTCTATGAAGTCAAGTTATCAATTGTTATGTGAGTTGGAAAGTACTGAAGAGGCCTCAGCTTCCTCTGATGAAAAATCTAGTAGTTTTTGGAGGAGTATATGGCAGTTGAGAGTCCTAAATAGGGTTAAGATTTTTCTTTGGTGCGCGTGCATGGAAGCCTTGCCTACAAAAGTGAACTTGTAGAAGAGGAGAGTGCTAGACAACTCAGTGTGCAGCTTATGTCAGAGAGCTCCAGAGGATATTTTCCATGCTGTGTCGAGCTGTGAAACTATCCACTCTGTAAGGCAGTCAAGTTTTTCTTGGCTTCAAGGTTAGACTAATCAGTTGAAGACAATCTCGGACCTGGTGGGTATCATTCTGTCTGCATTAGCTCGGATTGACGTGTTTGCTATGGTAGCTTGGTCCATTTGGTGTCGTAGGAATAAAATAAGGTGTAACAAGTAGACCTTACCCATCCTTAAAGTCTTCGAGTCTGCTTTGACTTTGTTGTCTGAATTCCAGCAGAAATTCCTTGGCCGTGGTCCAAAATAAAAACTACTCCCAGCTAGGTGGAAGCCTCCAGCATCAGGTGAGTTGAAAGCAAACTTTGATGGTGCAGTGTTTGCTGACAATGGTGAGGCAGGTATTGGGGTTGTAATCCGCAATGAATTTGGGAAAGTCATGGCAGTGTTATCTAAGAAAGTTGCTCTCCTGTCATCGGTGGAAACTTTGGAGTTGCTAGTAGCAAGAAGAGCAGCCGTGTTTGCAGTGAAGCTTGGGTTTCAGCATGTCATTTTTGAAGGTGATGCTGAAGGGGTGATAAAAGCTTTGTCTTAGAGAGATGCAACACAATCCCCAGTTGGTCATCTAGTTAAAGACTTTAGGTCTATAGCAGGTTCCTTAGGAACTTTCTCCCTCTCCCATACAAGGAGGCAGGGCAACAATGTTGCTCATGCCTTAGCGTGGAGAGCTGGATATTCTTTTCCTTTATTAGTTTGGATGGAAGATGTCCCACCAAACATTTTACATTATGTACTTGATGATTATCCTAGTTAATAATAAGCTCTCGTGGTCTTGATTCTCAAAAAAAAGAAAAAAAAGAAAAAAGAAAAAAAACCACCAATTAGTTTTTGGTGTAGGCGGTATTCTTATGCCTACACCAATTAGTTTTTGCTCATGCCTTAGCGTGAAGTGCTCGGTATTCTTTTCCTTTATTAGTTTGGAAGGAGGATGTCCTACCAAACATTTTACATTGTGTACTTGATGATGATCCTAGTTAAAAATAAGCTCTCACGGTCTTGATTCTCAAAAAAAAAAAAAAAAAAAAAAAAAAAAAAAAAAACCAAACAAAAAAGAAAAAAGAAAAAGAAAAAGAATTAGAAAAAATGCATCAATTAGTTTTTGGTGTAGGCGGAGATTAAACCCCAAATATTTTATATAACCATCAGAGACTTTATCAGTTGAGCTAACTAGAACCTACTAATGTATATGACAATGGAACCTAATATTATAATAAGATGGGTACATCATCATTATCACGGATCTTCTTATTCTTTTCCCCTTTTTTAAATTTTTTAGTTTTTAAATTACTTTAGTGACTTGTTCTTCTTTTCTTCTCTTTTGTCTTCCTAGTTACACCATTATTCATCTCAATTGTCAACTTCCTTCGTATGGTTCGTCAAATTTTTTTGTTCCTTGATTTATTTTCTAGTTTTCTGCATCATAATATATGTTCAAATCATGTTGGTGTTAGATCAAGATGTGTGGATGATTATCAATATCCTGTCGGGGTTGGAATCACCAATACTGACAAAGAGAAAATAAATCTAATGTTGACAATGTGTAAGGACCAAGGAGTCCAAGTATTTATAGACTCCTAATGATTGTCGATAACAATTATGTCTCCTCTTAAAAATGCATTTTATCTAAGAAACATAATATGTCAATATAAACTATAAAGATTATAAATCAAGACACACTTCTGACCAGGCTTAGTAGGGAGTTGGGGTCAAGTCTCCTTAATGATTGATTTTCCACTATACTCTATTGAAACCTCTATTGAGTAAAATTTGTGTAAATATGGGACGACCAAGTTTTAAAGTGACCGCCAAGACCCTTATAGCTTAATTGACTTCATGCACAAAGTACGCAAGGGTTTAAGAGGAACGAAAGAGTTTGAGGTACGGAGTCAGCAATATATTGTAACTATTTAAAAGAAAAAGTTCTAAAGTGAACAAACAAACTTAGAACGCCACCTTAGCACAAAGTAAAAAAATATTGATAAATTTCTTACAATTGACAAGCATAAGATTTTACCTTTTGAATTGGACTTTCTTATTCTAACTTTGGTTATTCTTTTTGCGAGACTTCTAGCCCGAAATCATTTGCAAAAAAATGGATTCCATCACAAGAGCTTTTTGGTGGGTTCATGACCCTGGTGTGAGAAAACTTCATCTCTTGAATTGGGATACAACATGCAAGTCTAAGAGGGAGGGAGGGATGAGAAGGAGGGGGGGGGGGGTGGTCAACCTTAAAAAATTCAGTATTGTCAACTAAGCCATGCTTGCAAAACAATACTGGAGAATCATCCATATATAACCCAAGCTCACAGTTAGCTAGACCTTCAAAGCAAAATATATCCCTAGAACCGCAATTCAAGACTTTGAACCTAAACTACATCATTCTTGGATTTGGAGAAACATCATTAGTAAGAAAAATTCTTTATTAGGGGATGGGAGATGGCTAGTTGGAAATGGTTTTGACATTCATTTCTCATGGTTCCGTGGCTCACCACGGTCTCCCAATTGGGGTAACTTTTATTTAGGCACTGTTACTGATCTCATCAATAAGAACACTAAAGCCTGGAAGCCCAGACATAGTTAGGTAAGTTTATCCCTAAACTAGCAAAGAGGTGCTTAAATATCCCCTACCAAAGACTGATAATGGCACTGACAGATTGCTGTAGAGGCATTCATCAACTGGTGAATAGCAAGCTTAGAAAGCGTGTGATCTGTTAATTCGAGACATTTTCAATCATCCATGAGCAAAAAGAACCATTATTCCTAAGAATGTGTGTGAAATGTCATTTGAAAAATCAAAGTCCCTATTAAGATTATTACTTTTATTTGGAAACTTCTTCATAATAGTCTGCTAGTAAAGTTCATTTTAAATAGGAGGGGAATTCCTACCAGCAACACATGCCGCTTATGTCATGAAAAGAAGGAATCCATATCTTATCTCTTCCTATATTGTCCATTTGCAAGAGCAGTTTGGCATGGATCAAATGTTGGGTTACACGTGTAAGTGAAGTCCCACATTGAATAAAGATGAAAAGAATGAGTGGTTAATATAACATAATTAAGCACATACCCATTGGGCTTAGGCCTTTTGGGTTAAAGTGTGTCTCTATATGTTATATTAATTACTCAAAGGAAGCTCCTCAAGGTGTTTATCTCCCCGACAAGTGAGGCTTCCAGCAGAAGGAAGGCATTGACTACACAGAGATATTTTTGTTCAGGGACAAGAGAATCTAGTCTGCAAACTGAGAAAGAGCTTGTATGGCCTAAAACAAGCTCCTAGACAGTGGTATAAGAAATTTGACAATTTTATGCATAAAATTGGGTTCAAGAGATGTGAAGCTGATCATTGTTGCTATGTTAAATTCTTTGACAATTCTTATATCATTTTACTGTTGTATGTGGATGATATGCTCATTGCAGGGTCTAGCATTGAGGAGATTAATAATCTGAAGAAGCAATTGTCAAAACAATTTGCAATGAAGGATTTGAGAGTTGCAAAGCAAATCCTTGGTATGAGAATCATTAGAGACAAGGCTAATGGTACATTGAAGCTTTCATAGTCAGAGTATGTGAAGAAAGTTCTCAGCAGGTTCAACATAAATGAATCTAAACCAGTGAGCACACCCTTGGGTAGTCATTTCAAATTGAGCAAAGAACAGTCACCGAAGACAGAAGAAGAAAGGGACCATATGAGCAAGGTGCCCTATGCCTCAACTATTGGCAGCTTGATGTATGCTATGGTGTGTACAAGGCCAGACATTGCACGTGCAGTGGGAATTGTGAGCAGATTCATGAGTAGGCCTAGAAAGCAGCATTGGAAGGCAATCAAGTGGATTCTGAGATATCTGAAAGGTTCATCAGATACATGTCTTTACTTCACAAGTGCAAGTTTGAAGCTGCAAGGTTATGTAGATGTTGATTTTGCTGGTGATGTTGATAGTAGAAAGAGTACTACTGGGTTTGTATTTACTTTGGGTGGTACAGCTATATCATGGGCTTCAAATTTGCAAAAGATTGTTACTTTGTCTACTATAGAAGCTGAGTATGTTGCAGCAACTGAAGCTGGAAATGAGATGATTTGACTACATGGTTTCTTAGATGAATTGGGTAAGAAGCAGGAGATGGAAATTCTACACAGTGATAGTCAGAGTGCAATCTTTCTTGCCAAAAATTCGGCTTTTCATCCAAAGTCAAAACATATACAAACAAAATACCACTTTATCTGGTACCTTGTTAAAGATAAGCTGGTAATACTTGAGAAGATATATGGATCTAAGAACCCAGCAGACATGTTGACTAAGGGTGTCACTATTGAGAAGTTGAAGCTGTGTGCAGCTTCAATTGGTCTTCTAGCTTGAGGACATGAGGATGAGTTGCAGGGATGAGGGATTGCTTTTGGAGGATAGCGACTGATGTTGATGATTGAACTAGTCTCCAAGTGAGAGATTTGTTGGGCCTTGTGGAGCCTAGTTTATTTTTGGCCCATTTTGTAGCCCATTGTAACCCTATAAGCAGGATATAAAAGCCGCTTTTATAATTAGGATTTGTGATTACAACTGTTGTTGTGTTTTTAGAGAGAGAGAAAAACACTGTAGCCGCACTTTGTATTTTTTCCTGATAATAGTGAAATTCCTGCAACTTCGTGGACGTAGGCAAATTGCCGAACCAAGTAAATACTGTCTTGTGCGTGTGATTATTTTTCTTTGACCTGTGTTTTCTCTATTTTTTTTTTGTTTCTCACAGGTTGGAATTTAGGTTGAATTCCCAACAAGTGGTATTAGAGCCTAGGGTTAGGTTTGAGTAGAAGCAATGGCAGAGGAAGCAGGAAAGGCGTCTGGAATAGAAAAGTTTGATGGCACAGACTTCGCGTATTGGAGGATGCAGATTGAAGATTATCTTTATGGGAGGAAATTTCATCTGCCTCTTTTGGGGACAAAACCTGAGGCTATGAAGGCTGATGAATGGGTTCTTCTTGATAGACAGGTACTGGGAGTTATCAGGTTAACTCTATCTAGGTCTGTCGCACACAATGTTGTGAAGGAGAAGACCACAGCAGATCTGATGAAGGCTTTGTCTGGTATGTATGAAAAGCCGTCAGTAAATAACAAGGTGCATCTGATGAAGATACTATTCAATTTGAAGATGGCAGAGAATGCATCAGTAGCACAACATCTGAACGAATTTAACACTATCACAAATCAATTTTCGTCTGTAGAAATTGATTTTAATGATGAGATTTGTGCTCTGATAGTCTTGACTTCTTTGCTAAACAGTTGGGTGGCAATGAGGATGGTAGTAAGTAATTCTACAGGAAAGGAAAAGCTCAAGTACAATGATATTCGAGATTTAATTCTGGCTGAGGAGATTCGCAGAAGAGATGCAGGTGAAATCTCAGGATCTGGTTCTGTCCTAAACTTTGAGACAAGAGGCAGAGGTAATAACAGAAATTCAAATCGGGGTAGATTAAAATCCAGAAATTCTAATCAGAACAGAAGTAAATCTAGATCAGGCCAACAAGTACAATGCTGGAATTGTGAGAAAACAAGTCACGTTAGGAACCAATGCAAAAATCCTAAAAAAAAGAATGAAGATGATTCTGCTAATGCTGTAACAGAAGAGGTACAGGATGCATTACTTCTTGCAGTAGACAGTCCACTTGATGATTGGGTTTTGGACTCAGGAGTTTCGTTTCATACCACTCCACACCGAGAAATCATATAGAATTATATTGTAGGTGATTTTGGTAAGGTGTATTTGGCTAATGGTTCAGTCTTGGATGTTGTAGGTATGGGAGACGTCCGAATATTGTTGCCCAATGGGTTTGTTTGGTTACTGGAGAAGGTTCGACATATTCCTGACCTAAGGAGGAATCTGATTTCTGTTGGACAACTTGATGGTGAAGGGCATGCAATATTATTTGTTGGTGATACTTGGAAGGTTACAAAGGGAGCTAGGGTATTGGCTCGTGAAAAGAAGACTGGTATTCTATATATGACCTCAAGTCCAAGAGACATAATTGCAATTGCTTATGCAAGTACTGATACAAGCCTATAGCACCGCAGACTTGGTCACATGAGTGAGAAAGGGATGAAGATGTTGCTATCAAAAAGAAAACTACCAGAATTGAAGTCCATTGATTTTGACATGTGTGAAAGCTGCATCTTAGGAAAGTAGAAAAAGGTGAGCTTCTTGAAAACTGACAGGACATCGAAGGCTGAAAAATTGGAGTTAGTGCACACTGATTTGTGGGGGCCTTCTCCGGTTGCATGCCTTGGAGGTTCAAGGTATTACATCACTTTCATTGATGACTCAAGCAGAAAGGTATGGGTTTATTTTCTGAAAAATAAATCTGATGTTTTTGAAACTTTTAAGAAGTGGAAGGCCATGGTTGAGACAGAAACAAGTTTACAACTAAAATGTTTGAGGTTTGATAATGGAGGAGAGTACATAGATGGAGGGTTCAGTGAGTATTGTGCTGCATAGGGAATTAGGATGGAAAAGACCATTCCTAGGACACCACAGCAGAATGGTGTGGCTGAGCGCATGAACAGAACTCTTAATGAGCATGCTAGGGGTATGAGGTTGCATGCTGGACTACCAAAAACTTTCTGGGTTGATGCTGTTAGCACTACAGCTTACCTGATAAACCGAGGGCCATCAGTTCTCATGGAATTCAAACTTCCTGAGGAGGTTTGGAGTGGTAAAGAGGTAAAGTTTTCCCATTTAAAAGTTTTTGGTTGTGTTTTTTATGTTCATATTGATTCTGATGCTCGTAGTAAACATGATGCTAAGTCTAAAATATGTTTTTTCATTGGCTATGGTGATGAGAAATTTGGCTATAGATTTTGGGATGAACAAAACAGGAAAATCATCAGAAGTAGAAATGTGATATTTAATAAACAGGTTATGTACAAGGATAGGTCAACTGTAGTCTCAGATATTGCAGAGTTAGATCAAAAGAAATCTGAGTTTGTCAACTTAGATGGATTGACTGAAAGTACTGTCCAGAAAAGGGGTGAAGAAAATAAAGAGAATGTAGATTCACAAGTAGATCAGAGTACACCTGTAGCTGAAATCCGCAGATCTTCTAGGAACATTAGACCTCCACAGCGTTATTCACCCACTTTAAATTATCTACTATTGAATGATGATGGTGAGCCAGAGTGTTATGATGAAGCCTTATAAGATGAAAATTCAAGCAAGTGGGAGTTAGCCATGAAGGATGAGATGGATTCCTTGTTAGGAAATTAGACATGGGAATTGATTGAATTGCCAGTAGGAAAGAAGGCTTTGTACAACAAGTGGGTATACAGAATAAAGAATGAGCATGATGGTAGCAAACATTACAAGGCCAGATTAGTTGTTAAAAGGTTCCTTTCACAGTTGGAGCGGGAATGGGGTGTGTGTACTTGAAGCCCTTTCGCAAATGGAGCAGGGCAGGTCCCTTTCGCAGTTAGAGTGGAGACGGTATATTAGACCAAGCAAGCCCATAAAGCCCACACAAACGATCTTGGAAAAGGCCCAACAAAGGAGTATTATTGCCAATGGTGGTAGACAATGATGAGGTGTAAGGTTCCCATGGACATGGACGTGCGGGGTTCCCATGGATATGCGTGCGGGGTTGACACATGGACCTCTCAATCCATACCTCGGAGTTAAATCAAATAACAGCCAACCAATAGCTATCTGCTTGCATTTTGAGAAGAGATCTAGTGGACCCTGAGAAGAATATATATCTTCAATCTCGTTTCACTACCCTATGGACTTTGTGGAACCATAGAAACCAGGTGGTTCATGAAGAGATAACACCAAATCCTATGAATGTTGTATTCATCTCTCAATCTTTTATTTGCAAGTATCAGGAGGCTTTCGACAAAGAACAACTTTCTTCCCAAGAACATCGAAAGCCCAGTCACAATTTTAGTTCCAACAGGGAATGGCAACTTATCATCAAAGTGGCAGGTTCTAGGAAAAGGAAACCCAACAGAGGATGATATGACTATGATGCAAAAAAAAACTTATTGGGCAACTTACCCAGCAATTGTCCAGGAAGCAGTAGTGGAGGCCTCAATAAAAGCTAGAGACCTTAGTTTTAAAAGAAATTGATCCTTACTAATTGCAAATTAAAAAATAGAGCAAGTTTGCAATAAGAAAAGTCAACCAAAGTGGTAGAAACAATCCATGATGACAGACCTGCAACATCTTGCACAACTTGGTTTAACCATCCACGCTACTTTAGACTTAGCTTCTTTAGCTATTAGAATGCCGATCCAGTATTACTGGGGTATCCCTAGTAGTTCTGTAATGATACTTTAACCTCTTCTTGTTAATGTTTTTCATGATATCAAGAGAAAAAAAAAAAAAAAAAAAGATTGAGTTGGACTTGGAGGATTGCAAAATTTCATAAGGGTGATATTTGAATAGGAAAAGTAAACACAATCCATAAAACTTTTACTATTTCTACTATGAATGAGTAGAGTAGTATATAAGATAATATATCTTATTTATTTATGAGAGAAACCATGATAGAATGGTATCCTACATTCCTACCAAAGTTCGTGGGCTCACACTTGAAAAAAAAATGAACAAAAATTTTGTTTCATCAAAATTGAGAAAACCAACATATTACATTTTCAAACAAACAGCTTCACTGAAAACAAAGCCAACATGTAAAACAGTGCAAGCATTCATTGTGTATCTTAAATTAAAAACAGAGTATAACAATTTCCAAATACAGCACAAAGCTTTGAGATGCATTGTACATATGCTTCATCTTGATCCTATTAACCACTCTTGCTATCGCATGAATTTGCATATTAGATAAGCAAATCTTCGAAATTTTCCCCATGCAAGCCAAATTTAGAGCTTTTTTCCCCCGTGATATTATCAAATTCGATTGAAGGGAAGCCATGCTTAAATACCTTCATACATATCCTACTATATGTGAAAAATCAAGAAATACAACTAGTTTTGTTATCATGGATTGGGAATATCTTGAGGTACTTGTGTCTCTATCGGAATCTGCTTCTTTTTCTTGTCATCTTTTATCTCACCATAAAAATATGAAACAAATCCCCACAGAGAAAGTGCAAGAGCAACTCCTTTTTCTGCTTGAAATTTTTCTCGGTAGAAAATAACTGCTAGGACCTCTGTCACTGGGAGTAGAACCGCAATTACAATTCCAGATAGCAAAGACGAAGCACAAAAGATGATTCCCACTGCTCCCATGAAGAAACACTGCCAAATAATTGCACTCCACACTATCACCACGTAGTACTTTGTTTCCCCGAGCTCAAATGCCCTCGCTTCTCTTGGAATTGCCTACAGAATAATAGAATTTACACTGCATAAAATATTCGTAGCTACAAGATTATGGAATTAACTTCTTATAGTTTCACTTGGGTTGGATTTAAACTACATGTTG
Source organism: Quercus variabilis (assembly GCA_030445155.1). Taxonomy (NCBI): domain Eukaryota; kingdom Viridiplantae; phylum Streptophyta; class Magnoliopsida; order Fagales; family Fagaceae; genus Quercus; species Quercus variabilis. The sequence continues at coordinate 18,660,916 of CP129453.1, read as the reverse complement.
TGATATACCATCACTGCTTCTTTACATAACACACAACCCACAGCTCTAGAAATGTTTTATTTGGGGAATTTATTATGTTTCCAGCATCCAAATTTTCAAGAATGTGATGTTTAAGAATGTAATTATGTTCACGTTTAGCTTAATTAGTAAATTGATGCAGATGAGCAGCTGCCACTAGCTACTTCCGTACTCAACCATCGATCCATTTTTCATACATGATGCAACTTCGCAAACCTTCACATTGAACAGTCTTGCTCTAATAAACACTAATTATAAGTGGCAAAAGCCATGGAAGCTCGGTCTCTTTTATTTAATTATCAGAGATTTTATTAGTTGAGTTACCTAAAACTCATAAATTATTTATTCTTTTAAGAATATTTTTATGCTAATAAACTCTTCTTTTTGTGTGTGTGTGTGTGGATGCTTATTGACACTCATGGAAAAAAGTTTTAAGTGGTAGACATATAATGGTGCTTTGTAATTAAAAATCAACATAAAAACCCCACCAAAGTGAATCCCTTTTTAGAATCTTATAGTATTGATGACATAGTGATTTTTTAATATTAGTACTGCAGTAGTGCCATCCATTAACCTGTGATAATCAAAGCATATTGGACCAACCTTATCTACATATTTAAGTAGAGAAAAAGATTAATACATTAGACTGTTCATGTAAGATATCAACATAAAAAGGTCGCAGCTCCAGTCATTAAAGAGAAAAAACATTGTGTCACATTAGACTATCCATGTAAGACTTTCTACATAAAGAGGTGGCAGTGCCACTCATTAAAAACGACAAACTAGGGGTAATTTTAAAAACTGCACCACCAACCAAAAAAGCATGCTAAGATCATTCACCCCTAGACTTGCAAATGCCATATGTTGACATATTTAGCATCAAAATCTCAAAAAAACCCCATTACCTAGACTTGAAAACTCAAAAAAATTTACAATTGTGCTACAGTACCATCCCAAATATATGATGGTACAGTAGCACAATCCCAAATCTCAAATTTTTTTTTTTAATTCCAAATCTCTGCTCTTTCTCTCTCTTTGGTGTCTCTTTTCAGTCTTTTGCTCTCCCTCTCTCCACAAGAATCCAAACTCCTCTCTCTCATCACATCTCTCTTTGGCTCATAGTGGTGGGTATTTTCTGGCGTGGGTCAAATAACGGTGTGTGTCGTGGGTATGGTAGCGTGAGTTGGGTCGTGGGTATGGCAATGTGAATTGGGTCGTGGGTCTAGCAGCGTGGACGTGGGTCGTGGTGAGGTAGGTTGTGGCGAGGTCGTGCGTGGCAAGGTGAGTCGTGGCGAGCTGGGTCATGGACTCATGGCGTGGTGAGATCGGGTGGATCATGGCAGAGGTGAGTGGGTTTTGATTTTGGGTGGGTTTCGATGGGGTTTGGGGTGGATTCTGACTTTGATGGTGTTTGGATTTTGATTTTTTGCTATGGGTTTTTTGTTTTTTGGATTTGGATGGTTGGATTGTTTGCTATGGATTTTTGTTTTTTGGACTTTGGATTTCGATGGGGTTTGGGTTTAGCATGGATTGGTTGGTTTGGTTTGGTTTGGCGTGTTGGTGGTGGTGTGGTGATTGATATAAAATGATTCTTGGTGGTGGGTGGTGTGAATATTGCTCAGCGGAGGTGGGTGGTGACTGGGAAGCTGGACAGTGGTGGTGGTGGTGGGTGGTTGAGAGAGAGAGAGAGTAAGAGAAACAAAGATTATAGAGAGAAGTGAGAAATATTTTTTATATTATTTTAATATGTGGTATGGTAAAATAAAAGTTAGGATGTTAGGTGTATTGTAAAATGATATATTATAAATGATAAAGTAGTTTTTAAGATGGTAAAATAGAATTTTTTTTAGATGTTGGATGTGAATGCTCTTGATACTAAGCTGTCAGTGACTATTTTTACAAATGCAATGGTGTTGATGCAGACATTGGTATTAAAAAAAAAAAAAAATCACATTTGATTGCCTAACCACCCCCCCCCCCTCTCAAACCACCTACTTAGTGTTGGGTTGGCACAAACATGATTCATTTTAATTTGTTTAATAAATTGTTGTATTTTGTTTACACATATACAACTCATTTCAATCTATTTAAGTAATAAGACCTAAAATAATTAACATATTTTTATATTTTGTAAGCACATAAATTACAATAATTAACAAATAAATTCTACATAAATTATGTTTCGTAGTAAAATTAATAGAAGTACTAGCAACATTCAATCTAAAAGGTTTTATTTAAAGCTAACGAAATTCCACTCAAATTTACAAATATACACAATTTAAAGAAAGATAAAATGAAATAAGAATTTATTTATTTTTCTTTGTTTTCAATAAAAGGTAGTTTTTATACTTTCAATGATGAGTTTTTCAATATTACTAATAAATTCTTTTAATTACTTAATTCCATATATAAAATTTAAATGTTATTGAATAAAAGTGACATTTGTTTACAAAAATTAGGGAAAATTACACTTTAACCCCCAAGCTATACTCTTTTTTACACTTGCACATCTAAACTATGAAAATGCATACTTTATCCCCCTAACCTATTTCTCAGGTAATACTTGTCCCCCTAAACTATGTGCATTTTAATCGTATAAGAGGGGTTAAGTATAGAAGGATGTATGGTATAGGGGGGGGGGGTGGTGTAGAGTGTGCATTCTCATCATTTATGAGGGTAAGTGTAAAATGGGTCATAAATTAGGGGGTTAAAGTGTAACTTTTCCAATAATTTAAATAGGTTCATATCAAAACTAGTCAACCCAATAATGGTCCGAGTTATTTTAGGTTGTAGGAAATACAAAATTAACCTTTTTTTTTTAATCAATTTGCATCAAGCCAAACCACTATGACATAAATTTATTAGACTAAACATTAAATAGCAAAAAATAAAAAATCATGTCATGTTTTTATTGGTGGATTAAGTAAAATAATATTGTTACCCTAAGAAATTTGAATATGAAATGATTTTTTTCCCTTTTTTCAATGGTGACAATCAATTGATCACACATATAAAAAACAACACTATCACAATAAAACTCACAATTTTGCAACAATTTGTCCAAGTGGCAAGTTGTAAGTGATGGAGTTGTAAACCAATCACTTTTATTCAACTACTTACAACTCTTCACATAGACAAGTTGTAACAAAACCTATGGGTTTTATGGGCAAAATTTAGGTACGATACTTAGATAATGTTCCTTAGGTTTCTCTTTTAAGATTTAATTATGTGGTTGTACTTAACTAAAAGTATACTTTCATCTCAGGAGGGGAAAAAAAAAAAAAAAAACTACATAACTGAATTTTAAGAATAGAATTTAAAGATCAGCACCTAAATTTTGCTTGGGCTTTATTTTGGCACTTTGTTTGAGCTTTATTTTGGCACAAGCATTATTCCACTTTAGACTTTCTAACCTTTGGGGGCATAGAGGTGATTTCCATTTTTGAGGAACTCATTGAATTGATGTGATATATAAACATCCTTGGCCCATCTAACGCTTCTAAAGACTTGTAAAGCATATAATTTCAACAATGTTTTAATGTTGGAAAATGTCAACAAGTAGTTGTAGGAGTCTGTGTAGAAAAAAAAAAACAATTTTTTTAATGATTTTACTTAGGGTATATATTAGTAAAATTAATTTTTAATCATAGGATAGTAAATTGAAATATTATTGTTATTTAACAAAAAATTAACTCTTTGAAGCCATGACAAGTGTATAAAACAATTTTTGTTAAAAAAAAAGGTATTAGAAAATTTCTGTTATTATTATATAATTTATTTCTTCGATGGATATATATATATATATATATATATATATATAAATTTTTTTTTTTTTTGCTGAAATGCGATGAATACTTAATTATTATGCCAAAGAAAGTTCTGACATAATCCAACGTTAAAAATATAGAAAATAACTTCTCCTATAATTTAAGAAAAGAAGAAAAAAAAAAAAAAAAAAAAACAAAACCCCTTGTCCTATTCTAAAAACTATATTGGTCAACGAAAATAATTAGGCCAGCGAAGAAAGTGAGAGGCCAAAGATGGACTGGCAGAGACATTAACATATACCAGAAGAATTTGAATTTCACAAGGCCTAAAACTCACGGTATAACTATTTAATAAGAGTTTTTTACCCAAATTGAGTTCTAAATAGTAAAATTGATCTGGTATGATTGTATTTATTCTTTAATATATAATATGATGACATGGAATGTTGGGATTTGAAGGTATAAAACTTGAGTTAATCCTATTATAAATTATCAGCTATTCTAAAACTTTAAACTAAATTTTAAACCATTAAAAAAATGTAAATTCCATTATTTAACTATAATTATATCACATACCTGGAAGTCTTTGTTAATCAGCATCCCTATGGTGCAAAAAAGAGTTGCAAACAAACTCATCACCATCTGAATCTCCATCACCAATGAATAAGTGATGGCCTGCTTGGCCTTCTTGTAGGTCAATTCCACCAAGGGCAACACAAACCCATATAGTGCCGAAGCACCTAGTGTCATGAAGAACCCAGCAAAGTACTCCTTATTAGATTCACCATTAGGACGATCATTGCTCGTATGTAAAGCCAAAACACCAGCTCCAATGGTGAGCAAAACCACTGCGTTGATGGAATAGGAAGTGAACTTTTGCTTCACTAAAAGGAAAGCAAAGGCAGCAGTGAAAGCAAGCTGTGAGGCAATGATTAAAGAAGAAGTTGAGACGGGGAGGCGAGCCACGCCATAGGCGTAGAGATAGTCATCAAAGCCTGTGAGGATTCCTATAACTGCGGAGGCAATGAACAAAGGTGGTCTCATGAAGAAGCGCTTTGTGCTTGAGCCTTGTTTGGCTCGGCGGTTTAAGTATGTGATTATGAGAGGGACGAGAATGATAGGCCAGCCACCAGTTTCAAGCCAACTTGAGAACCAAACTCTTTTTCCGCCATGGATGAAGTAAAGTCGCATTATTAGAGGGCCGCCACAATTGCCTATAGATAATAGGATGCAGCTTAGTATGAGAAGAACTTTGTTCATGGCGGGGTTTCCTTGAGCTTCCAGTTCCATGATTGTAGAACTCTCTTTCTCGTTCTGTGTGTTTGTGTTTCTCACTCTCTTATCTCTATGTATGATAATAAATAATAAAGTAGGGATGAAAAAGAAGACAAAAGACAGGTCAAGAATCAAGATATATATTGAGGGGGTATGAATTTTAAAGGGCCTTTATATTTGAGTATTTATTTTTTAATCCGTTAGCATATGTTAACGATTATTTTTAAAAAATTTTGATACAATTTTTATGAAAAATATAAGAAGTCATAATAAAGTTTCCATAAAAAGTTTCTAAAATTATTTATTAAACTAATGTCCCTAGGAAATTTGTTAATTTTTCTCTTTTTTATTTTATTTTATTTTAGGGTAAGATTTAGATACAATACTTAAGCATTGTTCCTTAAGTTTCACTTTTAAGATTTTACTGTGTAAATTTTTTCTCATAGGATAGAAGACTGTAAGTGTATTTTTTAATTAAGTAATTGAATGACTGGATCTTAATTAAAAGGAGAATCTAAGGAACAACACCTAAAATATTGTAACTAAGTTTTGTCCTTTATTATTTATATATAGGGTTGTTTCAAAGTGTGTGTTACCGACCTTTAATTCGACCACAATTTGAACAAGTTGGTTTGATTGGAAGTGACTATGTGTGGGTTTGGATACGGCGTTTCCAAACCCATGTCTACGTTTTCAGACCTCTTTTTTTTTTTTAGCGTGTGAACAGTAAATCACATGAATTTACTGTGCAGGGAAAAAAAAACACTGTTCACGCACTGTTCCGGTCTGTTCACGCACTGTTTATGAGACCCACAACCACTTTACTCAAAAAAAAAAAATTAAAAATGGGTCCCGCGACATTACTCATACGTTTAAAAATTATTTTGTTATAGTGTTTTCAGCAACAATTAGTTTTCAGCAACAATAAGTTTTCAGCAACAATAAGTTGTATCCAAACGGACCCTATATATATGTTCAGCTAAAAAAGAGTGACAATATATGAGGCAATAAATCAAGTGATACATCCAATTTCACAACATGTTAAAGTGATTTTTTTTGTTTGTTGAGTGAGAAGAACATGTTAAAGTGATTGATTGGTAACTTGTCAACAAGTTTTGTTCACTATTTTTTATTTGGACCTATCCCTCTTTCTCTATTATTCATATTTGACCATTTCAATCTACTAACTTTCACATATATGATGTTAAGAACATATAAAACATATAATTTAATTGTGAGTTTTTTAAAATATGAATTCAATGATAAATTATTGGGTTGTATAATATTGCTTAGAGTTACACAATTTGTAACTTGAATATATATATATATATATATATATATATATAGTGAACTTAGGCATGTGCGGAGTAGTTTTGATATATCTAACATGATGGTGATTTGTAGAGTTATCCACGACATAGGTACAAAAAGAAACGGCTATGATGTGTGGCTAACAACAATTCAAGATTCCCTTGGGGCTTCTTTCTGTTAGGTGATTGCTTGTCGTCCTACCAAAGCAATATTGTGGTCGATTCTTGGGATATTATTGGTTGTTTGTGCTAGCTAGAAAAGCTTTCGGAGAGTTAAAATAATAATCATAATGCTAGGACCCTGTTATTATTTACTATTTAGGAACTTTTTTCCATTTCTGATTGGTTTTTTTAATATATCCGTAACATTACCTTCCTACTATATATATATATATATTACCTTTTATTCTTTTTAAAATTGATATGGATTTGGATATGATAGAATCATAGAATGCTTTCACTCCATCTTTAATTTCCATCAAATGTTTGATCATGAAACTCCTAGAATTGTTGCTGAGATTAAGAAAAGAGAGAGCAATTATAGAGCATAAATAGAATTAGTGTAGAATCGGCTTGATACCTAAGTCCACAACACACAAAAATTGAGTGTATATTTTTATAATGTTTTTTTCTTTTGGTAAAATATATTTTTATAAGGTTTTTTTTTTTTAATTTTAATTTTTTTATTGGTATATTTTTATAAGGTTGAACTATATATGACAATGGAACCTACTATTTATAATGAGATGGGTACATCATCATTATCACGGATCTTCTTGCTCTTTTTTGTTTAAAAAAAAAAACAAAACTATTTTAGGTTGCGTTTGTTTTGGGTGAAAATGGTTTCAGGAAATCATTTTCCTTAAAATAGGCTGTTTGATTGATTTTGAAAATCGAATTTTCCGGAAATCATTTTCATTTGACCATAAAAAATAAGCTTTGACCACTGAAATGCATTTCTGTTCCTATTTTTAGTTCAATTGATTTACGGAGAGAGAGAGAGAGAGAGAGAGAGAGAGAGAGAGAGAGAGAGCACGAGGAAGAAGAGAGAGCGCGATGTCGCCGGCGAACCCCAAGCTCCAGTCCGACGATTGCACGCACCAAATTGCACCGGTCTCGTCACCAACGAACCCCGAGCGCCGCGCCGATCGCACCACGCCGCTCGATCTCACCTTCGCCGCGCGTTCTCGCCTTTGACCCAGAGCCTTCGACCCACCGGTCTTCGACCTTCGACCTTCAACCGTCGATGTTCGACCTTCGACCATCGATTTTCGACCCACTGATTTTTGTTGTTGTTGTTGTGATGGTTGACTCCTGTGTGATTCTTGTTGTTTTTGATTTTTGATTTTTGTGGGTTGAATTGGAGTTTGTTCTGTGGATTGAGATTTACTGTGATTTTGAAATTTTCTATAATAAAATTTGTTTGGATGCTGAGAAAATAGCTAAGAAAATGTGAAAAATTTGAAGGAAAATAGCATTTTCAGAATAGAACAAAACACATGAAAATATTTTCTACAACACTTTTTATAATACAACCAAACACTTGAAAATATTTTCCTTTTCCAGAAAATAGCATTTTCAAAAAATAGATATTTTCTAGAAAATATTTTACGGGAACCAAACTCAGTCTTGTTCTTCTTTTCTTCTCTTTTTTCTTCCTAGTTACACCATTATTCATCTCAATTGTCAACTTCCTTCGTAGGTCCGTCAGATTTTCTGTTCCTTATTTTAATTTCTAGTTTTCTGCTATTACATATATTCAAATCATGTTGGAGTTGGGTTAGGAAGTGTGTATGATTATCATTATCCTGTCGGGGTGGGAATCACCAATACTGACAAATAGAAAATAAATCTAATGTTGACCGTGTGTAAGGAAGGACTAAGGAGTCCAAGTATTTATAGACTTTTAATGACTGTCAGTAACAATTATGTTTTTCCTCTTAAAAATGCATCTTATCTAAAGAAACATAACCTATCAATATATAGTGAAAGTGCACTATATTCTAGTGTGATCATCCATTAATATTATTATTATTATACAGTAACATCTTTCACTTGATCGCACCATAACTAATGGTGTTAACTGCGATAAACATACATTATGATATCACCATGGTCTAGTATTGCCCAATGTTGATTCTTATTTATGCTCTTTATAGATCGGTGTCAGTGTCAGACTCTGACAAAACTGTGTACACATCTTGTCATGCACAACAAACCTACTAGTCTTGCCTTTTGATTGGAAGATAAATTTTCTTTTGTCACTCTCAAACGTAAATACTACTAACTAGTAACTACCAAGATTAATACCCATGCAAATGACTCCTGACCCATTTCTAGGTCTCATTGTTTCACAATACCAGTTTTTGAAACAGATCGTTCCAAAGCAAATTGTAGAAATTTGGATACAAAATTTTTGAATGATGTAGACAAAAGCACTTGTCATTGTAACGTGGCTTTATTAGATTACTCTTATAAGCTGGTTCCGTGCATGGCAACAAGATTCTAAGCCTTTGTTTTAGCACCTTTGGCCGACCTATCTTGTCAAATTTGATTGGAGTTAAAACGACCACTAGCTGACTTTGAAAAATATATATCAATTTGTGTCTTTGTCTAACGGTGTTTTGTGCTGCAAATTATAGTAGAGTAATAAAAAAATTTTGTTCTTTTTTATTTGTTACTGAGAGTTTTTTTTTTTTTTTTTGGATTTCGATTTTGTGAGAATTATTTTCGTATCATCTATATTTTATTAGTGAAATTTACTTCTCATTATCACATGCAAATTTTTAGTATCCTCTCTTGTGTGTTTTAGTGTTTATTTTTCTCTTAGATTTTCTTTGTTCCTATCATTTGTTTATGAGAATATTTCTCAACCCCATGGTAGTTTTTTCCAATCGATTTCGTAGTTTTTCCCAATCGGTTTTGTATGGGAGTGCTTCTAGAATCCCTTTCACATGTATAACAGTTGTAATTAACAAAATGGTCCTCTCAAGGCATTGAATAGGCTATCCCAATTCCCTTGAAGTTTTTATTGTCTTTCTTTTGCATTCTAAATCCAGCACAGAGTTCACGTTTGCCTTATTTATATGTACAAGTGTACAACAAATCATTAATATCGATAACAAAGTAACAAAATGTTCTTGTCTTTCTCCATATATTGCATTTGTACTCTCCTAGGCATGCACAGCTTTTCAGCTAAAGTTGATGTTTTTCTTCCATAGAAACTAGTGGCACAGCGCCATCTACGATTTTGATATGAGTGATACAATAAAAGTTCACAATATCAAAAAGTTCACAATATTTTGATATGATGTTACTGTTTTAAGTACACTTGGAGATGCGGGTTGTAACCTTCTATAAACATATCTTAATAGTTTAGCCTTAACCTGTAAGACTGTTTTTCAAAAGTCATTTAAAAAACACGAAGTATTTCACAAATTTAATTTAACTTGTAATTATGTTTGTTGCTTCACCATAAGTTACTTCTAGTTTTTGTTTTTGTTTTTTTTGTTTAAAAAAGATGTAGGGTTGGTATTTGTGGCCCAAGCCCAAAAACAATTAATTTGTAGAGTATGGGTGAAAGAGCTAGGCTAAGTATGGGATCAATAACAATGGATCACAGCTTTCAAACACAAGCCAACATTAATTTGCACGTAAAATTCGATAATCTGAAGAGCTACACTATTTGTTTTTCTGATGAACAAAAATCTTAGGGTTACAATCAAGTTCTCTCCCTCCCCCCTTGTTAGGAGCTTCCTTCCTTTATATAGTCACTCTTCTCCTCATCTCCATCGTCCACGTGTTCCTCATCCATGAGTTTGCTGAAGTACATGTCACGTCAGGCATCTTTTTTTAACTCTGTGTGAGTGGCGGTAGGTTAGGATGCACTGTTCAGGGGTCTTCTCCACATAAATGCGGCTAGAAAAGTTGTTGCAGTGCATTAAATACGGTGGCAGCAGCTTTCCCCTTATATATTTCTCCATCCTTATCGTTCCATAACATACTCAGGGCTTATCTTGATCAGGTGGAGTCCTCGGAATGTCATTCTGGCCTTTCACACCTTCAATTGATTTATGATATTGCGTCAGAGGATTACAACCTCTTCGGACAGGAGATATCCTCTTCGGATTGTGATAATTCTTCCTTTTGAGGGTCCTACTTCCAGCCGGGCCCTGCCTTTTCCATCTTCTTCTTCTCGGTCGCAAAATAACCCTCCTATGGGCCTTCGGCCCATTACGTTGGGCTGGGCCTTTTTTCCCCCACAATAGCCCCTCAAAATTTTAGTTCTTCCATCGCATCCGAGGAGAAAAGGTAAGATTTTGATTTGCCACGCAAGAAAAAAGAGATAAAAATAAGAAAAATTAAGAAATTTAGAAGTGGGAAGTCATAAATACCCCCGTTTACACGCGCGAGGGTATAGAGACGCGCGCCTTATTATTGCCGCTGTAAATCCCATATTCCCAAAGCGCTGTATCAATCACTCCAGGCGGCTTTTTGTCTTTTGCATCAAACGGTGGGTTGTTGATCAAACGGTCAGGGTTCGTCTTCGGGATTTGGGCGGAATGAATGACACCGCTTCATCTGTCTTCGTATATAAACCTCTGAAGAAGGTTATTTTTCTTTACTTTTCACATTCTCAAAGTACCCAGAGCATTCTCAGAGCACCCAGAGAGTTCCTTCCTTCGAAAGCCTTTCACGCCTCTTCGGATTCCTGCGTTCTTTGCCTTCAAGATCTACAAAGAGTTCATTTCGAGTTTAGGGACCTCACTCCAATCTTGTTTATGTAAGTTTCAGCGTCTCCTAATCCTTTATTTTCTTCTCGGCTAACCTTTTCTCCCCTCAAAACCATTCTTCTGTTCATTGCTTCAGTCACTCTTTTAGAAATGGGCAAATTCCAATATCTCGTCGATAGTCCGACGTTGATAGAGGAATTCAAGAGAAATTATAATATCCCACAGGGGGTAAATCTGAGGTATTGTCCTCCAGAGAGGGTATTAACGGCCCGAAGAGAAGGAGAGGTCGTAGTTCCCATGATAGCCTTCATTGAAGGGGGAATGACCCTCCTAATGGGCTCCATCACCTTAAACTATCTCCGCAACCGCAGGCTCTCTCTTGAGCAGTGTGCGCCCAACACCTTTAGGATACTAGGGGCCTTCAATGCCTTGAACGAGCAGTTAGGACTAGGGCTAACTTGGCATGACTTAGCATACCTATATGAGTGTCGTGGCAAAAAAGGGGCGAGATACTATCTCAAATCCCGCTCCGACGTCGTTAGACTGTTCTCCTGCCTTCCCAAATCAAATAAAGGGACGAAAGACGACTACTTGATTGTCTCGGACGCATGGCATGACGGTCTACATTGTCCGACCGAGCCAGGAGAGCCAGGTGTGCTTTCTCGGACTTAGGGTCTCTAACAATAGTCTTAGGGCTTTCATTCTTCATAGCTGCTTCTTTTTTATATCAGCCTGTTTTTGTTTTCTGACCCGACTGGTTTACTTGTTTTACAGATAAGGCGCATACTACTCCTCGGCTCAGCATTATTAACTCCCCCGCCCTCAATTACCTATTACGCTCGGAGATATTCGTCAGCGAAGACGGACAGCTACGGTCCATCCCTCTCATACTCGGCTACACACCCAAAAAAGTCGATATCCAGCCAGCAGGTAACGCCATCACCCAAGGTGATTACCGGTTGTGACGAATAGACGTCGCTCGGAAAAACTTTTTGGCCCCCTACGACCTCGCACCTGTTCCACACCCTAACCCCCAGGGCGTTTTGTTGCTAATCCGACCAGTTCAACAAGTCCCCTTTGAACCGTCGACCGTAAGAGAAAGGGTCGGCTCCTCATCCACTTCACTAGAGGAGCAAATCGACAAGTTTAAATTTGAAGGGGACACTGAAGGAGGGGTCCAGATAATATCCTCTTAAGATTCCGAGGAGGAACCTGACAGGCAATCTTGCATCCGCCCACCCCTGCTGTTAACCACAGTCCCTGAGGACTCTTCGGAGGAAGAAATGTCCGACCTAAAACTCCTTCTAAAGAAAAGGGGCAACAAAGTTGAGGCAAAGGGGACGGGGACCTCTCAGCCGGCAGTGAATCTACCTCCACCTCCACCCCCACCCCAGGTCTCCGATCCGGCTCTCAAACCGATACCGAATTTAAAGAAGAAGAGACCAATTGAGCCCGAGGAGAGGGAGGTGGTATTACCACTAAAGCCTAAGCAGCAGAAGGTGGGAAAGGACCACCGCAGCAAAAGGGCCTCTTCTGTGGAGAGCAGGGAGGAGCCCCCAATGGCCGACGTGCGCTGAGGGCAACGCACGTGGTCTCCCAGGCTAGAACTTGATAGCGTCCCTTTTTCCTAGGAGACCTCTGTCAGGAATTATGATGGGGGTAGGGCTAGCCTTATAGCCGAAGCGCTGCAACAACCATTGCTCCTCCCCTGAGACATGGAGTCATATAGGCGTTTCAGCCAGTATGATCTCTTTATGTCCTTGAAGAGGGACTTGGCCATGGTAAGCATGCTCATTCAACTCCTTGGTCATAGTATTAATTTTCTATGTTTATGTGCTAACACTATTACCTTATTTTGTTCAGATCACCCAGCAGGTTTTCGTGGCCGAAGAATGGAACCGCAAGGCCTATGTGGAAGCCAAGCAGAGGCCCAGGCTAGGTCCGAAGCGGAAAGGGCCCTGGGTAGCCTAAAGGACGAGGTCTCTCAAATCTCGGACCAGCTAAAGGGAGTGACCCATGAAAGGGATAGCTCCCATGCTGGTCTTAGAAATGCTGAGACCCAGGCCGAAGCCCAACGCAAGCTACTGAACGAGACTCAGAAAAATCTGGCAACCGAGAAGGAGCTTGTGAAGGAGCTTCGCGCCAAACTACTAAAGGCTAAGGAGGCTGCCAAGAAGGCTTGGAGGGACGCTCAGTTGGCCAAGGAGGAGACCGAGGCCGAAAAGAAAGCATCCTATTAGCTGGGAGTGGAGACGACGGAGAAAGGTTTTATCGAGCAATTCGCTTCGGTTGCTCGGGATTACTGTGATCTAACTTGGGGCAAAGCGTTGGATGCTGCTGGAGTGCCTGCTAATTCAGAGTTGAGACTACCAGAGAATATCTTTTATGATGAAGACATCCGACAGCTTCCAGAGGTTGATGTCCCTCCTCCAGCACAACTCCCAGAGGCCTCGGAGCAGCCTTTGGTTGACCCAGCTCCCCTAGTCATCCTTGAGCCTACCAAGGATTCCAACTCGCTAGGTGATCAGGCCCCCTCTATTAAGCCACAATAGGAAAAGGACGAGGTCTTGGAAGGAGAGAAAATGCCCTCGGATCCCCAAGACCAAGCTCCAACAAAAACTTAGGCTTTAGTTATTTTGTTGTTGCTATTTTTTTTTTTTTTTTTTTTTTTGGGTTCCCCCCTTACTGCAGGGAGTTGTAAACTATCTTACTTTGATTAATGAAATAGTTTTTGTTTTAGCTTTGGTGTGTTTGTTGCATTCTGTATGACTTTCTTTTGTTACAAGTAATTTCACTTTGTAGTTATAGCCATAGAGATAGACATAATTACTTTGCCTCGCGACAATATATGTAATTAAAATTGGTTCCGAAGAAGGCAGTACATAGAGGTTACAGCTAAAGGATGACCATACCAAATATTACAAGAATGGACAAATCCTTTTGCATGTATACTTGGGAATGTTAACACAGGCTTAAAGTTGACATTAAACACAGTCACTAATGCCAGGCAAGATTTATTCTAAAAATAACTTAGTATTAATAATGGTACAACAATATTAACTAACTAAAAATCACCTGGTCGGAAGATCACAAACGTGATTGGGTTTAACCATAAGTATTTAGGGAACCAATAGGGAGTGTTAACTAACCCAAAGTCATCTGGTCCGAGAACTACAGGCATGATAGGGTTCAAGTTTAAACGCTTAGAGAACCACTAAGGAGTGTTAACTAACCCAAAATCATCTGGTCCGAGGACTACAGGCATGATTGGGTTTAAGTTTAAACACTTAGAAAACCAATAAGGAGTGTTAACTAACCCAAAATCATCTGGTCCGAGGACTACAGGCATGATTGAGTTTAAGTTTAAACACATAGAGAACCAAAAAGGAGTGTTAACTAACCCAAAATCATCTAGTCCGAGGACTACAGGCATGATTGGGTTTAAGTTTAAACACTTAGAGAACCAATAAGGAGTGTTAACTAACCAAAAATCATCTGATCCGAGGACTATAGGCATGATTGGGTTTAAGTTTAAACACTTAGAGAACCAATAAGGAGTGTTAACTAACCCAAAATCATCTGGTCCGAGGACTACAGGCATGATTGAGTTTAAGTTTAAACACTTAGAGAACCAATAAGGAGTGTTAATTAACCCAAAATCATCTGGTCCGAGGACTACAGGCATGATTGGGTTTAAGTTTAAACACTTAGAGAACCAATAAGGAGTGATAAGTTATCATAATAAACAAAAGAACGATTCGATTAATAATAATACCTTTTGAGGTTATTTACATTCCAGGGGCAGGGTATTACATGACTATCCAAGTCCTCTAGGAAATATGCCTCAATGCCGGCACATGAAGTAATGCGATATGGTCCCTCCCAATTTGGTCCTAATTTTCTCCAAGCTGAGTTTTTCGTAGTGCCGACGACCTTCCTGAGTACCAAATCACCAGGTTCTAAGGGTCTTAGCTTGACCTTGGCATCATAGCCCTACCTAAGCTTCTGCTGGTAGTGAGCCAGCCGAACCGTTGCACTTTCTCTTCTTTCTTCGATCAAATCCAATCCTGCTTCTAAGAGCTCATCATTGCTGGCAGGACTGAACAAGCTAGTTCTCAAAGTTGGGAAACCTGTTTCCAAAGGAATGACAGCTTCAGCCCCATAAGTCATTGAAAAAGGTGTCTCTCCAGTAGATCTGCGAGGTGTAGTTCTATAAGCCCAGAGCACGTGTGGCAACTCTTCGACCCACTTTCCCTTTGCGTCGTCCAACCTCTTCTTTAACCCACTAACTATGACTTTATTAACTGCTTCAGCTTGCCCATTCCCCTGAGGATAGGAAGGAGTAGAGTATCTGTTCGTGATTCCTAGTTTGCTACAATAACTCCGAAATGCGCTGCTGTCGAACTGTAAGCCGTTGTCCGAAATGAGAGTATGAGGAACTCCGAAACGAGTGACAATACTTTTCCACACATTTGCACATCCATGTCTCGGATATTGGCAAGAGGCTCGGCTTCGACCCATTTCGTGAAATAGTCGGTGCCGACTAGAAGGTACTTCCTGTTTCCTGCAGCCTTGGGGAATGGACCCACTATGTCCAAACCCCATTGGGCAAATGGCCATGGACTAGATAGTGGGTTGAGGACTCCACCTGGTTGGTGTATGTTCGGTGCAAATCGCTGACATTGATCACATTTCTTCACATAGTCATGGGCCTCTTTTTGCATGTTCGGCCACCAATACCCCTGAGTAAGGGCTCGGTGGGCCAATGACCTGCCTCCAGTGTGACTCCCATAAATCCCTTCATGCAGTTCTTCTAGTAGTGACTCAGCCGCCTCTGGGTGAATACACAACAGGTATGGTCCCGAGTAGGAACGTTTGTATAACTTTCGGTCTTCGGATAGCCAAAACCTGGTAGCCCTTCTTCGAATCTTGTCAGCCTCTCTTCGCTCTTCTAGCAAGGTGTCATCTTTCAAGAATTTGATTAGGGGATCCATCCAGCATGAACTTTCTCGAATCTGGTGCACTTGAATTGCATCCCCTCCTGTTCTAGTGGGCTCATGGAGATCCTCAACGAGGATAACTCTCGGCAAATCTTGATCCGAAGATGTAGCTAGTGTGGCCAAAGAATCTGCATGTGCATTGCTACTTCTAGAAACATGTAGCAAGCTAAAAGATTCGAATTCCCCTTGCAGACGTTTGACTTAATTCAAGTATCCTTGCATCCTTTCATCCTTTGCTTCAAACTCCCCTTGTACTTGGCTACAACTAATCTTGAATCCGAGAAAAATTCTACGACCTTTCCTCCCATTCTTCGGACCATAGCCATTCCCATCAATAGGGCTTCATACTCGGCCTCGTTATTGGTCGCGCCAAAATCGAGCCTTAGCGATTTTTCAATGATGATTCCTTCTGGAGATGTCAAGACCAGCTCCACTCCAGAACCTTTTCGGTTTACAGTGCTGTCTACGTACACTTCCCATCGGGCAGGATCTTGTTGAGAAATCATGCCGACCGATTTTTCATCCATGCCCCTCTTTACCGTTACTTCTTCTAAATTGGGCTCCGTGAACTCGGCCACCAAATCCGCAAGGATCTGTCCTTTGACTGAAGTGCGAGGCATATACTTGATATCAAAAGCCCCTAGAATAGTGCCCCACTTGGCTATCCTCCCCGTGTAATCGGCACTTCGAAGTACTGTCTTAAATGGAAGTTGCGTGAGCACCACGACAGTATGGGCTTGGAAGTAATGGGGCAATTTTCGTGTTCCAAGTACTACGGCCAAAATGGCTTTTTCCAATGGCAAGTATCTGATCTCAGCTTCATGTAGAGACTTACTTACACAGTAGACCGGCCTTTGTACGCCTTGATCCACTCTTATCAGCACTAAACTTACAGCGTGGGGGACCACTACAATATAGGCAAATAAGACCTCATATGGCTGAGGGCTAGACATAATCGGTGGCCGAGACAAGTAGTCTTTAAGTTGTTGAAAAGCCGAGGCACATTCTTCAGTCCATTCGAATCCTTTCCACTTGTTGATCAGTGAGAAGAAGGGCTTGCATCTGTCCGCGGACCTGGAGATGAATCGGTTTAAGGCAGCTGTCATTCCCGTTAACTTCTGGACCTCTTTCGGATTTTGAGGAGGCTGCAGATTTTGAATAGCCTTTATCTGAACAGGATTGACCTCAATTCCCCTATGCGTTACCATGTAACCCAAAAACTTGCTTGATCCCACACCGAATGAGCACTTTAACGCGTTCAAGCGCAACTTATGTCTCCTCAGAGTCTCAAAAACATTATCAAGATCCTTCAAATGCTCAGAAATAACCTTGCTTTTAACCACCATATCATCTATATAGACCTCAATGCTTTTACCTAATTGTGATTCAAACATCTTGGTCATCATCCGTTGATAGGTAGAACCTGCATTTTTCAGACCAAACGGCATCACTTTATAGTGGTAATTACCAATGGGGGTAACAAAAGCGGTTTTCTCCTGGTCATCTAGGGCTAGTGGTATCTGATGATAATCTTGGAAAGCATCTAAGAAACTCATCCGAGGATGGCCAACAGTAGCATCTACTAATTGATCAATCTTCGGCATAGGGAAAGGGTCCTTAGGACAAGCCTTGTTCAAGTTTGTGAAGTCCACACAAACTCGCCACTTTCCACTTTTCTTTTTTACCACCACAGTATTTGCCAATCATTCGGGGTAAAAATATTCTTTAATAGCCCTAGCCTGTTTGAGCTTCATCACCTTCTCCTTGACTGCCTCAGCATGCTCTCTGGATGGCCGCCGAGGAGGTTGCTTCTTTGGTACACTCAGAGGGTTAACCCTTAAATGATGGCAAATGAACTCCGGGTCCACTCCTGGGGCTTCATAAGTACTCCATGTGAATACATTAATATTTCTTTTAAAGAATTCAACTAGCTCTTCTTTCTCTGACTGAGGTATCTGAGATCCGATTTGAAAGTATCTTTCAAGATTGGTTCCAACCAAAACCCGTATTAAGTCCTCGCATTTTACACTTTCATCCTGTCCCTCGACGGGTGACAACCGTCCCTTTAACTGCTATAGGTCTCCCTCCACCCTAGCCGAGGATTCACCCTCGGGCTCGTGTCGTATGGCCGCCACCAGACATTGCCTAGC
Source organism: Quercus variabilis (assembly GCA_030445155.1). Taxonomy (NCBI): domain Eukaryota; kingdom Viridiplantae; phylum Streptophyta; class Magnoliopsida; order Fagales; family Fagaceae; genus Quercus; species Quercus variabilis. The sequence continues at coordinate 18,642,663 of CP129453.1, read as the reverse complement.
CGAGGATTGATCTCCGCGGATCTCACAAACGCGCCCTTTGGAAGGATATTTGACTTTCTGATGCAGAGTGGAGGAAACGGCCCCTAGCGTATGTAACCAAGGCTTGGCTACAATCGCCGTATAAGGGGAATAGACATCTACCACAATGAAGTCCACCTCAACTATTTCCGAGCCAGTCTGCACAGGCAGCCGTATCTGTCCTTTCGGAGTAACCGTCCTTCCCTTGAAGCTAACCAGGGGAAAACAGTATGGAGTCAAGTCGCCAAGCGTGAGATTCAGCCCCTTGAAGAGGTCAGGATACATGATCTCCACCGCGCTGCCCTAGTCCACCATCACCCTCTTCACATCATATCCCCCGATCCTGAGTGTGACTACTAAGGCGTCATCGTGAGGCTGAATGGTCCCAGCTTTATCTTCGTCTGAAAAGGCTAAAACGGGCGGTTCAGCCTGTCTAGGGCTCCTTGGATTTCGGTCAGCATCTTCTACTGGCAGCCGAGCCATCGACATGACCTTTGTCGGCCGAGATCCTGTTCTCCCTGGCGCTGCAAAAATGACATTAATAATACCTAATGGGGGTTTTGTAGAATCCCTCTTTTCGGACTCAGAATTCGGTTGACCTCCTCGGCCACTGGAGTGATGCAGAAGATGCCTCAACTTGCCTTCACAGACCAGTTGGTCCAAATGATCCCATAAGCTTCTGTAGTCTTCAGTAGCATGCCTATGGTCCTAGTTGTACTGACAATAGAGATTATGATTGTGTCTCTCCGGATTCCCCACCATTTTACTCGGCCATCTAAAGAATGACTCGTTCTTGATCTTTTCCAGGACTTGATGACCGAGCTCTTTAAACACTGTATTAACTGTCTGAGCATTTGTTGAGCCTATGTGCTCGGTGAAATCTCTTCTCGGCTTATTGTTGTTATAATGATCCAACCTAAAGTCCTTCCTGTCTTGGGGGGTAACTTTATCCTTACCCTTTCCTTGCTGCTGATCCTCTTCAACCCTTTTGTACTTCTCAATACGGTCCATAAGCTGGTGCATGTTAGTAACAGGCTTGCTGGACAAGGATGTTCTTAAACCATGATCAGTGGGGAGGCCTAGCTTGAACGTCTCTAAGGCCATTGCATCAAAGTTGCCCTCCATATCATTAAACATCTCCCAATATCTATCCGAGTACGCCTTAAGTGACTCGCCCTCACGCATGCTTAAGGATAGCAGAGAAGACAAGGGCCTGGCCACCTTTCGGCATGTGACGAAGCGTGAACCAAAAGCTTGAGTGAGCTCTTGATAAGAATCGATGGAGTCAGCTTGCAGGTTATCAAACCACCTCATGGCCACGGGACCAAGACTAGAGGGGAATACCTTACACATCAGAGTTTCATCCCTGGAATAGACAGCCATTCTTTGGTTAAAATGGCTGACATGCTCTACAGGGTCGGTTTTGCCGTTATAAATAGTAAAGGTTGGCTGGTTGAAACGCCGAGGAAGCTTCGCTCCTTCGATCCTACGCGTGAAAGGTGACCTGGAGATATGATTCAAGGCCTTACTCATGGCATCATTGCCCACCCCTCTATGTGGTGGTCCTTGAGGTTGCTTCTTACGAGGGTGCTCATCCTCATATGAAAAAGTTTCACTGATTAGAGTTCGAGACCTCTGCTTATAGGTGATGTCCCGTTCGTTATCCGAGTCATCATCATGATACGAGGCAGCACATTTTCTCTTCTTATGGCGCAGCTCCCTTTTTAACCTTTCAATCTCTATTTGCATACTTTTTTTCTCTGCATGAGAAACGTGACTTTCGCCACGAGGTTGAGTTCGTTTAGTGTGTGTAGTATGCACACTGCCTTCACGGTCTTGCCTCCGCTCCAAATTGAGAAAAGGATCAATATGCTGGGATGCCCCAGATTCCGCCGGTTGTTGCCCTTGTACAGCCATGATCAACTGCTGCTACTTTCCCTTACACTCAAGCCCTTCCCACAGACGGCGCCAATTGTAGGGTTGGTATTTGTGGCCCAAGCCCAAAAATAATTAATTTGTAGAGTATGGGTGAGAGAGCTAGGTTAAGTATGGGATCGATAACAATGGATCACAGCTTTTAAACACAAACCAACATTAATTTGCACGTAAAATTCGATAATCCAAAGAGCTACACTATTTGTTTTTCTGATGAACAAAAATCTTAGGGTTACAATCAAGTTCTCTCCCTCCCCCCTTGTCAGGAGCTTCCTTCCTTTATATAGTCACTCTTCTCCTCATCTCCATCGTCCACGTGTTCCTCATCCATGAGTTTGCTGAAGTACATGTCACGTCAGGTATCTTTTTTTAGCTCTGTGTGAGTGGCGGTAGGTTAGGATGCACTGTTCAGGGGTCTTCTCCATATAAATGCGGCTAGAAAAGTTGTTGCAGTGCATTAAATATGGTGGCAACGGCTTTCCCCTTAGATATTTCTCCATCCTTATCGTTCTATAGCATACTCAGAGCTTATCTTGATCAGATGGAGTCCTCAGAAGGTCATTCTGGCCTTTCACACCTTCAATTGATTTATGATATTGCGTCAGAGGATTACAACCTCTTCGGACAAGAGATATCCTCTTCGGATTGTGATAATTCTTCCTTTTGAGGGTCCCACTTCCAGCCGGGCCCTGCCTTTTCCATCTTCTTCTTCTTCTCGGTCGCAAAATAGCCCTCCTATGGGCCTTTGGCCCATTACGTTGGGCTGGGCCCTTTTTCCCCCACAAAAGAAATAGTTGAAAAAGCCCCATGAATTGTGACCTCATTTAACTCGTTTTTACTAAGGGTTTATTTAAGATTCGCTTATTTTTTTAAAACTAAAAATTTTTATTCATAGATAAAAATAAAGTTAGTTAAAATAGTATCATGCGGTCCATGAAAAGTGCGGTAAGATCTATGAATAGTAGCAAAAATAAGCTGAATAATAAAATAAGTTGACAAAATTTAATCATGCCTAACAAAGACTAAATCTATATTTTATGAGTGATATATCTCAAGAGACTTTTAATTCAATAGCATTTTTCAGTTATTTCATAGAAGACAATTAATTTGATTCAAATCTCTCCATCCTAATTTTTTGTATCAAAAAAAAAAAAAAAAGAAAAAAAAAAAAAAGGAGGAAGAAGAAGCTATATATCCAAAATAAAATCTTAAACAATGTTAATGGGGGAAAAAATTAGGTTATTCGAATTTATATGTAAAATACGCAGGAGTGTTGTTAGATAAGAACCTATATGTAAGTTTAGTTTTCCCATCAGTTTGCTCAAAAGTTCTGCAAAGATTATCTTAATCAGTTGAACATTTCTTGAAGAAATGAGATGTAATTTCATTTTGCAAAACAAATGGACCTAACTCGGATTTGATCAGATTGGTGCAATTGTGACGACGGTGGAATCATGTGGCACGTTTTGCGGGCTAACGTGCTGGTCTAAGCCCATAATTATATCATAAGTCTAATAAGTTATTGGGCCTTAACCGTAAATTTGGACTTTCTGGTGTTTACGATGCTGCGCCGTGGCATCTCTGTTGGTAATTTTCATTTACACGTGCAAGTCACGTGAGTGACTAACGGCACTTTAAAGTTTAAGCAGTTTGTCTACCAGATGGCTTGATTCCGGAATTATGTAGAGTTTAAGAAATAAATTGGTTAAAAATAAAAGTTATTCATAAAGTGTATTGATCATTTAAGGGGTGTCTTGGTATTTTTCCTTATAAATTTCTTATCAACAATTTCTTGAGATAGGTTGAGTAGTTTCATGAGTTAGTCACAATTAATATGATTTTGACGGTGCGATATTGATAGTAACTATGAAAAATAGAGAAGAAAGATAAATAAAAATAATAAACTTAAAAAAAACAATAAAGAGTTACATTAAAATCTGTAATTTATTTATTATTATTTTTAGTATGTGTTAGGTGGCAGATAAATTAGTTTGTTATTGTGAAATTGTTGCAAACTTAGCTTAATATATATATATATATATATATATATATATATTAATAATATAATACCCTCACTTGAATTATTATTATTGTGGGGCCAGTTACCTAAAAGGATATAGGAACCATAGGAAATGGGCTTGGGGCCCAACGGTCCAGTCCAAGGACATTCACTTGTCCGAGGATGATTAAAGAAATGTATCGTGGGACCAGTATAAGAAAAAGGGATGGAGGTCAAGAGCGGTGGCCCAAACTGTGTCCGAGGATAAGACTCATCTCAGATACCATGGTCCGAGGTGGATATAACTATCTTACTATTCAGGGCATCCCACAAAGTTACATTAGAACTGGATGGTGAACGTAGAACAAGGGAAGAACCGGGGGAGATAAAAAAATTTCTTCTAGAGCTGCCACCTCCACATTAAATGCTTCCCAACTAACTCACTAGCCGCATTAATGTGGAGGTGATATCTGAACAGTAATCAAGCAACCTTATGGCAACTAAGTGAAGGTTCTGGGAGGTGCTGGATGGGACAGAAAGGAGTTATAAGAATAGAGCTTACACGTGTACGGTGAAAAGAGAGTGAGGAACGGAGTATATAACAAGAAAGTGGGTGACATTAGAGAGGACTTTTTGGAAAAACAGAAAGAGAGGGAGAAGAACGAGGAAACTCAGAAAGATACCCCCTGAAACCTAGCCGAGGAGATTTTTTATCATACAGTTAGCTTGAAGTGTCTTTGCCTGCACTGTAACCATGACCTTTTCCATCAAGTAGAACTAGTTCTTGCACCCACGCTCTAAAAATTTATTGTTTGGGCTTGTTGGGTTAGAAACCCATCCTTTTTCTAGGTCTAATCCAAATTGAGTTCCTACAATTGGCGTCGTCTGTGGGAAAAACTTGATCTATTCACAAGGAAAGGCAAGTGCAGTGTTTGTGATGGAAGAGGGAACACCGCAGCAACCAGTGGCTGGCCCACAGCAGGTGGATGCTAATCCACACCAAGCAGAGTCTAGGGGCTCTCAACATAGTAATCCGTTTGTAGTCCATGAACATAGGGGGGATCGTGAGGGAAGTACACGAACAACCCACACAGATAGAAGTCATTCTAAGGGGAAAGGCCATGTTTCCCACGTAAAGAACGAAGGGGAAATGCAGTGTGAGATTAACAAGTTGAAGAGGGAATTGCGACATGAGCGACGAAGGTGTATGGCTCGTAACTCCGAGCAATCCTCTAAGGAGTTAGATGACACCAGTTATAGACAGAGGTTAAGAACTCCATCCAGTGAGCCTTTTTTGTATGATGAGGAGTATCACCTTGAGCGAAAGCATAAGAGCCCACCTTGTCAGGGCTTGGGAAATGACGCTCTGAACAAAGCGCTGAGTCAAGTTTCCAAATCGCCCTTCACAAGATGCATTGAGGATGCGAATCTTCCTCGGCGGTTCCATCAGCCTATGTTCACCATTTATAACGGTAAAACAGATCCAGTAGAACATGTTAGCCACTACAGTCAAAGAATGGCCATTCATGCTAGGGGTGAGGCCTTAATGTGCAAAGTTTTACCATCAAGCTTGGGTCCAGTAGTGATGAGATGGTTCAACGGCTTAAGAGCTGATACTATTGACTCTTTTGAGAAGCTCACCCAGGCTTTTGGTGCTCGTTTTATCACCTGTAGGAGGGTTGTTCAACCCTTGGGATTGTTACTATCCATGTCTATGCGGGAGGGGGAAACCCTGAAGGCCTATTCTGATAGATATTGGGAAATGTTCAATGAAGTAGACGGAGCTCATGATGATGTGGCCATTAATACCTTTAAGAAAGGCCTTCCAACCGGGCATGGCCTGAGGAAATCTCTGACTGGTAAACCTGTTACTAGCGTGCGTCAGCTTATAGATCGGATAGACAAGTATAGAAGAGTAGAGAAGGATCAGATACAAGGTAGAGGAAAGTCTGAGGCAGTCCCTTAAGAGAGAAGGGATTTCAGGTCGGACCGGTACAATAATAACCGACTTCAGAGGGAATTTGGGGGGCAATCAGGATCTGCCAACTCCCAGGCGATTAATGCTGTGTTCCGAGAACCAGTACAACGGGTTCTGAAGAAGATAAAGGATGAGCCATTCTTCAGATGGCCCAATAGGATGGCAGGGGATCCTGCGAAATGTAATCGGAACCTTTACTGCCAATACCACCAAGACCATGGACATACTACTGAAGATTGCAAAAACTTGTGAGACCACTTGGAACAACCGGTCCGAGAGGGGAAGTTGACCCAGCTTCTACACCATTCCAGCGGTCGAGGAGGCCAGACAGGTTCAACATTTCAGGGGAATGCTTCTTTAGGACCCCCTTTAGGCACGATAAACGTTATATTTGCTGTCCTAGGGAGAACTGGGTCTTGCCCTTCCAGGGTAATGTCGGTGTCTCAGTGCTTGGATGAGGGCTCCAATTCAAGGTCGAAGAAAGCCAGACTGAGCACCTCACTGGTGTTAGGTTTTTCAGAGGAAGATAAAAGGGGAACCATACAACCACATGATGATGCTTTGGTGGTTACGATTAGGATTGGAGGGTATGATGTGAGAAGGGTGATGGTTGATGAGGGGAGTGCAGCCGAGGTAATGTATCCTGACCTATTTAGGGGGCTAAATTTGAAACCCTAGGATTTGACAGCCTACAGCTCCCCACTGGTGGGTTTTGAGGGCAAATCGGTCGTTCCGGTGAGGATGATTAGATTACCTGTGCAGACTGGTTCAGAAGTGGTGGAGGTGGATTTTATTGTGGTGGATGCTTTTTCTCCGTATACGGCTATTTTGGGTAGGCCCTGGTTGCATGCCTTGGGGGCTGTTTCTTCCACTCTTCATCAGAAGGTGAAGTACCCCTCAAAAGGCCAGGTCTCAGAAATCTTGGGAAATCAAGCCATGGCTAGGTAGTGCTTGATAATGGCCATTCAACATCGGCCAGAGACAGATACTTCGGTCGCAGCCGAGGATGACCTATAGCAATCAAAGACTCAAGAAATCTACTTCAGTATAACCGCCGGGGAAACGGAGTGTGAGAATTTGGAGAGGGTGAGTGTTAGTGATGATCCAGAAAAATACTTTCAGGTGGGAGCACAGTTACCTTTGTTAGAGAAGGAGTAGTTGGTTGAAGTCCTTAGGAGAAATATTGATGTGTTTGCATGGGATGCTTACGAGGCCCCAGGGGTGGATCCATACTTCATTTGTCATCATTTAAATGTCAATCCTTTTGTTATTCCAAAGAAACAGCCACCTCGGCGTCCGTCCAGAGTACATGCCGAGGCTATCAAAGACGAGGTGACTAAGCTCAAGCAAGCAGGGGCTATTAAGGAGGTGTTCTACCCTCAGTGGTTGGCCAATATGGTTGTGGTGAAAAAGAAAAATGGAAAATGGCGCGTATGTGTTGATTTCACGGATCTTAATAGAGCTTGTCCAAAATACCCTTTTCCTATGCCCCATATAGATCAATTGGTAGATGCAACAGTGGGCCATCCTCGGATGAGCTTCCTAGATGCCTTTCAGGGCTATCATCAGATCCTACTGGCATTAGATGACCAGGAGAAGACCGCTTTTCTTACTCCTACTAGAAATTAACACTATAAGGTAATGCCCTTTGGCTTGAAGAACGCGGGTCTACTTACCAGCGGATGATGACGAAGATGTTTGAGCCACAGCTAGGCAGGAGCATCGAGGTCTATATTGATGATATGGTTGTGAAGAGCAGGGTAGTGGCCGAGCATGTGACCGACCTCACCAACACTTTTGAGATTTTAAGGAAACATAAATTGTGACTGAACGCATCCAAGTGCTCATTCGGGGTAAGCTCAGGGAAGTTTTTGGGCTACATGGTGACTCACCGTGGGATTGAGGTGAACCTCGATCAAATTAGAGCCATAAGCAGTTTGCGACCACCTCGGAATCCCAAGGAGGTCCAGAGGTTGACTAGGATGACCGCTGCTTTGAACAAATTCATATCCTGGTCGGCGGACAGGTACAGACCTTTTATCCTACTGCTCCACAAATGGAAAGGATTTGAATGGACAGAGGAGTGCGCCCTGGCATTCCAGCAGCTTAAGGAGTATCTATCTCGGCCACCCATTATGTCTAGTTCTGAGGTGGATGGGGTCCTTTTTTCCTACTTGGCAATAGCCACTTACGCGATTAGTTTTGTTCTGATACGAGTAGATAATGGCATACAACAGCCAGTTTATTATGTGAGCAAGTCGCTTCACGAGGCTAAGGTACGTTATCTGCCGTTGGAAAAGGCCATTTTGGCAGTGGTGCATGCTACAAGGAAACTCCCCCATTATTTCCAAGCACATACTGTGGTCGTCCTAACTCAATATCCACTCATGGCAGTACTTCAGAGTGCAGACTACACTGGTAGGATTGCCAAGTGGGGCACGATTTTAGGTGCTTTTGATATTAAGTGCATGCCTTGTACCTCTGTGAAGGGTCAGGTTCTCGCCGACCTGGTGGCTGATTTTGCTGAAGGCCCTGAAGAAATAGAGACAAGCTCGCGTGGCATGGATTAAAAATCAGTTGGCCTTATCTCCGCGCAACATGCCTTACCCTGGAAAGTGTATGTGGATGGAGCAGCAAATCAGAGGGGGTCAGGAGTGGGGCTGGTTCTGACATCTCCTGAATAGGTCATTATCGAGAAGTCTTTAAGGTTAGGGTTCTCAGCCACTAATAATGAGGCAGAGTATGAAGCTTTGTTAATGGGGATGGCGATGGTTAGGAAGTTAGGTGGAAAAACAATGGAGATTTTCTCGGATTCAAAACTGATCGTGGGCCAGGTCAGAGGGGAATTGGAAGCCCGAGATACCAAAAAGCAGGAGTACTTGGGCCAGGTTAGGTGCCTGCAAGTAAATTTTGAATCTTTTGAAGTGACCCATGTCCTTAGGAGTGAAAATGCCCACGTAGATTCTTTGGCTACCCTTACTACCTCCTCGGCGAAAAACTTACCTCGGACGATAATGGTTGAAGACTTAGACACGCCCACCCCAATAACGGGGAACTTGCCTCAGGTTAATCAAATCAGGTCGGCACTTAGTTAGATGGATCCCATAATGTTATTCCTTGAGAAAGATATACTGCCCGAGGACAGGTCAAAGCAGAGAAGATACGGAGAAAAGCTCCTCGGTTTTGGCTATCCGAGGACAAGAAATTGTACAAACGCTCTTATTCTAGGCCATATCTGCTTTGTGTACATCTCGAAGCATCAGAGGCACTTCTGGAAGAGCTGCATGAAGGGATCTGTGGTAGTCACACTAGAGGAAGATCTTTATCTCATCGGGCAATTACTCAGGGGTATTGGTGGCCAAGCATGCAAAAAGAAGCGCAGGAGTATGTTAAGAAGTGTGATCAGCGCCAGAGGTTTACACCAAACATCCATCAGCCGGGGGGAGTTCTTAATCCTCTTTCTAGGCCTTGGCCTTTTTCTCAATGGGGTTTAGATATCGTTGGCCCTTTCCCTAAGGTAGTAGGGAATAAAAAATATTTACTAGTTGGCACAGACTATTTTACGAAGTGGGTAGAAGCTGAGCCTCTGGCCAATATCAGGGATGTGGATGCCAAGAGGTTTGTTTGGAAAAATATTGTTATTCGGTTCGGAGTTCCCCAAGTTCTCATCTCGGATAATGGTCTTCAGTTCGACAGCAAGGCTTTCAGAAAGTATTGTTCTGATTTGGGGATAAAGAATAGATATTCCACTCCTGCTTATCCGCAAGGAAATGGACAGGCCGAGGCTGTCAACAAAGTCATAGTCGGCGGGCTTAAGAAAAGGCTTTATGACGCAAAAGGAAGATGGGTGGAGGAGTTGCCACATGTCCTATGGACGTATCGAACTACACCTCGGCAGTCAACAGGGGAAACCCCATTCTCAATGACGTTTGGGGCTGAGGCTGTGATTCCTCTCGAAACAGGTTTTCCAACGCTAAGGACCAGCTCATTCACCTCGGATGGAAATGATGAACTATTGAAGAAGAATTTGGACTTAATAGACGAACGATGAGAAAATGCGATGGTTCAATTGGCCTACTATCAGCAAAAGCTAAAGCAAGGTTATGATGCGAATGTCAAGTTAAGGCTGTTAACTCCAGGAGATTTGGTGCTGAGGAAAGTTTTGGGAACTACCAAAAATCCAAATTGGGGAAAGTTGGGGCCTAATTGGGAAGGGCCATATTGTATCACATCCGTAGCAGGGATATGTGCTTATTACTTAGAAGATTTAGATGAAAAAACTATACTCCATCCCTGGAATGTAAGCAACCTAAAGAGGTATTATTATTGAAAAGTTCTGTTTTACTTCCTTTTATAATTTATCTTATTTCTGCAATGTGTGCTTCTAAATCTATTGAAGTATTAAACAGAAACTAAATCATGTCAGGTCCTTGGACCACAACTTAGTGGAAATTAATACATTGAAATCTGTTGAAGTATTAAACAGAAACTAAGTCATGTCAGGTCCTCGGACTACAACTTAGTGGAAATTAATACACTGAAATCTATTGAAGTATTAAACAGAAACTAAGTCATGTCAGGTCCTCGGACCACAACTTAGTGAAAATTAATACCCCGTGATCTCAATTGAAGTAGGGTATAGAGATTAAGATGTGGCAAATTGTTTATACAACAAATTTAGTTGGAATCAATGCTTCTTAGGTGGGGTCCATGCAACTAACCTTGTATATCAAGGCAAACTCCATGAGCATCACTTAAAGCATTTAAAGGTGTTCAATATATCCCTGGGTTAAACATTTCGAATACCGCTTTAAATACGGACAATTCTTAGTACATTTAAAGCAAGCCTTTGTAGGGCTGTGAAGTTCATTGTTATAGTCTACTTTAGTTCCCAATCAGTGTATATAAAGTTAAGTCTTACCTTATATCATGAAATATTATCCTTCTACAGCATGGGATCAGGTAGAAATAAAGACCATTCGTGCAGGAAATTGTACAAGTGATAAGCAAAACCACAATATCTAATGCAAATTTAGAAAGAGAAATATACACTACGATTAGAAATGTCCTCGAAAAGCTTAAAAAAAAAGGGGAAAACAAAGAGAATTTAACTACATTAACTATTTGTTTAATTTGATCTGGAGCTTGGGCTAAGGGACTTTGTCAATTGCCTCGGGAGGAACATCCTTCTCCTTTGCCTTTGGATCTTCTCCAACAGGTAAGGTGGTTGAGGCCAAGGCTTGTTCAAAGCTTTGAGAAGTTGCTCCTTTCTGCTCCTTTGTCCGAGGACATATCCTTCGCACCTTCGAGCACTTCAAGTTGCTCCTGCTGATTGAGAGGGGGAGGAACTTGAATTTGAGCTTCCTTGGTTGATTCAACAGCTGTAGAGGATGCCTCTTCTTGTTGAGTGGAAGGACCTGGGGCTCGAATGGCTGGGGGGAAATAAATGTTTTCAGGTTTTCTCAGTTTGGATGATGTCTCGACCCCAGCTCGGTTGAGAGCTTCTCCCCAGGTCAGAGCACAGTATGCTCGGCACACAATGGGCACCTCTGCCCGAAATTTTTCCTCGGTTTCAGCAACACCAACATCGTAGCCATGTTGCTCAGCTGTGTCTCTTTCTTTTTCAACCTCAGCTTTTGCCTTCTCAACCTCGGCTTTAGCTTTTTCAGCTTGATCTCTAAGTCTTTGGGCTTCCTCCAATTGTTTTTGCAGAGATGATATCGGTTCCTTAGAGGTTGCTAATTGGGCGTTAGCGTCGCGCAAGAGTTTCCTTTGGTCCTTAGCTTGCCTTTAGGTGTTCTCCAAGGTAGAGTCAGCACTCTTTCGAGCATGTTCTTCCTCGGCCAGCTTTTTCCTCAATTTTTCAGCAGTTTGCTCAACAATGGTGAGCGTATGCACAGCTACTGCTCGCTTTTTTCTCTCATCGTCTATTTGCTGGTAGTAGGCATTGGTTATCTCCTCCAACCTGAAAGTGGCTTGAACGGCCTAAAATAAAAAGAGTTAGAGATACAATATCTACAGGTGTTTGCACAATGTTCACAAAAGAAAAAAAAAAAATAAATAATAATGATAAAAGTATCAAACCATGCCCAAATATCTTTTCGTATTCTGGATGACCTCATTCCTCTTGAGGCCTCTCAGCTCGGCCATATCCTTGGGAAGAAGGAGCGTTTCCTCTGAGGCCGAGGCGACACGACACCCAATTCCACCGTTGAAATCCCTAAGTGAGGCATCTTCCCTCAAAGGCTCCCCACCGAGCATAGGTGCGAGGAGTTAGGCCTCGGGTTTCGATGACTGAGTGGTTGCCTTTTCCACCACACGTTGAGATCCATGGGTAACCTTTTGCTGCTTTGCAGCTCGTTGGACCTCATCTTCACGAGATGGGCGAGGTCTCCCAGGCTCTATCACCTCTTTGTTTTTAGGCTCTCTCCTCCTCTTTGGGTCATTAGGTTCAGTTTCATGTGGTTGGGGTGGCTGACGAGAAGGAGGAGGGGGAAGGTTGGGTTGAATTGACTTCCCCGGCGCCTCCCTTCTAGGCTGGCTTTCGATCACATCCAGTAAGCTCCTCTAGCTCTTCCTTTGGATGCCCATTTCTTCAAAAGTCACCTCGGGAGATTGAGGTTGGTTGAAAACTTCAAACTCGTCTGTAGAATCCAACAGTTCTACAACTCTCTCTGAAGTTTGTTCTTCTTCTTCTTCTTCCTCTTCTTCCTCTTCTCCCTTCACTTCCCGAGGAACGGAGCGTGATGATGAGGCTCCTGTGGAGGAAATGGCCTCGGATAACGGCTCAGTGAAAGGAACGCCTTCAGGAATCGAAACACCCTCAGGAACAATAAATCCCTCAAAGGCTACACTGATATGGTGAAGCCGAGGATCTTTGGCCCTTATCACGCACTTGGGAGCTTGAAACACCTTGGAAATTGGCTTGTATCAAAGGATTATGTGGGCTGCTCTCAATTAACCGTCCGATGGGTTTACGTATACCTCGGACGCAGGATTCTATCTAAACTTTCCCTATTAACCAATCTGAACCGAGGTTTGGTAGCACGCCTGTCTGTAAAATCATTACAACAGAAGAAAAACTGTCAGAAATAGAGGTAACTCAAACTAAAGAACACAATTCAATTTATAAGGGCTTATAACCCAAAAACCCCACCTGGTGTTCCCTCTTTGGTCAAACAGGGTAAACTATCATGCCATTCCCCAGAAAAAATAAGGAAATCATCTTTTAAGACCTTATTCGATATGGGGAGACACTGAATCAACCTTACTTCAGGGAACCTAGATTTCAAATAGTATCCCTGACCCTTCAAATGATTGAGATTGTATACCCAATTCACATCGTGATGGGTTAGACCTAGGTTCAGCTTTGCGTTTAGTACTTCTATACTCCCTAACACCCTGAACATGTTTGAGGCGCATTGTGTGGGAGACAACCTAAAGAACCTAAGATAACTTCTAGTAAGGCTACCCATAGGGATAGTCATCCCTCCCTTTATAAAGGCGATCATAGGGATGACCATTTCCCCTGTTTCCCTATCGTTTAACCACGTTTCTATGGAGGCATATCTCATACCCACTGTTGGGGGAATCCTATACTTAACTCTAAATGCCTCTATATCCTCCTCGGACTCAACTAGATGCTTGAACCTACCCATTTCCTAAAAGTTGCGAAGAAAAACTAGCGAAGAAGATTGAAGGCTAAGGAGGGTTAAGGAAAATTACAGGTTTGGAAAATGAGCTCCTCGGACAGACTTTTATTATTTATGAGATCGTGGAGTGATGAAAGAGAGAGAGGCAGGTTCAATGAATATGCGCTGAGACGGTGCGATTTTTGTAACTGAAAAGAGAGTTGATTTGAAAAGCTCTTTATAGTAGTGCAGAAATTGTAAGCGGGAAAAATCCCGCTCATAAATATTGAGAGTCTTCCACCGTCAGATTCCCATATTGTCGTTGAACGTGGGGGACAGAGAAGCCGCCATTATTTAATGATGGCGTGTTCTTGGCGCTGAAGCGTCAGGAGCGTGCCTTGGGCAGATAAAAAGACGCTCTGAAGGTTAGAGAAGTCCACAAAAGAAATGAGGGTAGGATATCAAAATCTCCCTTTTTTCCGAGATGACAAAAAATGAGATTTTGAGGGGCTATTGTGGGGCCAGTTATCTAAAATGATATAGGAACCATAGGAAATGGGCTTAGGGCCCAATAGCCTAGTCCAAGGACATTCACTTGTCCGAGGATGATTAAAGAAATGTATCGTGGGACCAGTATAAGAAAAAGGGATGGAGGTCATGAGTGGTGGCTCAAACCGTGTCCGAGGATAAGACTCATCTCGGATACCATGGTCCGAGGTGGATATAACTATCTGACTATTCAGGACACCCTACAAAGTTACATTAGAACTGGATGGTGAACGTAGAACAAGGGAAGAACTGGGGGAGATAAAAAATATCTTCTGGAGCTGCCACCTCCACATTAAATGCTTCCCAACTAACTCACTAGCCGCATTGATGTGAAGGTGATACCTAAACAGTAATCAAGCAGCCTTATGGCAACTAAGTGAGGGTTCTGGGAGGTGCTGAATGGGACAGAAAGGAGTTATAAGAACAAAGCCTACACGTGTACGGTGAAAAGAGAGTGAGGAATGGAGTATATAACAAGAAAGTGGGTGACATTAAAGATGACTTTTTGGAAAAACAGAAAGAGAGGGAGAAGAACGAGGAAACTCAGAAAGATACCCCCTGAAACCTAGCCGATGAGAGTTTTTATCATACAGTTAGCTTGAAGTGTCTTTGCCTGCACTGTAACCATGACCTTTTCCATCAAGTAGAACTAGTTCTTGCACCCACACTCTAAAAATTTATTGTTTGGGCTTGTTGGGCTAGAAACCCATCCTTTTTCTGGGTCCAATCCCCTACAATTATTATTATTATTATTATTTTGAGGGGGCTCACTTGTATTAATTAGTTGAGTGGATGTGCAGAGAAAGATTGATTGAATTTAATCTATTGTTAAATGGAAACATTGAATCTAAGTTACATATGTTTCATAAAAAAATAGAATCTAATATGTTACAATATAAAATGCAAAGGAGTTAATGAGCAATATTGGGTTTGCTCTGATCTTAAGACACGAGATGGCAAAACAATTGCGTGGCTTATCAGTCGGCTTGCCATGCAATGAAGTGGTTTGGCCCATATGACGAAAATTGTCACGGCAATTATTTTTATGAAATTTGATATAGTTGTTAATATCATACAATTTGTGATACATATTATACAATACATATCTAACAAATACTTTAAAATACATTCTCAAAAAATAAAAATAAAAAGCTTTAGAATGAGTTTTTTTTTTAATCAAACAAGTTGTAAGACTTGTTTTCAAGAAAAAAAAAAATAGATTACTTAATTTAGCATAATAAATAATATATCCATAATTTTTTTTTTCTCTTTTTTGATTTCCTACTAAATTTGGACTACACATTACACTTCACTTTTATATTTACAAATTTCTTTTTCTATTCTATGAATAAGATATTAACCGACAATATAATTATTTTTTATTTTTGTCATTATTGTTGTAAGTCAAAGAAACTAGAATACCAATCATAAATATTTTTAAAAAATTATTAAAGTTAAAGAAAAAGAAGAGATAGTAAATGTTGATGATAATGAAGAAGTTTTCAATTAAGATATAAGTTTGTAAAATGATGAACATGATGATATAGTATTGATTTAGATGGAGTTAATAAGGCAATATGATGAAAATAAATTATTATTTTGGGTTATTTGTAATGTATTATCACTTTTGAATTTAATCAATATGAATGTGTATGTTATAGACACATGCTAGTTTGATTTATTTAGTTAACTTGTTAATAATTATTACAAAAGTGATAAATAAATTAGTCATTAATTAGTTGAATATATTCAAAATTTATATGAATATACCGTTTATATATGTATATTTGTAATTTTTAATAAATTTTATTAAGTGTTTGTATATCTTACAATACATGATACAATACATAATACAGAAAAATAAAAAAATAATTCATAATACAATTTACATTTTGACAACTATGAAACTCGATATCTTAGAAATCAAGTGCCATGTAAAATGTAACTCAATATCTAAGAAGTCATGTACCATGTAATATTAACCGCCGTTGTATTCTCTCTCTCTCTCTCTCTCTCTCTCTCTCTCTCTCTCTCTCTCTCTCTCTCTCTCTCTCTCTCTCTCTCTCTCTCTCTCTCTCTCTCTCTCTCTCTCTCTCTCTCTCTCTCTCTCTCTCTCTCTCTCTCTGTGAACCATCCAATGCTCCTCATTCATTGGGAAATTTGTGAGGTCTCGAAATTTTACATGGCAAACTCTCATGAAATCAACAAAAAGTAAGAGGCTTCAGTACATATAGTTATAGATATAGATATAGATGGTGCCTAAAAAATAATTACTATAAATATTGTAATGTGACCCACTTGAATAATAACAAATACATTTTAGAATTATGTGTTCAAAGTAGTTACCTAAAATCTTGTTTATTTTTTTCCAAACACTCTCTTTAAACTTGAGTTTTAGTGGTCCAAACCGAGTCCAAATTTTCTATTTCACTTTTCCTACTCTACTCTATTCACTCTATACTTTACAAACAAAAACTTTACACATGTCCACTTTTTAAATTAAATTCTATTTTTTTTTCCTTTCTTATTTTAGATACCTAAAATTAATATTAAAAAAAAAACACACACACACACACACATGTTGCCGGTGATCTTTTCTAATGGTGACTAGTGGTGGTTGTGGTAGTGGGAATGTGTAAAAGCAGAAATTTAGAATTTAATTAAATAGGTGGACATGTGTTAAATTTTTATTTGTGGAGTATAAAATAAAGTAATAAAAGTGAGACAGAAGATTTGGGCTGGTCCGAACCATATTAAACCCAACACTTACTATTAAACAACTGAATCGTATATAATTTTAGGTTGAATGAAAATAAATACCAGATTTGCAATAATAACAATAATTAAAGAGCTAAAAAAATCAATTTTTTTTATTTTTTTATTTTTTATAGAAAAAATTGAACCGTACTGTTTTATTCGAACCATTTGGTTTTTAATGTCAAGTTATTTAACCCAAATAATCATATTTTACTTCTATTTTACACTTTTATTTTTGCATATAAACTAGAAAAGGTAGGCAAAATATTTGTAAGGTTAATAGTTTATAGTATTAGCAAACCATGTCAAATTGTACTATTTTAGAAATCTTGAGTCTCTAAGTTGTGAAGAATATGTTGAGGATCGTATACAAGACTAATTTTTTTTTTTTTTTTTTTTTAAAGGTTGTTTCTATCCTGGAGATAGCCACCTTGATCATCTCTCAACCGATTGAGATTAAGCTACCAATTGCCAACTTGATCGACTCTCAATTGATCGAGATGCATAAGGCCAAAATTATGCCGAGGCCTACACAAGTCGACAATTGTTTAGGAATTCGTGCCCCCCTACTTATCTGTTAGCCATTTAAAAAGCGGCTATGCCCCTAGTACACATTTGGTTTTTTTTTTTTTTTTTTTTTTTTTTGGGAACAGTTGCTATAGTGCCACTTTGCAGGTTTGTTCAAGTGGCACTGTAGCTACAGTAGGTACAGCGTTTTTTTTAGTCTTCCGTTTGTACTTAAAAAAAAATTTATAAGAACCCATATATATATTGTTATACTGACATAACAAATTTCACAATATTTTTACAATTATTCAGGTGTAAATTTCTTATAAGTCAAAATAAAATAATAAAATATGAAACTGTAATCAACCACAACTGAAAATAAATATTTTGTAAAAATGCTGTGACACTTGTTAGGTGAATGTGTAAAATCTACTGTGCTTTTGGTTTATTCAATATGTATGGTTCATCTTTTTTTTTTTTTTTAATCATCAATTTGTGTTCTTTTTTCTATATATAAAAAGAGCGAATAAGCTCATGAATAATGTTATAAATAGTATTTTTGGTTTAGAGACTTGCCTCCCCCCCCCCCTCCTTTTTTTTCTTCAAGTTCACCAACTTGGTTTGAGCTTTTTTTTTTTTTTTTTTTTTTAAAGATCTTTATATGTTTACTTTGTACTTGTAATGTAAGCTTACATTATATACACACAAAAAGTAGCAAATATTATATGCATTTGCAAAAAAAAAATTGTACAAATTTTGCAAATGTGTACAACATTTGCCAATTTTTATGTGTTTACAATATAAATTTACATTGTAAGTGCAATGTATATTTCTATATATAAAAAGAGTGAATGGGAAAAGCTAAAGTAATTTCGCTACAGTAGTTTTGGTTTGTTCAACTTTCACTGTTTTGCTAGTTGCTTTTTTTTTTTTTTTTTTTTGAATGCATAAAGTTGTAGTATATTTGTTATATTATTTTTGATTTGTCCAATTCACGCTGTTTCACATTATAATAAAATATTAACATCACAAATTGGTACAATATTTTCACAATTGTTGAGATGTTAATTCATTATAGGTCAAAATAAAATAATAAAATATCATACTAGAACCAGTTACAACTAAAAATAAAAGTATTTTGAAAAAGAAGTATTATATCCACAATAATTTTCGCAACACTAACATAACAAATCAAATATGGTAAATTGTTATTGATTCTAATTTAAATTTACCAGTGAAAATACTTTTTTTCCCACTAATAATAACTTGTAGTAACCTACTGTGGGGCCAGTTATCTAAAACGATATAGGAACCATAGGAAATGGGCTTGGGGCTCAACGGCCCAGTCCGAGGACATTCACTTGTCTGAGGATGATTAAAGAAATGTATCGTGGGACCAGTATAAGAAAAATGGATGGAGGTCATGAGCAGTGGCCCAAACCATGTCCGAGGATAAGACTCATCTCGGATACCATGGTTCGAGGTGGATATAACTATCTGACTATTTAGGACACCCCACAAAGTTACATTAGAACTGGATGGTGAACGTAGAACAAGGGAAGAACTGGGGGAGATAACAAATATCTTCTGGAGCTGCCACCTCCACATTAAATGCTTCCAAACTAACTCACTGGCCGCATTAATATGGAGGTGATACCTGAACAGTAATCAAGCAGCCTTATGGCAACTAAGTGAAGGTTTCGGGAGGTGTTGGATGGGACAGAAAGGAGTTATAAGAACAGAGCCTACATGTGTACGGTGAAAAGAGAGTGAGGAACGGAGTATATAACAAGAAAGTAGGTGACATTAGAGAGGACTTTTTGGAAAAATAGAAAGAGAGGGAGAAGAACGAGGAAACTCAGAAAGATATCCCCTAAAACCTAGCCGAGGAGAGTTTTTATCATACAGTTAACTTGAAGTGTCTTTGCCTGCACTGTAACCATGACCTTTTCCATCAAGTAGAACTAGTTCTTGCACCCACGCTCTAAAAATTTATTGCTTGGGCTTGTTGGGCTAGAAACCCATCCTTTTTCTAGGTCCAATCGAAATTGCGTCCCTACACCTACTACTTATGATTTGTTGTGAAAATGTCATGGACATAACATTTTTTTGTGTGAAAAATGTTAAGACATCTTGATGTCGTCACAATATTTTTAAAACTACTAAGCTGTCAATTCTTTACAACTTAAAATAAAATATAACAAAATTATAAAGGTATTATGAAAATGTTGTGTCATTCTATTATGTTTTTAGAAATTTTTTGTTGGTTTAATCAATTTTGTTGAGCCAAAATTCACTATTCCACATACAATTTTCTTGGGTTTAATTTTCATATATTGTTTTTCTTTACACACTATTTTAAGTAAAAACACATAGTTTTACACACACACAAACACAAAACTTAGGAAAAAAGCATTTTTCATCCTTAATGTTTGGGGTAGTTTACAATTCTTCCTTAAACTTTAAAATTAAGCAATTTTTTCCTTAATATTTTGGAAAAGAGAAAATATGTCATATTGTTATTCTCTTAGTTAAAACCTAATGAAAGTTTATGATTCTTAAAATATTTTATTGTGTAATGTCTAAATTACTCCCACTAAATTTGAACATCCTAAAAATTTTCTTGACGTATGTTGAGTTTTAAATGATAGAAATTCTTAAAAAGTTAGAATGATGATATTAGGTGTTTTATTTGTTATCTAAAGAACGTTGATTTTCTAGGTTTAAATTTTCAAAACTTATAATTTATCTAATGGAAAATTTGATGACACATGCCTTTTGTTATCTTTTATTTTTATTTTTTATTTTAAATTTCTTAACAAAACTCAGTTGTTTATTGTTGAAAGATGATGATATTTGTTACCATTCTTAGAATTTTTAAGAGAGTAGATATATTGTCTTTAGCAAGTAGATACTAAAAAACTATTATAGTTAAATAAATATTTATATTTAAATATCTACCCTAACTTTGTGGTTAATCAAAATTTTTATGCAAATGAGATTAACTTTTTACGACATAATTATCAAAATTCTTAAAATTAATGTCTTTTTTGATTAATGCAAATCTCTATATACTTTAAAAATCAAATGATTCATATCTTTGTTTTGTGATACAAATAAAATCTAGAATTGACCTTGATCACTATTTTTTTTTCCACGGCAAGCACGTGCTGCCCTAACTAGTTGTATATAAGAAACCATTAGAGTCAAATCAAAAATAGTTGTTAGAGAACTATATTAGTCCACCTAGGATTTTGTAACCAAGTTATCATTCACATCAAAATTAGAGAAAATGTAAAGATTTAGATTAGTGATTAAGCTGAAGCTATTTCAATTGAGGGAAATGTTAACAAATGCCCTAAAGGTATTGGTAAATGAACTATTTTTAGAAATATTTTTTATTGAAAATGATAAAACAATTAATGTTGTTAGACAATTTTTTATATTTCTCATAAAAGTTATGTTAAAACTTTCTTAATATAGTTTATTAACAATTATCGTAAAGATACCTGTTAACATGACCCTTTAATTGATATAGATTTTTCTTCTTAAAAAAAAGATGAAGCTATTTCAATCAATATAGACGTGTTGCTATGAGAAGCTTCTAGGCAGTCATTAAGGTCACGAATTGTTTGTTCACGTGAATGTAGTTTGAAATAGAAGATTCCACAACTGGATTGGAGCTATGTTTGGTTACGTTAGTAAGTCTATACTTGAGGTTGCATTAGAATTAGGACTAATTCTTTTGTAAACACTTCACATTTTACTAGTGATTTTGTTTCCTTAAGCATTCACAATGGGAATGGTAAATGCCATATGTTGCCTCTATTTAGCATTGTCTCTCAAAAACCTTCACCATCCGGAATTGTAAAAACTTAGAATTGTAAAAATTTTTACAATTCTGCTACAGTGCCATCCTACTTTTATGATGGCACTATAGCAACTTATATCTTATTTATATTATATTTTATATGCCTTCTTCTCTGAGTTCTCTCTCTGTGTCCCTCTTCTCTCCATAACTAGAAATGCTCCAAGCTTGTCTCTTCAGTCATCTTTCTCCATGTCCATCTTCTCTCTCCGTAACTATGGTAGATTATTTTTAGGTGTGGGCATGGGCCGGCATAGGTCAAGTAGCAGCGTGGGTCTTGTGGCTTGGATTTGGCGGCGTGGGCGTGGGTTTGGCGGTGTTATCAGCTGGTGCTAATTGACAACCTGGGTTTCTAATCAGTGGCGTGGGTTTCTGATCGGCGGCTTAGGTTTGTTGATCGGTGGCTTAAGGTTGCTGATCAGTGTGTGGAGATCGGCGAGTCGGCGTGGTGGGTTTCTTCGATTTTTTTCTTCTGTTGGTGGTTTTTATGGTGGACATTTCTTGTGATTGTGGTTGGTGGTGGTGGTTTTTGGAAATTTTTTGTGTTTATTTTCCTTTTGGTGGTTGTTTCTTGCGGTTGTTATTGGTGGTGAGTTTGGTTGTGGTGGTGGTTGCTGGCCAGTGGCGTGGTGGTGGCAAGGTGGCCGATTTCATGTGGTTGTTCTTTCTATGGTTTCTGGGTTTGGTGGTGGTGGCAATCAGCATGGATTGATGGTGGGTTTTTCTTCAATTTTTTGTTTTGGGATAGTTGTTGTAATTTGTTGGGGTGGCTGGTGGTGTTGCGGTGATTTGGGTTTGTGTTGTGGGTGATTGTTGTTGGGCAAAGGATGGGTAAGTGATTGTTGCTAGGTGGAGGAGGTTGTTGGGGTTTGGGTTTGTTCATGGTGGAGAGAGAGAGACGGGGGAGGAAGGAAGAGAGAAAAAAATTAGAGAGAAGAGATTATTTTTTTGGTTATATAATTTAGTGGATAATATATATTATTTTAATGAGTAGAATATGAAAATAAAAATTGGGATGTTGAGTGTGTTGTAAAATGGTATGGTATAATTGATAAAGTAGTTTTTTGAGATTGTAAAATAGGATAGGATACAATTTCCCATTGTGAATGCTCTAAGAGCATTCCCATTGGCAATTGTAAATGGGAAATGTAGGGAAAATTTAGCATCAAGGCACAAAAAGAGCCCAGTAGCCAAACTTGTAAAATCTAAGAATTGCAAATTTTTTTGCAATTGTGCTACAATGCCATCCTAAATGTAGGATGGCACTATAGCACAATTGTAAAAATTAAAATATATTTTAATCCCTTTTATTCTTTCGCTCTCCTCTGTGTCAGACTCTTTCTTTCTCAACTCTCTCTTTCCTCATCTTAGATTCTTAGTAATTCATCTCTCTCTCTCTCTCTCTCTCTCTCTCTCTCTCTCTCGTGACTTCTCTCGTCTCTCACTCTCTCTCTTTGTGCTGGCAGTTGGGCCTCCACACCAGTAAGAAGCAAAGACGGTCCAACAAAGAGGCGAAGTAGTGGTATCTTTCTTTGCATTACAAACGACATGCTTCACTTGCTCCCTCCTGGTGTCCACTAGTGCTTCTATCCAGAGCGAAGAGAAGGTGAAAAAGCGCCGCTGAAGTGGGTTAGGATCCGGGTCGTGAGTAGGATCTAGTGGCGATTGCAGCTTGGGCTGTGAGTCAAATCTAGTGGGTTAGATGATAGGACCTTGGGTGTTGGTTTTTTGATGGTGGGTGGTTGTTCTGGGTTTGGGTTGGTGGTGGGTGGATGAGAAAGAGGGAAAAACAGAGTGACGGAGAACAGAGATGAAGAGAGAAAAGAGAGAGATTTTTTTTATATTATTTTATTGTGTAATTTATATTATTTTAATATGTTGTATGAAAAAATAAAAGTTGGGATGTTGGGTGTGTTATAAAATTGTATAGTATAATTGATAAAGTAATTTTTTGGGATGGTAAAATAGGATAGAATGACATTTTCCATTGTGAATGCTCAGCGTTAATAGTAAACTCTCATAGTACTTTCTTCTATTAGGATTTTCACTTCATAAACATATTGCTTGTATCCTTTTATTTTCCACATTGTTCTTTAGCATATTGTTTACGTGGCTTGATTAATTCAAACAAAACGTTATATGCATAATTTGTTAGTAAATTGATTTGGCTTGAAATTGATAATTGGGGTCTAAATTTCCCAAAATCAATTCAAGTGCCTTAATTTTAGTCATTGTTTTTAAAATCATCAAATTCAATATTTGAATAAATTTTTTGAACAGTAATATTTTATCTATTTCAATCTTTGGTACACTTAGAACCATATGGTACCCTGGCTAATCATTTTAGGGTAGAAGGAAAAACTCAACGCATGTCACATGATTTCATCATGTATCCCTAGAGGTAGATCATTGTCTTGTACGTTTGTATAGGTGGTCCAAGGGGTCTTTCATCCCATTGAAGGTCTTGAGCTGTGGAGTGAGCACAGATAAATTAAAATTCTAATTAAAGTAGCAAGTGATTTGGAGGAGAGAGAAATTTTTAGATGGTTTTAATTAAATGTTATGTTAACGGGTGTCATTAGGACAATTGTTAATAAATCATATTGAGAAAGTTTTGACACTACTTTTATGAGAAATATAAAAAGTTGTCAACAAAAATTAATTGTTGTCATTTTCCTATAAAATGTTTTTAAAAATAACTTATAAATCAATGTATTTAGGACATTTGTCAACATTTTTCTTTAATTAAATGTGGTTTGTGCTTAGGGAGCACATTGAATATTTTAAAAATGTTTTGGTAGCACTTGGACTCTGGTATTAAGCACCTTAGGGATGTTTTCCCAAAATGTGACTATATTGAAACGGTGAAATAAATTTGGTAATTAATTTTTATCTGATCTCACAGTAAATTGATTTATCTAATGCACTTAATGAAAACAGCTCTCATAATTTGTTTGTTTCATATTAACATAATTTTTATGTTCAATAAAAATTTAAGATTATTATATATTATGAATAAACTGGCTTGTAACACGTGCTTAGGCACAAAAATATTGAACAACTAATCGTTAACCCGTACGATGCACGAGATTATATAATTCTGTTTTTACATGCTCTATGAGGATCCAAATGGCCAGAATGAGATTTTTCCATTGCCATTGGCATTGAAGCGCTTAAAGATATATTCACACCTACCTTTTGGATTTAATAAAATTCTTAATTTACTCAATTGAGGCTCACCGAAATAGGAAGTGATACACAATTTTTGAATCAGAGCCGTTTACAAAGTAGCAACAATTTCATATAAAAATGTGCAATATATAAATGCATTACCATAAGTGCAAAGGAAACTAAAAATGCAATATATATACACACTACCATAACTGCAAAGCAAACTAACTATGTGGGATCATTTTTTGAGCATGCTTTTAGGAGGCATAGATCCTGGCCGTCCAAATGATCTCTGCCATGACAATGACCTTGGTTGACAGCTAAGGCTATTTAATTTGTTCCGTATTCTTCAAATTCTCCTATATAAAGTTGGGGAAAGGTAATATTTGAGTTCAAAATCCCAATTCTAACAAAATCACATATAAAACAACAATGAACTCAATTAAAAACAGAACAAAAGAAACAAAAACAAACAAAGCAGTCTATTTCTCTTCTTTACCTTACTCTTTCTTAGTAGCCAAATAGTGAAAAAAATATAATAAAAACTCAACTTTAAGGCTTTGTTCTATTTAAACCAATTTCAATCTGAATTTCAATCCATATCAATCAAAGAAAATTGAAACTTGAAAAAAGACCATATAAATAAGCGTAGAAGATGCAATGACTTGCCATATAATGTATTTCAAATCAACTTTCTTGCAACTTCATGTAGATTTGAAACAAAAAGAGAATTGAAATAGCCTTAATTTTCATGGGTCAAATAATTTGGTTAAGAATTAGAACACAATCACTTATTTAACAAATAAGAACAAAAGAACACATCACCGTGAATGAAGTATTATTCTTCTAAAATTGTAAATTAATTAATTGGTGACATGTTATGATATAGGTAAATATTTCCCATGATTCAGAATTCCTAAACAAATCTAATTATGTTCAAAATGCATTGTTGTTCTATATGTCAAACCATGCAAAGCATAATGTAGGCATGGGCAGCGCTAGCCAAAGTCCAGGGGGTTCAAATGAACCCCCTGACTTGGCCTATATATATATATATATATAATATAATTTTTTTTTTGACCCTTTAAAATAAAAATTTGAACACTCTGATCCTGTATTTGTTTTCCTGAGCACAACTAAAATAACCTTAAATATAATCCTCTAACCAATATCTTGGCATTTTTTAAACAAAAAAAAAAAAAAAAAAAAGGTAGAAGCCCAACAGCAAGCCAATTTAATCTAAAACCTTGAAAATAACAATTAGTTGTTGAATTTGAAGTGCTTTTAATTTGTTATTTGTTGAGTGAGGATCGGGTGCGTGAGACAGATCAAGAGTGATGGAGTGAAGACAAAAATAAATGTAGTTAACACGCAAAAATTTTCTTTGTATCTATTTGAGAATAATTTATCTAACTTTTTTCTAAAAGTATAAAATAAGACTCTTCTTTCCTTTAAACATAATTTATTATTAGATGAGAATTATGAGAAGAAAAAGAGGAAGACAAATAATTTGATTCAAATCCTCCTATTTTGATTTTTTTGTATTAAAAAAAAAGGGAGGAAGAAGCTATATATCCAAAATAAAATCTTAAACAATGTCAATGGGGAAAAATTAGGTTACTCAAATTTATATGTAAAATATGCAGGAGTGTTGTTAGATAAGAACATATATGTAAGTTTAGTTTTTCCATTAGTTTGTGTTAGGTTCTAAAGACTTAGGATTTGATGTATTTAGAACTCTAATGTGTAATGTTGGCAAACCATGATCAAAACAATATGTTTAGTCCTATTTAGACTTGCTCAAAGTTATATATTTTATGTAAAGTTGGAATTGAGAGGCTGCAGATGCATTGGTGCATTTTGGCCTGGCTTGATCGATCGAAAGTTAGACTCGATCGAATGAAAGTCGGCCAGAATTTTTTTCTGCAGAATTTTCCAAGTCAGCCCTATCTCATTAAACGTTTTGGGTTTTCTGTTTTTGGCTTTAGGTATAAAAACAAAACCTTAGCCACGTTTTTAAGAGTTGCTCTTGTTGTATTGTTGCTCATACATTGCGGTTTGTGTGAATCTCTTGTGAGATCATTGAGGAGCTTTCCTTCACATAAACTTAGGGTTTTCTAGGTAGAGATATTTTCAATACCTTGATGATCAACTCAGTTACTGCCATTGAAGCTTAAAGAATAACAAGTGTGGGTGCTTGTATCTTGTGGAGAATCTAAGAAAGAAAGAGTCCGTGGATTCGGAGTTTGCACGTGGTCATGTCAGTAAGTTCTACTGGTAGGTAGCATTAGGAAGTCAAGCGGGGAGCTTGTAAGTCTTTTTTTATGAACTTCGATTCTTTCCCATAGTGGATTCAGGTTTACCTTGAGGATAGCTAGGTCAAATCCTCCCTAGGTTTTTACCGTGTAGTTTCTTGGGTCATCATATCTTGTGTTATTTACTTTTCCACTGCTTTATATTCTTGATATGATTATGTGTTTGTGATAACCTAGAATTGCTTAAATTGACTAAGTTAATCACTTGGCTAATTAACTAGGTTAATCTGGTTAGTTTAAGGGGTCTAAAACCGTTCAAGTGATATCATAGCAGGTAGCTCTCTTGTTGTAGATCTTTTGATCTCTGAGTTAATCCTTGACCCCTGTTGTCATGGAACATGGACACTCTCTCATTGTTACTCCTCACTTTGATGAGAATAACTATGCTTATTGGAAAGTAAAGATGAAAGAATTCCTGAAATCTATTGATAAGAGGGTTTGGAATTCCCTTGAGTACCGATGGGAGAAGCCTACTACTCCTGTGAGTGAGTGGCAAACTTCTCAAAAAGAAGCAGCTGGGTTTAATAGTAAAGCTATGAATGTCATCTTTAATGCTGTTTCTATTGAGGAATTTAAGAGAATCTCAAATGTTGAGGTTGCTCACACTGCTTGTAAAATCCTCCAGATTGTGCATGAAGGCATAAAAGCAGTTAAGATCAATAAATTGCAACAGTTAACTTCAAGATTTGAAAGCATTAGAATGTCTGATGATGAATCTTTTGATGAATTCTATGCTAAACTGAATGATATTGTTAATTCTGCTTTTAATTTGGGTGAAATCTATGATCAACCTAAAATTGTTAGGAAGATTCTTAGATCTTTAACTGAAGACTTTAGGCCCAAAGTGACTGCCATTACTGAGAGCAAGGATGTGGACTCTATCTCTGTTGATGAGCTTGTAGGATCTCTTCAATCCCATGAGTTAGACCTGCCCAAAGCTAACAAATCAATGACTCTTAAGTCAGTTGATGATGTTGAGGTTGGTGGATTTGATGATGAGCTCTCTACTACAGAAATTGCGTACCTTGCCAAGAACTTTAGAAACTTTCTTAGGAATAATAACAGAAAGGCAAGAGGTACAAACACTGCTGAACTTAGAAATTTTAGGAAGAATGATCCCATTAAGGTTAATAACTTTGAAAAACCTAGAGAAAAAGTAGGTCAATCTTCAAACAATTCTTTGGGTCCTCAGTGTTTTGGTTGTCAAGGGTATGGTCATGTTAAATCTGAATGTCCTACATTCTTGAGGTCTAAGGGTAAAGTTATGGCTGTAACCCTTAGTGATAATGAGGTTACTGATGATGAGTCTGGATGTGACGAGGATGAAATCTTCATTGCTTTCACTGCTACTGCTGTAGTCAATGAAAGCGTGTCTGTTGAAGAGAACCCTTCTGATGGGGAACTCTCTGAGGATGCAGATTTTCAAGAGGCCTATAATAAACTTTGCAAAGTTGCTACAAAGGATACTATGAATGTTGAACTTGCCTTGAAGAAAATTGATTCTCTTGAGCTTGAAAAGAAAATTTTTCTTGTTAAATTATTTGATGCTAATGATTTTTTGAACCATGCGAAATCTGAGAACATGCTCTTACTTGATAAAGTTAAAACTTTGGAACATGATTTATCTGTTACTAGATCTGCTAGTTCTAAACTTGATCAAATGCTGAATGTTCAAAAGTATCTTTCTGACAAATCTGGTTTAGGTTATGTTGAAAGCATCTCTGTGTCTGCTCCTAATTCCACAAACTTTGTTCCTTTATCTTTTTCTGAACCTTCTATGAGTAAGGTTGTGAGTGAAACTGTCAAACCCCCTATGAGTGAGGTTGTCAAACCTATAGAAGTTTCACCTCCTAGGAAGATTAGGGTTGATCTGGGAGAGTCTAAATTTAAGGAGTCTACCATTTCTAAGGACAAGATGCATGGTAAACCTGTTTGGATTTGTCATTTTTGTGGTAAGTTTGGACACATTCGTCCTAACTATTGCAAGCTTCAAGCTGCTAAGAGAGCAAACAAACCAAAAATCTCTGTGCCTCAAGCACAAGATCCTATGGCACTTATTGGTGAATTGGTAAAGGCGTTAAACCTTTATTCCAATTCTAGAGTTGGAAATCACTCAAACGTGAATAGAAACTCCAATGCTCGTGGTGCATCTAAAAGGTTTTGGATGCAAAATACTCGATCTAATTAAGTCTTTCTGACATGGTCCTTATGCTTCATTGCTATTCTCTTTTGTGACCATTGTTCTTTAGTTTTTGTTTTTTTCTAGGATTTGCATTGCATTACATTCATGCATTTCATTCTAGGATTTATTTGTTTTCTCTTTAAAAAAAAAAAAAAAAAGGAGGAAAGCAAATTGTGTTCGGCATTATTTTCTTGGTTTTTGAAAACAAGGTTGGTCCATTTATTTACACATAACATGTCTTGTGTACCTTGTTTAGCTTTGATGAGTTTATTTATTGCACTTTACTAGTTGAAGTTTTGTAGTGCATGTTGTGTGGGAAAGATGTTTATGGTATTTATCACTTTGTCTTAATCTTGAAGTCACATGTTATTTGATTGTCGGACTTGATCATTTTAAGAAATGCATAAATAACCATCTCACCACTGTTCATTAGCCAATCATGAACACCTTAGTGCATATCATAAGATTTTGTGTTCAAGAAAGTGTAGCACATGTACAAAAAGAACATAAGGTGTAGCCTCGGTTAATTGCTTAATACTTAAAATTGGTGTGTACTATTAGGCTTGATGCCAATTCACATAATTATGAAGCAAAATTCAAGAAACTTACATAATTGCAAGCTTATGTTCTAGGAGATGTGGGAGTTATATGATGTAACTCTCTAGGTGATAGTCTTTTTTGAATTCTATGTGATGAATTTTGTAAATTTTGTGATTGATTGCTATTCACATATCACCTCACATGTATCTCAAACTCTTGCTAGTTGCACACACTACACAAGTTACTCTTTGTTAAACACTGTACATGGTATTGTGTGTGTTTTTTGTCTGACCAACTAAGTTTGAAAATACCTTGAGTATTATGCAAAACATTGTTTTTGCTTGGGAATTTAAAGGAAGAATGGCTGTAATTTTATTTGAGAAACTGGGCTTCAAAATTCGGTTTTTGAAAAAGTATTTCATCTCATACTCATGTATTTTGTTCATCAATTTTAATGCTTTGAGGAGTTGTGCTCAAAATGTGTTTATTCTTTTTCAAAACTGTTTTTTTTTTCTCAAAAATTTTATGAGTCTCTGCCTGTTTCGATCGATCCATTTTGTTTTCCGATCGATTGAAAATGTGCTTAAATTCTTTTTAAAAGTCTCGGATTGATTCGATCGATCGAATGTAATTTTCGATCAATCGAATATCGCGAATCAGATTTTTAAAAATACTGTTTTTGACTTGTTCAAATCACTTTTTCAAAACTTTTTCAAACCTTTTCTCTCTCTCCGACTCGGCAAGGCTCCACAACAAAATTTTTGTCGTTTTCCTCCTAATTTCTTGCAAGGTTTCTCTCTCCATAAGCCGGTATGTGATGGAATTTAAAGATGAACGCAGCGGAAAATTAAGTTTAAAACAGATCTACATCATTCGAAGTTGATAACATGCGTTAAGTAAAATTTCAGAATTAGAGAACAAGTGAGCGTACCTTGAAGCGGTGAATTTCAAAACCCGAAGATTGAAGCACTTAGGGATATTTTTAGTCTTCACTCCAATTATACTAACGCCCAAGAAGTGTGAACTCTCAATTAGTTACAAAGGGATAATTAAAAGAGTGACTTACACTCTCATACACACCACCTTTCAATGATGTTTTTCTCACACATTCAATTCTGTACGTTTTTCCCTTTTTATCTAACCAATTATCTAATTGGGCTGGCCTTTTGGGCCTTTCCAATTGGGCTTAAGTGTGTGGCTTGGAGTGGGACCAAAAGGGACTAATAAGACACTAGCTCCAATGGGCCTTGGGCTTTTCTGTCAACTCTTGACAAATCCAAAGTTACCATTAACTATATTTAATACCACTATATAAATATAGTTGCATTCTAGGCCTTACCTATAAATTATATCCCAAGACTTTATTATATATGCAACCCCTTCATAAAATATTTGTAGTAATACAAAGTCATTAATGTAGACTACCACTTTGTAAATTACTACATCTTAATCCTTGAGTACCTGGTTTAATCCTTTAATGTTATTCATTATATATTTATGAAATCCAATTCCATAAATATATACTTTAGTCTTACTAAAGTGGTTAAGCCTAACTCTCTGAATAACAAACTCATTAAACTTATCTCAAGGGAATACTTTATATCTCCGTTAAGAGACTATGAATTCCATATTGAGAATACATGTTTCATCAACACTAAATGTGGCTGCCCAACATACTGACCATTACTATAGATCTCACTCCTGATATATCAAAACAACCTACACCTTATGATCAGGTCCATTATTCTCTCAGGATTAAGAGTTCATGCAAATATAAGTCGTGAGATTTATTATTCATATGACAGTCATTAGGAAAATAATAAATCTCACAACGGTCCAGTTCAATATGTCTTAACTCTTAAAACATATTAACACATCAACCAGAAGTCTCCACTTTCATGATCAAGAAAAATCATCTTGATTGATATGTTATAGTCTTCGCAGATGAAATGCCCAATTTCATCACCGACTACGAATTATAATTCTGAGTTTATAAAGAACTTGTGATTTATATTTTCTGTGACTTTTCACATAAATCACATACTATGCATCTCATGGACCAAATGATAATGTCCTAATATTCATGTTACTATTATTTCAGATAATAATAAAACAAATTCATTAAACACAATATTAAGTCATACATAATGTCATACACAATGTTAAACTTAATATCATACATAGCATCATACAATAGGATTTAAGGACACTAATCATAACAATCTCCCACTTGCCCTAAAGACTATTGTGCACTAATCTAACTCCCATTCTCTCCAAATGTGACTCGAAAGTCCTTTGAGGCAAAGCTTTAGTAAATGGATCTGCTAGATTATTTGCACTTTCAATCTTTGCTACCACCACATCTCTACGGGCAATAATATCTCGAATGATATGGTACTTCCTCTCAATGTGCTTTCCTTTCTTATGATTCCTTGGATCTTTAGATTGTGCAACTGCTCCACTGTTGTCACAAAACAATGTGATTGGAACTTGCTCCATTGTCATTACACCAAGGTCATAAAGGAATTTCTTGAGCCATACAGCTTCCTTTGCTGCTTTACAAGTAGCAACATATTCTGCTTCCATCGTAGAGTCTGCAATACAAGATTGCTTAATACTCCGCCAACTTATGGCTCCACCTCCCAAGGTGAAAACATATCCTGATATGGATTTTCTGAAATCTAGATCAGATTGAAAATCTGAATCTGTATAGCCAATTGGTATCAAATCCTCACTTCGGTAAACAAGCATATAATCTCTCGTTCTCCATAGATACTTGAGAATATGCTTTACAGCTTGCCACTGTTTTGGCCCTGGATTTGATTGATATCGACTGACCATGCCAACTGAATAACAGATATCTGGTCTAGTACAAAGCATGGCATACATGAGACTTCCCACTGCAGAAGCATAAGGAACTTGTCTCATCATATTTTCTTCCTCTTGAGTCTTAGGCCTTTGGTCATCAGATAGAGGAACTCCATGTCCGAAAGGAAGTAATCCTTTCTTGGAGTTTTGCATGCTAAACCGTTCTAGAACCCTATCTATATATCCAGCTTGTGATAAGCCTAACATCTTATTCTTGCGATCTCGCCAAAGCTTGATCCCTAGAATAAAGTTAGCCTCACCCAAGTCCTTCATATCAAATTGACTTGACAACCAAACCTTTACTGATGACATTACCCCTACATCATTTCCAATGAGTAGAATATCATCAACATAAAGCACTAGGAACATTACTACTTTATCACAATGTCTTTTGTACACACATGGTTCATCAAGATTTTGCTCAAAATCAAATGACTTGATTGCTTGATCAAATCTAATGTTCCATGACCTAGATGCTTACTTAAGTCCATAAATATACTTTTTCAACTTGCATACCATATGCTTTTGGTTCTTAGCTATGAAACCTTTCGATTGCATCATATAGATTTCCTCTTCAAGATTGCTATTGAGAAATGCAGTCTTGACATCCATTTGCCAAATCTCATAATCATAATGAGCAGCAATGGATAAGAGAATTCTGATAGATTTAAGCATTGCTACTGGAGAAAAGGTTTCATCATAATCAATACCTTCTTTTTGTGTATACCCTTTCGCCACTAGCCTTGCTTTAAAGGTTTCAACCTTTCCATCTATCCCTCTCTTTCTCTTGTAAACCTATTTGCAACCAACAGGTTTAATGCCGTTAGGCGCCTCTACAAGATCCCAAACTTGATTGGAATACATGGAATCTAATTCATATTTCATAGCTTGGACCTAATGATATGCATCTATATCATTCATTGCCTCTTCATAGGTATAGGAATCCGATTCAGCCTCTTTTGAGATAGCTTCATAAGTTTCTCCTAAACCTATGAATCTTATAGGAGGCCGAACAATTCTCCCACTACGACGAGGCACTTGAGTACTAGACATGTCACGAGTAGTATCTTGTGGTGCATCTAATACAGCCATATCGTCCCTAGTTTCATCTATTGGTTGTTCATTTACAGGTTCATTTATTTCAGACAACACAACTTTACTTCTAGGAGTAAAATTATTCATATAGTAATTTTCTAAGAATTTAGCATTTGTACTAACAAAAACTTTGTTATCTTTACGACTATAGAATAAATAACCCCTAGTTTCTTTTGGATAACCTACAAGCAAACACACTTCTGATTTTGGTTCCAATTTATCAGGCTTCCCTTTTAACACATATGCAGGACAACTCCAAATGTGGAGATATTTCATACTAGGCTTACGCCTACTCCACAATTCCATGGGTGTTTTGAGAACAGATTTTGATGGGACTAAATTCAAAAGATGTATTGCTGTATTTAAGGCATAACCCCAAAAAGAAATCGGTAAAGTTGAGTAACTCATCATGGACCAAACCATTTCTAAAAGAGTCCTATTCCTTCTTTCTGCTACACCATTCTGTTGAGAAGTTCCAGGTGCAGCCAATTGGGAAACAATCCCATTTTGAGTTAAGTAATCCTTGAAAACCTCAAGAAGGTATTCACCACCACGATCAGATCAAATGGCTTTTATGCGTTTACCCAATTGATTCTCTATTTCAGCCCTAAACTCTTTGAACTTTTCAAAGGCTTCGGACTTCCGTCTCATTAGGTACACATAACCATACCTTGAGTAATCATCGGTAAAAGTGATGAAATACTCATAACCCCCTTTTGCTTGGATTGACATAGGACCACATACATTAGAATGTACTAGCTCTAGCAAATCTTGAGCTCTTCTACCTTTTGCTTTAAAAGATCGTTTGGTCATTTTACCTTCCAAATAAGATTCACAAACTGGAAATTCAACAAAGTCCATGGGCTCTAAGAGTCCATCTTTGATTAGTCTTTGAATCCTATTTGAATTAATATGACTCAAACGCAAATGCCAAAGATATACATCACTAGTAGAAGGAAACTTTCTCTTTAACGATTTTACATGAGAGTTATTATCTAATTCAGAATTATATAATTCATGCTTATCAGGAGTTAAAATATAAAGACCATCCACAATATTGCCAGAACAGGTAAACACTTTATCCTTCTTTATTACAACATTGTTTTTCAGGATAACACAATATCCATGTTTACCTAAGTAGCAGCAGAAATTAAATTCCTACGAACATTAGGTACATACAAACAGTCTTCTAATATTAAAACTCTAGATTCAAAACATAAATTACAAACACCAACAGATACAACTGGAATCTTGCTCCCATCAGCCAAAGTAAGAAACAACTCCCCTTCTTTAAGCTTTCTGGTCTCTTGGAACCCCTGCAAGGAATTGCAGATATGATTAGTACAACCTGAATCCACACACCAGGAATCCGTGGGATTCTGTACCAAACATATTTCAAGAAGGAATGTATTAATCATACCTTTGTTCTTGGCAGCCTTGAATATTGGACAATTTCTCTTCCAATACCCTTTCTCACCACAATGGAAACACTTTCCTTTGATCTTCTTTCCTTTATCAGCAACCCCTAAGGCAATTTGTTTACCCTCTTGCTTGGTGAAGTCCTTCTTCTTCTTCTTCTTCTTCTTACCCTTGCCTTTCGGCTTAGGTTGAGAAGTAGAAGCTTCACCAACATTGGCTTCAACATTGGAAGTGCTAAGAATGCCTTCTGCCGCTATCAATTCATTCATTAATTCAGACAAAGTATAAATCTTTTTGTTCATATTATAGTTAAGTTTGAATTCCTTGAATGATTCTGGTAGTGACTGGAGTATCATATCCACTTGGGATTCTCCATCAATATCGGCACCTAAAACTTCCAATGTATTCAGATTAGAGATCATTGTTAGACAATACTCCCTCACTGAAGTACCTTCAGCCATTCTGGTATTATAAATTTGCCTCATGGTCTCTTGCTTTGCAGAACGGCCTTGCTCACCAAACATCTCCTTCAGACTTAGCATGATGTCTGAAGCTAGTTCTACATCCTGCATTTGATGCTGTAGAACATTTGAGATAGATGCTAGGATGTAGCACTTGGCCATCTCATTAGATTTCTGCCAACGATCATATCGTTGTTTTTTCTCAGAAGGAGCATCTAATGAAGGAAAGTTAGGACATGGTTTAGTAAGAACATACTTATGCTCTTCAGCAGTAAGAACAATGTCTAAATTTCTTTTCTAGTCAACATAGTTGGATCCAGTCAGTTTGTTTTGATTAAGAATAGTTACAAGTGGGCTAAATGATGCCATGTTCTAAATCTGAAAACAATAAACATGAATATAATCAATAAATTGGACATTATCTATTTAGCATATAAACATATAGTATGGAACCTTAATAAAACCATAATATAATATATGTAACGACAACCCAATCCCGCAATTAATATTCCTCAGAAGCGAGGTCATACCAATTACTATGATTAGGCGAGAAACATTCTCATTATTAATGTTATCATGGTAACTCTTACCAAACAAAAATAATTTGTCGTTTTCCCTTCAGCCTCTAAGTAATAATGACATAGCTCCGAAGGGAGGTTAACATTACACTTAGTCTAGTGTATACCATTGCCTAGAACCAATGTGAATCACTAAGTAACTCCACGGAAGCGTGGTTGTTCTCAATGATAAAACACATTTCATCTATCTTTAAGAAGTTTAACTTGTAGTATCATGAATCAAACACCCTCCGAAGGGAGCAAGGCATATACGCCAAGGCGAGGTGCTTAATCACACTACTTTAAACCGATAATGGAGGCCGTGAGATGCAACCCTTGTATCTCTCTCCCACTAGATGTTTTAAAGAAAAAGGTTTTTTAATTATAAAATATGCACAATCTAATTACACATAGTCTTAGTACTTTTACATGTGAAAACACTTAGAAAAATTTCTAATTTTATTTCTTTCGATCGATCGAATGTGCCCCTCGATTAATCAAAAAAATTAAAAAATTCGAACTTGACCTTCTGACTTGTTCGATTGATACTCGATTGACTTTCGATTGATCGAAAAACAGATTCGATCGATCGACCAACAATCGAAAATCAATCATTCTAAAAGGTCTGATCACTGTCTCATTCGATCAATCGAAAATGATTTTCGATCGATCGAAAATCGCGAAACTCAAATTTCCAGAAATTTTCTAAGGCAGTTTTCTTCGTGTTTTCTTGAACAAACAACTTTCAAATGAAGATGATGGTCAGAGAATGATATCAAAACTAAAATTCATTGATGCTAAAGTCTTAAAGATCAATTTAACATACTTAAATTCAAATTTAAACAATATCATAACATCAATTTCAATTTTTATCAAATCATAGTTTCATCAACCATGCAGAAAATTAAATACATAATCTTCTAACAATATGAAACTATCATCTCCAATTCTAAAACTCACAAAACATGTTAAACAATTCGAAATTGATGACCGCTCTGATACCATTTGATGGAATTTAAAGATGAACGCAGTGGAAAATTAAGTTTAAAACGGATTTACATCATTCGAAGTTGATAACATGCGTTAAGTAAAATTTCAGAATTAGAGAACAAGTGAGCGTATCTTGAAGCGGTGAATTTCAAAACCCGAAGATTGAAGCACTTAGGGATACTTTTAGTCTTCACTCCAATTCCACTAACGCTCAAGAAGTGTGGACTCTCAATTGGTTATAAAGGGATAATTAAAAGAGTGACTTACACTCTCATACACACCACCTTTCAATGATGTTTTTCTCACACATTCAATTCTGTACATTTTTTCCTTTTTATCTAACCATTTATCTAATTGGGCTGGCCTTTTAGGCCTTTCCAATTGGGCTTAAGTGTGTGGCTTGGAGTGGGACCAAAAGGGACCAATAAGACATTAGCTCCAATGGGCCTTGGGCTTTTCTGTCAACTCTTGACAAGTCTAAAGTTACCATTAACTATATTTAATACTACTATATAAATATAGTTGCATTCTAAGCCTTACCTATAAATTATATCCCAAGACTTTATTATACATGCAACCCCTTCATAAAATATTCGTAGTAATACAAAGTCATTAATGTAGACTGCCACTTTGTAAATTACTACATCTTAATCCTTGAGTACCCAGTTTAATCCTTTAATGTTATTCATTATATATTTATGAAATCCAATTTCATAAATATATACTTTAGTCTTATTAAAGTGGTTAGGCCTAACTCTCTGAATAACAAACTCATTAAACTTATCTCAAGGGAATACTTTATATCTCTGTTAAGAGACTATGAATTCCATATTGAGAATGCATGTTCCATCAACACTAAATGTGGCTGCCCAACATACTGAGGTTTTGACCATTACTATAGATCTCACTCCTGATATATCAAAACAACCTACACCTTATGATCAGGTCCATTATTCTCTCAAAATTAAGAGTTCATGCAAATACAAGTCGTGAGATTTATTATTCATATGACAGTCATTAGAAAAATAATAAATCTCACAACGGTCCAGTTCAATATGTCTTAACTCTTAAAACATATTAACACATCAACCAGAAGTCTTCACTTCCATGATCAAGGCAAATCATCGTGATTGATATGTTATAGTCTTTGCAGATGAAATGCCCAATTTCATCACCGACTACGAACTATAATTCTGAGTTTACAAAGAACTTGTGATTTATATCTTCTGTGACTTTTCACATAAATCACATACTATGCATCTCATGGACCAAATGATAATGTCCTAATATTCATGTTACCATTATTTCAGATAATAATAAAACAAATTCACTAAACACAATATTAAGTCATACATAATGTCATACACAATGTCAAACTTAATATCATACATAGCATCATACAATAGGATTTAAGGGCACTAATCCTAACAGTATGTACATATTACCCTTTCTTTTGCATTGTTTTTCATGTTTTCATGCATTAATTCATGGTATTTGGGTAAATTTTCGGACTATGCATAAATTGGGATTTTTGTTTAATCAAGCCTTATTTTGTGAAATTAATCAATGGTTTTTGTTGCTATATGGATATATTCATGATCTATGATAGTTAATTTGATCAATTTAGAGTTTTGTGAAAAATTGAAAATTCTAGGGTTTGAAATTGATCTGATTTGGGGATTTTGTTCAATTAGGTTCAATTGATAAAATTGGCTTGTTGTTTTGATGAAATTGGTCATTCTAATATGTTTTCAACCCTGTGTGATAATCAATTTATCAATTTGTTTCGAAACATTCAAGTGGTTTTTCAAATTTTTAGGGTTTATGTTAGAAACTCTATACTCAAGCCAATTTTGTGCAATTGAATTTAATTTGAACTTTGTTTGTTGCATTAGTACATGCATCATGACATTGTAATCGTTCATGCATCATATAGATTTTTATTCTATATTTTTGTACTAACTTGCAGTCTGCCCTTAGGTTTTTTTTTTTTTTTTTTTTTTTTTTTTTTTTTTTTTTTTTGTGTTCTTTTGGTTTTTTCCTGTGTCTTTGTCCTTTCCTTAGCACTATGCCTAGGAAGACTAGAGCTCATAGGTCTGTTCACTCACCTTCACCACCCCCACCTTCTTTTAAGCATGAGAAGTTTCTGAGTGAGAAAAACCAAGAGATTTTTGAGAAGCTGAACCTTAAGAGAAAGATTTGGGCTGAGCGTTCTGTTCTATTAGATGAGATTGATCCTGCCATTAGGAAAAATTTTTAACGTCGGGGCTGGTTACCTCTGCTGGATGTTTCTAATCCTCTTCCTCTAACTACCCTGATTAGAGATTTCTTTTCAAACATCTCTATCCGCGTCTATGATTCCAACACTTTGGTAAAGAGTTGGATACAAGGTGTAGAGTATACCATTATGCCTACTGTAGTGGCTGATGCTCTAGGGGTACCTGTGGTCCAGCACCCTATTTATCCTTATGATGTGTCTCCTCCTTTGAGTGATGTCATGTCATACATCACTGGGTCTTCTATCCAGTGGGGTTCTAATTCTAGGATCATCACTGCTGAGCTATCTGAGTTGTATTATCTCTTCTTTAGGATAGTCTGTCATTCTATCTGGCCCATTTCTCATCTTCACACCATTCCTCTCAAGCGGTGTGTGTTTTTGTACGCTCTTGTTACTGATGCTCCTATTAGTTTTCCTCTTTTATTTCTTCATTCTTTGAACGATATTTATAGGAGTTCATCTTCTTCTCATGCTCTTGTCCATCATATTTTCATTTATAGGATTTTGCTTTATCTTAATCTTACTGGTTTCCTTTCTTCTGAGCCCGTTCATGTTATTACTCCCATAGGTGTGTCTTTTTTTAGACAGAGGGCTGCTCATTTTTGAGCTGGCTCTAAACACCCTAGGTCTGAGCCTTTTGGTAGCGCATCTCCTCCTTCTTCTACAGGTCCTGCTGGTGAGGATGTTCCTGATCCTATTAGTGATGTTGTTGCTGCTGATGTTCCTCCACTTCCTTCGAATGGCTTTGAAATACGTCGTACCTTGGAGACTGTCGTGACCGTTCAAGCGGCTCATAGTCAGATTTTGGTGGACTTGCTTTATGAGATTCGTACTCTACAAGCCGACTTAGCACATCTGCGTTCACCCTCACCACCTCCTTTTGATGATGGCATGTGATTGTCCTTTGACATTTTATCACAAAAAGGGGGAGTAGAGTTTTGTCACTGTAGAGGAGTTTTTGTAATTAGGGGGAGTATTTTTTTTGTTTTGCGGAGCTAGTAGAGATATTAGATTGTATCTAGGTGCTTCATCTTGTACATCATTTTTTTTTTAGGCTATTCATGTTAGGGGTAGTTACATTTTTTTGTTATACATGATTCTTGTTTCTTGTGTTCACTGCTTATTGATTTATATTTATGAGTTATTCATTGATATATGCCTTTATTATGTGTTGTGTGAATCATACAAGAATGTTATACCTGTTTATTTACTGTTTTCTGTCACACGTGCATTTATGTGTTTGTTGAGTGTTTCAAGAATATACAAATTAATTCAATTGAGCTTGAAAGCTCGAAAACGTGTTGAAAACACAAGAGCTGTTTAGACCCCCTAATAAAAATTACGGCTTGATAGATTTTACACAACTTTAATACAAAGTGCGGAATAGTGTAAAAGAGAGCGGATGAACAAGAAACTACTCTAATTCATAATTAAAGCAACACAGCAGTAATAATGAAATTAAACAAGAGTAGGGAAGAAGGATGCAAACACAGAAAACACCGAGACGTGTTCTCGAAGAGGAAACCGAAGAACTCGGCAAAAAACCTCTCCGCCGCCCTCCAAGTGGAAATCGATCCACTAGACAATCAGTTGGGATACATGAGTAAGCAAAAGACCCTCCAAGCCTAATCTACCTGATGTACCTAAGCCCTCCAAGCTCCTACTCCAACAAGGCTTCTCGGAACCGTGTCTTGTCTTAGTTCTCCGGATCCCGCAACAAGCTCCATGTTACATCTGCCATTCCAGGCTTCTTCCAATGCTTCCCAGCAGCACCAAAACGTCACTCAACACTCTCAAAGGGTGTGATAAGTGTTTGGGCTATCAACCTCTCAATGGTGTGGAAATGGAGAGGGAAGGGTTGAGGAGATACCACAAGCAATTGTATAGAGAAAGGTGGGGATGACAATCTCTAATTCCAAATGTGTTTGGCTAGGGTTTTCTCTCTGAAGCATCCCTCAACATTTGTGGGTAATGGGGGTTTATATAGGATAGGTGCAAAATATGTGAGTCAGTCAGTACAGGCTGGCAGAACAGCATGTCTCGCGGGTGTCTCGCGGGAAGGCCTTACCCGTGAGATACTCGCAAGAGACAGCTGTCTCCACTTGTCCTGACTCTTCGCATTCCAGCATGTGCAAGGCACATGCTTCACTTCGCGGGAAGCTAAGTCGCGACATACCCGCGAGATTCCTTCAGCTTCCAAATTGCTTGAGTCTTCACACACTCTCTATCACACACCCCTTACATCAATTCCCACAACAAATACAGAGTATAAACAATTGATAGTAATTACAATCAAATTTGGCACAGAATAAAAGCCAACAAAACACATAGTTATAAATCACAACTTTACAGAGCTATTGTCTACACTTGCAACTGATGGATAGTAGTTAGGATTGAATTTGTGTTTATGAGCTTTATTTTTTGTAAAGGGCTTTTACTTGTAAACTTTGAGTTTTTAAGTTGTGTTTTGTCATGGATTGCCAAAGGGGGAGTTTGTTAGGTTCTAAAGACTTAGGATTTGATGTATTTAGAACTCTAATGTGTAATGTTGGCAAACCATGATCAAAACAATATGTTTAGTCTTGTTTAGATTTGCTCAAAGTTATTTATTTTATGTAAAGTTGGAATCGAGAGGCTGCAGTTGCATTGGTGCATTTCGGCCTGGCTCGATCGATCGAAAGTTAGACTCGATCGATCGAAAGTCGGCCAGAATATTTTTCTACAGAATTTTCCAACTCAGCCCTATCTCATTAAACGTTTTGGGTTTTTTGTTTTTGGCCCTAGGTATAAAAACAAAACCCTAGCCACGTTTTTGAGAGTTGCTATTTTGTATTATTGCTTATACATTACGGTTTGTGTGAATCCCTTGTGAGATCATTGAGGAGCTTTCCTTCACATAAATTTAGGGTTTTCTAAGTAGAGATATTTTCAATACCTTGATGATCAACTCAGTTGCTGCCATTGAAGCTTAAAGAATAACAAGCGTGGGTGCTTGTATCTCGTGGAGAATCTAAGAAAGAAGGAATCCGTGGATTCGGAGCTTGCACGTGGTTGTGTCAGTAAGTTCTACTGGTGGGTAGCATTAGGAAGTTAAGCAGGGAGCTTGTAAGTCCTTTTGTATGAACTTCGATTCTTTCGCATAGTGGATTTAGGTGTATCTTGAGGATAGCTAGGTCAAATCCTCCCCAGGTTTTTACCGTGTGGTTTCCTGGGTCATCATATCTTGTGTTATTTACTTTTCCGCTGCTTTATATTCTTGATATAATTATGTGTTTGTGATAACCTAGAATTGCTTAAATTGACTAAGTTAATCACTTAGCTAATTAACTAGGTTAATCTGATTAGTTTAAGAGGTCTAAAACCGTTCAATTTGCTCAAAAGCTCTGCAAAGATTATATTAATCATTGAACTTTCTAGAAGAAATGAGAAGTAATTTCATTTTGCAAAACAAATGGGCCTAACTCAAATTTGATCAGATTGGTGCAATAATGACAGTAGAGTCACCTGGCATGCTTTGCAGGCTAGCGTGCTGGTCTAAGCCCATAATTACATCATTAAGTCTAATAAGTTATTAGGCCTTTACTGTAATTTTGGGCTTTCTGTTGTCCAGACCACTCGATTAACTACATCGGGTTATTGGTAGTCATATTCTAAATAAATAAGTTTTTGTGTTCAGTTAGAAATAAAGTTTAATTGAAATGTGTAAAGTTTAGGCAATGAAAAGGTTATTTAGAATGTGTAAAGGATGAAATGTGTAAAGTCTATAGGGGAGATGTATATTCATAATTGTACTCATTATTGCAACCTTATCCTATGAACTCTACAAGCATTCTAAGGTTCTATATATATGTGGGATTGCTTTACTGTTATTGTACACATCTAAGAGATATCAAAAGAATTGTGGATGACCACTTAAATACAAGAGTTTATCAATATATATTTCTTGTTATTTTCATACTTTGTTTTATCTATTTCTATTATTTTACAACATGTTTTGGTTTATACTTCATTGATCATTGTTTGTGTTCTACTTGGAACGAAATTGCAATTGATTGAATCAATATGATGAAATGAATTTTGGAGTTTAAGTAATGGCTTAGTTGAAATGCATCCTTTGTGGAATTAAATGTTTGTGGTTTAAATCTCATCTCACACTCTCCCACAACCTATCAATAAAAAAGGATTTAAAATTAAAATTAAAACTAAAATTCAGAATTTAATTTGTTAATTGGAATGGATTGAATTGGCTTTTCAATTCAATTCAATTCATTTGTTTAAATTACACAAATTGAAATAGAATTTTTGAATGTATAATTTTTTTTTTGGACAATTTGATAGTTGTGGAGGGGGGGGGGGGGGGGGGGATTTGAAATTTTGAAGTATGATTCTGCTGATAACAACAAGATCAATTGAGTTACAAGACTCTTAGTAATAAACGTGTGAATAAAATATGATATTTTTAGGACTTTGGTAAAAAGTGTAAATAAGGCTTATTGGCTTAATGTGGAGGAAAGTTACAACTACAAAAAAATATAGTGGATATAGATTTTCCTATATGGATTCTGCATTTTGCTCTCTTGACCTCAAAGAACTTTCAAATTGCTGATGCATATTTATTTTTCCTGAGTCTTAAGATCTAGATTGTCCTAAATATTGCAATTAGAATTTTTTTTTTCTTAATATTATGTGGTTAAATAACAATTTATTTGACAAGCTATGGTGCAATTTTGCTTGTTTTAGAAGCATGGTAAATTTTGTATTATTATCATCTGCTTTTCTTTGTATCAAACCTTAATCTACATTTAGTTCCCTTCTTGACTTTGATTGTTCATTGCCAATACCCAGAAAATTAAAAGTTATAGAGGCAAGATAAAGAGAGTACTAATTGCTTTAATCTTTCAATGTCTTTAACTAAAGTGGAATGAATATATTTCTTAAGTACAGCTTAGAAAACCAAATCTTAGTGTGTTTGGATGACATGATTTGTCCGTTTAGATTTGAATT
This sequence comes from Quercus variabilis, assembly GCA_030445155.1. Taxonomy (NCBI): domain Eukaryota; kingdom Viridiplantae; phylum Streptophyta; class Magnoliopsida; order Fagales; family Fagaceae; genus Quercus; species Quercus variabilis. The sequence continues at coordinate 18,598,541 of CP129453.1, read as the reverse complement.
TGGGTGATTAAAATTCAAATAACTTGTTTGGGGAAGTTTAGAAAAGGTCAAGAATTTGGATTTGACAAATCTCCAAGAATGTTAAACCTTCAAAATGTTTGGATTTGAAATAACTCATAAAATCAAATGATTTCAAATCCCTTGATTTCAAATTTATTAATTTCAAATTCAAATCCAAGTTCCCAAACGCAACCTTAAAACCGGTAAAAAATGGAGCAAAGCACTGAGGATGCACTACAAGAAAATCGAGCTATTGTGGTGGGTGCGAAAATTGACATATAGCAGCGCTTTTTTGGCCCACCGCTGTAGATGGGATATATTGTGGTGTTTCATTGGACTGCCGCAATAGATGTAGCCTTTTGTGGTGTACTACAGCGGCGCTGTATAAACCACCGCAATGTACGTGTTTTAGCGGTATTAGACTTAGTTATAACGGTGCTCCATAAACCCGCAGCAATAAATATACCCTTTCACAGCATACTACAGCGGCGACATATAAAACCGCCGCAATATATAAGTTTTAGCGGCATTCCTATTACTTATAGCAACGGGTTGGATAACCACCGCAATAGATACTTTTTTGCGACACTTTTTCTTAGTTGTAGCAACGGTTTGGATCACCGCAATAGACCTTTTAATTGCCCGCGCCTAGTCCAATGTTTTGGCCTAAGTGCCATTTTGGCTTTTCATTTCCCTCCTCTTTTCAATTTCCAATGTATCCCACACACTCTCTTTGTTGTTAGCTTTAAGAAAAAACCCACACACTCTCTCTCTCTCTCTCTCTCTCTCTTTATTGTCCTTTGTTGACACTGCTAGAAAGATTTCACTGACCGTCATCAGCTGCCATCACCACCGCCGGCAATAACCAAAAATAAATATTTAAAAAAAAACCTAACAGACCCCACTAGCCATCACCTCGTGGGTACCAAGGCTGATTCATCTTCAAAATCAATTGCAACGATGCAACATTGATGGATTCGTGAAACTACAAGGTGTATTTTTTTCATTAATGTTATGGTTTCTACAAATATGATCTTTTGTTATCAGATTTGTTTTTGGACTTTGTATGCCTTTATATTCTGTTTGGTCACTAAGAAAATGTGGAAAAGAAAGAAAACTTAATTCTATTGGAAAATGTGGTAAAGTTTTTGTCTTTTTTTGGGTGGTTGGGGGTGGGGGATATTGTTTGACTTAGTTGAGGAAACCAGAATACAATAGAATATGATATTAAAAGAATTTAAAATATCAAATTTTTCTGGTTTTCTTGGCATCCAAACTAAGCCTAATTAATTTCAGGTGGGTTCTGTTTGTTCTGGTTCTGGATTATGTTTGTTTGTTGTATCAGTTGTTTGTCTTTGACACAACATCTCTTTCACTCTCAAAATCTACAAACCTCAGCTTGTCAGAGACCCATTGCTACCCACCCAACTTGCTGAAGATCAAACCCAATGAAGACCCACTACTACTCACGCCGCCGCCAATCTCCAGTAAGCATTTGAGTTTTATTCGACTTTATTTGCCCCTGCATGTGCCTCTATTTTCAAGAATCGATGAAGAAACCCATATGCGTTTTGTAGGAAATTTGGAGAAACATTAATCAAGCAAGTGGAGTTACTCAAGAAAGATCGTATTAGAGCTACCAATGATGCTTATACAGAGGTACATTGTGGAATTTGATTGAATTAATGAATATTTTGAGGCATGGAAGAGTGACCATGCCATGGTGGTAGTGTTTTGTTATTAGTACGATTTTCGTTATAATTTTGTGAAAATTGTTGGGTTATGAATAAATTGGGATGAATCATGGACTTGGGTATAAAGTGAGTAATGATTAGAATAATGAATAATTTTTTTGTGTGTTTTATGTGATTCAAATAGTAATTTGGCCAATGATTAGATGTTATAGTTTATGATTGGCCACATTATTGTGGAGTTTGATTAGAGTAATGAATAGTTAAGGTGTGGGAAAGAGCCTATGTTGTTTGCTTTACATGGATGGAATGATTTTTGGTTGATAATTTGATAATGACATTGGAATTTGTTGCGGGCAACTTTTCTATTATGTTTTGTGTTAAAGATTTGAAATTTTGATAGTTTATAAATGGATTGAAAGTGAATAATTTTTGTGCTTTATGTGAATGGATTTGTTATCCATTGGTCATTTGGTTAATGATGTGTGAATATTTTGTGGGTAGCTTTTGTTTTATGTTTTTGTAGCTCAAAGATTGGAAATTTGATAGTTTCTAGTATGTGGAAAATATTGTAGAATTAGATATGATTCATTTATTAGTTTGAGATATGGGAGAGAGACCTGCTTTGTTGAAATTTTGTTTTGTTATTAGTTCATTTCACTTTGCAATGATTCTTTTTTATTGTTTCGGGGTTAAATTCAGTGACCCTTTTTAGCTTTAATGGTTATGTTGCATGTTTATTTTTGTTTTACAATTGTTCGTGGGCTCCCTTATTCTGCTTCCTGGCAAGATTTGAAGGTGTGGAATTTTTATATCAAAAAGTAATTTGCAGATTTTTATTTATTTATTTATTTTTTCATGCTATTGTTTGATTTATATGGTTCGTATGAGTTTGATGGTCAATTTTCATTTTCTCTGGCAAATGAGCTCTATCTTAAATTACACCTCTTTTTCTTTTTATGAGTAAGTTGGAGGATGAGGTTGTGAGTTAAAGTTCCACTAGCTGCTTGTGTAGTTACCAATTTGAAGAAAAAATCATTTCCTCTTTTTATATGGAAATACAAATATGCTTTGGATATGCAAATAGCTGTGAGGCTAACTCATTATGTTTGTTGAAAATGCAAATTTTCTTATGGAAAAAAATTAGCATGTCTCATAATTTATTTTGAACAAAAGTTTACACATCCTATGCTTGACATCTATAGTTTGCAACTTTGCATTTGGTGGTTTGATGCCATGTTCTTCTATTTTGTTTGTATAGCTGCTATAAGGGAGTGAAAAAGGACATTGGAGATTGCTGATGCATGTTTAATGATTATAGCTCATTAAAATGTTGTAGAACTATAAATAATTATTAATGTTGCATTCATTAATAATTAATGTTGCATACATCACTTATAAATGTTGTAGGACTGTAAATAATTAAAATTTGATGGATAGTTGATGATTGTTGCAGTTACTTTACGAACTAAGCTCCAATTTTAGATGCTTACATGCTGATGGATAGTTTTGGCTAAAATTCTTAATTATGTTGATTTGAAACTGCAATAAACTATATATCAGTTTCAAATTTGAGAATGAACTTAGGTTTATCTATATTCATTCCTTGTTGGCAGATTGCAAAAAGAAGAGGCATTACAAGTTCATGCGATCAAAGCAAGTGAATTTGTTTGTGTTAGACTTAAGGTACTCTCTCTCTCTCTCTCTCTCTCTCTCTCTCTCTCTCTCTCTCTCTCTCTCTCTCTCTCTCTATTTGTGGTGGATTGTTGAATTGGGGCAAGCGGATAACTTGCATGGAGTTATAAGGTGGTTTTAGCTGATATTAGGAGTGTTGACTATTTTATGTAATATTGGATGATTCTTGTTGAGTTGTTTTTATTTGATTAATTAATTTTAGAGGCTTCTCTCTATCTTTTTTTCATATGAGGAACACTAAAATGAAATGGGATATTTAAAGAAATGTCCATTCCTAAAGAATATGGCTAGTAATGATGTTATAGTTACTAAATGTGTTGATAACTTCTCTATGTGTTTAAATTCGTTGTTTTCTTAGGAACATAGCTGAAAGTGCATGATTAAAGATGATTTGTTTCTTAACTTAAAGTGAAATTAACTAAATGAAATGTGTGTTAACTCTTGGTTTGTGCTTTCATGAAATCACATTATAGGTGTTTCTTGTAAACCACTTTATAGTAATGGATAAGAATTGGATGAAACTTACTAGTAGAAAGTCGCGAGAATATTTAAATGAAGTCTAACAGTTTCTAAATTTTGCATCTAACCATGCACACCAAAATGAAATGATTTCATGTTCGTGTAAAAAATATGTGCATACATATTCGTGGCCTACAGATGTTGTACAAGCTCACTTAGTGTCACATAAGATTTTGAGGGTTTATGACCCTTGGGTTTTTAACGGGGAATAATTGTTTGCAAAGACTTCTGCTCAAATTCCTAATAGTCGTGTCCAAGAAAATTTGATAGAGCATGCTGATCTTCGTGATATGTTGCATGACATGTTCCCTATACATGATATGGCATCTAGGCCAATGGAAGAAGTCCCCAGTGTGTAACAACCTACAGAAGGTCCTAGAGAATGTCCTATTGAAGATGCACTTCAGTTTATGAAATTGCTTGAAGATGCTAATCAACCTTGTTATGAAGGTTGTAAGCATTTTAGCAAACTGTCAGCCATTGTGCATTTGTACCACATGAAGTATCTTAATGGTTGGACCAACAAATCATCTACCATGTTGTTGCAATTTTTGCTTGATTTTCAGCCTTCAAATGCTAAGTTGCCAAAAGATTGTTATGAGGCTAAGAAGATTATTAAGGATCTGGGCTTAAGCTATAAGAAGATTCATGCTTGTTCTAAAAATTGTATTTTATATTGGAAGGAGAATGCCAACCTTAAAACTTGTCCAAACTGTGGAGTTTCAAGGTGGGAAAGTAATGAGTCTAAAGGTCAACAAAGTATTAATGCTTCCCCAAGAAAAGAAAAAAGAAAGCTTGTAAGATCCTACGGTGGTTTCCCTTAAAGCCAAGATTGAAATGACTTTTTATGTCTCTTGAAACTACCAATCATATGAAGTGGCATACCAATGGTCGTGTGAATGACAGGTTATTGAGGCATCCTGTTGATTCTGAAGCTTGGAAATCATTTGACTCTAAGTACATAGAGTTCTCATCCGAGCCTCGTAATGTGAGGCTTAGATTAGCAACCAATGGATTTAACCTTTATGAAAATATGAATACTAGTCATAGTACGTGGCCTGTCATTTTGATCCCATATAATCTCCTTCCATGGATATGCATGAAAAGGTCTAATTTCATGCAATCATTATTGATTCCCGGTCCAACCTCTCCTGAGAACAATATAGATGTGTACTTACAATCCTTAGTAGAAGAACTGAAGGAGTTATGGGATGTTAGAGTAGAAATGTTCGATGTGTCTTCCAAACAATCATTCCAAATGCATGCTACATTATTGTGGACTATAAATGATTTTCCTGCATATGGTGATATCTCGGGTTGGAGTACCAAAGGTGCTCTTGCGTGTCCCCCTTGTAACTATGATAGTCAGTCTCATTAGTTAAGATATGGAAGAAAATTTAGTTACATTAGACATAGGCGATTCTTGGATTAGTGATCATAAATTCCGTAGGCAAAAAAAAAAAAAAAAACATTTGATGGGCATGTTAATATGAGATCAACTCTTATTATAGTATCTGGATGGCAAATCATGTTACAAACAGATGCTGTAGTTGACCATGTGTTTGGGAAGAAACAAATTAATTTGGGCAATAAAAGAAAAATAGGGGAGGAAGCCTTAACTGTGTGGAAGAAGAGAAGTATATTTTTCACCTTACCTTATTGGGAGGACCATGTGTTGCATCACAATCTTGACGTGATACATATTGAAAAGAATGTAGTCGATAATATAATTGGCACATTGTTGAACTTGGATGACAAGACAAAGGATAACTTAAAGACATGCCAAGACTTAAAGGATATAAGTATAAAAAGTGAATTTCACTTCGAAAAGGTTAGGAATGATCAGACACGTATGCCACATGCCTGCTACCATATGAATGCTAGTGAAAAGGATGGTTCTCTTCAAGTTTTGAAAGATGTAGAGTGCCAGATGGTTATTTTTCAAACATCTCACGTTGCGTCAAACTCAAAGAACGCAAGATTAGTGGGATGGAGAGCCATGATTATCACATCTTAATGCATCAACTTTTTCCTTTAGCAATACACAGATCTTTGCCCCCTGAAGCGAGTAGGCATTTAATTGACTTATTTTTTTTTTCTTTAGAGAGATATGTTCCAAAGTATTAAATGTAAAGGAACTTGGGGCTCTTGAGAACAGAATTGCAGTGACATTGTGTGAGTTAGAAATGATATTCACTCCCTCTTTCTTTACAGCGATGGTACATTTAGTCATACATTTGGCTAGCGAAGCCAAAGTTGTTGGCCCAGTTTATTATCATTGGATGTATCCCAGAGAGAGGTAACATATATAGTAACTTGGTTTATTTGGTTTTGTTTAACATACCAATTTCTCGTTGTTAATCTTGGGTTTTCTAATAGGTACTTATCAAGACTTAAGTTTTACATGATAATAAAAATTATTTAGTTGGCTCCATTGCAGAAGGGTATATAGCAGAGGAATGTTTAACATTATGCTCACGCTATTTTAAATTTGTTGAAACTGTATTCAATCGGTCTGTAAGGAATGTTGAGGAATCCATGGGTGCGGTGGTGAGCATTACACTAGATTCAAATTCATGGATCCAAGCACATTTTTATGTGCTATTCAATTGTGAAGAAATCACCCTATTTTGTGAGTAAGAGATATGTCCTTGTGTATCCTTTCACGGCATTCCAATACAATACTCTAGCTTAACGCTAACACGTTTGTTTTTGACATTTGTGTTTGATGCTTGTGAGAATGTGCTAATTTGATTGAGGTTTTGTTGAACGTGGTTGTAATCCATATTATTCATAGTGGATTTCGATTGGTGTTGTTGCTAGTGGACTATGGAGTTGACTGAACCATGTTCAATATTGTTATCTTGTAATGATTTTTTTTTAATTGTTAATGTGAATGTGCTTTCACTAGCTCCAAATCAAAAGAAGTTTTACAAAAACCTCTTATATATCAAATGGCTTTGTAGGACAAATTCCTCTTAATTCTAGTAAATTTTGATGAGCAAAATGCTTGGTTTGGTTACTCTTTTTAACTATATAATTTTCCCTAAACAAATTGTGACCTTATAACCTTTGGTCTAGTAGCAAGGGTTTAGTCAATCATGCCTTTGCTTGTGTTGTCTTTTTTGGGTTAATTTGCTGGCAGAAGTCAGTGAGTCTTGGGCTACTTTGTCCACTAAAGATGAATTCTATGTCATTCTTGCTTACATTATTTTTTTGCTCTCATTGGGGATTGGTTTAAAGCAGGAATAATTGTTATTTATAGTATCAAGCATGCTATGAAAAGATGTATATATTCATTTTCTAAAATTGGTTATTGTTCTCTAAATGTGCCAAATTTTTTGTCAATTGCTGTGAAATTCATGAAAAATATAATTTCTGTTATCTTGAATCAAATGGTGTTGCTAATTTCCAACTTTTTTGTTTTGTTCAAACCCAAATATCAGGAAAAAATGAAGGAATTGTTGGCAGACCCTTCGAATCAATTGCAATCATCTGACACAAGTGGTAGTATTGCATGGTCAACAAATGATGTGTTTACCAAAGTAATGGGTAAGGAGCGCAAAGGTCGTATTAGTGGGGTAGGATTTAGTCCAAGCCTAAGTGGTCGAAGTAGCAAGAGTACTCTCATGGGTATTCAAATACAATCAAGTCAAGCAAGAGACAACGAAGTTGAACAATTGAAGGGTTCCTTGGCTACTATATATGGAGGAGAAACTAGCAAGTTTTGATGAAATGAAGGAAAGACTTAGTCAATTCAAAGATATGGAGCAAAGAATAGCTTGCATGCTTCAACAAATGCAACAAATTTCTTCACAATGCAGTTAGGTATGATAAATGACTTTTAGAATGTCAATTTTAAAACATATGAGACATGTCTTCATTTAAAACCCAATAGGACACAACAGTTTTAAGTAGTTGGAGACATAGGAATATGCATCCCAAAAATGGCCATTTTCAAAAAGGAAAATGGAAAAAGAGTTTGGACTATTGTGGGTTTGTGGTGGGGTTGTGAAGTGTTGATGGGTTTGAAAGGGAAAAAAGTTTGGACTATTGTTGGGTTTGTGCTGCTTGTGGCTAATTGGTTTGCTGATAATCTTTCACTCTCTTCAGCCAATGCATCACAAAATGCTCTATGGGTTATGAAGCTATCTTTTCTATCAATTTTACATGAAAATTAGAGAGAAAAAAAAATCAAAAAAAGAAGAAGAAAATCACTATGTTTGTGAATGCTAGTAAGTGTGCGTTAGGATCATTTTTTTTTCTTCTAAAAAACTTATTTGTTTATTTGCTGAAAAATTATAGAGAGAGAGAGAGAGAGAGAGAGAGAGAGAGAGAGAGAGAGATCTTAAAAACATATATATACATAAATAAATTAGTAAGTTAATGGAAAAAAACTAATCCAAATGGACTAGTACTACTATATACTTCTCTTTATACTGTTGTGATTTGTAACATTAAGTAATAACCATATTTTAATATCAATTATATACTAATTATAGCTAAATTACAAATCATCCAATTAGATTTTGAGAGGGGTTCTTTTTAACTTGTTCCCATTTTTTGCCTAGGTAATATTCTTTTTTATCATTCTATTCCATTTATATGCATTTATTGAGTAATCATAATTTGTATGTAGGATGTTCCTCCGGTCCAACAATCTCTAACTCTCCAAAAATCATCAGCCTCATCCCATCAACCAAGCAGCTTATAAGTTTTATCTTGGTGTTTGAGGACTTTTTTTTTTTTTTTTGGTGTGTACTGATAGGCCACAAACTGAATGACCCCTTGTGATAAAACCAATTAATTAATTAGCCAAGTTTTTAATTAATCAATTTATCATGCAATTGCGTGGAAGCACAAACAAATCACCAAAAACTAAATATGCAGCGGAAATTAAATAACACGGTGATTTGTTTACGAATGGGGAAATACCTCGCGGCAAAAACCCCACCGGGTGATTTTCAGGTCACCACTCCCGAAACTCCACTATTATCAAATCAAGCGGTTACAAGTAAAGAAATCCTAAGTACCTTACCAACCTACAGTTGAACCCTTACCCCAATACCCAATTGGACTTGATCTGTAGCGACAGTTCCCACCTTTGATGCACGGCTCCCAAGTACGTGACTAACCAATGCACGGATCCCAGTACGCGACTTCAGAACATCAACTAAGGAAGAAAGGTTGGCTGCAAAGTTCTTCAGTTCATCCTTTATAATGAATAGCAGGAAGATGCTTGGTTACAAAACCTTACGGTGCAAATACACAGCAACTTCTTGAAGGAAGAAGAACTAGGTCAAGAACTTTGTCTTTTGATCACAATTTGCTTGAAAAGGGATTGCTCAATGATTTTGCAACTTGTGTCACACTTGACGGCTCTTAAAACAATCCTTTTATATGTTTAGGGTTAGAAGAAAAGAAGGCCCAAAAACATATTCACGGATCCCAAGAAAATCAGATTGGAAATCTGAAATTTTAAATCTCGATAGATAGTAGGTGTCGAGGTAGTTGTCGAGAAGGTGTCGAGGTTTAATGAAATTGCACTTCAGCTTGCTTTTTCTTGGACAGACTTGATGACTTCAACACTTGACCTTGAAACCTTGTTTCTTGAAGTATTAAAAACACCTAGAACTACCCAATTACAAGTAGAGTGCGTTTTGTTAAAGGATTAGCCAATTTACATAAATAAGTGACATGTGTTCTTAACAAGTGAAAACATATATGTCCTAACAATCTTCCCCTTTAGTAATCCGTGACAAAACCACAACAAACAAATGAGCATATGAGAGAAGTCATAAATCACTCAACTCATATTCACTTGTTTGAATACAATAAAATCTATCCTAACACAAACTTTTGAAAAACTTTGCAAGAAGAGAGTTTATGGTAAGTAGACTTTGACAACCTGTATTTCTGAAACACTTTAAACAAAACTCATCAAAGCATCTTGTGTGAAACAGAAATAAATAGATTGCGTACAAGTATAAAGAACATGTGTATAAAGATAGAAAAGAAACAACACATGAAGAAATAGGTGAAAGAAACATACATCCACATATATAGAAAATAAGTACAATGTATGTAAAACGGTCAAAGGACCTCATATACATGATCAATGTATCTAAAAGGTAAGAAAAGAAAAGATACATATAAAGCCTCACTACATGCCTCAGAAAAGTCAACACTCCCCCTATCAAAAATGTCCTATACTAACTCTCCCTCTAAGATGACTACTCTCATAACCCCAAAACTACTCCCCCTTTTTGTCACGAGTGACAAAGGGTAGAGTGTCATGTAGACATCTCATCGGTAGAGCTAGCATCCCCATCATTATCATCATCATCATCATCATCCTCAGAATCTGAAGCTGCTGGAGTAGGTGGTGAAGGAGTAGTCTCTGGAGCAAATCCACCCATGGTCGCCTGCCGTCGTGCAATACGACCAACACGAACATTCACCTGATACAACTCAGCAGAGAGTGTATTAAGATGAGTGTCCATGTGCTGTAGTTGCGCCATAATATCTCCCAGAGATACATCGCTCAAAGAGGAAGAAGGAGTAGATGTAGATGGAGCTGATCTGGATGGAGCCGAACGAGAGGGAGGAGTGGCATCCGGCTGTCTCGACCTGAACTGCACCTCACTACGTTTTACGATAGTAGCATCTATGGCAGATATGTGTGTGAAGTGGTCGGACACAGGAAAGGGAATGGAAAAATGGCGTAGGATCCTCATGATAGCGGAAGGAAAGATGAGCTTATCACGGGATGCCGAATCAAGATAAACATCTATGATAGACAGGATGAAGTGAGAAGGAAAATCTATGGTAAGATGCTCTAGAAGTGATAGCAAAAATCGAGCACGAGGCTCTGTGATAGAGTTGTAGTGAGAAAGAGGATGGAGAACAAAAGTCATCACCAAGTTGATAAATCTAGGACCTTTAGCAAAAGGCCTACATGATGTGAACTGATGCTCACCCCAATCAATAGGGCGCTGACAAAAGGCAGAGATGAGCTCATCTTTGGACACAGTCCTCAGACGCTCATAAGAAGGATAGTTAGGAAACTCTATCCTAGGAACCTTAACTACATCCGCAACTAGTTGTAGTGTGACAGGGATGCGCGTACCTCGAACGCGAGTGAAAAAGAGAGGTACTGAACGATCTATCCCGTGCATGTTGGAGTAGAACTCCTGTATCAGCACAAGAGGGCAAGTGACTGGGACGTCACATAGTGACCCCCATCCCCTACTGTGAATGACAGAGGGAAGGTCAGTATCGGCGAAGTCCACCAGAATGACTTGGCGTTCCGAATGAACACCTCGTCTGGAAAAGTTCTCTGAAAATGCCTTATGGGCATCTCCATCACGGAACCGAAGGTTAAGGGGAGAAAAATCAGAAGAAGTAGAAGCTCCAGAACGCAGAGGGTTCCGAGCAGGAGTGGATTTACGTTTGGGTGCCATAGATACTACTAACGTAAAAGAATGAGAGGGAGACAGAGGAAAACACTCAGAAAAGTTCCCAAAACAGTTCAAATATGACAAATATATTGAACAACAAGTACGTATGCATGAGAATGCATGAGCATGTGACATGCAAAACAAAAAATTGCATCATGGGCTCAGCCCAATCCAATCCTATCAGTACACAGCATATAGCACACATCTAAATGCATGTAAATATCATTATAATGCACATGAAATGCAATGTATGACATTTTAAAATCATTTAAGTGAAAACTCAACCCAAAATTTTAAGAAACACTCATCAATTTTGAAAAACCCCAAAAATTTCAAAAAAAATCCCAAAAACTAGATTTTAAAATGTGTAATGCATGAAAAAGGAAGGGAAAAGTCTTACCAAGTGATTGAAGCAAGGAATGGTCAAGATCCAAGTGGGTTGGAAGATTTGAGTGAGAGAAGTGTAAAAAGGAGATGAAAAGCCACAGAGAGATCGAGTGAGAAATGAGAGAAATTGCGATCAGACCTTAAATAGACACCTCAGTAATTCTCGACAGCTGAGGTGTCGAGAGGTATCGAGGAAGCTGTCGAGAAAGTTATCAAGAATTTGGCCGTCGACAGATGGAGGTATCGAGAGGTATCGAGATGCAAGATGAATTTCAGATAAGAGATGCTCGATCGATTGCACAGGTGTTGAGGAGGTATCGAGGAGACAGAAGATTTTTCGATCGATCCACAAGGTGTCGAGAAAGAAGACACAAACACAACAAGTGAATCTCGATCGATCCATCAGGTGTCGAGAATCTATCGAGGGGACAGAAACTTTCTCGATCGATCCATCAGGTGTCGAAGAGGTGTCGAGATTGCGATAAGAAACGGTTTGAGAAGCTCGACAGATGACCAGGTATCGAGGAGGTGTCGAGCCAGTAGTAAAAAGCAGTTTTTCGAGAAGGGAAAAACATAGACATGAATGCAATCCAACACACATCTCAACCAAAGATCCACTCAACATATAAAGCTCTCAAAAACATCTCTCAACAAAAATTTAAGCACATGGATCCTCCAAAACACACACACACACTAAACAAGTCTAACCAATTTTATTTTTCAAAAACAAGTTATGACAGTTTAGTGAGCATACATTAGCACATGTAAAACCTTTGTGATGACCAAATCACATTGTACCTGCACATGTATCAAAAGTAGCAAAGAATATTGCATGTTGTGTGTGAAAAACATCGCAAGATTGCATATGTGTATACATGTTATGACGATCTGAGATAAGAGAAAATAACTTTTAACTCACACATAATCATAACTGTTTGATGGAGACTATCACCTTCGAGGTACATCCTATAACTCCCACATCTCCTAGAATACACGCTTGCAACCATATTTAAAGCATTTTTGATCTTTTTGCTTTTTATTTTCTTTGCATGTTTTCTTTTATTTTAGCATATCATACATGGGCATATAAAAAAGAGAAAAGAAATACCCAAGATGTTAAGCATTTAACATCGCACTTTTACTATGCCGAAGCATACGAATGTCTTTGACACTGCACTTTTGCTATGCCGAAGCATACAGGTGTTATATTATGATTGGTGGGCAACAGTGGTGAGATGGTTATTTATGCCTTTCTCTTAGGATTTTCTAGTTTTACCCATCAAAAAGAGTGATATGAGTGTTAAGCTTTAAGAGATAACCTAATCTTACTCATCACAAATAAGAGCCACAAAGCTCACTTGCTTAGTTGTGCATAGAGATGCTCATCTAAGCTACAAGTGATACAAAGTTTAGAAAACTTTGTTTCATTGGCCATCCAAGGTACACAAGTACCAAAGTACACAGAACACACACTGTTTTTGAATTTTTCTGATTTTTCAAAAAAAAATTTTTTCAAAAACAAAATAAACAAAACTGAAAGTAAACACACAAAACATGTTAACAAAGCAAAGCAAAAACTAGATGCATATGCATGAAGAAGAGGGGCAAGAGAAGGAGATCAATTCATGGAGATAACACCAATGTTTTGACGAAGAAATTCAAAACGTATGCTGTCAAGAGGTTTGGTAAACAAGTCAGCCTTCTGATCATCAGTGTGGATAAACTCAAGAGTGAGAGTACCATCTTCGACAAGCTCCCTAATGAAGTGATGTCGAATCTCTATGTGTTTGGTTCGAGAATGTTGAACCGGGTTCTTAGAAATATTTATGGCACTGGTCACAATAGATAGTGAGATGCTCTTGACAAATACCATAATCATGAAGGAGTTTTTGCATCCAGAGGAGTTGTGTGCAGCAGCTACCAGCAGCAATGTATTCGGCTTCCGCAGTGGATAATGAGATGGAGTTCTGCTTTTTGCTCATCCAAGAGACAAGATTGTTACCCACATAAAAACAACCCCTCAAAGTACTCTTTCTATCATCAGCATTACCAGCCCAATCAGCATTAGAGTACCCAGCTAAGACACCATTAGTGTCCTTGCTATACCACACACTAAACTCAGCAGTGGTTTTGACGTACTTTATAGTTCTTTTTAAAGCGGTCATGTGGGATTCCTTGGGATTAGCCTGACATCTAGCACACACTCCAACACTGTAACTAATGTCAGGTCTACTAGCAGTAAGGTAAAGAAGACTACCTATCATGTTTCTATAAAGAGAGGGGTCAACACTCTTACCTAACAAGTCTACAATGAGTTTAACATTAGGGCTCATAGGGGTTCTAACAGAATTAGCAGATTCCAAACCAAACTTTTTCACCAGATTTTTAGCATATTTAGATTGAGAAAGAAATATACCTGAATCTTGTTAGCGAATCTGTAATCCTAGGAAGTGAGTCAGCTCTCCAATCATGCTCATCTCGAACTCGGCTTGCATGAGTTTTGAGAAGCCATGAGCAAGTTCATCCTTAGTCGACCCAAAGATGATATCATCAACATAGACTTGAGCAACTATCAACTCATTATCTTCCCTTTTGATGAAGAGAGTTTGATCAGCCTTTCCTCTTGTGAACCCATATGACACCAGATATTGTGTGAGTCTATCATACCAGGCTCTTGAAACTTGCTTCAACCCATAAAGTTCCTTTTTAAGGTATAGCACACGATTAGGGAAGTATGGATCAATGAATCCTTTTGGTTGAGCCACATAGACATCCTTTTTGAGTAACCCATTCAAGAAGGCAGTCTTTACATCCATCTGATAGAGTTTGAAATTCAGCTGACATGCTAGGGCAAGCAGAATTCTGATTGACTCCATTCGGGCAACTGGGGAAAATGTTTCATCATAGTTTACTCCCTCCATTTATGAGTATCCTTGAGCAACAAGTCGAGCCTTGTTGCGAATCACATTGCCTTCTTCATCAATCTTGTTGCGGAATATCCACTTTGTATCGATGATGTGCTCACCTTCTGGTCTAGGTACTAGTGTCCAAACATCATTCCTCTGAAACTGAAGTAGTTCATCATGCATTGCTTCGACCCAACTTTCATCTTGTAGTGCTTCCTCAACTTTCTTGGGTTCATCCTGTGACAAATAACAGGAATAAGACACAAAATTAGCAACACATTTATCAATTGTATGTTTCCTTAATGTGAGTTCATTCATGTTTCCCACAATAACTTCAGGGGGATGATTTAATTTGATTCTAGAGGAGGATCCTTTTTTTTCATGAGACACAGAATCTGGTGAAGTGGGAGCATTTGCAGAGTCTTCCACAATACTAGGGGTACTTGGGGACACAGGTTCTGGTTCAGCAATATCTTGAACTTCCTTAGGCTCAGGAGGAAGAATTTCTTTAGAGAGTTCCTCAATGCCTTTCTCAGTGCTGGAATCTGAAGACTCATCAATGACCACATTTACTGTTTCCATTACCTTCAGAGTTCTCTTGTTGAATACCCGATAAGGCTTGCTTGTGGATGAGTATCCCAGAAATATGCCTTCATCGCTTCTAGAGTCAAATTTTCCCACATTCTCTTTATCCTTAAGGATGAAGCAAGTGCTTCCAAATATCCTGAAATACTTCACATTGGGCTTTCTTCCTTTCCATAACTCATAGGGAGTCTTTTTGGTACCGGGTCTGAAATACACCCTATTAATCGTATAACAGGCAGTGTTTACGGCTTCTCCCCATAAGTTTCGAGCCACATCTTTGTTATGCAACATGGCTCTGGCCATCTCTTGAATAACTCTATTCTTTCTTTCTACCACACCATTCTGCTGAGGAGTAATAGGAGCAGAGAACTCTTGAGATATACCTGATCTTGTGCAGAAAGACTCCATGTATGAGTTCTCGAATTTTTTACTATAGTCACTTCGAATTCGATCAATCTTTAAACTCTTTTCATTTTGTAGTCTTGTGCACAAAACCTCAATATGCTCAGGAGCATCAGACTTGTATCGGAGTAAGATGACCCAAGTGAATCTAGTGAAGTCGTTTACCACAACCATGATGTACCTTTTTCCACCAAGAGACTCGGTTCTGGTTAGACCCATAAGATCTAAATGCAAAAGCTCCAATGGTCTGGAGGTCGCTGAAGTCTGAGTGCTCGGATGCTTAGCTTTTGTCTGTTTCCCAAGTTAACATGGTCCACACACCACATTGCTCATTCTGCTAAGCTTTGGTATCCCCAAGACAGATTCATGCTTAGATACAATGGATAGATGCTTGTAACTAGCATGTCCCATCCGTTGATGCCATAGATCTTCATTAGGCAAACGAATGCTATTGCACACTATATCGGCATCAGGAACCAATCCATAGCAGTTGTCCAGAGTGCGAACCCCACTAATAAGCTTCTTTCCAGACTCATTCATGATAAGACACTTTCCCTTTGAGAATAGCACCATGAAGTCTTGATCACATATCTGACTTATGCTCAATAGGTTCACCCTTAGACCTTCTACATAAAAAACATTTGCGATGTCTGGTAGACCTGGTAAAGATATGATTCCTTTCCCTTTAATTTGTGACTTGCTTCCATCACCAAAAGTCACATTGCCACCTTTTTTAGGCTCAAAGATCTTGAAAAGAGATCGGTCTCCAGTCATGTGTCCACTGTCAAGATACCATAGACATATATCCATTACTTTGAAAGCAGACTTCATCATGAAACACACTTCATGCTTGGATGACAAATCAGAGGGAATGGTTCTTTCACTCAACTGCCTTTGATGAGCTAAGCCTTTAACTTTTACTCTTCTCAGACGAACTCCTTTGCACATTTTTATTCTGAGACAGTCTAG
Organism: Quercus variabilis; assembly: GCA_030445155.1. Lineage (NCBI taxonomy): Eukaryota > Viridiplantae > Streptophyta > Magnoliopsida > Fagales > Fagaceae > Quercus > Quercus variabilis. The sequence continues at coordinate 18,581,927 of CP129453.1, read as the reverse complement.
TTTCTTCTTAGCCAAACTGAGATCCTTTCCAATATTCATTATGAAGGAATTCAAATAACTTTTAGACTTGTGTTTTCTGAGACATTCAAACAAATAGTGATTAGAAAAATAAGATGTATTTGAAAACAAGGATCTTTTCAAGCCAGTTATAGCCATGACAACAGGGGTCAATGGATCAACACAGCAAAGATTAAACCTAATCAGAGTGTGCCTACTCTGATACCACTTGATAGGCCACAAACTGAATGACCCCTTGTGATAAAACCAATTAATTAATTAGCCAAGTTTTTAATTAATCAATTTATCATGCAATTGCGTGGAAGCACAAACAAATCACCAAAAACTAAATATGCAGCGGAAATTAAATAACACGGTGATTTGTTTACGAATGGGGAAAAACCTCGCGGCAAAAACCCCACTGGGTGATTTTCAGGTCACCACTCCCGAAACTCCACTATTATCAAATCAAGTGGTTACAAGTAAATAAATTCCAAGTACCTTACCAACCTATAGTTGAACCCTTACCCCAATACCCAATTGGACTTGATCTGTAGCGACAGTTCCCACCTTTGATGCACGGCTCCTAAGTACGTGACTAACCAATGCGCGGATCCCAGTATGCGACTTCAGAACACCAACTAAGGAAGAAAGGTTGGCTACAAAGTTCTTCAGTTCATCTTTTATGATAAATAGTAGGAAGATGCCTGATTACAAAACCTTACGGTGCAAATACACAGCAACTTCTTGAAGGAAGATGAACTAGGTCAAGAACTTCGTCTTTTGATCACAATTTGCTTGAACAGGGATTGCTCAATGATTTTGCAACTTGTGTCACACTTGACGGCTCTTAAAACAATCCTTTTATATGTTTAGGGTTAGAAGAAAAGAAGGCCCAAAAACATATTCACGGATCCCAAGAAAATCAGATTGGAAATCTGAAATTTTAAATCTCGACAGATAGCAGGTGTCAAGGTAGCTGTCGAGAAGGTGTCGAGGTTTAATGAAATTGCACTTCAGCTTGCTTTTTCTTGGACAGACTTGATGACTTCAACACTTGACTTTGAAACCTTGTTTCTTGAAGTATTAAAAATACTTAGAACTACCCAATTACAAGTAGAGTGCATTTTGTCAAAGGATTAGCCAATTTACATAAATAAGTGACATATGTTCTTAATAAGTGAAAACATATATGTCCTAACATGTACAAAGAACTACATTTGAACAACTGCACTTTTTTGCTAGTGTTGAAGAATATTTTTAAACACTTCAAAACTTTGATTATGGTATTAGTTTAATTTGAGCGGTTATTTTATTCAAAGGATCACATCTTTTTTTTGTTAATCTTATGATGATGGTTATAGACAATGTTATGTATTTGATAATACATTTTTTTGTTAATATTACGTTAATTTGGAGACATTTGTGGTGTTGTTAATTAGTACATTTGTGGTATTGTGTCAGTAGAGCTAAAACTATTACAAGTTCTTTGTAACAGGTCTGTGAACAATTTATTAACAAATGGTGGTTTTAAAACCTAGTAGGGAAAAAAAAATTTAACCTATAGCAGTAGTAAAAATGCCCTGCTAAAGGTGCATATGCTATGTTTTAAATGAAGCCCTATAGTGGCGTTTATCGCCCGCCGCAAAAGGTTGTCGCATATAGCGGCGCTTCTCACCCGCCGCTATAAGTGCAATTAGTCCATTTTAATTGATGCCCTATAGCGGTGCTTCTTGTCCACTGCTAAATGTGGACACCAATAGCAACGCACATAACCCGCCACTAAAATTTCATTGACCCGAATTCTGACCTTATATAGCGACAATTTTTTGCCCACCGCAATAAACCAAAACCGCCACTAAAAGATGCATATACATTGGATCTTTGTGTTTTCACCGCAATAGATCTACTGTGGCTCTACAACTTTGACGGGAATGAACCGCCGCAATAGCACCCGCCGCTAAAGGTCAAATGTACTTTTAGCGGCGCTTTTTTGGGCTTTAGCAGAGCTTTTGGCCCACTGCAATAGCCCGTTTTTCTTGTAGTGATGGTGGGATGAAGGGACCACTGGATCATAAGGATTATTAGTATATTTAGTAGCATATACTGCAAATGAAGCCATTCTTCTTAATTGTCAATTCTCATTCATCTTCTGTTAAATTTCTAGAAATGACAAAGCAAACACCAATGTAATGGGTCATTATAATAAGCTTCTGCAAACATTTTCAGTGCCAGGTTATTGGGGTTTTTGCATTACTGAGTGTTTATGATTTTTTTTTTTTTTTTTGCTGAGTATTTATGATGTATTAATCTTTGATTTGATTTGAAAATGATAAACTACCTCTATATATAACATAATTTTATACTTTATAATGTGCCATAAAGAATATTTTAATTCTTTACACCAAAATAGAGAGCTCCACATCTCTTCAATATTGTGTTAATCACATAATCCAATTAAGGCTTTTGGTAGAATTTTGGGATTACGAATATGTATATGTAACGTAGTCAGGTGAGACAAAAGGTCCAACTTTGACACCATAGCGTTACTTCTTTCTGAGTTTTGTATTTTTACCATTAATTTTCACCTTATTTTGCTAATTTTCATCAAATCTACATTTAAGAGTGACACATCACAAGGGATTTGTAACTCAGTAACATTTTCCAGTTATCTCATGAAAGAAAATTTGATTTAAATCTTCTTATTCTAACTTATTGTTTAAAAAAGGAAAAAAAAAAAAAAAACTATTGAAATTAGCTTATTCAAAATCTTTAAACAATGTTAAGAAGGAAAAAAAATTAGTTTATTTAAATTTTATACGTAAGATAAGAACATGCATGTAACTTTAGTTTTCGCATCAATTTGCTCAAAAGTTCTGTTTAATCATTTGAACTTTCTAAAAGAAATGAGAAGTAACTGCCGGGGAGCGTGCTGGGCCAAAGTCCAAACCCATGATTACATCTTTTACTTTAATATGTTATTGGGCCTTAACTGTAATTTTGGACTTTTTTCTGTTCAGTGCACTCAAATAACTGTTGTTAGTCATATGTTACAAGTTTTGAGTTAAAGAATGAAAATCTTATAAATCATTTTTCTTTTTTGTGCATTTCACTTTATACTCTATTTGGAATGAAACTGCAATTGATTGAGTCAATCTGATGAAATGAATTAGAGTGTTTAAGTGATTGCTAGTGATAATACATCATTTGTGATGTTACATGTTTGTAATTTGAACTCTCCCTTTCCCACTATCTATTTATATATTTATTAAAAAAAAAATAAACCTCACATTCATAATTTTTTTTTTTTTTTAATAATTGGAATGGATTGGATTGTCTATTCAATTCAATTCATTTATTTAAAAGACATGAGTTGAAATAAAATAGGATATTTTTAGGACTATGGTAAAAAGAGTAATTCAATAAATAGAAACCAAAGAAAATTTTCTGTCATTTGCATCTTTATTGGTCAATTTACATTAATTACAATCCAGTTTAATCTAATATGTTTGCTTTGATTCCAAATACATAAATTGAATTAAAAATTAATTATGTAGGTTCATCTTTAAACTTATTTCTTTTGTTCATTGTTTTGTAGAATTCTATTCAATTCATTTGGGATTTTATGATTTTAGTTAGCTAAATTGGTGTTAAAGCCCCCTGTTGTTAAATAAAGGATTTGAGATCAATCCTACCTTTTAAAAATAATTCCATTATTGTCTTGATTTGATAGTAAATGACAATCTACGCATAAAAACATGAGACACTTTCCATGAATTTGAATGATTGTCATAAAACTCACACAATAAATGACACCCACAATATGTGAGATAAGAGGTACACGATTAAAATTATAAAGATTTGAGGAAAGCACTAGATACATCGGTACTTATACCCCAAAAGGGCTATTCTAATGGCAATTAGGGCTCCTTCTTGTGTTATCATTTATAAACTCAAGATCTACTTAGTAAATATTTGATGTGGGATTAGCACACGCTCGCACACCACACACTCAAATAATCTATAATCAAAACCACACAATTTGGGGTTTACAATATTGTAGATGTGGCTAATACTTTTATTTGACCATTACAAATGGTATCAAAGCAAATCTAGTAATGCCATATGTCTCAGGAGCACTACAACAAAATGTGGTTCCTGACAAAGACGTTAGAAATTTAAGTGAAAAATATATTGCGATACCCTAAGTAATACACAGATGTACGTAGATATGGCTAATGCTTTCTTGGATTTTTTACAAATTTTAAAATATTACATCATATAAAGTTCCTACACTTTAACCTTCCATCCATGGATGCTTTGGATTGTGCCACATCAATTTTTATTTATTTATTTTCATTTTATGGCTTTTTTCGTTTTCTTGTTTAACTTGAAGATTGCATGTATGGGCTTTGTTCATGTTGCTTGCATATTTGTTGTTACTTGTTAGGGTTTTATTTATTTATTTATATTTATTTTAATTTTTTTAAAAATAAAATAAAGTTTCTGTCCGAATCATGTGGCCATAAAAGTCTTCATTTCATCTTAACAGATAGTCAAATCTTGAAGATTTCATGGTCTATAATGATAAATGATATAATCAGAATCATTCCAGAAGTTTATGGTTTTGCGTGTTCATTTGGAACTCTTAAAATTCTTTCAAATAGAAGATGATGAAGACGGATGAAATTTTAAATTTATGTACTGATTAATCTGAATTTTTTTCTTGATAGGGAATGATTGGAGGGAGAGAAAGAGTCTTCTCTTTTAATGTGACACATAACCTTTTTTTTTTTTTAGACAACAATATGACATAACCTGATTCGTTTTTTTATTATTTTTATTTTTTAAGTAATATGTTGATATGATATAATCCGAATTATGATGATATGCATAGGGCCATAGGGTCTCTCACCCATATGCACAACTATTACTCTACTTTTTAGTTTTTAGGACACACCTTTATAGCATTCTTATTAAATGTGCTAAAAATTTTAAATGCTATTTTTTAGCATTTTTAGCACCTCAAATGATAAAAACCCACTTACATCAAACATGCTAAATCTTAAAAAATTTAGTACCAAACTACAGTGAGTTGTTATGAATAACAGCTCACTGTAGCTGGATTGTAAAAAAAAAAAAAAATCATTTTATATTCACCAACGGCTCTTTTTTAAATTTCTATCTCTCTTTCCTCTCTCACTTCTCTCCTCTCTTCTCTCTTCTCTCTTCCGTGGTTCAAGGTCTGTGGTCTGCCGATGGTTGTGGTTCAGCATTGTGGGCCGTCATGGGTCTGACCCAGCCAACCCACGCTTGACCGACACTGACCCACGCCTCCAAACCTTCTCTCACACCGCCAAGCCTTCTCCCACGCTGCCCAACCTTCTCTCACTCCTTGGGTTCTGATTTCTAAGTTGTGGGTTTGTATAGGGGTTTTGATTTGGGCATATTTTGGTGGGTTTGTGATTTGGTTTTGGGTGGTGGGTTTGTGATTTGGTTTTGGATGGGGTATGGTTTGTGGTGGACCGGTGGTGGTGGGTATTTGTTTGATGGGTTTTTGCGATGGACCGGTGGTGGTTGATGGTGGGTGGGTATGAGTTTTATGGTTTGGGTTTGTGATTTGATTTTGGGTTTGTTTTTGTTTGTGATTTTGGTGGTTGGGGGTTGAGGTTGTGGGCGATGGTGGCTGTGCTGTGGCTGTGGCAGTGGCAGTGGGTCATTGGTGTGGAATGGTGGTGGTTGTTTTGGGTTTCGTGTGTTTGAGTTGTGTGAAATTTATGGATTTGGGTATGATGGGTGGGTTTTTGTTGGTTGTGGTATGGTTGGGTTCGACGTCGTTGATGATGGTTGTGATTGTTGTGGCCATGGCGACTGGTGGCAGTGGCAGTGGGTCTGGGTGTGGGTTTGATTTTGTGATTTGATTTTGGGTTTGTGATTGGTTTTGAGATTGTGATTTGGTTTTGGATTTGTTTTTGTTTGTGATTGGGGGTTGAGGTTGTGGGTAGTGGTTGGTGGCTGTGATAGTGGGTTTCGGTGGTGGTGGCTAGTGGTAGTGGGTTGGGTTTGCTATGGGTTGGGTGTTTCTGTTTCGGTGGTGGCTGTTCTAGAAGATACACGTACAAAAGAGAGAGGAACAAAGAAAGAGGGAGGAATAGATGAGATTGAGAATAATAAATAATTATAAAATAATTAAGAAATAATATTTTGATGAAATGTTAAAAAATATAAAACGTTTGATGTTGGTTATATTATAAAGTGATGCATTAAAATTGATAAAATAGTATTTTAAGATACTAAATGCTATATTTTTTAGCATTTTTGTTGTGAATGCTGAGGGTTCGCTATTATTCTGGTATAGTTGTCTTGGGCGTGATGTTTTCCCTACTAATATAATTGCAATTGGACACACCAATCACGTAATTGCGTGACAGATAAAAATACCACGAAGAGGATAATTCCATACGAATCATCAGTAGCCAGTCAAACAAAGCAACTACGTAGTCTCCACACCAAAATATTTTTTTCCCGATATAATATAAATGCTTTCATAAAGCTTTTTTTTTTTTTTTTTTTTTTTTTGGAGAAACAAAAAATTTGAGATCATAAAGCATTGAATTGTCTTAAGCATATAGGTTTGTAACACTTTATTTATTTTTTATAATTGGATAGTGCTATGGAACTGAATTGTAATGTTCTTGGCGTAATGTGTTAATTATTAGACACGCAATTTTTTTTTTTAAATTATTAATTTTTATTATAAAATACTTACAAATTGATAGTGACAATAAATAAAATTTTAACTTTTTTTTTTCTTATGTTTAAAAGTTGACACATTAATTTGTAATGTAGTAAAATTTATAGTATTTTTAATATTATTGCACAACAACAAAAAGTAATTAAAATTTTTATTTATTTATTATTATATACTATATAGTATAACTACAGTAGATTTAGAATTTTCCATAAATTAATAAAGGAGCCAATAATAAAGCATTAATAGCATATGAAAAAAAATCATGCTCTTGACAAAATGATTATAATTACAATTATATCACAAAGTAATTCTTGCTAACAACCTTCAAATTTTATATTCACTGTTGATACTTGATAGCCACATTATTCCCTTTCTGCTAGCCGCTAGGCCAATCACTAAGCAGAACATCATTTTCACTGCTCCATTCTTTATTTTTTCATCCACTCCACATAAAAATAAAAAATAAATAAACAGTCGCACTTAGTACAGGGTTACAAACCAACACAAGATAAAAGAATAATCTAAGACACATTTAATTCCATACTCAATTTTATAACATATTAATATATGTGACTGTGAGAACGATAAATATAAATCGACAATTTTTCATCAATCACTTACAGTCTATAAGTCAATAAATTATAAAATTTAGTGTGAAAAATTGATGTATCCATATAAATTGTTATAAAATAAAAGTGAATGCACCTCACACAAGCGAAAGGATTATAATGCATATGACAGATGATGATGATGATTTCTTTTTATTTAGTAATGTTGGTATGGTCCTGGTGGCGGTGGAGGATAAGTGTGAGCCCCAGGTACCTCTGGTTCACACGGAGGTCCTCCTCCATGCAAACCAATACCACTACTAGTACCCACAGCTTCATGAATTCGGACATCATCTTCTATTGTCACAGTTTGCTCGCCATATGGACCGGTTGCTATTGTTTCATGGACTCGTTCTTCTTCCTCAATACAAACTGGTGCGGGAACCATCACTGGCCTCTGCTTCTTTTTCTTGGCTAAGCAGAAGAGACCGACTAAAAGGAATGCAAGGAAGAAAGCACCGCCTAGAGAGACACCAACAGCTATAATAGTTGTGTTGTGATTCCCAGATGGAGGTGACAATGATGGTGGGAAAGCATTTGGAGGAGGAGGAGGTACATAAATTGGTGGGGTTTTACCAGGGAAGTTTGGTGAGGATGGTACGATACTATAAGGGGTTGGTGGTGTTGATGAAGGAGTTGGTGGTGATCTTGGGTATGGTGGTGGTATTGGACCTTTTGATGGTGTTGGTGGAGATGATGGGGATTTTGATGGTGGTGTCTTACCTGGTGTTGTTGGTGACGGAGCTGGAGTGGTGGGTGGTTTTGGTGGTGGGTTTGGGCTGGTTGGGGGATAAGCATGTTTAGGTGGTGGTGCATGTGAATGTGGTGGTGACCAAGATGGGGTTGGAGGTTGGGGAGTTGGACCATTATGAGGTGGTGGTGGTGTTGGGTGTGTTTCTGGTGAAACTTTAGGTGGTGGAGTTGGACCATAATGAGTTGGTGGTGGTTTCGGGTATGGACTGTGTGGTGGTGGTGCCCAAGATGGGGTTGGAGTTGGGGGAGTTGGACCATAATGAGGTGGTGGTGCATGAGTTGGTGGAGGTGGAGGTGGCTGAAAATAGCCAGGGTAGTGGTCTGGTGGTGGTGGTGATTTGTGATGAACATGATGGTGTGGTGGTGGTGGAGGAGGATGGTGGTGATGGTGATGGTGAGGTGGTGGTGGTGGTGATGCCACGACAGGATTACATGGCAATGGTGGTGGTGGTGGTGGTGGTGGAGGAGGAGGTGGTGTAGATGGTGGCGGAGGAGAGTAGTATGGGTAACTCATCTTTGTGAAGATACTTTGAAAAGAGTTCTTTGTTGAAGTATTAGATGAATACAATGGCTCAATAGCCGTGCTCTATTTGTACTAGTTGGGACTCTCAAACTCAATTCACTCTTCAGTTTCTTCGGTCAATGTTTGCTCCAACATGTACATTTATTTAGATATATTTCGGCTTGCCCTAATAATAAGTTTACGTCGAGTTGTCATTGCATTAAAAATTAAATGAGTTTTTATTACCCAAAAATAAACTTTTAAATGAAATTCGAACCCAATGATAGAAGACAGAGCATCACTATTTTGAAGTCCTTTATTTTGTTCCCCACCATTTTTATTTTTTTATAAAAAGAAGTTCTTAATTAGTCGGTGACTCGGTGTAAACACACATTTTAATTTCTTTTGATGCTGTACCATGGAACATGCATTATTGGGTTGGTCTTGCTGTAAGGACACTCCACGTTTAATTGTATAATCACGTGATGGAACTGAATAAACATTTTCTTAAGCCTAGTAGCCAATCATGGGTCAGAAAATCCTTTGTTTTTTCAATTTTATACTATTTTATTTTTTTTTCAAAGATCATGTACCAGATTGCAAATAATGAGTTAAATTGAATGATTATCAACTTACCCATCAATACTTGCTTATCAGTTTAGGATTTTTGAATTTTACACTTAACGCTTTAAAATTTAAATTTTATCTTTTAAAGTTTGAGAATGTTTAGATTTTACATTCTCAAATTTTGAAATTTCAAAGTGTAATATTCAAAATTTTCAAAATTTTAGGGAATAAAATATAAACATCTCTAATATTTAGAAAATAAAATTTAAATTCTAAAACGTTAAGATGCAAAATCTAAACACTCTAAAATTCAGGAAGTAAAATCTAACTTCTTCAATTTTAAGGTGTAAATTAAAATCCAAATACTTCTAAACTTTAGATGTGTAATTTACAATTTACCTTATTTTAAAAAAAAAAAATTTAAAAGTGATCATCAACATACTATCATATATCTTCCTACATTTTCTAAAAGAAAAAAAAATGATTAATAATTTATCGGTTTATCTTGCTTTGAAGCCACCGAATTGGAACGCTAAGCACATCTTAGTTAGCCCACGTGCTTTGAGATTCGTGGTCCTAACATCCCTCGATGACTTTTTATTCATTAAATTTTTGGTTAGGTGAACTCTTCCTTAATTTATTTGTTTCCTTTACTTTATAATTGGATGAACGGAAATTATTTCAACCAAAAGGTACCATATTACAGACTAGCTTGCCATATAAAACAAATGAAAGCTGCTAGGTTTTTTTAGGTATGATCGCATGGCTTCAATTATTGGCTGTACGTACAACCTGAATTCAGAAAATTTTCAACCAGGAAATTGTAAATATATATAGCTTTTATAATCATCTTGTTTGGATTTTATTCTCCTCAAGATAAATATATTTAAATGTAACAAAAAAAATTACGAATTGAATTTGTTAATCCCAACTAAGTAACTAGTAAAATCACTAAAAATAGAGTTCTTAGAGCTTCAAGAATTAATGCTGATAAACATGGAAAATTGATTCCGAAAAATTGACTGAAATCCATAATAGGTTCATTAATTCAAGCTGGTTTGTGACTTTGTGGTCCAGAATAGACAAACCCCAAACCATATTTTATGTGCTTCACAGTCCAAAAACAAAAAAAGATCTGTGCTTGAAGCTTAAACAAGGCAAGCATAACACACCTGGCATTATCCATTTGGTAAGCAATCAACATTACATCTATAGGACTAGGATTTATCCCACTCCTTGGACCAGTCATAGCCCTAGTTTGTCAAGTTTTGTTGCTTGATTCTCACTGTGGAACATGACAGTTTTGAGTGTCATATGGCAGAGCCATAATTAATCCATGGAATTTTAGGCCAAAAAAATCGGTTAAAGTGATGTCAAATTCGTCCAAAAAAGTAAAATACAATCAATAAAACTTATACCTAATTAATTTCTTAGGTGCTGTACAGTAAGTATCTTGATAGTTGAAAAAAGTCTTTAATGGCTGAATAAAATATCTAGGATGCAATTCTCGGCCTACACAAAAAATTGATTGACCATTTTAATGTGATGATAAAGAGTAGAATCATTCGAAACGGATGTCATAAGTTAAAACTATATATATATATATATATATATTAACAATGACCAATAAACTACAAGGTTAAATTTAATTATTTATGAAAATAAATATTGCTTTCATTAATACAGTTCCACGATGAAATTTATTTGGGTACTTAAAGAACAACAGTTAAAAGTTGAAAACATTGTATCTAAAATTTTTATTACCTAACAAATCATTAATAGAATGTTGAAGTCAATGCTAATTTTGTATGATATTGCTAATTTTTATTACCTAACAAATTTGTACGATATTAGGACATCATATTATAAGACAACATGGAGCATGTGGACCACATTTCTAGTAATTATTTAGCATATCTTTTTATATATTCACAAATTAAATGAAACCTAATTAAGTTGCGTGTATGAGAATCTACCTGGTAGATGAAATTCACCAGTCAATTTTAGAAGATAATACGGTGAGACTTTAACACCTAGTAAGAGTCAAATCTTTCTTCTTCTTCTTCTTCTTCTTTTTTTTATTATTTTTTTTTAATCTTTTGTTTTAAACCACCATGGAACCATTTCAATTAAAATGTTTCCCTTCATGAATCAAATTCCAATATAAGTAAACTTACCTCTTAATTTTCATGTTGTGGTGGAGAGATATATATGCAACTCTAATCTAATTGTATTGGAGATGATCTATTTATATTTATCCTTACTGCACTCTCTAGTAATTAGCATATGTTTTTCTTTTTAATAAATTCACTAATTAAATAAGACCTAATTAAAAAAAATTAAGTTTCGTGTATGAGAAAGTGAAACCACTTTGTAGATAAATTCACTAGTCAATTTAGAAGATAAAATGGGGAGACTTTAACTGCATCTGATAGTGATAGTCAAAAGCTTTTTTTTTTTTTTCAATCTTTTGTTTTAAACTACCACGGCACCATTTCAATTACAAAGTGTCTCTTCATGATGAATCAAATTCCAAGTTCCAACCTAAGTAAAATTTACCTCTTAATTTTCAAATATGTTGTGGTGGAGATGCTCTATCCATCCTTAATTAGTGCACTTTCTTCATAACTCTGCCGCAAATAGTGAACAAATTTTTTGATGCCCTTGCTAGGCCCGGTCCCTTTTTAACTTGTGCTTTTACTGTTTTTGATAACTTTGAATGTAGAGGGAGATGGAACAAAGTTTCTCTCCAAACAAGTTTAGAGAGAAACTCTTCAAATTTCTCATATATCTCTTTTTAGGTGTGAATTTTGAAAATCTAACCGTTGAATTTCATGTTCCTTATATTTTTAACATGCATATCAATTTCGTTCAAATTGGATTTATTTAACTTTCAAACAATAAACATATTTATTATACATAATTTTAGATCACAAAAATTTGAAAATTTAACATTTGTTTGAAAACATGGCAATTGATCTTTGATCTTCTTGAAATTTTGCAGGCATGAAAGATATAATAAAATCATTCAATCAAACGGTTAGATTTTCAAAATTTACACTTAATATAAAAATATATAAGGAGTTTGAAGGGTTTCTCTCCAAACTAGTTTAGAAAAAAAAAAAAAAAAAAAAAAAAAAAAAAAACTTTGTTTGAGAGAGATGCCTGTAACAAACTAATTTCTATTTAGTAAGGTAGACTCTTTTCTCCCAAAAATAAAATAAAAATTTCCAACTATTATTTCAAATTTGGTGTCATAAAATTGAAAGAATTAAATCAAATTAAAAAAATATAAATAAAAAATGTTGATGTGAAAAATTATGGAGAAGTTAACCAATAGTCGAAGGTTTTGGTTTTATATATAGATTAACCGGGTTAATTTATAACCCAACAAAAGCTATTGAGAGTTTGAGACTGGAGCCGAAAAAAGGGGAAAAAAAAATACAGAATAAGATCAAAGGCTTTCAATATTGGAAATGAGTGGTTAAATTATAATATTATAATATTAATATACCCAAGTGATAATTAAGTTGGCCACAAATACAGAATTGAAGGCCATGATCAGTTTCAGATTCTTAAAATTATTGAGTAGACTTCGTTACTTTATTAAAAGTATTTTTTTACATTCATAATATATAAACGAAAGAAACTCGAAGATTATCTAGCCACCATTTATTTATGTTTTGAATTTTTTGATTAGTTCCTTGCTTGTTTTAGAATTTTTGTTAGGATTTTTAATGCTGGCTAATTTCATGACAAATTCTCATGTATTTTAGGTTTTAGTTGGTTAGCTCCAAAATATTGAATGTTGGCAATCCGCCATGATAAAAAGGCTGAGTCCGGGTTAGAAATTGCTCAAAGACGACAAAATTTTGATGTGCTCAAAATAACTATGAAGACAGCCTGAGAAAGATACAAGTCATGTTACATACAGTATATTAGAGGTCTTGTAAGTCTTGATTGTAATGCAACCTATTCCTAGTAGAGTTGACAAAACTGGGCTAAGCTTTGGAGTGTTATTATTATTATTATTATTCTTTTTTAACTGAATTTTCACTTCATAAACAATTCATCATCTCTTGTGTGATTGTTTATCTATATTATTGAATCTGGTTAATTAACTACTTGAACCTAATTTGTGAAATTGGTAAATCCATAGTAAACTGTACTAGATTTCAGAGCAGATGGAAAATGACATTCCATGTGTGTCAAATATATTCCCTTTCTCAATTTATATTTATAAATTTGGTCGGATTTTTGGATTAAAAAAATATATATTTAATTAATCTACTATATATTTTATTTTGATGGCTCTCACTTTCATTTGGCCCAGTGTTCTACTATAATATTGACCTCTCACCTCCGCTGCTCCGCAGCCATAGCTTAAGAGTTAAGACCAGGGAAGAACAAACCAAAACGTGAGATGTAGACTGTTTTTCTCCTTCACTGGTTGTTGGCATTGTTGCATAAGTGTATCTAGTTGTTAACCGAGGACTAGCGAAATAGATGCTTCTTATTTTGCAAATGAGTACTTCTAGGCTTATTTTATTAAGTACAAAAATAGGGGAGTAATTATCGTGTTTACCCAACCAAAAAATAATAAAAATAATAAATATATATATATATATATATATATATATTGGACATTGACTAGTATATAACCAAAGGGTTAAGTGTGAAACTTAGATATCGGACATTAGATTTTCAATTAAATTTAAACACAAGATTGTATACTTAAATAAGAGATTTGGAAATCAATCCTCCTACTTATATCAAAAGTCAATTAGTGTCTTAACATGATGATAAAAAACAATCATCAAGAGAATCATAGGGTTATGTTTGGTAACAGTTTTTGTATTCTATTTTCAAAAACTTGTTCTTGGGAATATAAATAAGAAACAATTTTCTTGTATTTTTGAGGTTTTGGGCTTATTTGGGTGATTTCAAAGGTTTTAGGGGGTATTTTGGTCATTTTTAGGTTTCAGAATTATTTTGATCAATTTTTAGGTTTCGGGGTTATTTTGGTTATTTTTTAGGTTTTGAGGGGTATTTTGGTTATTTTTAGGTTTCTAAGTTATTTTGATCAATTTTTAGGCTTCAGGGTTATTTTGACCATTTTTTAGGTTTCGGGGGTATTTTGGTAATTTTAAGGTATTTTGGTCATTTTTTTTTGGATTTCAAGGGTATTTTGGAAATTTTCAAGTTTCAAAGGTATTTTGGTCATTCTTTGGGTTTCAGAAGTATTTTGGTCATTTTTGGGGTTTTGGGGGTATTGTGAGAGATCGCAAAAGTGCCTCTAAAAAGAGAGAGAGAGAGAGAGAGAGAGAGATTTTTGGGTGCTTTGAAAGACACCTCTTTTTTTTTTTTTTTGGCAAGTGGTGTAGAGTCGCCACTTATTTTTTATACAAAGAAAATAAGAAAAAATTAAATATAGAATACATGACTGAATTGTTCTGTTTCATTGATTGAATAAAAAAGAATACATATTTGATAAATTGAGTATCATATGGCTCCGGGACTTAGTTACAAATTACCAAATAATTACATGGCTTTTTGTCCTAATTACAATCTACCCAAAATAAAAATATAGATAAAGGCTAGGTCTACCTATTCAAAGTCACTAAATTCAGAGGCTAGGTTATGGAATGGGAAGGTGTTAGACACCCATTCTACCCAGACAGAGTCTAGTCTTCTAGACTCTTGTGACCAGTGTACCCATTTATGCATGACATGAATGATATGTTGCACACATAAAATTAAAAAAAAAAAACAAAAACAAAAACAAAAACAAACAAACAAACTAACTAAATCACATAAGTTTATTTATGAATGCATCCTCCTTTTTGTTAAACAAAATTTAGATCTGTTGTTGTGATAAAAAATTGAATTGGGTTTAGAAAAATCAGATCTATTTTTAAGAACTAAAAAAAGTGGTTTTTTGATGAAAGAAAAATCAAATATGTTTTGTGATATATAAAATAATAATAATAATAAAAATCAGATTTGTATATTAAAAAAATTATATTTGTTTTTATATGTGTAAACAATATTAAGAAAAATATTTTTTTAAGAAGAGGACTTTATTCATGAAATAAATCTATGCTACATGCACTAAACAAACAAACAAAACCACTCATGATCCCTTTTTTTTATTTCAAAATCTATTATGTTAAAAAAAATCAGATCTATATCTAAGAAAGATACAAATTAGTTTTTATTTTTAAAAAAATTTAGATATGCATTTAATGAAGATACATATCTATTTTTGATTTGAGAAAAATTCAAATCTAGATTTAATGAAAATGCAGATCAGTCTTTTATATGAGAAAAATTCAGATCTGCATCTAATGAAGATGTAGATCCGTTTTTAATTTAAAAAAAAAAAAAAAAATTCAGATTTGCATCTAATGAAGATGCAGATCTGTTTTTATTTTGAGAAAAATTCAGATCTACATTTAATGAAGATGCAGATCCGTTTTTATTTGAGAAAAAGAAGTATAACATGCAGATTTTTGAAACTAAGAAATAGATCATAACAATAATAAAAAGAATCAAGAACATGTTTCAACAAACTAAATCAACAATTCATGATATGAATATTTGAAACAACTAAACTAAAAAAAATTATATAAACATGCATCATCACAACAAGAGAAACATAAGAAAAAAAGGGTTAATAAGAAACAACCTCTTGCATGGGGCACCCTTCTTCTTGAGGGGATATTTTAGGGTTAAAAAAAATTTATGCTATCTTTGAAATCTAAAAACCCTAGCTTAAGAGAGAATGTCAAAAAGTGAGATTAGAAATATGAGAAATTTGAGAGTGTGAGAAAGTCTCCCCTAGAGCGTCAAAAAGTATCTTGAATTTTGAGATCCAAACTCTATTTATAGAGGCTAGAATGCTTAAAAAATAAGCAACGACGATTTGAATGTGAATTAGGACGCGTCCTTCTGCGAAAAAGTAAAAAATGAAGTGTTTTATTGTCACCCAAAGTGCGTCAAGCCAAAGCCCTTATAGGTGCCATTTGGCACTTTGAAAGTGTTGATTGACACTCCAAAAGTGCCGAATGGCACTCTTGGATGCCAATCGCGCTTTCATGTTCGAGTGCGTTTTGTACTTCTTTTTTAGGTTTTCTTGAGTCAGGCCTCACACTTAGATGTGTTTTCAATCCGTATTCTAAGATTTCTATTTCTTTTCTGGATAATTCAGGTTTTTTCAGCAACACTTATCTTGTAGATAAATATTCTGAAATAAATCTTGATAAAGTTCAGATTATCCATAATTTTATTGTTATCCAATTATCCCATCTAATCTCATGCAAGCAATCCTATTTTAGATGCTAGTTATCAACCAATCACAAAATTATTTAATTAATTTTAATTGTTTAGCCAATTAGAATTTATTTAAATTAATCATGCATAGTCGACTCTAACTAAACACAATGAATGCTAACCATGCAAACTTGATCATTCAATATCTTTCGATCTGACAGTCCGATTTGGAAACCAGGTATACTGTTGCGACTATTGGAATCTCAAGATTATTCTTATGATATGTAATGAACAAGTTAATGCATGTAATGCAATCATGATTTTTGGAGTATATGAATGGTCATTCCACTCATTCTCTTTGATTAAATCATAGGTGCAAAATCAAGTGTATACAGGTATTTTGGTCATTTTTGGAGTTTTGGAGGTATTTTGGTAATTTTAAGGTTTCGAGGGTATTTTGGTTATTTTTTTGAGGTTTGGGTGTATTTCAGTAATTTTTGGGTTTTGGAGGTATTTTGGTTATTTTTTGGATTTTAGGGGTATTTTGGTAATTTTTGGATTTAGGGGGTATTTTGGTCATTATTTTGGTTTTAGGGGTATTTCAGTCATTTTTTTATGTTTTAGGGGTATTTTGGTATTTTTTTTGGTTTTGGGATATTTTGGTCATTTTATAGGTTTTGGGGTTATTTTGGTAATTTTTAGGTTTTAGGGGTATTTTGGTCATTTTTAGGTTTAAGGGATATTTTGGTCTTTTTCTAGGTTTAGGTGTTGTTTTGGTCATTTTTTAGGTTGAGGGGGTATTTTGGTTATTTTAGTGGTTTTGGGGTATTTTAGAGTTAGGTGATTTGTAGAAATGACACTTGGATCATAACTGGGTTTAATTAAGTACCTAATTAAAACCCAATAAACATTAATGTTAATTGGGTTTAATTGGGTTAATGCTCATTTAACACAATTAATAATTGTGTGGGTTTGGGTCTCATTTAAGTGGGTGAGTTTGGGTAAGCAAATGGGTTTGGGTTGATTTTGCCACTCCTAGAAGTGATACACAATTTTTGAATCAAAGCCGTTTACAAAACAGCAACAATTTCATATAAAAATGTGCAATATATAAATGCACTACCATAAGTGCAAAGGAAACTAAAAATGCAATATATACACACTAACATAAGTGCAAAGCAAACTAACTATGTGGGATCATTTTTTGAACATGCTTTTAGAAGGCACAAATCCTGGCCATGCAAATGATCTCTACCATGACAATTACCTTGGTTGACAGCTAAGGCTATTTAATTCATTTGGTATTCTTCAAATTATCCTATATAAAGTTGGGGAAAGGTAATATTTGAGTTCAAAATCCCAATTCTAACAAAATCACATATAAAACAACAATGAACTCAATTCAAAACAGAATAAAAGAAACAAAAACAAATAAAACAGTTTATTTCTCTTCTTTACCTTACTCTTTTTATGTAGCCAAATGAAACAAATATAATAAAAACTCAACTTTAAGGCTTTGTTATATTTAAACCAATTTCAATCTGAATTTCAATCCATATCAATCAAAGAAAATTGAAACTTGAAAAAAGACCATATAAATAAACATAGAAGATGCAATGACTTGCCATATAATGTATTTCAAATCAACTTTCTTGCAGCTTCATGTAGATTTGAAACAAAAAGAGAATTGAAATAGCCTTAATTTTCATGGGTCAAATAATTTGGTTAAGAATTAGAACACAATCACTTATTTAACAAATAAGAACAAAAGATCACATCACCGTGAATAAAGTATTATTCTTCTAAATTTGTAAATTAGTTAATTGGTGGCATGTTATGATATAGGTAAATAGTTCCCATGATTCAGAATTCCTAAACAAATCTAATTATGTTCAAAATTCATTGTTGTTCTATATGTCAAACCATGCAAAGCATAATGTAGGCATGGGTGGCGCTAGCCACAGCCGAGGGAGTTCAAATGAACCCCTGACTTGGCCAAAAATATATATATATATATATATATAATATAAAATTTTTATTTTTTTTTTGACCCTCTAAAATAAAATTTTGAACACTCTGATCCTGTATTTGTTTTCCTAAGCACAACTAAAATAACCTTAAATATAATCCTCTTACCAATATCTAGGCATTTAAGAAAAAAAAAATCAAGCCCAACAACAAGCCAATTTAATCTAAAACCTTGAAAATAACAATTAGTTGTTGAATATAAAGTGCTTTTAATTTGTTATTTGTTGAGTAAGGACCGGGCGCGTCAGACAGGTCAAGAGTGATTGAGTGAAGACAAAAGTAAATGTTAACACAACAAAAACTTTCTTTGTATCTATTTGAGAATAATTTATCTAGCTTTTTGCTAAAAGTATAAAATAAAACTCATATTTCCTTTAAACATAATTTACTATTAGATGAGAATTATGAAAAGAAAGAAGAAGAGGAAGACAAATAATTTGATTCAAATCCTCCTATTCTAATTTTTTTGTATTAAAAAAATAAAAAATAAAAAAGAGGAAGAAGAAGCTATATATCCAAAATAAAATGTTAAACAATGTCAATGGGAAAAAATTAGGTTATTCAAATTTATATGTGAAATACGCAGGAGTGTTGTTAGATAAGAACGTATGAGTAAATTTAGTTTTCCCATCAGTTTGCTCAAAAGTTCTGCAAAGATTATCTTAATCATTTGAACTTTCTAGAAGAAATGAGAAGTAATTTCATTTTGCAAAACAAATGGGCCTAACTCGAATTTGATCAGATTGGTGCAATTTCGACGGTAGAGTCATGCGGTATGCTTTGCGGGCTAGCGTGTTGGTCTAAGCCCATGATTACATCAGTAAGTCTAATAAGTTATTAGGCCTTTACTATAATGTTGGGCCATCTGTTGTCCAGCCCACACGACTAACTACATCAGGTTTTTGGTAGTCATATTCTAGATAAATAAGTTTTTGTGTTATGCTTTATACTGTTCTACTTGGAACGAAATTGCAATTGATTGAATCAATATGATGAAATAAATTTTGGAGTTTAAGTAATGGCTTAGTCGAAATGCATCCTTTGTGGTGTTAAATGTTTATGGTTTAAATCTCATCTCACACTCTCCCACAACTTATCAATAAAAAAAGGATTTAAAATTAAAATTAAAACTAAAATTCAAAATTTAATTTGTTAATTGGAATGGATTGAATTGGCTTTTCAATTCAATTCATTTGTTTAAAAGACACAAATTGAAATAGAATTTTTTGAATGTATAATTTTTTTTTTGGGACAATTCAATAGTTGGGGGGGGGGGGGGGGGGGATTTGAAATTTTGAAGCATGTTTTTGCTGATAACAACATGATCAATTGAATTACAAGACTTTAAGCAATAAATGTGTGAATAAAATATGATATTTTTAGGACTTTGGTAAAAAGTGTCAATAAGGCTTATTGGCTTAATGTGGAGGAAAGTTACAACTGCAAAAAAATACAATGGAAACAGATTTTCCTATATGGATTCTACATTCTGTTCTCTTGACCTCAAAGAACTATCAAATTTCTGATGCATATTTATTTTTCATGAGTCTTAAGATCTTGATTGTCCTAAATATTGCAATTAGAATTTTTTTCTCAATATTATGTGGTTAAATAACAATTTATTTGACAAGCTATGGTGCAATTTTGCTTGTTTTAGAAGCATGGTAAATTTTGTATTATTATCATCTGCTTTTCTTTGTATCAAACCTTAATCTGCATTTAGTTCCCTTCTTGACTTTGATTATTTTTCATTGCCAATACCCAGGCAATTAAAAGTTATAGAGACAAGATAGAGAGAGTGCTAATTGTTTTGACCTTTCAATCCCATTAACTAAAGTGGAATGGATACATTTCTTAAGTACGACTCAGATAACCAAATCTTTTAAGACCTGTAAAAAATGGAGCAAAGTACTGAGGATGGTGGGATGAAGGGACCACTGGATCATAAGGGATTATTAGTATATTTCAGTAGCATATACTGCAAATGAGCCATTCTTCTTAATTTTCAATTCTCATTCATCTTCTGTTAAATTTCTAGAAATGACAAAGCAAACACCAACGTGATGGTTCATTGTAATAAGCTTCTGCAAACATTTTCAGTGCCAGGTTATTTGGGTTTTTGCATTGCTGAGTGTTTATGATTTTTTTTTTCTTTTTTTTGCTGAGTGTTTATGATGTATTAATATTTGATTTTATTTGAAAACGATAAACTACCTCTATATATAACATAATTTTATACTTTATAACGTGCCATAAAGAATATTTTAACTCATTGCTCCAAAACAGAGAACTCCACATCTCTCAATATTGTGTTAATCACATAATCCCATTAAGGCTTTTGGTAGAATTTTAGGATTATGAATATGTATATATAACGTGGTCATGTGAGACAAAAGCCAAAAGGTCCAACTTTGACACCGTAGCATTACTTCTTTCTGTGTTTTGTATTTTCTACATTACCTTATTTTGCTAATTTTCACCAAATCTATATTTATGAGTGATACATCACAAAAGATTTTTAATTCAGTAACATTTTCCAGTTATTACATGAAAGAAAATTTGATTCAAATCCTCTTATCCTATTGTTTAAAAAAAATCTATTGAAATTAGCTTATTCAAAATCTTATACAATCTTTAGAAGGAAAAAAAAAATAGTTTATTCAAATTTTATATGTAAGATAAGAACATCTATGTAATTTTAGTTTTCGCATACTTATCAAAAAAAAAAATTTAGTTTTCGCATCAATTTGCTCAAAAGTTCTGTTTAATCATTTGAACTTTCTAAAAGAAATGAGAAGTAATTGCCGGGGAGCGTGCTGGTCCAAAGTCCAAACCCATGATTACAACTTTTAGTTTAATTGTTATTGGGCCTTAACTGTAATTTTGGACTCTTTTCAGCTCACTCAAATAACTACTACGACCCATATTAATTCAAAGCGTAGCTCAGCCAAAAAATGATGTCCGTTACTATTGTTAGTCATATGTTACAAGTTTTGAGTTAAAGAATGAAAATCTTATAAATCATTTTTCTTTTTTGTGTATTTTACTTTATACTCTATCAATAACTTTTTATACTCTACTTGGAATGAAATTGCAATTGATTGAGTCAATTTGATGAAATGAATTAGAGTGTTTAAGTGATAGCTAGTGATAATACATCATTTGTGATGTTACATGTTTGTAATCTGAACTCTCCATTTTCCACTATCTATTTATATATTAAAAAAAAAAACCTCAAATTCATAATTTAATTTTTTATAATTGGAATGGATTGGATTGACTATTCAATTCAATTTATTTATTTAAAAGACATGAGTTGAAATAAAATAGGCTATTTTTACGACTTTGGTAAAAAGAGTAATTCAATAAATAGAAACCCAAGAAAATTTTCTGTCATTTGCATTATTATTGGTCAATTTACATTAATCATAATCCAGTTTAATCTAATATGTTAGCTCTGATTCCAAATACATAAATTGAATTCAGATTCAATTATGCGGGTTAGTCTTTAAACTTATTTCTTTTGTTCATTGTTTTGTAGAATTCTTTTCAATTCATTTGGGATTTTGTGATTTTAGTTAGCTAAATTGGTAATAAAGCCCCCTATTGTCAAATAAACAATTTGAGATCAATCCTGCCTTTTAAAAAAAATTCCATGATTGTCTTGATTTGATAGTAAATAAAAAACTACGTATAAAAATTAAAAACATGAGACACTTTCCATGAATTTGAATGATTTTGTCATTAAATTCACACAATAAATGACACCCACAACATGTGAGATAAGAGGTACATACATCATTAAAATTAGAGTCCGGTTAATGTGTGTCCTTAGGGCATACATTAAGCCATCTATTTTTGAAAACATTTTTCCAGAAATTGAAAAAGTTGTCAATACTTTTTTAATTCCCGAGAAAAACTTTTCAAAAAATGAAAAATAATGTGTGCCCTTAGGGCACACATTAACAAAATCCTTAAAATTATAACAATTTGAGGAAAGTACTAGATACATCGATACTTTTACCCCAAAAGGGCTAGTCGAATGGCAATTAGGGTTCCTTCTTGTGTTATCATTTATAAACTCAAGATCCACTTAGTAAAATTTGATGTGGGATTAGCACACACCACACACTCAAATAATCTATAATCAAAACCACACAATTTGGGGTATTACAATAGTCTAGATGTGGTTAATACTTTTTTTTGACCATTACAAATGATATCAGAGCAAATCTAGTAATGCCAAATGTCTTGGGAGCACTGCAACAAAATGTGGTTCCTGACAAAGGCATTAGAAATTTAGGTGGAAAATATATTGTGATACCCTAAGTAAGACACAGATGTACGTAGATATGGCTAATGCTTTCTTGGATTTTTACAATTTTTAAAATATTACATCATATAAAGTTTCTTCTACGCTTAACCCTCCATCCATGAATGCTTTGGATTGTGCCACATCAATTTTTATTTATTTATTTTCATTTTATCGCTTTTTTAGGTTTCTTGTTTAACTTGAAGATTGCATGTATGGATTTTGTTCATGTTGCTTGCATATTTGTTGTTACTTGTTAGGGTTTTTTTTTTTTTTTTTTAAGTAACTTTTTATAAATAAAATAAAGTTTCTGTCCGAATCATGTTGCCATAAAAGTCTTCATTTCATCTTAACAAGTAGACAAATCTTGAAGATTTCATGGTCTATACTGATAAATGAGATAATCAGAATCATTCCAGAAGTTTATGGTTTTGCTTGCTCATTTGGATCTCTTAAAATTCTTTCGAATAGAAGGTGATGAAGACGGATGAAATTTTAAATTTATTTACTGATTAATCTGAATTTTTTTCTTGATAGAGAATGATTGGAGGGAGAGAAAGAGTCTTCTCTTTTAATGTGACACATAACCCTTTTTTTTAGACAACAATATGACATAACCTGATTCGTTTTTTTTTTTTTTTTTTAATTAATTAATTAATTAATTTATATATATATATATATATATATATATATATATATATTTTAGTAACAAGTTGATATGATATGATATAATCTGAATTATGATGATATGCATAGGGCCATAGGGTCTCTCACCCATATGCACAACTATTACTCTACTTTTTTGGACACACCTTTAAAGGGTCGCTATTATAAATACTTTCATAAAGCATGGAATTGTCTTAAGCATATAGGTTTGTAACGCTTTATTTATTTTTTATAATTGGATAGTGTTATGGCACTGAATTGTAATGCCCTTGGCGTAATGTGTTAATTATTAGACACACAATTTTCTTAAAAAATTATTAATTTTTATTATAAAATACTCACAAATTGACAGTGACAATAAATAAAATTTTAACTTTTTTCTTTCTTATGTTTAAAAGTTGGCACATTAATTTGTAATGTAGTAAAATTTATAGTATTTTTAATATTATTGCACAACAACAACAAAAAGTAATTAAATTATTTATTTATTATTATATAGTATAACTACAGTAGCTTTAGAATTTTCCATAAATTAATAAAGGAGCCAACAATAAAGCATTAATAGCGTATGAAAAAAAAATCATTCTCTTGAGAAAATGATTATAATTACAATTATATCACAAAGTAATACTTGCTAACAACCTTCAAATTTTATATTCACTGTTGATACTTGATAGCCACATTATACCCTTTCTGCTAGCCGCTAGGCCAATCACTAAGCAGAACATCATTTCCACTGCTCCATTCTTTATTTTTTCATCCACTCCACATAAAAATAAAATAAATAAACAGTCGAACCTAGTACAGGATTACAAACCAACACAAGATAAAAGAATAATTCTAAGCCACATTTAATTCCATACTCAATTTTATAACATATTGATATTTGCAACTATGAGTACAATAGATATTTTCTAGTCACTTCTATTTTTATAAATTCACAATTTTTGATCGATCACTCACAGTTGTATAAGTTAACTTACAGTCGTATAAGTTAACAAATTATAAAATCTAGTGTGAAAAATGGATGTATCCATAGTACTTATATAAAATAAAAGTGAATGCACCTCACACAAGCGAAAGGATTATAATGCATATGGCAGATGATGTTGATGATGATATCTGCTTATTTAGTAATGTTGGTACGGTCCTGGTGGCGGTGGAGGATAAGTGTGTGCCCCAGGTACCTCTGGTTCACACGGAGGTCCTCCTCCATGCAAACCAATACCACTATTAGTACCCACAGCTTCATGAATTCGGACATCATCTTCTATTGTCACAGTTTGCTCGCCATATGGACCGGTTGCTATTGCTTCATGGACTCGTTCTTCTTCCTCAATACAAACTGGTGCAGGAACCATCACTGGCCTCTGTTTCTTTTTCTTGGCTAAGCAGAAGAGACCGACTAAAAGGAATGCAAGGAAGAAAGCACCGCCAAGAGAGACACCAACAGCTATAATAGTTGTGTTGTGATTCCCAGATGGAGGTGACAATGATGGTGGGAAAGCATTTGGAGGAGGAGGAGGCACATAAATTGGTGGGGTTTTACCAGGGAAGTTTGGTGAGGATGGTACAATACTATAAGGGGTTGGTGGTGTTGATGAAGTTGGAGTTGGAGGTGATCTTGGGTATGGTGGTGGTATTGGACCTTTTGATGGTGTTGGTGGAGATGATGGGGATTTTGATGGTGGTGTCTTACCTGGTGTTGTTGGTGATGGAGCTGGAGTGGTGGGTGGTTTTGGTGGTGGGTTTGGGCTGGTTGGGGGATAAGCATGTTTAGGTGGTGGTGCATGTGAATGTGGCGGTGACCAAGATGGGGTTGGAGGTTGGGGAGTTGGACCATTATGAGGTGGTGGTGTTGGGTGTGTTTCTGGTGCAACTTTAGGTGGTGGAGTTGGACCATAATGAGTTGGTGGGGGTTTCGGGTATGGACTGTGTGGTGGTGGTGCCCAAGATGGGGTTGGAGTTGGGGGAGTTGGACCATAATGAGGTGGTGGTGCATGAGTTGGTGGAGGTGGAGGTGGCTGAAAATAGCCAGGGTAATGGTCTGGTGGTGGCGGTGGTGGTGGCGATTTGTGATGAACATGATGGTGTGGTGGTGGTGGTGGTGGTGGATGGGCATGATGGTGGTGGTGATGGTGATGGTGAGGTGGTGATGGTGGTGGAGGTGATGCCACGACAGGATTACATGGCAATGGTGATGGTGGTGGTGGAGGAGGTGGTGTAGATGGTGGCGGAGGAGAGTAGTATGGGTAACTCATCTTTGTGAAGATCCTTTGAAAAGAGTTCTTTGTTGAAGTATTAGATGAATACAATGGCTCAATAGCCGTGCTCTATTTGTACTAGTGGGGACTCTCAGACTCAATTCACTCTTCAGTTTCTTCGGTCAATGTTTGCTCCAACATGTACATTTATTTAGATATATTTCGGCTTGCCCTAATAATAAGTTTACGTCGAGTTGTCATTGCTTTAAAAATTAAATGAGTTTTCATTACCCAAAAATAAACTTTTAAATGAAATTCGAACCCAATGAAAGAAGACAGAGCATCACTATTTTGAAGTCCTTTATTTTGTTCCCCACCATTTTTATTTTTTTATAAAAAAGAAGTTCTTAGTCGGTGACTCGGTGTAAACACACATTTTAATTTCTTTTAATGCTGTACCATGGAACATGCATTATTGGGTTGGTCTTGCTGTAAGGACACTCCACGTTTAATTGTATAATCACATGATGGAACCGAATAAACATTTTCATAAGCTTAGTAGCCAATCATGGGTCAGAAAATCCTTTGTTTTTTCAATTTTATACTATTTTATTTTTTTTCAAAGATCAGGTACCAGATTGCAAATAATGAGTTAAATTGAATGATTATCAACTTACCCTTCAATACTTGCTTATCAATTTAAGATTTTTGGATTTTACACTTAACGCTTTAAAATTTAAATTTTATTTCTTAAAGTTTAAGAATGTTTAAATTTTACACTCTTAAATTTTGAAATTTGAGAGTGTAATATTCAAAAATCTCAAAATTTTAAGGAATAAAATACAAACATCTCTAATATTTGGGAGATAAAATTTAAATTTTAAAACGTTAAGGTATAAAATTCAAAAACTCTAACTTCAAGGAGTAAAATCTAACTTCTTAAATTTTAAGGTGTAAATTAAAATCTAAATACTTCTAAACTTTAGATGTGTAATTTACAATTTACCTTATTTTTTAAAATTTTATAAAAGTGATCATCAACTGCATACTATCATATATCTTCCTACATTTTCTAAAAGAAAAAAAAAAATGATTAATAATTTAACGGTTTATCTTGCTTTGAAGCCACCGAATTGGAAGCTAAGCACATCTTAGTTAGCCCACGTGCTTTGAGATTCGTGGTCCTAACCTACCTCGATGACGTTTCATTCATTAAATTTTTGGTTACGTGAACTCTTCCTTAATTTATTTGTTTCCCTCACTTTATAATTGGATGAACGGAAATTATTTCAACCAAAAGGTACCATATTACAGACTAGCTTGCCATATAAAACAAATGAAAGCTGCTAGGTTTTTTTAGGTATGAACGCATGGCTTCAATTATTGGCTGTACGTACAACCCGAATTCAGAAAATTTTCAACCAGGAAATTGTAAATATATATAGCTTTTATAATCATCTTGTTTGGATTTTATTCTCCTCAAGATAAATATATTTAAATGTAACAAAAAAAATTACGAATTGAATTTGTTAATCCCAACTAAGTAACTAGTAAAATCACTAAAAATAGAGTTCTTAGAGCTTCAAGAATTAATGTTGATAAACATGGAAAATTGATTCCGACAAATTGACTGAAATCCATAATAGGTTCATTAATTCAAGCTGGTTTGTGACTTTGTGGTCCAGAATAGACAATCCTCAAACTATATTTTATGTGCTTCCCAGTCCAAAAAAAAAAAAGAATTCTGTGCTTGAAACTTAAACAAGGCAAGTATTCCATTTGGTAAGCAATCAACATTACATTTATAGGACAGGGATGTATCCCACTCCTTGGACCAGTACTCATAGCCCTAGTTTGTCAAGTTTTGCTGCTTGATTCTTACTGTGGAACATGACAGTTTTGAGTGTTATATGGCAGAGCCATAATCCATGGAATTTTAGGCCAAAAAAAATCGATTAAAGTGATGTCAAATTCGTCCAAAAGTAAAATACAACCAATAAAATTTATGCATAATTAATTTCTTAGATGTTGTACCATATCTTGACAGTTGAAAAAAGTCTTTAATAATTAAATAAAAAATCTGGGTGCAATCTCTATCTACACAAAAAATCCATTGACTGTTTTAATGTGATGATAAATAGTAGAATCATTCAAAGCGAATGCTATAAGTTAAAACTCAAAAAAATAAATAAATAAATAAATAAAAGATCAATAAACAACAAGGTTAAATTTAATTATATATGAAAATAAATATTGCTTTGATTAATACAGTTCCATGATTAAATTTATTTGGGTACTTAAAGAACAACAGTTTCCTTTTTTTTTTTTTTTTTTTTTTTATATGAACCTCTAAAGAACAGCAGTTAAAAGTTAAAAACATTGTATCTAAAATTTTTATTACCTAACAAATCATTAATAGCATATTGAAGTCAATGCTAATTTTGTATGATATTAGGGCGGCATCGAGGCAATTTCTGTGGTTGGTCCCACGACAAGTATAATATAGGCTGTAAAGATATATATTCTCTTTTTTCTTTTTTCTTTTTTTGACTTCCCTGTTAATTAAACATCAAGCAAACCTAAACGTGATGCTCGTGTACGTCTGCTACTTTTTGCAAAACATTATATTACTAATAAGGAAAGTATATATGTGTTGTAAGGTCCGCTTTTGCAACCTAAGCCCAAAAGTATGGGTTAGCAGCCCAACGTACTCTAGACAATAAATTTGTAGAGAGTGGGTGAAAGAACTGGGCTAGGTCTGAATTTAACAATGGTGGGTTGAATTACGTAAGGCAAAAGTAACATAAAATAATGCCGAAAAGACTCTTAGGTCAATGTCCGAAGAGGTGTTTCATTAAACAAACAGTGATTACAAGTTTCAGAGTTACAGTAAAACTACTCTTCTTCCTCCTTTTCTCTTTTTTCCGATCCCCTTCTATCAGGATCCCTTCTTCTTTATATAGTACTCTTCTCCATCATCTCCATCGTCCACTTGTTCTTCATCTGTGCATCTACTTGAGTGCATGTCACATCATGGGTATGCTTTAGTTATTTGGGAGTGACGGTAGCTGAAGTTGCACTGTTCAGGGGTCTTCTCCACATAAATGCGGCTAGAAAAGCTGTTGTAGTGCATTAAATACGGTGGTAGCAGCTTTTCCTTTAGATATTTCTTCGTTCTTATCATCTCCAGCCCTTGCTCTGGGCTTATCCTGATCAGGTGAAGTCCTCGGGCAGTCACTCTGGCTTTTCTCGTACTCGACTAGCCTGTGATATCCTGTTAAAGTGAAACTTCCTCCTCGGACAGGAGATACCCTCCTCGGACAGGAGACATCCTCCTCGGATAGCACTGATCTTTCGTTTATGAAGATCCTACTCCTAGCTGGGCCTTGTCCTTTTCTTCTCTCTCTTTTCGGATGTAAGATAGCCGTTTCGTGGGCCCTCGGCCCATTATATTGGGTCTGGCTCCTTTTCCCCCACAATAGCCCCTCAAAATTTTATTTCTTTCCCACGCAAGCGGGAAGAGAGAATAATTTTGATTTGATACGCGGGAATGAAAGAAAAGTAAAATAAAAGGAATAAGCAAAAGTAAAAACAAAAAGTCACGAATACCCCTGTTTATACGCGCGAGCTTGTGGAGACGCGCGCCTCATTATTGCCACTGTAAATGTCCCATTCCTTAGGCGTTGCATCAATTACTTCAGGCGGCTCTGTCTCTTGCATCCAACGGTAGATCGTGGATCAAACAGTTGGAGTTTGTCTTCGCGATTCGTGCGAGATGAATGATACCGCTCCGTCTGTCCCCATATATAAATATCTGTAGGCAGTTATTTTTCTCACTTTACACACATTCACAGCATTCAGAGAATTTTCAGAGCTTCCGGAGAGTTCCCTTCTTCAAAAGCACTGCACACCCTCTCGGATTTCTGCGTCTTCTGCTTTCAAGATCCCTCTCAAAAGCACATTTCAAATTAGGGAATTCGTCTCGCTCGTGATATAGTAAGTCTCGGCGTACCTTGAGTCTTTATTTTCTCTTCGGCCACCGCTTTCTTTCATTATTTCATCCATCCTTTTAGAAATGGGTAAATACAAATATCTCGTCGATAGTCCGGCGCTGATTGAGGAGTTCAAGAGAGCCCATCATATCCCACAGGGGGTAAATCTGAAGTATTTCCCCCCAGAGGGACTACTACTAGACCGAGCAGAAGGAGAGGTCATAATTCCTATGATCGCCTTCCTTGAAGGGGGAATGACCCTTCCAATGGGTCCCGTGACCCGAAATTATCTCCTCAACCATAGGCTTTCCCCCGAGCAATACGCACCCAACACTTTTAAAATATTAGGGGCCTTCGATGTCGTAAATGAGCAGTTAGGTTTAGGGCTAACCTGGCACGACTTAACATACATGTATGAATGTCGTAGCCAAAAGGGAGGGGGGTATTACCTTAAATCCCGCTCCGATGTCGTGAGGCTGTTTTCCTGCCTACCTAAATCCAATAAGGGGATGAAGGACGACTATTTGGTTGTCTCAGGCGCATGGCACGACGGTCTACATTGTCCGACCACGCCAGGAGAGCCAGGTGTGCCATCTCGGACTTAGGGTCTCTAACCATAGCTTTAGGATTTTCTCTTTCTGCAATTACTCCTTAGTCTATTTTTGTATTTGCTTTCTAATTTGTTTGCTTTGTTTGTTTTACAGATAAGGTACATACTGCTCCTCGGCTGAGCCTTATCAACGTGCCCGCCCTCAACTACCTACTGCGCTCGGAGATATATGTTAGCGAAGACAGGCAGTTGAGGTCTATTCCCCTCATACTTGGCTATACTCCGAAGCCAGCCGACGTCCAGCCAGCGGGGAACGCCATTATCCAGGGAGATTATAGATTGCAACGTATAGACGTTGCTCGGAAGAATTTCCTTGCGCCCTACGATCTCCCACCGGTTCCACACCCTAATCCCCAGGGTGTTCCACTGCTCGTCCGACCAGTCCAGCAAGTTCCTCTTGCATAGCCGGCTGTGAGAGAACGAGTCGGATCCTCGTCCACTTCCTTGGATGAGCAAATTGACAAGTTTAAATTCGAAGGGGAGAGCGAGGGAGGGGTTCACGTTATTCCTTCGGATTCCGAAGAAGAAGCGGATAGGCAGTCCTTCATCCGACCACCTTTATTGCTGACAACAATACCTGAAGATTCCTCGGAGGAAGAGATGTCTGATCTAAGACTACTTCTTAAGAAGAGGAGCAATAAAGTGGAAATTAAGGAGACAGGGACCTCTCGTCCAACTGCCAATGTGCCTCCACCTTCTCCCACTTCACAGGTTCCTGATCCGGCTCTCAAACCGATACCGGACTTGAAAAAGAAGAGGCCGATGGATCCTGAAAAGAAAGAGAAAGGGCTGCCACCCAAGACCAAGCAGCAAAAGGTGACCAAAGAGCCCCTTCAAAAGAGGGGTTCCTCAGTGGAGAGCAGAGAGGACCCTAATTTGGCCGAGGTTCGCCGAGGACAACGCTTATGGTCCCCCTGGCTAGAGCTCGACGGTGTTCCGTTTCCCTGGGATACCTCGGTCAGAAACTACGACGGGGGTAGGGCGGCACTGATAGCTGAGGCGCTGGAGCAGCCCCTACTTCTGCCCCGAGACATGGATTCATATAGGCGTTTCAGCCAATATGAACTCTTTATGTCTCTGAAGAAGGACTTGGCCATGGTAAGTATATCCATTCCACTTCTTGGTTATAGCGTTGATTTTTTATGTTTGCATACTAACACCATAATCTTGTTCAGATCACTCAGCAGGTGTTTGTGGCTGAAGAATGGAACCGCAAGGCCCACGTGGAGGCCCAGGCCGAGGCCCAAGCTAGGTCTGAAGCAGAGAGAGTCTTGGGCAACCTAAAGGAAGAGACCTCGAAGCTCTCGGACCAGCTAAAAGCAGTAGCCCAGGAGAGGGATAGCCTGGACGCTGGTTTGAAAAATGCAGAGTCTCAGGCCGAGTCTCAGCGCAGGCTGCTGAGTGAAGCTCAGAAAAAGTTGGCCGCAGAAAGGAAAACAATCAAAGAGCTTCACGCCGAGCTGCTGAAGGCCAAGAAGGCTGCCGAGGAAGCTCAGAGGGACGCCCAGCTGGCTAAGGAGGCCACTGAAGCTGAAAAAAATGCATCCTATCAGTTGGGGGTGGAGACAACCGAGAAAGGTCTCACCGAGCAATTTGCCTCGGTTGCTCGGGATTACTGCGACCTGACTTGGGGCAAAGCATTAGATGCTGCTGGAGTTCCTCCAGACTCAGATCTTCGACGGCCAGAGAATATCTTCTATGACGAGGATATTCGGCAGTATTCGGATGACGATGCTCCTCCTGCACAACCCCCCGAGGCCTCTGAGCGACCTTTGGCCGAGCCGAATCCCCTGGTTACTCTTGAGCCTAACCAGGGTCTTCCATTGCCAGGTGACCAAGTCTCCTCTACTGAGCCCCAGCAAGAGAAGGGTGAATCTTTAGAAGGGGAGAAGCTACCCTCGGGTCCTCTTCAGGAAGTTCCAACATAGACTTAGGGTTTTTTTTTTTTTTTTTTTTTTTTTTTTTTTTTTTTTTTACTGTCGAGGAAATTGTAAACTATGATTTTTATCAATGAACTAGTTTTTGTTTATACGCTGATGCTTGCAGTTTAATATAATCTTTTTGTTTACAAGTGATTTCACTTGGTAATTATAGTCAAAGAGAAACAAAATTACTTTGCTTTGCAAATAATTTGTACAATTAATATCGTGTATGAAAAGTAACATTAACCAATTAACCGAATGGTGCTAACTAATCCGAGATCAACTGGTCTGAAGACCACAGACATGATCAGATTTAAGTTTAAACACTTAGAAAACGAATAAATAGTGTTAACTAATCCGAGATCATCTGGTCCGAGAACTACAGGCATGATCAGATTTAAGTTTAAACACTTAGAAAATGAATAAATAGTGTTAACTAATCCGAGATCATCTGGTCTGAGGACTACAGGCATGATCAGATTTAAGTTTAAACACTTGAAGAACAAATAAATAGTGTTAACTAATCCGAGATCATCTAGTCCGAGGACTACAGGCATGATCAGATTTAAGTTTAAACACTTGGAGAACAAATAAATAGTGTTAACTAATCCGAGATCATCTGGTCCGAGGACTACAGGCATGATCAGATTTAAGTTTAAACACTTGGAGAACAAATAAATAGTGTTAACTAATCCGAGATCATCTGGTCCGAGGACTACAGGCATGATCAGATTTAAGTTTAAACACTTGGAGAACGAATAAATAGTGTTATTATAAATAAACAAGAAAACAACTCGATTAATAATAATACCTCTTGAGGTTATTTACATTCCAAGGGCGGGGTATTACATGACTGTCCAAGTCTTCAAGAAAATATGCTCCAATACCTGCACATGACGTGATGCGATATGGGCCCTCCCAATTTGGTCCTAATTTTCCCCAGGCTGGGTTTTTTGTATTGCCGACAACTTTCCTGAGCACCAAGTCACCGGGTTCTAAGGGTCTCGGTTTGACCTTGGCGTCATAGCCCTGTCTGAGCTTCTGTTGGTAGTGAGCCAGCCGAACCATGGCGTTTTCTCTCCTTTCTTCGATTAAATCCAATCCGGCTTCCAGGAGTTTATTATTGTTGTCCGGGCAGAACAAACTGGTTCTCAGAGTTGGGAAATTGGCTTCCAAAGGAATTATAGCCTCGGAACCATAAGTCATTGAGAAAGGAGTCTCTCCAGTAGACCTGCGAGGGGTGGTTCTGTAAGCCCAAAGCACGTGTGGCAATTCTTCGACCCACCTTCCCTTTGCATCGTCCAACCTCTTCTTTAAGCCGCTGACTATAACTTTATTGACTGCTTCAGCTTGGCCATTACCCTGAGGATAGGAGGGAGTAGAGTATCTGTTCGTGATCCCAAGTTCGCTACAATAACTCCGAAACGAGGTACTGTCGAACTGCAAGCCATTATCTGAAATAAGGGTGTGTGGAACTCCAAAGCGAGTTACAATGCTCTTCCATACGAATTTTTGTACATCCACATCTCGAATATTGGCAAGAGGTTCCGCTTCGACCCACTTCATAAAATAATCGGTGCTGACCAGGAGATATTTTCTGTTCCCTGTAGCTTTAGGGAATGGACCCACGATGTCCAAACCCCATTGGGCAAACAGCCATGAACTAGACAATGGATTGAGGGTTCCCCCCGGCTGATGTATATTTGGTGCGAATCTCTGACATTGATCACATTTCTTCGCATAGTCTCGAGCTTCTTCTTGCATGCTCGGCCACCAATATCCCTAGGTAAGGGCCCGATGGGCCAATGATCTGCCTCCGGTATGACTTCCACAAATACCTTCATGTAATTCTTCTAGTAGTACCTCAGTGGCTTCTGGATGAATACATAACAGATATGGCCCTGAATAAGAGCGTTTATACAATTTTTGGTCTTCGGACAACCAGAACCTAGCGGCCCTCCTTCGGATCTTGTCAGCCTCCTTTCGCTCTTCTGGCAGGACATCATCTTTTAAAAATCTGATTAGAGCATCCATCCAGCATGGACTTTTTCGAATCTGGTGTACTTGAGTTGCGTCTCTTCCTGTTCCAGTGGGCTCATGAAGATCCTCCATGATGATAACTCTCGGCAAATCTTGATCCGAAGAGGTGGCTAATGTGGCCAAAGAATCGGCGTGTGCATTGCCGCACCTGGAAACATGCATCAGACTGAAAAATCCAAACTCCTCTTGCAGGCATTTGACTCTGTTCAAATAACCCTGCATCCTCTCGTCCTTAGCTTCAAATTCTCCTAGTACTTGGCCCACAACCAGTCTTGAGTCCGAGAACACCTTTACGGCCTTTCCTCCCATCTTTCGGACCATAACCATTCCCATCAGTAGGGCTTCGTACTCAGCCTCATTATTTGTGGCGCCAAAATCCAGCCTTAGTGACTTTTCGATGATGATCCCTTCTGGAGATGTCAAAACCAGCCCTATTCCAGAACCTTTCCGGTTTGCAGCGCCATCTACGTACAACTCCCAATGAGCAGGATCTTGTTGAGATACCAAACCAACCGATTTTTCATCCATGCTCGGCATTACTTCTACATCTTCCAAACTGGGCTCCGTAAATTCGGCCACCAGATCGGCAAGGACCTGGCCTTTGACTGACGTGCGAGGCATGTATTTGATATCGAAGGATCCTAGAATAGTTCCGCACTTGGCTATCCTCCCCGTATAATCAGCACTTCGAAGTACTGTTTTAAGTGGGAGTTGCGTGAGCACCACGACAATGTGGGCTTGGAAGTAGTGAGGCAATTTCCGCGTTCCTAACACTACAGCCAGGATAGCTTTTTCCAGCGGTAAATACCTGACCTCGGCTTCGTGCAGCGATTTGCTTACACAATAGACCGGCCTCTGAACTCCCTGATCCACTCTTATCAACACTAAACTTACAGCGTGAGGAACCACTGCGATGTAGGCAAATAAAACCTCGTCGGGTTCAGGGCTGGACATAATCGGTGGCCGAGATAGATAATCCGTAAGCTGTTGGAAGGCCGAGGCACATTCTTCATTCCATTCAAAACCCTTCCATTTTTTAATCAGGGAGAAGAAGGGTTTGCATCTGTCCGCAAACCTGGATATAAATCGGTTTAACACAGCCGTCATTCCTGTTAGCTTCTGCACCTCCTTCGGATTCCGAGGAGGCTGCAGATCATGGATAGCCCTTATCTGATCAGGATTAACTTCAATTCCCCTGTGCGTGACCATGTAGCCCAAAAATTTGCCTGACCTAACTCCGAACGAGCATTTCGAAGCGTTCAAGCGCAACTTATGCTTCCTTAGGACTTCAAAAACCACATCAAGATCCTTCAAATGCTCAGTAACAAGCTTGCTTTTAACCACCATATCATCTATATAAATCTCAATGGTCTTGCCTAATTGTGATTCAAACATCTTGGTCATCATCCGCTGATAAGTAGAACCTACATTTTTCAGGCCAAAAGGCATTACCTTATAGTGGTAGTTACCAATGGGAGTAACAAAAGCGGTCTTTTCCTGGTCGTCTGGAGCGAGGGGGATCTGATGATACCCCTGAAAAGCATCTAAAAAACTCATCCGAGGATGGCTGACAATAGCATCTACCAGCTGGTCAATCTTCGGCATGGGGAAGGGATCTTTAGGGCAGGCTTTGTTTAAGTCGGTGAAGTCTACACAGACTCGCCACTTTTCGCTTTTCTTCTTTACCACCACAGTGTTTGCTAGCCATTCGGGATAGAAAATTTCTTTAATAGCCCCGGCCTGCTTAAGCTTTCCTACCTCCTCTCTGACTGCTTCAGCGTGCTCTCTGGATGGCCGCCAAGGAGGTTGCTTCTTTGGTATGATTAGAGGGTTAACCCTCAAATGATGACAAATGAATTCTGGATCCACCCCCGGTGCTTCATAAGTGCTCCACGCAAATACATCAGTATTTCTTTTGAGGAAGTCAATCAGCTCTTCCCTTTCTGACTGAGGTATCTGAGCTCCAATTTGAAAATACTTTTCAGGATCGGACCCAATCATGACCCGTGCTAAGTCCTCACATTTTACACCCTCACTTTGCTCGTCGACAGGCGGCATCCGTTCCTTTAACTGCTATAGGTCTTTGACCACCCCTCCCGAAGATTCATCCTCAGACCCATGCCGTATGGCCGCCACTAGACATTGCCTAGCCGAGGACTGATCCCCGCGGATTTCACATACTTGTCCCTCGGAAGGATATTTGACCTTTTGGTGTAGAGTAGAGGAGACAGCCCCCAGTGTATGCAACCAGGGCCTAGCCACAATCGCCGTATAAGGGGAATAGACGTCTACCACCACGAAATCCACCTCAACAATTTCCGAGCCGGTTTGCACGGGCAGTCGGATCTGTCCCTTCGGAATGACCATTCTTCCTTCAAAGCTAAATATAGAGGAGCAATATGGAGTTAAGTCGCTGGGCGTGAGATTTAATCCCCTGAAAAGATCAGGGTACATGATCTCCACCGCGCTGCCCTGATCTACCATTACCCTCTTCACATCATATCCCCCAATCCTGAGAGTGACTACCAATGCATCCTCGTGGGGTTGAATGGTTCCAACCTTATCATCGTCCGAAAAGCCTAGAATAGGGGACATTGCCTTCCCAGGGCTCCTCGGATTCCTAACGGCATCTCCCACCGGCAGACGAGCCACAGACATAACCTTCGACGGACGGGATCCTGTCCTTCCTGGGGCTGCGAAAATAACATTAATAATTCCTAGAGGGGGTTTTGCAGAATCCCCCCTCTCGGCATCTGAGACTGGTTGCCCTCGTCCGCTGGAGCGATGCAAAAGGTGCTTCAGCCTGCCCTCGCTGACCAGTTGGTCCAGATGGTCCTATAGACTTCTGCAATCTTCAGTCGTATGCCCATGATCCTGGTGATATTGACAGTAGACATTATGATTGCGTCTCTCCGGATTCCCCACCATTTTATTCGGCCATCTGAAGAATGGTTCATTCTTTATCTTATCCAGAACTTGGTGCACGGGCTCTTTAAACACGGTATTAACCGTTTGGGCATTTGCTGAACTTGAGTGTCCAGCGAAATCTCTCCTCGGCTTACTGTTGTTATAGCGATCTGACTTAAAGTCCTTCCTGTCTTGGGTGGTAATCTTATCCCTACCCTTCCCTTGTTGTCGATCTTCTTCTACCCTTTTATACTTTTCGATGCGATCCATAAGTTGGCGCATGCTAACAACGGGCTTGCCGGACAAAGACGTTCTTAAACCATGATCAGTGGGGAGACCCAGCTTGAACGTCTCCAAGGCCATGGCATCAAAGTTGCCTTCCATCTCGTTAAACATCTCCCAGTATCTGTCCGAGTACGCCTTCAGCGTCTCCCCCTCGCGCATGCTTAAAGACAAAAGGGAGGACAAGGGCCTGGGCACCCTTCGGCAGGTGATAAATCGTGAACCAAAAGCCCGAGTAAGCTCTTGGTAGGAATCAATGGAATCGGCTCTCAGGTTATCAAACCATCTCATGGCTATGGGACCTAAACTCGAGGGAAATACCTTGCACATCAGGACCTCGTCTCTGGCGTAAACAGCCATTCTTTGATTAAAATGGCTGACGTGTTCCACAGGATTTGTTTTGCCATTATAGATAGTAAAGGTTGGTTGATTGAAACGCCGAGGCAGCTCCACTCCTTCGATCCTTCGTGTAAAAGGCGACCCGGAAATCTGATTCAGGGTTTTGCTCATGGCATCGTTACCCACCCCTCCATATGGTAGTTCTCGTGGTCGCTTCTCACGAGGGTGTTCAGCTTCATACGAAAAGGTTTCGCTGATTGGATTTTGAGAGTTCTGCTGATAAGTAATGTCATATCCGTCGTCCATGTCATCATCAGGATGTGGTGCAGCACGTTTCCTCTTCTCCAGGCGTAACTCCCTCTTCAACCTTTCAATCTCTATTTGCATGCTGTTTTTCTCTGCATGGGAAACATGACTTCCGCCACGAGGCTGGGTTCGCTCAGTGTGTGTAGTGTGTACACTGCCTTCACGGTCCTGCCTATGATCCAGGTTAAGAAAAGGGTCAATATGCTGGGAGGCCCCAGATTCTGCCGGTTGTTGCCCTTGATCAGCCATCACTGTCCACTGCTATTCTTCCCTTACGTTCAAGCTCTTGCCACAGACGGCGCCAATTGTAAGGTCCGCTTTTGCAACCTAAGCCCAAAAGTATGGGTTAGCGGCCCAACGTACCCTAGACAATAAATTTGTAGAGAGTGGGTGAAAGAGCTGGGCTGGGTCTGAATTTAACAATGGTGAGTTGAATTACGTAAGGCAAAAGTAACATAAAATAATGCCGAAAAGACTCTTAGGTCAATGTCCGAAAAGGTGTTTCATTAAACAAACAGTTATTACAAGTTTCAGAGTTACAGTAAAACTACTCTTCTTCCTCCTTTTCTCTTTTTTCCGATCCCCTTCTATCAGGATCTCTTCTTCTTTATATAGTACTCTTCTCCATCATCTTCATCGTCCACTTGTTCTTCATCTGTGCATCTACTTGAGTACATGTCACATCATGGGTATGCTTTAGTTATTTGGGAGTGACGGTAGCTGAAGTTGCACTGTTCAGGGGTCTTCTCCATATAAATGCGGTCAGAAAAGCTGTTGTAGTGCATTAAATACGGTGGTAGCAGCTTTTCCTTTAGATATTTTTTCGTTCTTATCATCTCCAGCCCTTGCTCTGGGCTTATCCTGATCAGGTGAAGTCCTCGGGCAGTCACTCTGGCTTTTCTCGTACTCGACTAGCCTGTGATATCCTGTTAAAGTGAAACTTCCTCCTCGGACAGGAAACAACCTCCTCGGACAGCACTGATCTTTCGTTTATGAAGATCCTACTCCTAGCTGGGCCTTGTCCTTTTCTTCTCTCTCTTTTCGGATGTAAGATAGCCGTTTCGTGGGCCCTCGGCCCATTATATTGGGCCTGGCTCCTTTTCCCCCACATGTGTATATATATATATATATATTTTAAGAATCGATAATATAAATATAGGACATCATATTATAAGACAACATGGAGCATGTGGACCACATTTCTAGAAATTAATTAGCATATCTTTTTATATATTCACGAATTAAATAAGACCTAAGTTGCGTGTATGAGAATTTACTTGGTAGATGAAATTCACTAGTCAATTTTAGAAGATAATACGGTGACACTTTAACATCTAGTAAGAGTCAAATCATTTATTATTATTATTTTTTTAACCTTTTGTTTTAAACCACCACGGCACCATTTCAATTGAAATATTTCCCTTCATGAATCAAATTCCAATATAAGTAAACTTACCTCTTAATTTTCATGTTGTGGTGGAGATATATATGCAACTCTAATCTTTTTTTTTTTAGAAGAATTATGCAACTCTAATTTAATTGTGTTGGAGATTCTCTATCTATCTATATATATATATATATATATATATATCCTTAGTGCACTCTCTAGTAATTAGCATATGTTTTTTTTTTTAAATAAATTCACTAATTAAATAAGACCTAATTAAAGAAAATAATAATAATAAGTTTCGTGTATGAGAAAGTGAAACCACTTTGTAGATAAATTCACTAGTCAATTTAGAAGATAAAATGGGGAGACTTTAACTGCATCTGATAGTGATAGTCAAAAGCTTTTTTTTTTTTTTTTTTTTTTCAATCTTTTGTTTTAAACTACCACAGCACCATTTCAATTACAAAGTGTCTCTTCATGAATCAAATTCCAAGTTCCAACCTAAGTAAAATTTACCTCTTAATTTTCATATATGTTGTGGTGGAGATCGATGCTCTATCCATCCTTAATTAGTGCACTTTCTTCATAACTCTGCCGCAAATAGTGAACAAATATTTTGATGCCCTTGCTAGGCTCGGTCCCTCTTTAACTTGTGCTTTAACTGTTTTTGATAATTTTGGATGTAGAGGGAGATGGAACAAAGTTTCTCTCCAAATTAGTTTGGAGAAAAACTCTTCAAACTTCTCATATATCTCTTTTTCTAATGTGAATTTTGAAAATCTAACCATTGAATTTCATGTTCCTTATATTTCTAACATGCATATCAATTTCGTTCAAATTGGATTTTATTTAACTTTAAAACAATAAACATATTTATTATACACAATTTTAGATCACAAAAACTTGAAATTTTAACATTTGTTTGATAACATGGCAATTGATCTTTGATTTTCTTGAAATTTTGCAAGCATGAA
Organism: Quercus variabilis; assembly: GCA_030445155.1. Taxonomy (NCBI): domain Eukaryota; kingdom Viridiplantae; phylum Streptophyta; class Magnoliopsida; order Fagales; family Fagaceae; genus Quercus; species Quercus variabilis. The sequence continues at coordinate 18,541,502 of CP129453.1, read as the reverse complement.
GAATATAATAAAATCATTCAATCCAACGGTTAGATTTTCAAAATTTACACTCAATATAAAAATATATAAGGAGTTTGAAGGGTTTCTCTCCAAACTAGTTTAGAGAGAAACTTTGTTTGAGGGAGATGCTTGTAACAAACTAATTTCTATTTAGTAAGGTAGATTCTTTTCTCCCAAAAATAAAATAAAAATTTCCAACTATTATTTCAAATTTTAGTTCTTTTTTTTTTTTCCCAATAGTGTTTTGTGTGTACATTGGTCGGTTGGTGTACGTGTAATTTGTGTTTTCTATTAACAAAGGCCATATGTCACATGTGGAGACTAATTCGTAAGATGTCTTACTGTTATCCTCAAGATTACATTTTAGTGTGTTACTGACGTAATTTTCAACTAGCCCAATTGAATACATCCATTGGCGTGATATGAGAGAATGAAGGATCATATCACTGTACTGCAAGAATACCTAATAATTAATGATGGACATCACTTGTACGTTTGGCTGAGTTTATGACTTGATGTTCTCTCCTTTCACATTCATGATGGACCTCATCATGAATTATATTATTGGGATTCACCATAAATGTGAGAGTCAGAAACACTACGTCATCATCATATTTTTAAGGCGTAATTGTATTTTTATATAATACACAAAATAAAATTGATAAAATAAACATATCCAAAAAAATGACTAATAAGTAATATTTATTTGCTTGTATAAGTATATAAAAGTTGCTAGGGTCATTTTTTTTATGTAATTAGCATATCCTTTGACAAAACGCACTTACTTGTAATTAGGTCTTAGTTTCTAGTGTGTTCAAGAACATCACGAAGAAAATCTACATGTGGTATTATTGAAGACACAAGACTGCTTAAGAAACTGCTATAGAAAAGTTTAATTTGCAAGTCCTAATACCTCCTCGATACATGTCGATCTATCGAGACTTAATGAAGCTCAATACCTGGCTTAATACCTCTCGATCTATTGGGATTTCTAATATAGTCAACAAAGTTTTATTATAAGCGGCTATTTATTTATGAATTTGTGTAAACTAATAGGAGAGCTTATATAAAATGCTCATTAAGTACCTGTTTAAATAAAGTGGTAGAGACAGAAAACCATAATGCTTTATAAGTTTTTCAATATTGAGACCCTAGCCTCCATCTTTTGAACTTGTGAGTTTAGAAAACAAAATAAAGAGATCTTGTTGGGTTCTGCACAAAGCAAAGTCTCTGGCACTAACAATTGAAGATCTTATTGGTATTTTTATGTGAAACTACTACAAATCAATGACAACAATCAAAAGAGTGGGATTTGTGCAAAAAAGTTAGTCATGTACTGAGATCCTACAAGAATAAGTCCAATTGGGTATTGGACCTAATAGACTCAACTGTAGTTGGTATTTTGAAATATGCTAGTGCGTTAAGATTCCTTATATTTATAATTGTTTGTTTTTTATTAGTAGATTTTTCAGGATTTGTGACATAAAATTCACCCAGTGGGGTTTTTGTTTGCGGAGATTTTTTCATCGTGATCAAATTGTTGTGTCAAACTTATTTTCTGCTATACTCTATTTAGTTTGGTAATTTGATTGTGCCTCCACTTGTTTTGCATGTAATTTGACTAATTAATCAACTTAGGTAATTGAATTAACTAGTCGCTAATGCGTACGATACACAGGATAGTTAAATAAAAATAAAAATTATTTATTTTGCTTAAAAGTTTATGACTTGACTTTAAAAAATGTATAACTTGAAAATGAATGAAAATAAGTCATTTTTTGTTCAATATAATGGTTTAGAAAAATTATTTTTCTTTCATATCATGGGTTCCACATAACACATCCCAGCATAGGCTATACTATGGAGATGACTTCACACAATACTTAACTGCAATTAAATTTATCATTCACCACCAATCTAATTTATGTTATCTTGATAGTAAATCTACAAATTGCATTCTCATATCCTCCATCATTTGGATGGTAACTAAAGTAATGATTGTATATAATGTATAAATTTTATTCTTTTACAATATAAAATTATTAAAATAATTAAAATTAAATCAAATGTTTTGGAAATTTTCTGAAATAGAATTTTAAATTTCTTAAAACTTAGTTAATAGAGTTTCTATTTTAGCTAAAAGTGAACTATCACAATTAATGAGAATTTAACCATTTTTTGCAAAGACAAGATAACCATAGGCCCAATTTTTATTTGGACAAAATTTAGCTACAAAATCCTACAACCTTACTTAATATCTTTTTATTGGAGTTGAATTTTGACTTGGATTACATGATCTTCTTATAAACTATATACTTGCAAAATTTTATGAAAATTAAAGATCAATAGCTATGTCATCAATAAATTGTTTAATTGCAAGTTTTTGTAGTTTAAAATTATTCATAAAATATAAGCTTATAGATCACATAATAAATAATATCCAATTGACACATAATTTGACATGTGTATCAAGAGAGTAAAGAACATGCAATTGAACGGTTAGATTTTCAAAATATATAGTAATTTTTATTTTATTGAGTAAGGTTGTAGTCTAAAGCTACAATCAATTTTGTAGCTAAATTTTGTCATTATTATTTTATAACATAGTATGTTACAGTTAGATCCGTACCATGTGTAATACGGTAGTCCATTATGATAGTTCCAAATAATATCTTAATACCTATCTATTTGAGTTTTCTTTTTAATGATGCCATAAAGGATGTAGTTTAATAGAAGTCATTCTAGATCCAACATATCCAATAATTTTTTTAAAAAAAATGTAATTCAAAAGTCGTTTAATTGTAAATTTTTTTTTATCATAAAATAGACTCTATCTAAACTCTAAAAGAAAGCATTCGAAATGATCACATCATTAATACCATATCATGATGATTTCAAATAGCAAAATTATTATTCATGATTAATAGGTGAACAATAAAACTGTGAATTAACAATTTAACAATTCAAATACCAAGTTTAAACTACAAGAACACATATACAAAAGACTCCAAATATTGGAACATACTTCTTCTGCCATTTTCATTATTCAATCAAAACCAAAGTTTCAAAGATAATTCCAATTTAATTAAACCCAATACATACATACACATGAACATAAGGAATTCCAAAAATAAAAACAACAATCTTCAAAAGCCTTTGCCTAATATAGTCACTATTTTTTTTTCCCCCAGATTATGCGTTCTTTAGTTCTTTTTCCTTTTATGTTTCATCAAAAAATTTCTAATTGACCAAAATATCTCTCATATATGTTAACACTAAACCTGATAAAAAAACTTTACATACCTTTTGTTTTGAAGGCGCAAAATCAATGCAAGAGACTAAGTAGTGTTGGAAGAATAATCCAAAAAAAAAAAAAAACTATTTAAAATATAATATAGGAATGAAAAGCCGAGTTAAAATTGTAACAAATAATCCCTAAAAAACCTATTTATAATATAATATAGGGTTATGGATTCCTAATCAAATTTGGTTATATATATATATATATATATATATTAATTTAAATGATGAATATGTTGGTAGAGTCCATTTGATATAAATTTAAATCCTATTGAAATTAAAAATGATATATGTTTGTTGAGTCTCATCTATATATATATATATATAATAATAGGTGAAGCAGAGAGAAAATCGAATTAGATTTCAATTAAATTCTCAATTTTGCGCCACTTGTCCTAACCAAACCTAAAAAAAAAAAAATCTAATTAGATTATAAATTTGACTTCAATTTTGTGTCATGTATCTTATCTAAATTTTCTAATTTTTTTGCCCAAATAAATGATGCATTGACATTTAACATAGAAGCCAAGAAAACCACAATAATAATGCTCATTAACCTAAGCAAGAACATCTTACCTGCACACTTTTATGGAGATTATAAATTGGACTCCAATTTTGTGTCATGTATCTTATCTAAAAATCTAATTAGATTATAAATTTGACTTTAATTTTGTGTCATGTATCTTATCTAAATTTTCTAATTTTTATGCCCAAATAAATGATGCATTGACATTTAACACGGAAGCCAAGAAAACCACAATAATAATGCTCATTAACCTAAGTAAGAACATCTTACCTGCACACTTTTATGGAGATTATAAATTGGACTCCAATTTTGTATCATGTATCTTATCTAAATTTTCTAATTTTTGTGCCAAAATAAATGATGCATTAACATTTAATACGGAAGCTAAAAAAACCACAATGATAATACTCATTGGCTTAAGTAAGAACATCTCACCTGCACACTTTTATGAGTGATCTTAATAGAGTATGGAACTCTTCTAATTCCACAACCAGAACCAAGGAGGCCAATGAGAAAGATTATAAAAGTAAGACATCATCTCCTCCTAATTCCATATCGTCATCCCATGTCTCCTCCTCTCTCAACCTCTACCAACTAGATCCACACACTACCCTCTCCTCCTTCTTACGGATTTCTTAGAGTAAGGCCGGGTTCAAACACAATGTTCAATCTCACTCTTCCTTGCTTTACACTCTCATACATTAGCGCTTCATTGGTACCTCCAAGAAGATTCCAAGCTCAATGATAAGTTTTTATTTTTTAATGTCCCTTTATATATTTTAAATAATAAAATGCAATATTCTCTTTTTTTCTTTACTGTAGCATCACTTAAATAATAAAATGTAATATTCTCTTTTTTTATTCATTGTTTTATCTAATGCTATCTTATGTATGATAAACCAAAAAAAAAAAAAAAAAAAACCAATAGCATTACTTAAATAATAAAATGCAATATATATTTTTCATTGTTTGATTTAATTCTATCATCCGTGTGATAACAAAAAAGTTGGCTAATAGCATCATTACAATTAACCAGTCTCGTGCGGTAGCACGAGGTCACATACTAGTTTGATATAATTGTAGAGTTTAAATCCTATTGAAATTATAATTTCTAAACAATGTTAATATAAAAAAAATGAAAAAAAGAAGAGAAAGAAATCGTGATTGATAGATACAAGGAAATATGATAGAATTTATTATTTTATTTTATAAAAATATCATCAACATATAAATTATCTAATTAATAGAGATATATTCCATCTTTTTGGGATAGATTTATATTAATGGATTATATAGTTTTTTAGGATTATCAAAAAATTCCCTGATTAGGTAATAAATTAGGTTTCCTTTAAGTACAGTGGTTGTATGGCACCAAATAACTAAATTTATTTTTTTTTAAAAAGAAATTTAATAAATTTTCTACAATTTGGTGCTATAAAATTGAAAGAATTAAATCAAATTAAAAAATATAAATAAAAAATGCTGATATGGAAAATTGTGAAGAGGTCAACCAAAAGTCAAAAGCTTCGATTCTATATATATAGATTAACTGAGTTAATTTATAACTCAACAAAAGCTATTGAGAGTTTGAGACTAGAGCCAAATATATATATGAGATCAAAGGTGGTTAATTAGATTAAAAAAAAAAAAAATGAGATCAAGGGTGTACATAACTCCCCTTCTCATTTAATCCAATCATCTACCATTTATTTTAGATGGTTAATTAATATATAATTACCACATGAAATAGTGGAATTCACTTGAAATAGATGAAAGGTGATTAATCACTAATATGAATAAGATCAAAGGCTTTCAATATTGGAAATGAGTTGCTAAATTATAATAACACAATATTAATATACCCAAGTGATAATTAAGTTGGTCACAAATACAGAATTGAAGGCCATGATCAGTTTCAGATTCTTAAAATTATTGAGTAGACTTCGTTATATTCTTAAAAGTATTTTTTACATTCATAATTTATAAACAAAAGAAACTCGAAGATTATCTATCCACCATTTATTTATGTTTTAAATTTTTTTGATTAGTTCCTTGCTTGCTTTAGAATTTTTGTTAGGATTTTTAATGTTGGCTAATTCTTTGACGAACTCTAATGTATTTTAGGTTTTAGTTGGTTAGGTCCAAAATATTGAATGTTGGCAATCCGCCATGATAAAAAGGCTGAGTCCGGGTTAGAAATTGCTCAAAGACGACAAAATTTTGGTGTGCTCAAAATAACTATGAAGACAAAGCCTGAGAAAGCGGTTGCAGTAATAAACTGGGAGCTTAGATACAAGTCATGTTACATACAGTATATTAGAGGTCTTGTAAGTCTTGATTGTAATGCAACCTATTCCTAGTAGAGTTGACAAAACTGGGCTAAGCTTTGGAGTGTTATTATTATTATTCTTTTTTAACTGAGTTTTCACTTCATAAACAATTCATCATCGCTTGTGTGATTGTTTATCTATATTATTGAATCTGGTTAATTAACTACTTGAGCCAATAGTTAAATCCAAAGTAAACTTTACTAGATTTCAGAGCACATCTAACATTTTAAAACCAATTCCTTCCAATGGGATAGAGATGGAAAATGACATTCCATGCCAATATCTATCTTTCTTTAATATTTTATTTAAATGGTGTATTGATGTGTCAAATATATTCCCTTTCTCGATTTATATTTATTTTGGTCGGATTTTTGGATAAAAAATATATATATTTAATTAATCTACTATATATTTTATTTTGATGGCTCTCACTTTCATTTGGCCCACTGTTCTACAATAATATTGACCTCTCACCTCTGCTGCACAGCAGCCATAGCTTAATGCTATGTTTGGAAATTTTGAGAGAGAGGAGAGTAGATGGGAGTAGAGGGAAAGAGAGTAAAGAGAAGTAGAGTAGTGGGGAATGGGGAATGGGGAATGGTTATCCTTTACCTTGTTTGGATGTTTTTAAAATTAAGTAAGGGGGAGGTGAATAATTAATCTTTTCATTTATAATTTTGTTAATATGGTAAGGGTAAATTTGATAATTTATTGTTCAATCATTTTTATACTCCACTCTCCCTCCAAATCTCTCCAATTTGGGAGAATTAAAAATGAAGGGTTAGAAGTAGTTCAAACCCCTCCAAATCCCTCCCCCTCCTTCCATAAAAAACGTCCAAATAACGTAATTAAATTACTCTCCCTCCTTCTACTCTACTCCCCCTCCTTCCCTCAACATCCAAACATATCATTAGAGTCAAGACTAGGGAAGAACAAACCTAAACATGAGATGTAGACAGTTTTTCTCCTTCACTGGTTGTTGGCATTGTTGCATAAGTGTATCTAGTTGTTACCTGAGGACTAGCGAAATAGATGCTTCTTATTTTTCAAATGAGTACTTCTAAGCATATTTTATTAAGGACAAAAATATGGGAGTAATTATCGTGTTTACCCAGCACCAAATATATATATATATATATATATATTGGACATTGACTAGTATATAACCAAGGGTTAAGTGTGAAACTTAGATACCAGACATTAGATTTTCAATTAAATTTAAACACAAGATTGTATAGTTAAATAAGAGATTTGGAAATCAATCCTCCTACCTAATCAAAAGTCAATTAGTGTCTTAACATGATGATAAAAAGCAATCATCAAAAGCAAACACCATAGGGTTATGTTTGGTAACAGTTTTTGTTTTCTATTTTCAAAATCTTGTTCTTAGGAATATAAAGAAAAAAAACAATTTTCTTGTATTTTTTAGGGTTTGGGCTTATTTGGGCGATTTCAAAGGTTTAGGGGGTATTTTGGTCATTTTTAGGTTTCAGGGTTATTTTAATCAATTTTTAGGTTTCCAGGGGGGGTATTTTGGTCATTTTCAGGTTTCTAGGTTATTTTGATTAATTTTTAGGTTTCAGGGTTATTTTGGCCATTTTTTAGGTTTCGAGGGTACTTTGGTCATTTTTAGGGTTTTGGGGATATTTTGGTAATTTTTAGTTTTTGGGGTTTTTTTTTTTTTTTTTTTTTTTTTTTTTAATTTCAGGGTTATTTTGGAAATTTTTAGGTTTCAAGGGTATTTTGGTCATTTTTTGGGTTTCACGGGTATTTTGGTCATTTTTTGGGTTTGGAGGTATTTTGATAATTTTTAGGTTTTGGGGGTATTGTAAGAAACCGCAAAAATGCCTTTAAAAAAAAGAGAGAGATTTTTGGGTGCTTTGAAAGACACTTGTCTTTTTTGGGTAAGTGGTGTGGAGTCCCCACTTATTTTTTATACTAAAAAAAAAAAGAAAAAATTAAATACAAAATACATGACTAAATTGTTCCATTTCATTGATTGAATAAAAAATAATACATATTTGATAAATTGAGCATTACATGGCTTAGGGTCCTAATTACAAACTACCAAATAATTACATGGTTTTTTTATCCTAGTTGCAATCTCCAAAAAAATAAATAAATAAATAAATAAATAAAGATAAAGCCTAGGTCTACCTATCCAAAGCCACTAAATTCGGAGGCTATGTTAAGGAATGAGAAGGTGTTAGGCACTCATTTTGCCCAAACAAAGTCTGGTCTTCTAAACTATTGTGACCAATATACCCATTTATGCATGACATGAATGATATGTTGCACACACATAAAATTATTAAACACACACACACATACACACAAAAGTTTATTTATGAATGCATCCTCCTTTCTGTTAAACAAAATTTAAATCTGTTGTTGTGATAAAAAATTGAATTGGGTTTAGAAAAATCAGATATGTTTTTGAAAACTAAAAAAAGTGGTTTTTTGATGAAAGAAAAATAAGATCTATTTTGTGATATATAAAATAAAATAAAATAAAATAAAAACAGGATTTGTATATTAAAAAAATCAAATCTGTTTTTATATGTGTAAACAATATTAAGGAAAATATATATATATACATATATATATATATATATATATATTGTAGGGGCTCCGTTTTTCGAAGGGCACCCCCGACAATACATTTGTAGAGAGTGGGACGAAGGGCTTGGCTCCGGCCGGCTTCTCGCCAGTCCTCCTTGACATTTTTCTTAGTTTTTCTTCACTTGGGGTTGCTCCTCGGCAGGCGTCCGAGGAGGGCCCCCTTCACGAGGGGGGCTCTTTGCCTTATATACTCCCTTTGGCGTGATCCTGGCCTTACAGCTGTTGGCCATCCAAGCTACTTCTCCAGAGCTTGTCCCATCAGACAGGTTCTTCACCATACTGTGGGTTGCGGCCTCCAAGGTTGTACTGTTCAGGGGTCTTGTCCTCATTAATGTAGCCTGGAGGGTCAGGCAAATACATTAAGTGTGGATGTGACCACCTATTCTAGGTTTGCCCCCTACCCAGAATTAGACTAGGTATGCCGAGGAAGGGTATGTCCTCGGCATGGGTCCGAAAAGGGCTGAAAAACCCTTTAGACGATTATCTGGGACAATTTTCCTCCTCGGCTTGGGCCTTGGGCCAGCCTAAAGGTGGGCCGGGGATTCCGGGCCCACGGGCCCCACAATAGCCCCTCAGAACCCTACTGCACGTTCCCTCAGACGGGAAGGAGGGTTTTGAAAACCACGGCCCTTATGTTCCGGAAGGCCTTCCGCTCGCTGGTCCTTCCTCGAATGGCTGGATCGACACTCAGACTTTTCAGTAAGTAGTCAGTTTCTCCATAGGACTGGGTCTTTGGACCATGCAATACCTTAGCTCTGTCATAAATGGCTAGCTCCCCATAAGCTTGGGTCCGAGGACCATGCAAGACCTAGGTACAGTTGTTGCCTTCAAGGTAAGTGGCTAGCTCCCCATAGGCTTGAGTCTGAGGACCATGCAAGACCTAGGTACAGTTGTTACCTTCATGGTAAGTGGCTAGCTCCCCGTAGGCTTGAGTCCGTAGACCATGCAAGACCTAGGTACAATTGCTGCCGTCAAGGTAAGTGGCTAGCTCCCCGTAGGCTTGGATCCGAGGACCATGCAAGACCTAGGTACAATTGCTGCCGTCATGGTAAGTGGCTAGCTCCCCGTAGGCTTGGGTCCGAGAACCGTGCAAGACCTAGGTACAATTGCTGCCGTCATGGTAAGTGGCTAGCTCCCCGTAGGCTTGGGTCCGAGGACCATGCAAGACCTAGGTACAATTGCTGCCGTCAAGGTAAGTGGCTAGCTCCCCGTAGGCTTGAGTCCGTAGACCATGCAAGACCTAGGTACAATTGCTGCCGTCATGGTAAGTGGCTAGCTCCCCATAGGCTTGGGTCCGAGGACCATGCAAGACCTAGGTACAATTGCTGCCGTCAAGATAAGTGGCTAGCTCCCCGTAGGCTTGGGTCCGAGGACCATGCAAGACCTAGGTACAATTGCTGCCGTCATGGTAAATGGCTAGCTCCCCGTAGGCTTGGGTCTGAGGACCATGCAAGACCTAGGTACAATTGCTGCCGTCAAGGTAAGTGGCTAGCTCCTTGTAGGCTTGGGTCCGAGGACCATGCAAGACCTAGGTACAATTGCTGCCGTCATGGTAAGTGGCTAGCTCCCCGTAGGCTTGGGTCCGAGGACCATCCAAAACCTAGGTACAATTGCTGCCGTCATAGTAAGTGGCTAGCTCCCTGTAGGCCTGGGTCCGAGGACCATGCAAGACCTAGGTACAATTGCTGCCTTCAATAGGAGTTCGTCCTCGGATCCGAAAGCTTTGCTTTTAGTGTGAAGATGTCCACGGGTCGTTTTCTGGGAGCTGTTTTTCCTCAGGTCGGATTGTGACCTCACTCGTGAAGTTGATCTTGCCTCTAGTTCGTGTTCCGCATCTTTTTGGCTTACGAGGCGTCGCTTGGCGTCGCTTGGCCTTTCGCGCTCCGCGTTTGACACTTCGGTGCGCGTAACGCGCCTTCATTAATGCCTTCGTGAATTAACACGAATCCGGCGGTTGGCAATACCCTTGGAACTGGGTGAGAATTAATTCCCTTTGACAATCCTCCCTTCGAATTCTACGTGGCCCAACTCCCACCAGTTTTCGCCTTCCATAAAAGGCGTTCTGGGGAGAATGTTTCTCCTCATTCCATGAATCTTCCACCACAACCAAAAACACATACTTTCACCTCCCTGAGCCCCTTTGACATCACCACCAGGATTGCAACCAAAGTTGGGGGATATGGGGTTAAGGGCCGCCGTGGCCGCAGCCCTTACTGGGTTTCCGGCGCGGCAGAGTTTAGGCGTAATACTGGCAGGGCCTTGTACGATGGCCAGGAGGGACGTCGTTGAAGTACCTAACGTCTCTCCCCAGAGCGCACCTCCGATGAAGGAGACACGCGAACTCTCGTCATGGCTGGTGCCCGAGTATTGCCATCTCCGACGGCCAATGCTCATGCAGTTTGGAGAGGGTCGAGGAAGCATCACGGGGGAGGGTGTCCCGGGGTCCCTGCGTCGGCTACTCGCTTTGTTCAAGCTTCTGCCCCGAGGCGAGCCAGCCCCCAGCCCCCCTTCCCGTGCTTTTACTGTCTAGTTCTCCCATTCTCTGGATGCCAATAAAAGCACGGGTTGACACTTCCTTCATTCCTGATATTAATTCTTTACGAGCCTCTTGCCCAGCTAGTTCTAGAATCGATCCGCCTGGACCTCTGATTGAAGGATTAGTTTGTAGGATTTTTTGTAAAACATGCCTGTCTGAGCCTCTAATTGTATTTGTAATCTTTCTATGAAATAATAAAGAACTCTTCTTTTTATTTGCTGTTAAGTCTTCTTTTCTACTGCAAAAATTTTTTTTTTTTTTTGCACCGCCAACTTTTGCGTAGTGACTACTTTAGAACGACTGCCGGTTGCACCGGCCAGCGCACTAACCCTTCCCACAGACGGCGCCAATTGTAGGGGCTCCGTTTTTCAAAGGGCACCCCCGACAATACATTTGTAGAGAGTGGGACGAAGGGCTTGGCTCCGGCCGGCTTCTCGCCAGTCCTCCTTGACATTTTCCTTAGTTTTTCTTCACTTGGGGTTGCTCCTCGGCAGGCGTCCGAGGAGGCCCCCCTTCACGAGGGGGGCTCTTTGCCTTATATACTCCCTTTGGCGTGATCCTGGCCTTACAGCTGTTGGCCATCCAAGCTATTGCTCCAGAGCTTGTCCCATCAGACAGGTTCTTCACCATACTGTGGGTTGTGGCCTCCAAGGTTGTACTGTTCAGGGGTCTTGTCCTCATTAATGTAGCATGGAGGGTCAGGCAAATACATTAAGTGTGGATGTGACCACCTATTCTGGGTTTGCCCCCTACCCAGAATTAGACTAGGTATGCCGAGGAAGGGTGTGTCCTCGGCATGGGTCCGAAAAGGGTTGAAAAACCCTTTAGACGATTATCTGGGACAATTGTCCTCCTCGGCTTGGGCCTTGGGCCAGCCTAAAGGTGGGCCGGGGATTCCGGGCCCACGGGCCTCACATATTTATTTTTAAGAAGAGGACTTTATTCATGAAATAAATCTATGCTACATGCACTAAACAAACAAACAAAACCACTCATGACCCTTTTTCTTTTTTTAAATCTATTATGTTAAAAAAATCAGATGTGTATCTAAGGAAGGTACAAATCAGTTTTTATTTTTTTAAAAAATTCAGATTTGCATTTAATGAAGATACAAATTTGTTTTTAATTTGAGAAAAATTTAGATCTGCATTTAATGAAATGTAGATCAGTCTTTTATATGAGAAAAATTCAGATTTGCATCTAATGAAGATGTAGATCCATTTTTTATTTAAGAAAAATTCAAATCTGCATCTGATGAAGATGCAGATGCATTTTTAATTTAAGAAAATTTAGATCTGCATCTAATGAAGATGCAAATCACTTTTTATTTTGAGAAAAATTCAGATTTGCATCTAATAAAGATGCAGATCCGCTTTTTTTTTTTTTTTTTTTAGAAAAAGAAGTGATAACATGTAGATTTTTGAAACTAAGAAATAGATCATAATAATAATAAAAAGAATCAAGAACATGTTCAAGAAAATAAATCAACAATTCATGATATGAATATGTGAAACAGCTAAACTAAAAAATATATATAAACATGCATCATCACAAAAAGAGAAACATAAGAAAAAAAAAAGGGTTAATAAGAAACAACCTCTTGCATGGGGTACTCTTCCTCTTGAGGGGATATTTTAAGGTTCAAAGAAATTTATGCAATTATCTTTGAAATCTAAAAACTCTAGCTTAAGAGAGAATATGAAAAAAGGGAGATCAGAAATATGAGAAATTTGAGAGTGTGAGAAAGTGTCCCCCCTAGAGCGTCAAAGAGTGTCCTAAATTTTGAGATCCAGTCTCTATTTATAGAGGCTGGAATGCTTAAAAAATAAGCAATACGATTAGAATGTGAATCAGGATGCGTCATTCTGCTAAAAAGTTGAAAATGATGTGTTTTATCGTCACCTAAAGAGCATCGAGCCAAGGCACTTATAGGTGCCATATACTTTGAAAGTGCCAATCGGCACTTTTGGAGTGCCGAATGGCACTCTTGGATGCCAGTCACGCTTTCGTGTTCGGGTGCATTTTGGACTCCTTTTTTAGGTTTCCTTGAGCTAGGCCTCGCACTTAGATGTGCTTTCAATCTATATTCTAAGATTTTTATCTCTTTTCTAGATAATTTAGGTCTTTTTAGCAACAATTATCTTATAGATATTCTAAAATAAATCTTGATAAAGTTCAGATTATCCATAATTTTATTGTTATCCAATTATCCCCTTTATTCCCATGCAAGCAATCCTATTTTAGACACTAATTATCAATCAATCACAAAATTATTTAATTAATTTTAATTGTTTAGTCAATCAGAATTAATTTAAATTAATCATGAGTGGTCGACTCTACCTAAACACAATGCATGCTGACTGTGCAAACTTGATCATTCGATATCTTTCGATCCGACAGTCCGATTTGGAAACCAGGCATACTGCCGCGACCATTAGAATCTCAAGATCATTTTTATGATATGCAATAAACAAGTTAATTCATGTAATGCAATCATGATTTTTGGAGTAGATGAATGATCATTCCAGTCATTCTCCTTAATTAAATCATGAGTGCAAAATTGAGTGTCTATAGGTATTTTGGTAATTTTTTGGGTTTTGAGGGTATTTTGGTAATTTTCAGGTTTCGATGGTATTTTGGTCATTTTTTAGGGTTTGGGGGTATTTTGTTCATTTTTTGATTTTGGGAGTACTTTGGTAATTTTTTGGTTTTAGGGGTATTTTGGTCTTTTTTTGGGTTTTAGGGATATTTTGATAATTTTTGGATTTTGGGGGTATTTTGGTATTTTTAGGTTTTTGGGTGTATTCTGGTCATTTTTTGGGTTTCAGGGGTATTTTGGTCATTTTGTAGGTGTGGGGCCCGAGGGCCCAGAATCTCCGGCCCACCTTTCGGCGGGCCCAGGGCCCAAGCCGAGGAAGGAGATCTCCCCGGATGGTCGGCCTAAAGGATTCAATCCTCCCAAGGCCCGAGCCGAGGATACACCTATCCTCGGCGAACCTAGCCTAAGCTGCTTAGGGGACAGACTTACTGCATATAGTCACATCCATCCTTAACCATTCTGCCAGGGCCTCCAGGTCCCATCAATGCTGACAAGACCCTTCACTGAAAAGCCTTGGGGGCAGCAACCCCTGGCATGGGAGAGAACCTGCCTGATGGGACAAGTCCTGGGCCATTAGCCCGGATGGCCAACAGCTGTAAGGCCAGGATCGAGCCAGAGAGAGTATAAAGGTTAAAGGACCCCTCTAGTGCAAGGGGGGGGGGGCCTCCTCGGACCCCAGCCGAGGAGCAACCCCAGGCGGAGAGCAAATAAACAAGAAGTTTAAAGAAGACCGGAAAATGGCCGGCCGGAGCCAAACCCTTTTGGCCCACACTCTACAAATTCATTGTCGGGGGCCCACCTCCGAAAAAGGAGCCCCTACAATTGGCGCCGTCTGTGGGAAGGGTTAGTGTGCCGGCTGGCGCAACCGGCGATCGTTCTAAGGCAATTATCGCTCAGAAGTTGACGATGTAAAAAAAAGAGAGAAAGCAAAGGAAAAGAGGAAGAGAAGAAGGGCAGTGCGAAAAGAAAACTCAACAACAAGTAAAAGAAAGATCTTTTATTAATTCAGAAGAAATTACAAGAGACTACAATTACAACTCTCATTATTTCAAAAAAAAAAAGAAAGAAAAATTTAATTACAAATACAATCAGAGGCTCAGACAGGCGTGTTTTACAAGAACTCCTACCAGCTAATCCTACAATCGGAGGCTCAGGCGGACCGGTCTCGGGACTGGCTGGGCAAGAGACTCGCAAAGAATTGCCGTCAGGAATGAGGGAAGTGTCAAGCCGTGCTCTTATTGGCGTTAAGAGAATGGGAGAGCTTGACAGGAAGAGCACGGGCCGGGGGGCTAGGGGCTGGCTTACCTTCAAACCAAAACTTCAACAAAGTGAGGAGCCCCCAGACCCCGGGACACCCTCCCTCGTGATGCTTCCTCGACCCCCTCCGAACTACACGAGCATTGACCGTCGGAGACGGCAATACTCGGGCGCCGGCCATGACGGGAGTTCGCGTGCTCCCTCCGTCGGAGGTGCACTCTGGGGGAGGACGTTAGGTATTTCAGTGACGTCCCCCCTGGCCACCATGAGAGACTCGGCCAGTGTTACGCCTGAACTCTGCCGTGCCGGCAGCCCAGTGGGGACTGCGGCCACGGCGGCACTTGGCTCCAGGTCTCCTAACTGCGGTCACGACCCTGGTGGCGGTATCAAAGGGGCTCAGAAGGATGTAAGAGTGTGTGTCTGTTTGTGGAGGAGAGTTCATTGAATGAGGAGAAACGCTCCCCCCAGAACGCCTTTTATGGGGAGGCGAAAACCAACGGGGGCTGAACCGCGCGGAATTCGAAGGGGAATCGTCAAGGGGAATTAATTCCCACCCAGTTCCAAGGGGATTGCCAGCCGCCCGCAGCGTGTCGATTCACGAGGGCATTAATGGAGGCGCGTTACGGACACCGAAGCGTCAAACAGGAAGTGCAGAAGGCCAGGCGACGCCTCGTAAACCAGGAAAATGGGAAGCACGGACCAGAGGTAGGACTAGCCCCACGTGCGAAGTCACGAGCCGACCTGAGGAGAGAAAGTTCACGGAAAATACCCGAGGATAACCCCCGCCAAAAATGAAGTCCTCGGATCCGAGGACAAAATCCTATTGGAGGCAACGGTGCAATCGTGGTACAATAGCTCTTGCTCCCGCACCCTGCAAGGGGAGCTAGCCACATGGAAACGATGGCAGCAATTGTACCTAGGTCTTGCATGGTCCTCGGACTCAAGCCTACGGGGAGCTGACCACTCGTACTTAAAAGGCAGCAACTGTACCTAGGTCTTGCATGGTCTACGGACTCAAGCCTAAGGGGAGCTAGCCACATGGAAACGATGGCAGCAATTGTACCTAGGTCTTGCATGGTCCTCGGACTCAAGCCTACGGGGAGCTGACCACTCGTACTTAAAAGGCAGCAACTGTACCTAGGTCTTGCATGGTCTACGGACTCAAGCCTAAGGGGAGCTAGCCACATGGAAACGATGGCAGCAATTGTACCTAGGTCTTGCATGGTCCTCAGACTCAAGCCTACGGGGAGCTGACCACTCGTACTTAAAAGGCAACAAACTGCACACGGGTAGCTACCTATTTTACGACAGGGTCAAAGTACTGCTTGGTCCGAGAATCCATTCCCGCGAAGAAATTAACTACCTAATGAAGGGCCTAACGGTCGACCCGACCACTCAAGAAAGGACCAGCTGAATTGACGGCACTCCGGACCATAGGGGCCGAGGTTTGCAAAACCCTCCTCCCCGTCCGAGGGTACGTGCAGCAGGGTTTTTGAGGGGCTATTGTGGGGCCCGAGGGCCCAGAATCTCCGGCCCACCTTTCGGCGGGCCCAGGGCCCAAGCCGAGGAAGGAGATCTCCCCGGATGGTCGGCCTAAAGGATCCAATCCTCCCAAGGCCCGAGCCGAGGATACACCTATCCTCGGCGAACCTAGCCTAAGCTGGTTAGGGGACAAACTTACTGCATATAGTCACATCCATCCTTAACCATTCTGCCAGGGCCTCCAGGTCCCATCAATGCTGACAAGACCCTTCACTGAAAAGCCTTGGGGGCAGCAACCCCTGGCATGGGAGAGAACCTGCCTGATGGGACAAGTCCTGGGCCATTAGCCCGGATGGCCAACAGCTGTAAGGCCAGGATCGAGCCAGAGAGAGTATAAAGGTTAAAGGACCCCTCTAGTGCAAGGGGGAGGGGGGGGCCTCCTCGGACCCCAGCCGAGGAGCAACCCCAGGCGGAGAGCAAATAAACAAGAAGTTTAAAGAAGACCGGAAAATGGCCGGCCGGAGCCAAACCCTTTTGGCCCACACTCTACAAATTCATTGTCGGGGGCCCACCTCCGAAAAAGGAGCCCCTACAGTAGGTTTTGGGGTTATTTTGTTAATTTTTAGGTTTTACAGGTATTTTAGTTATTTTTTAGGTTTAAGGAGTATTTTGGTCTTTTTTTAGGTTTACGTGTTATTTTGGTCATTTTTTAGGTTGAGGGGGTATTTTGGTTATTTTAGTGGTTTTGGGGTATTTTAGAGTTTGGTGATTTGTAGAAATGATACTTAAATCATAATTGGGTTTAATTAGGTACCCAATTAAAACCCAATAAACATTAATATTAATTGCGTTTAATTGGGTTAATACCTATTTAATCCAATTAATATTTGGGTGGGTTTGGGTGGGCAAATGGGTTTGGGTTGATTTTGTCACCCCTAAAAGTGATACACAAAATTTGAATCAGAGCCGTTTACAAAGTAGCAACAATTTCATATAAAAATGTGCAATATATAAATGCACTACCATAAGTGCAAAGGAAACTAAAAATGCAATATATATACACACTGCAATAAGTGCAAAGCAAACTAACTATGCGGGATCATTTTTTGAGCATGCTTTTAGGAGGCACAAATCTTGGCCGTGCAAATGATCTTTGCCATGGCAATGACCTTGGTTGACAGCTAAGGCTATTTAATTTGTTCCGTATTCTTGAAATTATCCTATATAAATTTGGGGAAATGTAATAATTGAGTTCGAAATCCCAATTCTAACAAAATAACATATAAAACAACAATAAACTCAATTCAAAATAGAACAAAAGAAACAAAAGCAAACAACACAGTCTATTTCTCTTCTTTACCTTACTCTTTTTTAGTGGCCAAAAAATGAAACTAATATAATAAAAACTCAACTTTAAGGCTTTGTTCTATTTAAACCAATTTCAATTTGAATTTCAATCCATATCAATCAAAGAAAATTGAAACTTGAAAAAAGACCATAATAAATGTAGAAGATGCAATGACTTGCCATATAATGTATTTCAAATCAACTTTCTTGAAACTTCATGTAGATTTGAAACAAAAAGATAATTGAAATAGCCTTAATTTTCCTGGGTCAAATAATTTGGTTAAGAATTAGAATACAATCACTTATTTAACAAATAAGAACAAAAGATCACATCACTGTGAATAAAGTATTATTCTTCTAAATTTGTAAAATAATTAATTGGTTGCATGTTATGATATAGGTAAATAGTTCCCATGATTTAGAATTCCTAAACAAATCTAATTATATTCAAAATTCATTGTTATTCTATATGTCAAACTGTGCAAAGCATAATGTAGGCATGGGTGGCGCTAGCCATAGCCTAGGGGGTTCAAATGAACCCCCTAACTTGGCCCCAAAAAAAAAAAATACATATATATATATATATATAATATAATATAATATAATATAATTTTTTTTTTTTTTTTTACCCTTTAAAATAAAATTTTGAACACTCCGATCCTGTATTTGTTTTCCTAAGCACAACTAAAACAACCTTAAATATAATCCTCTTACCAATATCTTGGCATTTAAAAATAATAATAAAAATAAATAAATAAATAAAAACCCAACAACAAGCCAATTCAATCTAAAACCTTGAAAATAACTGTAGGGTTAATAGGCCTAATAGAATATATTGGGCCAGGGGTCCAATGCAAGGACATTAGGTAGTCCGAGGATGGGGAAACATTATCAAAGGAGCCCGCGTTAGTGAATGAAAAGGTGAGATGTGGTCATGATAGTCCAAGAAAGTAATCCGAGGAGGGCTGCCACCTCGGCTGATCAAAGCCGAGGTCTGAAATTGTGATCTGCCATCCAGGGCAACATTCTAGGAGATCCTACTGGTAAGTATACACATCTAGAAGGTATGCGACAGATGAGGACTATGAAATATCTAAGAGAAAGCTGCTACCACTGCATTAAATGCTTTGTAGCTAACTCTCTAACCGCATTAATGAGGAAGTGATACCTAAACAGTAATTTTCAGCCTTATAGCTACTCTCAAAGACTTCAAAAAGATGCTGATGGGACAAATATCAACACCAACAATCTGAATCTACACGTGGAAGGTAGAAATGAAAGGAGGAAGGGAGTATAAAATAGGGAGAGGTCGATGAGAGAAGGGGATTGAGAAATTAAGAGAAAAACACTTTAGCAATTAAGAGTTGAACTTGTAATCAAACTTGAGAGTAATATATAAGAACTGATCTCCTCAGATTGTGCCTATGACGATTTTCTTTAGATTAAACCAGTCTATCTTCATTTTCTTGTTATAGGGATCCACTTTACTTGTTGTCTAACTCATTAAAGCCCAGTTTTTTAACCGACTCTCTACAAATTCATTGTATTAGGCTCTTTGGGCCTAAGTTCATCTATTCATTAGGCTTAAGAGACAAATTGTGTCCTTATAATTGGTGTCGTTTGTGAGAAATTCTGGTGTTATGGTGAGTTTAACATTCAAATATGGTAGGTTCAGGTCCACACTAGAAGGAATCTATGGGGTCTCAATGTTAAGATCATTTCCTCCATCTTGAACGAAGAAGGGTCCGGGAGGGAAGTATGCACACCACCCATACTAGTAGAAGTCAATCTCAAACTGGGAGTCACATCTCTAGTGAGGAAAATGCTAGGAACATGTAGTTGGAAATTGATCATTTACAGAGGAAGTTATGTAGCGAACGATGAGGGAAAACTCCTTCAACGTCTGTTTCTTCTTCTAGTGAGGAAGGAGATGGTGGTTACAAGCCCAGATCGAGGACTACCCCTAGTAAGTTTTTCTTGGGTGATGAGGATTACCACCATAAGTGCAAGAGTAAAAATCCATCCTGCAAAGGTTTGGGACACGACGCCATGAGTAGGGCATTGAACCAAATTTCTAGATCACCTTTCACACACAGGATTGAAGGAGGAAGACTTCATCGGCGTTTCACTTAGCCAACTTTTACCATGTACAATGGTCGTACGAACCCTGTGGAACATGTAAGCCACTTCAATTAGAAGATGACAGTGCACTCCAAGAATGAGGTCTTGATGTGTAAGGTATTCCCATCCAACTTGGGACCGATAACGATAAGGTGGTTTGATGGCCTAGGTGCAGGTTCTATTGATTCCTTTAAGGAGCTCACCCAGGCGTTTAGATCTCATTTTATTACGTGCATTTGGGTTCCTCGGCCTTTAAATTCCCTGTTGTCCATGTCCATACGAAAAAGGAAGACCTTGAAAGTGTACTTGGACAGATACTAGGAGATGTTCAATGAGATTGATGGGGACTTTGATAACGTAGCTATAAGGACTTTCAAGGTTGGCTTGCTTGTTGAGCATGATTTGAGAAAATCCTTGACCAAGCCGGTAAGGAGTGTGCATCAGCTTATAGACCGTATTGACGAATATAAGTAGGTTGAGGAAGACCAGCAACAAGGGAAGGGAAAGGCTAAGGTTATTCCTCAGAACATGAAGGATTTCAGGTTAGAAAAATACAATAATAACAGACCCCGAAAGGATTTTGTTGGACAATCTGGGCCTACAACTCCTTAGGTTGTTGCCATGGTATTCCGAGAGCCAGTACATCAAGTCTTGGAGAAAATTAAGAATGATCCATACTTCAATCGGTCAAATAAGATGGGAGGAGAACCCATGAGACGCAACCAAAGTCTTCATTACCAGTACCACCAAGAACGAGGACATACCATCGAGGACTGCAGACCTTTATGGAATCATCTAGAGCAACTGATTAGAGATGGAAGGTTAAAAGGATTTTTGTATCGACCCACTGAACAGGGAGACCAAGCAGGGTCACGCTCAGGATAGGAGGGTATGATGTGAAGAGGGTATAGGTAGACCAAGGCAATGGTGTAGAGATTATGTACTCTGACTTGTACAAAGGGCTGAACTTGAAGCCTAAGGATTTGACAACCTATGATTTCCCTTTGGGAAGCTTTGATGGGAAAGTTTTCATTCCAAGGGATTAGATTAGACTACCCGTGCAAGCAGGTTCAAAGGTAGTGGAGGTGAACTTCATTGTGGTGGATACCTATTCTCCCTACATGGCCATTGTGGCAAGACCCTAGCTTCATGCCTCATGGGCCATTTCTTCAACTCTGCATTTGAAAGTGAAATATTCGTCAGGGGACCAAATTAATGAGCTTGTTGGGAGTCAATCCATGGCTAGGCAATACCCAGTGGTTGCGATTATGCATCAACCTGAAGCTGAGTCCTGGATCTCTGCTGAAGAGGGCTCATAGCAATTAAGGATTACGGTCCTATCTACAAATGCGGTGTCGGAAGAGGCAAAATGAGAGAGGTTGGAGGAAATTATTATAAATGGTGATTTGGAGAAGTTTTTTCAAGTTAGAGCTTAGTTGCTTCCTCGGGATAAGGAAGAACTATTAGCACTTTTAAGGAAGAATATTGATATGTTCACATGGAATTCTTATGAAGCTCTTGGGGTGGATCCAGACTTCATTTGCCATCATTTGAATGTCAACCCAGCTATCCTCCCTAAGAGGCAACCACCTTGGCGCTCATCTAAAGAACATTCTGATGCTATCAAGGAGGAGGTGAATAAGCTTAAGTAGGCTAAGGCTATTAAGGAAGTGTTCTACCCTGAGTGGTTAGTCAATACAGTGGTAGTGAAGAAGAAGAATGGGAAGTAGTGGGTATGTGTGGACTTCATAGATCTGAATAAAGCTTGCCCTAAGGACCTTTTTCCCATGCCTTGAATTGACCAGTTGGTGGATGCCACTATATGCCATCCTCAAATGAGCTTCCTAGACGCCTTTCAAGGGTACCATCAGATACCTTTAGCTTTAGATGATCAAGAGAATACAGGTTTTGTCACTACTATTAGGAATTACCACTACAAGATGATGCCCTTTGGTCTAAAGAATGTAGGGTCTACTTATTAGAGAATGATAACAAGGATGTTTGAGCCATAAGTAGGAAAAAATATTGAGATTCATATAGGCAACATGGTGGTCAAAAGTAAGTTGGAATCCAAGCATGTTAACAATCTCGGGAATATCTTTAAGATCTTGAGGAGACACAAGTTGCGACTTAATGCTTCTAAATGCTCTTTTGGTGTCGGATCATGGAAATTTTTGGGGTACATGGTTACACACTGAGGAATCGAAGTCAATCTTGACCAAATTAAAATAATTAACAGTTTACAGCCACCTCGGAATCCCAAAGAAGTCCAGAAGTTGACAGGGATGACTGCTACTTTGAACCAATTAATTTCTCGATCAGCAGATAGGTACAGGCCTTTATTCCAATTATTGAACAAATGGAAGGGATTTGAATAAACCAAGGAGTATGCCTTGGCCTTCCAACAATTGAAAGAATATCTTTCTTGGCCACCCATTATGTTCAGACCTGAGGTGGATGAGGTTTTGTTTGCTTACATTGTTATGGCTTCCCATGCAGTGAGCCTGGTGCTTGTACAAGTTAATAGTGGTGTGTAGATGCCAATTTACTATGTGAGCAAGTCACTATATGAGGCCAAGGTTCGTTACTTACCACTAGGAAAGGTCATTTTGGCAGTGGTGCATGCTACGCGAAAGCTTTCCCACTACTTCCAATCTCACATAGTTGTGGTCTTAACCCAACTTCCGCTTAAATCCCTACTTCGAAGTGCTAATTACAATAGAAGGATTGCCAAGTGAGGCACGATCCTAGGGGCTTTTGATATCAAGTACATATCTCGCACATCTGTCAAGGGTCAAGTTCTCGCGGACTTGGTAGTTGAGTTCGCTGAATCCCCATTAGAAGAGAAAGTTGAAAAGCAGAACATGAATGAAAAACCAGTTGGCATGGTCTCCTTGCAAGATTCTTTACACTAGAGAGTATACATGGATAGCGTAGCAAATCAAAGAGGATCCGAAGTGGGGCTAGTTATAATTTCTCCTAAAAAGATCGTTATTGAAAAATCCTTAAGGTTGGGCTTTTGAGGCTCTATTGGTAAGGATGACTATGGTTCAAAGAATAGGAGGTAAGGCAGTGGAGATGTTTACAGATTCGAGATTGGTTGTAGGCCAGGTAGGGGGGAGAGTTAAAAGCCAGAGATCTTAGAATGCAGGAATATTTAAATTAGGTTAGACACTTGCAAACAGGATTTAAGTCTTTCATTTTATTGCAAATCCCTATATGTAGAAATACACATGTTGACTCTCTTGCCATGCTCGCAACTTCCTCAATACAAAGTTTACCTCGAGTAATCCTTGTGAAAGACTTGTGTAAACCTAATGAAAAAAGGAGAAACATGGTTCATATTCATCAGATTAGGGTGGATCTTAGCTAGATGGACTTTATTGTACTATTCCTTAAGAAGGACATCTTGCCTAAGGGTAAGTCCGAGGCTAACAAAGTACGGAGAAAGGCTCCTCAGTTCTGGCTATCTAAGGACCAAAAGTTATACAAATGCTCCTTTTCTGGACCATATTTGCTATACATATACCCTGAAGCAGTTGAACTACTCCTAGAAGAGTTACATGAAGGGATTTGTGGAAGCCACATAGAAGGTAGGTCTTCATCGCACAGAGCTTTCATTTAGGGATATTGGTGGCCAAATATGCAAAGAGAAGCATAAGAGTATGTGAAGAAATGCGACTAATGCCAAAAATTTGCCCCAAACATTCATCAACTAGGAGGTGTCCTTAATTCTCTGTCCAACCTTTGGCCTTTTGCTCAATAGGGTTTGGATATTGTAGGACCTTTCCCTAAAACAACAAAGAGTAAGAGATGGTTGCTAGTCGACACGGATTACTTCACCAAATAGGTTGAAGCTGAGCCACTAGCAAATATCAAGTATATGGATTTCAAGAGGTTTGTCTGGAAAAATATTGTCACTCGATTTGAAATCTCTCGCACGCTCATCTCAAACAATAGTCTTTAGTTTGATAGCAAAGCCTTTAAAAGGTATTACTGTGACCTGGGCATAACAAATAGATATTCCACTTCGGCATATTCATAGAGGAATGGACAAGCCAAGACTATCCATTAGGTCATAGTGAGTGAGCTCAAGAAGAGGCTGGATGACGTAAATGGAAAATGGGTGGAAGAGTTGCCACACGTTCTTTGGACATATCGGATTACACCTCGAAGGTCTACTGGGGAGACCCCATTTTCAATGACTTATAGGGTCAAGGCTGTAATTCCTTTCTAGACCGGATTTCCAACACTAAGGACGAGCTCTTTCACTCTGAGCCATAATGATAGCTTGTTAGAAAAGAGCTTAGACTTGATTGAAAAACGAAGAAAAAATGTGATGGTTTAGCTAAGGTACTATCAACACAAGCTCAAGTAAGGGTATGATTCAAATGTAAAGTTAAGGCCGTTAGCACTTGGGGACTTAATTTTAAGAAAGGTTTTGGAAATCGTAAAGAACTCAGCATGAGGAAAATTGGAACCCAACTGGGAAGGGCCATATCGCATCACCTCAGTGGCTGAAATTGGTGATTATTATCTTGAAGACCTAGATGAAAATGTTATACCACACCCCTGAAATGTAAGTAACTTGCAAAGGTATTATTATTAATAAAAGTCCTTTCTGCCTAATTTTTGCTTATTATATTATTCGTTGCACCTTTTACTCATTCAGATATCAAACAGAATCTTGGTCATGCCTGACTCTTCGGACCACATACTTTGGGTAAATTAATATTTTAAATCATTCTTCTAAGTGTTAAACAAAACCTCAGTTATGCCTGATTTCTCAGACCACCTACTTTGGGTAAATTAATACTCCATGACATTTTCTTAAGTATCAAACAGAATATTGGTCATGTCTAGCTCCTCGAACCATATACCTTGGGTAAATTGATATTTTTTAGTCATTTTCCTAAGTATCAAAAAAAACCATAGTCATG
This sequence comes from Quercus variabilis, assembly GCA_030445155.1. Taxonomy (NCBI): domain Eukaryota; kingdom Viridiplantae; phylum Streptophyta; class Magnoliopsida; order Fagales; family Fagaceae; genus Quercus; species Quercus variabilis. Next base: position 18,516,442 of record CP129453.1, on the reverse strand, counting down.
CCTAATTCTTCGGACCACATACCTTAGGTCAATTGATATTTTTTAGTCATTCTCCTAAGTATCAAACAGAACCTTGGTCATGCTTGACTCCTCAGATTACATACTTTGGGTAAATTGATATTTTAAATAATTCTTCCAAGTGTTAAACGGAACCTTAGTTATGTCTGGTTTCTCGGACCACCTACTTTAGGTAAATTAATACTTCATGAAATTTTCCTAAGTATCAAACAAAACATTAGTCATGCCTGGCTCTTCGGGCCACATACCTTGGGTAAATTGATATTTTTTAGTCATTCTCCTAAGTATCAAACAGAATATTAGTCGTGCCTGACTCCTCAAACCACATATCTTGAGTAAATTGATATTTTAAATCATTCTTTTAAGTGTTAAACAGATGCTCAGTTATGTCTGGTTCCTCGAACTACCTACTTTGGGTAAATTAATATTTCATGACATTTTCCTAAGTATCAAATAGAATCTTGGTCATGCTTGGTTCCTTGGACCACATACCTTGGGTAAATTGATATTTTTTAGTCATTTTCCTAAATATCAAACAGAACCTTGGTGATGTCTGGCTCCTCGAACCACATATCTTAGGTAAATTGATATTTTTTTAGTTATTTTCCTAAGTATCAAATAGAACCTTGGTCATGCCTGACTCCTCGAACCACATACTTTGCGTAAATTAATATTTTTTAGTCATTTTTCTAAGTACCAAATAAAACATTAGTTATATTTGATTCCTCGGACCACATGCCTTGAGTAAGTTAATGCTTCCTATTATTTATTTTAAGTATCAAACAAAGTCAGCTATGCTGAATGGCAAAGATCTTTGTTGTAGTGACATGATCAAATGGACACTCACGAGCATCACTTAAAGCATTTGAAAGTATATCTATGATCTATTTAAGAATTGAAAATCACCCCTTGGTCCTTAGACTTACTGATAAGTGGAGAACTAGGGGAGGTCTGATATGAATAGATGCTTTACCCTCATGTATGTTTTTAAGATTAAGGCTACACTTTGTTGAGATTATGGATTTAGTAGGTTTAACTTGTTCTGTTGCCAATCATGTGGGGTGCAGTAACTATGCTACCACTTATGCATATAACTAAATGGAGCTATATCTCATTTCCATGTTAGTTAAGTGTTAGATAAGATAGAAACTATGTTAAGATCAATATAAACATCACAAATATGAAAGAAAAACTTATAATTATCATTTATCTGAGCCTTAGGAAGAGGCAAAGTCGATTACAAAAGATCAAACTAAATTACAAGTTCTGAGAACATAAACAACAACTCAAAAAAAAAAAAAAAGAAAAAAAAAAAAAAAAAAAAAAAAAAAAAAAAAAGAGAAAGAGAGACAATTCATGGTTTCATCTTTATTACAAGTTTGTCTTTTGGAGTCTTGGGGGGTTGGATGGTTGCTACTGTTGAGGATGCCAAACACTTACCCTTAGGGTCTTCCTTGGTAGGAATGGGGAGAGTTGCCAAAACCAACTCTAGGTTTTGAGAAACCACTCCTTCCTTGGAAGAATCCTTGGGTGCATCCAAGTGCTTTGTCATCTTGCCAAGTTGAGGGCCTCATTCCACATTTGGAGGCAGTATGCTCTACATACCCCTGAAACCTTGGCTCTTAGGGCCTCTTCAGTCTCAGCTACCCCCATATCATAGTCGTCTTGTTCGGCCTGATCCTTGACTTTCTCAGCATCTCCAGTTTTTTCTTTAGCAGCTTAATCTGCTTCTTAGCAACAGCAAGCTCATCCTCGGTCAGGCAGAGTTGCTTGTGCTGAGTCTCAGCCTGCCTCTCTGCCCCTTCCAGTTCTGCCTTAGCGCTTTTCCTACCCCTTTCGGCCTCGGTAAGCTTGGCGTTCAACTCCTTTATCCTCTTCTCGGCCACCTTAAAGGCCTTAACAGCAGCAACACACCTGGCCTCCTCATCCTTCATTTGTCGGTGAGAAATATCCACCAACTCCTCAACTCTGAAAATGGCTTGAACAACCTGCAAAGGAAACTTGGCAGTGAGCATATAAAAATAAAAAAATAAAAAACCTTAGCTTGAAAGGCTTTCCATAGCAAGGTCTCTTTTTAGACTCAGAAACACCTCGTGTTTCTTCATGGTCCTCAGATCGGCCATGTCATCGGGTAGTAGTAGGGCTTGCTCTACAGCATCTGCTACATACCCGACCTTCCCCCTTTAGAAGTTCCTAATTGATGAGTTCGTAAGGAGAGAGGACCCATCTAGCACTAGAGGGGGGTTCCAATTTGGAACCCTGGTGTAAAGATCTCGTCCCTTGTTTCTGGGTGCCCTATCGCTCAAGGACTTTATCTAGGTCGTCTTAGCTACCTTAGCCCCTTTTTGAGGCTCAATCTCCTTAGGGAGGACACCTCGGCCCTCTTCCATCACGTCCTTCCTCTTTTGTTCTCGTTTCCTCTTCTTATTTGCAAGCTCTTACTGAAGGTCATAAGGAATGGGAAAAAAGGGAAGTTTAGCTTGAGCAACCGCCTCGGGCGCCTTTCCCCCCAACTTGGGACTCCATCACCTTCTTGAGGCTACCCCTGGGTTTGCATTGTATCCCCATATCTTTTAAGATAAAAGAATCTCCTTGTATCTAGCTCACTTGGGCAGAGGGAGGATGGCTAAAATCCTCAGCAGGGACTTCTGAGGATTGAAGGTAGCTAAAGACTTCAAAATTGTCTTCAGATTCAGAGATGTCAACTACCTCTTCCTCCTCCTTGATGGTTGGTTATGATGGTGTGGCTGCTTCCTTGGTAGTACATAGGAATGGCAAATCTATCTTTGGCACGCCCTCTGGTATGAGATCAGTGACGAGAAAGCTAAGAACCGCAACACTGATTTGGTGCAAATGTGGGTCTCTTGCCTTTATCTGACACTTCAAAGCTTGAAAGCTAGATGAGAGTAGGGAGTACCTTAAGATTAGATAAGCCGCTCTTAGTTGTCCGTCATTGTGAACAAATACCTCGGCTTGGAGGATTTTGTCTAAACTCTGTTGATTGACAAGATTGAAATTTGGAATAACAGCGTTCTTATCTGCAAGACCATTTGGAAAACAAAAAAAAGAAGCATCATTAGCAAAAATGGCACAAATCAAAGGAAAAAGTTCAATTGCAAGCATAAATATAGACAAATGGGCAGAGAACATGTAAAAAAAAGAAGAGGGGGCCTAAACCTAAAACCCCACCTAGTTTCCCCTCTCTCGTTGGGCAGGGGAGGCCATCGTGCCACTTCCCTGAAACTATCAAGAAATCTTTGTTCATGCCTTTGTTGGACTCGGGGAGGCATGAGATGAGTCTGACCTCAGGGTGCCTAGTTTTTAGGTAATACCCCTGCCCCTTTAAATGGTGAAGGTTATAGACCCAGTTGACATTGTGATGGGTAAGACCTAAACCCATTTTCTCATTAAGGGCATCGACACTACCTAAAATCCTAAACATGTTCAGGGCACATTGGGTGGGAGCTAATTTGTGAGCCCTAAGGTAATCCCTAGTAATGATGCCCATAGGGATTCTCATCCCTCCCTCTATAAAGGCAATCATCATGATTACCACTTTTCACTCGTGCCTCTTCTTATGCCATTCTCCTTCCTTACTGTACCTAATGGAGACTCTTGGCGAGATTCTATATTGAGCTTTAAAGTTCTCTATATTCTCCATGGAGTCTACCAAGTAAGTAAACCTACCCATTCCTAAGAAAGGATTAAAGGAATTAAGAGGGTAAAGAGAAAATAGAAGGGCTGAGGAGGAAAAAAGACATGGAGAAAAGAAAAAGTAGATGGAAAAATAAATGGAAAGGTTTATAAAGACTTACGCAAAGAAGAAAAGTCTCCTTAGACTAGCTCTTGGAATTTGTGAGGGCACGAGTAAAGTGAGTAGATGCACAAGTTTATTGTATGAATGCTAAAATGAGGTGAATGGAATGTTTAGGCGATATTTATATGAGAAAAAGGGGCAAGCGGGAAAATTCCCACCCGAGTTCCAACAAAATCCTCAGCCATTAGATCTACATCGCATCGTAGAACATAAGGAACATGGAGCTGCAAAAATTCAATGAGTACGCGTTTCAGATACCGAAGCATCAAGAGTGTGTGTTGGGTAGTTAAAAAGGTACCTACAATGGCAGAGGTGATGTATGATAAGAACAGGGTACTTGTGGCGATATCGAAATCCTTCTTTCTTCTCGAGGAGAAAAATAGGAGAATTCCGAGGGGCTATTGTAGGGTTAATGGGCCCAATAGCGTATATTGGGCTGGGGGCCCAATCTGAGGACATTAGGTAGTCCAAGGATGGGGAAACACTGTCAAAGGAGTCTGTGTTAGTGAATGAAGAGGTGAGGTATGGTCATGAGAGTCTAGGAAAGTAATCCAAGGAGGTCTGCCACCTCTACTGATCAATGCCGAGGTCTGAAGCTGTGGTCCGCCATCTAGGGCAACATTCTAGGAGATCCTACTGGTAAGGATACACATTTAGAAGGTATGGGACAAATAAGAATTATGAAATATCTAAAAGAAAGCTGCTATCACTACATTAAATGCTCTGCAACTAACTCTCTGGCTGTATTAATGAGGAAGTGATACCTGAACAGTAATTTTCAGCTTTATAGCTACTCTCAAAGATTTCAAGAAGGTGTTGATGGGACAACTATCAACACCAAAATTTGAATCTACACGTGGAAGGTGGAAATGAAAGAAGGAAGGGAGTATAAAATAGGGAGAGGTCCCTAAGAGAAGGAGGTCGAGAAATTAAGAGAAAAACATTGTAGCAATCAATAGTTGAACTTGTAATCAAACTTAAGAGTAATAAATAAGAATTGATCTCCTCAAATTGTGCCGAGAATGATTTTCTTTAGATTAAACTAATCTATCTTCATTTTCTTGTTATCTAGATCTACTTTACTTGTTGCCTAACTCATTAAAGCCCAGTTTTCCAACTCATTCTCTACAAATTCATTGTATTGGGCTTTTTCGGCTTAAGTTCATCCATCCTTTGGGCTTGGGAGACAAATTGTGTCCTTACAACAATTAGTTGTTGAATCTGAAGTGCTTTTAATTTGTTATTTTTTGAGTAAGGATCGAGCGCGTGAGAGAGGTCAAGAGTGATTGAGTGAAGATAAAAGTAAATGTTAACACAACAAAAATTTTCTTTGTATCTATTTGAGAATAATTTATTTAACTTTTTGCTAAAAGTATAAAATAAGACTCTTATTTCCTTTAAACATAATTCATTATTAGATGAGAATTATGAGAAGAAGAAGAAGAGGAAGACAAATAATTTGATTCAAATCCTCCTATTCTAACTTTTTGTATTAATAATATATATATTATATATATATATATATATATATATATAAAGGAAGAAGAAGCTATATATCCAAAAAAAAATGTTAAACAATGTCAATGGGGAAAAAAATTAGGTTATTCAAATTTATATGTAAAATACGCAGAAGTGTTGTTAGATAAGAACGTATGTGTAAATTTAGTTTGCTCAAAAGTTTTGCAAAGATTATCTTAATCATTTGAACTTTCTATAAGAAATGAGATGTAATTTTATTTTGCAAAACAAATGGGCCTAACTCGAATTTGATCAGGTTGGTGCAATTTTGACGGTAGAGTCATGCGGTACGCTTTGCAGGCTAGCGTGCTAGTCTAAGCCCATGATTACATCATTAAGTAATAATTTATTGGGCATTTACTATAATGTTGGGCTTTCTGTTGTCCAGCCCACTCGACTAACTACATCAGGTTTTTGGTAGTCATATTCTAGATAAATAAGTTTTAGTGTTCTGCTTTATACTCCATTGATCTTTTTTTGTGTTCTACTTGGAACGAAATTGCAATTGATTGAATCAATATGATGAAATCAATTTTGGAGTTTAAGTAATGGCTTAGTCAAAATGCATCCTTTGTGGTGTTAAATGTTTGTGGTTTAAATCTCATCTCACACTCTCCCACAACCTATCAATAAAAAAAGGATTTAAAATTAAAATTAAAACTAAAATTCAGAATTTAATTTGTTAATTGGAATGGATTGAATTGGCTTTTCAATTCAATTCAATTCATTTGTTTAAAAGACACAAATTGAAATAGAATTTTTTGAATGTATGATTTTTTTTTTTTTTTTTTTTGGCACAATTCAATAGTTCGGGGAGGGATTTGAAATTTTGAAGTATGTTTTTGCTGATAACAACAGGATCAATTGAGTTACAAGACTCTTAGCAATAAATGTGTGAATAAAATATGATATTTTTAGGACTTTGGTAAAAAGTGTCAATAAGGCTTATTGGCTTAATGTGGAGGAAAGTTACAACTGCAAAAAAATATAGTGGAAACAAATTTCCTATATGGATTATGCATTCTATTCTCTTAACCTCATAGAACTTTCAAATTGCTGATGCATATTTATTTTTCATGAGTCTTAAGATTTGGATTGTCCTAAATATTGCAATTAATTTTTTTTTTTCTCAATATAATGTGGTTAAATAACAATTTATTTGACAAGCTATGGTGCAATTTTGCTTGTTTTAGAAGCATGGTAAATTTTGTATTATTATCATCTGCTTTTCTTTGTATCAAACCTTAATCTGCATTTAGTTCCCTTCTTGACTTTGATTATTGTTCATTGCCAATAGCCAGGCAATTAAAAGTTATAGAGACAAGTAACTGTTATGAACCATGTTAGCAATGGTTAGTGCTTTCTAGCCTTTAGGCTTGTAGATGCAGGTGAGTGTCTCGCATTCTATTGCGAGAGTAAGTTTGACCTTCCTTAGGTAAGGTCATCATGGTTTTTGATTAACTCAAACATGGTTGCTGTTTAGGAGATTATGGCGAAGGAACTAGAAGTATTATGGAAGAAGCTATCATTTACGGAGGAAGAGGTAGATGATGTTGAACTTGGGAGTGGTAGCATGAAAGCGGCAATATAACGAGGAAAATATTGTTCCGTTTTGAAGGTGCTTACACATCGAAGCATTAGTCTGGACACCTTGCGGAAGAATTTGAGAATGATGTGGAAACTAAAGAAGGAAATGCAACTGTCCGAAGTAGAGGACGATCTTTTCTTGGTGGAATTCAGAGATGAGAAAGATAAGAGGAAAGTCATGGATATGAGTCCGTGGAGTTATGAGAAACAGCTAGTAATCATACAAGACTTTGATGCCGAGCTAACCCTAAAGGAGATAGAGCTAAAATGGTCCCCTTTTTGGGTTCAAATGTTCAACTTGCCATTAAAGAGTAGAACAAGGGAGACAGGGATTGCAATAGGTTCAAAACTTGGGGAGGTATTAGATGTGGATGTTCTTGACTCAGAAGTCCATTGGGGAAAATGCTTAAGGGTGAGAGTTTGAATAAATGTGTCAAAATGGCTAATGAGCGGCAAACGGGTTTCCATAGAAGGTGGGGAGAGCCGGTGGGTCAATTTCAAATATGAAAGGCTTCCAAACTTCTGTTACAACTATGGTTTACTCAGCCTTGGTCTAAAGGATTGTCAGAACAACTCTACAACTGTGATACAAAATAATGAGGAGCTACAGTATGGGGCTTGGTTGAGAGGAGAGCCAATGAGGAGAGGCATAGGGATTTTCTCAGTCCGGGCATGGATGGAGGCATCGAAGGAAGGGGTGGTGCTGGAGCTAGATCAGAGAGGGAGAAAACACACCCTACTAAAACTGAAGGTGTCAGCAAGGTAGGTAGCACTCACGTGCCTAGACTTGAAGATAGGGGTGATGCTAGCCCTACATGGGATGAAACAAAAGTGGTCTCCTTAAGGCACTTGACAGAAAAATTACACAAAGAAGGCGAAGTCAATTTGAGGGAAGGGAAAGCAAGAGATATGATAGCACAAGTTAGTGAAATGGCTTCTGATGGGAAAGTAGCTGCTGATGTGAAAGTAGCACAACCCGAGGCTTCTGAGGACATGCAGTGGGAGAAAATTACACGGCAAGTGAAAGACCCTACTTTTAAATTTGAAAGTAAGTCGGTGCAAAATTTGAAGGGGCACGTGACAAGCACGGGATCAACTGATGAGTCACAAAGCCCAGTTGCGATGGTGTACGATGCAAAAGTAGGTTGGACCTCCAAAGCATTAGGCCCAAATAGCAAACATTGGAAACGTCTTGCAAGGGAATCAAAGGGCAAGATTGAAAGTGAAGGCCTTGGCCCAGAAAATAAAAAACGAATTGGACCAACTCCTTTACAAGAGCTGGACCCGAATGCAATTGATTAGAAAAAAAAGAAAAGGGACGAACCAGAGGAAGCTTAAACTAGAGAATGAAAAGAAGATGGTTGGTGGAATGGCGGAGGCTACAGCGCAGCCCCGCCGAGCCCAATGAACGTGATAGCTTGGAACTGCCGAGGTATGGGGTCTACCTTAGCAGTTCGAACCCTCACCGATGAGTTAAGAACTCGAGAACCCCTATTGATCTTTCTAGTTGAAACTAAGGCCAGAGTAAGCAGAATACGAGGGATTCAAGCGAAGCTGAACTACACGTAGGGTATCGTTATTCCTAGTGATGGTAGAAGCAGCGGCCTTGCTTAATTATGGAAGGAGGGTGCGGATGTGAACTTTAAAAGTTGTTCAAATATGCATATCGATGTGGTTGTTTGAGAGAGCTCATCATCTCCTCCTTGGAAAGCCACGGGTTTTTACGGTCAACTGGAATCTGAGAAAAGGTATATATCGTGGCAATTATTGGAAGCTTTACAAGATCAATGTGAAATGCCATGGATTGTTTTTGGCGACTTTAATGAGATTGTATACTCATATGAGAAATTGGGGGGTTTGGAAAGAGATGGTAAACAGATGGCAAACTTCAGGGATTGCTTAGACAGGTGCGATTTATGTGATTTGGGCTTTGTGGGTCAGCGCTTCACTTGGTGCAATGGGTGGCATGGTGATCAGAGAACCAAACTCACGCTTGACAGAATGGTAGCAAATGAAGATTGGTTGAGGCTGTATCCTGAAGCAAGTGTGCACCATTTCTCAATGTCCAATTTTGATCACTGTATGTTGGTATTAGCCCTGAAACGTAATCAGCCAAGAAAGCCAGTGAAAAAAAGGTTTATGTTCGAGGCCATTTGGACAAGGGAGGAGGGTTGTAGGGAAATTATAGCATCAGTATGGGATGCCCTCAGCTATGATATGGGGCTAACAATCATGAACAAACTGAGGCAATGTCAGGATCATTTGCAGCATTGGAATTAGAAAGTCTTTGGGCATGTGAATAAGGTTCTAAGGCAAAAACAATCAAAACTTCAACAGCTTGAAGTCATGGAACACAGGAATGAGAAGTCGCAGGAGATTAGGAAGTTAAGGGCAGAAATAAATGAGTCATCACTTAGGGAAGAGATGATGTGGAATCAAATGTCTATTGCTCTTTGGATCAAGTGGGGAGACCAGAATACAAAATTCTTTCATGCCATAGCTAGTCAAAGACGAAGACAGAACAAGATAGTGGAGCTACTTGTCTCAGATGGGGTGTAGCAGGAGGACCAGGGGAGGGTTGAGGGTCTAATTTTGGAGTATTTTGCTGCTCTCTTCAAGTCAGATTCCCCAACTTCCTTTGAAGCCAATTTGAGTTCAATAAATTCCCGAGTTACTCCTGAAATGAATGATGAGCTACTAGCAGAGTTCAAGGCGAAAGAGGTGACGCGAGCAATCAATCAGATGCACCCAACAAAATCTTTAGGCCCTAACGGTATGTCCCCGATTTTCTATCAAAAATATTGGGATTTGGTTGGGTCTGATGTTATAAATTGTGCTCTGAATGTGCTGAATGTTGGTGTACTGCCTAATGGTCTTAATGAAACTTATATTTGACTTATCCCAAAAGTCAAAAACCCCCCAAAAAATCACTGAATTTAGACCGATAAGTCTTTGCAATGTTCTAAAAAAAATAATTGCCAAGGTTCTAGCTAACTGGCTGAAAAAAGTCCTAGCTGTGGTGATTGATGAATCTCAGAGTGCTTTTGTTCTAGAGAGACTCATTACTGACAACGTTCTAGTGGCTTTTGAAACAATGCATTGCATAGACCAAAGAAAGAAAGGAAATGAGGCCCTTATGGCTATAAAGCTCGATATGAGCAAAGCCTATGATAGGGTAGAATGGGTCTACTTGGAAGCTATGATGAGAAGGTTGGGGTTTCATGATAAGTGTGTGTCTCTTATGATGATGTATCGACTTCGGTGACATACTCGGTTTTCCTTAATGGTGATCCTAAAGGTAAAATCATTTCATCTAGAAGGCTTATACAAGAGGACCTAATATCCCCATATCTCTTCCTACTTTGTACGGAGGGGTTGACGGCTATGTTGAAAAGGGAAGAGTTATATGGGCACATAAAAGGGGTTGCGATGTGTAGAGGTGCTCCAAGACTCTCCCATCTTCTATTTGCGGATGACAGTATTGTATTTTGTAGGGCTTCCTTTAAAGAATCTAGTCGGGTTATGAAGTTGCTTGAGGACTTTGAAGGTGATTCGGGGCAAAGGTTTAATAAGGAGAAAACTTCCCTATTCTTTAGTAAGAATACTAGTAGAGAAGTCCAAGACCAAGTGAAGACTTTGTTTGGAGCCCAAATTATAAGACACCATAAGAGGTACCTTGGGCTGCCGCCACTTGTGGGAAAGGGGAAAAGGAAGGCTTTTAACCGTATTAAAGATTTGGTGGGCAGAAAAATTGCGGGTTGGAAAGGAAAGCTCCTTTCTAATGCGGGGAGGGAGATTCTTATTAAAGCCGTGGCCCAAGCCACACCTACTTACACTATAAGTTGCTTTAAACCCCTGGTGACTTTATGCAAAGAGCTGAATTCCATGGTTAGCAAATTTTGGTGGGGGCAGAAGGACAAGGAAAGAAAATTGGCGTGGATCTCTTGGGAAAAACTTTGTATGCCAAAGATGGATGGGGGTATGGGCTATAGAGAGTTAAATACTTTCAACCTAGCGCTCTTAGCAAAGCAAGGTTGGAGGATCCAACAAAATCCAAACTCCCTTGTCCAAAGAGTCTTTAAGGCAAAGTATTTTGCGGGAAGCTCTTTTAGGGAGGTGCAATTGGGTTATAGACCATCCTATGTGTAGAGAAGTATCATGGCTGCCAAAGACTTAATCGTGAGGGGGTCTAGATGGGTTATTGGAAATGGTGAGAGGGTTCACATTTGGGAGGATAAATAGGTCACATTTGGGATGTTAATTTGGTAAGGAATACCTTCCTCCCCCATGAAGCTGAAATTGTGTTGGGAATTCCAATTAGTCCTAGGCTTCCTAAGGACTCCCTGGTTTGGGCTTGGACTCCAAATGGCCAATTCTCAGTCAAAAGTGCCTACAAAGCAGCCCAGAAGCTGTCACCGAAGTTAAATTAGTATGGTGAAAGGGGGGAATGTTCAGATGGGTCTAAGTCAAAAGCCATGTGGAAGCTTATCTAGAATCTGGACTGCCCAAACAAGGTAAAACACTTTATGTGGAGGGCATGTAAAAACATTCTACCATCAAAGTGTCGCCTAAAGTCAAAGGGTTTGGATGTGGAAACCAACTGTGATGTTTGTGGAAGGGAGGAATATACAAGTCATATTCTATGGGGCTGTAAAACAGCAGCAGAAGTTTGGAGTGCAACAAAATTGAAGCTTCCTTTTCTGCCTGATACTCATCTGGAGTTTGCAGATATAGTATGGGAATTAAGGGAGAGATGCTTGGTGGTAGATTGGGAATTGTTTGCAATTACGGTGTGGAGCTTATGGAATAATCGGAATACATTAAGGCGTGAAGGAAGAGGTAAAACCACTGCTGAAATGGTTCGGATGGCTGCAGAATATGCAAAGGAAGTTAGGCAACTTCATCATGTCCAATCCAGTCCCTCCCCTCCTGGTAAGCTCTTGTGGTCTCCCCTAAGTCCGGGTTGGTATAAAATTAATGCAGATGGGGCTATTTTTGGGAACATTGGATGCAACGGCGTGGGAGTGGTGATTAGAAATGAGAAAGGCCAGCTGATGGGTTCGATGAGCAAAAAACTGTTGCAGCCGCTGGGTGCGTTGAAGGTTGAAGCTAAAGTCGTGAAGGATGGGATTCAATTGGCTTTGGATCTTGGACTCAAAGATGTTATAGTTGAGAGTGACTCGCTAAGTATGGTGAATGTATTAAGAAGGCTGGGTCCTTCTCCTAGCTCCATCAAGAAGGTTGTTAAAGGCATTGAAATGACTTTGTTGCAGTTCAGATCATGGAAGGCTTCTCACATCAGCAAGGGCAGCAACATGGCCGCTCACTTATTGGCACAATATGCCAAACGGGTAGATGAGTGTTTGGTTTGGGTTGAGGATACCTCCTCAGTTATTGAAAACCAAATTCAGAATGATGTAATCAATATGAATGTTGTTTTAGATCAATGAAAAGCTCTTTTGTGCTGTTTATCAAAAAAAAAAAGTTATAGAGACAATATAAAGAGGGTGCTAATTGTTTTAACCTTTCAATGCCTTTAACTAAAGTTGTTAGGTTCTAAGAAATTAGGAACTAATGTATTAGAACTCCAATTTGTATTTTGTTGGCAAACCATGATCAAAATATTTAGTCTTGTTTAGACTTGCTCAAAATTGGGTCTTTTATGTAAAGTTGGAATCGAGTGGCTGCAAAAGTATTAGTGACTTTCGGCCTGGTTCGATCGATCAGAAATTAGATTCGATCAATTGAAAGTCACTTATCAGCAAAATCAGCAAACGTAAAAAGGCCATAACTTATTCGTTTGAAGCCCAAATCGCGAGCCCTTTTTTCCAGTATTTAAAGGACATCATTAGCTAACCCTAGGTAGGGTTTTTGGAGCTTTTTAGAGAGATTAGAGTGCCTCTTGTGCCTCTTTGGTATTTTAGGGTTTTTTTACCCAAACCTCTCTAAGGTTGTTGCTCATATTGCTGTTTTGTATAAATCTCTTATGAGATCTTTGAGGAGTTTTCCTTTACACAAAGCTTAGGGTTTTCAAGGTGGAGATATTATCAAAACCTTGATGATCATTCAATTGCAGATTCATTGAAGCTTAAAGAATATCAAGCATGGGCGCTTGTAGCTGATTGAAGAATCCAAGAAAGAAGGAGTCCGTGGATTCGGAGCTTGCACGTGGTCGTGTCAGTAAGTTCTACTGGTGGGTAGCATTAGGAAGTCAAGCGGGGAGCTTATAGTCCTTCTGTATGAACTTCGATTCTTTCGCATAGTGGATTCAATTTACCTTGAGGATAGCTAGGTCAAATCCTCCCCAGGTTTTTACCGTGTGGTTTCCTGGGTGATCATATCATTGTGTCTTTTATTATTCCACTACTTTATTATTTTGATATGATTATTTAATTGCTTTAACCTAGAATTGCATAATTTGACTAAGTAACAACTTGGCTAATTAATCTAGGCTAACCAATCTGGTTGTGTTTTAAGGGGTTTAAAACCGTTCAAAAGTGGAATGAATACATTTCTTAAGTACGACTCAGATAACCAAATCTTTAAGACTTGTAAAAAATGGAGCGAAGTAATTTGGACGGTGAGATGAAGGGACCACTGGATCATAAGGGATTATTAGTATATTTCAGTAGCATATACTGCAAATGAAGCCATTCTTCTTAATTTTCAATTCTCATTCATCTTCTGTTAAATTTCTAGAAATGACAAAGCAAACAACAATGTGATGGTTCATTATAATAAGCTTCTGCAAACATTTTCAGTGCTAGGTTATTTGGGTTTTTGCATTACAGAGTGTTTATGATTTTTTTTTTTTTTTTTTTTTTTTTTTGCTGAGTGTTTATGATGTATTAATTTTTGATTTTATTTGAAAATGATAAACTACCTCTATATATAACATAATTTTATACTTTATAACGTGCGATAAAGAATATTTTAACTCATTGCTCCAATCTAAGAATAAAGAAAGAATAAAAAAGTTTCTCTGACGATAGGGTGAGGCTCCTACCAAAACCCTAGCCGCCTAGTAGAAAGTTGTGCCTAACTCTAGGGTTTAGGCTTCTTTAGTTTATGTCATCTACACTAGTGAGATCTCTTTCACTAAGTCAGTAAGATTTTCTCATTTTTCAACGCTTGTATCCTGGGTGAGCATGGAAGACCTGTCGGTAATGTGGAGGAAGCTCTCGCTATCAGAGGAGGAGGAGAGTGAGTATAATGGCCAGATCTTTGAAACGACAGGGGGGAGGATTCTAGCAGCAAAATTTTTTACACGCAGAGTTTTAAATATGGAAGCCATAGCCCGGACATTCAAACAGTTGTGGCAGACGAAGAAGAGTTTTGAGATCAAAGATATGGGAAGTCACGTGGTACTCTTTGTGTTTACTGATAAGATGGATGCAGACAGGGTCCTCTTGGGAGAACCATAGAGCTACGATAAACACCTAGTCTCTCTGCATCGGATGGAGAAGAATGTTGCGATAAAGGAATTGGTTTTTGACAAAACCTTTTTTTGGGTTCAAGTCCATGACTTACCAGTGGGGAGTATGAACCCAGATGCGGTAGCTGCGATCGGTGAAGTCTGTGGAGAGGTACAGCAAGGACTTCGTGAATGGGATAACCAGGAGGGTAGCACTTTTATGCGAATTAGAGTTGGGGTTGACATATCAAAGCCTCTGTGCCGAGGGCGTAAAATCCGTCATGCAGATGGGGAGATAGGATGGGTTCGTTTCAAATATGAACGCCTGCCAAATCTGTGCTACTAGTGTGGCCGGCTTACACATAGTGATAAGGAGTGTGATCTTTGGGTGAGGAGTAAAGGCTCTCTGACTGAAAATGATAGGCAGTTTGGCGCGTGGCTTCGTGCCCCAACGTTTAATGTAAGGAAGTGTGCAACAATCAGGGTGGGTGGTGTAGAGGAGGAGGAAAGTGTTAGGGAGGCGAGTGGTGGTGATGCGAGTACTGGTGAGCCTCATGGAGGAGGAGACACGGAGGTGAGAAGGGAGACCGGTACAGGCCTGGGAGGGGTGAATGGTTCACACCGGGATCATGGTTCGAATCAAAGGGAGGAGGAAGGTGCAGCGAGGGTGGTTACGACGGCTAAGCCATCCCCATACGTTACGGAAAACGTAAAATCTAGAGTTGCAGAAATTTCGGAGAACACAACGAGTGGCAAGCCGGATTTCCAGGAGATTTTGAGCAAGATTGACTCCGAGATTTCAAAATTTGACCCTATTGCAATGGGCTCCTGTCAACTTAGGCCCACGGTAGCTTTAGAGCAATCTGAAGGCCAGCCCATTAGCAATAACATAGAGGATATGGGCCTCACTTCAAAGTTAGTTATGCTGGATCCATTACAAGGCAGCCCACAAGTAAACAATGGTAAGGCCCGTAGTTGGAAGAGATTGGTACAGAATAGAACACCAACTGATGCCCAGCCCGTCTCTACCATGAAGAAAAGATCTCTACGTGAAAAAGAGGATAGCAGTGAAGTTTTGCAGGTGGAAAAAAAACTTTGTGTTACAAAACCATTATCAACGGTGGAGGCTGCTAGGCAGCCCCGCCGAGAGCCATGAGTTGCCTAGCCTGGAACTGCCGTGGGCTTGGGAACCCACGGGCAGAAGATGAGCTTGAAGATATTATTCGAGCACAAGATCCCCTAATTGTTTTTCTGTCAGAAACTTGGTCTAGGAAGAAGCAGTTAGAAAGAATAAAACGTAAGGTAAAATTTGTTGGTTTGTTTACAGTTCCTAGTGATGGTAGAGGAGGTGGTTTGGCCCTCTTGTGGAAGTCAGAGGGTGCTGTATGGGTTGACAGCTTCTCAAAAAACCATATTGATGCGGTTGTCAATGGTGGTTCAGTGGAAGCGTGGAGGTTTACCGGTTTTTACGGAGAACCGGAAGCAAGTAACAGGGAGGAAGCTTGGAGTATGCTACGTATGTTGAAATCAAAACCACACTTACCATGGTGCTACATGGGTGATTTTAATGAACTCCTACACATGGAAGAGAAGAGAGGTGGACGTCTTAGACCGCATGCACAGATGCAAACTTTCCGAGACACTTTGGATTTCTGTGGCTTCATGGACCTTGGCTTTACAGGTCCGAATTTTACCTAGCATGGGAGAAGACATGGACATTTGATTTGGGAGCGCCTTGATAGGGGAGTGGCTAACTATGACTGGTTATCAAAGTTTCCGGCTGCTACAGTCCGCCACCTTCACTGTTTTTCTTCTGATCATCGGCCTATCATTCTTACTTTTAACCCCAACAATGAAGCTCAGCGTTGGAGCAGACGTCCGTTCCGGTTTGAAGAGATGTGGTTGACCGATAGTGGGTGCAATGATACAGTGATGAGAGCATGGCAGGTGGATCATCAAGGGACTCCTATGTTTAAAGTAACAAAGAAGATTAAGAAGTGTAAGAAAATGCTGAAGTCTTGGAGCAAAGAGCACTTTGGAAGTGTTAAGTCTCAAATTGCAAAGAAAAAGGAATTATTATGGAAAGCTGAAGAAATGGCTGCCAATGGGGGAGAATATGAACCAGTTACAACCCTTAGACGTGAACTTAATATTTTGCTTGATAAGGAAAGCCGAATGTGGAGACAGAGAGCAAGAACTCAATGGTTGGCTAAAGGGGATAAAAATACAAAGTATTTTCATGCGGTGGCAACCCAAAGAAAAAGAAGAAATTTTATAAAGGGAATCCAAGATGATGAGGGGGTGTGGCAGTCAGAGGAGGAGGCAATGTCTTCAATATTTGTTGATTTTTACACTAGGCTCTTTACTTCATCATATGCTCATGATATTGACCGAATCTTGGAAGGAGTGAATAAGGTTGTTTCTAACAGTATGAATGCTGAATTGTTGAAGCCTTATTGTAAAGAAGAGGTGGATACAGCTATCAAACAAATGGCGCCTTTAAAAGCACCAGGGCCAGATGGGATGCCTCCAATTTTTTATCAGTCCTTTTGGAAGAATGTGGGCTCAGAAGTTACCGAAGCTGTTCTATCATGTTTGAATTTTGGTACTCTCCTCAAATCCATTAATCACACCTTCATTACATTAATTCTCAAGGTTGACAATCCTGAAAGTGTTACAGAATTTAGACCCATTAGTTTATGCAATGTGCTTTATAAAATCATTAGTAAAGTTATTGCTAATAGACTAAAACCCATCTTAAACTCTATAATTTCAGAGGCTCAAAGTGCTTTCATTACCGATAGACTTATCACTGATAATATTTTGATAGCTTTTGAATCTTTGCATTAAATGAATACACAATGTTCAGGAAAAGAGGGGTATATGGCCTTGAAGCTCGATATGAGTAAGGCTTATGATAAGGTGGAGTGGTGTTTTTTGGAGAAAATTTTATTACATATGGGGTTTGCCGAACCGTGGGTTTTAATGATTATGCAGTGTGTATCTACAGTGACATATTCCATACTCATCAACGAAGAGCCAAAAGGTTTTATCCAACCTTCACGTGGGTTGAGACAGGGTGATCCTCTTTCTCCCTTTCTTTTCCTGTTTTGTGCAGAAGGTCTTAATGCTCTCTTATGCAAAGCAGCTGAGGATAAGGAAATAACGGGCCTATCCCTATGCCGACAGGGTCCAAGGATTACTCATTTGTTCTTTGCAGATGATTGCCTCTTGTTTTGTAGGTCCAATGTAACTGAATGCCAAAAACTTCAGCTCCTTCTTGATTGGTATGAAGCTGCTTCGAGCCAGAAGGTGAACAAGGCCAAGACCACTTTATTCTTCAGCAGAAATACTCGTGAGGAGGCTCAACAAGAGATTAAGGATCTATTGGGAATGCCAGCCATAAAGCACTATGATAAATATTTGGGCTTGCCATCTTTTGTGGGGAGGCAAAAGAAAGCTTGTTTCAATCAAATTAAGGAGAGAATCTGGAATAAGATGCAAGGGTGGAAAGAGAGACTGTTATCTCAAGCAGGAAAGGAAGTGATGATTAAGGCCGTGATCCAATCCATCCCCACCTATTCCATGAATGTGTTTCGCTTGCCACTAGGCTTGATAAAAGATATAAAGTCCATGATCCATAAATTTTGGTGGGGAAATCAAGACAATACAAGGAAAATGCAATGGGTGAAGTAGAGGACACTTTGCTCCCCAAAATCTCTTGGAGGTATGGGGTTTCATGATCTTCGACAATTTAATGATGCTTTCCTTGGTAAACAGGTGTGGAGACTCTTCCATGAAAAAGATACTTTGCTTTATAAAGTGTTTAAGCCGAAATATTTTCCTACGGGTTGTATCCTTGATGCTGAAATCAACCAAAGGAGCTCTTTTGCATGGAAAAGTATAATGCAAGCAAGGGATGTTATTCGTAAGGGTGCTAGATGGCGTGTTGGGGATGGCTCTTCAATAGACATCTGGAAGCATAGATGGCTGGACTCTTCGGGGGGCGGAAAAATCCTTTCTCCAAGGCAGGACTCTTCTTTGGCCGTAGTTAAAGATTTGTTTATCATCGGAACAAAGTTGTGGAACTCTGACCTCGTTGATCGTAATTTTTATCCTTGGGAAGCCGAAAGTATTAAAAGCATGCCTGTTAGTTTCCACACGGACAAGGACTTACTCATATGGCCGTGGACCCCAGATGGAGCATACTCTGTCAAGAGTGCTTACCGGTTTATGGCAAATGAATTGCTCTCAGTCCAGGCTAGTTCGTCAAACCCAGAAGCTTCAAAAACCTTGTGGAATGGTATCTGGAAGCTCAAGGTCCCAAATAAAGTGAAACACTTCATGTGGCGAGCATCAAATGAGTCTCTTCCCACAAAATCTAACCTCTGTGCACGGCATGTCCTTCATGAGAACAGCTGTGGCCTATGTGATGAGTTTCCTGAAGATGTCATCCACTATTTATGGTCATGTGACCATGCCAAGTGTATTTGGCTCTCGGATCAGGCTTTCCACTACCCACGTACAAGGAAGTTCAGAAGCTTTGGTGATCTGGTGTCCTTTGTGCTTGCGGAATTACCCTCATGTACTACTGCGCTTTTTTCCGTGGTGTCTTGGTGTATATGGACTCGACGGAACAAGTTGAGAGAACGGCAACCAGTGTGGGATGTTGGAGAGACTGTGAAGAAAGCGAGGGAGCTGTTGCAGGAGTTTAATGACCTACAAGAGTTTCCTTCAAGAATGGTTTTTCCACGGGTGGAGGCGAGATGGAAGCCACCTGAAGTTGGGGTCTTTAAAATCAACTTCGACGGGTCGGTGTTTGAAGACAGAGCGCTTGCTGGTCTGGGTGTTGTCATCCGTGACGAGTCTGGGCTGATCATTGCTGCCCTTAGTCAGAAAATACCTTGGCCAAGCTCGGTGGACATGGTTGAAGCTCTAGCAGCAAGGAGAGCTCTTGTTTTCGCCCAAGAGATAAGCATCTTCAAAGTTGAAGTAGAAGGTGATTCCTTGAATATAATACAGGCTTTAAATAATCCTAAGCCAAATAGAACTTAGCTGGGTCATATTTTTAATGATATCCAAAGATTAAGGGATAGCATGCAGTGTTGTAACTTCCTTCACACACGTAGGGGGGGTAATAAGTTGGCCCACTCCCTTGCAAAGAGAGCAGTTTTAGCTGCTGATACGGATGTGTGGTTAGAAGAACTACCACAAGACTTGATTGATGTATACCAGTCTGATTTATCGTAATAAAGTTTGACTTACCTTTTCCTCAAAAAAAACTCATTGCTCCAAAACAGAGAGCTCCACATCTTTTCAATATTGTGTTAATCACATAATCCCATTAAGGCTTTTGGTAGAATTGAATATGTGTATGTAACGTGGTCATGTAAGACAAAAGCCAAAAGGTCCAACTTTGACACTGTAGCATTACTTCTTTCTGTGTTTTGTATTTTTACCATTAATTTTTACCTAATTTTGCTAATTTTCACCAAATCTATATTTATGAGTGATACATCACAAAAGATTTATAACTCAGTAACATTTTCCAGTTACCTCATGAAAGAAAATTTGATTCAAACCCTCTTATCCTAACTTATTGTTTAAAAAAATCTATTGAAATTAGCTTATTCAAAATCTTATACAATCTTTAGAAGGAAAAAAAAATAGTTTATTCAAATTTTATATGTAAGATAAGAACATCTATGTAATTTTAGTTTTCGCATCAATTTGCTCAAAAGTTCTGTTTAATCATTTGAACTTTCTAAAAGAAATGAGATGTAATTGCCGGGGAGCGTGCTGGTCCAAAGTCCAAACCCATGATTACAACTTTTAGTTTAATATGTTATTGGGCCTTAACTGTAATTTTGGACTTTTTTCAGCTCACTCAAATAACTACTTCGACCCATATTAATTCAAAGCATAGCTCAGCCCAAAAATAATGTCCGTTACTATTGTTAGTCATATGTTACAAGTTTTGAGTTAAAGAATGAAAATCTTATAAATCATTTTTCTTTATTGTGTATTTCACTTTATACTCCATCAATAACTTTTTATACTCTATTTGGAATGAAATTGCAATTGATTGAGTCAATCTGATGAAATGAATTAGAGTGTTTAAGTGATAGCTAGTGATAATACATCATTTGTGATGTTACATGTTTGTAATTTGAACTCTCCCTTTTCCACTATCTATTTATATATTTCAAAAAAAAAAAAAAAAAAAAAAAACTCAAATTCATAATTTAAAAGACATGAGTAATTCAATAAATAGAAACCGAAGAAAATTTTCTGTCATTTGCATCTTTATTGGTCAATTTACGTTAATCATAATCCAGTTTAATATAATATGTTAGCTCTGATTCCAAATACAGAAATTGAATTCAGATTCAATTATGTGGGTTAGTCTTTAAACTTATTTCTTTTGTTCATTGTTTTGTAGAATTCTATTCAATTCATTTGGGATTTTGTGATTTTAGTTAGCTAAATTGGTAATAAAGCCTCCTATTGTCAAATAAACAATTTGAGATCAATTCTGCCTTTCAAAAAAAATTTTCCATTATTGTCTTGATTTGATAGTAAATAACAATCTACGTATAAAAATTAAAAACATGAGACACTTTCCATGAATTTGAATGATTTTGTCATAAAATTCACACAATAAACGACACCCACAACATGTGAGGTAAGAGGTACATACATCATTAAAATTATAACAATTTGAGGAAAGTACTAGATACATTGATACTTATACACCAAAAGGGCTAGTCGAATGGCAATTAGGGCTCCTTCTTGTGTTATCATTTATAAACTCAAGATCCACTTAGTACAATTTGATGTGGGATTAGCACACACTCGCACACCACACACTCAAATAATCTATAATCAAAACCACACAATTTGGGGTATTACAATAATCTAAATGTGACTAATACTTTTCTTTGACCATTACAAATGATATCAAAGCAAATCTAGTAATGCCATATGTCTTGGGAGCACTGCAACAAAATGTGGTTCTTGACAAAGGCATTAGAAATTTAAGTGGAAAATATATTGCAATACCCTAAGTAATACACAGATGTATGTAGATATGGCTAATGCTTTCTTGGATTTTTACAATTTTTAAAATATTACATCGCATAAAGTTTCTACACTTAGCCCTCCATCCATGAATTCTTGGGATTGTGCCACATCAATTTTTATTTATTTATTTTAATTTTATCGCTTTTTTGGGTTTCTTGTTTAACTTGAAGATTGCATGTATGGATTTTGTTCATGTTGCTTGCATATTTGTTGTTACTTGTTAGGGTTTTTTTTTTTTTTTAATAATTTTTTTATAAATAAAATAAAGTTTCTGTCCGAATCATGTTGCCATAAAATTCTTCATTTCATCTTAACAAGTAGACAAATCTTGTAGATTTCATGGTCTATACTGATAAATGATATAATCAGAATCATTCCAGAAGTTTATGGTTTTGCTTGTTCATTTGGATCTCTTAAAATTCTTTCAAATAGAAGGTGATGACGACGGATGAAATTTTAAATTTATTTACTGATAAATCTGAATTTTTTTCTTGATAGAGAATGATTGGAGGGAGAGAAAGAGTCTTCTCTTTTAATGTGACACATAACCCTTTTTTTAGACAACAATATGATATAACCTGATTCGTATTTTTTTTTTTTTTTTTTTTTTTTTAAGTAACAAGTTGATATGATATAATCTGAATTATGATGATATGCATAGGGCCATAGGGTCTCTCACCCATATGCACAACTATTACTCTACTTTTTTGGACACACCTTTAAAGGGTCGCTATTATAAATACTTTCATAAAGCATTGAATTGTCTTAAGCATATAGGTTTGTACCACTTTATTTATTTTTTATAATTGGATAGTGCTATGGCACTGAATTGTAATGCCCTTGGCGTAATGTGTTAATTATTAGACACACAATTTTCTTAAAAAATTATTAATTTTTATTATAAAATACTCACAAATTGATAGTGACAATAAATAAAATTTTAACTTTTTTTCTTTCTTATGTTTAAAAGTTGGCACATTAATTTGTAATGTAGTAAAATTTATAGTATTTTTAATATTATTGCACAACAACAACAAAAAGTAATTAAATTATTTATTTATTATTATATAGTATAACTACAGTAGCTTTAGAATTTTCCATAAATTAATAAGGGAGCCAATAATAAAGCATTAATAGCGTATGAAAAAAAAAATCATGCTCTTGAGAAAATGATTATAATTACAATTATATCACAAAGTAATACTTGCTAACAACCTACAAATTTTATATTCACTGTTGATACTTGATAACCACATTATTCCCTTTCTGCTAGCCGCTAGGCCAATCACTAAGCAGAACACCATTTCAACACTGCTCCATTCTTTATTTTTTCATCAACTCCACATAAAAATAAAAAATAAATAAACAGTCCAACCTAGTACAGGGTTACAAACCAACACAAGATAAAAAATAATAATAATAATAATTCTAAGACACATTTAATTTCATACTCAATTTTATAATATATTGATATATGCAACTGTGAGTACGATAAATATTTTCTAGTCACTTCTATTTTTATAAATTAGTAATTTTTTATTGATCACTCACAGTTGTATAAACCATCAAATTATAAAATTTAGTATGAAAATGGATGTATACATAATATTGTTATAAAATAAAAGTGAATGCACCTCGCACAAGCGAAAGGATTATAATGCATATGACAGATGATGATGATGATTTCTGCTTATTTAGTAATGTTGGTACGGTCCTGGTGGCGGTGGAGGATAAGTGTGAGCCCCAGGTACCTCTGGTTCACACGGAGGAGGACCCACAGCTTCATGAATTCGGACATCATCTTCTATTGTCACAGTTTGCTCGCCATGTGGACCGGTTGCTATTGTTTCATGGACTCGTTCTTCTTCCTCAATACAAACTGGTGAGGGAACCATCACTGGCCTCTGCTTCTTTTTCTTGGCTAAGCAGAAGAGACCGACTAAAAGGAATGCAAGGAAGAAAGCACCGCCTAGAGAGACACCAACAGCTATAAAAGCTGTGTTGTGACCCCCAGATGGAGGTGACAATGATGGTGGGAAAGCATTTGGAGGAGGAGGAGGAGGAGGAGGCACATAAATTGGTGGAGTAGGGAAGTTTGGTGAGGATGGTACAATACTATAAGGGGTTGGTGTTGGTGATGGAGCTGGAGTGGTGGGTGGTGTCCAATATGGGGTTGGATCAGTTGGGGGAGTTGGACCATAATGAGGTGGTGGCGCATGAGTTGGTGGAGGTGGAGGTGGCTGAAAATAGCCAGGGTAGTAGTCTGGTGGTGGTGGTGGTGGTGGTGCCACGACAGGGTTATATGGCAATGGTGATGGTGGTGGTGGTGGTGGTGGTGGTGAAGGAGGTGGTGTAGATGGTGGCGGAGGAGAGTAGTATGGGTAACTCATCTCTGTGAAGATACTTTGAAAAGAGTTCTTTGTTGAAGTATAGATGAATACAATGGCTCAATAGCCGTGCTCTATTTGTACTAGTTGGGACTCCCAAACTCAATTCACTCTTTAGTTGCTTCAGTCAATGTTTGCTCCAACATGTACAATATTTATTTAGATATTTTTCGGCTTGCTCTAATTATAAGTTTACGTCGAGTTGTCATTGCATTAAAAATTAAATGACTTTATACTACCCAAAAATACAATTTTAAATGAAATTCGAACCCATGCAATGATAGACGACATAGCACCGCTATTTTGAAGTCCTTTATTTAATTTGTTTCCCACCATTTTTATTTTTTATAAAAAAAGAAGTCCTTATTCAGTGTAAACACACATTTTTATTTCTTTTGGTGCTGTACCATGGAACATGCATTATTGGGTTGGCCTTGCTGTAAGGGCACTCCACATTTAATTCTATAATCACGTGATGGAACTGAATAAACATTTTCATAAGCCTAAGAGCATTCTCATCAGCTCTCTCATAAAAAATGTCATTTTAACATACCAAAAACCTACTTTATCATTTTAACACATCATTTTACAACATGTCATTTATCAGGTATTCTATACTTCAATTCTATATATTAAAATAATATTTACTATACATTAAAATAATATATTAATTTCTCTCCATCATCCTCTTCATCGGCAACAACAACAGCACAACCATCACTACCGCAACAACGGCCACCAGCCACTGCCGCAACAACACCGACAGCCACCACCGGCACAAACCCACATCCACCAATGCCACCTCGAAAAAAAAAAAAAAAAAAAAAAAAAAAAACAAAAAAAAACACAAAAAAACACAACAACAGAGATCGGCACAAACCCACGTCCATCGAACCAAACAAACCCACATCCCAAACCCACCACCGGCACAAACCCACATCCACCAACCCACATCCACATCCACCGGCACAAACCCGAGATCGGTAATGGCGAGATCGGCGTGGCGATGGCGAGAACGATGGTGTACTGTTGATCGTGAGGCTTGATCGGTGATCAAAGATCGGCGGCTTGATCGTTGTTGATTTGAGGGTGAGGGAGGGTGATCTGAAGAAGAAAAAGGGAGAGAACATCGGCTAGAGAAAGAGAGAGAAAATAATGAGAAGAGAGAGAAAACGTTGAATTAAATATTGAGAGGAGAGAGAAAATGTTGAATAAAAAATTAATATTCAGAAATGGCATTTTAGTCCATACGTTCTCATATATGAGATGGTACTGTAGCATGTTGCATAATTATAGAACATTTGGAATACCTGATGAAGCTTAAACAGTAACTTTTAGTGTGCCAAATGCCAAATATTTGGCATTTGGCACACCTGATGAGAGTGCTTTAATAGCCAATCATGGGTCACAAAATCCTTTGTTTTATCAATTTTATACTATTTTTTTTTCAAGGATTATGTACCAGATTACATATAATGAGTTAAATTGAATGATTATTGTAGAGTCTGTTTTTGTAGCCCAAGCCTAAAATATTTGGATTATGAGCCCAATGAACCCAGAACAATGACTTTGTAGAGAATGGGGGAAAGAGCTAGGCTGATTGTGAACTAAATAATAGTTAACTATGATATTAAAGAAGAAACTGATATAAAAACACATTTCAAGGCTCTTCAATTTGATGTCCGAGTAGGAATATTATTGAATGAAAGATGAATACAATTCTTAGAACTTCCCCCCCCCCCCCCCCCCGTTCACCTCCTCCAGAGGCTTTTTCTTTATATAACATCCTTTCTCATCATCTTCATCGTCTACTTGTTATTCATTTAAGTGTCCACTTGAGTATATCACGTCAGATCTCCTCTTTAGCTCTATGTGAGTGGTAGTAGCTGGGATGACACTGTTCAGGGGGTCTTCTCCATATTAATGCGGCCAGAAAAGCAGATGCAGTGCATTTAATGTGGTGGTGGCAGCTTTTCCTTTTAGATATTTCTCCATTCTTCTTATCTCCAGACATGCCTAAAGTTTATTCTTATCACTAAAGTCGTTAGGAAGATCATTCGAACCCTCCAGATATTTGCTTGACCAAGAATTTTTACATCCGAGGAGGATGATCTCTTCGGACCACTGGTGCTCTCTTCGGACTAATCCCTTTCACTTCCAGGTATCTTTCTTTCATACGGACTCCTTCTCAACAGCTTTCACCTCTTCGAACATACAATAACCTTCAAATAGGGCTTTAGGCCCAATACATAAGTTTGAGTTTCCACCCCCCACAATTATCAACTTGCTTAAGCTGTTTGAATTTTACACCATAAAGCTTTATAATTTAGATTTTACATCCTGAAGTTTATGGGTGTTTTGATTTTACACTTTGACATTTTAAAATTTAGATTTTACCCCATCAAGTTTGGAAATGTTTAGATTTTACACTCCCAAATTTTGAAATTTCAGGATGTAAAATCTAAACACTCTCAAATATAATTTGCAATTTAACTTTTTTTTTTTTTTTAAAATTAAAAGTGATTACCAACTGCATACTATCATATATCTTCCTATATTTTCTAAAAGAAAAAAAATATCATTAATTAACAATTTAACGGATTGTCTTGCTTTGACGCCACCGAATTAGTACTCTAGGCACGTCTTAGTTAGCCCACGTGCTTTGAGTTTCGTGGTCTAACCTACCTCGATGACTTTTTATTCATTAAATTTTTGATTAGGTGAACACTTCCTTAATTTATTTGTTTCCTTTACTTTATAATTGGATGAATGGAAACTATTTCAACCAAAAGGTACGTACCATATTACAGACTAGCATGCCATATATAACAACTGAAAGCTGCTAGGTTTTTTTTTTTTAGGTATGATCGCATGGCTTCAATTATTGGCTGTACGTACAACCCGAATTCAGAAAATTTTCGACCAGGAAATGTAAATATATAGCTTTTATAATCATCTTGTTTGGATTTTATTCTCCTCAAGATAAATATATTTAAATGTAACAAAAAAAAATTACGAATTGAATTTGGCAATTCTAACTAAGTAACTGGTAAAATCACCAAAAATATAGTTCTTAGAGCTTCAAGAATTAATCCTGATAAACATGGAAATTAAATTGATTCTGACAAATTGGCTGAAATCCATAACAGGTTCATTAATTCAAGCTGGTTTGTGACTTTGTGGTCCAGAATAGCCAAACCTCAAACTATATTTTATGTGCTCCCAGTCCCAAAAAAAAAAAAAGAAAAAAAAAATCTGTGCCTGAAGCCTAAACAAGGCAAGCATAACACACCTGGCCTTATCCATTTGGTAAGCAATATTGCTTACCAAATGGAGAAGGCCAGGTGTATACATCTATAGGAGTAGGATGTATCCCACTCCTTGGACCAGTCATAGCCCTAGTTTGTCAAGTTTTGTTGCTTGATTCTCACTGTGGAACACGACAATTTTGAGTGTCATTTTTTTTTTTTTTTTTTTTGTTTTGGGAAAGAATTTTGAGTGTCATATGGCAGAGCCTTAATCCATGGAATTTTAGGCAAAAAAATATCGATTAAACTGCTGTCAAATTCGTCCAAAAAAGTAAAATACAATCAATAAAACTTATGCATAATTAATTTCTTAGGTGTTGTACAGTAAATACCTCAACAATTGAAAAAAGTCTTTAATGATTGAATAAAAAATTTTGGAGTGCAATTTCTGCTTACATAAAAAATCAATTAGTGTTTTGGTGTGATGATAAAGAGTAAAATCATTCGAAGCGGATGTCATAAGTTAAAACTCTCTATAAAAAACTTTAAAAAAAAATAATGACCAATAAACCACAAAGTTAAATTTAATTATTTATGAAAATAAATATTGCTTTGATTAATACAGTTCCATGATTAAATTTATTTGGGTACTTAAAGAACAATAGTTAAAAGTTAAAAACATTGTATCTAAAATTTATATTACCTAAAAAATCATAAATAGAATGTTGAAGTCAATTCTAATTTCGTATGATATTAGGGCGGCATCGAGGCAATTTCTGTGGTTTGTCCCACGACAAGTATAATAAGCTGTAAAGATATATATTCTCTCTCTTTTTTTTTTTTTTTTTTTTTTTTTTTTTTTTTTTTTTTTTTTTTTTTTTTTTTTTAACTTCCCTATTAATTAAACATCAAGCAAACCTAAACATGATGCATGTCGTATGTGACGGATGGCAATTTTCCCTCACCCTGTTTAACCCGCCCCTTCTCGCTTTGCCCCGCACGGGTTTTTTCCGCCCCGCAAAGGTGGTGAGGTGAGGACGAGACAAGATTTTAGCCCTGCCCCGCGTTACTAAGGGTTATAATTTTAAATTTTTTATACCCTAAAACTCTACTATTTAAACAAATATATCAATATTAGCTTATTTTATTCTACCTAATGTGATTCTTAGCCTTTATTTTATTATGTGTTATACTATGAGTTTTTATTTTTTATTTTTTATTTTTTTATGATTGTCTTGTTAAACACTTGGATATATTATTCAATTTTTTTCTAAAAATTAATTTAATTTGATGGGATAAATTTAGTTATAATTTCAAGTATATTTTTATTAATGAAATAAGTTTCATTAAAAAAAAAAATTGTACTGGTTGTAGGGCAAATTAATAAAAATTAAAATTTTATGGGATGGAGCAGGACTTCGCAGGGTCCCAAGGGACAAGGATGGGGTGGGAAAGTTTTTCCCCCTCATGCGAGGCGGGGCGGGGATAGGGCAAAACAAAACCATGCGGGGCGAGAACGAAGACCCCATCCTTCGACCCCGCCTTGCCTCATTGTCATCCCTACGTACGTCTGCTACTTATTGCAAAACATTATATTACTAATAAGGAAAGTATAATATACATACATATATATATATATATATATATTAAGAATCGATAATATAAATATAGGACATCATATTATAAGACAACATGGAGCTTGTGGACCACATTTCTAGTAATTAATTAGCATATCTTTTTTTATATATTCACAAATTAAATAAGACCTATGTTGCGTGTACGAGAATCTACTCTTGGTAGATAAAATTTACTAGTCAATTTTAGAAGATAATACGGTGAGACTTTAACATCAGCTGATAGGAGTCAAATCTTTTTTCTTTTTTTTAATCTTTTGTTTTAAACCACCACGGCACCATTTCAATTAAAAATGTTTCCCTTCATGAATCAAATTCCAATATAAGTAAATTTACCTCATAATTTTCCTGTTGTGGTGGAGATATATATGCAACTCTAATCTAATTGTGTTGGAGATGCTCTATCTATATATATCCTTGGTGCACTCTCTAGTAATTTGCATTTTTTTTTTTAATAAATTCACTAATTAAATAAGACCTAATTAAAATAAAAAAAAAAAAAAGTTTCATGTATGAGAAAGTGAAACTAGCTACTTTGTAGATAAATTCACTAGTCAATTTAGAAGATAAAATGGGTAGACTTTAACTGCATCTGATAGTGATTGTCAAAAGCTTCTTTTCTTTTTTCTTTTTTTAATCTTTTGTTTTAAACTACCACGGCACCATTTCAATTACAGAGTGTCTCTTCATGAATCAAATTCCAAGTTCCAACCTAAGTAAAATTTACCTCTTAATTTTCATATATGTTGTGGTGGAGATGCTCTATCCATCCTTAATTAGTGCACTTTCTTCATAACTCTGCCGCAAATAGTGAACAAATTTTTTGATGCCCTTGCTAGGCTCGGTCCCTCTTTAACTTGTGCTTTTACTGTTTTTGATAACTTTGGATGTAGAGGGAGATGGAACAAAGTTTCTCTTCAAACTAGTTTGGAGAGAAACTCTTCAAACTTCTCATATATCTCTTTTTTGGGTGTGAATTTTGAAAATCTAACCAATGAATTTCAAGTTCCTTATATTTTTAACATGCATATCAATTTCATTCAAATTGGATTTTATTTAACTTGCAAACAATAAACATATTTATTATACATAATTTTAAATTACAAAAACTTGAAATTTTAACATTTGTTTGATGACATAGCAATTGATCTTTGATCTTTTTGAAATTTTGCAGACATGAAGGATATAATGAAAACATTCAATCCATCGGTTAAATTTTTAAAATTTACACTCAATATAAAAATATATAAAGAGTTTGAAGAATTTATCTCCAAACTAGTTTGAAGAATTTATCTCCAAACTAGAAACTTTGTTTGAGGGAGATGCCTGTAATAAACTAATTTCTAGTTAGTAAGGTAGATTCTTTTCTAGCAAAAATAAAATAAAAATTTCCAACTATTATTTCAAATTTTAGTTAATTGTTTTTCCCAGTAGTGTTTTGTGTGTACGTTGGTCGGTTGGTGTATGTGTAATTTGCGTTTTCTATTAACAAAGGCCATTTGTCACATGTGGGAGACTAATTCGTAAGATGTCTTACTATTATCCTCAAGATTACATTTTAGTGTGTTACTAACAAAATTTTCAACTAGCCCACTTGAATACATCCATTGGCGTCCATATTCCGTAATCATTAGACTATTCCTAACCGGTTGGCAAGCCTTTGGAGCGACAAATTCATTATAAAATTTCTTGTCCCCTTTAATCCAATCATCTACCATTGATCATAAATAATACCCCCTACTAAATGATGAGTAATTATAAAGTATTTTTAGTGATGTGATATGGTGTTTCATTTTCTCAAATCCATACTAAATTTCACTAATTCTTGAGTAATTATTAGGTATTTTGAGTATGAAGACGTGGTACTTTCTTTTCTCACATTATAGTAGATCTCATTAATTAA